>CM024954.1:0-1277553 GCA_014282245.1 Rhododendron simsii | reverse complement strand
TCATCATTGGTGGGCAAGTCCTAAGTATATAGAAGAGAAGTCGGTCTACAAATAGGATATCAAATGGTTGGGTTGGACATATCTAGATCATAAAGTGGTGGCAAAAAACAGAGTAGGATTGAAATTCAATGGACACGCATGCCAAGTTTCACTCTTTAAAATAGTGCGATTGTTTCCCAAATTAAATTAAGAGACAAAAGGCATTCATTTATGTCCATGTATTGAGGATCATCTTTAGCCGTCCATCCTTGTTGTTCCTCTAATTTGTTTCGTGATCCCTTTTCCATTACAATTCAGGAGCTCGGACTTCTTCCTTCTTATAGCTCCAAACCTTCTCTAGGAACCGCTTTTCAGAATAGCTCACCCAGGTGGTCAAGCTACAATCACTAGCCTTGATTAACCTTGCAACAACAAAGCTTCATAAACTGCACTCCTTGGAACAATCCTCTTCTCCAAGCTCAGTGTAATTCAAAGGATTTCTGGTAATAAACAAGGGCTCCAAACCCATTTTAATGACGAAAAACTCCATCACCCGATTGATCTTAACCTCAGAAATCGTCATACACCATGGTTGCTTCTTAAAAGCTACAAAGAGTTCATCCTTTGTCAAACCCCATTTCCGATAAACCTCAATCTTCTTGTTCCATGTAGATTTAGTCATCGACCCTAATACTCTTAATGCTACGACAAAGTGATTTTTTGAAGGACTAAAACCCATTTTCTGTACCTCCTCGACAGCCTGTCTAAACCTATCGTAGCTCACCATGACCGCTTGAGGTTCATATGTCAACAAATACTTAATACTGGAATCCGACACACCGACTTGTCGCAGGGTTGCAATATTGGGGTTCGTCTGAGTTAGCGGATCCAACCGAAGACAGTGGTAGCTTTTAATAATAACAGCTATAGCTTTATCTTTGGATTGAAACAAATTACTAAGGAAATCAAATGATGGGATGATTCTATTTTCCAAGCTGCTGTGCAGAAAAAAGGGACTTGTAGATACTATTCTGGCAACATCTGCGCTTGAAACGCCTCTAGTTTTGAGAAATTCCAGTTTGGGCAAAAGGTTTCTCTGGGCATCGCGTACAAGTACCCGAGGGTACTTTCTAACAAGGCTTGAGATCTGGGTTTGATTGAATCCATGGTTCTTGAAGAATTCCACGACCAAATCTGGCTTGTGGGAATTTTCAAATTTCATGTACTTCGATGCGGAGAGAGCTTTTTCTGGAGAAAACCCAAATGAGTTTATGAGGTAATTGACTGTGAACGAGTGTTGATTCTGTAAAGTCTCGACAGATTTAAGGGATGATGAAAAGGGGTGGGTTTGATAGAAGTAGGGAATGCAGGGGGATGGTGGTGAAGCTTTAGAAGCAGATTTTCTGATAAACTTTAACATTTGAAAGAAATTTTCAGCAGGGGTTCAAGAACTTACATTTGACGAAATTTCCCAGACGCGTTTGGAGATTTCCCCCAATACCTTCTTCTTTGAAGAACCAAGAACCCTATAAACCCTCCTTGGTGAGCCCCTCTGAAAAAGGGAGGCGGGGGGGCTGCTCCCCCCTTCCTGCTCCCCTTCCTGCTCCCCCCCCCCCCTTTTCGGGCCCACTCCGGTCTCGCTCCGATGATCGGACACGTTCACTTTGTAGAGCTCGTCGAGTAGAACAACCATGTCAAAAATCAGCTTGATTGGATATCATTAAGTCCTTGATCGGAACCTTTTTATTTTAAAAAGAATGGATCCGAAACACTGAATCAAATCCATTGTAACCCATGGACCGAGAGTTATATGGGCTCCGATCAGGCACTTAATGATATCCAATCAAGCTGATTTTTGATATGGTTGTTCTACTCGACGAGCTCTACAAAGTGAACGTGTCCGATCATCGGAGCGAGACCGGAGTGGGCCCGGAAAGAGGGGGGAGCAGGAAGGGGAGCAGGAAGGGGGGGAGCAGCCCCCCCGCCTCCTGAAAAAGAACTTGAACATGAGAGCATCTCCGAGGAGTAATTACGGAGGGGTACCCAATCTCGTTTTATTAAAAAAAAATAAAAAAATCAGATGGGATTTATAATAGACTTTTAGGCTTTGTTTGGAAGTGGAAGAAAGTGAGGGATAGGAAAGAAAGGAAAATGAGAGAAAATTGAGAAGAAAATGGTTAGAGTACTATTCACACTTCTAATGCTTTGTTTTCTTTACAATTTAAAAAGAATTTTCCAAAAAATACCCCATAGATTTCTCTTATTTCCAACATTTTTCTCTCTATTTCTCTCCACTTATTATCTCTACGGAGTACTATTTTTCAAAAAAAATTTCAAAAATCAAACCAAACATAACATAAAATTTTCTATTTTCTCTCCCCTCTCTCTCTCTCCAAACCAAACAATGGGAGAAAAAACTTTTTAATTTTCCTTTCCTTTCTCTCACTTTCCTCAAGTTTCAAACAAAGCCTGCCAAACATAAATTTGTAGTGGTGAATGATGTTTGGGCATGAAGTGGTGAATGATGTTTGGGCACCATCACAGGGTGTCCAAGACCGGGATGGGTGTACTGTAGTGCACCCACTACACTACATGCGCCAATCCGATCGTCCATTTTGGCACGGATGACTCAAATTTAATCTAAGTTCCTACAAATCTAAACCGTCAATTGTACAGATTAAAATCCGAATCGTCCATTGTGAAAACGAACAGCCAAACTTCACGGTGTAGTGTGGGGTGCGCTACAACGCCCCCCGATCCGTCCAAGACCACCCAATAATTTTTCATCTCCAACAGTCTCTCTCAAAAATCTCTATTTTTGGAGACTAGTAATTGAAACAGTAGTTTAGAAGAAACAATTATTAATACCAACTCCATTTCGCATTCTCTCTTTTCATCTCTAAAACTTCTATCCCAAAAATTCTCCCAATTCTTTAAGTATTAGTATATAGTTTAGTTGTATATATTCAATATTAAACTCATTTTAAAGGTATTGTCGACGTCTTCTCAATGGTACCAATTTTATAAAAATCGGTTCTACAACAATAGAGTTAGATGTATTTTACAAATATTTAACAAAACGTAAGAAGCATATTGTAGGCATTACAATTTGTAATCAAAAGATTTAAAAAAAAGAGTAATTTGATAGTTTTGAAATGAGGAGAAATGGAGATGGTTCTTCTCATTTGGTGGGATAGTCTCTGTTTATTAAATGATAATCGAGTCTCCAAAATAAAGACCCCAGATGGAGTTGCGTTGAACACACGTAATTTCCTCAAATTGAGGTTTGGTTCTGCAAAATAAAGATATGGAGATGGTTTGTCACGATTTCCTATTTTTTTCCACTCCAAATTCATTTAGACACCCTTAAGTTATTCATTACAAATGATGTTTTATGGTCTGCCATAGCAAATAGGCTAAAACCTAAAGCAATCTCACAGCTGAACGAAAAGAAAATACCATGGAGCATGCTTCAAATGGAAGAGAAAGACTCCCCTAGAAATGCTGAAAACGGAGTTTTTTTTTTTTTTTTTTAAGGAAGAGTAAGAAATACGTTGATAATAAGGATGAAGCACTGGAAACGCAAACCTTATAGGGAGACGGCCAGCACAAAACAAAAGCAAGAAAAGCCTACTCCCATTAAAATTGCAAAAGTAAGTAAACGATCACATATGAAAACGGAGAATTGGATGCTTGTGTTGCCATGGTGAGGTAAATATAAACACCATTAGAAACTGACTACTGCTCATTCCTATGGTTCACATCAAAAATCAATAGGCGAAAACAGATTACGACCAATTACCAATTGAACTGATGATGAAATATTGAATCAAAATGTGACTGAAACGGAATGAAAGAGAATTCAGTGCAACACATTCACTGCAACACAATGTGCAGCTATGGACTGGATTTGCCAGAGAGCGAACAAAGGACCCAAACTTTCATCCAAACAGAAGATTTCATGAAAAGTATTCACTGAACTATATCCTCATGTCCTTATTACTTCTACAGTCATAATCATCTTGATGTGAATTACAAGAAAGTTGTCCTTCAACTTCAGAAATGCCATCTTCTTAACTTCATCCACACACTCTCTAAGCCAATTATTGCTCTCGGTGAATGCCCCAGGTTGCTTCATCAACCAAGCCATAATATTGGCATTAGGCACACCTGCATTTTGCAGAATTCCACAAAACAGAAATTTAAACAATTAATAAGACAACTTCGAAAAAAGGAACAATCGAAAGGATGCTAGAGATTTGGATGAGAATGCTCTGCTAATGTGAAAGGTGAAAGCGAGAATCACAACCTGTT
Source organism: Rhododendron simsii (assembly GCA_014282245.1). Classification (NCBI taxonomy): domain Eukaryota; kingdom Viridiplantae; phylum Streptophyta; class Magnoliopsida; order Ericales; family Ericaceae; genus Rhododendron; species Rhododendron simsii. The sequence continues at coordinate 1,273,260 of CM024954.1, read as the reverse complement.
TAGAATATATAAGTTCCACAGTGACACGCAAGAAAATAACGGACAACACTGAAATAGTGATACAAGTACCAATGTTCCACTTATAATGGTGAAGAAACGAAACCAGATTAAGCAAACACGCTTAGAAGAAATCAATAGTTCCAAGCATACCCATTTCACCCTTCTGACTTGAGCATTTGTCGCCATTCGTGCAGCTTGAATCAATGGTTCTAATTCATTATATTTGGTTCGCAGCCCATTTTCTTCATTGGACAACAATCCAATACACATAAAGAGGTAAACTACATTAACGAACTCACAGAAGTACCACATTAGTCACTAATAATGAATGCAATATGGAAGTGAGAACCACATCATCAAAGATCATTAAGAGTATTAAGTCAATGCAGGGCCGGCTTATAGGGTATGCGAGGGAAGCAACCGCTTCCGGCCCCCGAATTTTGGTCCAAAATTGAGGCCCCACTGTAATGTAACTACATATTAATATTAGAATGTTTCCAAATAAAAACACAAACCAAATACTTGATTCAGTGGTCCCATAATATTATCATGTTATTGAGAGTGTGTGGTTCGACTCCCATACACCTCCATAATTTCAATTATATCTTTTTACATTTATAGTCACAATTGTATCCTTTTAGTTTGATTTTTTTTTTTTGTTATTTTTTGTACTTTTATCATTTTTTAAAAAAATTCATGAATATGTAAGGGGCTCAATATAGGAAATTCGCTTCGGGCCTCCAAAATATATGAGCCGGCACTGAGTCAATGACATGCTCGTATCCTAAATACTGTTGTTTAGGAAGGAAAAGTGTGTCGGGCGTTAAATAACCCTAACACATAACAATCTTATTTATATAGATGACTCACATATTGAAGAAAAAACTAAGCAATGTGGGACTACTACTAAAACTATATTCTAACAACTTCTACAGTTATAATCATCTCGATATGATTTACAAGAAAGTTGTCCTTCAACATTGGAAATGATATCCATTCTCCACTTATCTGATGTTAAAAGACTAAAAAAGAGATTGTGAGAACTGAAAGTGGAGCATGGATGTATTCCTCCAAGAGCATAGATTTTGTCTGTAAGGAATGGCCCCAGAGAGTTCCATTGGAACATTAAAGCATTGCATGATGTATTTAGTCACCCTGAGTGCAAGAGATTAGGGTGTAGTCACTTCCTAAGCTGATCATTAACATTTTCTCGTCCACTCCCAACAATGCCGAGACGGAATCATCCAACCATAATACATAAATATCAACAGTTAAAAAGACATTACCAAATTAGTCCAGAGATGAACAGATGCTGGTGTACTACATTAAATATGCAGCCATAGCAAAATGACACCTAATTAGTCGCCACATTGAGCTTAAAATTCCATTTGTTGCGGCGAAAGGACTCATACATGTTCTATTTCAAATAACAGATTGAATTCTTGGGAGTTAACTCATGAGAAGCAAAACCACAGGCCAACTACATCCATAAAAGGCTAGTCTTATCCTGATACTCATGTTCCAATTACATTGCAAGACCCAATTTTTCTTTGTACAACTTCAGTAGCTCGGTAGATTCTTCCTTCTTATAGCTCAAAATCTTCTTTAGGAACTTCTTTTCAGGTAAGGTTATCCATGTAGTATAGCTAATATCACTAGTCTTGATTAAACCTTGCAACAACAAAGCTTGATAAACTGCACTCCTCGGACCAATCCTCTTCTCCAAGCTTAGTTGCATAATTTTTGACTGTCTTGCAACCAACGAAGACTCCCAACCCATTTTTTTAACAAGCAAATCCATCACGCCATTGATCTTATCCTCTGATGCAATCATACAATTTGGATGCTCCTTAAAAGCAACAAAAATCTCATCCTGGGTCCAACCCCACTTCTTATAAACCTCGACCTTCTTCTCCCATGTAGATTTACTCATACTCAATAATGCACGAAGGGCTGAGATAAACTGCTTTTCCGAAAAATTAAACCCCATCTTCTTGACTTCGTCCACACACTCACTAAACCGATTGCATTTTGCAGCAAATGCTCTAGGTTTGCTAATCAACAAAAGCCCAATATTGGCATTAGGAACACCTACTTTTCGCAGAATTTCAGTATTGGGTATCACATGACTTTGATAATCAAATATACGAACCCCAGCACAACGTCTAAAAAGAGCTAGCGTTTTCTCTTCGGATTGAAGGAAATTACTGAACAAATTGAAGCATGGGATGATTGAGATTTCCAAGCTTCTTTTCAAGATAAATGATGACATAGATGTTATTCTGGCAATTTCTGTGCTTGAAAGGCCTTTGGATTTGAGAAATTCAAGCTTGGGCAAAAGGTTTTTTTGGGGATCACATAATATGACAGGAGGGTAATTTCTAATGGCACTGGAGATCTGGGTTTGGGTGAATCCATGGTTCCTAAAGAATGCCAAGACTGAGTCAGGCTTATCAGGAGTCCCAAATTTGACACGCCTAGATACTGAGAGAGCTTTTTCTGGAGACAACCCACACGAGTTTACGAGGTATGCGACTGTGAACAACTGCTGTTTTGAAGATTTATCGATGTATTTGACGGATGTGGAAAAAGGGTGGGTTTGATGGAAGTATAAGAAGTGGGTTGGAGAAGGTTTAGCAGCAGATATTCCATGGCGTGATTTGCAGAAAAACTTCAACATTTGGTAAAATTTCACGCAGAGGAAGAAGAGGAACTTACCTTTTCTGCAGAGGAGATTTATGGGAGTTCAATCTGAAACCCACAAGAGTTACGAGGTAGTAATAGACTGTGAACGGGTGCTGATTTGCTGAATTTCGGAAGTATTTGAGAGGCGATGAAAAGGAGTGCGTTTGATTGAATTAGAGTAGAGATCGTGGGGTTTAAACTCTACAGCAGCAGGCCTTCTTCCACATGGGCCAAAGGTTGGTAGATAGGGCCGCCCAACAAACCAAATTACTTGAGTCTGAGCTTGTGTTCGTTAAATAAATAGACTTTTAACGGCCCATTTAGATGGTGAAAAAGGATGAGATAAGAAAGGGAGTCATTTCTCACAAAATCTTACCATTTTTGGTGAGATTGGATGAGAAATGGGAGAAGCCAGTCAAAACATTTTATTTCTGTACTTTTCTCTCCATTTCTCACCAAAATAGTCAATCCAAATGAGTGATTTGGTTAGAAACCGAAACCCTTTCTTTTCTTTTCCCTTAAAATCACTTCATATGGGCTGTCAGTCAATTATTTTCCCGAAAGTTTCTGCCTAAAGTGAACATTTTCCTGATTTTTTGTTCGATTTCCAAGCAAAGCGTAGACTCTCTTATCAACTAAACTGTAAAAGAAGCATTTCAAATTTTCAATGGAAACAATGCCATTTTGTGATTCAAAGCTTCCTCAGAAACGATTTTGCAAGGGTAAAAAAAAAAATCAATAATTTTCTTGGGGGTGGTTCTGATCATAATAATTAATAACCTCATTTCGATTTTGTGGTGACAAACTGTTCATAATTGGATTTGAGACGATGACTTCCATCTTTTCATATTAAAGACATGACTTTCATTGCACGTGTTAACATAGCCTTGATCTCCTTTCAAAAGATGGAGTAGTCATGTCATAATCGTGCCCATCTCCTCTCAAAAGAACGGGAGAGTCATGTCATAACAGTGGTCAACTCATTTCAAAAGACACGACAGTCTCTTAAGCACATCGAACACATCATTCTGGACGAGATTCTTTTGCACAGACATGATACTACAACAAAGAGTACTTCGTTAAGACACAACAAGCAACGATTAAAAGTATCGGATGAAGTTCCAATGTGAATCAACTCTAAATAGCCGAGCAACAAACTCAAGGATTAGCTATTGCATCACGAAAATAAACATTGACAATGAACAAGCAACAAATTTTTTGGGGGAAAAATATGCTCCATGGACCAACTCCAAGTCCATCCAGTGTCAAAAAGCACAAAAGGCAAATTAAAAGGTTAAAATAAGATCTCAGATTGATATCTTGATACTAATTTACCATAATAATAAACACAAACACAAAATAGATTAGGATCAAAGAGAATTATAGATAGAACACAAGAGTATACAACACACACTGGATATATTGCTTAAGTCTGATTTACAACAGGTAGAGAGGCAACCCCTATTTATTGGCGTAAAAAGGGGTGACTTACATCATCAGTGATATCACTACATATAATTGGTGACTAACTAACCTACATAATTGGTTCTACGTACTGCCATAGACTTTTACATACCTGCCATAACTATTATACAGACTATCACCCAATCTGTATAAATAATAGTTATGGTAGGTATGTAAAAGTCTATGGCAGTACGTAGAACCAATTATGTAGGTTAGTTGATCACCAATTATATGTAGTGATGTCACTGATGATGTAAGCCACCCATTTTTACGCCTATAAATAGGAGTTGCCTCTACCCGTTGTACATTCAATGGCGACTCTGCCGTGGGGCCCCATAGAGTCGTAAGAGATGCAGGAGCCGCTAGCCCCATCGACCAACAAATGATGTGAGACCATAGCGCAAGTAACCTAGCACTAAATTCAAACATCTCGCTTTTGGCCGTTGTACCCTGACTAAGAAAAAATCGGAGTGATGTTAAGTACCAATGCCAGAGAGCTCCTTCCACTAAAAACGGAGAAATGCCAGAGAGCTCCTTCCACTAAAAACGGAGAAGAAATGAAACCAGATTTAGTGAACGAACTTAGAACAAAACCATGAGCTGCAAATCCCACGAAGCCAAGCAAACCCATTTCATCCTTCCGACTAAAGCATTTGTTGCCTTTCGTGCAGCTCGAATCAATGGTTCTAATTCTCAATATATGGGTGCGCAACCTTTTTCCTTCATTGGACAGTCCCCTAGGCCATAACCAAAAAGAGGTTAACAACATTAACAATCTCGCAGAAGTACTAATACATTAGTCACAAGTAATCAATGAAATATGGAAGTGAGAGCCACGAAATCAGCGATATCATTACTTCTACAGTCATTATCTTCTTGTAAATCAGAAATGATATCCACGCTCCACTATCCGAAGCCAAAAAAGTGGAAGAGATTGTGAGAATTGGAAGTGGAGCGTGGATAAAATTTACCAAGAGAATAGGTTTTGTCTACAAAGAATGGCCAAAGAGAGTTCAATTGGAACATTAAAGCATTGCGAGATGTATTTAGTCACCCATGAATGAAGACATTAGGGTGTAGTCGCTTCCATGTTGACCACTTCTCATCCAACCCCTCCAGCTACACAGAAGCTGAAAATCGGGCCACGTTAAGTTAGCTAAATGCATATGTTTCAATGATGAGATAAGACTCCACAACACTAGGAAATGTATTGACTGAAAACGGAATCATCAAACCACAAAACATAAATTTAAACAGGTAAAAAGACATTGCCAAAGTACTAGCTAGAGATAAACAGAAGGTGGTGTACTGCATAAAATACGCAACCACTACAAAGTGACACCTAATGTAACGCAATGTTGATAATCATCTCGATATGATTTACAAGAAAGTTGTCCTTCAACTTTGGAAATGATATCCATTCTCGACTTATCTGATGCTAAAAGACTAAAAGATATTGTGAGAACTGAAAGTGGAGCATGGATATAAATATATAATCCTCCAAGAGCATAGGTTTTTTTATAAAGACTGGCACAGGAGGAGTTCCATTGGAAGATTAAAGCATTGTGTCAAATACATGGTAAATTTGAACAGTTAAAAAGACATTACCAAATTAGTCCAGAGATGAACCGATGCTAGTGTACAACATAAAATATGCAACCATAGCAAAATGACACCTAATTAGACGCAACATTGAGCTTAAAATTCCATTTGTCAGGGTGAAAGGACTCAATATATGAAAGCACAACATATTTTCTTCATTTGACAGTCTCATAACCAAAAGAGCTAAACAACATTAACAAGCTCACAGAAGTAATACATTAGTCACAAGTAAATAAAGAACTTTGGAAGTCAGAGCCACAAAATCAACGATATCATAAAGAGCCATAGAGTAATCAGTCAACTATATCCTCAAATCCTTATTACTTCTACAGTCATAATAATCTCGATATGATTTACAAGTAAGTTGTCCTTTAACTTCAGAAATGATATCCACGCTCCACTATCCGAAGCTAAAAGACTGGAAGAGATTGTGAGATTGAAAGTGGAGCATGGATATAATTCACCAGGAGCATAAGTAGTCTATAAAGAATGGCCAAAGAGAGTTCCATTAGAACATTAAAGCATTGCAAGATCTATTTAGTCACCAATGAGTGCAAGAGATTAGGGTGTTGTCACTTCTAAGTAGACCATTAACACTTCGCATCCACTCCCCCAGCTACATGTGCATGTAGCTAAAATTTGGGCTGCCTTGGTAAGCTAAATGCATGTTTCAATAAAAGGGCAAACCCATTGCACAAGGCTCCTGCCATTGCGGGGTCTGGGGATGAGATAAAATTCCACAACGATAGGAAATTTCCTTACTGAACTATTGCACTATTGTAAGTTATACTAGCAACAATGTCAAAACGGAAACATCCCACCATAAAACATAATTAAAACAGGTAAAAAGACATTACCAGATTACTAGCTAGAGATGAACAGATGGTGGTGTACAGCATAAAATATGCAACCACTACAAAATGGCACCTAATGGTAACGCAATGTTGAGCTTCAAATGCCGTTATCAGGTGAATGGGCTCACACTTGTTGGATTTGATGTATAAGAATTCAATTCCCGAGAGTTAATCATGAGATGCAAAACAAGAAGGCAGTTCATCCATAAAAGGCTAGCCTCATCCTTATACCCATCAGCCATGTCCCAATTACTTTGCAAGATCCAATGTTTCATTGTACAACTTCAATAGCTCCGTAAATTCTTCCTTCTTATAGCTCAAAACCTTCTTTAGGAACTGCTTTTCAGGATAGTCTATCAATGTAGTAAAGCTAATATCACTAGCCTTTACTAAACCTTGCAACAACAAAGATTGATAAACTGCACCCCTTGGAACAATCCTCTTCTCCAAGCTTAGTGACATAATTTTTGGTCGTCTTGCAACCAATGAAGACTCCTGACCCATTTTATTAACGAGAAAATCCATCACACCATTGATCTTATCCTCTGATGCAGTCATAAACCCGGACACTTCTTAAAACGCAACCTTCTTCTCCCAAGTAGATTTAGTCATTCCCCTTAACACACGAATGGCTACCATAAAGCTCATTTTCGAAGGATTAAAACCCATCTTCTTAACTTCATCCACACACTCTCTAAACCGATTGTTGCTTGCAGCGAATGCTCCAGGTATGCTAATCAACAAAAGGCCAATATGGGCATTGGGAACACCTACTTTTCGCAGAATTTCAGTATTGCGTATCACATGACGTTGATATTGCAATCCGGTTAAAAACAAGTTCTAAAACAAAAGGAGTGGCTTTTGTACATATATCAAGTTGGGTTTCAAAGGTTCAAACACGCACACAAAATACAATGCAAACCAATGGCGCACCAATGCGTCATCGAGGGAGATTACCGAAGGGACCCAAGAGACGAGCTTACCTCTCAACAAGGAGGCATCCCCCGAGGGGAACACCAATGCATCATCAAGGTTGCCCGCTTGACACAGCGAGGTGCCAAGATTTCTGAAGCAACAATGTCATAGCCAACGGGGAACCATCGACCGGCGCTCGCCGCCCATCTCATTAAAATAGGCGATGAGCTTACCTCTCAACAAGAAGGCATCCCCTGAAGGGAACACCAATGCGTCATCGAGGAAGGTTACCGAAGGGACAGTGCTATACCCAATGGATGGAGATCCATCGACTGGCACTCGTTGCCCATCTCATTGAAATAGGCAACAAGCTTACCTATCGGCAAGGAGGCATTCCCCGAAGGTAACACCAATGCGTCTTCGAGGAAGGTTACCGAAGGGACAGTGCTATACCCAATGGATGGAGATCCATCGACTGGCGCTCGTTGCCCATCTCATTGAAATAGGCAACAAGCTTACCTCTCGGCAAGGAGGCATTCCCCGAAGGTAACACCAATGCGTCTTCGAGGAAGGTTACCGAAGGGACAGTGCCATAGCCAATAGATGGAGATCCATCGACTGGTGCTCATTGCCCATCTCACTGAAATAGGCAACAAGCTTACCTCTCGGCAAGGAGGCGTTCCCCGAAGGTAACACCAATGCATCATCGAGGGAGATTACCGAAGGGACCCAAGCGACGAGCTTACCTCTCAACAAAAAGATATCCCCCGAGGGGAATACCAATGCGTCATCGAGGTTGCCCGCTTGACACAGCGAGGTGCCAAGATTTCCCGAAGCAAAAATGCCATAGCCAACGGGGAACCATCGACCGGCGCTCGCCGCCTAGGCGACAAGCTTCTCCCTCAACAAGCTTCTACCTTCTGACCTCAGCATTTGTTGCTACTCGTGCATCTCCAATAAATGGGCTGTATATAAATTTGTGGGTTCTCAACCCCTTTTCTTCACTGGACAATCCAAACTGAAAGAGGTGAAATCCGTTAACAAACTAAGAGATAATAATGCTAGGTTAGTCTTTAAAAGTGAAAGAACAATCTGGACAAGACGGCCCCAAGTATAATGGCCCTCCAAATGGAAGGATGGCCACAAAATCAAACGTATCAGAGAGAGTATTCATTCTAACTCATTTCCATGTGATTTGCTATACAAAATTGTGCTTAATCTTGGGAAACGATAGCTGTGCTCTACTTCAGCTCTTCACAGTCAAATTGTGCAATGCTAAAAGACTAAATGGGAACTGAGAAGAGCTAAAGGTGGAATGTGGACGTAATTCCTAGGATAATTCACCAAGAGCATAGGTTTGTTTATAAAGAAAAGCTCAGGAGAGTTCCAATGGAACATTAAAGCATGTCATGATGTACTTAGCACACTGAGTGCGAGAGATCAAGGGATAAGTCACTTCCTTAGCTGATCATTAACACTCTCTCGTCCTCACCTCCAGCAACACACACAGAAGATAAAATTCACAACGCAAAAACCATGATCTTGTAAACATACAATATGACCAAATAAGAAGTGAAAAAAGACAATGAATAAAATTCAAAACCAGTACAAAATGTTGAGCATCTAATCCCATTTTCCAGGCTGAAAGGACCCAAACTTGTTGTATTTCAAATTTAGAAATTAATTATCAAGAGTTAAATCATGATATGCAAAACCATAGGGCTATTGTATGTCATGTTGGAATCGAAGGAAACATCCTCAACCTGCCTCCATATCCTTCGTCACAAATCCTAATTAGTTCGCAAGATTCAACTTTTCCTTGTACAACTTCAAAAGCTCAGAAGCCGCTTCCTCCTGATAGCTCAAAACCTTCTCTAGGAACCGCGTTTCAGAAACTAGTAGCAATGTCTCCAATCTAATATCCTTGCTCGTAATTAAGCCCTTCGACCACAGAGCTTGATAAACGGCATTTCTTGGAACAATCCTCTTCTCCAAGCTCAAGGATACAACTTCTGGCCTTCTTAAAAAGAAGGATGATCCCCAACCCGTTTTATTCACAAGAAAATTCATCAACTCATCAATCTTATTCTCCGATACCTTCATACACCCTGGATACTTTTTAAAAGCTGCAAGAAGCTCATCATCGGTCAAACCCCATTTCTTATAGGCCTCAACCTTCTTATCCCATGTTGATTTAGACAGTGCCCTTACCACATGAACTGCTGACACAAAACTCATTCTCAAATGATTAAATCCCATTTTCTCTACCTCCTCCACAACCTCTCTAAACCTACCAATCTTCACCATGAATGTTCTAGGTTGTTTCATCAACAGATACATAATATTGGCCTCCGGCACATTGGCTTCCCGAAGAACTTGAATATGGGGTGTCACTTGTGTTCGATGATCAACCCAAAATATCCCAGAATACCGTTTAATAGCAGCTACAGCTTTCTCTTCGGACTGAAGCAAATTGCTAAAGAAATCGAAACCTGGGATGATTACGTTTTTCAAGCTGCATTTCAAAACATGCGGACTTGTAGATACTATCTCGGCAACATCCGTGCTTGAAACGCCTTTAGAATTCAAAAATTGGAGTTTGGGCAAAAGGGTTTTCTTGGCATCGCATACAAGTACAGAAGGGAATTTTTTAATGACTGTTGAAATCTGGGTTCGTGTGAATCCATGATTCTTGAAGAGTGCCACGACTGAGTCAGGCTTATCAGGAGTTTCAAATTTGACATGCTTTGATGCAGACAGAGCTTTTTCTGGAGTGAACCCAAATGAGTTTATGAGGTACTTCACTGTGAATGAATATTGATTTGAAGATTTATGCTTGGATTTGACTTCGAGGGATGAAGAGAAGGGTTGGATTTGAAATAAATAGAGATTGTGGGCTGGTGAAGCTCCTCTAGCAGAAATTCTACTAATAAACTTAAACATTTGATGAAATTTTCAGCGAAAGAGGACGAATTTACCTGTTGTGCAGAGATTTTTGGAATTTTTTTCTGAAGCGCTCTTCTTTCACGAACCCTATACCCCTCAAGCTGTCAAGGGTGTCACTGTGTTTGAAGTTCACAACTGGTACTACAATCAAAGCTTTTCCAGGTCGAAACGACGCCGGAATAGAAGAACCAAAACCTGGGTTTTTACAAGTATTAATTATCCAATAAAAAACCATCAAAAAAATTATCCAATAAAAATTTTGTGGACACATAAAGATGGTGCACAAATTTGGACAAAGATGTGTTTAAAACCATTCATGATGTGTGAGGGCTCATCATCTACCATGCGAGACTCACGTGCATCAAACGGTTCTGAACACATCTGTGTCCGAATCTGTGCACACCTATATATTCCACCAATTTTCTTTTGAATCTCATATGGATCATGTTTTCTTGAAGAAACAAAAACATAGATGGATATTCAATAAATTTACCATGTGAAAACGATGTATATCAAATAATTCCGAACGGATCTATGTGCCAAATCTTTGTGTCCTATCATGAAGGTTTTCCATTTTATTTTGTTAACTTTAGTATGAATAGCGATTAATAAGAGTGGTAAATCACATTGGAAAGTAATTTGTAAAGTCTTTTTCCAATGCATGTTCACTCTTTATTTCATTTTATTACAGAGCATAGGAAACGATCCAATACTCCTACTTCTCGAGGTCAGTTGTCGACCAAAATTGTTCTTATTTCTCTTGATCTCTCTTTAGTTGTATCCGCACACCTAATCGAAAATCAATCACAGATGAAGAAGTCATGGAATGAAGGATTCGTCGTGTTGTGCACCACCCGAGACCTCAAGCCAAACACACTCACACACACAAACGAATTGAAAGATAATTTGCTCTATTTATGAATCGAAAGCAAAAAATAGATTACAAAAACTCTCACCGGAGAAGGATCGTCCCAACCTGGGCTCAAACCCAACTCTTGCTAATTCTCTCCCACCCTCACCACTGTCTCACTCCCTCGCAGGGGAATGCAACTTTTTTATAGGCCAAGGGAACCAATTTGCAACGGGCAAATTGGGTGATAAGGCACACATCCCAAAGGGTTCTTTCAATGCATTGTTTGCTGCACCTGCAACTGAAATCCCACCTTTCCAGAAGCCTTATCCCTCAGTTTCTTTGGCAAACAAACTAAAGAATCGAAGCTGTGGTGATACTAGAGAACAATACGCAACTGCATTCCATCTCAACAGGAGTGCCCTTGGTATCCTACGCCCTTCACCATTGGGCGTCCACACCCCCTCCCAGGGTGTCGCGCAAAGATCAAAACTCTTCTTCGACTGTGATCCCACCTCTCCGAAACCTGCATGCATCCTTCCGGAGGTGTATCCGTCACTAATAAGTCCTGGAGCAAATGAGACTCGTCTCTCATCGTTTCTGTGGTCGCTGGCATTGTACAACTTTTCAACCACGGCCTCGTCTCAGACCACAACATAAGCTGCTGGTGGAGAAAGCTCTTCGAGCTTCCCTTCATTCGTTGCTAAGCCAAGGTCCCAGGTCTCCGAGTCAGCCCACGCTTTTTCGCAGAATCCTGCACCCATGGGCATACGGCCTGGCAGGCCTTACCTTTCTGCCAGAGCTTCATGGGCGTTGCCCCATTCCCCAATCAGATGTTTGGATGTGAGCTATACGCGAGGAGCCAAACGGGCATATGGCCTTGCCTTGCCATTTGACCTCTCTTCCCGTGTGATTGGGAATGCTCAGTGACAACCCACTTAGAAGAGATCCAAGGCCGATCAAAAAAAAAAACGAGATCCAAGAGCGGCAAATCCCACAAAGCCAAGAAAACCCATTTCTGATTTCTCCTTTCTCCTTTCTGCTTCAGCATTTGTTGCTATTCTTGTTTTGAACGGCAAAAGAAAAGTTGCAGCATTTGTTGCTATTTATCCATTTCCAATTAAATGGGTTCTAAATACGTGGGTTCTCAACTCATTTTCTTCACCAGACAATCCAAACCCAAAGGGGTGAAATTCATTAACGAACTCACAGGTAATAATGATAGGTTAATTATTCTTTAAAAATGAAAGAAGAATCTATGCAGGATGGCCCAAAGTATAACGGCACTCCATGTTGTGCCCCAAGGGATAGAAGCCAACAAACACACACACACACACCAAACACAGATACACGAAATACTTACGTGGTTCCCCAAACTCGGGTACTCTACGGAGGTAAACCAGATAATTCCAACATTGCTACTACAACATAACCTCACTGATTTCCCTCTGATACAAAGCTGTTGAGCAAAGCCTAAATATATAGCCCAAAATGGCAGACAAAGAGGGAGCTGGAACCTTTACTCCTGGTGGCTGAAACAATCATCAAGGTGAGGAAGTGGTTGCTTGTCTCCGCTACTGAGGGTATCTCCAATCCAACTCTATTTCTCCAAAATAGAAGATGGAAGTGACACATTTTGGGGAGATTTTGTAATTTATTCCCTTTTTTCTTCATTTTTTGTACTTTTTGAGAGAATTTTTGAGGGATCCACCGTCCTTTTTAGAGTTTGCCAAAAGCAAATTTGGAGTATGAAATTTCTCCAAAACTCTAAAAAGGACGATGGGTCCCTCAAATATTCTCTCAAAAAGTACAAAAAGTGAAGAAAAAGGGGAATAAATTACAAAATCTCCCCTCAATGTGTCACATTCATCCTCTATTTTGGAGGAATAAAGATGGATTGGAGATGCTCTAAGAGAAGTTTGGATGCAAGAGGATGGGAGCCACACCCCAATAATCAACATTCCAAATGGAAGGATAGCCAAAGTATCAGAGAGAGTAATCATTAAACTACATAACTGAGAAAATCCTCAATAAGTCTACACTCATTGCTCATTTCCATGTGATTCACTACAAATTTGTCCTCAACAGGTCTACACTGATAGCTGCACTCTACTTCAGCTCTTCATACTCCACATGTGCAATACTAAAAGACTAAAAACTGTGAGAACTAAAGGTGGAGTGTGGGCGTAATTCCCAGTATAATTTTCCAAGTGCATAATTTTGTTTATAAAGAATGGCTCCGGAGGCGGAGAGTTCCACTGTTTATCACTTCACCAGCTGATCATTTACACACTCTCGTCCTCACCTCCAGCATTATATGCAGAAGATACCATAATCTGGTAAACATAAAATATAAGTAAATAAGAAGTGAAAAACGATGATGAACAAAATTCACAACCAGTACAAAATGACAGGTTGAAGCTCAACATCATGTATTTCAAGGTTAGAATTTAATTCTCAAGAGTTAAATCATGATATAAAAAATCACAGGGCTATTGTATATCATGTTGGTATCAAAGGAAACATCCTTAACTTGCCTCCACATCCTCAGATACAAACCTAACTACTTTGCAAGATCCAACTTTTCCTTGTACAACTTCAAAAGCTCGGGAGCTGCTTCCTTCTGATAGCTCAAAACCTTCTTTAGGAACTGCTTTTCAGAAAGTAGTAGCAATGTCTCCAATCTAATATCCTTGCTCCTTATTAAGCCGTTCGACCACAGCACTTGATAAACAGCATTCCTAGGAACAACCCTCTTCTCCAAGCTCAAGGATACAACTTCTGGCCTTCTTACAAAGAACGAAGATCCCCAACCCGTTTTATTCACAAGAAAATCCATCACCTTGTCAATCTTATTCTCCGATGCCCTCATACACCCTGGTTGCTTCCTAAAAGCTGCAAGAAACTCATCATCGTTCAAACCCCATTTCTTATAAGCCTCAGCCTTCTCATCCCATGTTGATTTAGCCAGTGACCTTACCGTATGAACCGCTAACACAAAATTCATTCTCAGAGGATTAAAACCCATTTTCTCTACCTCCTCCACAACCTCTCTAAACCTACCGATCTTCACCATGAATGTTCTAGGTTGTTTCATCAACAGATACATAATATTGGCCTCCGGCACATTGGCTTCCCGAAGAACTTGAATATGGGGTGTCACTTGTGCTTGATGATCAACCCAAAATATCCCAGAATACCGTTTAAAAGCAGCTACAGCTTTATCTTCGGACTGAAGCAAATTGCTAAAGAAATCAAAAGCTGGGATGATTACGTTTTTCAAGCTGCATTTCAAAACACGCGGACCCGTAGATACTATCACGGCAACATCTGTGCTTGAAACGCCTTTAGAATTCAGAAATTGGAGTTTGGGCAAAAGGGTTTCCTGGGTATTGCATAAAAGTACAGAAGGCAACCTTTTAATGATAGCTGAAATCTGGGTTTGTGTGAATCCATGATTCTTAAAGAATGCCACGACCGAGTCAGGCCTATCAGGAGTTTCAAATTTGACATACTTTGATGCAGAGAGAGCTTTCTCGGGAGTGAACCGCAATGAGTTTATCAGGTAACTGACTGTGAATGAATCTTGATTTGAAGATTTATGCTTGGATTTGAGAGATGAAGAGAAGGGATGGATTTGAAAGAAATAGAGATTGTGGGCTGGTGAAGCTCCTTTAGCTGAAATTCTACGTACAAGCTTAAACATCTGATGAAATTTTCAGCAGAAGGGAAGGAATTTTACCTGTTTTGCAGAGGATATCTTCACAATGTTGTGAATTTTTTTCTGAAGCGTTCTTCCTTCATGAACCCTAAACCCTTTCAAGCTGTCTTTATATTTACGGTTGAGACTGTACTAGCTATTCCAAGTCAAAACACGTCGGAATTCAAATACCCAAAAAAAAAAAAAAAAAATGGTGAAATAATTTTCACTCTCTTTTATATCACACTTTTTTTTTATACAGTGAAATGCTCGTGACGGAGCTCAAACCTTAGACTCTCATAGGAAGAATATCAAGAAATATCATTAAGTTACAAGCCGTTATATTTTGGCATTTGATGAGCAGAATATTAATGCGTTAGAACCCATTTTTATAAGGTGCTAATTTAGTTGGTTTTAGTTTATCCTTTCTTCTCTAGTGTCAATTCTCATGGCGGTTTTCCTTTTGAGAATGACTTATTCACGAAGGAGCTGTGAATAAGTCATTTCACAGAGGCAACAAATATCACCCGTCTATTTCGGCAATGGACAGTCCGAATTTTAAAAAAACTTTTCTAGGAAAGAGGGTTTTTTTTAACAAAAACTTCCGTAAAGAAGTATTTCTCTTTCCTTTTGAAAAATAATATTGATACTCTAAAAATTGATGCAGGCACTCCAAAAAACAAAGAAAAGTGGCTTTTTTGGAGCGTATGAATCAATTTTTGAAATGTCAATATCATTTCCCTTCCTTTTATGTTGTTAACGTTAATGTGAAATTGTGAATAGCGGTATTAATTGAGGAAAAGCACATTGGAAAGTAAGTTCTTTTTATCAGCATTGGAAAGTATCACAGATGAAGAAATCATCCGAGGTCAGTTATGGACCAAATTTGTGCTTATTTCACTTGAGATCACTCGAGTTTTATCCGCCCACCTTACTGAAAAATCGATCACAGATAAGAAGTCATGGAATGAAGAATTCGTCGATCGTGTCACCATAAACTTAAGAAAATAATAGTACGTTAGCATGATTAGCCACTGCTAGATGTGGTAACTCAGAAACATCATGTTTCCAGAATCAAAGTTAAGTTTAATTTACACTTCAATCACCCAACCGAATGAACCTCCCCTCACAAAAATCCAGAACCTACAGTAGACACCCTACTTTGAATCTCTAATTGGGCTTGCTAGCCGAATTGCATCACAAAAACTTAAAGAACTATGAAAATGCATTGTAACCATTCCAAAAACATGGGAATTGTGCCTAGTTCAAGTTAGCCATCACCTGACCAATTTCAAAAGTAAAAAGACGACGCAAAAACATCTGGTTTTCATAGTAATTCGTAAAGCCTTCAGTACATCTTCAGCCAACAATCACAATTTCAGCTTTGTTTTAGGCTTTTTGAGTACTGTATCTCCAGGGTCCTTCAATGGCTGTAACAGAAAGAACTAAAATGACTAAGCGGAAGCCACAGTACAAATAGAAAGAGGGGAATAAAGAGAAATTATGCTTATTAAAAAAAAAGTAAAGAGAAATGTGAAAATCGTCAAACCTTATGTTTCTTGTTTTTTCCCATTGCATTCCTTTTCTTCTTCTTCTTTTTTTGTTTCTTTGTCTCGATTTGTTCTCCTTCATCTTCCAACGCTTCCTGTCAATATAGCCACCAATTAGGGGGAAAAATAGGTCATAGAAGCAGAAGATGTGCAAATACATGTTCAAAGCTTTTCTCTAAACCAAAACACAAGGTCAAACCACCTCAGAGTCACCAAAGGAGTCTACATGTCGAATAACTCTTCCTGAACGTGAGGTTCCACCTGTTTCACAAATTCGATATTTTGTCAGTATGAGCAGCACACTGATAGAAGCAAACAAACCACACAAGTAGAAAAGGTCACCATGAATTCAATGTGACTCAGTTCATCGAATGAAACTATGACTTCACCTAAACAACACTGACACTTCATCGAATGAAACTATGACTTCACCTAAACAACACTGACACTTCTTCATCAAGAATTTTGTCCGTAATTGATCCTTCACTATTTCCACACAAGCACCCAGAGTACCCAGAAAAACCAGATGCCACACCGTCAACTTCCATTACAGAAAGAAATACCAAATGACAAGGAAGTAGAACGCAAGTATCCACCAACACATCAAACTCAACCGAAAATAAAATACAATCCACCAAAACCACCTCGGCAAAGGTCAATGTAACAATGAAACCAGCAGGTAGAAAGCTGAGAGAATTGAAGCAGCCAAGAACGCAGAAAAGCTTCTATATTGAGCAATTTAAAAAGAATGCAGTGGTTGCAATGTTACGGTCCTACAGACCAATAGAATTAGTATACACACGACCTAATGAGCTATTCATTGAAGCGAAAGGGCATCACTGTTATATAATGTATCCTTCTCCATCATAACAAAACCATGATAGCGCCAGTGAACATAGCCCACATTAGGTGAACCTTGTAAATCTGGGATTCTTGTGTACTTGAGCTTTTGACTGCTTCATTTTGCGCATTTGTATCCCCTAGATCTGTGTTAGAGTTCCACAACTCACTAACAACCGCAACTAGAAATATATACAGATCACAAACTAACTGGCATTGCTCCTGCACCAATGAGATACCTCTCTCAAACACACAGCACCCAGCTGTTAGCAGATGTACTGTTTCAAATAAATATAAATGCCATTGTGTTCGCAAATATCTCCACCCAAATCATCATTAGACAAGGGGTGAAGTGAATATTAGAAACATAATATTAACCACGCAATGAGGTGATGACAAATGGATATATCTAGGGTAGGAATAGGTATTTAGTTTCCTCATAACTGAGTCATTTCCTCCTTCGGTTCAGTCATTTGGCCTTTTAGCTTCCTCAACACTAGTTTCCCAGACAAGCAAAATCTAGTAAAGAGCTTGAAAGCTTTTGGATAAGCCTTCACATATGTGATTATAAACGATGAAAGCAAGAGATTCGTAAGTCTATTATGACCAAACGCCAGGTCTACGAGTAAGTCAAAACGCCTAGCATCTCATTTTACTCATCCATATGGAAGAAAATATCAGCTATCTGGAGATGGATCGCATTACACGAGTCAATATCAACATGCCAGGGAAGCTAAATCCACAATAAACGATGTCTAAACTATATAATTCAAGATCAAAGACTATAATTCAGACATAAGACGAAAATATAGATCATGACACCTGCTAAGTGCCGTTCATGAAAGGCTTGAAAGCCACAAACTATGTGCATTACATATAGGAACCAAAAAACAAAAGGTGTTACGACAAACTTAACTAGGTTTAGCTAGGCCATTGCATAAATGGAGAACAAAGTATACAACTACCAGAAGGGACTACCGGACTAGTAATTACTTGCATTTACAGTAGCTTTCGCATTTTTGACAGCCAGTTCAAGAAGTTCGGGTTTTAAAGAATCCAATCCATTAGGATCCTGGAGTTTTCTTTCCAGGAATTTCGCCAAAGCGGCAGCCTTGTTTGTTGTCAATGGCCCACCAGGGTGCGCTAACCTAATACGAGAAACACCAGACCACAAACTTCATCAATAAATAAAAGATAGTGATCAAAGGCCTTACTGACACATGAAAAGCCATAAAGGTCGTCCAACCATGAGTCGAATCGAGAATTGAAATGGTGCTTTTCCGAATCGTGCATCGAATCGGAGCAATTCATCGAATTGTGAAATGCTACAATTTGGTCATGATTTCTATAATGCATGGAAATATGTTTATTTGTTAGGGTAACAAAAATGTATACTATAAATGAAAGTTTTAGACTAAAATCAATAAAAAGCTTCTTCTAAATGATGATTTCATAATAATGTGGATTAATAGGTAAGTTGCTTCTATTGCAACTTCCAAGAGATGAGGATCCATGAATCCCACTTATTGTCCTTTTGGAGTCTTAGTTCTCGCATTTTTTCTCTGTGAATTTGCTCTTTGTTGGGTTTTGTTTTCTGGTTTTCCTAGGCAGCTAGGAATGTATTAGTTCTGCCTGGGTTCCCATTGTATGGTAGGATTTCCCTTTGTTCTTGGTTTGTTTGCTTTATAAAATGGTTTAATTACCTAAAAAAAAACCTTTAGAAGGTCAATAGGGTGGTGGTATTCCATTTCTTCTTTGTTATTTTCAATCACTATCGTAATAAATCTCCCTTTCTTATTACCTATAATACTACATGAGGAGAAACATAGATTAAACATGGCATATAACAATACTAAAGACCATAAAAAATAATTTGAACCCTTTTCCAACAACAAAAAGGAAAAAAGAGGAAAAACTGAATTCAGGAATTTTTAAGTAAATCAAACAATTCACCAATTCAGATGACTAACTCACTTACGTTTCGTAGCTATTTCTAATCCAGGCAGTCTTTTCGTATTGATTACCCGTTGAATCGTATCGAATCGAATCGGAAATCGTAGGATTCTAAAAACTATAATCCTCAGTTGAAAACATTACTGAAACGTGCAGTCGCAGATAACATAATAAGAGAAAATTCATTCTGCTCCATCTCATTGTGGTGAAGTTCAAAATTACATTTCAAAATTCAATAATCACATCTTATGACCTTATATGACCCCACAACAGCAATGAAGCTTAGGGACGCCTGGGACGTTGGGTTGGCTACGTCCCAAGTCTCAGGTTCGAAACCTCCCAATTCCTACCAACTCCTATGTGGTCAGTCCGTACCCCCTAGTGATTAATCGAGGTGCCGTAAGTTATCAAAATAAGAAACAAGCTATTGTATATAGTGCAAATACTGACCTGGGATTGGGTCGAGAAGGAGCGGAGGCGGAAGGAAGCGGCGCGAATTTGCTTCCACGGAGAGCCCTTCGTTCCTCCTCCGTTAATCCCTCCATTCTCTCTCTCTCTCTCTCTCTCAAGCTTTCTCTCTCTAGTGAACACGCTTTTACTGTTTAAAAAAAAACATAAAGGACACGTTTATAGGGTTAATTTCACTCACCTCCCTGTGCTTTCTAATAATTGTACGGATCTCCCTGAGGTTTTTGAAACGACAATTCCTGTACTTACTATTTTTGAAAACAACGGCCCAGGACGTGTTTTGATAATTAATATCCGCTGAGGATAAGCTAAGAACATTTGTTAATAGTGAAAATATCCTTGGCAGATATAAATGATCAAAACATGTCCTTGGCCGTCATTTTCCCTAATAAGTTGGAAAAATAACGACCCAAGTGTTTTGATAATTAATACCCGCTGAAGAT
Source organism: Rhododendron simsii (assembly GCA_014282245.1). Taxonomy (NCBI): domain Eukaryota; kingdom Viridiplantae; phylum Streptophyta; class Magnoliopsida; order Ericales; family Ericaceae; genus Rhododendron; species Rhododendron simsii. The sequence continues at coordinate 1,252,990 of CM024954.1, read as the reverse complement.
AAAGTTTCACCTTTGCTTAATATGACTCCACGGTGTCAAATTCAATGATAAATGACACACACACACACACAACAACAACCTCAATCGACATCCTTCTATATTAAAATCCATCTTATTTAGGGTGTGTTTGGAACTTGAAAAGGATTTGAAGGAAAGCTTAAAAACAAGTTCAATATTCTCTCAAACTTCTTAAATTTTCTCTTTATTAATTTTCATTCGTTCTTCGCGGTCCAAACAAGTCCATTTAAAAAGAAAGGTAAAAAGAACTCAACATTACCGAAAGGTATCAAATTAGAATACTTTATACGATCTCTACAACCATTTAACCTTGAAAGTCATTGAAAACCATAAGGTCATTACAAATCCTCCCAACCACCGTCTACCACCCCTTCAACTTCTCTCAACCGGAAAATCACAAGTCAGGCTTACTCCCAAAACATGCTTGATTAGTTCCAGCGTAGTTTTGTTGAGAGTTCTCCCATTTGTTGACCGTCTCTTGAACTGCTTATGCAACATGAAGTTATACACTTGTTTGCCCCCATTGGATGGAGAGGTTTTATGAGAAAAGAAAGCAAAGAGCTATGATTTCTTGTAAAATTTCTTATTTGGATTGGGCATTTTGGTAAGAAAAAGAGAGAAAAGTACAAAAAAAAAAATGTTTTGATTGGTCCTTCCACTTTCTCACAAAATCTCACAATTTTCAGTGAGAAATGGGCACTTTGAATTTGAGTGTCAGACGCGTATGAAGAGTGTCGGTGTCCAATACTGGTACATGACCTCCGACGAAGTATGTGTGCTACATAGCCGCTTATTATAGTCAACAATTACATCTACCCTCTAGAGTTATCCATAGTAATAGAAAACCAAGTCCAGCCAGAGTTGTAGAAAGCAACAGTAGCAATTACTGATGTCACGAAAGTGAGAGAAACAAGAACCTAAGGAACCATTAAAGAGAACTGCAACAATACAAACTGGAAAGCTTGAACAGATTAAATTACAATCTCTCCATACAGACATGCAAATCTGAAATCAGTGAAGAACAAGAGCATCAACACAGATGGTCTCATGCGGATTGCAGCATGCGGACGGTAAAAAGCTGATGGTCTCATTTGCACTAAACACATTACATAAAGTTACAAATCTTCCGACGGACAGGCAATTTTGTCCTCTTCTTCTCGCACGACTTCTAACTTGAGGACAAAAGGTACAAGAGTTCTCAACTTCCTGGCTTCGGCAGTCATCAATTTAGGATCTTGACAGTGGCTTTATTTTTACAGCAATTTGGCCTCCACTTCACCACCATGACATGATTCCCGTAACATTTGGTGCCATTTGAAGCATTGATCCAGCTCGACTGTCAAGTAGCCAAATCATGCTAGATACCTAAACAGATTAGGATTGTCCTTGTCTCTTTCCAGATAGTCCCGAGTGATCAAATCTTCAATCCTCTTCTTGATAGCTTTGAAGTCCGGCTGTGATCATTTTTGTAGACATCATTATGTTGAAACTAAAGAAACAAATGGGCTAAGTAGAGGATGAGTGTAAACAAAATAATTGCTCTAAGGTACCTTGAACATGCGGCCCAACTGTTCAACGCACTCCATAACCAACTGCTGGTGGCCTAAAACTTTCCGACTCTTCATGATACGCACAATTGAAGCATCGATAGCATACCTTCTATCCTTATCGACATCTTCAATTACCTTTTTCTTCTCATCCACAGGAGGGAGAGGAATCTGCATTTCAAAGCAATTTTGCATCCCAATCGTACACTCACTCAAAGGAAAAAGATACCGACATGAGATACTGAGGTGAAAATGGAAACAATTGTCTTTATACCTTGATGCGTCTCATCTTGTCGGTGAACTTGGAGTTGAACTCGAAGTGATCAGTAGGAGAGATAGTTTTGGTGTTTGGCTCTTTACTAAGAATTTTATATTTTGCACATGACAGGGAATGGAGCAGTCTAACAACATCGTCATCCGTCAAGTTTAACTGAGTCATGATTTCCTGATAACTCAATCTGTCCGAGGAGTTGAAGAGAAGCAGAGCAGAAGCCTGTACAAATGAAATGCTCAATCTCAAACCTCTGCACTAAATTTCTAAAGACCATGCATCATTACAAGTTACTTTTTCCAACAAAATACCTGGTAGGTAGTCACAATAAGCTCCATGGTTTTAGGCTCAAATTTTCCATTAATGTTACAAGTGCCCAATGAGTATATCCATGTAAGTTTTCTGTGCTTTGTTTTCGTTTGATAGAATTCTCTGAAAACTTCAACACACTTAACCTGAACCGAAAGTATAGAATAGAATACGTTCGTGAAATTGTTCTCCAACACAGTATAACAAATCCACATCGAAGGATTCTAAATTTCTACTGCCTTGCAAAAAAAATCTACATTATACCATTTCCGCTGGGAGGTTGAGATCAAAAGATTTGTAACTTGGCCAAAAGCCAGTAGTCAGGACAGTAACGGTCAAGTCTATCCCTGGATTTGCATTTGGATTATTGCCAAGATACTCTTCAAAGTTCGTTTGATTTTCCCTTGCCAATGTCAAATCTGTGACCTGAAAAACAGAAAAGCAAGAAAAAGTTGTCTCCATCAGAATACCAAAGTACACTAAAGCACGACTTGTGAGTCACTAGGGCCCTGTTTTTTACCGGACTAATATTTTAATAGCAAAGAGTTCGACACTCCATGGAAAATTTATCAGATCGGATTTATGTGGAGTTTATTACAAACATTACTATTGCGTATCCAATGCTTTGTGTATACCTTATCAGATACATTTAATCCTAGCAGCAAAAGTTTCAACCAAATGAAGGACGTGTGGTCCCTGCGATTTATAGCACAATCCAAGGACTTTATCCAGATGAACAAAGGAGTCCTAGAGGTTGCAGACAACTCACCATTCCCTCCATCTTTGAGGTGAACTGACCACCACACTGCTGCTTCAGCTTTGTGAGAATACTTCTCTCATGCTCATCATTGGCACTCTTGTCGAAAAGTAAGCGCCGAGCAAGCTTTTTTCTGCCAGCAGTTGCAACACAGAACCATTATATACTTCTATTTGCAACCATTTTACTCGGTAATGACTTTAACAGGTGCCTATAAAAAATGACTTTAACAGTCCGACCAAATATTATGAAGGACATAATTTTACCTGTAGAATTCAGCGAACAGATCCTTATCGCTAATATAAGCAAGCAGCTTTACTACCTATAAAATTACAAGATATCCAATTTCAAACTTTCTGTACTCACCGATAAGTCAAACGCATGCTATGAGAATGCATCATACCTTCTCTAGCGTTTCTTCGATGGCTTCATCGCTCAATTTCTCACTACCACCTTTCTTCAGAATATTATCACAAAACGTAGCCAGAAGTTCTGCACTTGAGCTTCCACCAACGCCCTTATTGCAGAAGACTTCAAAAGCCTCCTTGAGTGCCTAGTCAAAAGAGGAGAGAAGTTGATGCAGGAATAATAGGATGAAAGCATGATCAAGGTGAGATACTTTTGTAACAAACCTTGTGGAAAAGTGTATGGTTCATAAAACATTCGTTTACGTATGCCAGGTACTTGTCATGAAGCTCAATCACTTTTCTAACAAAAACCTGGGATCCCAACATCTTAGTCAGTTCTCACACCAAGAATCCACTGCCAAGTTTTAGAAACATAATGAGAACAAGACATTACCTGTTCCTGCAGGCCAACCACGTCTTTCTTTTCTGCCTGTAAAAAAGAGTTTCTTAGCATTAGAATCAAGGAATAATACCAAAGAGGAGGATTTTAAGGCATGAGTGAGTACTAATAAAAAGGCAAAGGGAAAAAATAAGGGATATCAGGACCGAACACATAAGGGCAAGACCAGTCACGAAGGTTTCGCATGATCAGTAGCATTAAATTGACTTTACCAAAACAGAAATAATCATTCTACCCATCACAAATTGCACGGGAATACATAAACCTTCATAAAGGTTTGAGAAGCGAAGTGCTAACAGTTTACTACTTGACTTGGCAAGAAGGATGGAGCAGAATATACAAGATCATCCTTCTTCTGACAATGATGGATGTGAGGTAAAACAACTGCCATTTAATCTAGAAGAACAAGAAGACCACGCAAGGAATAATTGTACACAGTCCATATATAGCCGGATATCCCTTGACAAAAATCTTTGTTCAGCGAAGAGATGGCTAAAACAGATAACTATAATTCCAATTTGTGACACTCATGATCATTTAGACACCTAAGACAAAATTTGCGTACATAGCTTTCATATTTAACTTGCTTCTGCACAAATGTATAAATAAGGTGTTATAGCCAGTTTTAAATAAAAAATTGTGCAACGGACCTGCTGGGAAGAAAATTGCAATAAGACTAATCTGTGAACCAATCAAGAACACCCACCTTCTTATTGCTAGCTGCATCTTCTGCTTGTTTAACCAAGGCTGTACCTTCAGCAGTAACATGCTGGATAAAGAACCCCAGGAAACACTTCAAAATTTACACAAAACTAAAAATAAAAGTAACCGTGGTTTTGTGCAATAGGATTTTCAGAACAATGAACAAAAGAGAGCAAGTTAGGGACAACAAACCTGTTTAAAAATACTAGAAACAGGATCTAAGCCTTTAGGTATTTTAGAAAAGAGCCTATACATCCTAGACAAATCCTCCACCTACAAAAGATGAGAACAAGGTAAATAATACACCAATTAATCTTTATTATACTGGACAGCAAAATGGCTTGAACAATAGTACAATCCAAGTGGTACCTTGTCGTCCCTAAGCAACGCATGACATCCGGAGTGCTCCTTCTCAAGCAATTGGGTTGCATAAACGGACAACAACTCATGTTGGACTTTCTAGAGAAAGGCCAAAAAACAACAATAAGGTATATCTTTGAAGTTAGTCTCGAAAAAGAAAAGTAATGTGAAAATAATATATTTTGCATGATGAACATCACCCAATCTCTAGAATAAGTTCCCAAAATGAAGGCACACTCATATAATGTTTGCCATGAGAAAGAACAAACCTCGAGCAACTTTGACTCACTACTTGAATGTAGGTAATGAGAAACCCTGTCCTTCTCTCGCTTCAAACACTCCTCCGCCTGGAGTTCCAAAAGGATGATTAAAAATCACATATGATTATACAACAAATATTCTGAACCTAATGAAGGAAAAAGAAAATGTTGATGTTTACTTTTAACATATAATCAGGACAGGAATCTTCCAAGATCCAGTTTGAAGCCTTCCGGGAATAATAAGCAGCAGTATCTTTGAGCATAGCAGCTTCAAAGTCATTCTCATAAGAATCCATCTGCCCCATTCCGATCTCAACAAAGATATCCAATACATTCTTTAACAAAGCCCGGTCAATCTGCTCTCCCTCACGCTCTTGATCAATCTGGTTAAAAGATACCATCGGTCAACCTTTGAGTAAGAAACACGAAAAAAAGAACAGTTGATGGAATGGCTCGGAGCCTCTTGACATACCAGAGATATTACAGCATCCCTTACTTTCCCATTTAACTCCAGGTAGACCTGAAACCAAAATAACAAGATCATGATGCAGAAGGTAAGTCCAATTTGAAGATTAAAACTAACAAGGGAAACAAAGATAACAATACACCAGTTAGAAACAAGAATGAATACCAGATCGCGGAAGCAAGTCAGTCCAACTTCGTGAAGGGCTGGAAGTGACCTCCGAGCGATGAAGTAGCGATCAAGATAATGAAAGAATCGAGAAAGCCACCTGACCATCACTTTATGATTCGACCACCTCTTCACGAGCTCTCTCAACATGAACTCGTCATGCTTCTCTCTTAAAGAAGGCAATACCTAAACCAGGCAGCCAACAAAAGAATCAATACCCATAGAGCTTGCAAAAAACTACCCTATCAGTTTAACATGGCCAAAACTTGTATTTGTGCGAAGTTAATAATCTAATGTGGTTATGGTAAAGCCATAAAGGTGGATCTGAATTATTATAACCTAAACGCACATGGCCTTCTTCAATTTTGGCCATCCGCAACAACTTTTCTGATTCATCATGGACAGCTATTAACCCTTGTGCGGACTAATAATTTTACAAACAAACCACAAACTGTGAAAATGGATAGTTATCAAAGAACAAAAAAAGACAGCCTCGTCACCACTACAGGGACTGATGTGCAGGTGAGGAAGAATAAAGACTAAGAAAAGAAAAAAAGGGAAAAAAAAAAAAACTCCAAAAGAAGATAGTTAGTGCCATTGCGACGCTCCAAAATGGGGTTATTGTTCAAGAGAAATGCAGAAATGCAGTATGCATTTTGAAGGCCATCCCACATCGGTGCGAAGTGAAACGAGTTGCACCTCTGGTAAGTTTAAAAACCTTACCACGATAATGGAAGGCAATGAGAACATGGCTTCTTCCCTTGTGGGGCCCAAAGGAATGCAAAGGTGCAATTCTTGTCATAAAATGCCAGCTTTGGCATTAAAGTGCTAGTAGTCAATGGTGCTAAGTTTGAAAATTTTCCAGTCCGGTTTGACTGACCCGTCACTGATTCTTCTGGTTGGCCAGTTAGTTTCAACTAAGGAGTCAGGTTCTCCAATTTTAGCGGTTTTTCAGGTGATCTAGACCTCAGCATGGCCAGTCGACGGTTCAATTGTCCGGTCCGGTTTCTAAAACATTGGGTGAAGGTGAGTGTGTTTGAAGAGGGAAGGTGTTTTTCGTCGAACAAGGGGTCAGACCTTACATCAATTGTTGTTATCTTATTCATACTCCCTCCGTCCCAAATTGGATGTCAATTTTTGATATCCTTGCCAATTTCAATTCCTTATATCTTTCAATATGGATCTCAAAAAATATACAATATGGATCTTGTTTGATAGTTCTCGATTAGCTCTATTATACAAAGTTTTCAAACTCATGAAAAACATTATAGATTGAAAGATATAAGCAACGAAAAATACCACGAGTTTCAAAATTGTCATCCATTTTGGGACAGAGGGAGTATATTTTTCCCCTTCCCCATTCCCCCTCTCCTTCTCCTTCTCGGTTAACTCTTTTATGTTCACTGCTTTCTTATTGCTCGGTGAGATGAGTGCTTATGAACAGATCTCCTCATCCTTCTTTCAGAGAAGTTGGTTGGGTGAGGTGTCCTGATTTTGAGGAAATTTGTTCGTGTGGACAGATATTTGTGGGGTTTTCCTTGATGGATTGGTTAATGGCATTTCTTTCAGGGAGGGTGAGTGTGTCTGTATGTGAAGGGGGAGGGGGATTGGATGGTGAGTGTGGTTGGAGAGGGAGGGTGAGTAGAGGGTGAGAGTGAACGTGTTTGTTAGGGGAGGATGATCAGTAATGCGTGGGTAGACCTTCACTTGGAGAGTTGGTGCTTGCCTGACTCTCATTTTTGCCGAACAAGGGGTCAAACCTTGGGGGCGACTCAGGACAACTTTTGTCTTCCCTCTCGATTTGATGGTCGGGTGGATCTCTCTTTGGATAGGTGATTTCTTTGTAGTTGGCTGGTGAGGGATCGCTCGTTTTTTCCAAGTTTTTAGGTTGTTTTTGTATCTCTCTGAGGTATGCCTGTTGCATTGATGTACTTCCCTTTAATTTGTATAAGTCGTTTACTAATAAACAATAACGGTATAGTGATAACATAAACTTTTTCCTACAATATCGCTATTTCTTGAAACTAACATTGTAAAAGGGATGGTCCATTCTGGCCCTGATAAGGGAAGAAACTAATTCAACAATAAAAAAAAGTTGAAAGCACAGTTGCTGCATGACTTTGGGCCTGTCTGCCTGATCAAGGGATCAGGCATAGATAGGTTAGATCATGCTGAAACTATAGAATACCAGGCACAGTTGCTACATTCCATAGAATACCATGCTGAAAACTGTGGTATATGCATGCCTTTGTTGTCAGTGTCTTCCTTTTGCGGCAACTATAGATCCTATAAATGAAACATTTCTTATAGTAGAAGTAACTTTCTTACCGTAGAAGTAATGTATTCTTCGAAAGATTCCCGGTACTTATCATACAGCTGCTGTGAGTAATCGTGAGGGGGCTTTTGAGTGCACATATTGTAGATGGTTCTGTATAAACAGTTAAGGAGAAGCAAATCGCAGTAACAAAAATCATTGGTCATAAAATCAAATTAAAATAGGAGACTAAAGGATACGTGTAGAGCATCATGTAATCCTCTGAACTGAACTGTGGCTCTGGCTGTCCTTCTAGAATGTTCTTCAGTTTTGTAATCCCTTTCTGCATAAACTCCCATCCCTGGTCCAAGTCTATAGTCTTCCGCTCATTCATTGTCATCTTGCCACACTCTAATCTCCAGCTTCAAACCCTGAATCTATAAATCACGCTTATATTTCAAAACATAAACACTGAAATATCATTCTAATAGTGTAGCCAATAACTTAATTCCTAATCAAATTAAGTTACCAAACATCAACTGCCAGCATAAACCCTAACAAGAGATGGAATCAAAACCAATCCCGAGCCAGTCCTCTTCTCGGAACTAATTTCCCAATCAATTTAGATTTCTTGTCTATAACGACCATTTAAAAAGAATCTCACGCTGAGAAATTTGCCATAACACCTAAATTATCAATTTCTTTGTTGATACCCGGGTGTTTGGGCCAGCTGCGCGCATCTCTACCAATCCTGGGCCCTAAATTATCCATTTTTGCTGTAAACAATACTGAGTAAACTCTCAGACCCATCTAAAATGTACGCGCACTTTACTCAGGCGGAAAATAAGATCTGATTATAGGAAAGGGCAGTAATCTTTCCCAAGTTCCCCGATAAAAAACCACGAACCCTAAACAATACAAATAAAAGCATCATCAAATGGCAGCATAACCCTATCATCAAGTGCTAAAAATCAAAACTTGAAAACCAAAAACCCTAAAAAGACCTAAGTTCACAATCCCGTCAATCGAACTTGTTGACCAAAAGATGCAAACAAGGGCTCAAACGATCGCAAACCCAAAAAATCAAAATTACGAATTGAACTACCTGAAATGAAAAGATAGTTAGAACTAGAATTTGATCAGAGCTAACAAATCGGGAACTGCTATACATAGAAAGAACCCAATTACAGATGTGTATGCGTGTGCAGAGAGAGATAGAGAGACCTGATTAGCCAAATGAATCTCCGTTTAATTGCAGGCAGCGTAATTGATTGATTGAGGAGGAGAACGAGCTCCGACAAAGCATTGATGGCCGGGTGGAGAGAGAGAGAGAGAGAGATGGGGGTGAGATGTGAATCACTCTCTCTCTCCTCTTTCTCTTTCGGCCTTCTACTTTGCTTTTTCTTGTATTTCTGATAAATGCCCCGGATTTTTATGGTATTTTAGTAGTGTCCCATGTTGTTTGTTACTTTATACTACTGCTACTACATATGCAACTGCCTCAGACCAAAACGAGGAGTATTTTTTTACGGGATGTGACCATTGTAGTCTCGAAGACATGACGTCTGTGCTATTTGATTTGGGTTTCGAATGAGATTTTTAAAAGTATTGAGTGGAGATAAATAGATAGAAAAAATTTATTGAGGACTCGGAATTTTTTTTTTTTTTATCGGCACCTGCGCGGGGTTTTGAGATGCGCGGGGGTTTTGAGACACTAAACGAACAAGACAAGTCTAAAAATGCCGATTTTTTACAAGTAGTTCGGAATTATCACCACGTAGTGTTCCAGTCCAGTTCACAATCAATAGTTTTTCCTTTTTGACTTGGTAGATAAAAATGTAAGTCAAGGAAGTCATTCATGACAGATATTTCCAACATAGTGACTAGTAGACAAATTTGAATCAGGGGAGTCAATGTTTCATCAATTAAGCCATGTGCTCAATCAAGCTTTTTCAATTAATTAGGACTATTTTAATTGGCCACCTTTGTACATTCTTCAATGAGCGGTCAAGAGGTCAAATATTGGAGAAGAAAATAATTGAGATCAGTTTCTCATACATAACCATCTCTCGACTCATAACTGACTTTAATTTTTCAAGGGCTTACATCGAAAATTAAAGATTGACACTTTCTTTGTTTAGACTATTATAAAGGATATAAAAATAGGAGAAGGCTTTTAAAGTATAAAGTTTTGGGAACCTAAAGTACCTACACCTGGAGTTTTGGGAGCCTAAAGTGCCCCCTCTTCAATCAACTAAACCACAAAAGAAAGAAACAAGAGGCAACCAAAATGACATAAATTATATGTATATATAACACATCACATGTTGCAGTCATTTAGTACATACATTAGTTTCAATGTAAGCAATCCTTCACTCACATGAATAATTCTCACTCTCACTTATTACATGGTAAAAAAGAAAGGAAAAGATGCTAGCTTGCAGAAATGCTCTCATTAGTTGAAGAAACTTCACTTTCACCCTGTTTTTCTCCTCAAGCTTTGTTGCATATAAAGAGAGCAACTCATGTTCCACAATCTGCGTTCGAAACAAGAATTGAGACTGAAAAATTATGCTGTTGAACAAATGACTTTTGGAAACTGGATAAAAAAGTTAAAATCTAAACAAGCTAGAGTATAGACCATTTCTTGAATCTGTATCGACTGTCGAGAGACAGTTTAGGTCACATGTTTGGTAGAAATAACAAGTTCTTAAAAACTTCTTTTTGGTTCAGCATAAAGGCGAAGGAGAATCAGACAGAAGAAACAAGATGTCACTTCACTTAATTAGGAATTTACATGATAAAAGGTAAGGAAGAGTGTTTCTTATAACAAGTCAGTGGTGGGATTTAGCATTCACATATCGAATCTATATCGTTAGTACGGGCTTCAGATGCTAATATTGAACATTTCACGTACATTTCTTTTGATTCACCAAATTTTCAGTTTCAATAACGAGAAAACAGAAATGTCACGAGTCGTCACACTAATCGCTATATAGAAAGAAATAGAGAAGGTCAATCCAACTACGTCGGACAAAATTAACTGAAAAACAACTGATAGATCAAAAGCGAAAGTGGAAAGAACGAGAGAGAAAATAATACAGTTGGTTGACAATCAGGCTTACCAGGGGTCATACAAATAGAGGAAGCTAAATTTTGAGCTCTGTATCAAAAAACATGCAGCGGTTTCATCCTCATGTGGTTTATAAAAAAAAATGAAAAAGAGTAAATGCAAAAGACAGACACATCCTAGTATTTCTTGAAAGAAGTTTTGAAGCTGTAAATACCTCCAACAGCTTATGTTGGCTTCTGCTTTGCAAGAAACTCGAAGCCCTGTCTCTCTCCTGCTTCATACATTCTTCAACCTAAATATCCAGCAAACAAATAAGACGCTGCCCGTTTGGTGTCCTTGAAAAGAAAAGTTTCGAGAACACTATTGGGTATCTCGTTTCGAAAACAAAAACAACTATCGTTCTCATACCATGTTCATTCTCGTTCGGAATTAGTTTCAATATCCAAAAACATCTCTTATATGGTCGTTTATTTTCTCCGGAAAACAGGTTTCGAAAATTGTTCGCTAAACGAGTTAACCAGTACATATAACACTAGAAGGATGACCTTAAGCACGTAATCTTTGTAAGAAAGGCTTGCAATCCAGACTGAGGCTTTCTTGGTATAAAAAGATGTGGCATCTTTAAGCATAGCTTCCTCAAAGTCCTTTCCATAATACTCCCTCGTCGACCCCTCTCCAATCTCCACATAGATATCCAAAACACTCTTCACTAGGGCTTGATCAATTTGCTCTCCTTGACGTTCTCGATCAATCTAAAAACATTAAATGTTACGTCTTAATAAACATTCGGCAACGCAACAACAAAATGCATTTGGGTTCTAGGACAACAAATGAACAAAGCCTCCTTAGGTCTACATTAACTTCAAAAAAGCTCTTTTCAGGTTCTAATAAAGAAAGAGAATCTGTTCCAATCAAGGAAACTTACAGGCTCTGCTTGGATCATGGATTTGTTGAGGAATTTAGGGAGCAAAAGAAAAGGAAAAGAATAACATGAGCCGAAAGAGCCAAGTACATCTTTGGTTTTCCGATCATTTCCTGTGCAAAAGAACCTCTATGAAGAATTAGATAGAAATCATACACCAATAAAACAAGCACAGCTGAAGTTGTAGCTAATTGCAATCACAACAGCTGAAGTGATAGTGAACTTACTATTCAAATCAGTTAAGAGAATACACAGACAGAACATACCATAGATAGTAAAAAATCCCACACTTGATCATTCATATTGCCGTAAACCTAAAGATGAATTGCATCAAAATTTGTCAGCAATATTTGACCTGAAGACCAAGCTATAATAAAAAATGACGGCATTGCTTCATCCAAAATGGGAGTTGCATACGAACCAGTTCATAAAAGGTCAAGAAGCTAGTTGCATTCATTGTTGGAAGTTTGCAAACACCAACAAAGTATCGATCAAGATGATGAAAAAACCTTGCAAGCCATCTAGTCAAATCTTTATACATGTTCCATCTTTTGACCAGTCCCTGCAACAAATTCACATCATTCTTTTCCTCAAGAATGGCAATACCTGACAATTAGTGTAAAACAGACAAATTCCATGTCATAGCATTCCAAAATGAGGAATTTGTATGTAGAAACCTCATTAATATCTAACTGACCTTGGCTGTGACATAATCTTCAAATGTCTTCTTGTATCCGTCATATAAATTTGACATTCACGGCCAATCTTCTTGTGTCTGTTGTTTAACTTTTGACATTCAGGACCAGTAGGGTGCGGCTGACACATTTTGTACACTACTCTGAATAAGTCTGAGTTAAGATTTTGTAGGAGCATGCCAGAGAATAATATGGGCAGATAAATGTGCCAGTGATGTTAGGTCCTAGGTTCCACTAAGCATAGTCTGAGAATCTCGTTTGACAAACATAATTGAGTTGTAATTCTATTGTATTGAATAGGTCCAAAGCACCGACCACTGACGTTGAACCAAGACACCAATTCAAGTCTATCCCTTTGTCCTTGAATTGCATAAATAGTAAATACCATCCGTGCCTCATTGACAGAGCCGTTTCTCAAAAGCCCACTAACGAATGCACTGCAAGCGCTTATATCTAACGCGTCAATTTCGTCAAACGCTTTGTGACATCTGTGAACTACAACCACACTTCCCCTACATATCGATCAGGGCGCTAACAATGCATTTGACTGATTGACAACATACCATTGAATTTTGACTACCCAAAATCAATCCCCCATTGCAAGAAGAACACTTGATATACCAGGCCCATTAGGCTTCAAACCTCACGAATGCATCTCTTCGAAACGTCAACACAAATCCCAAATAACATCCACTCTGATTGAATCACGCGATCATGCCATTACAAGATACCACATTTGGTTCGATCCTTTTATTCTCCATGTCCTCAAAAGACCTCTTTTGCCTCACTTACATGTCCACTTACATGTCCTAGTGGCTACTGGCTAGTCGAGCATACCCCGAAACTAAAGCACTCCAAGAAATCACATCTCGTTCAGACATTGCATCGAGTAGTGTATGGGCATCCTTTAATTCACTGATTTTGACATACATACTAACCAAGGACGACTGAGCAAAAGGGATCCGAATCGAGCCGGAGTCCGACGCAATGCCATGAACCTGCCGTCCAGCTTTGACGTCAGATAGAGAGCAGTGCGTGCCTTGACCGCCGTGGGGAGGATCTGCGCGAAGGGCCAAGGATATCGCATTTGTGAAAATCAACTGACTACTGAGGACTTGTAGAAATTATCGAGGTTTTCTTTTGTCTTCTGAGCAAGCGTGGATCAAGGGAGTTTTTATATACGTTCTGAGGAAACCCCGTGAACGCGAGTTTCGTGTTGGCAAAACCTCGCGTGTTGAACATGCACCATGATAAAATCGTGTTCGGGAAAAACGGTTTTAAAAAAGCCCGTAAAATCCATAAAGCGGGAGTATAAAACGCGACTTGTTCTTCTCATCTTCAACCTGAGAAGTAACAAGAAGTAGGCTTCTCTCCGTTTTTGGAAATTTTCAATCTTATTTAGGTACTAATTTAATAATCCGATTCATCCACATTGTAGAAAATTTAGATTACCATGGTTCTGCAAAATATCAAGGGGATCGAGTGCCTAATGTAATTAATCGGAGAAGATGTATTTCAAAAAAAAATGACAAGAATTGAGCTGAGCACACTTGATCTCTACCCTTATAGAAGTAGGAGGCTTCTCCACTGTTTTTGGCGATTTTGGACCTTACTTTGGAATCAATTTGATGATCCTATTCGTCTACATCGTATAACTTATTAATTATATTAATTTTGCCGAATATCAAGTCGATTGAGTACCCAATGGTATTAATCGAAGAAGATATGTCTCGGATGTAAATGAAAAAATGAAAGCTGAGCACACCTGATTACAACTGAAAGACTGTTTTTCTCTCATAGGCTTTTGGTCGTAGTTCGTTATCACAGTTGCAAATACATCGTCTCTCTCACCTCACCCTTCTCTCTCTACAGACCCACATCTGAAGCCAAGAATGTGAGGTACAATCTTATACTATAGCTTTGCAGGTTTTGATGTTGTATAGATTTAACAGTGTTAGAAATTGATGCAAGGTTTATTTTGCCTCCCACCTGTTTGACATTTTGTCTTCCTCAATTTTCATCCTACGGTTTTTTTGAAGTCTTGATTCGAAAAGAAGCAGAACGATCCAGATCCGTAGCTTTGAACCCATTCTTTCATTTCATCTGAAGTTTCCAGGGCAATTGCGGTTCAGACTTCAGATGACTTGGAACTTCACGGATGAATTCTATCGTCTGAAGACAGTTGGCGATAGTTAACACCTCTTGAGTTGGATATGGCTTCTCTCAAAATAGACTCCAGGCTATAGCGTCCTTCACACGTCTGTCTAGTTCTTTTTCTTTTTGGTGAGTTTTCTAAATTGCTCTCAAACTTTAGCTCTGAATTCTACAAGGTCAAATTTTCTGTACCAAAAGAGTGTGTGTAACTCCGTTCCCATTTCAGCCACATGATTGCACAATGGCCTCTTCACAGGGAGAGTCTTCTCTGGAATTGCAAAGAAACACAGATACATTCCTCAAGAAAGTGAAGCTTTCTAGGCTTACATTCAGAAAACAGAAGTGTTTGTTTCTCGAGAAAATTCAAGAAAGTGAGTCAGTTCTTCAAGCATTCTTCAAATGGCAAGTTCTGTTTCCATTCCTCCTGCTTTAGCATTCCTTGTCTCTAATTTTCACTCTCTGGTGCCTATAAAACTAGATTCAACCAATTACCTACTCCAGCGAACACAAATCTATAATGCTTTACGCCCTAATGGGTTTCTTGGCTATTGGTGATGATGATCTTGTGTTCTATACTATTAATGGCTTGCCTCCAGCATTTAAACAAGTGAGAACTGCATTTCGAACAAAAGGAGATGTGAAGTTTGATGAAATGGCATCAATTCGTACCACTGAAGATGAGGAGTTAAAGGCTAATGGAGATGAACAAAGGAGTTTTACTTCAGTTTTTGTAGGCTAGCTACACAAAAGACTGCAGAATCTGGACTGTCTCAGCCTTCAGCTCAAAATTCTCAAGCTCAGTTTTCTACTTCTGCACCACCACAAATATCTGCTAATACTTTTGCTGTGCTCAATGTTCTCTTATTCCTATGTATTAACGACAACAAGTTCTCACTCCTGGAGGTTATTAACAATTTTATCCACAATCTCAATTTGTTCCTAAGAGTTTTGGACTGGGAGGTTTTCATAAGAATAAAGGTGGACTATGAGGTTTCATGGCTCAGGTTTTGGTTATCAAAGTTCAGGGAAACAGGGTTTAGAGGTCCTGGTTTTGGATTTCCTAATCAGAATTGGACCTCAAGGACTTGGTTCACCAAGTTATAGCTGTCCAAACAAACCTGGATGTGAAAATTGAGGCAAGGCAAATCATCTTGCTAATACTTGCTATCACAGAGCTAATCTTCAATATCAGCCAAAACAGTTCTCTTTTCCGTCTCAGCATTGGAGGTCATTTTCATTTCATACAATACCTTTTCCTTATCAACATCAAGCATCAACATCTCACATAATGCCTTGTCCTTAGCAACATCAAGCATCAAGCTCAGGCTCTGGACCAAATGGGCCAATTGCAGTGTTACCACAGGCCAAATTTGCTACTTCCTTTCTTCATCAAACACCACAAATGTCAGTGCCGCTTCATGTTACTTTGCCAACTCAGATGT
The DNA here is from genome assembly GCA_014282245.1 of Rhododendron simsii. NCBI lineage: Eukaryota > Viridiplantae > Streptophyta > Magnoliopsida > Ericales > Ericaceae > Rhododendron > Rhododendron simsii. The sequence goes on along the minus strand of CM024954.1, from coordinate 1,236,788 downwards.
CTATGCCACCTCAGTTGTCTTATTCAGTTTCTGAATATTCTCAAATATCCAATCCAACCGCTCACTCTTCTGCTTTATTCCTTGGCTTGATTTAGCTCTCTCTCGTGAAATGAATTTTTTGCTCTTTCTTGAGCTGCCATTTTTTTTCCATGCAACATTTGTCTTCCGGTTGGATGATTGATTTGAAATTAACTTTTCCATAACAGGTTACGAGCTTTAGGCCAACCTTATCTTGCTTTCAATCATGGCTGCGCTGAAGTTTTTCAGGTTAGTTTTTAAATTTTCTCCTACTTTTGTTGGGTATTTGATTATGAGCTGGCTGGCTCATTACAAAACCTATTTCTAAGACCAAGATAAGATGTTAGAGACCTAGAATAAAAATCGGCATACAGACCATCTTGATGTGTTAGACAACTTAAGTAGTTTATGGTTTTTTTGTTTACTTTTGCAAAGAAAGATGCTATGGCTTCTCAAATATGTTCACGGTTTCACCCCATTCTTGTCTCCTGAAGTGATTAATATGTGCTGGTATCAGTAGCTACTTCAACAGAAAAACATACGTGCTAAAATGTTGCCGAAAAAGATTACAGGGGAGATGTATGCAGGAGTTCAGTGTTGGTAGATGTGATAAAGCTGTCACATGATTTGTAACCATTTTCAAGAACAAAATTAGGAGGCATTGTTATGTTTCTTGATTACATGTCAATAATTTGCACAAATACAAGGCACTGATAAATCAAAAGTTCTTTTTCTGTCATTTATGACTGTTTTCTGTTTTTTACTTTGATTTTACTAGGTTCTTGATACTTTCACAGGATGTTCACACTGAACTTATACAGTACCGAACAGCACAGATGATTAAATGATGAATTGTGAAGAAATAAATGTTGATTCATTTGTCCGAAAAGCGAATGGCTCATGTCCCCTGATGCCTGAAGATGTATGTCTAGTTGTCTGCTTATTTTTCTGTAACTAGTGTTCTCAGTATTCCATATTCCCCCATCAACCATGCACAAAACCATTCCAAACTTATTTGACCTTTTTTAACTTAATAGAAATCTTGTAAAGTTCGGAAAAATCTTGTGTGATGATATTTTCCCCTCTCATTCTTGGTGTGCACTGTGTATTGTTCCTGAAGGCCCATAGAAATGATGCCGTAGTTTTTTACTCATTTACTGATGACAGAGAGTATGAATCTCACTACAGGTTATAAAAGTATGTGTCCGTTTTGATGGGGAACAAAGTTGGACTACATATTCTTTTCTTGCTGACATTCCCCAAAGTTCTGGTTGCATTCAATTTCGCAAGATTGCAACACTTTGTCTTGGTTCTTTTGGCCACTTCTTCATCTTCTCTTTTCAAGTCTCATTTTTCTTCCTATGGACGCATGCATGTTTATGTTATTGGAAGGAGTACCAAACATACTTGACGAGGATATGTTAGCTCAGTCTTGGAGCTTACAAGTATGCAAACAAAAGCCATTGCTGGAGCTACCACTTGGTTCACCTGATACAGTGATATTGTTAAGTTCAAAGCCACCTTTTTCTCCTGCACCGATTACTGTTAACCAGGTGGTTCGACTTCTTGAACAAGTTCATTATGCCTTGAATTGAGTCTGTTCTTCCCGGTTGGCACTCCTTCTCCTTGTTCTATTACCAGTTTTTATAAAGAAATGGCTCTCCAAGTCTCCAAGAGAAGGAAGTTTCTAAAAATATGAGACAGAGGGACATATCTTCGCTTCTTGTTTTTACAGAGTGAAGAAGTCCCTGCACAAGATTCTCCAACCCGGTCCGTTGTGTGCACACAGATGTGTGATTGGAAGCAACTGGGACGAGCGGAGAGATTGTCCTTCATGGGGTAAACAGCTGATTAAGAGAAGATATCTATAGAGCATATCGTGAGTTGCGCTCCTGCTTCACATAATTGATGGGACCGCTAAGTTCCATATGTACAGTACAAGTTCAAGAGCTCCAAGGATTAACACAAAACTGATATATGTCGTAGGTGAAATGTCTTTTTTGGTTTCCTTTAACTTATTTGTTGTTCCTTTACATGTAACATGTTTTGTAATATTATATACATGTGGCTTTTTAGAAGAGTTGAATCTTGGGCTCCATTTACTTGTCAAGAAATCAGAGCAGGAATATAACTAAAGTCTTCAAAGTTCTTTGGCAATGTTACGAGCTTCCACCACAGTTTGCCTAGGAACCTTTGTTCCAGTAACATGATCAAACGTAGCAGCAAGAGCAATAAAATCCTTAAAAAACACATTCTGCAAAACGCAGCTAGAATGAGAGACGTCTTTAATGCCTGAAACTACTTCACTTGCATCAGGTAAAATATGCACACGATGGCAATTCTTGGAAGAGCAGCCCTTTCGATCACTGACCAAAGTAGCAGAAGATGCACTAACCAAAGAAGTACCCTTTCGATACAACCCAAACTCTTTTGTCAAAGTACACCAAGCAGCAATGCCTTGACAACTGCTGGCCTTCCAAGCAACGTCCACTACAATTTTGCAGCAACTAAAATCCCCTTGTTCCTGACCAAAACACACTCCTAACTCACCACCACTAATATCCCTTAACCCCATGGGAGTGTTACGGGATCTAGCAAGACACGCCAATAGAGATCAAACCGGTTCCAGACAGGCACCCACCGAAATAAGACTCCCCATCAAAAACCATTCTACTCCTGTTACCCCAAATTTCTCAAAGAATGCGAACAGAGACTCGAATAATCTCTGAATTAGAAACCCCGGTTATCCACTTAGCAAACCATCCAGAAAAGGTCGAAGGAGTACTGGCTGTAAAATCCAGATCCAAATTAGAAGATCTCCAAACTCTTCTCGCACTACCACACGAGAAGGAACATGCTCAATAATCTCGGGCTCCAAGCCACAAATTGGGCACAGCATATTCACCTCCGAAATCCTACAAGACAGCACCTCCTTAACAGCTATAAACCTGTGCAGCACCTTCCAAATAAAAAAAAAACCCAACTTAGGAGGAATATTTATACCTTACCTTACAAATCAAATCCGCTAATGACCCGCCCTGTAAACTTTGTAAACAGAGCAACGAAGTGCACTGACTTAACCGAAATTTTTTCCACTTTTGTGTGTTCCCACACAACCTCATCTTTCACGTCCGAGCTAGAGATATAGATGGATGATAGTGCAAGAATCCAATGATGCTGATACCAGCAAAATCGCTGCCAATCAATCAGATTAGACACCTTTAACTCATTACAGAGGTTAGGAGCAGAAGATTCCACAAACCGATTAAGAGACCCAAGAATACAATGATGCTGGAAAACACTGATACTCCTCCCATTACCAACCTTCCATCATAAACTCTTATGCAAAACACACCCGAGTAACGACTGTAGACACTTAACCACGCCAAGCAAACTTAGCCAAAAGCGCTTGATCGAAACAACACGACAACTACCTTTTACCCCATAAGAAATGAGTAATCAAATTCCGAACTTGCTGAACAAAGTAAACGGGGGCTTTAAACGCAGCCATGCAGTGAGCACAAAGCTAACTGCACACATAGAAGATGCATGATTAGTTAAGACATTTCTGTACTTTCTTTTTCTTTCCCAGGTCGTGCCTTGGGATTTTCTTACAGACAAGGAACATAATAAGAAGCATTTCTCTTTTATTTATTGTGCAACCTTCAGTGATCCCCACATTGGGGTAGGGGATAATAAGCTTGAACTGAGGACTTTCACTATGTCAAGGTGACACTCTACCATAGAGTTAGATTCCCATCCTTCTCTACCTCCGTCAAGAAACTGAGATGACGAATCCTATGGTCAAGAAACTCAATGCCACAACACGGGCATGGAGAGCATCTGAAAGGTTGTTTTACCGAAGGAGACTACACACTGGCAGTGTAATGTTACAACCAATAGAATTTAGTTTGGTTCTATTCAAGCAGGCAGATCAAATTAGGATGTAGCATGTCTCTGAATAGGTCCAAAGCCTCCATGTCTTTGCCATTTCGAGAACAAGCAGCGATCACTGACGTCCAAGAAATTAATTCAAGTCTATCCCTTTGTCCTTGGATTGCATAAATACTATTTGTGCCTCTTCCACAAAGCCGTTTCTCAAAAGCCCACTAAAGAATGCACTGCAAGCGCCTACATCTAACGCATCCATTTCATCAAACAATTGTGACATGTGTGAACTACAACCACACTTCCCCTACAATCTACAAATCGATAAGGGCGCTAACAATGCATTTGATCGATTCCATTTCCATCTTGAATTTGGCTACCCAAAATCAAATCCTCCTAATCCCCCACTGCAGGAAGAACACATCTACTCAGAAGAATCCAGCGATCATCCCATTACAAGATACCACATTTGGTTCGATCGTTTTATTATCCATGTCCTCAAAGACCTCTTTTGCCTCACTTACATGTCCTAGTGGCTACTGGCTAGTCGAGCATAAACCGAAACTAAAGCACCCCAAGCAACCACATCTCGTTCAGACATTGCATCGAGCAGTGTATGGGCATCCTTTAATTCACTGCATTTTGACATAAATACTAACCAAGGACGACTGAGCAAAGTGATCCGAATCGAGCCCGGAGTCCGACGCAATGCCATGAACCTGCCTTCCAGCTTTGACGTTAGATAGAGAGCAGTGCGTGCCTTGACCGCCGTGGGGAGGATCTGCGGGAAGGGCCAAGGCCTTAGATATCTGAAAATCAACTAACTACTGAGGACTTGTAGAAATTATCGAGGTCTTCTTTTTTTTTTTTTGGTTAAACGGAAACTTATTGTCGAGTTCTTCTGAGCAAGCATGGATCAAGGGAATGAATCGAGGAGGAAAATCTTAAACACAAAATATCACTATCAAAGTATTTATATACGTTCTGAGGAAACCGTGTTCCGTGAACGCGAGTTTTTTGTTGGCAAAACCTCGCGTGTTGAACATGCACCATGATAAAATCGTGTTCGGGGAAAACGGTTTTAAAAAAGCCCGTAAAATCCATAAAGCGGGAGTATGAAACGCGACTTGTTCTTCTCATCTTCAACTTGAGAAGTCACAAGAAGTAGGCTTCTCTCCGTTTTTGGCAATTTTCAATCTTATTTGGGTACTAATTTAATGATCCGATTCATCCACATTGTAGAAACTATAAGTTACCATGGCTATGTAGAATATCAAATTGATCGACTGCATAATGTATTTAATCGGACAAGATATATTTCAAAAAAAAATTACAAGAATTGAGCTCAGCACACTTGATCTCTACCCTTATAGAAGTAGGAGGCTTCTCCACTGTTTTTGGAGATTTTCGACCTTACTTTGGAATCAATTTGATGATCCTATTCGTCTACATCGTATAACCTGTTAATTATAATAATTTTGCGGAATATCAAGTCGATTGAGTACCTAATGGTATTAATCGAAGAAGATATGTCTCGGATGTAAATGAAAAAATGAAAGCTGAGCACACCTGATTACAACTGAAAGACTGTTTTTCTCTCATAGGCTTTTGGTCGTAGTTCGTTATCACAGTTGCAAATACATCGTCTCTCTCACCTCACCCTTCTCTCTCTACAGACCCACATCTGAAGCCAAGAATGTGAGGTACAATCTTATACTATAGCTTTGCAGGTTTTGATGTTGTATAGATTTAACAGTGTTAGAAATTGATGCAAGGTTTATTTTGCCTCCCACCTGTTTGACATTTTGTCTTCCTCAATTTTCATCCTACGGTTTTTTTGAAGTCTTGATTCGAAAAGAAGCAGAACGTTCCAGATCCGTAGCTTTGAACCCATTCTTTCATTTCATCTGAAGTTTCCTGGGCAATTGCGGCTCAGACAGTTGGCGATAGTTAACATCTCTTGAATTGGATATGGCTTCTCTCAAAATAGACTCCAGGCTATAGCGTCCTTCACACGTCTGTCTAGTTCTTTTTCTTTTTAGTGAGTTTTCTAAATTGCTCTCAAACCAAATTTTAAAACAATACTTTTTCATGTATTAGATTAATTATTCGCTTAATTCTTTCTCAAACAACGGCATCAAAAACAGAGATGGAATGAAGTACTGATTCGATCTAATTAACAACCACGGCACCTCCTTCATAATGTTCTGATCTCGATCACAGAGAAAGCGCTTGTCATGTCCGATGTAATCGAGAACCAAATTCAGGAAGACGAACGGTGGAGGGGAGTCATCCATTGACAACTCCACGGTCTTATTTTTCATCATGTTTCCATAACAATGTGGGTGATTTGAATCGAACCTTTCGAATTGGTTTCTGAGCGAGAAGTCTAAAGGGAGGGCCCAAGTGGTGTCAGGAAACGGTTTGCAGAGGAGGGCAGCCACGTCGTCGCCTTGATCAATGAGCAACAACCTGTTTCTTAGAACCGCGAAGAGAAAGGACGAGACGAGGCTCAGCATTCTGTTTCCTACGCCGCGGTGGCCAAAGGAAAGAAGCACAACGTATTTGCAGGTATCATTGTCGGAAATGTCATGGCCAAAGGCGACTAGTTGCTTATGGTGAAGCTTCTAGAAGTCTGATCGCTACATAGAGAAGATCTGCTTCTGTTTAGGCACTCCAAATGCATGATTTAGAAGGCGAAGGTGCTGATGAGAGTCCTGAAGTTCATGATTTAGGTACTTCAAATGAAAACCAAAACAGCAGCAACCGCAATGTATTTAGCACTTGCTCAGGAAATGGAAAAGAGAGTTTCGTAGACGATGTCACAGTAAATCTGCAAAACGAGCCTTGTACTTCTGGTAAGAATCATTTTCTGTTTTTCCTTAGATGATTCATTTTCTTCCTTCTCTAAGGTTAAAGTTTCAGGCATTCTTGTCAATTAATTTGTTGATGTTTCTGGTAAAGAAAATGGTGCAAGTGAGCCTGGTCAAGGAGATACAGAGATTGATGAAAGTAAGTCAGGTCAACCATGGGTTCTAGGGCTCACTGAAGGGGAATATTCAGATCTTTCTGTTGAAGAGCGTCTCAGAGCTCTTGTAGCCATAGTTGGCATTGCCAATGAAGGGCATCCGTTCTGTTCTTGAGGTAACAATCTTGGGATTTTTGTACGTTAATTTTTTAAATTGCTTACTCATTCCATCCCCTTTTGTTAGTCCATGTTTCCATTTGGGATGTCCCAAAATGCCTGTCCATTTGGAAACGTAAGATTTAGTTCTAAAATATTCAAAGTTGTAATTCTTCCAAGAATGGTTAAAGGGGGTAATATTGGCATTAAGCACTCTTTTTTTTCTGGATTTGACTGCATTAAATACATGTTCCCTTAAGAATTGAACTCCTGGAAGCGATCAATGGAAGGGAACTGCGGTTGTATTATTGTAGCAATATAAGAAAGAAGATTGGTCCTTTTTCTGTCTTTTCTTGTTGAGAGTTTTGCAGGATCGCTTGGATGCTGCAAATGCTCTTAAAAAGCGAATGTTGGCAGAGGCACAATTGGCACATCAAAGATGAGCGTACAACTAAGTTCTACTCCTCTTCTTTTACGGGAAATGACGCTGAAATAAAGCAAAACTATGCTGCAGCAGAGAGCAGCCAAAGCCCACTGACTGGTGTCAATAACAGTTTGTGCGATCCGGCCATAACCACTACAGCAAAGGAAGAGCCTTTTTTTTGGGGTGGATAGGATCCTGGTGGATTAGCCTTGCATGTAACATGTTTTGTAATATTATATACATGTGGCCTTTTAGAAGAGTTGAATCTTGGGCTGCTCCATTTACTTGTCAAGAAATCAGAGCAGGAATATTTGTCCTCTAGAAAATTTTAGTGAAGTGAAATTAAAGGAAAACGAAATGTATTTTCTTTTGTGCGTTCATTTGATAAGAAGAAATTTTGTGACGAAGTTGAAAAATAAAAGTTTAATTGTTGTTTGAAATTAATTTAAAAGATTCTCACACAAACTCGTGTTTTTCGAAAGACAAGTTTTGAGGAAAACGAAACATAATATTAACATTAAAGATATGCAGATACGACTAAAGTGTTCAAAGTTCCTTTGGCAATGTTATGAGCTTCCACCACAGTTTGCCTAGGAACCTTTGTTTCAGTAACATGATCAAAAGTAGCATAAAATCCTTAAAAACACATTCTGCAAAACACAGCTAGCATGAGATCTTTAATGCCTGAAGCTACTTCACTTGCATCAGTTAAAATATGCACACGACGGCAATTCTTGGAACTTGCCCATCTTATCAAGGCTTGAAGCGCAGCAATCCCTTCTACCATAGTAGCAGAAGATGCACTAACCAAACTAGTACCCTTTCGATCCAACCCAAACTCTTCTGTCAAAGCACACCAAAACACACATGTAACTCACCACCACTCATATCCCTCCTAACCCCATGGGTGTTGCAGAATCTTGCAAGACACACCAATAGAGATCGAACTGATTCCAAACAGGCACCCACCGAAATAGATTCCCCATCACAAACATTCTATTCCTGTTATGCCAAATTTCCCATTGAATGCAAACGGATTCTTTATTAATCTCTGAATCAGATACCTCGATGATCCACTTACCAAACCATTCAGAAAAGGTCGAAGGAGTACCAACTGTAAAATCCAGCCCCAAGTAGAAGCTCTCCAAACTCTTCTAGCACTATCACACAAGAAGAAAAGATGTTCAATAGTCTCTTGCTCCAAGCCACAAATTGGGCACACCATATTCACCTCCAAATTCCTCCTAGACAGCACCTCCTTAACCACTATAAACCTGTGCAGCACCTTCAAAATTAAAAAACCCAACTTAGGAGGAATATTTAAACACCACAACCCCCCCCCCCCCAAGCTCAAATTCCTCGCTAATGACCCGCCCTGGAAACTTTGTAAACAAAGCAATGAACTACCCCGATTTAACCGAAAATTTTCCATTTTTTGTGTGTTCCCTCACCACCTCATCTTCCACGTCCGAGGTAGAGATATAGATGGAGAAAATCTTAGCGACCAGTTTTGGGGGAAAAGAACCTCAATGAGAGGTCGATGCCAGCAATCGCTGCCAATCATTCAGACTAGACACCTTAAACTCATTAAACAGAATAGGAGCAGAAAATCCACAAACAGATCCAGGAATCCAATGATGCTGGAAAACACTGATACTCCTCCCATTACCAACCTTCCATCCTAAACTCTTACGCAAAAGCTCTTTTCCCCAAAGAACACTCCTCCAACCCATCTTGATAAACAGAGCAACGAAGTACACCGACTTAACTGAAAATTTTCCTTTTCTATTTGTGTTCCCACACAACCTCATCTTTCACGACCGAGCTAGAGATATAGATGGATGATAGTGCAAGAATCCAATGATGCTGATACCAGCAAAATTGCTGCCAATCAATCAGATTAGACACCTTTAACTCATTAAAGAGGTTAGGAGCAGAAGATTCCACAAACGGATTAAGAGACCCAAGAATACAATGATGTTGGAAAACACTGATACTCCTCCCATTACCAACCTTCCATCGTAAACTCTTATGCAAAACATGCCCAGGCAAAGACTGTAGACACTTAACCACGCCAAGCAAACTTAGCCAAAAGAGCTTGATCAAAACAACACCACAACTACCTTTACCCCATAAGAAATGAGCAATCAAATTCCGAACTTGCAAAACAAAGTAAACGTGGGCTTTAAACGCAGCCATGCAGTGAGCACAAAATGAACTGAACCATAGAAGATGCATGATAGTTAAGACATTCCTGAACTTTGTTTTTCTTTCCCAGGTCGTGCCTTGGGATTTTCTTACCGACAAGGAACATAAAAAGAAGCATTTCTCTTTAATTTATTGTGCAGACTTCAATGATCCCCACATTGGGGTAGGGGATAATCAGCTTGAACCGAGGACTTTCACTATGTCAAGGTGACACACTACCATAGAGTTATATTCCCATCCTTCTCTACCTCCGTCGAGAAACTGAGATGACGAATCCTAAGGTCAAGAAACTCAATGCCCCAACATGGGCATGGAGAGCATCTAAAGGTTGTTTTACCGAAGGAGACTACACACTAGCAGCGTAATGTTACAACCAACAGAATTTAGTTTGGTTCTATTCAAGCGGGCAGATCATATGAGGATGTAGCATGTCTCTGAATAGGTCCAAAGCCTCCATGTCTTTGCCATTTCGAGAACAAGCAGCGATCACTGACGTCCAAGAGATTAATTCAAGTCTATCCCTTTGTCCTTGGGTTGCATAAATATCATTGGTGCCTCATCCACAAAGCCGTTTCTCAAAAGCCCACTAATGAATGCACTGCAAGCGCCTATATCTAACGCATCCATTTCATCAAACACTTGTGACATGTGTGAACTACAGCCACACTTCCGCTACAATCAACATATCGATAAGGGCGCTAACAATGCATTTGCCCAATTCCATTTCCATCTTGATCACAGACCATTGAATTTGGCTACCCAAAATCAAATCCTCCAAGCCCCCCACTGCAGGAAGAACATCCACTCTGAATGAATCCCCCGATCATCCCATTACAAGATACCACATTTGGTTCGATCCTTTTATTCTCCATGTGCTCAAAGACCTCTTTCGCTTCACTTACATGTCAGTGGCTACTGGCTAGTCGAGCATACCCCGAAACTAAAGCACTCCAAGAAATCACATCTCGTTCAGACATTGCCTCGAGTAGTGTATGGGCATCCTTTAATTCACTTCATTCTGACATTCCTACTAACCAAAAACGACTGAGCAAAGGGATCCGAATCGAGCCCAGAGTCCGACGCAATGCCATGAACCTGCCGTCCAGCTTTGACGTCAGATAGAGAGTAGTGCGTGCCTTGACCGCCATGGGGAGGATCTGCGTGAAGGGCCAAGGCCTTAGATATCGCATTTGTGAAAATCAACCGACTACTGAGGACTTGTAGAAATTATCGAGGTCTTCTTCTTTTTTTTTTATTGGTTAAACGGAAACTTATTATCGAGTTCTTCTGAGCAAGCATGGATCAAGGGAGTGAATCGAGGAGGAAAATCTCTGAACACAAAATAAAACTATCAAAGTACCTATATACGTTCTGAGGAAACCCCGTGAACCTAAGTATCAATCAAATGCATTTCGATATCCAGTTAACTTCTATTTGGCAGAAACATTACTGTGAACCTATGTTATATATATGGACTTCATAAGATATAAGAAGTACTGAGTCAGTCACTTGACACTTAGCTAAGGCAAAGGACTATATGCCGAGACAGTTTTAGTTGAGCATAGACATCATCAGTAAAGATAGTTGGACACCTAGGAAGCATATTCAGTATTCAAGTTTACTGCAGAATTGTGCATAGAATTCTCCAATAATGCATGAAGTGGTGAGTTGTATGTTGTAAACATAATTGATCAAAGAAAATGAAAGAAAAGTATTTTTAGTGTTCTCATGTCCTTGTAAAAAAGAATCAGATGAATCCTACGCTTACACACATACAGCTACGCCACTTCCAATACTCATAGCTGTGAACTGACTAAGCTAACCTGCAAAGAAGATATGCCACCTCATGCCTTCAAGAAGTTACCATCATCGAAGCGTTTAAGTTCTGGTACTGACGGTGGATGATCAGAGCTTAGCACCTCGATATGTCCACCCTGACAATTATAGAATTAGGGAGAATGATCCACGATGACAGAAAAACAATGGAAATTCGCATCATGAAATTAAATATACCATCAAAGCTTCCCATAGTGTTTCCTTATTTGCAGAATCCCTAATGGGCGGGGCACACTAAAACGTGTATCTCCATCTTGGATCTCTTCAGCTGAAAAGGCTAAATAGTGGGTGCAAGTTTCAACAGTTATGCTATCGCCATTACGTTTTGCTTCCTACATAAAAGAATGAATTGAAAACGTGAATTTCAAACTTCATAAAAAAGCTGATTCAACCTCTCTGATTTGGTCCCCCTCTCTCTCTCTCTAAAATTTTCTCCCCCTTCTCTCTCTAAGGCTTTCATCGGCTAGGGTTCAGATTAGGGGGAGGGGGCTGCCGCCTCCTCCTAGGGGTGTTCTGGTAGCAGCTTGGGTCCAATCTGTTAGGCTGCGTTGGTCCTGGTTCTGGGCTTGGTTTGTTCAACTAGGTAAGCGCAAAATGACTCAACTTTCTCATTTCTATTTGGGTACAACATAGCAACCTTTCAAACAATTTAAGAATCAAAGAAATATAGACACTGATCGAAACCTCCACGTTAAAGCTATCTTTGGACCATGGTTTTAAGGACATATTTATTGAGGAGAAAGCAACTAGCAGGGAACTAAAGAATAAACTAATAGCCCTAATACAGCCTAAAAGTCGTTGATAACAGGAAAAAATTAAAATAAATTAGGAGTTTTTAAATATCCATCCTCAAACTTTGTTCCTCGTAAGTTTTCATCTAGCATTTTTTGAACAGTAATATTTCCATCCTCACTTTTAAATAATTTCAGGATTGCCCTTTATATATATAATATATATATATATATAGGCAGAGATTTTTGGGACTAAAAAATAATCTTGAAGTCCTCTAACCTAATTTTATGATAATCACCCCTAATTTCAATCCCAAAATTTTAGGGAAATCTTTATAATCTTTCACCCCCAATTTCGGCAACTATAAACACACCCCCCTCTCCCCCTAACCAACCAATCATCCATTTTCAATTTCCAAATGCCTCCGTCCTTTGAAATTTTCGAAATGATCGAGCAACCGGCGGCGCATGGAGGAGATGCACCGAAATCATCGAGCAACGAGCGACGGGCGGCGAGCGGCAGTGTAGGAAGGAGATGCATGGACGACGCATGGCAAAATCTTTCATTTCATTTTGCAGGTATTGGACGCGGTAGTGCAATAAAATGACGAGCGGCTAGTGGCGAATCACACAAGGGCTGTTATTTCTCTCTATCTCACTCTACCTCTCAACTGGAATTATGATAGAGAAGTTTAGAAGTTATGGCTGGACTTCGGCAAAGGAAATCTGTTGATTGCTACTGATGTTACTGAATTTGTTGTATGCTGGTAACTTATGTTGTATAACATGTTGAAGGCTACTGGAGTTTAACTACCTCAGGAGAAATTATTCTGCTGCTATTCAAGAATAGGCGTATAGTTAGGCTTGTGATACTGTTGATGTGGGATACTTGTTCCATTATTGTTCTTTCTTTTTGTTTCTTTTTTCTTTTTCTTATTTGAGTTGATTTATTGTCATCTATCTCCCTTGTCTTCTTTGGGTCTTTGATTGACATATGATTGTCCTAAATCTCATGTGCCAACCTAGTTGGAATGTTTGAGGTGGGTTGCGATGCCCGTATAAATCCTTGCTCCCTTTAGCCTTTGTAATGCTTATTCAAAGATTAATAAAAAATTTATTGCTGTTCAAAAAGAATGAAAAAACATGGTGTATTTATGTGTTTTCATGATTTTCATGATTATTTTTGTTTTTTTTTTCATGAATAAAACATGGTGTATTCATGAAAAGCATGGCCAATTAATTTATTCATGTTTTTCATGGTCGATTAAAAACATGGTGTATTCATATTTTTTCTTTGTATTTAGATTAATTATTCATGTTTTCATATTTTTTTGATCAATGTATTCATGTGTTTTCATGAATCAAAATGGTGTATTCATATTTTTTTCAATCAATCGTGAATTTTTGTGCAATTGGTCGAACCATATTCACGTAAGTTTATAATATATTACAACCAATTTACAAAAATTAAGGATTTGAACATTCACGAAATTAAGGAGAGAGAATGGTTTAGAATATATCCATTAAGGATTTTAAAAATTAAAAATTCCCCCATTTCCATCCATTAATCAACCCATGATTTTAGGTAACTATAATTAATAGAATCCCACTAATTTAGGAAGGAAATATACACTTACATATAAATATCTTATTAAAAGGGTAATATAGGTAATTCACTATCTAAAAAGATGAAAACATAATTGTTCAAAAAGTATCGGATGAAAACTTACAAAGAGATAAACCCGAGGACTATTCTTTAAGTCTCCCAATAAATTATGAGGAGGGGAATGCTTAAAAAAAAATTACCATGAAGTAGGCCTAGTCCTCAGATAAGTTGAATAGGATCGAGGGTCAACTGCACTATCCTCCAGTTCCAAGATGCCTTCAAGTTCTTGTTCTATCTCTGCATGTACAAGTAAAGGTCTTGTGTACTTTGCCAGTACAGACAACCCTTCCTACATGAGAATGAAGAGATCAACTTTCTTAGAAAATGATTCATCTTGTAAAAAACATTATAACAGTATTTAAGTTGTTTGGGCCTATATAATAATCACAAGATGTGGGTCTAAAACTCTAAAAAAAAGTACAATGCTTATCGCTGCATACTTGATTGGACGTAAACAAAATTCAATCAAACAATGAATTAGTGTGCTGATGAAAGAGCTTTCAAAATCCGACGCACGAAAAAATAGGATCCCATGATTAAAACACTAAGCCAACAAAATGAACGCATTGAATGGTATCGATCGTCGTGATTGCGTTGCGATTGTGTGGCTACTGCTTGATGGCCTCGTTTTTATATAATAGAGTTACATATTGTATATTAATTTTTCAAATCTATAACACAAGTTAATTGGTGGCATAGTGGTTTATTTGTGTATGAACGAACCTAAGGACTTGGGTTCAAGTCCTAGTCCGGTCAACCCCTTTTTATTTATTTATTTTCCTTATTTCTACTATGTATTTTTTTTCTTTTTTGTTTGACACTTTTTTTCTTATTTCTTGTTAGATTTGGGGTAAATAATGTATGACTCTTGCATATTTCCTTTCATATTAAATTACTCTTGCACCATAAATATTTTGATAGGTTTTTTAGATTTTAGATTTTATCTTGTCATGTTAAATTTACAAACCAAAGGTCCAAAGCCTATTTTACTAACAAACACAAAACATATATTTGTTACCGAATAAAAATTGATAATTTTTTAAAAGTAAAAAAAATTATTTTTTAAAAATAGGATTTTTTAAAGAAATTTTTTTAAATTTAAATATCTTAAATGTTTACCTTTAAAAAAAGGTAAACAAATTTTTTTTACCGAATAGAAATTGTTTAATTTTTTTTAAATTAAAAAAAAGCCATTTGGCTTATTTAATTTTTTTTGTTTTTTCGTGCCTCGTGCAGTGCCCTTTTGTGCCCATGACGTGTCGGGTCGCGCCCATGCCCGTGCCTTGCTAGAACCGTGCCGTGTGGTGCCGTTCCTATCCACTTTCTGTGCCCATCTACGACGGTGTTGTGCCGTGCCGTGCCCGTGCTGTTTCCGTGCCCGTGTCGTGCCCCGGGCCCATTAAAATCGTGCTGTGCTAGGCCAAGACCGTGCCTATGACGTGCCATGCCGCCCCATGCCTGTGCTGTGTCCGTGCCGGCACGACCCATTTGACACTTGTAGTGTTAGAGTTTTTTTTACTACATAAGAATTATTAAAAAGAAAAGCCAAACAACCAACTGATGATTGTTGAAATATTAATTCATGTATGAGTGTGAACGAGTAAGGGACAAATGGCAATTCACCCATGTGGGTGATGTTGATGGCTGGCCAATAAGTCAAAGGAGAAGATTGGCTTTGGCAGCCATGGGAGACTTCATGCCATGGCCAAATCCTGAGAAATCTGAGGCGTGACAGAGCATTAAATGCTCGTCTGTTTTCTGTCCCGCCTGGGCGGAGCATAAATTTTCGTGCGATGTAATCCCTCCATCCGGATTTAACGGTCCTTTTTTGAAATTCGTGCCATTTTTCAATCGATTATATCTTTTAATTTATAATGTTTTATGTGATTTCGAAAATATCGAATTAAAGAATTAATCGAGATCTATCAAACAAGATCCATATTGGATATGAAATTTATTACGGATTTAAAAATATAACCCGTATTTTAGCCGGTTAGAATAGAACTAGGGACAATTAAATCCGGACGGAGGGAGTAATACTTTATTATTTCCGTTTTTGGGAGAAAGCCATCTGCTGAAAAAGGACTGTCCTTTCAGCACAATACTTGGTTGGGCAAATTTCACTGATCTCCCCTGAGGTTTCTGACATAAACAGAAACCTCCCCTAAGGTTTCTGAAATGACACTGGCCACCCTTCTTTTACCTGACAATATCAATGGATCCCCCTCCGTTACTTGCACGTTAGAAACGGATGGAAAAGGTGATTTCGGTCCCTAATTTAGTTTTGTTTTTATTTTGTTTTTCAATCATTACCCTACTTCATTCACCGAGAAATTATTCGTTGCCCCAATGGCAACACGTGGACTTAGCCTGGTGGTGCCTCCCATCAATAAAAATTTGCCCCACTGACACACTATTCTTCTCTCTCCAGACACAGCTTTCTCTAAAAAATCAAGTGTTCCAAATTATAATCCGTTTGAATGAGTGAGAAAATTTTATTTTATTTATCATTTAATTTTAAAGGGTCATAGTTAAATTTTGACTATAGGGCTCTCATTGATTAGTTCTTAGAAAATCGTAGAATCAAATATCTTTTAGGACTAACCAACGAGAGCCCTAAAGTCAAAATTTAATTATAACCCTTTAGAATTAAATGATTAGAAAAATAAAATCTTCTCACCCATTCAAACGGATTGAAATTTGGAACACTTAACTTTTCAACCTGTAGTTTATATATTAAAAAATATGGTTAAAAAACTAAATGTTCCAAATTTCAATCCGTTTGAACCAATAGAAAGATTTTAGTTTTCTGATCATTTTATCCTAAATGGTCATACTTAAATTTTGACTATAGGGCTCTCGTTGATTAATCTTAAGAAAATCGTAGAATCAAATATATATTAGGACTAACCGACGAGAGTTCTAGAGTCAAAATTTAATTATGACTATTTAGAATTAAATGATAAAAAAATTAAATCTTCTCACTCATTCAAACGGATTGTAATTTGGAACACTTGATTTTTTAGAAAAAGCTGTGTCCGGAGAGAGAAGAATCGTGTGTCAGTGGGGCAAATTTTTATTGGTGGAAGGCACCACCTGGCTAAGTCCACGTGTTGCCCTTGGGGCAACGAATAATTTCTGGGTGAAAAAAGTAGGGTAATGATTGGAAAACAAAACAAAAACAAAACTAAATTAGGGACCGAAATCACCTTTTCCATCCGTTTCTAACGTGCAGGTAACGGAGGGGGATCCATTGGTATTGTCAGGTAAAGGAGGGGAGGCCAGTGTCATTTCAGAAACCTCAGGGGAGGTTTCTGTTTATGTCAGAAACCTCAGGGGAGGTCAGTGAAATTTGCCCTACTTGATTGCACTCAAGTCTCTTTTTAAGTTCCGTTCCAGAAATCTTCTTAAAAAATAAACAGTTTATTTCACATTTTCAAACTCATAAATAAAGTAAATGAAAAATAATTTTTCGATTTTTTTGCATCGTATAAAAGATATCATCGAGATCTTTCAAATAAGATCCATATTGCATATTTTTAGATTTCAATAAGCCAAAAAATTTTTAGCTTGAAATTGTCTTTTTAAAAAATAAAGACTTTTCCAAAGTTCAGGAACGGAGCCTTAGTATATGACAAGTCTACCCTTGTAACCTAGTAACCTTACTCCATTTTCTTCGGCCAGGTCTCCAATAAGCTGAGTTCTCCATTTTCTTATTTTATGTGTTTTATTTGTTTTATTTGAATTTTTTTATTAGATTCGTTTAATTTTTTTTTGGATTAATCATCAATTTCAACAAAAGGAGTTTAAAAAGTAAAAAATCATGAA
Organism: Rhododendron simsii; assembly: GCA_014282245.1. Classification (NCBI taxonomy): domain Eukaryota; kingdom Viridiplantae; phylum Streptophyta; class Magnoliopsida; order Ericales; family Ericaceae; genus Rhododendron; species Rhododendron simsii. The sequence goes on along the minus strand of CM024954.1, from coordinate 1,219,065 downwards.
AAAAAGAAAAAAATCACTAAAGACTAAAAATAATTACACAACTGTCTTTTGGAACTTAAGTGCCGTCTTATTTAAAATTTTTCAACATCAGTCTATATTTTTATACTTTTTTGACTAGCTATTGTATAATCTGAGGTTAATCTTTTGAACCACATTGTTAGGCTAAAGGTTAACAGGTCAGTTGGTGCAGATCGTTACAAATTACTTTGGAGTAATTACCCCAAAAATAAAAAACTACTTTTGAAGTAGTCCATATAGAGTTTTGCTCTATTTTAATTGTGGCTCCTGTAATAGAGGTTGCGTTCCTTTAAATTTATAGGTCTGAAACTTATTTCACTTTTTTTTTAAACTTTTCCTAATTTTTTTGTTTATATTTTCTTCAAAATCTTTGGGATTAATTGTTCCTCTCAACAAGACGAATTAAAAAAGTATAACATTATGGACCAATATTTAAAAAATTTAAATAAGACACTACTTTAGACAAATAAGATAGCTATTTTAGGGGGTGTTCCAGATGAATAGTAAAAGGAAGTTTAAGAAATGAAAGGTTTTTCAAGCTCAAAAATCATGTGTTTACGCAAATAATTTTTCTATCAATATGGATCTTATTTGATAAATCTCATTGAGATCTTTTAAACAATGCAAAAAAATTTTAAAAATTATTTTTCATTTTCATAATATGTGAGTTCAAAAAACCTTCCTTTTTCTAAAATTCTTTTTACTGCGCATCCGGAACGGCATCTTATACTTTTTCGTCTTTAGTAGTACTTTTTTTTTCTTTTAGTCATAATTTTAAACTTTTTAGACTCCTCTCGTTGAGACAGATGACTAATCCAAAAACAAAAAAAATCACCTGAATTTATCGAAAATTCAAAAAAGACCAACAAAAGATACAAAACGAAAAAAAATTAATTATGTTTAAAAGAATGAAACTTGAGTGATAGGATTAATCCCTAAAAATCAGTCGAGATATGTATAAGCTGGTCAGTATACTGGAGTAATGAAAAAAATTCAATTTCTTTTTAAGGGTCCCTAAATTACATACTCCATTTTATAGATCTAATTGAACGGCAGTCCTTTATGCTTTACCCTTGGCTTTTCCGTTTTCTATAGCATTCTCCAAAATGGAAATCAGTGGAAAGTAAAGTAGAAAAGTAGAAGAGAATAGTTTGTACGTTCCTAAAAGCAAAATCGGAGCCTTTTTCTCTTAACTTCTCTGAATTAGTCAGAAAACCTTTTGATTAAAGTAAATCAGTTGGGCCCACTAATCCTTAGCCAGGCCGCGGAGATTAGAGACGTGAGAAAGAGGAGTCCCTTCGGGGGAACTCTCCCACCACCACTGGGAAATAGAGAGAAAAGAGAGTTGTGAGAGTGAGAGGTTGAGTTGGGTGATTTGTGTATTCTCCTCTCTAATTTCATAGTAAAATCCGCTGCCCGTGGATGTACCCGTTCTTTTGGGAACCACGTAAAATCTGTGTTCTCTCTGTGTTTGCATGTGTGTTTGTAATAGCTTCCACTTTCCAACACTGATTACTCTATATATTTCCGTATGAATTTGTGCATTCATTTACTGAATAAGCCTAAAACTGCACTCTTAATGCCTTCTGAGATACAATACGACGACGGTATTTTAGATCTCATTGGTTGGCATAGAATTCTTGTAAGTTGCAAATCGTAAGAACATTGCCCCGATAATTTGCTCACGAGAGAAAAAACAAAGTGTTGCTTAACAGATTCATTGATTTGATTGCGAAGTACCTCTGGTGGTTGATCTTGAAGGCATAGGAAGCCCAATTGTCTAGGTGGTGTTGCCAGGTATATGTAAATGTTACATTCTCATATCTGTTACTATTCAAGGTTTGGTAATAGGAACACGATTAGTGGAAAACAGGCAAACTTTGACAGTGGTAGAAAATGGACCTTGTGATGTTGAAGGGGACGCTGAAAGATTTATGAGTCACTGGGACTTATCAAGGAGTAGTTCAAATGCTCTGTTTGGTCATGGTGCTTGCTTGAAAACAGAGGTCATATGAGAGGTTACTGCAATCAGTTCTTTGATTTAGAGGTAATTATTTGGGTTTGTTAGATCGTAGAAACACATTACTAAAAATTGCTTACATGCGATATCGCACGTGTGCATTTACTATATATAATGCTTCAACAAGCTATAAAACATCTATTCAGTAATTGCAGGGTAGTTCACTTTTCCTTCTTTTTTTTTTTTTGAACTATGTGCGACATTACAGAAATTCCTAAGAAGGTTTGAAATTGTGCTGAATGAAGGACACTTGACAGAAATGTCATCAGAAGCTTGAAATTAAGTGGAAAATGGCTTTGGATAGATAATACTGAACATTAACTGTAACCCATATTTATCTTCTTTTGATTATTGGTAATCGATGAGGATTATTCAGGGACAAGAAAATCTGACAAAAAGGTTATAATGCTTTGATAGAACTTAAATACAAAAAAGGTTATAATACCAGCATTTTATTATGACTTTGTGTACAAGTTCTTTTGCACAAAAACAAAACACATTGCTATTCCCTGTCAAAATTATTAAGAAGCTTTTGAACTACGTGGGGCAAATTGGGTTACATATAGGGCATATTTTGTGTATGAAAAGGTATCTGTAATAATTCTCATTACCTATTAGGATACATTTTCTGGAGTTTCACAAATCTGAGGTCAAGCTAAAAGAATTATTTGTAGAAATGATTCTTATTGCACCCATGAACTTGTACAAATTGGATAAGTTTTGTTTTATGTGTTCAAAATGTATGCACTACTCTCACACGGAGCTATGAATTTGAAACATTATTTTCTGTCACGCTGTTGGAATGCGTTTGTATAGACCGGCCCATTTAACCATTCTATTGGAGCAGAAAGCTAGAAGAAGAAGAGTGTATGTGTGTGTGAGAGAGGAGGAGGAGGAGGAGGAGAGAGTGAGATGAATTTTGAACGTGAGATGAACCGCCCACTGACAAATCAGAATCCGGAGGATTAAATTCCGATGGCCGCAGGTTTTCAAACCCACCAACCGACCAGAATTCTCTCTTTCTTGATCGGTCACATTCAGAATTCGGAGGATTAGCATTCCGATAGGCGCAGGGTTCAAACCCATTGACGCAACGTCAGATTCAAATATGGCCGAAGATAAGGGCAGCGTCTCTGCGTCGAGCCCTTGCCCTATCTGCTTCGGACCTTTTCTTCAAGAATCCTATTTGGATCATTGCTTCCATAACTTCTGCTACAATTGCATTGTGCGTTGGGCCAAAGTGGTTGCTGGCAAGCATTCTCGCCAACCTTCTTCCTCTGTAAAGTGTGAAGTATAAGAGAGAATTGTCATTGCAAGTCATCGCCTTCTGGGAGGATTTTTTATTTAGCAAACAGAAAGGACATTTACGGGAGATAAGTTGCATTTTTCACACACAAAAAAAACGTAAAAGAAAGGGAAAATAAATAGGACAGTATCCATGAGAAGCAGCCAAAGCAATTATACAACATCACTTGTAACGTAAAATTTTAAGCCACGAGATATTTTACTGCCAATCGCACCGCAATTACCTACGATTAGAGAAATAAAAATGATTAGAATTATTGAGGACAGTGCGATGCACTTAGATTATCTACTTTAACACATAGGCAAGAAGCTGCATAGGTAAGAAGCTGCAAAGCTAAAAACTTCAATTCCAAGAATCGAAAGATAGAGCAAAATAAATCATGCGCCCAAACTTAAACTTGTGAAATCTAAGATTCCAGTATACTGAATAGGAATTCGGAAATTTAGCTTGGATAAAATAATGATTCTCTGGAATTTTCAAAATGTTTTGAAGGTAAATTGTAACATGAATATAGCTGATTTAGTTTATCCTTAAGTTTGCTAAAGAAATAATGTTTTACTTTTAAATGGCTAATTGATTGCTGCAAGCCATAAATAGACTCCTTCTCTCAAGAATATTAGAATGAAAAAAAAATAGAACAAAAACAAAAGCAAAAATCAGTTACAGATCAAAATGAAATGCTCGTGCTAGACCGGGAGCATTGTTGAGTTTTGCAAACTACAAAATGTTCTTTCTTTTTTGTTTTGTTTGTTTTGATTTGTGTTTGTGAATAGGTCAAACTTCAAAATTTTAATGTTTGGAGATGGGCTAACCCAGGTAAAGGAGGATTGCTCTCAGGCCTTATAAGTTATCTGCATCAGAGCACAGGAAACTAAAGATTTCTGGGTTAGAACAGAGTTTAACTGGCATAGTAAGAAATGCAGGCATTGTCGAGACAATTGAAAACGTGAAGGGTTCACACCTAGTCACGGTCACACTTCAACTCTGATCCATTTTCAATCTCCAAGAAGAGTCTTCTTGGACGCATGCAACTGAGTAAGAACGTCATTCATCGCCAATCGATCTCTAGGAAGTTCTTCTGAGTAGGCAATCCCCAACATTAAGTATTGAAATCAGGATCTCCCGAACCTTGTGACTTCCAGCAAATCTTTGGCTACAACCATTGTTGATGCTTGAGCTTGCTTGCCCTTGCTCTCTTTGTTGAAGCAGTGTTGGATCAAGAATGCTCTTTACTTGTTCAGGCAGAGCTATCTTAGCAAAGTTGTGGAAAGACATATCACCAATAAACATGTTATTTTAGTAGGTATCTTGGTTGTAAACATCTCCAATACAAGGATTCCATAACTATACACATCACTGGATGTTGACATTTCATTTCCCATGCCATACTCTACAAGTTATGGGGTGAATAAATGCAATTACGATTTCAAAGAATTTTGGATATGTGAATACGGTCTAGATTTTGGGAAGGAAAGGAAAGCCAAAAAGTGCTAAGAAGTACATTTATATGGAGCCGCATATCCAATAGACCCCTTTATGCAATGGAACTTGACTGATTCGAAGACGAAGTACATGTAGTATATCGAAAGAATCTTGCTAGCCCAAAATCAGCTGCATGTCCAACCATTTCTTCATCTAGAAGAACATTGTTGGGCTTCAAATCACAGTGAAGAATTGGTTCTGAGATATGATGGTGGAGATAATCAAGTGCAGAAGCAACATCAATTGCAATGTTTAACCTCTGAAGAAGATTTAAACTTCTTGACTCATTACGCACCCCATGTCCATTCTCATTTGGATGCAACCACTCCTCGAGGCTTCCATTGAACATGAATTCATATATGAGAGCTTTGAAATCATTGCTTTGATAATCAACACTTGAACATGCTGTAAGCACCTTAACAAGATTTCAGTGTTTGATATTCTTCAAGACTTTACACTCGGCTATGAAACTCTTGGAAGCTCCATCGGCTTGAAGATTTAGTACCTTAATTGCAACAACTTTTCCTCCATGATCAAGAATTCCTCTATACACTGACCCAAAGCCACCGACGCCAATCAAATTGGTTGGAGAGAACCCATCAGTAGCTTTAAGTAGACCTCGGTACGACAATTCCAGAAATGAGTTCCCCAATAACCTGAAAGAGGATACATTTGTTTTCTTTCTAAACGAGCAGTGATAGAGGAAACACAACATCAAACAAAGTCCTAGAAGCCCACAAGCTATCCAGATTATTAAAATCATGGTTCGAGAAGATCTTTTCTTTGTAAACCCTTTGGAGTTGCAACTTTGTAGCTCCAATTCAGCTATGCCTCCACAGAGCTTATTGTTTCCCATCACAAAAATTGCAGTCACATTTCCAAATATGCCTCTTTCTAGTACCACTCCTTCAAAATTATTGAATGACAGATTTAATTTGTGCAAGAAGAGAATGTCCTCAAAATAGTTGGGGATTTGTCCTGAGAAATTGTTGTGAGAAATGTCTATTTCCTCCATTCCTCTCAAATTTCTTAAAGACAGGGGAAGGGTTCCAGAGAAATTGTTACCCTTCATGTATAGCAATCTCAATTTTACGCAGCTACCCAGATTGCTTGGAATGTTACCAAACAACATGTTCTCAGAAACATATAGTTCCTCGAGATTTTTTAAAATTCCAATCTCCAATGGAAGAGAACCAATCAAATTGTTTTGAGAAATGTTCAAAACCAATAATGATGAGAAACTCATAACTTCTCTGGGTATGGTACCATTAAGATTGTTTGAATCAAGTGCTAGTTCGACCAACATTTGACATTTGCCCACACTTGAAGGGATGCTTACATGAAGATTGTTTTCATACAGTAGAAGAGTTATTAACCGAGTAAAATTTACGACAGACGACGGGATGCCTCGTAGAATTTGTTACTAGAGAGATCCAAAAGCTCTAGATTTTGATGCTTACCAATTTCAGAAGGAATTTTACCTGTCAAATGGTTGTCGGCCAGACCATCTTGGATCCTTGTAGACCTTTGGGTGGTTTGGGCTTTGCCCTTACGGTGTATCATCCAACTTTTTGTTGGATCCCCTTTCCCATTTCCCGTTTTTAATAAAATTCATCTTTTGCTGATCAAAAAAAAGAGTTTGTAAATTGACAACATTACTTATCCCAGTTGGGATGCTCCCAACTATTTCATTGCTATATATTTCGAAGTCAAGAAGATCAGTTGAGAAATTGCCTATCGTGTCGGGTAATAACCCTCTGAAATTGTTTGAGTCCAGATCTAGATCGGTCAAATGCGTAGCATTGGTTAAAGAATTGAGAAAACTCAAGTCATCAACTTCCCCAAATCCGAGATGATTACCACCCAAGATTAACCTGTCAAAGCACACTAACAGTTCTGTTAGTCAGTCAGTTAGGTTTGTTAGAGAAAGGGTTAGTTGGTTAAGTCGGTTTAGGTAGTGTTTGCTCTTGTATCAGTTTTGCCAGCTGGCATTGTAACAGAAGGGGGCTCATCGTGCAATTTCAGAGCTCCATATATGCTTAGTTCCCTGTAATTGACAGATCATGGAAAATTAAATACAAAAGAAACATTTTCCGATTCCTTCTTTCTCTCTCTAGTTCTTGGGTTCTTCTCTCTACTTCTTGTTCCTTTCTATATGGTATCAAAGCTTTTCTGAGACGAAAGTTCACTCGATCCTGCAGTAAAGCTTCATCAATTACAACGATTCCCTCGATTCTGAGACAACAGTCCGCTCAATTCTTCAGAAATTTTCATCAATTACAACAATTTCTTCGATTCCATGGCTTCGACTGCGGCAACAACTTCAACTACAACAACCGTTTCCTTACCTCCAGCGTTAGCTTTTCTTGTGTCGAATTTTCACTCTCTTGTCAACATCAAGTTGGATGGCTCCAATTATTCTCTTTGGCGAGTTCAAGTTGAGAACGTTATGGATGCAAATGGCTTCTATAGTTACCTCGATGGATCTATTGCAGTTCCTGCGCTTCAGATTCGTGATGCCGAAGGTGAACTTACTCTGAATCCTGGATATTCTCTCTGGCGTTTAATTGATTCGCAACTTAAATCGTGTCTCACTGCGTCGTTGTCCCAAGCAACCCTACCTTATGTTTTAGGGCTTCGAACTGCTCACCAAGTGTGGGAATCCTTATCGAATAGATATAACTTTTTGTCTGAGACGCATGTTCAAGAACTTAGGGATCAATTGTATAATTTGTCTAAAACATCCACCATAGAGGCCTATATTGACAATATTCAAGACTTGGCTCAAAAATTGGCCGCAGCTGGTAGTCCAGTAGATGATGATGAGCTTGTTTTTCGTGCCTTACAAGGTTTACCTACCGTCTTTAATGGACTCAGAACCGCTGTTAGAGCAGTTCGTACTAGAGGTCACAGTGTGTGCTTTGCTGAACTTGTGACCACGATGAAAGGTGAAGAGAAACAGTTAAGTAAGGCAACTTCAGAGATAGATGTTCACAGTACTGTTTTGGTGGCTTCTCATAGTAATTTGTCTCCAAGTAATATTTCCTCAGGGTCATCTGCTACTCATACACCTGTCACACAGCCTCATGTTGAATCTTCTCAGTCATCAGGAGTTGGATATAATCAGTTTGCTTCTTTTCCTCAGTCAACACCTCAACATCAGTATTTTCCAAGTAACTTCAGGAATTTTAACAGAGGAAGAGGAACTAGAGGCTCACAATTTCCTAGAAATCCGTGTGAGATCTGTGGTAGAACAAACCATTCCACCAACTACTATTACTATAGACCTCCAACTATGCCATTTGACATGTTTGGTTCATCATGGAGGGGTTTTGCCAGTTCATTTCAGTCTTATCCATGGATGTCTTCAATGAATCCTAGTTTTCATCAAGTCAACGCACCAGTTTATCAGAATTTTCCTTCGGGTTCAAGACCTGTATCACAATTTTCACGATTTTCCAGATCAGGTGGTAGTTTCAGGCCGCACCTCCTATGGTTCCAATGCCAACATCTATGCAATCCTCTTTCCCTGCACCACCACTGTCTCGAGTACATTCACATCCTACTTTTGCTGGCCTTACAGAAAACTATGTGGTTCCTTATCAATCTTCTTATGCCGGTTTTCCTCAGAATTATGTGTTGCCTCAAACTACATCATGTTTATATGGCTCAAGTTCTACACCACCATCAGTATATTGTGCTGACAATTCTGCTAGTTCTTCCTAACAACCTTGGTACTTTGATAGTGGAGCAACGAATCATATTACTAACAATCTGCAGAATCTCAACCTTGCTCAGGCTCAGCAAACAACTTTACAAGAAGGTGTATTAGTTGGTAATGGGCATACACTGCCAATCACTCACACTGGTCAAGGGCTTCTCCCTACTCCTCATGGTAATTTTCAGCTTTCTCATATTTTGCACACTCCACAAATTACTCATAATCTTCTCTCTGTACATCAATTTGCCAAGGATAATCATTGCTTTCTTATCTTTGATTCTCATGGTCTTGTCATTCAGGACAAGCAAACTCTCAAGGTTCTGTACAAGGGCCCATGCCACAGGGGCTTGTATCCCATTCTGACTCCCTCTAACTCTTTGTCTCCTGTTTCAACAAGTGGTTCTGCTACTGCTACTGCTTTTCTTGGTACATCTTCTGCTGAACTTTGGCATAGAAGACTTGGTCAACCTAGTTTTCCTTTGTTTACTTCTTTAATAAATCAATTTCAGTTACCAGTTGTTAAACCTGTGTTAGTTGATTGTCCTTGTTGTCATATGGCTAAAAGTCATAAGCTTCAATTTCCTGTTTCTAAGTCATGTACTACAGCACTTTTCAACTTGTTCATATGGATGTGTGGGGTCCATCTCCAGTTGCTTCTAATAAAGGATTCAAGTACTATCTTCTTGTCATAGATGATTTCACAAGATTTTCTTGGTTATTTCCAATGCATTATAAATCAGAGGTTAAGTATAAAGTTTCTGCTTTCAAAGCATATGTTCAAACACAGTTTGGCACTTCTATTCAAACTGTTAGAAGTGATAATGGAGGAGAGTTTATTAATCACTTTCTTCTTCATTTGTTTCTTTCAACTGGTGTGATACATCAACAACATGTCCTCATACTCCTGAACAAAATGGTATTGTTGAAAAGAAACACAGACATTTGATTGAAACAACTATCACTCTTTTGTTGCAAGCTAGATTACTTGTTTCATTTTGGTTAGAGGCCTTAACAACTGCTGTTTATCTCGCCAATCGTTTACCTCACTCCTCTTTGCATTTTCAAGTTCCTTACGTTCTTTTGTTTAAAACAACACCAAATTATTTGAACCTCAAACCATTTGGTTGTTGTTGTTTTCCCTGGCTTAAGCCATATGTGGCTCATAAGTTGCTACCTAAATCTACACCCTGTGCTTTCTTAGGTTACTGTGATAATACCAAGGGATTCAGGTGTTATGATCCCATAACCACAAAGGTCTATACTTCCAGACATGTTAAGTTCGTTGAACATGATTTTCCTCCTCCTACTTTAGTTCCTTCGTTGTCTGGCTCTAACACTGTGACTCCTACATTCAATGTCCCATTGACCTCTTTTGATGATATCACTGTGGCTGTTCCTTTTTCTGTGTCTTCTTCTTCCTCTTATATTCCTATCTTTTCTTCTGTACCTTCTATGGATTCCCTACCTCAATCTCTTCCTGTTCCTTGTTCTTCTGTTCCTCTTTCCAATGCTTCATCTCCTCTACATTCTACTCCTGTCACTCTCTCTCCTTCTGCTCCTGAATCAGTTGGTCCATCTTCCTTAGTTCTTTCTTCACCTGTTTCCTCTTCTCCTACTCATTCTGTAGAGCTCATTTCTCCACCTCCTTCTGTTTCTTGCACTAGTAACACACACTCTATGGCTACTAGATCTAAACATGGGATTGTTAAGCCTAAAACTATTGTCAGTTTGACTGCAATGGCTAGTGCTTCTTCTATTCCTACTACTGAACCATCTCATTTTGCTGAGGCTATTAAACATTATGCATGGCAGAGGAGTATCAAGCCCTTGTCAAGCAAGGGACTTGGTCTCTTGTTTCACCCCCTCCTGGGGCAAATGTTATTGGTTGTCAATGGATCTACAAGATCAAACGAAATTCAGATGGCAGTATAGCACGGTATAAAGCAAGACTGGTGGCAAATGGGAACCAACAAACAAAAGGTTTGGACTTCACAGAAACCTTTAGTCCAATCATAAAACAACCAACCATTCGAATTGTTCTTAGTTTAGCAGTTCATTATGATTGGTCTATTCGTCAATTAGATGTATCCAATGCATTCCTTTATGGCATTGTTGAAGATGAGGTCTACATGAGAAAACCACTTGGCTATAAAAGTGTTTCTCATCCAACTCATGTTTGCAAACTCAACAAAGCTCTTTATGGTCTCCGATAGGCCCCACGGGCATGGTTCTCGTTATTCTCTAGTTTTCTCCTTCAACAAGGGTTTATTAATAGTAAAGCAGATGCTTCTTTGTTTTCTCTTAAGATGATCATGGCCTCACTTTGATATTGGTCTATGTTGATGATATTATTATCACTAGGAGTAATTCTGAGTTTATTTCTGAGCTTATCAAGACTTTGAGTACCAAAAGGAAATGAATCCCACATTGCTTGGGAGTAGATTGTGTGATTACTTAATAACATCTGGGACCTCTTCACTCATTTCCAATTGGTTTTGAGATGGATATAAAGTTTCTACATGGTATCAGAGCAGGGCCCGTTCCACCCCACATTTTATAAAATTCACAATCCACACCCCACGATGACAGACCAGCAAAAAGGCTGCACGATGATAGGACCCAAAAGTGGCCACACGTGACAGACCTCAAACACGGCTGCACGTGAGGGGGGATGTTAAGGAAATGAATCCGACATTGCTTGGGAGTGGAATGAGTGATTACTTAATAACATTTGGGACCTCTCCACTCATTACCAATTGGTTTTGAGATGGATATAAAATTTCTACATAACCGTCCAAGATTATTCAACTTTCCCAAATAAGGCACTTTTCCAGTAACCTTGTTATATGCAAAACCAATGTGATATAGTTTGGTGGCATTAGATATGGATATTGGAATAGATCCAGTAAATAAGTTCCCGCTAACTTCAAAGAACCGAAGATTAGGAAGAGTATTTCCAAGTTCCGAGGGAAGCGTACCTTGAAGTTGGTTAGCCCCCACACCCAACTCTTTGAGAGAAAGAAACATTAAAGATTGAGGAAGGAATGGTACCAACCAATTTATTGACTACGAAGGAAAGAAATTCTAACTTTTTCAATTTTCCAGGTGCATAAGGAATACTCCCACCAATCCTATTTCCTTGCACCGAGAACAATATCAGAGACGATAGATTACCTGACGACGATGGACTTCCTCCAGTGAGATTGTTACTTGAAAATTCCAGCTGCTGTAGCTTATACAGGAAACCAAGCTCCACGGGGATTTTCCCCGATAATCTATTTCCATCAAGGTAAAGGATAATGAGGTTAGAGCAACGAGATATGTTGGTGGGAATTTCACCTGTGAATGAATTGTTACCCATTCGTAGCATTTGTATTTTGTAGCCTTTTCAAACAGCCAAGTTGTGGTGGGATTACATGGCTGAAGCTGTTGTTACGCAGCGATAGTTCCTTAAGAAAGCTCATGTTTCCAATGTGAGGCGAAACAGGCCCCACCAATTTTCGATGATCCAGGTTCAGCACAGTTACCCTGGTGGGGTAGCGGCGTCCGCATGTTACGCCAAACCATTGGCAGAAGTGGATGGATTCGTTCCAAGAGTTGAGAGTTCCAAAAGGATCACCCATGATTTGCGCCTTGAATGAGAGCAGGGCTAGTCGGTCGGTCTCGTTCCCGCGATGCACAGAGTCGGCTACTGAAGCCAAAAGCAAGAGAGTAAGGAATAATGGCCATGAAAATAGCAGAGCCATCTGGTGATTGGAGAAGGCCACTGAGGTTGTTGATTTCTGGGGAAAGCCGATTACTTTTGTGGTGTATTATTTGGTTAGTATTTTTATAGACTGGCAGCTGGCCAGCTGATGCCTATTTAAAGATAACTGCCGCGCGCAGTGGCCTGAATCACATTATTTTCAGATCCTTACTGTAATAAATATTTTATACAAACATATATTGTTACTTGTAATATACGCAACCTGAAAAATTATTGATAACAAAAAAAAATTGTTCACCCCACATGTAAAAATTTTAAGAAATATTTTTTCACTCAAACGACTTGTAGGAGTCAATTCCATAGAATTATTACGCGAGAATTTTTTGAGTTGTACAAGTGCCCGGGTCCCCACTGGCATCCGTTTAGGACCGCCGGTGACTAACCGGATGAGTTTTGGAGGGAATTACAGGGCAGAGAGGTAGGAAGACTGGAAGAAGACCAATACCAATAGTACGGCATAAGTTCATTACTGAAGGTCAAGATCCAGCAGATGGTATTTAACTGTTCCCAGCAATAAATCATTTATATCAGATAGTCTAATCAAATCGCTATGATAACATTAAAGTTATAACAGATCTAATCGTTGAATACGTATTCGTTCTCATCAGAGGCATCGTAGTCATCTGCGAAGGAAGGTTCAGGGAAATGCTGAGTAGATATATGACTGGTAAATTCAGGTAAATCCAATGATACATGAGCGACAGTCTTGTCTTCTTCAAGTACTTCGATGTCAATAGCTTTGTTTCCTATACACAGAATACATCCTCTTAAAATCCATCCATAAATTATCCCCCAGAAGGGGTCTACAGGGGTATTAACTAATATCCCCTCCTTTTAGCCCGCCAAACTAAGGCTACCGGGGTATTAATTTCTCATCCCTACATTAGTTATTAATTTTCTCATCCCCACATTAGTTATTATCCCCTCCTTATACCCCATCAAACGGGCGCCAAGCAACTTATAAGTTACTAGTGAGATAGGCCCAATACAAAGAAATTGAAACCAAAAGAGAGAATCGGTTTGTTTATATATTTTTCCTACAAATTGATCGAACATCAAGAATTAGGGGAGAATAGTTTCGTGTTGGCAAAACCTCGCGTGTTGAACATGCACCATGATAAAATCGTGTTCGGGACAAACGGTTTTAAAAAAGCCCGTAAAATCCATAAAGCGGGAGTATGAAACGCGACTTGTTCTTCTCATCTTCAACCTGAGAAGTAACAAGAAGTAGGCTTCTCTCCCTTTTTGGAAATTTTCAATCTTATTTAGGTACTAATTTTATGATCCGATTCATCCACATTGTAGAAGCTGTAGATTACCATGGTTATGTATAATATCAAATAGATCGAGTGCCTAATGTATTTAATCGGAGAAGACATATTTCAAAAAAAAATGACAAAAATTGAGCTGAGCACACTTGATCTCTACCCTTATAGAAGTAGGAGGCTTCTCCACCGTTTTTGGCGATTTTCGACCTTACTTTGGAATCAATTTGATGATCCTATTCGTCTACATCGTATAACTTGTTAATTATGATAATTTTGCCGAATATCAAGTCGATTGAGTACCCAATGGTATTAATCGAAGAAGATATGTCTCGGATGTAAATGAAAAAATGAAAGCTGAGCACACCTGATTACAACTGAAAGACTGTTTTTCTCTCATAGGCTTTTGGTCGTAGTTCGTTATCACAGTTGCAAATACATCGTCTCTCTCACCTCACCCTTCTCTCTCTCTACAGACCCACATCGGAAGCCAAGAATGTGAGGTACAATCTTAACAGTGTTAGAAATTGATGCAAGGTTTATTATGCCTCCCACCTGTTTGACATTTTGTCTTCCTCAATTTTCATCCTACGGTTTTTATGAAGTCTTGATTCGAAAAGAAGAAGAACAGATGAAATCTATAATAGGGGAGTAAAGTGTGTGATTGTGTGAATACATTTCTTGAAAGTATAAAGTAAGTACTGTAACTAGTAATCCTAGTAATTGCCAGTATATTACTGGTAAATTTTTAGATCAGTCATTGTTAACACTCTTCCTTCCAGATCCGTAGCTTTGAACCCATTCTTTCATTTCATCTGAAGTTTCCTGGGCAATTGCGGTTCAGACTTCAGATGACTTGGAACTTCACGGATGAATTCTATCATCTGAAGACCGTTGGCGATAGTTAACACCTCTTGAATTGGATATGGCTTCTATCAAAATAGACTCCACCTCACACGTCTGTCTAGTTCTTTTTCTTTTGGTGAGTTTTCTAATGTCTAATTAATTGCCCTCAAACTTTATCCCCGAATTCTACGAGGTCAAATTTTTTGTACCGAAAAAGTGTGTGTAACTCTGTTCCCATGCAATTAATTTCAGCCACATGATTGCACAATGGTCTCTTCCCGGGAAGAGTCTTCTCAGCAATTGCACAGATATATGACATAAGTCTGTGATAAATCGATCATCGTGAGGCTTTCTAGGCCCTAGATTCAGAAAACAGAAGTGTTTTTTCCTCGAAAAAATTCAAGAAAGTGAGTTAGTTCTTCAAGCATTCTTCAAATGGCAAGTTCTGTTTCCATTCCTCCTGCTTTAGCATTCCTTGTCTCTAATTTTCACTCTCTAGTGACGATAAAACTACATTCAACCAATTACCTACTCTAGCGATCACAAGTCTATGATGCTTTACGCCCTATAGGGTTTCTTGGCTATTGGCGATGATGATCTTGTGTTCTATACTATTAATGGCTTGCCTCCTGCATTTAAACAAGTGAGAACTGCAGTTCGAACAAAAGGGGATGTGAAGTTTGATGAAATGGTGTCAATTCATACCACTGAAGTTGATGAGTTAAAGGCTAATGGAGATGGACAAAGGAGTTTTACTTCTGTTTTTTTAGCTACACAAAAGACTGCAGAATCTGGACTGTCTCTGCCTACAGGCTTGGTTTGCCATGTTTTCTTCCTTCTTGCTTGAGCATGGCTTCTCTGCTAGCAAGTCAGATTCCTTTCTGTTCTTTTTGCATCAAGGAGATGATCTTACTCTTATTTTGGTCCATGTGGATGATAGAATTTTTACTTTGAGCAATGCTGCCTTTATAGAAGATTTTATTGCTCTTCTTGGTCAAAAGTTTAAGATGAAGGATTTTGGTCTCCTTAATTTCTTTTTGGGGTTGAAGTGACCTATAACATCTAGTGGCTTGTTTTTGTCTCAACGCACATATGCCACAGAGTTACTAGAAAAGGCAGGCATTATGGAATGTAAGCCTAGTCCTTCTCCTTCTTAAGTGAAGTCTAGTGTTTTTTATTTGGATGCTCCTTTTGATGACCGTCATTTATACAGAACTTTAGTTGGTTCTCTTCATTACCTTACTCTCACAAGGCCGGAGCTCTCTTATCCTGTGAATGTAGTTTGTCAACAAATGCAAGCTCCCACTCAGGCTCATTTTGCATCTGTCAAACTTATACTGCGATCGTTTTCAGTTTCTGCGCTCCAAACTCCTGACTGGCGACCCTTCTCCCATTCATTTGCAGGAGATGTTAAGTTGAGTTAGTCAGTTAAGCTCGTACAACTGACCTAGTTAGTGGAATTGAGTGAGCATGCTAAATTATTAATGTCGTTTGTTTATATGAAACTAGGATAGGGTAGTGGTTTTGAGGAACTGTAGGAGTTGAAAGGAGAGGTAGCTTGTTGGATCCTCTACAGCAGATGCAGAAATGAAAAAATGGTGGTTATGGAGGATAAAAGAGAGAAGCTTTTGTCTTCAAGCATGTGATACACGGACTCTTCATACACACGACGCGTATGGGATTAGTATATGGATTCTTTCATAAAGAGACATTCAGGAGGCGACCAGCTGCTTATGGCGAAGCTTCTAGAAGTCTGTCTGCTACATAGAGAAGATCCTCTTCTGTTTAGGTACTCCAAATGCATGATTTAGAAGGCGAAGGTGCTGATGAGAGTCCTGAAGTTCATGATTTAGGTACTTCAAATGCAAACCAAAACAGCAGCAACCATAATGAATTTAGGCACTTGTTCAGGAAATGGAAAAGGGAGTTTCGTAGACGATGTCACATTAAATCTGCAAAACGAGCCTTGAACTGCTGGTAAGAATCATTTTCTGTTTTCCTTAGATGATTCATTTTCTTCCTTCTCCAAGGTCAAAGTTTCAAGCACTCTTGTCAATCAATTTGTTGATGTTTCTGGTAAAGAAAATGGTGCAAGTGAGCCTGGTCAAGGAGATACAGAGATTGATGAAGTCAAGTCATGTCAACCATGGGTTCTAGGGCTTACTGAAGGGGAATATTCAGATCTTTCTGTTGAAGAGCGTCCCAGAGCTCTTGTGGCCGTAGCTGGCATTGTCAATGAAGGAAACTCTATCCGTTCTGTTCTTGAGGTAACAATCTTGGGATTTTTGTACGTTAATTTGTTAAATTGCTCACCCATTCCATCCCCTTTTGTTAGTCCGTGTTTCCATTTGGGATGTCCCAAATGCCTGTCTATTTGGAAACGTAAGATTCCGTTCTAAAATATTGTAAGTTGTAATTCTTCCAAGAATGGTTAAAGGGGGGGTAATATTGGCATTAAGCACTCTCTTATTTTTCCGGATTTAACTGCATTAAATACATGTTCCCTTAAGAGTTGAACTCCTGGAAGCGATCAACGGAAGGGAACTGGGGTTCTATTATTGTAGCAATGTAAGAAAGAAGATTGGTCCTTTTTCTGTCTTTTCATGTTGAGAGTTTTGCAAGATCACTTGGATGCTGCAAATGCTCTTAAAAGCAAATGTTGGCAGAGGCACAATTGGCGCATCAAAGATGAGAGTACAACT
The DNA here is from genome assembly GCA_014282245.1 of Rhododendron simsii. Classification (NCBI taxonomy): domain Eukaryota; kingdom Viridiplantae; phylum Streptophyta; class Magnoliopsida; order Ericales; family Ericaceae; genus Rhododendron; species Rhododendron simsii. Next base: position 1,201,939 of record CM024954.1, on the reverse strand, counting down.
AAGTTCCACTCCTCTTCTTTTACGGGAAATGACACAGAAATAAAGCAAAACTATGCTGCAGCAGAGAGCAGCCAAAGCCCATTGACTGGTCTCAATAACAGTATGTATGATCCGGCCATAACCACTACAGCAAAGGAAGAGCCTTTTTATTAGGGTGGATAGGATCCTGGTGGATTAGCCTTGCATGTAACCTGTTTTGTAATATTATATATATGTGGCTTTTTAGAAGAGTTGAATCTTGGGCTCCATTTACTTGTCAAGAAATCAGAGCAGGAATATTGTCCTCTAGAAAATTTTAGTGAAGTGAAATTAAAGGAAAACGAAATGTATTTTCTTTTGTGTGTTCATTTGAAAAGAAGAAGTTTTGTGAGAAAGTTGAAAAATAAAAGTTTAATTGTTGTTTGAAATTAATTTAAAAGATTCTCACACAAACTTGCGTTTTTCGAAGGACAAGTTTTGAGGAAAACGAAACATAATATTAACATTAAAGATATCCAGATACAACTTAAGTGTTCAAAGTTCCTTTGGCAATGTTATGAGCTTCCACCACAGTTTGCCTAGGAACCTTTGTTTCAGTAACATGATCAAAAGTAGCATAAAATCCTTAAAAACACATTCTGCAAAACACAGCTAGCATAGTGCGTGCCTCGACCGCCGTGGGGAGGATACAGCCATCGGGAGGAAGGCCAAGGCCTTGATATCGCATTTGTGAAATTCAACCGAGGACTTGTATGAAATTATGGAGTTTCTGTGCAACCATGGCTGCATTTGACATACACACTAACCAAGGCCTTGTATGAAATTATGGAGTGAATCGAGGAGGAAAATCTCTCAACACAAAATAAAACCATCAAAGTACACTTGTCGAAAACATCAAAGAAACCCCGTGAAGGCGAGTTTCATCTTGTCGAAACCTCGCGTGTTGGACTTGCATCATGCCGAAATCGTGTTCGGAAAAAACGATTTTGAAAAGGCCCGTAAAATACATAACGCGGGAGTATGAAACGCGAGTTATACTTCTCATCTTCAACCTGAGAAGTCACAAGAAGTAGGCTTCTCTCCCTTTTTGGCAATTTTCAATCTTATTTAGGAACTAATTTAATGATCTGATTCGTCCACATTGTATAAATTGTATATTAAGATGGTTTTATACGATATCTAGTCAATCAAGTGCCTAATGTATTTAATCGGAGAAGATATATTTCAAAAAAAAAATGACAAAAATTGAGCTGACCACACTTGATCACAACCCTTATAGAAGTAGGAGGCTTTTCGGCTGTTTTTGGCGATTTTCGACCTTACTTTGGAATTAATTTGATGATCCAATTCGTCCACATCGTATAACTTGTTAATTAGAATAATTTTGCTGAATATCAAGTCGATTGAGTACCTAATGGTATTAATCGAAGAAGATATGTCTCGGAAGAAAATGAAAAAAATAAAGCTGAGCACACTTGATTACATCCTCAAAGACCGGTTTTCTCTCATAGGCTTTTCATCGTAGTTCGTTATCGCAGTTGCAAATCCATCGTCTCTCTCTCACCCTTCTCTCTCTAGAGACCCGACCCACATCTGAAGCCAAGAATGTCAGGTAGAATCTTATACTACAGCTTTGCAGGTTTCGATTTTGTATGGATTAGCAGTGTTAGAAATTGATGCAAGATTTATGCCTCCCACCTGTTTGACATTTTGCCTTTTGAAGGCAGCCGGTTTTCAGCGTATGGTTTTTGTGAATTCTTGATTCAAAAATAAGCAGCACGATCGGGATCCATTGCTTTTGTACCTATTCTTTCATCTGAAGTTTCCTGGGCAATTGAGGTTCAGATGACGTCAAACTTCACGGATGAATTTTTTCATCTGAAGACAGTGTAAGTGTGCACTTGCGCTGTTGAGTGTTGATTAAGTTAAGACTTAAGATCGGATGATCTTGTAGCATTCCAGATAAATTAAAGGTGGCATTGCTTGGAAGAAAAGTAATAGGTGAGCCTGCGATTGATTGCACAAAGCAGGTCAGTGCAAACGCCCAACAAGCTAGCTCTGACAGTGGGGACATTTCTGGAAGAAAGGCCTTGAGGTTTGTTAGGCAATTCATTACTTGGATAAGCTTGGGTGAGCATGCTAAATTGTTAATGTCGATGGTTTATATGAAATAGGGTAGTGGTTTTGGGGAACTGTAGGAGTTGAAAGGAGAGGTAGCTTGTTGGAACCTCTACAACAGATGCAGAAATGAAAAAATGGTGGTTATGGAGGATAAGAGAGAGAAGCTTTTGTCTTCAAGCATGTGATACACGGACTCTTCATACACACGACACGTATGGGTATAGTATATGGATTCTTTCATAAAGAGACATTCAGGAGGAGACTAGTTGCTTATGGCGAAGCTTCTAGAAGTCTGACCGCTACATAGAGAAGATCCTCTTCTGTTTAGGTACTCCAAATGCATGATTTAGAAGGCAAAGGTGCTGATGAGAGTCCTGAAGTTCATGATTTAGGTACTCCAAATGCAAACCAAAACAGCAGCAACCATAATGAATTTAGCACTTGCTCAGGAAATGGAAAAGAGAGTTTTGTAGACGATGTCACATTAAATCTGCAAAACGAGCCTTGTACCACTGGTAAGAATCATTTTCTGTTTTTCCTTAGATGATTCATTTTCTTCCTTCTCTACAGTTAAAGTTTCAGGCACTCTTGTTAATCAATTTGTTGATGTTTCTGGTAAAGAAAATGGTGCAAGTGAGCCTGGTCAAGGAGATACAGAGATTGATGAAAGCAAGTCAGGTCAACCATAGGTTCTAGGGCTTACTGAAGGGGAATATTCAGATCTTTCTGTTGAAGAGCGTCTCAGAGCTCTTGTAGCCGTAGTTGGCTTTGCCAATGAAGGAAACTCTATCCGTTCTGTTCTTGAGGTAACAATCTTGGGATTTTTGTATGTTAATTTGTTAAATTGCTTGCTCATTCCATCCCCTTTTGTTAGTCTGTGTTTCCATTTGGGATGTCCCAAAGGGCAAAATGCTTGTCCATTTGGAAACGTAAGATTTAGTTAAAATATTGTAAGTTGTAATTCTTCCAAGAATGAGGGGGGGGGGGGGGGGGGGGGGGGGGGGGGGGGGGGGGGGGGCGGCGCTTGGGTGTGGCGGGTAATATTGGCATGAAGCACTCTTTTTTTTTTTTTCCCTCCGGATTTGACTGCATTATATACATGTTCCCTTAAGAATTGAACTCCTGGAAGCGATCAATGGAAGGGAACTGCGGTTGTATTATTGTAGTAATGTAAGAAAGAAGATTGGTCCTTTTCTGTCTTTTCATGTTGAGAGTTTTGCTGGATCGCTTGGATGCTGCAAATGTTGGCAGAGGCACAACTGCCGCATGACAGATGAGAGTACAACTAAGTTCCACTCCTCTTCTTTTACGGGAAATGACGCTGAAATAAAGCAAAACTATGCTGCAGCAGAGAGCAGCCAAAGCCCACTGACTGGTGTCAATAACAGTTTGTACGATCCGGCCATAACCACCACAGCAAAGAAAGAGCCTTTTATTGGGGTGGATAGGATCCTGGTGGATTAGCTTTGCATGAAACATGTTTTGTAATATTATATACATGTGGCTTTTTAGAAGAGTTGAATCTTGGGCACCATTTACTTTTCAAGAAATCAGAGCAGGAATATTGTCCTCTAGAAAATTTTGGCGAAGTGAAATTAAAGGAAACGAAATGTTTTTTCTTTTGTGTGTTCATTTGATAAGAAGAAATTTTGTGAAAGTTGAAAAATAAAAGTTTAATTGTGGTTTGAAATTATTTACAAGATTCTCGCACAAACTTGCGTTTTTCGAAGGACAAGTTTTCAGAGAAAACTCGTCTTGATGGGAAATTGAGAGGCGCGATTTCTTCTATAACTGAAGCGAACACTTTATTTTTTTATTTTTTGAGGAAAACGAAACATAACATTAACATTAAAGAAATGTAGATACAACTAGAGTCTTTCAAGTTCCTTTGGCAATGTCACCGCAGTTTTCTGAGGAACCTTTGCTTCAGTAACACGATCAAAAGTAGCAGCGAGAGCAATAAAATCCTTAATGCCTGAAACTACTTCACTTGCATCGGTTAAAATATGCACATGACGGCAATTCTTGGAACTTGCCCATCTCAAGGCTTGAAGAGCAGCAATCCCTTCTACCATAGTAGCAGACCAAACTAGTACCCTTTCGATCCAACCCAAACTCTTCTGTCAAAGCACACCAACAACAATTCCTTGACAACTGATGGCCTTCCAAGCGTCCACTACAATTTTGCAGCAACTAAAATCCCCTTGTTCCTGACCAAAACACACTCATAACTCACCACCACTCATATCCCTCTTAACCCCATGGGTGTGTTTTGGGATCTAGCAAGACACGCCAATAGAGATCAAACCGGTTCCAGACAGGCACCCACCGAAATAAGACTCCCCATCAAAAACCATTCTATTCCTGTTACCCCAAATTTCTCAAAGAAGTGAACGGAGACTCGAATAATCTCTGAATTAGAAACCTCGGTGATCCACTTAGCAAACCATCCAGAAAAGGTCGAAGGAGTACTGGCTGTAAATTCCAGACCCAAATTAGAAGATCTCCAAACTCTTCTAGCACTATCACATGAGAAGGAACATGTTCAGTAATCTCAGGCTCCAAGCCACAAATTGGGCACTGCATATTCACCTCCGAATTCCTACTAGACAGCACCTCCTTAACAGCTATAAACCTGTGCAGCACCTTCCAAATAAAAAAACCCAACTCAGGAGGAATATATACACCTTACCCTACTACTCAAATCCGCTAATGACCCGCCCTGGAAACTTTGCAAACAGAGCAACGAAGTGCACCAACTTAACCGAAAATTTTCCATTTTTGTGTGTTCCCACACAACCTCATCTTTCATGTCCGAGCTAGAGATATAGATGAATGATAGTGCAAGAATCCAATGATGCTGATACCAGCAAAATCGCTGCCAATCAATCAGATTAGACACCTTTAACTCATTAAAGAGGTTAGGAGCAGAAGATTCCACAAACGGATTAAGAGACCCAAGAATACAATGATGTTGGAAAACACTGATACTCCTCCCATTACCAACCTTCCATTGTAAACTCTTGTGCAAAACACGCCCAAGTAACGACTGTAGACACTTAACCACGCCAAGCAAACTTAGCCAAAAGAGCTAGATCGAAACAACACCACAACTATCTTTACCCCATAAGAAATGAGTAATCAAATTCCGAACTTGTTGAACAAAGTAAACGGGGGCTTTAAACGCAGCCATGCAGTGAGCACAAAGCGAACTGCACACATAGAAGATGCATGATAGTTAAGACATTTCTGTACTTTCTCTTTTTTTCCCAGGTCGTGCCTTGGGATTTTCTTACCGACAAGGAGCATAAAAAGAAGCATTTCTCTTTAATTTATTGTGCAGACTTCAGTGATCCCCACACTGGGGTTGGGGATAATAAGCTTGAACTGAGGACTTTCACTATGTCAAGGTGACACTCTACCATAGAGTTATATTCTCATCCTTCTCTACCTCCGTCGAGAAACTGAGATGACGAATCATTAGGTCAAGAAACTCAATGCCACAACACGGGCATGGAGAGCATCTGAAAGGTTGTTTTACCGAAGGAGACTACACACTGGCAGTGTAATGTTACAACCAATGGAATTTAGTTTGGTTCTATTCAAGCGGGCAGATCAAATGAGGATGTAGCATGTCTCTGAATAGGTCCAAAGCCTCCATGTCTTTGCCGTTTCGAGAACAAGCAGAGATCACTGACGTCTAAGAAATTAATTCAAGTCTAACCCTTTGTCCTTGGATTGCATAACTACCATTTGTGCCTCATCCACAAAGCCGTTTCTCAAAAGCCCACTAAAGAATGCACTGCAAGTTCCTACATCTACCGCATCCATTTCATCAAACAATTGTGACATGTGTGAACTACAACCACACTTCCCCTACAATCTACATATCGATAAGGGTGCTAACAATGCATTTGCCCGATTCCATTTCCATCTTGAATTTGGCTACCCAAAATCAAATCCTCCTAATCCCCCACTGCAGGAAGAACATCTACTCAGAAGAATCCAGCGATCATCCCATTACAAGATACCACATTTGGTTCGATCGTTTTATTATCCATGTCCTCAAAGACCTCTTTTGCCTCACTTACATGTCCTAGTGGCTACTGGCTAGTCGAGCATAAACCGAAACTAAAGCACCCCAAGCAACCACATCTCGTTCAGACATTGCATCGAGCAGTGTATGGGCATCCTTTAATTCACTGCATTTTGACATAAATACTAACCAAGGACGACTGAGCAAAGTGATCCGAATGCCCGGAGTCCGACGCAATGCCATGAACCTGCCTTCCAGCTTTGACGTTAGATAGAGAGCAGTGCGTGCCTTGACCGCCGTGGGGAGGATCTGCGGGAAGGGCCAAGGCCTTAGATATCTGAAAATCAACTAACTACTGAGGACTTGTAGAAATTATCGAGGTCCTCTTTTTTTTTTTTTGGTTAAACGGAAACTTATTGTCGAGTTCTTCTGAGCAAGCATGGATCAAGGAGGAAAATCTTAAACACAAAATATCACTATCAAAGTATTTATATACGTTCTGAGGAAACCGTGTTCCGTGAACGCGAGTTTTTTGTTGGCAAAACCTCGCGTGTTGAACATGCACCATGATAAAATCGTGTTCGGGACAAACGGTTTTAAAAAAGCCCGTAAAATCCATAAAGCGGGAGTATGAAACGCGACTTGTTCTTCTCATCTTCAACTTGAGAAGTCACAAGAAGTAGGCTTCTCCCCGTTTTTGGCAATTTTCAATCTTATTTGGGTGCTAATTTAATGATCCGATTCATCCACATTGTAGAAACTATAAGTTACCATGGCTGTGTAGAATATCAAATTGATCGACTGCATAATGTATTTAATCGGAGAAGATATATTTCAAAAAAAAATGACAAAAATTGAGCTGAGCACACTTGATCTCTACCCTTATAGAAGTAGGAGGCTTCTCCACTGTTTTTTGAGATTTTCGACCTTACTTTGGAATCAATTTGATGATCCTATTCGTCTACATCGTATAACTTGTTAATTATAATAATTTTGCCGAATATCATGTCGATTGAGTACCCAATGGTATTAATCGAAGAAGATATGTCTCGGATGTAAATGAAAAAATGAAAGCTGAGCACACCTGATTACAACTGAAAGACTGTTTTTCTCTCATAGGCTTTTGGTCGTAGTTCGTTATCACAGTTGCAAATACATCGTCTCTCTCACCTCACCCTTCTCTCTCTACAGACCCGACCCACATCTGAAGCCAAGAATGTGAGGTACAATCTTATACTATAGCTTTGCAGGTTTTGATGTTGTTTAGATTTAACAGTGTTAGAAATTGATGCAAGGTTTATTATGCCTCCCACCTGTTTGACATTCTGTCTTCCTCAATTTTCATCCTACGGTTTTTTTGAAGTCTTGATTCGAAAAGAAGCAGAACGATCCAGATCCGTAGCTTTGAACCCATTCTTTCATTTCATCTGAAGTTTCCTGGGCAATTGCGGTTCAGACTTCAGATGACTTGGAACTTCACGGATGAATTCTATCGTCTGAAGACAGTTGGCGATAGTTAACACCTCTTGAATTGGATATGGCTTCTCTCAAAATTGACTCCATGCTATAGCGTCCTTCACACGTCTGTCTAGTTCTTTTTCATTTTGGTGAGTTTTCTAAATTGCTCTCAAACTTTAGCTCTGAATTCTACGAGGTCAAATTTTCTGTACCAAAAGAGTGTGTGTTACTCCGTTCTCGTTTCAGCCACATGATTGCACAATGGTCTCTTCACGGGGAGAGTCTTCTCTGGAGTTGCAAAGAAACAAAGATACATTCCTCAAGAAAGTGAAGCTTTCTAGGCCTACATTCAGAAAACAGAAGTGTTTGTTTCTCGAGAAAATTCAAGAAAGTGAATCGGTTCTTCAAGCATTCTTCAAATGGCAAGTTCTGTTTCCATTCCTCCTGCTTTAGCATTCCTTGTCTCTAATTTTCACTCTCTGGAGACGATAAAACTAGATTCAACCAATTACCTACTCCACCGAACACAAATCTATAAGGCTTTACGCCCTAATGGGTTTCTTGGCTATTGGTGATGATGATCTTGTGTTCTATACTATGAATGGCTTGCCTTCTGCATTTAAACAAGTGAGAACTGCATTTCGAACAAAAGGAGATGTGAAGTTTGATGAAATGGCATCAATTCGTACCGCTGAAGATGAGGAGTTAAAGGCTAATGGAGGTGAACAAAGGAGTTTTACTTCAGTTTTTGTCGGCTAGCTACACAAAAGACTGCAGAATCTGGACTGTCTCAGCCTTCAGCACAAAATTCTCAAGCTCAGTTTTCTACTTCTGCGCCACCACCAATATCTGCTAATACTTTTGCTGTGCTCAATGTTCTCTTATTCCTATGTATTAACAACAAGAAGTTCTCACTCCTGGAGGTTATTAACAATTTTATCCACAATCTCAATTTGTTCCTAAGAGTTTTGGACTGGGAGGTTTTCATAAGAATAAAGGTGGACTATGAGGTTTCAAGGCTCAGGTTTTGGTTATCAAAGTTCAGGGAATACAGGGTTTAGAGGTCCTGGTTTTGGATTTCCTAATCAGAATTGGACCTCAAGGACTTGGTTCACCAAGTTATAGCTGTCCAAACAAACCTGGATGTAAAACTTAAGGCAAGACAAATCATCTTGGTAATACTTGCTATCACAGAGCTAATCTTCAATATCAGCCAAAACAGTTCTCTTTTCCGTCTCAGCATTGGAGGTCATTTTCATTTCATACAATACCTTTTCCTTATCAACATCTAGCAGCAACATCTCATATAATGCCTTATCCTTAGTAACATCAAGCATCAAGCTCAGGCTCTGGACCAAATGGGCCAAATGCAGTGTTACCACAGGCCAAAATTGCTACTTCCTTTCTTCATCAAACACCACAAATGTCAGTGCCGCTTCATGTTACCTTGCCAACTCAGATGTATATGCCACCTCAGTTGTCTTATTCAGTTTCTGAATATTCTCAAATATCCAATCCAACCACTCACTCTTCTGCTTTATTCCTTGGCTTGATTTAGCTTTCTCTTGTGAAATGAATTTTTTGCTCTTTCTTGAGCTACCATTTTTTTTCCATGCAACATTTGTCTTCCGGTTGGATGATTGATTTGAAATTAATTTTTCCATAACAGGTTACGAGCTTTAGGTCAACCTTATCTTGCTTTCAATCATGGCTGCGCTAAACTTTTTCAGGTTAGTTTTCAAATCTTCTCCTCCTTTTGTTGGGTATTTGATTATGAGCTGGTTGGCTCATTACAAAACCTATTTCCAAGACCAAGATAAGATGTTAGAGACCTAGAATGAAAATCGGCATACAGACCATCTTGATGTGTTAGACAACTTAAGTAATTCATGGTCTTTTCGTTCACTTTTGCAAAGAAAGATGCTATGGCTTCTCAAATATGTTCACGGTTTCACCCCGTTCTTGTTTCCTGAAGTGATTAATTTGTGCTCGTATCAGTAGCTACTTCAACAGAAAAACATACGTGCTAAAATGTTGCCGAAAAAGATTACAGGGGAGATGTTTGCAGGAGTTCAGTGTTGGTAGATGTGATAAAGCTGTCACATGATTTGTAACCATTTGCAAGATCAAAATTAGGAGGCATTGTTATGTTTCTTGATTACATGTCAATAATTTGCACAAATACGAGGCACTGAGAAATCAAAAGTTCTTTTTCTGTCATTTATGACTGTTTTCTGTTTTTTACTTTGATTTTACTATGTTCTTGATACTTTCACAGGATGTTCACACTGAACTTATACAGTACCGAACAGCACAGATGATTAAATGATGAATTGTGAAGGAAGAAATGAATGTTGATTCATATGTCCGAAAAGCGAATGGCTCATGTCCCCTGATGCCTGAAGATGTATGTCTAGTTGTCTGCTTATTTTTCTGTAACTAGTGTTCTCAGTATTCCATATTCCCCCATCAACCATGCACAAAACCATTGCAAACTTATTTGACCTTTTTTGTAAAGTTTGGAAAAATCTTGTAAAGTTTGGAAAAATCTTGTGTGATGATATTTTCCCCTCTCATTCTTGGTGTGCACTGTGTATTGTTCCTGAAGCCCCATAGAATGATGCCGTAGTTTTTGACTCATTTACTGATGAGAGAGAGTATGAATCTCGCTACAGGTTATAAAAGCATGTGTCCGTTTTGACGGGGAACAAAGTTGGACTACATATTCTTTTCTTGCTGACATTCCCCAAAGTTCTGGTTGCATTCAATTTCACAAGATTGCAACACTTTGTCTTGGTTCTTTTGGCCACTTCTTCATCTTCTCTTTTCAAGTCTCATTTTTCTTCCTATGAACGCATGCATGTTTATGTTATTGGAAGGAGTACCTAAGATACTTGACGAGGATATGTTAGCTCAGTCTTGGAGGTTACAAGTATGCAAACAAAAGCCAGTGCTGGAGCTACCACTAGGTTCACCAGATACAGTGATATTGTTAAGTTCAAAGCCACCTTTTTCTCCTGCACCGATTACTGTTAACCAGGTGGTTCAACTTCTTGAACGAGTTCATTATGCCTTGAATTGAGTCTACTCTTCCCGGTTTGCACTCCTTCTCCTTGTTCTATTACCAGTTTTTCTGAAGAAATGGCTCTCCAAATCTCCAAAGAGAAGGAAGTTTCTAAAAATATGAAACAGAGGGACATATCTTCGCTTCTTGTTTTTACAGAGTGAAGAAGTCCCTGCACAAGATTCTCCAACCCGGTCCGTTGTGTGCACACAGATGTGTGATTGGAAGCAATTGGGACGAGCGGAGAGATTGTCCTTCATGGGGTAAACAGCTGATTAAGAGAAGATATCTATAGAGCATAGCGTGAGTTGCGCTCCTACTTCACATAATCGATGGGACCGCTAAGTTCCATATGTATAGTACAAGTTCAAGAGCTCCAAGGATTAACACAAAACTGATTTATGTCGTAGGTGAATTGTCTTTTTTGGTTTCCTTTAACTTATTTGTTGTTCCTTTACATGTAACATGTTTTGTAATATTATATACATGTGGCTTTTTAGAAGAGTTGAATCTTGGGCTCCAATTTTTTTTTTTTTTTTTTGATAATCGAAAGGGTAGGAGGGGGCGATTGGTGTAGCAACCCCCTTGGGCATGACCATCGGGGCTCCCAATCCGCTGTGGAATGTTCGGTTCGAGCCATAACTACTATCCGTGAGGGGACAGGCCGTCACCATAGCACCACTTAGGTGCACAGCTGGCACAGGGCCCTCCACGCGTCCCTCCAGCCCATATAAGTTTTTTTGCAACTGGAGGGGCTCCATCACCCGTGCCAACTGCTCCATTTACTTGTCAAGGAATCAGAGCAGGAATATAACTAAAGTCTTCAAAGTTCCTTTGGCAATGTTACGAGCTTCCACCACAGTTTGCCTAGGAACCTTTGTTCCAGTAACATGATCAAAAGTAGCAGCAAGAGCAATAAAATCCTTAAAAACACATTCTGCAAAACACAGCTAGCATGAGATCTTTAATGCCTGAAGTTACTTCACTTGCATCAGTTAAAATATGCACATGACGGCAATTCTTGGAACTTGCCAATCTTATCAACGCTTGAAGCGCAGCAATCCCTTCTACCATAGTAGCAGAAGATGCACTAACCAAACTAGTCAGACTACTTATTTAAACACAAAATAAAACTATCAGCGTACTTCTGAGGAAACCGTGTTCTGTGAATGCGAGTTTCGTGTTGGCGAAACCTTGCGTGTTGAACATGCATCACGCTGAAATCGTATTCAGGGAAAACGTTTTAAAATGGCCCGTAAAATACACATTTCGCTGGAGTATGAAGAAATGCTCTCATTAGTTGAAGAAGCTTCACTCTCAACCTGTTTTTTCTCTTCAAGCTTTGTTGCATACACAGAGAGCAACTCATGTTCCATGACCTGCGTTCAAAACAAAAATTGAGACAGAGAAATTATGCGGTTGAACAAATGACTTTCGGATAGTTCATGTTTGGAAACTGGATAAAAAAGTAAAAATCTGTAGGCTAGAAGCTAGCGTATCAACCAACTCTTGAATCCGTAACGACTGTCAAGACCAATACAAACAGTTTAGGTCACATGTTTGATGGAAATAACAAGTTCTTAAAAACTTCTTTTCGGTACAGCATAAAGGCAAAGGAGAATCAGTTAGAAGAAACAAGATGTTGCTTCCCATATTTAGGATTTTACATGATAAAAGTTGAGAAAGGAAGATTATTTCTCATAACAAGTCATTGGAGTCGAATTTATGTCGTTAGTATCGGCTTCAGATGCAATCTCACTTACATTTCTTTTGATTCACCAATTTTTCAGTTCAATAACGAGAAAACAGAAGTGGTACGAGTCGTAACACTAATAAACATATAGAAAGAATAGCGAAGGTCGACAATCCTAATATATCAGATAAAACCGGAAAACAACTGATAGATTACGAGTGAAAGTGGAAAAACCGAGAGAGAAAAATAAGACAGTTCGTTGACAATTAGGCTTATCAGGGGTTATGCAGAAAGTGGAAGCTAAATTTTGAGCTCTGTATGAAATAACATGCAGCGGTTTCATCCTCCTGTGGTTTATACATAAAAGAAAAAGAGTGAATGCAAAAAAGAGACACATCCTTGTATTTCTTGAAAGAAGTTTTGAAGCTATAAATACCTCCAAGAATTTGTGTTGGCTTCTGCTTTGCAAGTAACTCGAAACCTTGTCTCTCTCCTGCTTCATACATTCTTCAACCTAAATATCCAACAAACAAATAAGATGCTGCCCGTTTGGTGTCCTTGAAATGAAAAGTTTCGAGAACACTATTCAGTATCTCGTTTTGAAAACAAAAACAACTATCGTTCTCAGACCACATTCATTCTTGTTTGGAATTAGTTTCAGTATCCAAAAACATCTCTTCAGGATTTAGCTACATTTATGGTCATTTAGTTTCTCCAGAAAGCAGGTTTCTAAAGTTGTTAGCTAAACAAGTTAACCAGTACATATAACACTAGAAGGATGACCTTAAGCATGTAATAGTTGTAAGAAAGGCTTGCAATCCAGATTGAGGCTTTCTTTGTATAAAAAGATGTGGTGTCTTTAAGCATATATAGCTTCTTCAAAGTCCTTTCCATAGTATTTCATTGACCCCTCTCCAATCTCCAGTCTCCACAGATATATATATCCAAAACTTTCTTCGCTAGGGCTTGATCAATCTGCTCTCCTTCACGTTCTCCATCAATCTAAAAACATCAAATGTCATGTCTTCATAAACATTCAGCAACGCAACAACACAATGCATTTGGGTTCTAGGACAACAAATGCACATAAAGAAATGACACCTTAGATGCACAATTACCCTTTTTCTGAGTGAATGTGGGAAGTCGAAGAGAGAAATCAAAGCCTCCTTAGGTTTGTATTAACTTCAAAAAAGCTCTTTTCAGGTTCTAATAAAGAAAGAGAATATGTTCCAATCAAGGAAACTTACAGGCTCTGTTTGGATCGTGGATTTGTTGAGGAATTTAGGGAGTGAGAGAAAAAGAAAAAAATAACATGAACCGAAGGAGCTAAGTACATCTTTGGTTTTCCAATCATTTCCCGTGCAAAAAGAATCTCCATGAAGATGTAATTTGGGTTACCTAAAGGCAAAAGGTAACAATGACTAAAAAAGGGAGATACCAAAGTAGTGCTCTCCCTTCATATACTAGAATTAATTCCTTAGCCTCTGCCCATATGTGTTCCTTGTATGGATTTAGCTATGGAGCACTCCAATCAGTAAAAGTTAAGGGTGCCAAATTCACGTTTCTTGCTAAGATGCCAAGTTGACTTTGTAATGGGCCTGCTGTGTCACCTATTTGTAGATCTTCTTTACTCAACTTAACTTCCAACTTCGCTCCTGTAGCCCACCCAGCATATGGACGAGCAGGGCCTCTCCCCCTGGCTCTCCGTTGTCGCAAGTTGGAAGCTAATAACGAATATGGGATAATGTACATAAACTAGATAAATTTATTTTGCTGGCAAAATAAAAAGTAAAAACCATATAGTTTTGCTTTTCTACATGAAATTGAATGTACCAGCTCCAACCGATGTTGTTGACTCTTCATTGCTTTGTTCCAGTGAGTGTAAGTTTGGAGTAGTGTTGTTGCTGGTAGACTGTTGTGATTGCGGCTCCATCGCTCTCTCACTTATGTGACCTGCCACTTCAATGACATACCAATATAAGGAAGTGAAGGATGAGAATCTAGTGTTGTTGCTGATGCAGCTCCAATTGAGGTACTAATACTATGCAGATATGAAACTATGTAGAGATTTTAGCATGACGAAGTGATTGATAACATGTTTGGTTCAGCAGTCAGCAGTTAGCTGTGTAATTATAGGGTGCATACAATTAAGTTGCCTGTAAAATAGGAGAGAAGTTATTACGATGTGTCTCCAGATATTGGAAGTGCCCATCATGGTACAGTGTTTTATAAGTCAAAGCTGCTAAGCAGTTTCTCATACATGAATGCGATTAGATTTAATCATTTCGTGGCTTATTGGCTATTGCCTTAAATCACTTGAATAAACAAAGAGAGAGCTACGACAGTTGAAGACAAGAGAGTTAATCCATAAACAACCAGCATTTGATGCAACCAACTGCTAAGTGGTCTCTCTCTCTCTCTCTCTCTCTCTCTCTCTCTCTCTCTCTCTCATGCAAAAATCCGCTGCATCATGGCTATTTCTAGTGCATTTTGCTGCTATTTTTGGGGCAGCAATCAGCTGAATTTTGCTGTAGCTGTTAATTTGCTGAAAATGTTGTTGATGATGATAAGTTACTCACTCTCTCTCTCGTGCAATTTAAATTGTTCTTTTTGGCTCAGCAAAGATATCAGCACTAGCACATAGAGTTTTCATGCTAATTAACCTTAACTATTGACTGCTGGTGATAAAAATCCCGTTAAAGCCCCATTTCTTGTAGTTAGACTCGAATTCAATTCTGTACCATCCATGCCTCATCCACAAAGCCATTTCTCAAAAGCCCACTAACGATGCAAGCGCCTAAATCTATCGCGTCCATTTCATCAAATACTTGTGACATCTGTGAATTACAACCACACCTCCCTATATATCGATTAGGACGCTAACAATGCATTTGCCTGATTCCATTCGTATGTTCATAACATGCTACTGAATTTGACTACCCAAAATCAAATCCTCCAAATTCCCCGCTGCAGGAAGAACACTTGATGTACCAAT
Organism: Rhododendron simsii; assembly: GCA_014282245.1. Classification (NCBI taxonomy): domain Eukaryota; kingdom Viridiplantae; phylum Streptophyta; class Magnoliopsida; order Ericales; family Ericaceae; genus Rhododendron; species Rhododendron simsii. The sequence continues at coordinate 1,186,593 of CM024954.1, read as the reverse complement.
CCCATTAGAAATGTCAACACTGATGATTAGAATAACATCCACCCGATTGAATCCCGCAATCATCCCATTACAAGATACCACGTTCGGTTCGATCCCTTTTATCCTCCATGTCCTCAAATACCTCTTTTGCCTCACTTACATGTCCTAGTGGCTGCTGGCTAGTCGAGCATACCCCGAAACTAAAGCACTCCAAGAAACCACGTCTGGTTCGGACATTGCATCGAGCAATGTACGGGCATCCCTTAATTTACTGAATTTTGACGTACATAATAACCAGGACGACTGAACAAAGGGATCTGAAATTGAACCCGGAGTCCGACGCAATGCCATGAACCTGCTCGTCCAGCTTTGACGTCAGATATAGAGCAGTGAGTGCCTTGACCGCTGTGAGGAGGATAAAGCCATCGAGGGGAAGGCCAAGGCCTTGATATCGCATTTGCGAAATTCATCTGAGGACTTGTATGAAATTATGGAGTTTCTGTGCAACCACCATGGCTCAAGGGAGTGAATCGAGGAGGAAAATCTTTGAACAGAAAATAGAACTATTAAAGTACTTATACGTTCCGAGGAAACCGTGTTCCGTGAACGCGAGTTTTGTGCTGGTGAAACCTCGCGTGTTGAACATGCACCATACTGAAATCGTGTTGGGCAAAAACGGTTTTAAAAAAGCCCGTAAAATCCATAAAGCGGGAGTATGAAACGCGACTTGTTCTTCTCATCTTCAACCTGAGAAGTAACAAGAAGTAGGCTTCTCTCCGTTTTTGGAAATTTTCAATCTTATTTTGGTACTAATTTTATGATCCGATTCATCCACATTGTAGAAACTTTAGATTTCCATGGTTATGTACAATATCAAGGGGATCGAGTGCCTAACGTATTTAATCGGATAAGATATATTTCAAAAACAAATGACAAAAATTGAGCTGAGCACACTTGATCTCTACCCTTATAGAAGTAGGAGTCTTCTCCGCTGTTTTTGGCGATTTTCGACCTTACTTTGGAATCAATTTGATGATCAGATTCGTCCACATCGTATAAATTGTTAATTAGAATAATTTTGGAGAATATCAAGTCGATCGAGTACCTAATGGAATTAATCAAAGAAGATATGTCTCGAAAGAAAAGGAAAAAAAGAAAGCTGAGCACACTTGATTATTAATCAACCTGAAAGAGTGTTTTTCTCTCGCAGGCCTTTGGTCGTAGTTCGCTATCACAGTTGCAAATCCATCGTCTATCTCTCTCTCTCACCGTTCTCTCTCTCTCTCTCTCTCTCTCTCTCTCTCTCTACAGACCCGACCCACATCTGAAGCCAGGAATGTCAGGTACAATCTTATACTATAGCTTTGCAGGTTTTGATTTTGTATGGATTAGCAGTGTTAGAAATTGATGCCTGCCACCTGTTTAACATTTTGGGCCTACGGTTTTTGACCAGTTCTTGCAACTAAATTCTCATTTGTCAGCCTATGGTTTTTCCCTCAAGAATGGCAATACCTGACAATTGGCTCTGTTTGGAACTTATGAAAAGGAAAGTAAATTAAAAAAATTTCCCTTCCATTGTTTGGTCGGGAGAGAGTGAAAAAAATAAAAATTTTAAGTTCAATGAATAGTATATTTTCTCTCCTATTTTCCTCTCATTTTCCTCCCTTTTTCTTGTCCTTTCCTTTCTTTTCTTTTCTATAAGTTCCAAACAGAGCTTAGTCTAAAACAGACAAATGAATTGGTCATTTTCATGGAAGATAGACTTTTTGGGAAGATTTTCTTGGAAGTTCTGAAATTTTCTTGGTCATTTTGATGGAAGAGAGACTTTTTGGAACGCTTTTCCTGAAAATTTCAAGTTGGGATTCAAGTGGCCTCAAAGATTGTCCATTTTGTCAAGTCAATCAACAAAACATTTCATCAAATTGGCTATTTCTTACATTAATTTTTTTTGACAACTCGGTATCTAGCACAGTGTTCTTAAGTTCTCTCCCCAACAAAAGCTTTTTCATGTCTTCAGTTTCCATTTAGATGTGGACAGAATGATAAATCTTATTGGACTGTATTTCTCATGTTTGAGTTGGTGGACGTTTACTTATCGATTGGACGACCACTCCCACGAGACATGGCACAAACAAAACCCATATGTATTGATTAAAACACAGATTAGGGAGAGAAAAAGAGGCTAGAAAATGAAGATGAGGCACCAGCTTTTTAAACAAGTGATAATAGGTTGGGATGGTTTTCAGGAGAAATGAACATAAAATCCTCTCCCCTTCAATCACCTAACCTAGAAAAAGGCAACAAAAATGACAGAAGTTACATGTATATTACACATCACATGTTTCTGTCATTTGGTACATAGTTTGTTTTGAATGTAAGCATCCTTCACTCACATGGACAATTCTCACTGTCACTTATTACATGGTAGCAAAAGAAAGAAAAAGATGCTAGCTGCAAAATGCTCACTCATTTGTTGAAGCAGCCTCACACTCGAGCTGTTTTTTCTCTACAAGTTTTGCAGCATGTACAGAGCGCAATTCATGTTCCACAACCTGTGTGCAAAACAAGAATCGAGAATAAGAGAAAATATGCTGTTGAAAAAATAATTCTCGGATAGTGTTCAGAAACCAGTTATAAAGTTCAAATCAAAAGAAGCTAGTGTATCAAAGAAGGAACGAGGCCAATATGCCTTGAACCTATAACAACTGTTGAGAGCAAAACAAATAGTTTAGGCTATGTGTTTGACTTTGTTGGTTGTTGTTCCGGTCGAGCACTCACTTATCTTTGTCCAATTCCATCTTACCAGACAAAATTAACCTCCTACCGACCTGCGAAGGGTTGTGAGGCTGAACCAAGTACATAGAATTAATGAATCTTATTTGTGCATGGAAGTTGTTGGCCAATAACCACTCAACTCTTCGAGCGAAATGCAGTCGTACTTCGTTCCGATTCCACAAAGATAGAGTAGGTAGCATCCTTGCTGCTATGTACTTTAAACTTGACTTGAAATGTCGCTTCACTTATTTAGGATGTCACATGGTAAAAGTTGAGAAAGGAAGACTGTCTTTCATAAGAATTTGTTGGTGGGATGTAGCATTCTCACAACAACTCTATATCAATAATACGGGCTTAAGATCCAAATCTTGAATATCTCAAAGTAAATTTCATTTGATTTGGCTACTTTTTGGTTTCAACAATGAGGAAACAGATATGACAGGAGTAGTAACACTACTTGCCAGGTAGAACAAAACTGCGAAAGTCAATTTTATTATGTTGGAAAAAATCCAGAAAACAAAATAGATTACGAGCAGAGGAGGAAAACCTGAGAAAAAAGTTCATTGACAGTTAGGCTTATCAGGGGTAATGAAAAAGGATGTTATGTTCCATACTGAATCTCAGAAGGTAAATTTTTGAGATTTGTATGATTCCAATCGCAACGAAAAAGCATGAAAGCATTACTTGAAAAAAACAGGAGCCTTAATCAAATGGTATGAAATAACATGCAGTGGTTTAATCCTCATGTGATTTAAGGAATCAAGAGAAAGAGAATGCGAAAAGAGACACATCCTAAAATTTCTAGAAGAAGTTTTTGAAGCTACAAGTACCTCCAACAACTTTTGCCGGCTTCCGCTTTGCAAGTAACAAGAAACCCTGTCTTCCTCCTTCATGATGCATTCTTCAACCTACATGTCCAACAAGCATAAGCCGTTACCTTTCTGGTGTCCTATTCTGAAATACAGTATTGAGAACACTTTCAGTATCTTATCTCGAAACAAAACACCCATCATTCTCTTACCGTATCCATTGTTGTGGGGGATTAGTTTTTGATATCCAAAAACATCTCTTTAGCATTAGCTAGATCAATTGTGGTTAAAATTTCTCCGGAAAACAGGTTTCAAAAATTGTTTGCCAAACAAGTTTTAACCAGCAGACATAATACATGAAGGATGACCTTAAGCATGTAATCCTTGTAAGAAAGGCCCGCATTCCAGATTGTTGCTTTCTTGGAATAAAAAGATGTCGTGTCTTTAAGCATAGCTTCTTCAAAATCCTTTGCATAGTATGTCATTGACCCCTCTCCAATCTCCACATAGATATCCAAAACATTCTTCACTAGGGCTTGGTCAATCTGCCCTCCTTCACGTTCTCGTTCAATCTAAAAACAAAACAAATGTCATGTCTTCATGAACGTTCAAGAGCTGCGCCAGAAAATGCTTTTGGGTGTTAGGAATTCAAATTGGACATCAGAAAATGATATTGACTTTCATAAGAACATATAAGTCAACAACTCGAACAATACAAGCAAAATTACCCAATTTATTTTTCTCTTGAGTGATTGGAGAAAAGTCAAGGAGTGAAACAAAAGTCTCCTTAGGTCTATATTAACTTTTTTTTTTTGAAAGGGGTCTATATTAACTTCAAAAGTGCTTTTTATGGACAGTTTCACAAGTTCTAATGAAGAAAGAGAATCTGTTCTAATCGAGGAAATTTATAGGCTATGTTTGAACCATTGATTTGTTGAGGACTTTAGGAGCGAAAGGAATTGAGAAAATAAAATGAATAGGAGGAGCTAGATATTTCTTTAGTTTCCTGGTCATTTCCCTTTCAAAAGTACCTCCAGAAGATTTAGAGTAGCTTTGTTGTAGTTGCAGGTAATGAGCAACCACAACAGCTAAAGGGCTGGCTAAAAGAACTTCCAACTCAAATCAGTTGAGAGAATTCAAACAAAACATACCATAGATATGACAACTTCCCTCACTTGATCATTCATTTCGACGTAAACCTAAACATGAATCGCATCAAAACTTGTTGGCATTGTATGCATAGAAAACCAAGCAATATTAAAGACGAAGGCATTGCTTCATTCAAGATATGGGAGTCGCATACGAACCAGTTTGTAGAAGGTCAAGAAGCTAGTTGCATTCAGCGTTGGCAGTTTTCGAATACTGATAAAGTATCTTTCGAGATAATGGAAGAATCTTACGAGCCATCTAGTCAAAACTTTATGCATGTTCCATTTTGTGACCAGTTCTTGCAACAAATTCTCATCTTTCTTTTCCCTCAGAAATGGCAATACCTGGCAATGAGAGTAACACATACACATTCAAGGTCGTACGCTTCCATATGAGGAATATGTATATACAAACCTCATTAGCATCCAACTGACCTTCGCTGTGATATAATCTTTAAATGTCTTCTTGTATCCTTGGTATACCTTTTCACTTTCAGGGCCAGCAGGGTGTGGTTGACAAATTTCGTATACAACTCTGATTAAGGCTAGAGTTAAGAGTTTTTAGGAGCATGCCTGAGCACAATATGCACAGATAAACCTATTCAAATTGAGTTGTGATTCTTTCCTATCAGTTGGTGTGTATTTTAGAGCTTGTAAAGTCCATTTAGAATGAAACAGCGAAGGTCAATCTTACTATGTTGGACAAAATCCAGAAAACAACTTATAGATTACGAGCAGAGGTGGAAAACCTGAGAAAAAAGTTCATTGACAATTAGGCTTATCAGGGGTAATGAAAAAGGATGTTATGTTCCATACTGAATCCCAGAAGGTAAATTTTTGAGATTTGTATGATTCCATTCACAACGAAAAAGCATGAAAGCATTACTTGAAAAAACATGAGCCTTCATCAAATGGTATGAAATAACATGCGGCAGTTTCATCCTCATGTGATTTAGGAATCAAGAGAAAGAGAAAGAAAAGAGCAAAGTCCACTTTGACCCCCTGTGGTTATCGCCATGTGCGGATTGTTAGACTTGTCCCACATCACTCATCTAAGCCACCCAAACTTGGTTAATAAATTCTAAAGGTTACTCCAACTATTGCCGATTGGTTTTAGGTTGGAACCCTTCAAGAAATCTAACATGGTATCAAAACTTGGTCTTGGGTGGCCTCACCACTCGTGGGAAAGTCTTTGTCATCTCTGTCGCCCGAGTCAGTCAGTCAGCTCCTGGTCAGTCACCTCCACGTGCATCCGGGCTGCACGTGAGGGGGAGTGTTAGACTTGTTCCACATCGCTCATCTAAGCCACCCAAGCTTGCTTAATAAATCCTAGAGGCTACTCCACCTATTGCCAATTGGTTTTAGGTTGGAACCCTCCAAGAAATCTAGCATGGTATCAAAACTAGGTCTTGGGTGGCCTCACCTCTCGTGGGAAAGTCTCTGTCATCTCTGTCGCCCGAGTCAGTCAGTGAGCTCCTGATCAGTTACCTCCACGTGCATCCGGGCTGCACGTGAGGGGGAGTGTTAGACTTGTCCCACATCACTCATCTAAGCCACCCAAGCTTGGTTAATAAATTCTAGAGGCTACTCTACCTATTGCCAATTGGTTTTAGGTTGGAACCCTTCAAGAAATCTAACACAGATACCCCCCTCATGGTTTAAAACTAAGCACATAACCCACCTGTGGTTTTGAAAATGTGCGGATAGACCCCTTGCCGTCATGTTTTCCGTCCATATTAACGGACACAACATTAAAAGACCGATATACTCTCATCATGTCCTTTGATTCTTTTTTTAAAAATCTAATCGCACCATCCCTTATACCAAAAATTAAATCCAAACCATTGATATTGTAAATTTTGACGAGTACTATATCTATGCCAAAATTCAAGTCAATCAAAAAATGAAAAGCCCATGGTCGAATCAATTTTGTTATGAAATTAAAATTTCAATTTTGAATTTACTAAAAATTAGATTACTAGGTTATTGATGCCTGATTGAGATGATTTTTTACAAAGATACTCTATTCTTTATTTAATACATTATGAACGACTCAGATTATATTCTGGAGGCGTGCGAGATACACTTCTGTTAATATGGACGGAAAACATGACGGCAGGGGGTCTATCCGCACATTTTCAAAACCACAGGTAGGTTATGTCCTTAGTTTTAAACCATGAGGGGGTATCCGCACATGGCGATAACCACGTGGGGTCAAAGTAGACTTTGCTCGAAAGAGAATGCGAAAAGAGACACATCCTATAATTTCTTGAAGAAGTTTTTGAAGCTACAAATACCTCCAACAACTTTTGCCAATCGTTTGACAATCTCATTTGACACACACTAAATTGAGTTGTGATTCTTTCTTATCGGTTTGTGTCTATTTTAGAGCTTGCAAAGTCCATTTACGGCTTTTGATTCAAATCTCTCGACTTGAGATTATAGTAAGCAGTAGAAGTTGTCAAATTGAACTATTCTACACAGTCACGCAGCCAAATTCAGAGAAAGCCCAAATTGGAAAGAGAAGAAGAGGATACGTGTACATTCTCATATAATCTTCAGAAGTGAATTGATCACTACGAACCCCTTCAATAAGCTCTACGACTTTCTTGATTCCTTCTTGCAACACCGGCCATCCTTCTTCAAACTTGGGGCATTTGGAGGTAGTTTCACTAGTGGCCATGTTCGGATGCTCAGAAAATGAGTTCAAGAAAGTTTTTTTGGGAGGAAGCTATTGCTATTCAGAATAGTCTTCAATGGGTGGGGGGGATGGGTATGTTCTGAAATTTTCTTTGGTCAATTTGATGAAAGAGATTAGTTTTTGCAAGATTTTCTTGAAAATTCCAAGTTGGGATTCAAGTGGCCACAGAGATTGACCAAGTGAACCAGCTCGGAAGCTGATGACAGAAGTCTTGCAATTGGGCCCTGGATTTAAAATGTCTGAAAAAGTCATTATGCTTTTAACAGAAAGTCTACACACACAGAGCAGATCTGTGCACAGATTGTGCACAGATTTCATTGTGGGACCCACCACGGGTCCCACACAAATCATCCGAACCGTTCATTAAATGTAAAATATTTTTTCAAGGGTCATAGTAAAAATAAGCTCAATCCGATACATATAGGTACTCGATCCAACCATATAACTTTTTATTATACAGAAATCTGAATGAAAAGTTAGATGATTGGATGAAGCATCTATATGTATCGGATTGAGCTTATTTTTTACGGAGACCCTTAAAAAATGTTTTACATTTAATGAACGACTCAGATGATTTGTGTGGGACCCGTGATGGGCCCCACAATGAAATCTGTGCATATATCTGCTGTGTGTAGCAAGACTCGTTTGGATTAGTGTTTGAAATTTTTTTTGAAAAATAGTAGGGGTAATAAGTGGAGAAAGATAGAGAAAGAAATGTTGAAAGTAAGAAGAATCTAAGAAGAATTTTTTGAAAAATTCTTTTTGAAATGTAAAGATAACAATGCAAGATTTTCTAAAAAGACTGAAGTTATTCAGATGGGATTTTCACTTTTCATCAACTGAGATTTTCCCTCCTTTTTTTATTTTACTCTAAGATGGATAACAAATTGATGCTGTGCTTGAATGAGTTTTTGAGAAATTTTTGAAAAACATTTTATAAAAATAATAATTGGAAATACGGGTAATAGGTGGGAGAGAGATAAAGAGAGAAATGAGAATAATGATTAGAGATAAGAGTAATAAGTGGAGAATAATAATTGAAAATATGAGATATTTTTTGAAAAAAACTTTTCAAAACTTGAAACGAACAAGGCATCTGAATAACTTGTCAAGCAAGGCAAAAATTTGATTTGGATAGAGCTTTGACATATTCAGGCCTCGTTCCAGAAACCTTCTTAAAAAATAAGCAGCTTATTTCACATTTTCAAACTCAAAAATAATGTAAATGAAAAATATTTTTTAAATTTTTTTTGCATCATATAAAAGATTTCGATGAGATCTTTCAAATAAGATCCATATTGCATATTTTTAGATTTCAATAAGCCTATAATTTTTAAGCTTGAAATTGCCTTCTTAAAAAATAAGGACTTTTTCTTCGTTCCGGAACGGAGCTGTGGGCACGCGCCCCGAAAATCGCCCGATTTTGGTTTCGAATGGATATTGTTTGGGGGGCGGCCCATTTGGAAAATAGCGCGGCGAAACGCTTCGATTCAGAGTCGCCACTCGGGTTTTAGCGGAAGAATACCCAAGGAACCGAACTCGAGAACGTTTGCTACGTTTTGCTTTGATTTGAAAAAGGTTTGATTTGATTTGAAAAAGGCGTAGACTGGTCCGTCGTCACCTTCGATATCTGAGGTTCGGGAGCCAGGTTACGAGAGGGGAAGGGTTTTATGGCACCCCTCTCGCCCAATCCGGAGATCGGTCTCTACTCAGGCATTTTATCAAAACATTTGCATTTTTCTCTCATTTGATCATCTTTAGCCAGTTAGGGCGGGGGAACAGATAATGGGGATTAAAACTGTAACACGTTGCAGTTTATATGACAGAATGTTTATGGATGACGGTTTGCTTGCTTGAATTGAATTAAATGTAAGAACATAGATTGAGAACAAGTGCTGCCAGAAACTCAACGGGATGATGTACGCTGCCCGTCGGGTGCGTGAGCAGGTGACATGCTGGCACGCCATGGCCAAACCATGACACGCCAGCACACCCTGCGCACGCCACCTTCAGGCTGGCGTACACTAACACATCAGTTTCTTACAGCTCCTACTCTCAATCCTCTGGGCTCTGGAATGGACCAGTGCACACCCAGGGCAAACCACGCAGTTTATAATATGGATTACTCACATGTACAGACATAAAGAATGGCCAGTAGTCAGGAAAATAGCAAGACGAACCCCATAAACAGAGTGGGGAGAAACAAGAGGCCAGGATTGAACTAGGATGTAAGGCCCAGGCGCTGGTCCTTAACAAACGTGCCGTACGCCACCCTTCAGGAGTCGTACGCCAGGTTTGTATGTGAACCAGTGTTTGGCTTTACATCATCTGGGTTCTGGAACATGACCAGACATACCTCAGAGGCCTTGAGAGCAAAGAAAGTACAAGTATGGAAAGCTACATTTGAACAGCTCTAAAATATTGAAAGCAGTAGACTGGTTTTTAGCATGCTATAAGGTGATGACATAAAAGAAATGAACAACAAATGAGCCCTACATGATCCCCACGCCAACTGTGCACGTACAACCAGGGGTGGCGTACGGCTTCTAGTAGTTGGCGTGCGCCATGTATTGACTTCTACGATTGACTTATTTTACCAGAAAGGGGCCTGGACTAGTATCAGTTACTAGCCAGAACCCTTCTGGTTCCCCTCAGGGGTTGAAAACAGAACGCAGCACAAAGGTGGTATACCTTTGGTGCAAGGGATGGAAGGAGTTTTGAGCTTTGAAGGTTGAAGATGGAGGTTGGGTGGTGACTGATCAGTGATGTGAGGGATGGGATGATTCTCTATCTCTTGCTCTTCCAATGGAGAAAGGAGAAACAAGCGAGATAAGAGAGGAAAAAGAGTTGGCTTCTTTAATGTGCTTAACCTTTTCAAATGAATGCAAGGGGTTGCATTTATAGAGGAGAGAGGGGCTGAGACCAGGGGTAATCAGCTGGGTTGAGGGCTGGTTAGGGCTTGGTTGGGTTGAGTGAGAGGCCTCCATGCATTAAATGCATGGGGCTAGGTGTAGGAGAGAGTGAGGGACGGTCCAGCAGGAGATAATCATTGGGAGCACTGTTTCCTGTACTCTGGAGCTGTAAAAGTTTCGGTCGCGTGCTGTAAAAGCGGTGATTTGACCGGTCAATACCCTCCGTACGCCACCTATGACCTACCGTGCGCCAGGTCAAACTCGGTCAACGGCCGATGATCGACACGTGTCAAGTACCTGGCGCACGCCAATGAGAAGGTGGCGTAGGCAAGGTCTGGCTTTGCTGAGGCCCATTGGGCTCGAGATTTGAAGGGTTTGAAATGGGCTTTGAAAGGTGGGCTTGAAATGGTTTGAAAAAGAAGGGTCCAAACCCCCAAAGCTCAAATCCATCCATCAACTCTGAACTGTTCTCGACCGTTTTATCATCATTGGGTCAATAAAGAAACTAAAAAGGACTACTAATCTGGACAGTCCAGAATGGGGTGTCTACAGGAGCCTCACTAGATTTCTTTTCCCCCAAACAACGCTTATAATAAATAATCTAAAACACCGCATTACTCTCACCTTATGCGTTCATGTTTGAGGCTAGGCTATTCGCAGCCACGTATTTTCTCCCATAACCCACTCTATTTCGGTAAGTGGTTGTTGAAAATCATAAATAACATTTTGGTAAACAGCTGTTGAAAATAAGATTATATTTCGGTAACTACATGTTGAAAATATATTCAACTTTCGGTAGACAACTGCCAAACATGCATTTTCGGGCATTTTCGGTAAATAGCTGTTGAAAAAAATATCATATTTCGGTAATTTGATGTTGAAAATGTATCTTAATTTCGGTAACTAGCTGTCGAGTCTAATTAAAAATTTTTAACGGACTGTGGGAGAAAATACGTGGCTGCGAATAGCCGCGCCTTATGTTTGTCAAGTCAATCAGCAAAGCATTTCATTAAATCACAATTTCTGTCCCCTTTTTATTTATTTATTACAACACGGTATCTAGCCCAGCATTCTTAAATGTTACTCCTCCGTCCTTTATTTATAGTCCGGTATTCCATTTTGTGCTGTCCCTTAAGAAGTGTCCATTTTGTAAAGTTAGTGGGTAAAAGTTGGTGAATTGTCTATTTTGTCCCTAAAAGTAGATTCCATTTTAAAAAGTAAGTGAGTAAAAATATAATGATGATAGGTAAGTAAGGAAAGTGGAGAAAAAAGTTAATGTGAAAGGTATAATGATGATGTCTTTTTAATAAGTTGGAATTATAAAGCAGGACACTTAAAAAGAGACGGGGGAGTACTAAAATCTTTGTTCAAAAAACCTTGCAATAGCAACTTTTTCCATGTATTCTGTATCCATATAGATGCGGATAGAATCTCGTTGGATCTGGATTTCAAGCGTTTGGAAGCCGATAATTTGTGGAGGTCTATGTAATGATTTGGACGGCCAATCCCCCAAGACATGGCACCAACAATACCCACCTAAATGGATTAAATAGGAAAAGGATTGCGAAGAAAAAAGCGCTAGAAAATGAAGACGAGGCGAGCTGATGCATCCAATTTCTTGTACCAACTGGTTTTCACATTTCAGGTAAATGAACATAGATTCCTTTCAACCAACTGAACCACAAAAAGGAAGAAGCAAGAGGCAAATAAAAATGACCGAAAATACTACAGGTTGACTTATCTATATAACAAATCACAGGTTGCAGTCATTTACTAAAATTTTTTTTTTCTTTTTTTTTTTTGCGGTCAATCGGAAGATACATAGTTTGTTTCGAATATAAGCAATCCTTACTCCAACGAACAATTCTCACTCTCGGCCTGTTTCTTCTCTTCAAGTTTTGTTGAATATACAGAGAGCAACTCGTGCTCCACAACCTGTGTTCAAAACAAGAATTGAGAATGAGAAAGAAAAAAAAAATGCAGTTGAACAACCAATGATTTCAGATAATTAATGTTCTGAAACCGGATACTAAATTGAAATCAGCAGAAGATAGCATGTCAAAGTGGAACGAGGCCAATAGACCATTTCTTGAACCCCACAACGACTGTAAAGAGCGAAACGAATAGTTTGGGTAATATGTTTTGTGGAAACGACACGTTTACAAAAACTTTGTTTGGTTCTGCAGAAAGGCGAATTAGACTCAGAACAGAAGAAAGGAAGAGCAATGTCTTCCATAAGAAGTCATAAGAGGGATTTAGGAGTCTCATTCTCATATCATGGGTATGAGATGCAATCTTGGACATCTCAGGGAAATTTCTGTTGTTTACGCAATCCCTTGTTTTTTAAAACAAGAAAGCAGAAATGGCATGAGTTGTAATGCTAACCGCTAAGCAAAAAGAAAACCGTGGAGGTCAATCTTACGTTGGAAAAAACCGGAAAACAGCTTTCAGAGTACGAGGAAAGCAGAAAAATCAAGAAAGGAAATAGAACAATTGGATGAGAATTAGACTTGTCAGGCGAAATGAATAAAGATGGTATGTTGCCAACTGAATCCTGAAGGTAAATTTTGATTTCTGTAATGATTCCAATTGCAATGACAAAGCATTACAGTATTACACTAAAAAAACGCGAGCTTGAATCAAATGCTATTAAAAATATGCAGCAGGCTGCAGTTGGATCCTCATGCTGTTTAGAAAATAGCGAAAAAGAGCAAAAGAAACACCAGACACATCCTAGTATTTCCTAGAAGTTTTGAAGCTACAAATACCTCCAACAATTCATGCCGGCTTCTACTTTGCAAGTAATTAGAGACCCTGTCTCTCTCCTGCTTGATGCATTCTTCAACCTAATATCCAACAACAAAAAATCAGATGCTACCTGTTTGGTTTCCTTTTGCAAAAAAAGAAAAAGAAAAGAAAAGTGGATAATACTTTTCAGTATCTCGTTATGAAACAAAGACCGAAAGACAGACGCCTATCATTCTCTTACTGTATGCATCCATTGTTGTTTGGGATAAGTTTTTGATACCCCAAAACATCTCTTTAGCATTTAGCTACATAATATGGCTGTTAAAAATTCTCCGGAAAACAGGTTTCAAAAATTGTTCACCAAACAAGTTTTAACTTGTAGATGTAACTTATGAGGGATGACCTTACGCATGTAATCCCCGTAAGAAAGGCTCGCAATCCAAATTGAGGCTTTCTTGGAATAAAATGATGCAGCGTCTTTAAGCATAGCTTCTTCAAAGTCCTTTGCATAGTATTTCATTGATCCCTCTCCAACCTCCACATAGATATCCAAAATATTCTTCACTAGGGCTTGGTCAATCTGCTCTCCTTCACGTTCTCAATCAATCTAAAAACATACAAATCATGTCTGCACAAATATTCAAGAACTGCACAAGAAAATGCCTTTTTAACAAAGTGGACATCAGAAACTGATTTTGATTTTCACAACAACATGCAAGTCGTCAACTCCAACATCAGAAGCAAAATTACGAAGTTTATTTTTCTCCTAAGTGATTGGGAAAAATGCCAAGGAGAGAAATGCAAGCCTCCTCGGGTCTATATTAAAACTCCAAAAGTGATTTCTATGGACAATTTCATAAGTACTAATGAAGAAAGAGAATCTGTTCTAATCAAGGAAACATGTAGGCTCTATTTGGATGATGGGTTTGTCGAGGAATTTAGAGAGCAAAAGAAAATAATAAGAACAAAATGGCTTACAGCTAAATTATTCTTTGGTGTCATAGTCATTGTCCCTTTCAAAAGTAACCCCACAGAGAATTAGAATCATAAACCAAAAACAGCTGTGATGTAGTTGCAGCTAATGAGCAATTGCAAGTTCGTAACATCTAAAGTGATGACTAAAAGTGAACTTCCAACTCAAATCAGTTAAGAAAATTCAAGCAAAACATGCCATGCATATTACAACATCCCTCACTTGATCATTCTTTTCGCTGTAAACCTAAAGATGCATCGCATCAGAACTTGTCAGCATAACATCAATAGAAAACCAAGCAATAACAAAAACGACGACATTGCTTCATCCAAAAAGGAGAGTAGCATACGAACCAATTCATAGAAGGTCAAGAGGCTAGTTGCATTCAGCGTCAGGAATTTTTTACCGGTAAAGTATCTATCAAGATAATGGAAAAAATTTATGAGCCATCTGGTCAAAACTTTATACGTGTTCCATCTTGTGACCAGTACTTGCTACAAATTCTCATCTTTCTTTTCCCTCAAAACTGGCAATACAAAAACAGACATTCTATGAAATTTGCTTCCACACGAGGGATATCTATATAGAAACGTCATTAATATCTTACTGACCTTCTCTGGGATATATTCTTCAAAAGTTTTCTTGTATCCATCGTATGACTTTTTTTGCCGTTGAAGGCTACCAAGTATTGGTAGCGGTAGATAAATTTCATATATCATTATGATTAAGTAGGAGTTAAGACTTTGTAGGAGCATGCCAGAGGATCATATGCATATACTAATCTTTAAAATGAAACCCGAAAAAGTAGTGTTGTTGGGTCCTAGGTTCGCCTTAGCAGAGTCTGACTATCTCGTTTGGGTTGCAATTCTTTTCTATCGTATTGTGTGTATTTAAGAGATTGTAAAGTCCATTTATAACAAATCTCCTTGGACTTAAGTTACTGAAGGAATCCATCAGGGGAGGGGCTCGTATCTAATTAGCTCGTTGGTAAATCTGGTCTGAGAGGACGATCAGCTGGAATGGGACTGAGACACATCAAATCCTACGAGGCAGAAATGGGTAACTTTCCGCAGTAGATGAAATCCAGACGAAGCAAAGTTGCATGGAGGTAGAAGACCCGCGGACTGTGAGCTTCTGTTTTTCGGAGAGGGAGCAATGACAGTATCCAGGGAATAAATATCGGTTAACTCTACGCCGCGGTGTTAGTGTAATCCGGAATTATAAGTAAAATATTTTACACCAAATCATAACTTACGGTTAAAATCTCCGTAAGTCATTTTACCATTGCTGATCACGACCCTCCTCTCTTCCACTAAATCAATAGTAACTTGCCAAGAAGTGGAACTGTCGTACTTTCATGGTAATGACTTTGGTATCCCGGTCATTTTGGGGACAACGTAACTTTTGGCATAACAAAACCATTTTGAGCATAACCAAAACTCATTACAAGCTTAACAAAACCATAACAAAGCATAACATAATTGTTATGTTATGCCTTAGTTGGGTCTGGTTATGCCTTGGTTGATTTTTTAGATATTTTTTAGTTATGCCTTTGTTTGAGTTTTATTATGCTTGTAATGAGTTTTAGTTATGCTCATAATGGTGAAGAAGTTATGCCAAAAATTACGGTGCCCCTAAAATGACCGGGGACACCGTAACATCATCCTTCGTTCATTCTCTTTCTCGATACCTATGAGCTATCCCAAGCACCTCTCTCCCTCTCTCTCCCTCTCCATGTATTGTTTATGTTCACATATATGTATATATCGGTATAGAGGATTCGTATCCAGATTTGTTGCGGGGACATGATCTCCACATCCAACAAAACCCAATTTGTAAACCTTTGGACGTATGGGAATTTTTTTTTACAAAAGTTCAGAGCACTCTTTTTAGTACCAAAACACCAACAAATAGAAGTTCAAAAATTATTTTACATGTAAAATATTTCGCATGAACATATTAGAGTTGTAACTTATAAAATAATTAAAAAATATATTTTTTATTTTCATTATATTTAACCTTAAAATAATTATTATTTTTAAAAAAAAGGTTTAAAAAAAAAACGGAACGGCCCCTAAGCTCGTCCCAAATAACACTAAAAACAATTGTACCAATCAAGAGTCAAAAAGACTCTGAGATAATGGTAAGCAGTAGAACTGGTCGAAATCTAAATATCCTGAAGAACCAAACAGACAAATTTAGAGAAACCCAAATGGGAAAGAAGATTAAAAGAGGATACGTGTAAAGCCTCATAGACTCTTCAGCAGTGAATCGATCGCTGCGAACCCCTTCTGCAATCTCTACGGCTTTCTTGATTCCTTCTTGCACCAGTGGCCATCCTTCTTCAAACTTGAGGAATTTGTGGGTAGTTTCACTAATGGCCATGTTTGGATGCTAAGAAAACTAGGAAACGAGATCAAGAAAGTTTTTATTTTGAGGAAATTTTTGCAGCAGTATTAATAAAAAAAATACCGTAAGAGATTAGTTGCGTACTAATTGAAACAAAGTAAACACACGAATCCACGAGAAAAAGAAACTCAGAGAATATTATTGATCAAACCTTAGAATAATAGATTTTACAGCCCTCAGGCTTACACCATATTTATACTAGTATGAGTCTTAACAATAACTTAATTATTCGAAGCGGAGATCAAGCAAAATAATTACTTAGAAATCAAGATTAACAGAAAAGAAATAAGATCTCCAAGGAAATAAATTTTTTTACCAAAACTAAAAAATTGAAAATGTGTAAAATAGACGGCACAAATAAGATTTTCTAATAATATTATTCCTAAATAAAAGTTTACAAAATACAGTATTCCAAAGATCTTGTCCTACGTCATTTGTCTTCTTGGGTGGGGGATGGGTTTGTTCTGAAATTTTATTGGTCTTTTTTTAAGGAACATACACTTTTTGCCGGCAATAAGTTTTTGCAGAAATGGCAAGTTAATTTTCTTCTCTCCAAGAAAACAGTATTTTGTCTGGGAAAACTCCGAGTTGGCATTCAAGTTGGCGCGGAGATTGACCAGAAGAAACCCACTGGCGTGAGTGTAAAGCCGGACTTTTAGGGGTTTGCTCTTAGGGGTGTATACAAGCCGAGCCGAGCCGAGCTTCGGCGAGCTCGAGCTCGGCTCGTTTCCTTAACGAGCCCAAAACTCGAGCTCGAGCTCGGCTCGAGCCTTAGCGAGCCGAGCTTAGCCATTTACTAAACGAGCCTCTCTTAATCGAGCCGAGCCTCCCTTAACGAGCCGAGCTCTACTCGGCTCGTTTAGTAAACGAGCCGAGCTTTAACGAGACGAGCCGAGCCGAGCTCGCGAGTAGCTCGGCTCACTTACAGCCCTATTTGCTCTCTCTCTATCTTAAAGGTCTCGGGTCGAAACCTCAAGTCCTTTGGATCAGTTGATACAAAACTTTTCTTCATACCGGTCTTAATTGGGCTGCTCACATGTAAACGGTGACATCGAACCCAATATTAATTGAGATGCGCTCAAATTGACGTGGACAAAAAAATACTGCTCCTACTAAGAAGATTGACCAGAAGAACCAGCTCGGAAGCTGATGACATGAGAGGCTTACATTTGGGCCCGGGCTTCAGGCAATCACGGAACTGGGCTTCCATTAGATTGCAAGAAAAACAAAACAAATATGGACCCAAAAAGTGCTATCACAAGGAAGACAAACCATAGAGGATTTGCAGAGTAGAAACTAATTGGCAACGGAAACTATTAAGGTTAAACTTTTACACCTCTCCCATGCTTATATTAATACACACCTCCGGGTGTAATTGGTTTACTTTTTATTTGATCTTTGTGGTTTTTTTGTTTGGCTCTAATACTTGTAAATCGAAGAAACGATTAATTTGGGCTCTTCGAACATGTCTTATCCCCTCTCGTAGTTGCGCAAGACTTGCACACTAGACGATAAGTTCCGTGCTATTGTGTAGATAAAAGAGTAAGGCGTGTCCCGAAAATAGTTAATTACTTTTTAAATTCTATAAGTACTTGATTCAATTTCATGTTTTAAACAACTAATATGGAAGGAATTTTGCGTACAAATTATCTTTCTTAGTTAGGAATTTTGGAACTCATTGGCAACTATTACTTTCTTTTGTAGCTATCGCAATAGAGAAGTCGTTTCATTAAATTTCATAATACATATTAAAAAAGACTCATTTAGTTTTTGCTAAAGTATAAATAACAAGAAGCTAAACTATTTGGAATATCTGATCGCTTTGTTAGGTGACGTGTTTTTGTTTCAACTGTGAGTTTGAGCCAATTTATGCGTAGAGAATAAATTCTTTACACCGCCGGTGTAAACATTTGTTTCCTCCAAATTAATTACATTGCGCCACGTCGCCATGTTTTATTAATTGAGACCACTGTTTTGACACGTGTTGCAATGCAATTGATTTGGAGGAAACAAATGTTTACACCGGCGGTGTAAAGAATTTATTCTCATTTCGATTAATCTCATCTCTTCTTCGATCAACAATAAGTTATTCGCTCCGAGACTAGATGACTTTTTTGTTTTTTTTTTTGTTTTCCCCTTAAGTAGAAAAACAATTAAGTAAAATTTTTTTTCATCCGCATCAAGTAAACTTTTTTGGTTCCGAGAAAACAAGCCAAAGGAAGCCTAAATTCCACATGTCATTTTCTATTTCTCTCTCTCCCTCACACTTTTTGTAAAAATGTTCATTATGGTAGAGATTATTCCATGTGTTGTGTTATACTTCCTGGGTCCTATACTTCTCTCTCTCTCTCTCTCTCTCTGCAGCGACAAGCGAGCGACTCTTTCATCTTTTTTCCTCTCTTGGGCTCCCTCCCTCCCAATCGAACCTTGGTAAGCCATGAACCCTCAGCTCTCCTACAGGCAAAACCTTTCCTCACCACACGTAAATCTTGTTATGTTTACATAGTTTTTTCTTATGTTTTTTGCTTATTATAACGAAGACCCATTTGCTCAGGTTCGCTTCTTCACGTGGCCTTCAACATTTTGGTGCTTCCATGGAGGTCAGTGTTTTCTTTTCTATCATGTCATACATTTGTACATAAAGACTCTTGTGTTTCGGTATGATTTGCTTATATATTTTGGTCCTGCTATTAATACGATTTGACGTGTTTTTCTCTGTTTCAAATTCAATGGTCAAAAAAAAGAAAGAAAGAAAAGAAAAGATGGTTGGGTGGTGTTCATTTTTTTAGATCATAATGTTACTCGTAGAACGGATGGAAGTACCTTCTTTATGTATTCGCTGTAGAGAATCTAATTCACCTGTGGTGTTCTTGGGGGTGTTTATTTATCATAATTTGACTATGTTCGAGGTCGATATTTTGTTGCTTGTTGGTATTCTTGGGTTACTGTGCTTGTTGGATTGTAGCAATTTCTATGTTAAAGTTTCGGTTTTTCAAGGCGGGGTTCGTTGTGGGTTTCCGCTTGAGTTCAAAATGGGACCTGGGGTTTCCATATTTTTCATGGTTTGCAACATGTCCTCAGCTTAGATGGGGTTTTTCAGGCCTGCCACTTTCTTCCTCTTGTATTGTAGTTTTTTCATTGTTATGTAGTTATGTATCAAGTCAAACTAAGTCGTGTTTCCCCATCTTATAACTCGGACTGGCAACATCCATGCACCAAGGTCAGCTAAATGCATCCTTTTTTGCCATGTTGAGTTTGTGAATCCTGATTAGTATGAGACACCTCATGACCATGCGCTTGTCGATTCAACTCCGGGGTGAGTTGGGGGGAGGTTATTGGCGGGCGGCGTCCCTCTGCCTGAAGGTGGGGTTTTGGGGCTGAGCCTGTTTGTGAAGCAAGGGTATCGCATAATACGGTCTGTAAACTCTTACATATCTAATCCGGCTAACCTACAGGCCAATGTTGTAGTCTTCCTCTTCATTCGTCAATATAGTAAGATTAGAGCAAGCCATGGACTTGGGCAAGATTTCAAAGAAGAGAGTTCATATTTTTGTTGATGAATTCCCAATGGAATCTAATAAGTGAGATTTTCAAGTAAGTGGTCATAATCGTCTTTCGTCCAATTTAGTAATTCTTGAGAAAATGGATCACCGTGACACATTTGAGATTGCCCAATGTTAGGATTTAAAGGGGGGAAAAACCTGAATTAGGCATGTTGGTTTTCTTGAAGGTCTTTTGGTAGGTTGATGGTTATCTCTCTTTCATCCTATTTCAGTAGTTAAAGCTCACATTTGCTACCATATGGAACTGATTAACTGACTAAGGATAATCCTAGGAACATATGAGCAGTTAAGTTATGTCTGTAAAATCAATTCAACTGATTATCTGTTTCAGATTCCAAGAATTTGCATCACTTCCATGCACATTCACTCACTTGCCAAAGTTCTTTAAGTGCTAGTGGGACTTTTGTTGCTTCTTCAAGAATTCAATCAGTACCAAGTCCTAAGTCTTGCATCAGATTCATGTCTCTGAAATGGTTTATTCTATTTTATTTATTTAGCAGCATGATTCAGTTCAACTGACTCACAATAGGGAAGGCATAGATGACACATTTGTGGATCAGGTACTTTCTCAAGATTCCTTTGATGAGTTCAGTGTCTGGGGAGATCGAGAGGTGATTCCTAGAGTTGGAGATCAGTACCAGGTTGAAATTCCTCAGCTAATGACAGAATCCGAGTATCTTTTGTATTCAAAAGACCCATTTGAGGAAGGATGTGTGGATTTTGTTCCCTGTGATTTTCTAATTGGTTTGCCCATTCCAATCACACGTATCAATACAGAGGTAAGGTCTATGAAACAAAAAGGGAAGAAATTTCTTGGTGACCCTAATGGCAAATTGAACAAAAATCGGCACTCTGAAGCCCACAGCAGCAAGGCAACTGGTCTTACCTTAAAAGTTGAAGATTCCAATCATAGTGCTGATTCAGGAGATTCAAATAACTTAACTTTGGAACGGGAAATGAAGAGACAAATGCACCAGAAATACGGAGGTGAAGGATACTGTTTAGTCCCGGGCTCCTGTGGTAGTTCATGGAGTGATATTGAAGAGGCAAGTTTCCTCCTTGGTTTATATATCTTTGGGAAAAACCTTGTTCAAGTGAGGAGATTTATTGACACTAAGACTATGGGGGATATACTCTCGCATTACTATGGTAAGTTTTATAAGTCCGCTGAATACCTTAGATGGTCAGATTGCCGAAAGTTAAGGAGCAAAAGGTGTGCTTATGGGCCAAGAATCTTCACTGGATTGAGGCAACAAGAACTGTTGTCTCGGTTGTGTCTCCATGTGTCAGAAGCATGCCAAAATACTATGTTGGAGGTACTTTCTGAAGTGCTTTTACAGTTTTACGTAGTGTCGATGATTGCGTTTTCTTTTTCACTGTATTCTAGAGGGCTAGACGAGGGTGAAATGATCATAGAGAAGCTCATATATGCACATGTACTGCATAATGAACTCTAAAAATTGTTTCATGTTGTTCCAAGTTTGCCCTAATCATTTGAAGAAGTTTGTGGTTTGAATCCCTGTTGTTGGCCACAATGTTTACTTGAGTTCTCGTTTTTGTATGGTTATTAAGTTGCAGTTTCTTTATTTTTTCTCATCGCTTTTTTAGGGGGAATTTTCCCTGCAAGAGACGTAACATGTTCCCCAGGTAGATAAAGAGTATGTATTGTCATTGTTTCCCATCTACCGAGGTTAATTGAGCAGTTTCATCATCTTCACTAGCCATTTCGTATTCTCTAATGGATATTTAGAAGTTCATAAGTAGACTATAGCCGAGATTTCAATACAGTTGAGAGCGATACAAGTATTGTGAATGTAAAGGCGATGAGATGGTGTTGTGAGAGATCATGTGTTGTTTGGATTGTTGGGCTTCTTTTATGTGTTGTGTTCGGTACTTTGGTATCTTGATCTATGCCCTTGGGTTTTGAGGGTTCACCCTACTTGTACGCTAGGGCATGTCTTGAAGAGTTTCTCATTGTCAAGGGTGTTGTAGCCTTCTCAGCATGGTTTTTTGGGCCATTAGTGCTCATTGCGTATCTCTCTTTTTGGTAATCTTAGTGACCAAAAAGTGGAAGGCTTCTTAAGTTAGATATGTGCATAGCCTGAGAACGACTCCACTGAAACAAACTTCCTGTTGAAGCCCTTTCTATTTATTGTGAAAACTTGAGAAATTAGAAATAACAACTTAAAAGGAATAACAAGTGTTCATGTAAAGATTGAAATAACAAGTGATTTATCTTAGTTTTCTAAATTCTTAGTTAATCCCTTTCAACTCGTGATCTCTTAACCAGATTTTGAAGCAGTTTAATTTGGAGAGCTCTTATGCTTTACCACACTTAATTGTTTTTCCATTTGCTTGTATAGGTTTAAGATCTGTTCCGATCTCATGAATTTTTTGCAGAATCGTACAGTGAATGAAGGGCTTGTTAGATTTAGCTGGAACCCTCTATTATCATATCGCTAGATTTTTCCTTTGTCAGATGTCCAAGAAACATAAAATCCTGCCTAACTATTATCATTTGACAGGTTTCCAAGAAATTCGGAGAGGGAAAAGTATCACTAGAGGGATACGTCTCGACTTTAAAATCCACTGTTGGCATGAAGAGTCTTGTGGAGGCAGTGGGAATAGGTAAAAGGAAGCGAGATCTAACAGGAATTGCCTTGGAGACGTCAAAGTACAACCGTGTCAATCCTACCCACACAGAGGTACCAATTGGAAAAGCATGGTCTTCTCTTTCACCTAGTGAAATCACCAAGTTTCTGACAGGTGATTCTCGGTTAAGTAAAGCTCGGTCAAGTGATTTATTTTGGGAAGCCATTTGGCCCCGTTTGCTAGCAAGAGGTTGGCACTCAGAGCAACCTAGGGATATTGAGGCTGGTTACATAGACTCTTTGGTCTTTCTTATGCCCGGTGTTAAAAAGTTTTCAAGAAAGAGATTAGAAAAGGGAAACCACTATTTTGATTGTGTTGCTGATGTTTTGAAAAGACTTGCTTTGGATCCTTCTCTTCTTGAGCTTGATACCGATGCAGATGAAAGAAACGAAAATAATGAAACAATAGAAAGAAGTCTTGATACAAAATTGGAACGACCATCTTATCTTAAGGCTCGAACTCCAAATCGCAATTCAGATCTCATGAAGTTAACTGTTGTGGATACAAGCCTAAAGAATGGGAAGTTGTTTAAGGTGAGGGAATTGAAAACCTCCCCATTTGAAGTTGCAAAACAGACCGCCTCTAGAAGTCATTATGAGGAGCACAATACCATGTTCTTTGATCAAAAGGATATCAATGGTTCAAATTTAAAGAACATGTCATCTGCTATTGGTGATTTGCCCACTGAGAAATATCTTGAAATGGGCAATTCAGACCGAGGGGTTCCGATTAAAACTTCATATTTTGTCAATGCATGCATAAAAAGCTCTAAGGCCTGCAAAAGTTCCGGTGATGACAAGCCAAGAAAGCCTCTAAAGTGCGGCCGGAGGGTGAAGGAAAGCAGTTTGAGCTTTTTAGTCCCATTAACAAAACGGCGTAGGAAATTATTGCCTGGTACTCAGTCTGAGTTAAGCCATTGCTTGCTCAGTTCCTCAGTAAGCCTTAGTTTGGGACAAGAGAAGAATTGTTCAGGTGAGAAAAGCCTCTATGGGTTGGATTCAACTCGAGAACAGGTCTCATCCACCATCTCTTCAAGGGGCAGTGCTACTGAGGCACATGATGGCGTTTTCTGTCCTAATGAGAAAACTGAATCCCCCACACTGATTGACCTGAACTTACCTCAGGTTTCGCCATATTCGGAAACTACTGAAGGCTCCGTAGTGGAGTTGAGGAATGGTGGAGATGACCAATCTTCCGAAATTCCACAAAATTCTAGTGCACCAGTACCCTCTGCTGATTTGACTGGTAATTTCAGAAGGCAAGGCACAAGGAATAGGCCACCAACAGCGAGAGCATTGGAAGCCCTTGCAAATGGGCTTTTAACCACCAATCGGAGGAGGAAGCATAAAGAATCCTTCTCTAGGAAAAGCTCAACGGCCACACCTCAAGTTTATAAAAATGAGCAAGACATGCTTGGTGAAATGGTGGTTAATGGGAATTTTGGTACTGGTACCGTGGCTTCATGATGGCAGAAGTTGGAAATGGTGTATAGTGGCAAAAGTGACATATTCAGCAAATTTCATGTTTGTCCAAGGGAACAGTGCTATAGTTTCAGGATGCTAAATTCGTGTCATGCAAATTTTCCCTTCACGTGCGACCTTTTTTGGGCCTTGGTTTTTGATGTTCAATGATATCGAAGCTTTCTTCTATCTTTTACCATTAATTTCTGTTTCTTTTCCCTCCACAAATCCAAAAACCGAACGCTTTGAGCATGTTGGTAGCAACAACCAAATTGTCCCCTTGGAGTGGTTATAATTTGTACAGGTGACTGATTTGTTTCTGTAGCTTTGAGGACTTATAATTGCAGCCTGCAGCAAATATGGCCCTGGGATGAACAAGTTCGGTAATGGGAAAGGAGCTGATGATATTTCCTAAAAACTGATTTCATCAGAAAATCCATCTAAAAACGGCGAGGTTCAAGATATCAGATGTAGGAAATTATGCCGTTTTCGAAACTGAAGAATGATGAAATTTCTCTGTTTCGGTTGCAGGCGACAGGCCTATCTTGACCACAAATTCAGGTGAATCATTTCCTGTTGCCATACTTTCCAATCAAGTTTCTGTGTTGAATCTGCACAGTTGTAGTGTATGAGTTTCTTCTAATCAGTTGTCATAAGATTTACGTCCATCCACAACGAAAATGTGATCGATGATCGATTAATTGCTCATGGAAGGATGAACTTGTGCCATTGTGATCTTCTTGGCAATTAGAAAGAGGAAGAAACAGGAGTAGGGATGAAATTACTTTGTCCATTTCAGAATAGTTGACTATGTTTCCTGATCTCTACACTTGTTTTACTTTTCCTTGATTTCGGGGTCTTGGTATCTTGTTTGTCATTTGAACAGCTAAATTACTTTCTTGCTCCTGTTACTGGAAGTGACCACTGTGAAAAAGAACCAAGACCAGAATTGTGACAACCCGAATTTATACAAACGCGAGTTGAAAGAGGGCGAAGGTGAATTCAACTCGCTGGCCGAACATGGATTGGGTTGTTTGTCGTGGCAAGTAAATATCGGGCAATTTTGTGAGTACGTTCAAACCTAGGCCACATAACCTTTTAGTAGGATGCTCCCCTTCAGCTATCAATCTTCGCTTTACAGTTCCGCTTACAATCATCGTTTTTACAAATTTTAGTAGTTTATGATATTTTCGGCCGGAAGACAATTTCCGGCAGGTGCTCGCACACTTTGCTTGCTTAGGATCAAACCAACTAGTTTTCCCAAGTTGCTAATGAGTGCTGGTGAAGTATATGCTTCTTAAATGAAGAGATCACATGAAGGAGCCTACGATTAAGGGAAGTCAGAGGTGGGAAAAAGACATCAATGGTTAAAAAATGAAAATAAGACCTTGTGATTACAGAAATATGAAGTGCCAAAATCATTTTGCTTTAAGTATTCATACTTTTATATTAGAAACGGATGTCCCGGCCAACTTGTATGCATCTCGACTAATTTTGAGACTCTAAAGTTAGCGACCAGGTAAATCTTCAAATGACCCCAAGGTTTATAATGTCTAACCTCCGTGGGATTTGAACATGCGACCTTGTTGTTCATTAAAGACAAACACTTGTTTGCTTTCTTGTGCATACTTGGCCAAAACCCCTCGGGTTTAGTTGTTCATACTCCATCGAAGCAAATATTGAGGTCTTTTAGAATAGCAATTTGCGTAGGGTTTTTTTCAATCAATAAAGAAGAATCGTAAAAGAAATCAGATGGATGCACCCATCTTTGAACTAACTCATTATATATAATGTCCACTGCCGCGAAATGAAATTCCTCATTGGTTAGTACTAATCCATCGTGAATTACAACTTTGTAATAAACAATATATATATATATATATATATATATATATATATATATATATATATTCACAATTCATTTCTGATGATTGGGGCCAGAGGGTGTACAGAGAAGATTATACCCATTTCTATGAATACAAGGCAGAGGAAGCCCTAAGCTAAGGCGCAAGAGGCCGCCTTAGGACCCCTAAAATAATGTCAAAAATTAGGAGCGCCAACTATTTTTAGTACCAAACATATTCTATGCGTACTGCTTTAAATCTATTACTCCATCTGTCCCAAATTGTTTGTCTCTTTTGAAGAATTCAACTTATTAAGGTTCTATTGTTCGGGCGTAAAATATTTTCCGGTAAAATGTTTTATCTATTTTTCAATGTTTGATTGTGTAAAAAATGAGGAAAATATTTTATATGTAAAACATTTCCATTAATTGGATGAAAATGACTTACCCTTAAATTTTCCGTAAGTTATTTTTCGAAATGAACCTGTTGTCCTTTACTGCAATTCTTACTACTCAGTTTTCTCAATTGTCAATCCTAACACACGTTCAATTCCAATATTCTCATATCTCTCCACCGTTTAAGCTCCCCTCTCTCTTTCTACACTATTTAGTCAACTTCCGAAAATATTTTCAAGTGCCAACTGCCAACCAAACACTTGAAAATGAAGTTTGAAGTTTATTTTCGAAAAAAACATTTTACATTGAAACAAACGGAGCCTAAGTGCAGTACAACAATACAATTGCTTTATACTTGACTTTTCTATATTGTCCCTTCTTTACAGTATAATTATTGTACAACAGTACAATTGGTTTTACGAAAATGGCAGAGAAAGAGAAATGGCAAAACAAGAATCTTCTTAAAATCTATTGGTCATTTGTGAAAAGTGGACATTTATTTTGGGACATCCCAAAATACAAAGAAGGACGAGCCATTTGGAAAGGAGGGAGTCTAAAAAGAGCGAAGCAGGAGAGTGTTTTCTACACTTGCTATCACTTAAATAATCTCCCTTAAATTTACAATTGATTTGGTCACCCGGGCACATCCCTCAGAAACAAGACAACCCTTTTGAGAAAAAAATGACAAACATATTTTAGATCTTCATAAACCATCATGTCCCTTCCTATGATAACAAGTGACCAATTCCGTGGATCCTACACAAATTTCACCAATCACTGAGAAGGATTAATGTTCACAAAATTATTCTCGGCGACCAAGTGAGAACTGTTACACAAGGACCGAAGAGAGATACTTCTATAAGTATGGCGACCTGTCGTGCAATTTATTAGTAGTAATTTAGTTGATCTCATTTCCTCTTGTTATCTGTTTTGGGGCCGGCTATTCGCAGCCACCTATTTTCTCCCATAACCCACTATATTTCGGTAAGTGGTTGTTGAAAATCATAAATAACATTTCGGTAACTACATGTCGAAAATATATTCAATTTTCGGTAGACAACTGTCAAACATGCATTTTCGGTAAATAGCTGTTGAAAAAAATATCATATTTCGGTAATTGGATGCTGAAAATGTATTTCGGTAACTAACTGTCGAGTCTAATTGAAAAATTTTAACGGGCTGTGGAAGAAAATAGGTGGCTGCGAATAGCCGCGCCCTCTGTTTTTTTCAAGTCAACTCCCAAACAGGAAAAGAAAAAGGATCATTTTCTTCTGCACTCCAAATAATTCACCCCTTACCATCATTTACAAAACGGAAGAAACAGCAGGGAAACTGGGGGATTTTACTCCACCCATCTTTCCCTACGCAATCATATCCATATGTTGGAGAAAAAGATAAGAATACATTGTACAATTCTGTGTGCCCCTTTCCATTTCCAAGCATGAAAGTGGAGAAATTTTTCAGTGCCGGATTGGGTATCACAAGGTGCCCGCTAGGCTCATTCAAACAGTCCATTTCGGATTTGAATGGGCCGGATTTGGAAAGAGAGAGAAGAGTGAGTGGTGGGGTGAGAGGAGAAGGAGGGTTTCAATCTAGGCTGTCTGAAAAACTTTCGGATGATTTGGATGAGCTACTCAGGCTCACATGGTACCCACCCGACATCGAAAATTTCACATGGAAGTGACTACAAAGTTTTGAAAAATCCTTCATACCTGTAAGTTGAATGTTCACAAGATTAGAAAATCAATGGATATATAAAAAAAGGAATCCTAATTTCCTTATTTCTAATACGAGCTTTGGATATTTCGAATCCAAAATCTCTGATGAGGTAATCCAAAATCTCTGATGAGATAGACCTGATAGTTAAACCACGAGGTGTTCGTTAGGCACATTCGAACAATTCATTTTGGATTTGGATGGCTCGGATTTGGAAAGAAAAAAAAGAGAGTGAGTGGTGGGATGAGAGGAAAAGGAAGGTTTCAATCTGGACCGTCCAACACACTTTTGGATGGTTTGGATGGGTTGCTCGGGCACCATGTGGGCACGGTCACATGGTACCCACCCGACATCGAAAATTTTTCATGGAAGTTGTCGGACCGTTTTTCCACCATCTCTCCTAAAACCAATTGGTGGTAGGAAGGGTTTCAATTAAGTCTTTTATGACATTCGACATCGCACCCGCAATTCTACTTTTAGAGCAGTCACAGGGAGTGACATTGTATAACCAAATCCATGGGGGCACTCCGGGTCCAACAATTCCTCCCTCACGATGAGACTCCGGTGACTCGAACCCATGACTTTCTAGTTTTGATATAACTTGTCGGACCACTTTTCCACCATCTCTCCAAAAACCAATTGGTGGTAGGAAATGTTTCAATTAAGTCTTTTATGGTATTCGATTTCACACCCGTAAGTCTATTTTTAGAGCCGTTGCAGAGAGTGGCATTGTGTCACCAAATCCATGGGTACTCTACAAAGTTTTAAAAAGTCCTCCATACCTGTAAGTTGAATGTTCACAAGATTAGAAATCAATGGATATATATATAAAAAGGAATCCTAATTTCCTTATTTCTAATATGAGCTTTGCATATTTCGAATCCAAAATCTCTGATGAGGTAGACCTGATGGTTAAAGCCGTGTATATGATGATTCTAAAATTGGATTGGACGCGTTAAAGAACGATAGAATTTCCCTGTTAAAATCTTTTCTTTAACTATGTAATTTTGGCAGCTTTTATTTTATTTTGTTTTCTTTTTGGTTCGGACCTTTTGGGTCCTTTGTTGTATCTGTTGTTTTTAACCCTATGGGTTGTGCAGTTTGTATTTGATTTTGTCAATATAAGTTAGGAGGCGGGTATTAATTACCAAAACACGTCATGGGCCGTCATTTTCCCTAAAAAAATCCTAAAGGAAGCCATCTTTAAGTCTGAGATGTTTACTGGGTGACATTTACAAATTTTGTTCACATCTTCTGGAGCAAATCTATATATATAAGATCTTTCTAAATACTTGTTAATGTGAAGCGTGAAACTATTCGTCATTATTAGATTGAGTCAATTTTTCTCAAAATCACTCAATAAGATATTTTAAAATTAATGAATGATTGATCCGATTATTTGTGCGGGATATGAAAGTGGACCCACACATATGTTTGTCGGTTCTCAAAGATGGATCGTTTTGGAACGGATGGAGTAGTACAAAATTTTAATTTAATTACGTCCCTTCCATTGACAAAACTGGCCAATGGACCACCTCACCCAATTTTTTCCTTTTCTTTTTCAAAGTCAGAAAGACAATTGTATATGTGCCTCCACACTCTACAGAATTCCTTTTTATTTATTTATTTATTTATTTATTTATTTATTTATAATAATCCGTTCTCTGCAGAATTCCTTAACCGCGGTTTTGAATACTAACCACGGGTACTTCGTTGCATTAACCAAGCCGTCGTTTGGAAAAAGAATATGCTAGGAGTATTATCCATTGCTAATCAAATGTGCTACAGGTACAACAATCCATGTACAGCAGTCACGCACAGATTCATTTTGCGTATATCTCGAGTTTCACAAAGATGATCGAAACCGCACATTTTGTTCTTAATATATTGTTTAGGATCTCTGTAAAAAATTATCTCAATTCAATAGCAGTAAGGGAATTTATGAATCATCCAACTTTGCTTCAGAAATTCAGGCCAAATTTTGAAGCAAAGTCGTATGATTTGTAAACGTCCTTACCTCGGATTGAGATGATTTTTAACAGGAACCCTAAACAATATATTCTAAACAAAATAAGCGGCTCCAATCATTTTTGTGAGACCCAAAATGGGTGCAAAATGGATCTATGCGCAGCTGCTGTACAGGGTTTGTTGTACCCCTAGCATTTCTGATTGCTAATACATATCTCAAGGATATAAAAGCATCCGCAATGGGAATAATCAAACCAATAACCAAAAACGTGTCACGTCAATATTTGATTATCCATTTAGTTCATAATTAAACTTAACAATCTCTATATCCATATTGGTTATTTTTGCATCCCTGACCAAAAAAAATCCCCCACAATACACAATGCACATATTTTCAATCGCTAACAGTTTCAATCATGCATCCGACCACACCAAATTATTTGTTTCGATGAGACGATTCCAATGTGCAGTGTTTTGAGTTATTGAATTGGTTATTGAGTTTTAGTTATTGGTAAAAATTGTTAAGTTCGGTTATAGAATGGGTGAAATTTGATTATTTGCTAAAAGGCTTGTAACTTTACTTATTATAATGAGGAATGTTTTTTTGAGTATTGTTGTTAAGTTTACTTATCTACACCCATTTATTTATTACAATGGGGATGCTCTAATAATATAGTACTTACACAAATATCAATACACTTTTCGCAGACCTTTTATCTATTATCCTCCACCTTGAGAGCGGAGGTTAGCATTTTCCATTTAAGTTAGGCCAAACAAACCCTATAAAACTTAATCAATTAACTTCAATGCTTAATCCCTGGAGATAAAAAGTAGTAATTATTGTGTAGTCCCGGAGTATGTAGACACCCCATTCTGGACTGTCCGGGTTTAGCTTTCTTATTGTCTTTGTCGCCCCGATGATGATAAAAGGTCGAGAACATTTTTAGGTCGATGGAAGGTCTTGAGTTTTGAGCGTTGGACTTTCCCCTTCAAACCCATTTTCAAAACCCATTTCAATCCCTTCAAGCCTAAAGCCAGATAAACCCCAGCAAAACCTGACTTACTTACGCCACCTTTAACTTGGCGTGCGTCAGTACACTGCCACGTGTCAGTCATCGACCGTTGACTCAGTTTGACTGGCACACGCAAGATATGTAGATGGCGTACGCAAGGTCAAGACCGGTCAAATCACCGCTTTTCTGTCACTTGCTCGAGACTTTGTAACCGTCTCAGTACGGCGGGGAGCCTCCTGATCATTGTTTCTGCAGAGGACGTCCCTTCTCTCTCCTACCCAAGCCATCACCTAGTCTCATGCATTAAATGCATGAGACTCCCCCCTCCTTAACTCAACCACCTCTAAACCCAACTGATCAGTCCCCCCCTCTTCAGTCCTCTCCTCCTATAAATACCCCCTTGCATTCATTTGCAAGGGGTTGGGTTCCATTAAGAGCATTCAAGTCTTTTCTCCCCTCTCTCTTGTTCTCTCCCTTTCTTTCTCTCCCCCCCATTCAAAGAAGGCAAATCTGTTCCACATACCATTGTTGTTCAAACCATCCAAGCCTTCATCTCTTCAAGGCACCAAAACCATCTTCCATCCATTGCATCAAAGGTATACCACCTTTGAGTGGCCTTCTGTTTTCAACCCTGAGGGGAACCAGAAAGGTTCTGGCTAGTAAATGATACTAGACCAGGCCCTTTTCAGGTAAAATAAAACGATCGTAAGAGACATAACATGGCGCACGCCAGCTTACTCAAGCCGTACGCCAGCCATGGCTGTACGTGCACCGCTGGCGTGGGGATCATGGGTTGTCTGTTTATTGCTTACATCTTATTTGCCATCACTCTGGCATGCCAATAACCAGTTTATTACTTTCTGTATTTTAGAACTGTTTAACTGCAACTTTCAATACCTGCATCTTTCTTGCTCTATAAGGCCTCGGGGGTGTTTCTGGTCATGCTCCAGAGCCCCGATGATATAAAGTCAAACACTGGACAACATGCAAGCATGGCGTACGGACCCTCAAGGGTGGCGTACAGCATGTAGGCTAAGGTTCAGTGCTTGATCCTTGCATCACAATTCAATCCTGGCCTTTTGTTAGCTCCCCACACTGTTTATGGGGTTTTCTGTCATTTTCTTTGATTTGGAGCCCTTAATCTGTCTGTAATCTATGCACATGCTGTCTCATAAACTGCGTGGTTTGTCCTGGGTGTGCACTGGTCCATTCCAGAGCCCAGAGGTTTGAAAGCAAGAACTGTGAATGAAAAAGGGTTGTGTACTGTGGGCACACGCCCCTAAAATTGCCCGATTTTGGTTTGCAAGAAATGAATTGGGGGCGGCCCTCTTAGAAAATAGCGCGGCGAAACGCTTCGATTCAGAGTCGCCACTCGAGTTTTAGCGGTGAGACACCCAAGGAACCGAACTCGAGAACGTTTGCTACGTTTTGCTTTGATTTGAGAAAGGTTTGATTTGATTTGAAAAAGGCGCAGACTAGTCCGTCGTCACCTTCGATATCTGAGGTTCGGGAGCCAGGTTACGAGAGGGGAAGGGTTTTATGGCACCCCTCTCGCCCAATCCGGAGATCGGTCTCTACTCGGGCATTTTATTAAAACAATTGCATTTTTCTCTCATTTAATCATTTTTGGCCAGTTAGGGCGGGGGAACAGTTAATAGGGATTAAAAACTGTAACAAATTGCAGTTTATATGACAAAATGTTTATGGATGACGGTTTGCTTGCTTGAATTGAATTAAATGCAAGAACATAGATTGAGAACAAGCACTGCCAGGAGTTCAACGGGATGATGTACGCTGCCCATCGGGTGCGTGAGCAGGCGACATGCTGGCACGCAATGGCCAGGCCACTGCACGCCAACACACCCTGCGCACGCCACCTAAAAGCTGGCGTACACTACCCTGCTGATTTCTCACAGCTCCCACTCTCAATCCTCTGGGCTCTGGACTGGATCAGTGCACACCCAGGGCAAACCACGCAGTTTATAATGCAGATTAGGTACATATTACAGGCAGACAGACATGAGAAATGGCTGAGAGCCATAAAAATAGCACAGCAAACCCCATAAACAGAGTGGGGAGGAATAAGGGGCCAGGATGGAACTGTGATGTAAGGGCCACGCACTGTCTTGTTGTCAAACATGCCGTACGCCACCCACCGGGAGCCATACGCCATGCTTGCACGCTAACCAGGGTCTGGCTTTACATCATCTGGGCTCTGGAACATGACCAGAAATACCCCAGAGGCCTCATAAAGCAAAAGGGCACAGGTATTAAAAGCTACATTTAAATAACTCTACTGTACAAAAAGCAGTAAACTGATTATTAGCATGCTAGAAGGTGATGACATAAAGGAAATGAACAATAAATGGGCTCTTCATGATCCCCACGCCAACTGTGCACGTACAGCCAAAGGTGGCGTACGGCTACGCGGAGCTGACGTGCGCCATGGCTTGGCCCCTACGACTGATTTATTTTACCAGAGAGGGGTCTGGACTAGCATCAGTTACTAGCCAGAACCCTTCTGGTTCCCCTCAGGGGCTGAAAACAGAAGGCAACACAAAGGTGGTATACCTTTGGTACAAGAGAGAGGAAGGATGAGAGTGAGCTTTGGAGGTTGAAGATGGAGGCTGTATAGTAGCTGATCAGTAGAGAGGGGTGTGAGGCTTCTCTATCTCTCACTCTTACAATGGGAGAGCAAGAATAAGAGAGAAGAGAGGGAATGAACTTGGAGAGTTAATGTGGTTAACCCCTTGCAAATGAATGCAAAGGGGGGGTATTTATGGTGGAGAGAGGGACTGAGATCAGGGCTGATCAGTTGGGTTAGGGAGGTTGGGTTGAGTTAGAGGGAACTTCCCATGCATTTAATGCATGGGACTTGTTGATGGGGTGTGTAGGAGAGAGAAGGGGACGGCCCTGCAGAAAGCAATGATCAGGAGGCTCTGCACTGTACTGGGGTGGTTGCAAAGTCTCGAGCACGTGACAGAAAAGCGGTGATTTGACCGGCCTTGACCATGCATACGCCGCTTAGATACCGCCGTGCGCCAGGTCAAACTCAGTCAACGGTCGATGTCCGACACGTGGCAAATTCCTGGCGCACTCCAAGAGGGAGCTGGCGTAAGCAAGGTGCGGTTTTGCTGAGGCTCATTTGGCTCTGGATTTGAAGGGTTTGAAGGGGTTTGAAATGGTTTGAAAGAGGAAGGTCCAACACTCAAAGCTCACGACCTTCCATCGACCTCGGGAAATCTTCGACCGTTTATCATCACTGGGGTAACAAGGTACCATAAGCGTGCTGATCTACATAGTCCAAAATAGGGTGTCTACATGTACGCCAGCTTTCGGGTGGCGTGCGCAGGGTATGGTGGCATGTAGTGGCTTGACCACTGCGTGCCAGCATGCTGCCTGCTCACGCGTCTGAAAAGCAGCGTACACCATCCTGTTGAAACTGTTTATAGTGCTTGTTCTCAATCTATGTTCTTATGCTCATCCAATTCAAGTAATCGTCATTCACAAACATTTTGTCATATAAACTGCAAGCTGTTACAGTATTAATCCTCATTAACTGTTCCCCCTCCCTAACTGGCTAAAAAATGATCAAATGAGAGAAAAATGCAAACTTTTTACGAAAATGCCTAAGTAGAGACCAATCCCCGGATTGGGCGAGAGGGATGCCATAAAACCCTTCCCCTCTCGTAACCTGGCTCCCAAACCTCAGATATCGAAGGTGACGACGGACCAATCTACGCCTTTTTCAACTCAAAGCAAACGTAGCAAGGATTTTCGAGTTCGGTTCCTTGGGTACTCTTCCGCTAAAATCCGAGTGGCGACTCTGAATCGAAGCGTCTCGCCGCGCATTTCCAAAGAGGGCCGCATCCCATGTTTTCACACAACAAAATCCGGAGATTTTGGGGTGCGTGCCCACAGAGTACGATCACGTGGTGTTTCGGATCATTCCACCACCACACATTTAATGTGGAATCCATATACTTGAGCGTAGATTCCATGAGAAAATATGATGTTGGAATGTCCTGAAGCATCAGGACTATGTTCACTTTGAGTTTTTTTTAGAACTAATGCTTCTCTCTACGCACGGTCTCAATAAGACTTCTCTCCAATAATTACTCTCATTGATTTATCTCTCTCTCTACTAATACAAATACTTCCTCCGAAGCCCCATGCAAGTGATCATGCTCTAGGGCATTGAATAATTAGGCCTAACAATGTTATGGTAACCACATTTTAATTATCATGAGTTGTGTCGCAATTTCAATGGTAGAGTGTGATAAAATACATACAGTAACAAGTGGGATACGTTTTACCAATATATTGGTAACACATCACATGGTTTTTACAATGTGGTATCGAAATGTGGTCAACAAAGTAGTATTAGATCCCATTCCGCTAACTAAGGTGATGTGTTATGAGATAATAACATATTTTGTAAAACAAAAAATAAGTTTGTGAAAAATAAGAATCTTAACAAAATGGAACCTAAAGTGTTTTTCTTTGTTGCACGTGGCAAATCCTAGTTCTAAGTTATCAAAAAGAGGGAGTCATGGAGCAATCATTCTACCACCACACTCAACTACACATCCAATCACACACCCCCACTCACAATAAGAATGGAGCCCGCATACATTACACACTTAGTATGT
The DNA here is from genome assembly GCA_014282245.1 of Rhododendron simsii. Classification (NCBI taxonomy): domain Eukaryota; kingdom Viridiplantae; phylum Streptophyta; class Magnoliopsida; order Ericales; family Ericaceae; genus Rhododendron; species Rhododendron simsii. Next base: position 1,150,876 of record CM024954.1, on the reverse strand, counting down.
GTGGGACCCACTCTTATTATGAGTGTGGATGTGTATTTAGATGTAGTGTTAGAATTTTCCATCATGGAGAGGAACGTGGGAATTGGACTTGCCACATGGTGAAGGGACGCGCCTAAGCGGGCCCAACTCGACCACGTGTGCCATCCTGATCACCTTCCTAGACATACCATTTATATAATAAGGGATAACGGTTTTTGAATCTTATCTCTCTATAAATCTTAACTATTGATTTGCTCCATAAATTCTACGACTCTCTCACTCTCTCTCTCAAATAATAATAATTGCACAATTGCAACTAACTAGATCTCACGTTCAAAATTCATCTCACTCTTTCTCTCTCACACACACACACAACTTCTTCTAGCTCTTTGCTCCCATAGCCTACGCCCCCCCTGTGATTTTCTTTGAGAACAAACACCCCTCTAGATCAGTTTTGGTCACAAATTCAATCAATGACTCATCCTCCTCCTCTATCTGTCATTTCAATCACGAAACAAAGCTATTTCAGGCTCTCTCTCTCTTGAATACACACTCTCAATGGCAACCGATTCGAAACTAGATTGACTCTATTTTTTTCTCAGTTTAAATGACTATTTTGATTGTAAAGCTCTCACCATTATCCAATTTATAACAGGATTGTCTACCTTTGGGTCGAGATTTGATTTTACAATGATACCCCCAATAATAATAACCAAACGTTCCATATTCCCCCTCTGTGTGTGCTATTTTGAAATTTTGAACGACTCCTCAATGTTACATGAACAAGTTGATATTTTGTTTATGGTTACAGTGTTAATTTGCATGTGTGCTGATTGTTCGATCAGCTTCTTCGGGCACAAGCGTGCACTAAAAGAAATCTGTTTGAACCTAATTTAAATCAATTTCGTTGGCGGGAGTGATCAATAATTTTATAATTCATTTTATTTGTGTTCAAGATACGTTGCGCCATGTAGATAACAGGACTGGTTGCTTAGATGTTCACTTCACTTTCCCTCCTGTCCTATTAATAGTTTCCTACGTATCACTCTCTCCCTCCAGAACTCTCTCTCTATCCTAATTTCGTATCCCTCAATTCAGAATAAACATGGAGTACCGAAGTCTAGAGATCAACGTGATATCCGCTAAAGACCTCAAGAAAGTCAACCTAATCGGCAAGACGCACGCGTACGCCGTTGTTTCGATCTCTGCCGACCCGAGGGCGAGCCAGCAGCAGAGGACCGCCGTGGACAGGAGCGGAAACGCCAGCCCCACCTGGAATTTCACCGTGAAGTTCGCCGTCAACGAGTCAGCCGCCCGAAGCAACGGCCTCGCCGTCACGTTCAGGATACGGTGCGAGCGGAGGCTTGGTGATAAGGATATTGGCGAGGTGCACGTGCCGTTATCGGAGCTTATTGGGTCGGTCGAAGATGGAAAATCGCAATTCGTTACTTATCAGGTACGGTGTAGTAGTCTCTTTCTCTTTTGGTTAACGTCCTTGTATTGATTAGGGGTGATACCGGTCCGGTTTCGACCGGTTTGGGTGTATTTTTCGGTCGAAACCGCTTATCCGGTTTGAGATTTTTAGAATCGGAAACCGGTTGAGATAAACCGGTTCCGGTTTCGATCGACTCAACCGGTTCCGGTCCGGTTTATCCGGTTTTCATTCATGAGCCATATTTTGGGTCCAACACATCAAAAAATTCATAATTCAACCTATAAAATATCAACCAAAAATCTATAATTCAACCATTTTTTTTGGCCCAACAAAAAGGATCAATTTTGAGCCCAATACATAAAAAAAAAATTCATAAAAACATAATTAAGCCCATAAAAACAGTTTTTATATAATAAATATATTTATTAGACCAATATATACTACAAAATATCAACCACAAACCCATAATTCAACCCCTCCCCTATGTTTTTATATATATATATATATATGTATATATTATACATATATATAACCGGTCCGGTTTCAACCGATTTTTAAAACACATAAACCGGATCGAAATTATTTTTCCGGTTTATAAAATTTTATAAACCGGAATCGAATCGAAATTATTCAACCGGTTTAAAAAATTCGGTCCGGTCCGGTTTTTCCGGTTTCGATCGATTTTCCGGTTTCGAGTAACACCCCTAGTATTGATTATCACTGAGCCGCGAGTAAGCTAATAAGACTCCGTTCAGCTAATGTTTTGTAAGAACTTATTTCTTATTTTACAAGATATGTTTTTTTTTTTATAATGCATCACCTTTAATTCAAAAATTAAGTACTGTTTATTTCCCTAAGCAAAACGGGGCCTAAGACAACAAAGCAGCTACTCTCTCTGTTCATTTTTAAATGTCCTGCTTCATAACTCTTGCTTATTAAAGAGATATCATTATTACACATTTCACATCAACTTTTCTTTCTATTTTTCTTATTTATCTTCTATGGAGACATTATCATTACATTTTTACTAACTTTTCAAAATATAAAATAGAATCTACTTTTGGGGCAAAATAAAAAATGCACCGACTTTTATCTACTAACTTTATAAAATTGACACTTGTTCAGAAACAACTCAAAATAAAATACTAAACTCCAAAAAGTGTCGGGGGAGTAACATATACTCCACTACACTTTGTACATTTGAAATTCAATATATTTTCACTCATTTCAATGCTTTTTTTCAACCTCAACTACTTTGTGGTCTGTTTTTAGCATTTTTCTTGATTAAATTAAGGTATTGATAGTTTTGTTTGTTAGGAGTATATTTTTATTAGATTCACCTCAAAGTTGTTGAACTAATCATTTGCCTGAGAAGTTTAAAAGATAAAAAGTTATTATCCAAAAAAGGCTTTGAAGTTCTTGTCAAAATATGCATCAATTTTCAAGTTATGTTAGTTATATTTTTTGATTCTTTTCATCTAGACGAATTAGCGCTCGCAAAAATTATGACGGAAAACTGAATACTAAAAGATGAGGAATCATAAAAGATCACTAAAAGTCAATAATAATATTGGATCGTCCTAGGTAGTTCACGGCGATATTCATACCAAAATCTGCGGGTACGAAAAATATTTGGTTGGTTTGCATAGAGTTGGTACCTTGGATTAAATATATGAGATTTGTTCCTGACTTTAATTGAGTACTCATGGATAATAAAATTGATTCCTAACTTCGTCGGTGGAGTGAGGCAACTTACCAACTTATCAAAAAGAAATGGTATCGCAGAAAAGAGGCCCCCATGCAACCAATTATTATCAATCATCTTTTGGATCTAAAAATTTCTACGCACAGTATTTTATAAATTTTTTCTATCTTTTAGCACTCGTCACTCTCAAAAATTCTCCCTCAAAACTCAAACCGTACAGATGTTTTGTTGAAATTTGCAATGATATGAAACAGAATGGCCGAATTCTTCATATATACATTCTTCATTGTTTTTGGGTAGAAAATGTGAGCTCTCGTTATCCAGTTTTTGTTTATGTTCTGATTTTCTAAGAATATATCAGGTTCGAAAGCCATCGGGAAAGCCCCGAGGTGAGCTCAATTTCTCGTACAAGTGGGGGGAGAAAATCGCAGGCGCGCGCGCGCCAATCACCGCTTATCAGGCTCAAGTTGGGTCCAGTTCCGCTTACCCGCCGCCTCCAATGGGTTACTCGTACCAGTCACCCGGCAGATCATATCCTTCTGCTTCGGCTGTAGGATACAGAGACCCTCCACCTCAGCCGGGTAATGGATACCCGCCCGTCCAACAACCGCAACAACCACCGAGGAATAACAAGTTCGAAATGGGGACCAGGTTACTGGGTGGAGCATTGGCCGGGCTTTTGCTTCATGATGTACTCTCTGATGACTTTGGTCATCATGGCAGTTGGGGAGGGGTAGTTTTGATGGCAGCGGCAGCAGTGGTGGTGGCGGTGGTTGTGGTGGTGGGTAAAGAGTAGTTTGTTGATCTGCTAATTAAGCTGTGGATTTTTCGATCCAAAAATGCACTCATGAGGTGGACCGCTACTGTACATAAGTGTGGTCATTCCCATCCGTATTAAGCCATGTATGATGATCCTGAAATGGCCCATCTTTTTTCCCTTTTTTCCCTTTATGTAGTGTACGTTAATACCTTTGTTTGGTTGTCAGTTTTGAAATATATTCTTAAGATAAAAAGGCATCATACGTTTGCGTGTCTCATCGTTTCTAGTCAAATTTTTTTAATATTTTAATAAATTTTTAGACTTTACAAATAGAAGTACACTTTATACATTAAGAAAATTATTATAAAATTTAATAAAAATCACTAATTAAAAGGGCAAAACATGAATGATGAAAAAGTAAAAAATTTTAAAGAGAATATTTCTAAAATGGGAACGAAACATTACACCCATTTTTTTTTATAGTTCCCTTCAGTTTAGAGTCTCACAAAATTGTAGTGTACATTCCCATCCTCTTTTTTATAAACAACTAGTGTCACGCGACGGGCTTTGCACGAATCGCGTGCTCAGTACAATTTTTCGAAAATGTATTGTTGTTTTGAGCATTTGAAGATGGCGATGTTTGTTATGGAAGAAGACAAGAATGAATGCAAATAAAGCTTGATTAGTTTTTGGAACGGTTCCCGAGAAACCGTTGTGAGAAAGGACAACGATGCCAAGCTTTGGAAATGCTAAATTGATTTTTGGATTCTCAATGACACTATGGAATATGTTAGACCGCAAAATAAGAACTTGTAAATCGGGAAGAGCTCCTAACAAGATGGGGAAGGTACTCTCAATATGATTATTTCCAAGAACAAGAGTTTGTAGAATTGTGCAATTAGACAGTGATGGTACCTGCCCATGCAATTTATTCTAGCTCGAATCAATCATCTTGAATAAAGCCTCGCTAGAATTGGCCAAACATTGAGGAATCATGCCATTTAAGATACTGTAAGATAAGGCAAGTGCAGAAAGAGAACTATTGTGGCAGAGGGATGATGAAATTTCTCCGGAGAGTAAATTATTTGCAACAGAATAAAGAGAAGTGGATGGGGTAGAACTGGAAGTGATCCTTGCAACCAGTTAAAATTGAGGCCCAAATATATCAGTTACTGCCATGGAATAAGGTCTGGAGACTTCTCAAAGCCTGTCAAAAAGTTTCCGTAAAGGTTGACATATACCATGTTTTCTTTGGTTATGTTCCACAACCAAAGTGACAACTCCTAATTGAACATGGTAGGAAAGACTGAATATGTAACTCCTAAATCTCTCAATTTTTTGCAATTTACAAAGCGAAGTATGCACACCAAAGTGAAAACCAAAGTAAGCTATAGAGAATTTGTAACTACCGCGTACCTTTTATCAGAGCCGTTAATCAGCTTCCTAATAAGGTCTGGAGACTACTGGTCATGATCTGAGATCATTTCCCACAAATTTTACTCAAGGACCGAAGAGAGATACTTCTATAAGTATGGCGACCTGCTGTGCAATTTATTAATTTAGTTAATCTCATTTCCTCTTGTTATTTGTTTTTTTCAAGTCAACTCCCAAACAGGAAAAGAAAAAGGATCATTTTCTTCTGCACTCCAAATAAAGCCTTGTTCCAGCATCTTCTTAAAAAACAAACACTTATTTTACATTTTCAAACTCAAAAATAATGTAAATGAAAAATAATTTTTTAATTTTTTTGCACCATATTAAAGATCTCAATAAGACCTATCAAATAAGATCTATATTAATAGAAAAATTATTTACATAAACATATAATTTATAAATTTAAAATTATCTTATTAAAAAATAAGTATTTATTTTCCATTCAGAAACGGGCCTACCCTTGTCATCATTTTCAAAATGGAAGAAACAGATGGGAAACTGGGGGATTTTACTCCACCCATCTTTCCTACGCAATCATGTCAATTGGAGAAAAAGATAAGGATACATTGTACAATTCTCTCTGTCCCTTTCCATTTCCAAGCATGAAAGTGGAGAAATTTTTCAGTGCCTGATTGGGTATCATAAGGTGCCCGCTAGGTGCATTCGGATTGTCCGTTTCGAATTTGGATGGCTCGAGCGGATTTGGAAAGAGAAAGAGGAGAGTGAGTGGTGGGGTGAGAGGAGAAGGAGGGTTTCAATTTGGGTCATTCAACGCATTTTTTAATGGTTTGGATGGGCTACTCGGATACAACGTGGGCACGGCCACGTGGTACCCACCCGGCATCGAAAATTTCTCATGAAAGTGAATACAAAGTTTTGAAAAGTCCTCCATACCTGTCAGTTGAATGTTCACAAGATTAGAAAATCAACGGATATATACACACACATACAGTGAGCTTCCTGTGAGGATCTTAACGGCCCGTTTGGATGAAGGATTTGTTTTGGGTGGATTTGTAATGAGGGAGGATTTGAAGGTGGATATGTAATGAGGGGTGATATGTTAAGAAGGGTGACCCCACCTTTTGAGAAGGGTGGATTTGTAATGAGGTGTTTGGATGATTTTTTGAGAAGGGAGATTTAGAAGGTGGATATGATAGGATAAGATATGAAATGACTTTATTGCCCTCATTTTATTAATTTAATGGGTAATATCGGTTAATTTAATTAAAACAAAAATAAATACATATTTATTTTTAAAAAACTGGATAAAATTAAATAAAGATATCTTTAAAATGTTTAAACCTTTTTTTTTTTTTTGTTAAAGAAAAACGTATTAAATGAAGCTCCTAGGATAGTATATACATGTGCCACACCAAATAATTGCTCCTTTCTTCTTGTTCCTGTAAAAAGCTGAATTCATCCAAACCCAAAATCAAAACCCAAATCCGTTTTCTTTCAGAAAGGAGGAACCATTTTTTCCATTTTTTCAGAAACCATTTCCTCCTCTTTCTTTTCCACTTCACTACCCACCACCGCCACTACCTCTTCCCCTTGAAATTTGCAGAAACACCACCCACTGTCCACAGATCCAACCTCCCCCAAAGCTTCTCCTGTCCGCCGCCGGTCATTCCGTCAGCCGCCGCCGCCGGTCATCCCTCAGCTGATTTTTTTGGCTGGAAGATCTCTCTCTCTCTCTCTCTCTCTCTCTCTCTCTCTCTCTGGTCTGGTTTTTCAGAAAAGGAAAACAAGTCTGAGAAAAGATAAAGGGAGATTTGGAGGGGGTAAAATCGTCTGAAAACACCCCGGATTTGTCAACGACGGGGTCCGAGCTCCCCTTCGCAAATCCACCTTCAGCCGGACTAGAATTCTCTACAGTATTTATCTCCACCTTCCCAAAATCTGAACCAAACACCAAATTTGAGAGACACCCGGAGTACAAATCAGGGGGACTCACATATCCCCCTTCATCTCCTCCATCCAAACAGCTCGTAAATAGGCTCCTTAAGTGCAGACCTCTCCAATTCTTTCATTTCCTGATTGAATTTCGATGATCCGATATAAAAAATTCCAATGTCCTTATTTCTAATGTGAGCTTCGGATATTTCGAATCCAAAATCTCTGATGAGGTAGACCTGATGTTAAAGCAACGTATGATGATCCAAAAATTGGATTAGACGCGTTAAACAACGATAGAATTTCCCTGTTAAAATCTTTTCTTTAACTCTGTAATTTTGGCGGCTTTCATTTTGTCTTTTTTTTTTTTTTTTGTTTCCTTTTTGGTTTAGACCTTTTTGGGTCGTCTGTTGTATCCGTTGTTTTTAAGTCTATGGGTTGCACAGTTTGTATTTGATTTTGTCAATATAAGTTGTTTTTCCCCATTGAAAAAAAAATATAGTCTAACGAAGGTCAATGTCGTGTTTTGATAATCAATGCTCTCCAAGGACATTTTTAGCATTAACATATGTTCTCAGCATATCCTTGGCGAGTATTAATTATCAAAATATGTCATGGGCCGTCATTTTCCGAAAAAAAATCCTAAAGGAAGCCATCTTTGGGTCTGAGATTGACGTGTTTTGATAATTAATACTCATCAATGACATTTTTAGCATTAACAAATATTTTCAACATATTCTTGACGAATATTAATTATCAAATACGTCTTGTGCCGTCATTTTCAAGAAAAAATTCCTAAAGAAAGCCGTCTTTAGGTCTGAGATGTTTACTGGGTGATATTTACAAATTTTGTTCATATCTTCTGGAGCAATTCTATATATATAAGATCTTTCTCAATACTTGTTAGTGTGAAACCACTCGTCATTATTAGATTGAGCTGATTTTTCACAAAATCACTTAATAAGATATTTTAAAATTATTGAATGATTGATCTGATTATTTGTGCGTGACATGAAAGTGGACCCACACGCATGCTTGTGGTTCTCAAAGACGGGGTCGTTTGGGATGGAAGGAGTAGTACAAAATTTAAACATGATTAGTCTATATTACCAAACATTATAATTGTAATTAATTAAGGCGACAACTAATAGTTAGTGCTGGAGGAATGTCAAGAGAGTTCCCCCGGCCCCCACCCACAAGGCTACAACTATTTTTTAGTTAATTAATTATTGATTTAATTACTTCCCTTCCATTAACAATTAAAACTGGCCAATGGACCACCTCACCCAATTTTTTCTTTTTCTTTTTGAAAGTTGACGAATTGAATTGTTCAAAGTCAGAAACACGTACAATTTTATATATTCCTCCACACTCTCTACAGAATTCCTTTTTATTTATTTTTATAAAAACAGTTCTACGCAGAATTCCTTAACCGCGGTTTTGAACACTAAAATAAAACTCACACGCCTCAACCACGGTTACTTCGTCGCATTAACCAAGCCGCTGTCAATACATATCTCAGAGATATAATAATATACCTACACAAAAATCAATAGGCTTTTCGTGGATATCAATATATTTTTTATCTCTTATCTTCCATCCTGAGGGCAGAGGTTTCAATTCTTGATTCCTACATGCACATGTATAAAGTAATTATTAGTTAGGTAGTCTCAGAGCACGGTCACGTAGTGTTTCGGATCATTCCAGCACCACACATTTAATGTAAAATCCATGTACTTGATTGTAGATCCCATGAGAAAGTATGATGTTGCATGGAGTGTCTCGAAGCATCAGGATTGTGTTCTCTTAGAACCAATGCTAGCTCTCTCTCTCTTTGCACACGGTCTCAATAAAATTTCTCTCCAATAATTACTCTCATTGCTCTCTCTCTCTCTCTCTCTCTCTCTCTCTCTCTCTCTCTCTCTCTCTCTCTCTCTCTCTCTCTTCATAACCAGAGACAGCTAATAAATTTTAGAGGTCGGAAGTGAATCTCTTAAATGAGGCATCCCTATATATATTTTTCATACAAAAGTAATCTACAAAGAGTCTCATAAAAAAAACCTCAAGCCTTCAATCCTCCAATCGGACACCCATGAATTAAAATAAAACGATTCAAACGCCACATAATATTATTATATTCATCACCATAAATAGAAAATCCTAAAAATTTTACCAGTTAAGTCGACTTCTCAAGATAATAAAAAAAAACTTACTTTGTAGAGGTGGGGGTGGTAAAAGAGGCACCTCAAGGAATTCCGTATGCAAGTATTTTTCATCTACGGTCGTCGATCGTTGCTTTACTTAATTACTCCATCCGTCCCAATTTAATTGTCACTTTTGGGAGTTTGTATCACTATTCAATTGACTATACCTTATAGTTTATAATATTTTAGGTAATTTTGAAAACATTGTATTATAGAACAAATCAAAATCTATCAAATAAGATCCATATCGGATATAAAATTCATTATCAATTTAAAGATATAACAAGTTTTTTTTTATCCAAATAGAATAGAATTGAGACAAGTAAATTGAGACTTAATTACGTCCCTTCCATTAACAAAACTGGCCGATGAACGACCTCACCCAATTTTTTCTTTTTCTTTTGAAAGTTGACGAATACGACAATTGAATTGTTCAAAGTCAGAAACACCATTGTACTCGTATATATTCTTCCACACTCTACAGAATTCCTTTTTATTTTTTTATTCATAATCAGTTCTATGCAGAATTCATAAACCGCGGTTTTGAATACTAAAATAAAACGCAACACGCCTCTCCTTAACTACGGGTCCTTCGTTGCACCAACCAAGCCGTCGTTTGCAAAAGAATTTGCTAGGAGTATTATCCATTGCTAATACGTATATATCTCGATCTCAAGAATATAAGAGCATCTGCAATGAGAATAATCAACATCAATAATCAAAACGTGTCACGTCAGTATTTGATTATTTATTTAATTCATAATCAAATCTAATAACTTGTACCTCTACATCGGTTATTTTTACATCTCTAACCAAACAAACCCCCCACAATACACAATGCACATATGTCCAATCTCAAACAAGTTCTAATCACGCACCTAACCACACCAAATTATTCGTCTCGATGAGACGATTCCAATGTGGGGTGTTTTTGAGTTTTTCAGTTTTGAATTTGGGTATTGAGTTTTGGCTATTGGTAAAAGTTGTTAAGTTTGGTTATAGAATGGGTGGAATTTGATTATTTGGTAAAAGACTTATAACTTTGCTTATTATAATGTAGAGTTTTTTTTAGTATTGTTATTAAATTTGCTTATATATGCACATCAATTTGCTTATAATAATGGAGATGCACTACTAATATAGTACTTACACAAATATCAATACACTCTTCGCAGACCTTTTATCTATTATTCTTCATCTTGAGAGCGAGGTTAGCATTTTTCATTTAAGTTAGGCCAAACAAACCCTACAAAACTTAATAAATTGACTTCAAATTCTTCAATGCTTGATCCCGGGAGATAAAAAGTAGTAATTTTTATGTAGACCCGGAGTACGGTCACGTGGTGTTTCGGATCATTCCAGCACCACACATTTAATGCGGAATCCATATGCTTGATTGTAGATTCCATGAGAAAATATGATGTTTGGAGTGTCCTGGAGCATCAGGACTGTGTTCACTTTGATTTTTTTTTAGAACCAATGCTTCTCTTTGCGCAAGGTCTCAATAAGATTTCTCTCAAATAATTACTCTCATTGCTCTATCTCTCTCCACTAATAACCCAAATACCTCCTCTGAAGCCCTGACGCAGCGGAATTCACAAGAGACTAGTCAGTGTACTAATCCAAACGAGATAAACAACTCGTCGCAACGAGCAGTTCTTGCGCACAAGAACGAAAGAGAAAATCTCTGTAATATTATTGATCAAAAGTGGCATAAACCCTAAGTTACAAACCTTTATATAGGCCCAAATCCTAGAAACCCTAAAAATAAACTTGGAAATTAAAAAGTTCCAGAATTTGGGGCTTTTCCCAAAATTGAAAAAGGGAAAGAAAAACAAGATTTTTCCAAAAAGAATCAACTTAAAAGGAATTACGATCTAAGAGTTATTAATGAAACAAATCTTTCATAAAACGGCAAAATAACGCAATAGAAAGTCTAAACGAATGAATTAGGCCGAAAAACACCATTTATCACTAACCTTGGGGTTAATGAGTATGAACCAGAGCGCGAAAATAAGTCAGCCCACCAAGTATGGACCTATTCCGAGCTCGTCTGAATTTAGCCAATTTGGGTAATCTGAAATTAAACACCGTTTGAACTTTTGGGGTTTGGCTCGGTCCAGTTGATCATGCAAGTGGTCATGCTCTGGGAGCACTGAATAATTAAGCCTAGCAATGCTATGTTAACCACATTTTGGTACCACATTTTAATTATCGTGTGATGTGTCGATGGTAGAGTGTGATAAAATACATACGGAAACAAATAAGACACGTTCTACAAATATATTGGTAACACATCACATAGTTCTTACAATGTAGTATCGAAATATGGTCAACAAAGTAGTGTTAGATTCCATTCCGCTAACTAAGGTGATGTATTACAAAAATGCTAAGGACACATACATTTGTGCACATATCTTGCACATACACTTTTATGGGACCTACCTCGGGTCCCACCAATATGATCCGAACCGCTCATTATTTTTAAAATAATGTTTTAAGAGTTTCTATAAAAAATCAACTCGATAGGATATCGGTAAGGGCTTTTTCAGAAATCGCAGTGCGAATCAGACTGTTTCACCCTATAATTTCTGAAAAAGCCCTTACCGATATCCTATCGAGTTGATTTTTTACAGAAACTCTCAAAAAATTATTTTAAAAATAATTAGCGGTTCGGATCATATTGGTGGGACCCGAAGTGAACCCCATAAAAGTGTATGTGCAAGATATGTGCAAGTAGCATTACTAGATGTATTATGAGATAATAACATATTTTGTAAAACAGAAATTAAGTTTGTGAAAAAATAAGAATCTTAACCTAAAATATTTTTCTTTTTTGCACGTGGCAAATCCTAGTTCAAGTTTCCATACGGAGGGAGTCATGGAGAGGTACGTGGGAATTGGACTTGCCACCTGGTGAAGGGACGCGCCTAAACGGGCCCAGCTCGACCACTTGTGCCATCCCGATCACCTTCCTAGACATACCAAAGATAAGGCACAGGTTGCTTAGATAGCGGCGGCTCACTTCGCTTTCCCTCCTGTAGTCCTATCCTATAAATAATTTCCTACATCTCTCTCTCCTTCAAGAACTCTCTCTCCTAATTTCGTATCCCTCAATTCAGATTAAACATGGAGTACCGAAGTTTAGAGATCAACGTGATATCCGCAAAAGACCTCAAGAAAGTCAAGCTAATCGGCAAGACGCACGCGTACGCCGTCGTTTCGATCTCCGGCGACCCGAGGGCGAGCCAGCAGCAGAGGACCGCCGTGGACAGGAGCGGAAACGCCAGCCCCACCTGGAACTTCCCCGTGAAGTTCGCCGTCAACGAGTCCGCCGCCCGAAGCAACAGCCTCGCCGTCACGTTTAGGATACGGTGCGAGCGGAGCCTCGGTGATAAGGATATTGGCGAGGTGCACGTGCCGTTATCGGAGCTTATTGGGTCGGTCGAAGATGGGAAATCGCAATTCGTTACTTATCAGGTACGGTGTAGTAATCTCTTTCCCTTTTGGTTAACGTCCTTGTACTGATAATCACTGAGCCGCCAGTAAGCTAATGAGGCCCTCTTTCGTTAAGATTTTTATTTTGTAAAAATTTATTTCTTATTTTACGACACATGTCATTTTTTCACAATATTCACGTTTAATTCAAAAACTAAATACTGTTTATTTTCCTGAACGGAACGGAGGCTAAGACAACAAAGCAACTAACATATACTCCACTACACTTTTTATATTTGAATTTCAATATATATATTTTCATTCATTTCAATGCTTTTTTTCAACCTCTAACTACTTTGTGGTTTGTTTTTAGCATTTTTCTTGATTAAATTAAGGTATTGATATTTTTGTTTGTTAGCAGTATATTTTTGTTAGATTCACCTCAAAGTTGTTGAACTAATCATTTGGCTGAGAAGTTTAAAGGTAAAAAATTATTATTGAAAAAAAAGTTAAGAAGTGTACTTGTCAAAACATGCATGCATCACTTACTTGTCAAGTTATGTTAGTTACTCCCTCTGTTCTATGATGAGAGTCTCACACTCTTTTCCTCTTGTCATTTTTTAAATCAAAAAATGAATTACTTTTGTGTATAATTTTTCAAATTTTTTCATACCGTATTAAAGATCTCAATTAGTACTTTAATTTGATATGAAAAATTTTAAAAAATTATACAAGGAAGTAGTGGATTTTTTGATTAAAAAAATGACAGTTTTTCGTGATGAACTCTCAATATGGAACGGAAAAAGTATTTTTTTTATTCTTCTCATCGAAATGATTAAGTGATCCCAAAGATTATGACGAAAAACTGAATACTAATTCACTGTGGGATTCATACAAAAATCCGCTAGTAAGAAAATATATTAGGTTGGTTTCCATAGAGTCATAGAGATGGTACCTTAGATTAGATATGAAATTTGTTTCTGAGTTTAATTGAGTCCTGGACAATAAAATTGATTCCTAACTTAGTCGGTCGAGTGAGACCACTTACCAAGTTATCAAAAATAAATGGTATCGCCAACGAACCAAGTTATCTAAATTGATCATGATTCCTGCCTTTATTGCTTTGAAACAACTCTAAACCTTACCATATTTTTTATTCAGGTTGTTTTGTGTAGAACCCATTCGATTTTTTTTTTCTCAGAAAAATAAATTTATTAATCTTCATAAATGAAATGCAAAGATTAAAAGGATAAGGGCACACCGACAAAAGTCACCCGAAACCGAGAGGAACACCAAAACACTTAACGAAATTGCCCCCGAAACGGATTTGCAACAACCAGACACCTATCTAGCCAAAAATCGGCCCCCCGAACCCATACGATTTATGTCCTACCTTCACTCAAAGCGATCCCTTTTGTTTTGTATCCAACATAGCACATGCCATTTTACATCCAAATCTTGTACGTACGTACTGCCACAGCTGTTTCCTCAACTCATACGAATTCTTTATATAGTACATTCTTCCTTTTTTTTTTGGGTAGAAAATGTGTCTTTTTGTTTATGTTTTTGACTTTCTAAGGATATATCAGGTTCGAAAGCAATCTGGAAAGCCCAGAGGTGAGCTCAATTTCTCGTACAAGTGGGGGGAGAAAATCGTTGGCGCGCCAGCAATGGAAGTAAACAGGTCTCAGGAGCCAGTCACGGCTTATCCGGCCCAAGTTGGGTCCAGTTCCGCTTACCCGCCGCCTTCAATGGGTTACCCGTACCAGTCACCAGGCAGATCATATCCTTCTGCTTCGGCTGCAGGATACGGGTACCCTCCGCCGCCGGGTTACGGATACCCTCCACCTCAGCCGGGTTATGGATACCCGCCCGTTCAACAACCGCAACAACCACAGAGGAAGAACAGGTTTGGAATGGGGACCGGGTTACTGGGTGGAGCATTGGGCGGGCTTTTGCTTGGTGATGTACTCTCGGGTGGCTTTGGTCATCATGGCGGTTGGAGCGGGGGTGGTTGTGGTGGCGGTGGTGGTGGTTGTGGTGGTGGCGGCGGCGGTGGTTGCGGCGGCGGCGGCGGTGGTTGTGGAGGTGGCGGCGGTGGTTGCGGAGGTGGCGGCTGCGGTGGTGGGTAAAGTGTTTGTTGATTTGCTAAATTGAGCTATGGAATTTTTTATTCCAAAAATAAGCTCATGAGGTGGACCTCTACTGTACATAAATTTGGTCATTCCCGTCTGATTCTATACGATGTAATGCGGCGGGTGCACTACAGTCTACGACCCCTCCGATTCCTCCTGAAATAGCCTCTCTTTTTTTTCTTTCTATAGCGTAAATTAATACCTTTGTTTGGTTTCAATTTTGAAATATATTTTTGAGATAAAAAGGCATTATACGTTTGTGTGGGCACACGCCCTGGAAATTTTACGGTGAATAATTTGGGTGCAACCCTTTTACTTAGAAGAGCGCAGCGAAACACTTCGATTCAGAGTCACCACTCGGATTTTAGCGGAGAAAACACCCAATAAACCGAACTTGAAACGCTCGCTACGTTGTTTGATTTTGAAAAGGCATAGACCGGCCCGTCGTCACCGTCGATATCTGAGATCCGGGAGCTAGGTTACGAGAGGGGAAGGGTTTTATGGCACCACCCTCTTGCCCAATCCTGAGATCGGTCTCTACTTGGACATTTTGTAAAACGTTTGCATTTTTCTCTCATTAATCATTTTCAGCCAAATAGGGCGGGAGGAACAGTTAAAGGGGATTAAAACTGTAACAAGTTGCATTATATGACAAAATGTTATGGATGATTTGCTTAAGACAATGAATATAAATTGAGAACAAGCACCTGTGGGAGTTTTAGGTAGACTGGAGCGCTTTAGCCCAAAATGGCGCACACAGGGAAGAGCCTGTATGCCTTGGTCTGGCCACTGCATACAGACGCTACTTGCGTATGTCACACCTAGACTAGCGTGCGCGGGTAAACCTATACTCACAGCTCCTATCTCTCAATTCCCTGGGTTATGGAAGGATCAGTGCACACCCAGGACAAACACGCAGTTTATCAGTCATATACTAAGCACTTACAGATGACAGTAATGGATCTAAAGAAATAAGATGAACAGAACATCCCATAAACAGTGTGGGGAATAACTAGAGGCCAAGACTAAGCTACCATGCAAGGGCCAGCCAATGGGCTTTGACATAACTGTCGTACACTAGTCATATGAGACCTTACGTCAGTCACATCTTTTGTCCAGTGCTTGGCTTTGCACCATCCGGGCTCTGGAATATGACCAGAAAGATCCCAGAAGCCTTCTTAAACAGAAATGATGCCCAAGTAACTACATAGTTCTAAAATACTAAAGAGTGTAAACTGGTTTTTAACATGCCATAAGGTGGTAAAAAGAAAGGAAAGAAAAGAGACAAGCAAGGAATAAATGATCGATGATCCCCACACCAGTGGTGCACCACTGGCGTACGGCTAGATATCATTGGTGTGCGCCACCGATCACTTCATACGTCTGTTAATATCTTACCAACTTATGGCCAGAACTGATATTGATTACTAGTCTGGACCTTACTGGCTCTCCTCAGGAACCAGAATAGAAAAGAAACACAAAGATGGTATACCTTCGGTTTGAGGTTGATAGGATGAATGAGCCTTGAGGGTGGAGGTTTGAATCATAGATGATGAATGTTTTTAGGAGTAAAGGCTATAGGAAGAACTCCCTTTGCTTGCTCTTCCAAAGGATGAAGGAAAAGAAAGCAAGAAAGCCAAGGGAAAGAGAGAAAGGCCTTGGGGACTCTTAATGGTGGTAATCCCTTGCAAATGAATGCAAGAGGTGTATTTATAGCCAAATGGGTGATTGAGAGAGGAGTGATCAGTTGGAGTTAAGGGTTGGTTAGGTTAGTGAAGGAGCCTCTCATGCATTAAATGCATAGGACTTGGCTTGAGGGAGGATGTGGGAGAGAAGGGGACAGCCCAGCCCAATATAATCATCAGGGGGATTGTTCACTGTACTGGGGAGCTACAAAAGTCTCGAGCACGTGACAGAAAAGTGATGATTTGACTGGCTTTGACCAACATACGCCGACATTGTACCTGCGTGCGCCAGTGGTAACTGAGTCAACGGTCGATGACCGACACGTGGCAGGTTACCAGCGCACGCCAGCACAATACTGGCGTAAGCAAGTAGGGTTCTGTTGAGGCCGTTTGGTTCTGGCTTAAAGTGTTTGAAATAGAATTTTAAAGGGTTTGAATGAGACTCGGAATGCTCGAAGCTCAAAACACACCAACAACCTCAGGGAGTTCTCGACCTTAATCATCATTGGAGAATCAAAAGATCGTAAATAATATAATCTGGTCAGTTCAGAATAGGGTGTCTACAGTTTGCGTGTCTGATCGTTTTTAGTCAATTTTTTGACTTTACGAATAGAAGTACGCTTTATACATTAAGAAAATTATATACAAAAAATAAAAATCACTAATTAAAAGGGAAAAACATGAATGGTGCAACAAACAAAAATTTTAAAGAGAATATTTTTGAGATGGGAATGAAACATTACACCTTTTTCTTTTTTTCTTTTTCTTTTTTTTACAGTTCCCTTCAGGTTAGAGTCTCACAAAATTGTAGTGTACATTCCCATCCTCTTTTTTATAAACAAAATTTGAATATTTTAAATTTAGTTCTCATAAAAAAAGTGTGTGTATCTCAACACTAATCTGTGGTGGAGGGGGGGTTTCCAAAATAATGCTTCAGAAGGACGGAATACTCATGATATTTTTTACCAAGTTGTACAATATCGTAATCAAGATTAGTCTATACCAAACATTAGAATTAAGGTAACAACTAATAATTAGTCTAAGTTACTCCTTCCAAATGTCAAGGTAGGGCCACCTAAATTAATTTCGCTTACTTCGTTTTACGTAAGTCTATTTTCTATTTTACCATGTAAACCACCGCATTGTTCTCGAGATTTATTCCAGTCGTTCACAAAGAAAATATGTATCACTTTTGAATAAACAATAAAACAATTTTGTGTATAATTTTTTAATTTATTCTCACAAAATTGAATATCTCAATTAATTTTTATGATAATGCAGAAAAAAAGCTCAAAATTAATTACACACATAGGAGTACTTTATTGTTTACCTTAAAAATTGCACGCTTTTTTTTTTTCGCTGCTAACTAACATTATGGGAGTACTATTAAATCAAAGGATCTAGATACCACGAGAAAACAAACATGCGTGAATCATTTCACGAAGTATGTGTCCGGATAGTCCAAAGTCTCGATAGTTAGCTCTCGCTCTTCCGGTAAAAAAATGACGTCGACGAAGGCGTGTAGGTGCACTATTCCGTGGTGGGGATTATAACTTTCCATGGATTTCTAAGTGGTCACACATCGAATGAACTTTGCTTATTTCTTTTTTTGAGGATCGAAGAATCAAATCATATTTCTATGTCAATTTTTCCCTTTTCTCCTCCCTCTGATGTCGGATGGGTATCACGTCACCCAGTCGATGTGGTGTCGAGCACCCACATAAGGGCCATTAAAAAATGCGTCGGACACTGAAGATTGAAATGCTCTCTCTCCTCTCACCCACCCTTTCTCTCTCCTTTTTCTACCTTCAAATTGGAACCGTCCAAAATCGAAATAAATGGCCCGAATGTGCTGAACAGGCACCTCGTGATACCCGCTCCGCACTGAAAAATTTCTCAGATTCCACTCACCCTTTGAATTGTTCAAAGTTCAAACTCCTAGACACCGTCATATTCCTCCTCACGTGGCCAATTATTGAGTCCTTCGGGAATACGTATTGCTATGTGGTACTCTCTGCAAATAGAAAATCTTCACCACACAATATGAGTTGCTCTTTGTCTCTTATATTAACTATTTAACGAAACTGAATGATTCTATACTACTTAACTTTTTGCTTAGTATATCCTTGAAAGTACGAAGTAGGCAATGCCACACGATACTCTTGGAGCGCTGAATAATTAATCTGGGCTCCACGGAATTCCTTCGTCGCTTTAACACTCAAAGCCTCCACGGGACCACGCCTCTCCTTAACCACGGTTGTCTTGTTGCGTTAAGCCGTTAACCAAGCCGCCATGGTGTTAAGGGTGTGTTTGGGGGAAAATGTGGTAGTCATTGTTTTTTGATTGTTTTCTTGAATTTCATTAAATTCATATCACGTTAATTCTTCTTATCGAACAGAATCTAAAAGAAAGAAACCTATGACTAAAATCCCCAAAAATATTTAGGGAAAATGACGGCTAAGGACGTATTTTGATAAATAATATCCGCTGAGAACATTTTTAGTATTAACAAATGTTGTTAGCTTGTCATTGGACCTTGGTGGATTTTAATTATCAAAACACGTTCTGGGTATTTTCTCAAATATTTACCATAGACCAAAAAAAAGGGGGACAATTTTTCATTGGTTGTGGTATTTTATCTGATTTTTTCCTGACTTTAGGTCATCTCCTTACTCGTCAAACGATGCTCTCTTTGTCCCAATTTATTTGTCTACTCTCATTATTTTGAACCTCTCAAAAAACTATTTTATTTTTGTATTTATGGTATTATTTTCATGCAATATAGAACTTATTTTGATAGATCACAATAAGCTCCATTATGTAAAACTTCATATTCCTTCTGTTCTAAAATGTTTACCTGGTTTGTAAAATAAGAATTTGAAAACAATACATTTTTTAAACAAAGGATTCAAAATGTTTTTCGTAAATTAAAAGAGCTCGTTGATTTCTAGTAATTTATCAAAAAAAAAATTATTACTTTTAAGTTATCATTTTGCGGATAAAAAAATATTTTGAGATAGAGGTAGTATAAAACAATATACTCCTATATTGTAAAAAAAAATTAAAAAATTAGACAAACAAATTATGATGCCATGACTCGCAAAAAATTTAGTTAAAAAGTACACAAAAAATCAGTGAAGGTCAGCAACAATAATGCCCCCATCCTTCAAATTAAGTTAGGCCAAACAGGCCTACAAACTTAAACCGTTTGACTTCAATTCTCAAACCCTCGACTGGTAGGAGTACTAGTTTAGATTATTATCAC
Source organism: Rhododendron simsii (assembly GCA_014282245.1). Taxonomy (NCBI): domain Eukaryota; kingdom Viridiplantae; phylum Streptophyta; class Magnoliopsida; order Ericales; family Ericaceae; genus Rhododendron; species Rhododendron simsii. The sequence goes on along the minus strand of CM024954.1, from coordinate 1,130,943 downwards.
TTCGGTTTCCCTCTTCTTAATTTCTCTCTCTCTCTCTCTCTCTCTCTCTCGCAATTTGGTCTCCGGTGAATTCAGATCAAGATGGAGCACCGAAGTTTAGAAATCAACGTGATATCGGCAAAAGACCTAAAGAAAGTCAACATGTTCAGCAAGATGCAGGTGTACGCCGTCGTCTCGATCTCCGGCGAGCCGAGGGCGAGTCAGCAGCAGAGGACCGCCGTGGACAGGAACGGAAACGCCAGCCCCGCCTGGAACTTCCCCGTGAAGTTCACCGTCGACGAGTCCGCCGCCCGGAGCAACCGCCTCAGCGTCACGTTCAGGATACGGTGCGAGCGGACCCTCGGTGATAAGGACATCGGTGAGGTGCACGTGCCGCTGTCGGAACTAATTGGGTCGATCGAGGATGGGAAATTGCAGTTCGTTACTTATCAGGTACTCACAATTTGTTAGTTACCATCCGGCTAGAGTACGATGTTGTTTTCCTACTACGATACATACCAGTATCTCACAGGTGAGATACTGGATACCGTTTCGGATTTATCGCTATAATTTATGCGAAATTTATAGAAATTATCCTTCTAGTTTCACCCAGTCTCATTTTCGTCATTCAAGTATGTTTCACCCAAGTCTCATTTTCGTCTTTCAAGTATCAATTGCAACTTTTTGACCTTCAAGTTTGGTATTCGTACCAAGTTGGTTAAATTGATAACGTCTGTCAGTAAAATTAGAAGGAAAAAATCAGATTGAGAGTAGACGTTATCAATTGGACCTATTTGGTACGAACTGTAACGTCTAAATTGCCATCAATCCTATTTTTTTGGTCCAATTTGACTGACAGAAGTTATTAATTGGACCAATTTGGTACGAACATCAAACTGGAAGGCCAAAAGAGTTGTAATTGATACTTAAAGGACGAAAATGAGACTAGGATGAAACTAGGAGGACCATTTATATAAAATTTTCATAATATATTCATATATTAAAAAAAATAAAAATAGTTTGGTATCGCCCGGTATTGACCAATACCATCCGGTATTTGATCAGTATCCTCCAGTATTAGAAATTTTTTTTTTATACATAGTCCAATACTGTCTGATATTGACCGGGTTCAGTATGTACCAGTATAACCGGTATTTGAGCCACAAAAATTTAAAGGTGTAAGGTACATGATTTGATCAATACCAACCCATATGATACGGGATTCAAAACCTCGTGAAAAGTTGTTACTCCAGTAATAATTTTTACATTATGTACAATATAGACATAGTTTGAAAGACCGTATGTAATTCTATTGGATAAATTTTTAAAAATGATGTAAAATATGGAAAGTTCGAAAATAACACGAATTTTCAAAAAAGAGCAGCAAATTGGGGCGAGGATTGATTTTTAGAAGTCTTCTTATTAATTTGGTTGGTTTGCAAGAAGGGGTTGATGTGAATCATACGATAGTCAAAGTCTAAGTCTGAAATTTAGGAGTGATCATTCGGGATTGGTCTCTATCGTGCAAGTTGGTTCATGGTATCTTCGATTAGAGAGATGAAAATTCTCCCATTTTAGTTTGTCCCACCCACTATTGGACAATAACATTGAGTCCTTGTCGAGTTAGACAAATACCGAGTTATCAAAAAGAGAGAAACTTATGCACGGTTCCGCGCAATCTCATTCGTCTATTTCGGCAATTAATAATTGAGATTCATTTTTAAACTATTATCGGTAATAAATATTTCTTACCGTTAATAGTTTGTCTTTAATTTGGATCGTCAAAAACACTTTTGAATGGCTGAAATTGCCCCCATAAACTTTATTTACCGGAGGCTCCGTTCAAGAAAAATTCTCTATCACAAGAAACTGGCACCTTAGAATTATCGCCAATAAAATACGCCTCAACCCCTTATTACTCTGATGTTAACATGTACTAGATTTCCTTGGTTTTCTTTACTGGAAAATGTTAACTTCAGTTTGTCAAAGCTAGCTTTAGAGGTCTAAACTTATTAGGCCTATTAAACGTAGTGATTTTAGTTTTGGAAAGCCCCTGCTACAGATGATAATCTCATAAAACTTGGCCAAATACGTTCAAATTGGTCCGGACATCCGGTTATCAAAAAAAAACTTGGCCAAATGCGTTACAAGATGAGATATATGACGATGTTAAACATAACTAGTAATAATAGTACAAAAGTGTGGTGAATAGTTTTTTTTGATAATTCAGGTGCCCGGACCAGTTTACGTGCAACTCAACTGAAAATATAATGAATAGTTGATGCTGTACTTTTCTCCAACTTGTTTTGGGTTTGTTTTTTAGCAACTATAATCCTTAGCATATTCTTGATTTAAATTGTTTGCGTAGAACATCTGATTTATATACAACCTTGACCCCGACTCATAAGTCATGAAAATAGTTTTATTCATTATTTCGGTTTTGTTTTTGGTAAATATTAAAACAGCAAGTGCATGAGCTAGAGAAGGAAGATCCTTTTTATTTGCTTAAATTTTATCCAATCATAACATAGCACTTGTCCACTAAAATGACTTGTACTCGCTTGAGCTTTGCCTAAAATTCTGAGTAACAGTTAAAGAAGCTCTTTTGAAGTGAATTTGTGAATTTTGCAATGACAAGCCCAAAGACCGTAGCTTTTTATTTCTCAAATTCTTGTAATGTTATGATTCTTATGTGGGACTTCTTGGGGTTTTCGGAAATAAATGGGAAAACAAAAGTCTTGACACAAATCTGTACACACATTTGCGTCTACAGCCATCCGGTTCCTGTAGGTCTTACGTGCATCATGTGAGGTCTACGTGCATCAATAAGCTTCGCGCATATTTGTGACCGTATTACTATCGAACAATATGTGTTCTCATGTAAAAGTTAGGGCCAATCTATTTGCTCAATCATTTTCTGTTTACGTTTTTGAATTTTTCGCAAATTATATCAGGTTCGAAAGCCATCGGGCAGGCCGAAAGGTGAGCTCAACTTCTCATACAAGTGGGGGGAGAAGATCGTCGGTGCCACACCGCCAGCTATGGAAGTTAACAAGTGGGGGGAGAAGATCGTCGGTGCCGCACCGCCAGCTATGGAAGTTAACAAGGCTCAGGAGCCTGTCACGGCTTACCCGGCTCAAGTTGGGTCCAGTTCAGCTTACCCGCCACCTCCAACGGGCTACGCATATCAACCACCTGCCGGGTATCCTTCTGCTTCGGCTGCAGGTTACGGGTACCCACCGCCGCCTCAGTATGGTGCTTACCCGCAACAGCCTCCGCCACCGGGTTACGGCTACCCACCACCTCAACCAGGTTACGGATACCCGCCTGTCCAACAACCGCAACAACCGCCGAAGAAGAACAAGATGGGGCTAGGATTGGGGGCTGGGTTATTGGGTGGAGCATTGGGCGGGCTTTTGCTTGGTGAGGTAATCTCAGATGGGTTTGGTGGTGGTTGCGGTGGCGGCGGTTGCGGAGGTGGTTGTGGTGGTGGGTTTTGAGTTTGTTGGTTTGGTTTGTGCTTGGATTTCCAATTTGGGTGGATTCAAGTTATTTATGATGTGGTTAATGCTCTTAAGATCATGATGTTAAATGATTGTTGTCTTTCTCTTTTTTGTGAAAAAAAACCTAGTAATTGTGTACGCTGTTGGCACCGTTGCCAAGCACCTCTGGTTGGCAGCATCTCCCAATTCTGTTATTGTATGCGCTGTAGGCCTGTTTGCATACTCGTACCGTTGAATCTCCTAAATTTATTTCCTTTCGTTTCATTTTGTTTGTCTATTTTTTAACTATTGTTTTTTTTAATTAGATTAGTTTTTTTTTGAACAGAAATTAGATTAGTTGATATATGGTTTTTTTTGTCAACAATCGTTCGTTTAAAGCTTTTGGTTGGTGAACAAAGCGAGCAAATTCACAAATTGATAGGTGAAATTATAAAAACAGCAAATCGTTTACGAACATGCATGAATTCTTTTGATTGGTGAAAAGAAAAGTTTGGAATTATGATCGGGGATGGTGCAGGGCCGAAGGTGTTGTGCGTGATGTTATCCCCGAAGCATTTCATCCGGATCGTTCGTCTCAACAATCAATGACAAGGAGGAGTTTAAAATGAAAAACGTGTAATCACCAAATTCCCAAAATACTAAAGCTTACCCCGACATTGGCCAAGATCTTTCACGTCATTATTATATCTGAGTTCTTGCACAAAACAATACTCCATTTGGATAGCATTCAGGTGCCTGATATCAATGTAGGGGTGATAAACGAGCCGAACACGTCGTTGATCATGATTGGTTTGAAATCTTAACAAGATTCAAAAATTTGTTCGAGCCAATCTTAAACGAGCTTTAATCAAGCCGATCTTGAGCAGTTTGTAATTTTTTATACATTAAAAGTCGAACGAGCCGAGTATAGTAATTCCTTATTCTAACTTGGTTGGAATTGAAGAAATTCCAAAAAAAAAAAGACAATTTTTAATCACAAAACACAACCTTTGCCGCGTCAAAGATACGTAAATAAAAAATAAAAATAAAAAGTCAAAAATATCGAGAAGTTTATTTTTCCAAGTCCTGAGTTTTCACGCGGACAAGTCAACACGGTGCCGTTTCATCTCCCGGGTTGATCCGTTCCTAGCTTATAGCTGTCCAATTCGTAGAAGAACGGAAAATAAAGCAGCTAACTTGGCTGCTAAGTAAATACCAAACAGAGCATTATATCAAGAGCAATGCTACATAATGACGAACCGAGCAATCTATTGAACGACATCGAGAGCTATCGATCGAACCAAATTTTTTTCGCCGTTCAGAAAAAACCTGAGAGCTATTGATTTTTCATTCTAGCGTCTTGGAAACTATATTAGTGTGCTTGTCACGGTTCAGTTTCGGAATTTTAAATCGAAATTTTTTATTTTTTTTTGTGAAGGTTGATTCTCATTTCAAGAATCATTTTTTGGTAAAATCTTGAAAGTTGTAAGAAACACCCGCAATATGGGACAAGAGTCGTTTGTCTACAGCTTCGTGGCTCGGGGAACAACGGTGGTGGCTGAGTACGCTGCCGTAACTGGGAACTTTCCGGCGGTGGCAACTCAGTGTTTACAAAGACTACCGTCGGCGAACAACAAGTTTAGCTACAACTGCGAACGCCACGCCTTCAACTTCCTCGTCAAGGACGGCTACGGTAGATTTTCGATCTCCATGTTTCCTGCCCCACCATTCATGTTAGCGAAATGTCAGGCATGCTTTCGTGCAATACCAATGTAACACTGTGAAAATCTGTGTTTGAGAAGGTGTGTTTCCGAGTAGCACGTTTTTACATATGCATGGGGCTTGTTAGAGCTTGTTCCACATTGGTTAATTATAATGTCCAAAAATTAATGTATGAGCCTAGGCGGCCTCTCCACAAGCTGTTAATCAGTTAGTTTTGAGTTTGATGCTTTAACAAACTCAAGCACCCGAATCATAGAACGTTGGTACGTGTAGTTATAAGTATAACTATGTCATCAGACTAGTACTATTACTGCAGTGTTCTTCTTTCTTAGACAGGATTGAAAGGACATTTTCACTAGTATAGCAGCTAGGTTAGCACAAAATTAGAGTTAATGTGAAAATTTTGGTCTCAAACACATTTTTAACATGTTGCTTGTTTCGGATTTTGCAGCTTATTGTGCTGTTGCCAAAGAATCTGTTGAGAATCAGCTTTCGTTCGCTTTTCTGGAAAATCTGAAAGCAGACTTCGAGAAGAGATATGGCGGTGGTACGGAAGCGGACACTGCTGTTGCCAAAAGTCTCGATAAGGAGTTTGGGTATGTCTAAGCAATCTATGACTGCTTTTGATTATTATTTTGATATACAAAAGAATGGAATGAATGAAGACATTGTCCGAAAATTTGAAATCTGCAGCCCCATTATGAAAGAGCATATGCAGTATACAGTTGACAATGCCGAAGAGATCATTGGAAAACTAGCGAAAGTGAAGGCCCAAGTCTCTCAAGTTAAAAGTGCTATGCTCGACAACATTGTCAAGGTACGTCAACATGTGTAACGTGTTTGAGAAATCACGGCCAAACCACAGTACACAACGCGAGAAGAACAATCGAGTAAATAACGCAACCCAGAAAAAGGCGTAGAGATTTTTGCGTGATTCTCCATCTTTGTACGTAGTTGAGTACATTCACCGGTCACGCCAATATCCACTATGTATCCAATGAAGAAAGAGTCCATATTACATCCGCTGTTGCATATAGCAGACCGTATTAGGTCTCAGAAACCTAATGAAAAACATGAGTTGGCATTGTTTCCTCTTACATTTTCATGCTTGATCTGTCAGGATCTTTTCTTGTTCTTAAGTAATCTTTTTTGAGGTTGGAATGCAGAATTTAGTTGGATAATCTGCCTTACTTGGTTCTCAGAAAGACTAGACTAAAATCAGTAACCGAAGAATCTCGCTGTCATTTGAATACTTGGGAGTCTGGGAATGATTGTAGAAACTGAAATCACGAGTTAGTTAAGTACAGATTTCGCGAAGATGAATGCACAAGTTTCTACAGAAAGAGCACAAACAAAATAGGCTATTCTAACTGAAAGTTGTGTCTCTTTTACATTCTTATGTTTTCCCTCTGTTGGAATATTTCACAATCTTTCACGTTTTATCGCATCCGTTCTAACTTATGTTACTCGTGTATACTTTTCAGGTTACCGACCGGGGAGAAAGCCTTGCAATTTTGGATGGCAAGGCTCAAGATCTACGTGATTCGGTAAGTAGATATATTCCTACATTCCAAGAATGATCTTCGGCCCTTCTTTCTCTTTTCTGCACAGTTTTGCCTCATTATCAGAGGCAAAAGTTGCGACAAACAACTATATAAGGTGCAAAAAAAACACCACGGACGATTGACTATACTCGAATCTGACAATTTTCAGGCCCAACAATACAAGAAAACAGCGACGCAGATCAAGCGGAAGATGTGGTATAAAAACATGAAAACAAAGTTGGTTGTGATCGGAATTCTGTTACTTTTGGCCTTGATAATCTGGCTTTCTGTTTGCCGTGGTTTCAATTGCACCAAGTAGTAGTGACTTCAGTAGAGTTTCGGACTCATCCTATTCTTTCCCCTGACAGAATGGTTTCAATTGCACCAAGTAGTAGTGACTTCAGTAAGTTGGGTTGGTTACCATTTGGAAAACTGTAATTGTTTGTGCTATAAAACTACATGGTCTGGTAGAATTTATAGATCTTGTTTCGTCGAAGCTTGAATTCCTTAACTAAATTTATTGAAGAGTACAGGAATGTGGTTTCGGGGCGTGCCCCTTGGTGTTCCTGATGGTTTTATCTACCCATATGCTTATCGACCAATCCTACAAACTCAGGTGGAAATTCAAAGAACCACAAGCCTAACCTCACGGATTTTGAACCACGTGAATCACCCGAAACAGAACCCACAGGCGACGAAGGATAAATCTGCAAATTCTTCAAGTTGTTTGGATGAAATAAATATGTTTAATACTACAAATTTTCATTCACGTACTCAACATTTAGGCACCATTGCTCATTTGTCCATGAACCTCACAATCCATAGGAGAGGAATTCAAAATAGGAAGCTGCACTTGCATTTGCATAATATATAGCTATTACTGACTGGGCATACATCAAAGAAGTTTCCCGTAATGATTGCCTTCAACCTAAACAAGTGCCAAATCTAGGATCTAGCATTGTAAAAAACTTTTGTCATTCCCTTCCTTGTCGGCCGTGTTTGAGAAACCTGATCAAAGATGCAAAAACTGCAGAGTTATCACCAAAATTGAATACTCACGAAACGACACAGATGAATGTATATCGGCAGATACTTGCAAACTCGATTTTTTTTTTTTTTTGAACAGCGGACGGATATTGGCAAACTCAAAGGTGGCAAAATATGGAAGTAAGAACAAGAAGGGAAGATAGAAGATGATTGAAACTGCAAAAAGCACTCACTGACGACAAGAGCAATTGGGTGGATGTAATATCAGTATCAGTACCTTCATATATGGCTCCTGATCTCTGAGATATCAGGAACATGTTTTCCTCCACAGGGGCAGCCACGATGGTCCCCTAAATGAGATTGAAAAACACGCTCGACCCAATCTTAAACGAGCTTTAATCAAGCTGATCTCGAGCTGTTTACAATTTTTATACATGTCGTAAGCCGAGCAGGCCGAGTAGTACCTTATTCGAGCTTGGTTTAAATTGAAGAAATTTTTTTTTTAAAAAAAAGACAATTCTTAAGCACCCTGAACTATACACAACCTTCCACTAGTATTTTTTATTGCCACATCAAAGATACGTAAATTAAAAAAAATCACAAACATCGAGAAGTCCATTTTACCAAGTCCTGAGTTTTCACGCGTCAGGACAAGTCAACACGGTGGCGTTTCAGCTAGCTCCTGGCTTGATCCGTTCCTAGCTTATGGTTGTTCACAACTAGCGAAAGTGAAGGCCCAAGTCTCTCAAGTTAAAAGTGCTATGCCGGACACCAGTGTCAAGGTATGTCAACATGTGTAATGTGTTCAAGAAATCGGCCAAACCACAGTACACAACGCGTGAACACACAATATATAACGCAGCCCAGAAGAGGCAAAGAGATTTTGCATGATTCTCCATCCTTGTACATAGTTGAATACTTCCACGGCTCACACCAATATCCACTATGTATCCAATAAAGAAAGAGTCCATATTACATCCTCTGTTGCGTATAGGCTATAGCAGGCCGTATCAGGTCTCACAAAACCAAATGAAAAAAGATGAGTAACCAAAGAATCTCGCTCTCATTTGAATACTTGGGAGTCTGGAAATGATTGTAGAAACTGAAAGTTCCATAATAATGTGTAGTGAAATCACGAGTTAGTAAAAGTACAGATTTCGCGAAGAAGAATGCACAGTTAAGTTTCAACAGAAAGAGCACAAACAAAATAGGCTTTTCTAAAGGAAAGTTGTGTCTCTTTTACAATCTTAAGTTTTCCCTCCGTCGAAATATTTCACAATCTTTCAAGTTTTATCGTATCCGTTTTAACTTATGTTACACATGTATACTTTTCAGGTTACCGATCGGGGAGAAATCCTTGCAATTTTGGATGGTGTTCAAGGTTGTCAAATGGGTGGGGGTGAAGTCAAATGTCATAAGTGGGTTGAGTCTTTATTGAGTTATTGATTCATTTAGAACTCATTAGTTATGTGTCCAATTACTTAATACCCAACTTGACTCATTTATTTAAAATTAAACCATTTTATACTTTATGTGAACCACTTTATGCGGTTGCTTAGTGGAGGTGGTAAGTGGAATTACTCTTTTGCCCTTCCATTTAAAAAAAAGATATCACTGAATCAAGAAATGACAGACAGTACCCCTCAGTTTTGAAAAATGAAAAGCAGATACGACAGCTTGTACAAATGAAAAGCAAATGAAAAGGCAATATAACTATGTAAACTTCATACTTGCTATATCCTATCATTCAAATTTTGCTTGGCTAGATTTATTTGTATAAGGGCGAAATATTTATGATTGTCAATGACATGCGTCAAAACACATTCATCCGTGTAATTGCGATTATTTGATTATTGAGTTAATTTCTTGTGGAAAAAATATCAAGCAATTAGATCGAGTCATCTATCGGTCTCCCAACAATCACGCACGTGACTCGGCTTTCCTAGTCAAGATTGGAATCATGGAGAAAAGGAAAGTGAGAAAAGGAAAGTGGGAACAAGGAAACAATATATTTGATGAAAGAGGGTTTTGCTCGAGCAAAATCTCAAGCTTTTCAGTTTTGCTTGAGCAATTCGATCAGTTTTGCTTGAGCAAGCGATACAACAACTTATGGTCCTGTTTATAAATATCGACCCATTAGGTCAAGAATGTGACCAGCATCGAAATAAAAGTGAAGAGCTCGTATTTCTCATCTTCTATCACTTTTGGTGGCTAGGGTTTGTGCAACTTGAAGACCAGTGAAGGTTTATCAATACCTATGCTCTAAAGAACCATCTTCGAGGGGTTTTCTATAACAACACATTCAATCTCTACGCAAAGCCCTTTCGTGGCTTGTGGATTCGAGACAGTGACGGTCAAACATTCAGAGAGGTGTGCGTGGATTTAGCAAGAGCGTCTAGGTTTAGGTTTGTGGAGTTCAAACTTATTGTAAGAGTTCTTGTAATCTCGTGTTTTAGTAGTGCTTGATTTCTTCCCATGGTTTTTTTTCCCGTTTAGGGTTTTCCACATATATATTAATGCGTTCATCTTTTTATTGCTTCTCGTTCGTTTGATTAGCTTATTTATCGATTGGTGGATTGATTAATTAAAAAGATTAAAAAAATAGCAAATATTTATATACCTAGGCGCGGTAGGTTTTTTCAATTTGATTTCCTGCCATGTTTGGATTTGAGTTTGTGGAGACTTTAAAAAAAAAAAAGGTAAGATTTTTCTCCATACATCCCAGCTGTCTCCATTACCCTTTATTTTCCAAGATCTAAACACAGCCTTGGCGCATTTTTACCCGCCGTGTGAGTTATGTTACCGTTGTCACTTGTTAAATGCTCTTCTTGTATTAGCTACATCCTATGAAAGTTACTTACTTACTGTCACCCTGCCTTGTATTTGAGTAATGTTACTGTCACGCGTTGCAATTTCTTAGCATGGGAATGGTGGTTGGATTGTCAAATAATCCAAGACTACGTGCGTAGCTGGAACGTATAGGCCACAAACATATAGGCCACAAACATATAGGCATACAGCAGTGGCAGAGACAATATAGGACCAGTGGGGGCACGGGCCCCCACTATAACTTAAGTGTCTAGGTCAATTTTTACGCATCTTGTTTAATTCGAGAGGACCAATTCCACTGTCCATTTGTAAGAGTCTCAATTAACGTTAGAGCATTGTATGGCCTTGCCCTTGCTCCAAAGTAGTTAATAGAACCTAAGGTTTTGAACCTGAGACCTTAGGAATGAGTAAACTACCAAGTCTCAAGACTTGACTATATGGCCAACCCCTTGAAGTTTGTTTGACAGTTAATTTAATGGCTCTGAAATTAGTCAATGTACGCATAAGTTGGTCTGAACATCTGGTTTGATGCCCCCACCAAGTGGAATTCCTAGCTATGCCACTGGGCATACATAAAAGTCCTACGACATGGTATATTGTTTTAAATATTTTTAGTTGTTTTAGTTGTATTGTTGTTGGCACTCCGAACTCCCGAGTTTTAAAATTTTTATTTTGTATATGCCTGATTTGAATATTATTACTAATTATTCATATATAGCTACTTATAATCTTAATAATTTTGGTTTGATTAGATAAAAAATCGGTTATTTTATATTCTCATTTTTCAATTTCTTTCATAAATAAAAAATAATCTTGAAGTTGTCACTCCCCTTTTCTCTAACGCCACTCCCCTTTGTGTCTCTATTAGGTGATTAATTTGTTTTGTGAGAGAAGAGGAGTGCCGTTAGAGAAAATGGGAGTGGCAAAATCAATTCCCTAAAAAATATATGTCTATTTATCCGGTCCCCCGGAGACAAAATCCTGATTCCACCACTGAAGAAGAGTAGTGGACTCCGGCCGGAGCATCCTCCCAAGTACCAAGAATGACGTAGATTACAACTAAATCACAATTTCCGTAGATCGCATCGGCTTGTTTTTCTTGGCCAGGACCATGTCCAGGCACCAAAGCTTGCCCCTGGAAAGTGTTGGATTTCGAGCTTCAAGGTTTTAACTTATAAAATTGAGATGATGTTCATGCTCACGTTAAAATACGCACCTGGCCTATGCCATGTATACCTCCTTTTTGACATTACAAGCTAATTTGAGGGGTAACTGACTTGTGTCTAAAGCAATTAAGTTCACTCAAATAAAGTCATTATGCCTCGATCATTTTATCAGTTCTTATTTCTCTCAATTTAATCCATCATTATGAAGGGCAGGCCTTGCGCAACGGTAAAGCATTGCTCCATTGTGACCTGGACGTCACGGGTTCAAGTCGTGGAAATAGCTTCTCTACTTGCAAGGGTAAGGCTGCGTACATCAATCATTCCCCAGATCCTGCAATGACAGGAGTCTCGTGCACTGGGTTTGCCCTTCTATTATGAGTTCCCTCTCTGTTGTATTGCATTTTCCTCTACATTTTGAGAATAGACACAGTATTTTGAGAATAGACAAAGTATTTGGGTGTTATTCATCAAGGAGCAAGTACATAAGGAGGGAGGAAAAGGAATTGCTTTTTTAATTCTCATTACCATTAACGAGAGTATTGAGATTTCTGGCAGTAATTTAGATGTGAGATTTATTCCATATCCAATTTTTTGAAGGCCTTTATGATCACACAGAGTGAAATGCCTTTCTTTTCACAAAAGGAGAAATGTACTGGGTACCACAGCTACTACTATTTTCAGCCAAGTAAACTGCGCTTGACGAATATATGTACATATTCCAATTTCATTATTCTAGCGTAATGATTGCAACGCGACCGATATGTAAAATGAAGTTTTAACGGTTCATAAGCCTGAAAGTACTTTACTTAGTTAAGCAACAAAGATCATTGACTGATCAAAACCTATCTTCTTTCTTTATTTAGATTATTTTTGCTACATAAGGTCCCAATATATATACGTAACTTTTAATGCGCATCAGATATCCTCCTGGTCTCCTTTGGGCCATGCAGTTTGTGCATTCCAGTTCTTTTATGTTTTTAGATTAAATTTTAATTTTAATGTAATCAATTGGGGCAGTGAACTTATTAATGTAGATTTTGTTTTGTAATTCAGGCTTCAAAATACCCCACCAAAACAAAAGATCTGTGAGGGTACAAACCCAGGAAAGGAAAATCTTTCTTCTGGTCTGTTCTTACCGTACCTATGTCATTGTATACATTTTTAGAGTTTTTATTCTGTTCGGTTCTCATTCTTTTACTTTGGTTGTGACTAATCTGGATGGTGATATCTTCCCGACACACGTACACACATTTTACACCATTCAGTTTGATACGGACGCAGTGCGGAAAGATAGTAAACCACATGGGTTTCAAATTTCTTAAGAAATGGTAATTTCTTTATGGTCTTTACTAATTTTACGCAATTTGATTTATTCTTTGTTTGATTTCTCCAAGAAAATGCAGGGTAAAAGTAACCGTAGTCCAAAGCTATATTCGGCTTTAGTCGATACATAATCTATATTGCAAGAATTTCCATTGACCCTTGTAAAATTGTTTGGAGTAGATAATTTTTTGTTTGAATCTGTGTTCTCTTCTGGTTATGCGAACCAGAGTAAAATTGGTATGTTGATTGCCTACTGAAGAGAGAGTGTAGGTATTTGGATGTAACAAGCTAAGATTGGCGCCATTGAAGCTACCCCCATTTGTCTGTTAGTATGAGCATTGGCAAAGCTCAAACAATTTTAGTTGCAGATCTTTTCATGGTACTTGGGTGGGATTTTGGTTTTTTGGACTCTATGTTTTGTACTTATGGGTTCTGCTTTCTTTGGAGCTCTTATTTTGACTTTCTATGATAAATTTCATCGTATAGCCAAAGTTCTATGAAAGGTCATTATTTGGTTGTGTATTGCTTGGGAACTTAACAGAAACAAGATGTGGTAGGCCGAATCCGAACATAGCCTCGGGGCGGACCCCAGCAACCATGAGGGTGGATTGGGCTAGCCACATTAGGCCGAACTCAGTGCGCTCAGGGTGTTACAAGACGGAGTAAAGTCGAGCGGAGGAGGAGGACCAAGCCGAAGGGTCCTCCGGTTTGAGTCGCTCAGTAAGAGACCCGTACCCGAGGATTCGGATCGGTCTGTCAGGTCGGTTGGGTATCCAATGACAGTTTGACCTGAGGTGTGGTCCCCATTGGGAATACCCCTCAAGCGGGTTCTAGAAGTGTCTACGGGCTTCCGAAGCTAGGGCGGACGTATGCAAGATGTCATAGAGATGTCATAAAGCTTAAGGCAATGTATGGTGACATCACAGGCACGTGTTGGGCATACCTTGGCTTGGGATGCAAGTACCCCTATCCTCTAAATAGGAGAAGAGAGCCCAAGAGTAAGGTATGTTCTCACACCCACCTAAAGTACACTCTCTCTCTAGTATACTAACTTGACAGTCGAAGGGGCAAAGGGCGGACCACCACCTCTTGCCTTGGTGCAGGTTACGAGGAGGAGCACAGAGAGAGGTGATCCGGAGGAGCTAGCGGAAACCACCACACCACAATTGGCGCCATTGCCAGGGAATCTTCCCTATACGTTGGTTTACGTAACTCTTCAGAGGTTTTTCTGAGAATTCTCAGTGGGTATTGGGGGATGGGTTTAGCAAGACGCACGGCGGCGCGGACAAGTGGCCATGGACGGAACACTGCCACGACTGGGGTTTTTGGATCGAGCTGTCCGAAACTTGATCGGACCAACAAGGGTGGTGTGTCTCCCTCGGACGAGCTCATTGGTGGTGTCGGCGTTGAGCTTCGACACCGGAGGAAGGTTCTGCAACCATTTGAATGGTGGTGGACGGTGGCGGAGCGGTGGTTCAAAGGCGGCCCTGATTAGGAGTGATCATTTCGGTGAAATGGCAGAACGTTTGCGGCTTCGGCCTGTTTAACCAATTTGTAAATTTCTGTATCTCTCAGTGGTATGGCCAAGCGAGGACGAGGCTTTGGCCAGTTAGTAAATTTTTTATCATACTCGATTCAAAGTTAAATTTTTTCCATCACTTCGAATTAGACTGCCTCTCCGAGTCCAGCCTAACCCGAAGTGGGGGTTAGTTGGATGGTGTGATAGACTCGGTCTTACGATAGAAGACTTAAAAAAGTGTTGGAAAAAGAGCACGCATCCAAAAGAAATTGGGGCTACGGCCCCCTATTTAAACTATATTCTTTACTTGGCTAAATCCAAGTTCGAATGGTAATTGCTGAATAGATATGCGTCATCATGAGGCTTCAGCCGGTTTGTCATTCTCCGAGCGCATAAGGCTTTGGTCGGTTTATCATGCTCGGAGCAGATGAGGCTTCAGCCGGTTTATAAATTTGTTGATCATTCTCGGTAGAACGGCCGAGCGAGTGAGGCTTCGACTGGTTTGTAAAGTTGTTTACTCCGTATTATTCTCAGTAGTATGGCCAATCTTGAACGAGGCTTCGGCCGGTTTATAAATTTGTTGATCATTCTCGGTGGAATGGCCGAGCGAGTGAGGCTTCGCCCGGTTTGTAAAGTTGTTTATTATTCTCGGTAGTATGGTCAAGCTTGAACGAGGCTTCAGCCAGTTTATAAATTTGTTGATCATTCTAGGTAGAATGGCCGAGGGAGTGAGGCTTCGGTCGGTTTGTAAAGTTGTTTATTGTTCTCGGTGGAAAGGCTGAGCGAATGAGGCCTTGGCCGGTTTATAAATATCCTTTTTATTCTCAGTGGTATGACTGAGCGCGAACGAGGCTTCGTCCGGTTTGTAAATATCTTTATTATTCTCGGTGGCATGACTGAGCGCGAATGAGGCTTCGGCCGGTTTGTAAATGTCTTTATCATTCTCGGTGGAATGGCTGAGCAAACGAGATTTCAGCTGGTTTATAAGTTTCTGTATCATTCTTGATAGTATGGCCTAGCGGATGAGGCTAAGGCCGATTTGTAAATCTCTTCTTCATTCTCAGTGGCATGGCCAAGCGTATTGAAACTTGTTCATCATTCTCGGCAAAATTACTGAGGCTGCCTTCGATGAATAAAGTTCGTGGCTGACCATGATTGGTGGTTAAATCCGGGGCTAAAGGTTCCTATCATATGGAAAGTTGCCTCGATCGATGCCAAGGAAAGGGGCTCCAACGGCAGAGTTTTAACTCTTCACTTTCAAAAGAGGACTATTCTGGTTTGAAAAGAGGACGGTCCAGTTTTCATCATACGGTAATGTAAAAATTATCGAGGATCGCTCCCATTTATTGAGAGGTTGGTCCGGTTTTTAAACACAAGAAGAATGGATCTTTGAGGACCCGATGGTCTGGTTTGAGAGACATGGATTCGGTCACACTAAACGGTTCAACTACTTGTGCCCGCAGAAGGTCCACGAGAAGTTGAGTGCCTATTGTGGTGGGCCAAATCCAAACATAGCCTCGGGGCAGACCCCAGCAACCATGAGGGTGGATCAGGCTAGCCACGTTAGATCGAACTCAGTGCACTCAGGGTGTTACAAGACGGAGTAAAGACAAGCAGAGGAGGAGGACCAAACCGAAGGGTCCTCCGATTTGAGTCGCTCAGTAAGAGACCCGTACCCAGCCGAAGGGTCCTCCAGTTTGAGTTGCTCAGTAAGAGACCCGTACCCGAGGGTTTGGATCAATCTATTGGGTCGGCTAGCTATCCAAAGATGGTTCGACCTGAGCTATGGTCGCCATTGAGAATACCCCTCAAGTGGGTTTTAGAAGTGTCTACGGGCTTCCAAAGCTAGGACGAACGTATGCAAGATGTCATAGAGATGTCATAAAGCTTAAGGCGGTGTATGGTGACATCATAGTCACGTGTTGGGCATACCCTGGCTTGGGGAGCAAGTACCCCTGTCCTATAAATAAGAGAAGAGAGCCCAAGAAAAAGGTATGTTCTCACACCCACCTAAAGTACTCTCTCTCTCCAGTATACTAACTTGATTGTCGGAGGGGCAAAAGGTGGAGCACCACCTCTCGCCTTGGGGCAGGTTACGAGGGGGAGCACAGAGAAGGAGCTAGCGGAAACCCAGCCGACCCGACAGACCGATCCGAACACTCGGGTACGGGTCTCTTACTGAGCGACTCAAACCAGAGGACCCTTCAGCTTGGTCCTCCTCCTCTGCTCGACTTTACTACGTCATGTAACACCCTAAGCGCACTAAGTTCGGCCTAACGTGGCTATCTACATCCACCACTAGAGTTTCATCTATGGCCGCATCAGGAGGTCGGCGTAGAAGTCGTCTTCTTCGTCCACCGACCCCTTGGCATCGTAATTTTGGACCATCTCTTCTTCATCAGTTGTAGCAAACTCGCAATCGTTGGCCTTCGATTAAGACCTAAAAGGACAGTAACGAGGAATTGAGTTAGCTATAACCTCAAAAGGATGTTTAGGCTAATCTAAGGGAGGTCCGATCTTACTCTTGAATACTTTTATTGGGTGATTATGTGGGAGGTTCGAGTCAAAGGATGTTCGGTCTAATTATTGAAGATTTCGATAATACATGGAATGCTCTGTCTACCGCCCTAGGCTTGATGGGACGTCACCTTCTCGATACAGAGCACGAAAAATCTGTTCTTGGACCTAAAATGGTGTAAAAAGGCGAGATCAAAAATGAATGAATGAGTTTAGAAGGTTCGAAATACTTACATGGTAGTGGAGCGAATCTAGAACAGCGTGGAGTAGAAAATCAACCTCTTTGAAGAAGTTGCAGTAGCAAGAGCTCTGGAGTGAAAAAATATCAGGAGCGGTGGTTCTCTCTCTTCCCTCTCACCTATATAAAGCCTCATTACGTACTTTGTGATGAGCACCCGAGAATGCAATGAAGGGTGCGTTAGTATCTAGGTTTAGTATTAATTTAAGTGTTAATTAGTTATTTTTAATGATTTTTGCTCGTAGAATGTGTTGGTGCTATTTTGTAGGTGAATCGCCTAATAAGGAGCTTTAAAGGTCTAAAGCGTGTCATGGCCTGAGAATGACTCGACGGCCAAGGCGCAGCTCAGGCAGAGCCCAGGCAGAAGATCATCGCCAAGGCGCATCTCAGGCAAAAGTTACCCGACGTCAAGGCTGAGCAAGGCGAGGCCGAGGCTAAGGCGTGACCGACGGCTGAGCAACGCCAAGGCAGAGCCAAAGCAAGAGGAACAGCCCGAGCAGAAGAAGCCATTGCCAAGGCAGAAGCAGCCGACGCCAAGGCAGACCAGGCGACGCCCAAGCATGGCCAAGGCAAGATCAAGCACCGCTCGAGCAGTGTAGCAGCCAACGCCCGAGCAAGGCCTTATGGCCCTCGGCAGCGATGGGAAGGGAAACTTGGCATCGATGCCGAGCCCCTTAGAGCCCCAGATCCTTATCAAGCTCGGCATCGATGGGACTTATGGCTTGACATTGATGCCAAGCCCCTTAGTGGCCAGCTTAAGCCCTTTGCCATCGATGCCGAGGGCCGTAGCACGGATTTTCAGAGCATATCCAGGGAATATTCCAGGCGCGGATCTCCTGAGTATAAAAGCTTGTGACATCACTTTGTACAAACAATTAGAGATTATTAGAGAGTACTTTTCTAGATCTAGCTTAGATTCAATTTACCTTGTTGCATTGTTCTTGCTTTGTTCTTAAATTTCAGCAGCTTATTTCTTAATTTCCAGCCTTCATTAATTTTCTTTTGCTATTCTTGCCTTAATTAAAGTTGTTACTCTTCTTCCGATTTATCGTTTGATCCAATTTATTTCTAGTGTCGCTTTTCAATTATGCTAAGTAGATTTTTGTTGCTTCCTCCTATCTCTCTAGATATGAGTGAGTAGTTTTAAGGGTTAGGTCATGGGATGATTAATCATCCCATGGCTTGGGCAAAAATTGCATTTTTTACCAATAAAGCTTCAATTTTTGGATTTAAAGATTAATGTGGGGTTCGGATTTGTTTCGTAAATCGCCTAGGTGTTAAGCTCTTTGATCATGTGTAGGTAGGAGCGTTGCCTACCTACCACACATGATGCTTAGAGCTTTGTCGCTCGAAGTGGTTATCGAACGAATTCTAGAGCTAGCTTAAAAATTAAATCTCTCTTTTCTGGTTTAGGAACCTTCAATTGCGTATCTTGAACTGCGTGAATTGGTGAAAATGTGATTTAGCTCGAGTCATGAGTGCTAGTGATTCCTAGACCTAGCCTATCTGTAACATTTTTTTTAATTGAGGTGCTTAAATGTTACATTTAATAACTTAAGGGCTAAAGTGCATTTTTTTTAAAAAGTGATGTGCATGTGTGCCGTGTGTATGTGTTATGTGTGTGTGTGTGAGTCAAAAAGAAAAAAAAAAAAAAGAAACCCAGAGGTGGGGGTTTTCTCTTCTACGTTAGAGAGAGAGAGAGAGAGAGATAGAGAGAGCGGGTGTGAGAGTCAGAGAGGGAGGGAGAGAGCTGCCGAGAGAGAGCAAGGGAAAGAGAAGGCTGGGGAATTAAAAGCCCTAACTTGGTAAGCAACTTTTACGTGTATTTTTATGGGTATTGATACAATAATCCATTATGATCATGGATTGAGTTATTAAGGTTTTTAAAATCAATTGAGTTCATCTAATTAGACTATTATTTGCTGTTTTTCTCTTTGAAACTGTTAATTTTATTTAGAAGCAAAAGAATTCAGTGTTAAGAGTTGAATTTGGTAACTAGGCTATTGGTTGAGTTCCTGCAGGAATTTTATTGTGAGAACTGTGAATAATGAATGTTTTAGGTGCCTAAACCAAGTGGAAATTGGTAGTACGTGCTGAAATAATAGTCTATAAGTGCTGAAATTGGGTTTGAGTTGCTTAAATTGTAGATAGGTGCAGCAAAAATGATTTCTTAGTTGCTGAATCTGTTTTTGAGTGCTAAACTGTAACTGGTTGCTGAAATTGTGATATATAAGTGCTGAAAACTGCACTTTAGTGCAGTACGTTGATAGATCAATGCTGGAAATTACCACTATGTGCTGAAACAATAACTTTAAAGTTGCTAAACTGAAGTTACGTGCAAGAGTTTAGTGGTTAGGTGCTGGAAATTGATCTTGTTTGCTTAGAATACGTTTGTGAGAATTGGGATATGAGTTCTCATCTTCGAAACTGAAAATCGATTGTTATACTTGATTGAAATTGGTGTTTCGATCATTATATTTAGTTAAGGGAAGAGTATAAGCAAGCGATTGCTAGTATTCATTCTTATGAGTATCTTCATATTAGTGCTGACATGTGTGGATACGTATGTTGAATGCTAGGTTCGGAGGCGACTACAAGCACCGTAGCTCCACGTAGGGAGTGACTGTGTTGGTTTTCTTTTTGTTGGATACCGAGGTGAGTGTTCGATTCATAGATGTTCTTCAATTGGATTGTGACAGTTTTTGGTATCGGATTGAATTTGTGATATTGGACTGTGACTTTGTGTCGATGGGCAACAACGGCCGGACTTTGTGTCGTGTCACTGACTTCGTGTCGATTCAATGGCTTTATGCTGAAATTATGACTTTGTGTCGAGCTAGTGACTTCGTGTCGGATTAAAGACTTCGTGTCGATTATTTGCTTATGCTTAATTAATGATGAACTTGGATTTATTGTTTCTATTGAACAACATCCATGTCTCATATACACTCCTGGAACTCGTTTGGGGTTCCAGGTTTGCAGGTATAGGTTGGTGTCCACTACAGGTTGCGTTTTGCATTTTGGGACTCGCTCGAGGAGTGCATGGTTGCGGCCTGTGGGAGTCTTGTCTCCCGGCCCGTAGTTAATATTTGCTTAGTTTAGTTTTGGGCAATAGTTGGTTATGTAAAGTTTATCACTTGACAGACTTCCGCTGTAGTTTGTAAATGACAATCTTTGTTTGAGGTGTAAATAAAATGTGGTTGTTGAATTTCAGTTTTAGTTATTGTAGGCATTGGTAGTAGCTGGTTGTCGCATGTCGTATCGGAATAGGCTGATGAGATGCTATTTCGGAACGGGGCGTGACAATTTTTGGTATCAGAGCCTAGAGTTTTCTAGATTCTGAGGTGTCCTTGAGCGAGTTGTGGTCTAGTAGTGGACTTTAGGAAGTTGTTCCTTTTTGTTGGGTCGAGTTTAATGTTGGTTTATCTAACATGATGAAATAGTATATGTTATTGCTGTTGTTCAATTGAATTGCAACAGGTGAAGGGAAATGGAAAATCTGGAAGGGGAAGCATCTTCTCATCCAGGGCAAGGTGATGCGGCTGGTGGGGCTGGGGCCAGAGACATAGAAAGACTTTTGGCTGCTATAACACAGTATGTTGAACAACAAGCTGCAACTCCAATTAATCAGAATGTTGGATTACTAGAGAAATTCAAGAAGCTTTATCCAACGGAGTTTGAAGGTACTTTTGAACCTCAAGAGGCAGAGGATTGGTTGAAAACGGTTGAAAGGGTTCTAACAGCTATGGGAGTTACTGACGAGCAAAAGGTGACCTTAGCAACTTTTACCTTAAAAGGGCAAGCTTTAATATGGTGGGAGGCAAGTCAGAGGTTGCTCTCAGCTCCACTGCTCGATGTTCAGCCACCTGTGCCACAAGTGATTACGTGGGCGAGATTTGTGAAGGCCTTTAATGACAAATATTGTCCTGAGATGTATCGTTTTGCGCAAGAAGCGAAATTTATCAATCTTAAACAGGGGAGTATGTCGGTGGCCGAATATGATACCAAGTTTAATGCTCTTTCAGCTTACGCTACGGATATGGTGGATACTGAGGAAAAGAAAGGTAGACGGTTCAGAAGGGAACTGGAGGATAATGTTCGAACCAGAATAACGGCTTATAAAGCAGAAGATTATGCGGATTTGGTTGAAACGGCAAAAAAGGTTGGCAAAGATGTTGAAGAAATGTTTGAAAAGTGGGAATAGACTAAAAGGAATAAAATTGCAGCCAGTCAAGTTAGGCAAGCAAGTAAATCTGGTGGTGACTACAAGGGTGGAAGCAGATTCCAACATTTGAAAGGGCAAAGTGATTTCAAACAACAAAGTGGACAAGGGCGAGAAGTGAGTAAGCAAAGCGTGAGTAGGGAAGGTGGATCAAGCAGTCGAGGGACTTTCTTTCAGTGTTTCCGTTGTGGTTCTCCTGATCATCGTGTTAGAGATTGTCCGGAAGCAGGCAAAGGAATTAAATGTTACAATTGTGGTGAAATGGGGCATATGTCAACACAGTGTACAAAACCTCGTGCACTGGCAGCATCTTCAGTTGGAAGCATTCCTGTTAGACGCGGAGCTTCGAGTAGTTCTGTTGGCCGGGGTGGCGGAGTGGGTGGTTCTACTGCACCGGGTAGGGTGTTTGCTATGACACGACAGAATGTTCAGACTACTCCGGAAGTGGTGACAGGTACCTTAGTAGTTTCTGGTATTTATGCACAAGTTTTAATTGATCCAGGTTCTACGCATTCTTTTGTGTCGAACGTGTTTAGCATGCGTTTAAACAAATCTTGTGTGCTATTAGATACTGCTTTGACGATATCTACCCCCATTGGAGAGGTAGTGATTGTTGGGGTGTCATACCCAAATTGTGTGGTGTGTGATAATGATAGGAAACTAGAGGTGAATTTAATTCCTTTGGATATGTCTGATTTTGACATTATACTTGGCATGGATATCCTATCAACGCATCATGCATCTCTAGATTGTTTTAACAAAGAAGTTGTATTTAGAATACCTGGTGAGGCGGAAATTAAATTCTATGGTGATAGACGGGGTTCTTTGAAGGGTATGATTTCTGCATTTAAGGAAACAAACTTGTTGAGGAAGGGGTGTCAGGGTTATCTTGCTTTTGTGGTTGACACTGAAAAGAAACCACTGGAGTTGGCCGATATTCCTATTGTGAAAGAATTTTCGGATGTGTTTCCGGACGAATTACCAGGAATTGTACCTGATAGGGAGGTGGAGTTTACAATCGAATTGCTACCGGGAACGAATCCTATTTCCATTCCACCTTACAGAATGGCACCAGCTGAGTTGTTAGAGTTGAAAATTCAGTTGAAAGATCTGGTAGATTAAAGGGTTTGTACAATCGAGTATTTCACCTTGGGGAGCACCGGTTCTTTTTGTGAAAAAGAAGGATGGTACCATGCGCATGTGCATTGATTATAGACAGCTGAATAAGGTAACAATTCGGAACAAGTATCCTTTGCCCAGAATTGATGATTTGTTCGATCAGTTGCAAGGGGCAGCCATCTTTTCCAAGATAGATTTGAGATCGGGATATTATCAGATAAAAGTGAAGGATAGTGATGTGTCCAAAACGGCTTTCCGAACAAGGTATGGTCATTTTGAGTTTTTAGTTATGCCTTTTGGGTTAACTAATGCTCCTGCGGTATTTATGGATCTAATGAATAGGGTGTTTGAACCATATCTGGATTCGTTTGTTATTGTGTTCATTGATGACATTCTGATTTACTCTCGGAATAAGGAGGATCATGAACGGCATTTGAGAGTCATATTACAAACTTTGCGGGAGAAGCTATTGTACGGTAAACTGAGCAAATGTGAGTTTTGGTGTGATAGTGTTGTGTTTCTGGGTCATGTAATTTCCAGGGACGGTATTTGTGTTGATCCGAAGAAGATAGAGGCAGTGGTGAATTGGGAAAGGCCAACTAATGTTACTGAGATTCGTAGTTTCCTTGGCTTGGCAGGGTACTATCGAAGGTTCATTCAGGGCTTTTCTGCTATTGCGTTATCCATGACAAAATTGACAAGGAAAGATGTAAGGTTTACTTAGTCTGACGAATGTGAAACAGTTTCCAAGAGTTAAAGACTCAATTGGTAACAGCGCCAGTATTGACTCTACCGATGGGTAATGAGGATTTGGTGATATATAGTGATGCATCTCATCAGGGGCTTGGCTGTGTTCTGATGCAACGGGGTAAAGTTATTGCGTTTGCGTCAAGGCAACTGAAAAATCACGAGCGCAACTATCCTACCCATGACTTAGAGTTGGCGGCAGTGGTTTTTGCTTTAAAATTGTGGAGGCACTACCTGTATGGGGTGACTTGTGAAATCTACACAGACCACCAGAGTTTGAAATATTTGTTTACGCAGAAGGGTCTGAATTTGAGGCAAAGGCGGTGGATGGAGTTAATCAAAGATTATGACTGTTCCATACACTATCATCCGGGGAAAGCCAATGTGGTTGCCGATGCTTTGAGTCGGAAGACAGCTGGGAGGTTGGCTTGTGTTCAATGTACACGTATTGATATCTTTACTGAGTTGGCAATGATGGGAGTAGAGCTGGCTCTGACAAGAACTAATGCTTTGATAGCTCAGATTAGAGTGAGGCCTGTGTTGATTGATTACATTCGGGAGACTCAGTATCAGGATCGAAGGTTGAGGGGATTCAGAGATCAGGTTAGAAAAGGGAAACGAAGGGATTTCACGATTCGAGATGATGGAGTGTTAATGTACGGGAATCGGTTGTGTGTTCCTAGGAATTTAAACTTAAAGATGGAAATTTTGGAGGAGGCTCATAATTCACCGTATGCAATGCACCCGGGAAGCACAAAAATGTATCGGGATCTTAGAGAACATTACTGGTGGTATGGAATGAAGAAGGAGATAGCTCTGTATGTGGCTCGTTGTTTGGTGTGTCAACAAGTAAAGGCGGAACATCAACGACCGGCAGGTTTGCTACAAAATCTTCCTATACCGGAATGGAAATGGGAGCATGTGACAATGGATTTTGTGACAGGTTTGCCACGTTCTCAGAAGGGGTACGATTCCATTTGGGTGATTGTGGACAGATTGACAAAATCAGCTCATTTTCTGCCAGTTAAGACTACGTATACTACAGATAAATATGCTCAGATTTACGTTGATGAGATTATCAGGTTGCATGGGGCGCTTGTGTCTATTATTAGTGACAAAGATCCTAAGTTTACTTCTAGATTCTGGGCTAGTTTGCAGCATGCCTTGGGTACTTCTTTAAAATTCAGTACCGCTTTTCACCCTCAAACGGATGGGCAATCTGAACGAACTATTCAGACTTTGGAGGACATGTTGAGGGCATGTGTTCTTGACTTTAAAGGTAGTTGGGATAAATACTTGCCGACAATGGAGTTTGCTTGCAATAACAGCTACCATAGCAGCATCGGCATGCCACCGTTCGAAGCGTTGTATGGTAGAAAGTGTCGGACTCCTGTTTACTGGGACGAGGTGGGAGAAAGGCGTATATTGGGACAAGAATTGGTACAACAAACTGCTGAACGTATTGTACTCATAAGAGAACGGTTGAAAATTGCGCAAGATCGACAAAAGAGCTATGCTGATAAAAGGAGGCGAGACTTGGAGTTTCAAGTTGGTGACTGAGTATTTATTCGTGTGTCTCCTTGGAAAGGTGTTGTACGTTTCAAGGGTAAAAAGAAATTGGCTCCGAGGTATATTGGGCCATATGAGATCACTAGACGAGTTGGAGCAACGACGTATCGTTTGGCTCTACCAACGGAGTTGGCACGATTACACGATGTCTTCCATGTTTCAATGTTAAGGAAGTACATACCAGATCCATCTCATGTCTTGGGTACAGTACCGATAGAG
Source organism: Rhododendron simsii (assembly GCA_014282245.1). Classification (NCBI taxonomy): domain Eukaryota; kingdom Viridiplantae; phylum Streptophyta; class Magnoliopsida; order Ericales; family Ericaceae; genus Rhododendron; species Rhododendron simsii. The sequence continues at coordinate 1,105,761 of CM024954.1, read as the reverse complement.
TTAAAAGAAAACTTGACGTATGTTGTGGAACCGATTGAGATTCTAGAACGAGGAGAACGTGTCCTTCGCTCCAAGGTAATACCATTAGTGAAAGTTCAATGGCGTAATCATTCGGAGCGGGAAGCTACATGGGAGACGGAGGAGTCTATGCGAAAGAGCTATCCGTATTTGTTTGAATTTGGTAAGTAATTTCGGGGACGAAATTTCCTAAGAGGGGGAGGGTGTAACATTTTTTTTAATTGAGGTGCTTAAATGTTACATTTAATAACTTAAGGGCTAAAGTGCATTTTTTTTTAAAAGTGATGTGCATGTGTGCCGTGTGTATGTGTTATGTGTGTGTGTGTGAGTCAAAAAGAAAAAAAAAAAAAGAAACCCAGAGGTGGGGGTTTTCTCTTCTACGTTAGAAGAGAGAGAGAGAGAGAGAACGGATGTGAGAGTCAGAGATGGAGGGAGAGAGCTGCCGAGAGAGAGCAAGGGAAAGAGAAGGTTGGGGAATTAAAAGCCCTAACTTGGTAAGCAACTTTTACGTGTATTTTTATGGGTATTGATACAATAATCCATTATGATCATGGATTGAGTTATTAAGGTTTTTAAAATCAATTGAGTTCATCTAATTAGACTATTATTTGTTGTTTTTCTCTTTGAAACTGTTAATTTTATTTAGAAGCAAAAGAATTCAGTGTTAAGAGTTGAATTTGGTAACTAGGCTATTGGTTGAGTTCCTGCAGGAATTTTATTGTGAGAACTGTGAATAATGAATGTTTTAGGTGCCTAAACCAAGTGGAAATTGGTAGTACGTGCTGAAATAATAGTCTATAAGTGCTGAAATTGGGTTTGAGTTGCTTAAATTGTAGATAGGTGCAGCAAACATGATTTCTTAGTTGCTGAATCTGTTTTTGAGTGCTAAACTGTAACTGGTTGCTGAAATTGTGATATATAAGTGTTGAAAACTGCACCTTAGTGCAGTACGTTGATAGATCAATGCTGGAAATTACCACTATGTGCTGAAACAATAACTTTAAAGTTGCTAAACTGAAGTTACGTGCAAGAGTTTAGTGGTTAGGTGCTGGAAATTGATCTTGTTTGCTTAGAATACGTTTGTGAGAATTGGGATATGAGTTCTCATCTTCGAAACTGAAAATCGATTGTTATACTTGATTGAAATTGGTGTTTCGATCATTATATTTAGTTAAGGGAAGAGTATAAGCAAGCGATTGCTAGTATTCATTCTTATGAGTATCTTCATATTAGTGCTGACATGTGTGGATACGTATGTTGAATGCTAGGTTCGGAGGCGACTACAAGCACCGTAGCTCCACGTAGGGAGTGACTGTGTTGGTTTTCTTTTTGTTGGATACCGAGGTGAGTGTTCGATTCATAGATGTTCTTCAATTGGATTGTGACAGTTTTTGGTATCGGATTGAATTTGTGATATTGGACTGTGACTTTGTGTCGATGGGCAACAACGGCCGGACTTTGTGTCGTGTCACTGACTTCGTGTCGATTCAATGGCTTTATGCCGAAATTATGACTTTGTGTCGAGCTAGTGACTTCGTGTCGGATTAAAGACTTCGTGTCGATTATTTGCTCATACTTAATTAATGATGAACTTGGATTTATTGTTTCTATTGAACAACATCCATGTCTCATATACACTCCTGGAACTCGTTTGGGGTTCCAGTTTTGCAGGTATAGGTTGGTGTCCACTACAGGTTGCGTTTTGCATTTTGGGACTCGCTCGAGGAGTGCGTGGTTGCGGCCTGTGGGAGTCTTGTCTCCCGGCCCGTAGTTGATATTTGCTTAGTTTAGTTTTGGGCAATAGTTGGTTATGTAAAGTTTATCACTTGACAGACTTCCGCTGTAGTTTGTAAATGACAATCTTTGTTTGAGGTGTAAATAAAATGTGGCTGTGGAATTTCAGTTTTAGTTATTGTAGGCATTGGTAGTAGCTGGTTGTCGCATGTCGTATCGGAATAGGCTGATGAGATGCTATTTCGGAACGGGGCGTGACACTATCTTTTATCTAGTTTATTCGTCTTCAATTTAGCCTTTTAAATTTCCACCATTCAAAGTAAAACTCGGTTGGCTACCTAACAGTCGAAAACCTTGCTTACTCTACAAATCCGAGCGAAGCCATATAATTATTCCTGTGGGTATGATCCCGGTCTTCCGGATTATTATGCTTCAATTGGACGATTAAACCCTACGCTTGGGGTAATATTCTTCTATATCGGAAGTCTCGAAGCATTTTTGGCGACGTTGCCGGGGATTTCTTATTATGGCTTTCTTGGAGGTTCGACAAACCACTGTAAGTATCCCGCTTTCATCTCTTAGTAGTTTAGTAGTTTATATGTTAGTTGCTTGTATTTAGTCGGGTGGATACCTCTAACTTGACCTTGTTGTCAAACCTGAGGTGTAACGAAGCCAAGCTAAATATTAAGTTTAGTTTTATTACTTTACTTAGCTTAATTTGATTACATTGCTTAGCCGAGGTGGTGGCATAACCCCTCGCATATTCTGTTGCTTAGTTGAGGTGGCGGCATAGCCCCTCCAGTCTGTTAGTTTGTTGGTAGTATTTGCTTGTGTATGCGTGTTTACTGAAGTCCAATTTCAAATCGGCTTCATCGTTCTTCGTCTCCGCCAAAAATCCGTAGCATTGCTAGGGTGTATCCTGCCCACTCTCCGCCTCGCAAATTAAATCGCAATCGCATAGGCCCAATGGCCGAAGCAGCTCCAGTTCGTACTTTGCGTGATTATCTGAATCCGGAAAGGGCTCCTCAAGTATCGCCTATCGTTATTCCTACTTCGGCAGCTGGGAACGCATTCGAATTCAAAGTTGAGTATTTGAGGGTAATTCCAGAGTTCAGGGGAAGGGAATTGGAAGATCCATATTTGCACATCCGGGAATTCGAGAATATTCTGCACTCCTTTGTTACAGTTCCGGGGCAACTTAACCAAGATCGTTTGAAGTTGTTCCCGTTCACTCTCAAAGACAAGGCAAAACAATGGTTCAATTCGTTGAAGCCTCAATCTCTGCGTAATTGGGGGGATGTCCAGGATGCTTTTACTTCAAAGTTCTTTCCCGCGAACCGGACTAAATTGCTTATCGATCAGATTCAAAGTTTCAAGCAAAGGGATGGAGAGACCTACCATAAGTACTGGGAGAGATACAAGGATTTGCTCATGTCTGTTCCACATCAAAACTTCCCGTTATATCTTAGAGTTAACTACTTCTACACTAGATGCTCCCAAGAAAGTAAGCAGCTTTGGGATACGATGGTTGGCGGTGATTTCTTGGGAAAAACGCCGGAAGATGCTTGGGATTATTACGAGACCTTAGCAGAAAAGACTCAGTCTTGGCAATTTACCGATCCAGGGGATAGAGCGATGTTTTCTCAAGGTCCTACGGGCTCAGGAAAATTTTCTATTGCGGAGCATACAGCTGTTGAGACCCGATTGGAAGAGATTGCCCGAAAACTTAACAAGTTGGAGCTTAAGAGCGCTCAATCACAAGAGGTCAAAGCAGTTCGCCAAGTCGAGGAGGTTTGTGTCATTTGTGAGATGGTGGGCCATTCTACCGACGCTTGCCCCAATATTCCCGCTCTTAAGAATGCGATCAATGGTATAGTTCTGGAAGAGGTTCAAGCCGTTCAGCGTTTCGACCCTTATTCTCAATCCTTTAATCAAGGAGCGCGTCAGCAGCCGGCCTTTCGATGGAATCAACCCAATGAAGGGAGTTCTTCGCAAATGCCATTTCCCACTCCTCAACAATCTTGGAAGCAACCTCAAAATGCTTTCCGTTTTCCTCAAGCTCAAGGTCCACCGGGATTTGCTTAATCCGGTTCGTTCCCACATGCAAACCAATTTCAGCAACCACCTGCTCAGTTTCAACAACCACCAAAGCGTTCTTGGGACGATCAATTCAGTGCTCTCTTGCAAAGTCAGACTGCGATCAATGAACAACAAGCTCAGATGATAAATGATATCAGGAACCATTTGAGGAAGTTGACAACCACCGTGGGATTACTTCAACAAGAAAAAGGAAAGTTTCCTACCCAACCTCAACCCAACCCTCAAACAACGTCTACTTCGCCTAATCCTCAAGGTCTTCACTTTGCGAGCTCTTCGGTGACTTTCCCCGAGCAAGCAAAGGCTATTATTTCTCTTCGAAGTGGAAAGACTGTTGATAACCAAGTGGTGATGCCTTCAGAACCATCTTATTTGCCTCCTATCGATCGTTCAGTTCCAATACCAACCCTTGGGGAATCTCCCAAGGATGTGAGCGAAGAGGTTTTGGAAGATAAGGATAAGGAAAAGGGTAAAGCAAAGGAGAGTGTACCGGATCCTCGAGTTGTTCCAACACCGGCACCATTTCCCAACCGTTTGAGGGCTTTGGCGAAACCAAATTTGAATACGGAGTTGAATGAGCTGTTTAATCAAGTGAAGATCAACATCCCTCTTATGGATGCAATTAAGCAGATTCCGTCATATGCCAAGTTCCTGAAAGATGTATGCACTTAGAAGAAGAAGCTTAATGTTCAAAAGAAGATATTCTTAACCGAGCAAGTGAGCTCCATCATTCAAACGAGCATTGCACCGAAGTACAAAGATCCGGGGAGCCCTACTATTGCGATTACTATTGGGGGAAAGCGTATCGAACAGGCATTGCTTGATCTTGGGGCGAGTGTCAACCTGCTTCCGTATTCTGTTTATCAAGAACTTGGATTGGGGGAGATGAAGCCTACTCGAGTCACCCTACAGTTAGCTGATCGGAGTGTTCGTACACCGAGAGGAGTTGTGGAGGATGTCTTGGTACAAGTGGGCCAGTTTGTTTACCCGATGGACTTTATAATTCTCGACACCAATCCAAACGATTCTTTAGCTGCTTCTACTCCGGTAATTCTCGGGAGGCCCTTCTTAGCAACTGCGGATGCGATCATCAATTGTCGAAATGGATTACTTAATATGACTTTCGGTAACATGAAGATGGAAGTCAATGTTTTTAATGTGGGTAGTCAAATGGGGGATGATGAGAACGTGAATGAAGTGAGCTTTATTGATACTCTTGTGGAGGAACAAGTGGACGAGTTACTTTATAGCGATCCTTTGGAAGTTGCTCTCACGGCCGAAGAGGCCGAATTTCTCGAGGCTTCTGAAGTTAACTATTTGGTATCATTGCTCAATGAGGAAGATGAAGCGTGTGCTATGCATTCTTGGGTCCCAAAGTTCGATGAATTTGAAGAGCTTCCCCCACTTGAGAAGAAAGTTTTACCTTCTAGCGTTGAGCCACCGAAGTTGGAGTTGAAACCTTTGCCCGACACATTGAAATATGATTTCCTTGGAGATCACGAGACTTATCCTGTGGTTATATCTTCTTCTCTTGGGAATCCTCGAGAGGAAAAACTGCTTGATTCATTAAGGAGGCATAAGAAGGCTATCGGATGGACCATTGCGGACATTAAAGGGATTGATGCTACTTTGTGCTCTCATCATATCGCATTGGAGGATAATGTCAAACCGTCTCGTCAACCCCAACGTCGTTTGAATCCGATTATGAAGGATGTAGTCCGAGCCGAGGTATTGAAGTTGCTAGATGTGGGCATCATTTATCCCATAGCTGATAGTAAATGGGTGAGTCCAGTTCAGGTCGTACCAAAGAAATCTGGGGTAACCGTTGTGCGCAATGAGGAGAATGAGTTGTGCCAACACGTGTTCAGACGAGATGGAGAGTATGTATCGATTATCGCAAGCTCAATGCAAGTACCAGAAAAGATCATTTTCCCTTGCCATTCATCGATCAGATCTTGGAAAGGATAGCTGGGCACGCATTCTACTGTTTCTTAGATGGATACTCTGGGTACAATCAGATCGAGGTTGCTCTAGAGGACCAAGAGAAGATGACTTTCACTTGCCCCTTCGGAACCTTTGCTTATCGTCGGATGCCGTTTGGGTCATGCAATGCTCCGGGGACTTTCTCACGATGCATGATGGGGATTTTTAGTGATATGGTTGAGAAGATATTATAAGTTTTCATGGATGATTTTTCTGTGTTTGGCGACTCGTTCGAGTCATGCTTGGCCAACTTAGAAAAAGTTTTGATAAGATGTGAAGACAAGAATTTGGTGCTAAATTGGGAAAAGTGTCATTTTATGGTCACTCAAGGAATTGTTTTGGGTCATATTATATCATCGGATGGTATCGCGGTAGACAAGGCAAAGATCGATCTCATTTCTAATCTCCCGACTCCAAAGTGTGTGAAGGACATCCGTTCATTTCTCGGGCATGCCGGATTCTATTGCCGATTCATCAAGGACTTTAGTGCTATCTCTCGACCCTTATGCCAACTTCTTGCCAAGGACGTACCGTTTGAATGGTCTCTCGCATGTGAGCAAGCTTTTGTTAAGTTGAAAGCTAGTCTTACCACTCCTCCTATTGTGCAACCACCGGATTGGAGCCTACCCTTTGAGCTTATGTGTGATGCAAGAGATTATGCTGTGGGAGCCGTTTTGGGGCAAAGGATGGACAAGCATCCCTACGTGATTCATTATGCAAGCAAAACCTTGAATGATGCTCAAGTGAACTATATGACCACGGAGAAGGAATTACTAGCGGTGGTGTTTGCTCTTGATAAATTCCGGTCTTATCTAATTGCTGGCGCTCCTATCATTGTGTACACGGACCACTCTGCTCTCAAATATCTCCTTACTAAGCAAGATGCCAAAGCCCGCTTGATCCGATGGATTCTCCTTCTTCAAGAGTTCAATTTGACCATCAAAGACAAGAAGGGTGTTAAAAATGTGGTAGCCGATCACTTATCGAGGTTACAGTTTGAGGATCCTACACCGAATCTTCCTATCGTGGACTCTTTTCCCGATGAGCAATTGTTTGGAATCTCCACAACTCCATGGTACGCGGATATCGTGAACTACTTGGTGACGGGTTTGACTCCGCCTCATTGGAATGTTCAAGAAAGGCGCCGTTTTCTAGCCGAGGTGAAGAGGTTCTCCTTTGATGATCCATACATTTTTAAGTATTGCGCCAACCAACTTATTCGTTGTTGTGTTCCCGATTCTGAGCAATAAAGTGTGATTAAATTTTGTCATACGGAGGCTTGTGGGGGTCATTTCTCGTTCAAGAAGACCGCCGCCAAGATTTTGCAATGTGGATTTTATTGACCGCACTTGTACAAGGATACTTTTGCCTTTTGCCAAGGTTGTGCTCGTTGCCGACTCTTAAAGTGTGTTACTCAAAGAAATGAGATGCCTCTTACTCCGATAATCATCATTGAAGTCTTCGATTGCTGGGGCATTGATTTCATGGGCCCTTTCCCTTCGTCTTTCGGTTACCTCTACATTCTGTTAGCGGTTGACTATGTTTCTAAATGGGTATAGGCGATTCCTACACGCACTAATGATCATTCAGTGGTGGTTGAATTTCTGAGGGACAACATTTTATCGAGATTTGGGATGCCAAGGGCTATAATTAGTGATCAAGGGTCTCATTTTTGCAACCGTTCCATTGCTGCTTTGATGAGGAAGTATTCAATTATTCATAAGGTTTCAATGGCCTATCATCCTCAAACAAATGGTCAAGCAGAGTTAGCGAATTGAGAAATCAAGAACATCTTGGAGAAGACGGTTAATCCTACCCGCAAGGATTGGTCAACTCGTTTGGTCGATGCTTTGTGGGCTTACCGTACTGCTTACAAGACTATCTTGGGTATGTCTCCCTATAGACTCGTCTATGGAAAAGCTTGCCATTTGCCGGTTGAACTTGAACACAAGCTGTATTGGGCGATCAAGAAGCTTAATTTCAATCTACCTCTTGTCGGTGCTCACCGGAAGCTTCAATTGACGGAACTTGAGGAGATGAGGTACAATGCTTACGACCACTCTATTGCTTATAAGTCTAAAATCAAAGAGAAACATGATAAAAGAATTGTGATTAAAACCTTTGAGCCTGGCCAAAAAGTGTTATTGTATAACTCTCGTTTGCATTTTCACCCCGGTAAATTGTGGTCACGATGGGCCGGTCCTTATGTTGTTAAAACCGTTTTACCTCATGGGGCAATAGAAGTAACGAACATGAACAATGGTTCCTCTTTTAAGGTGAATGGTCAAAGGCCAAAGGCTCAAGCCTTTTCTTGGGGGTTTCGAAGTTGGAGAGCCCGATGAAGATTTGGTCGATCCTGCTTACGCGGATGACCCTGTTCGATAGTTCGTTTTAACTTAAAATTGCACGGGGAGCGCAAGCGTAACCGCTGAACTTAACTGTTTGTCAGACCCGGCCCCCGGGTAGGGGGTACCCACCATTGACTTGGGTATATGTAGCTCCGCACGCTGCTACTAAAAGAAGGATCATGTGCCCAGCTCCGGTTCGAAGGGCAAAACATTTAATATCAGTGACATAGGGCTTTAATTAGCTTTTCTAATAGGAGTAATTCACAGTAAACCACTCACGTCTTCCAGATTAGCCCCAACGGGGGCGGTATAGATCCTTAGGTTAGGCCTTGATACTCCCGTGCTACCGCACTTGGCTCTATCTTGTTGCTTGCCTGGTTACGATCTTAAGGGACACTGAACTTCATTGTTTGGCAGAGTCTAGCTGTGACTTTGACGCTCTAAGTTCTGATATTAAATTTGTATATACTGTACATATTTGTTTCCCTTTTTGCTTTGCCTCTTTTGTTTAGTGATGCATGCTTAGTTTAGTTTAGCTTTGTTATGTTTTGTGTTGTTTTTGCATCAAATAAAATCTTGAAGACCTCACATGAAAAAGATATCACCAACTGTTAGTGTAACAAGGGCTTTCAGTAGCTTTTCTTGGTAATAGTCTATCGTTAATAATCCATGCACTCCGCGATTGTCCCTAATCGGAGGCAACTAAGGTCTGTGAGTGAGGTTTGATATTGCCTGTAGTGCACGCTAGGTTGTATCTTTTCCTTGCTTGTTTTTTATCCTAGGGGATGCTGAACTTAGTTGATTGGCGAGGTCGAGCGATAGATTTTATTACGGGCGCTAGCATAACACGTGTTCAACGGTCTAGTATAGCCACGCATTGCTTACCCCACCGGTAGGGGATGGGAAGAAAAGTATGACTCGTGTGATCGCGTGATGATCGGGTGGTGCATTTCATTTTGTTTTGCATGTTTTCCTTTGTTCGTTGCATTTCCTTTATGTTCTGTCTTTTCTTTTTGGTTTAGTTTGAAGCCGGATAACATGGGCCAGTGGTTCTAATGTCAATTGTTTTGTAGAAGGTCGTTCTTTTAAGTCTTCTGCAGGGTTTATATGCTACCACACCAGCCTTGGTGGATCGGGTCTAAAGCCGGAGTGAGTGAGGCATTCAGGAGCCCTAAGCATGGGTGCGGCTAAGCGCCGCGGTTGTTAGTCCGATAAAGCTTTGGATATGGCCCTGTGTGACTAGCTATGGTTCCGAGTTAGTAGAACCGAAGGAGTGAACCCTGGAAGCATCTAATTTGGCCGGAGCAAATCATTGACATAAAATCCTCTAACTTGGTCGAGGTATTTAGGGGTTGACATTCCCCTAGGACGGTACATTCGCGCACTCTTCCTTGCTTCTTTCTTATTCTTAATGCTATGAGGGCATAGCATCGCTTTAAGTTGGGGGGAGGGGTTAGCTTATGTGCTATTTGTTTGATTTTTGTGTTTTGCGTTAAATTTTTGTGTTTTGCGTTAAATTTGAAAATTCCAAAAACATTAGAAAATTGAAAAACCAAAAAAATGAGAAAATTGAAAATTTCAAAAATAAATAAAGCTTTTTACTTGCAATTCCTTCCTTTTGGCATAGTTTTTAGTTTTGTTCATAACTTGTTACATGCTCAATAATTGGTAGTTGGCAAGAGTTCAGAGCAATCCTAAGAATTTTGTGCTTCTCAATTTGCATGCTTAGTTGAAAATTGAATCGATTAAGTTTTGAGCAAGTTTTGGTCCATATCCCCACCTTTCCAATAAATTGTTTGTAGTTAGGTGAATAATCGCATGTCCATGCCTAGTTGTGTTTAAATGTCGATTTTCAATCATTTTGGAATCCAAAGCGCACTTAGGAAAGGATACAAGGCATTCTTTGCATGATCATACCACAAATGAGTCACCTAGTCCTATGTTGCAGCCTGTTATTTCTCCGTTCTTTGCTTAACCTAGGTAACCGGTGTTTGGAGGGATGTTGGGTTGTGTGTTCATTGTTCAAAAGGTGTTTTGGGGGTGTTGAATGAATATTTGGAAGTTCTGGGGATCAAATTGAAGCAAAGCAAAACTTTTGGACTTATGGGTTTCGGCATCGATGGGGTACACAGATTTACATCGATGCAAAAGGGGTTTTTCAGCAAACAGTAAAGGCATTCGGCAGCGATGGCATGATCCACATCACATCGATGCCGAGGAGGTTATTGCACTAGGACGTTAATAGGTTCGGCAGCGATGGAAGAAATTACATCACATCGATGCCGAGAGGACTAACAGCATCAGATCAGCCCCAGTCACGTCAGAAACCAAAACCAATTCACTCCATCTTCTGAACCGACTGTCCCCCTTTCCTTCCTCCATTACAAACCCAAAACCCTAACTTCAGCCTCTATTAACCCACCAAATTCCCCACTTCTCCACAGAAAATCCCCAATTCCTTCATCTCCATCAACAATCTTCAAGTATTCTCCGTCAATTTCAAGTTTCAAAGGCAAAGATCAAGGTAAACCTATCCCCCCTCCTCTAATCCGATTTTTTCTACTTTTTCTCCCAAAATTCCAAATTTTCTTCTTGTTATCCACTCATATACACTCCCTCCACCATATTCTAGCCTATGTTCACCCATTCCAACCAAAAAACAGATTTCTCACAAACCCTAGCCAAAAATCTGAAATTTCCCAAATTTAAACCCAAAAATCCCTTTTAACCCCAATGCCGAGGATAAAGCAAACCGCGCACCGGGCAGCCCCTTCTCAACCAGAAATTGAAGAGGAGGATGAATTTATGGCTGAGAGTGAGGAAGAAATTCAGCCCGAGGAGGCTAGTGGTTCTCGAAGTAAGAGGAGGAGACGGACTCCAGCTCAAATCACAGCGGATAAAATCGCAGCGGATAAAAGGCAGACTTGGGAGAATAGTTTTGTGGGCAGAAAGTTCAGGAATGAGAGGCAAGTGGATGCCGGGGCATTATCGGATGGTCATACGGGGCTTCGGTACATTCAGCAAAGAGGTTTGAATTTTTGGACTGAAAAATTGCTTGGATACAATAAGAATGCTGTAATTGAGTTTTATAAATTTATGGTTATTCCTGAGGGTGATTGGGAGAGTGATCCTAATGTTAGAATTATTTCAAAGGTTGGGGGAATTGATATTGTGATTACGCTTGATGATATTGCTAGGTATTTGAAAATTGAAAGGCCTCTGTTAATTACCCTAGGAAAGATGAAATGATTGATCTGCAGGTTATCAATGAGACTTTGTATCTTGACCCCGCTTTGGCTTCGTTACCTCATGTGCCCGAAAATTTTAAAGGAAGTTTTAGGTTTTTGAATAAAGTGGTTCATTATAATCTGTATCCCCGAGGCTCAGAGGCTAGACCAGCAAGGAAAGATGGAGAGATTTTGTTTGCATTCGTTGCTAGTGAGTTGGTAGTTGATTGGGCCATGTTCATCTTTACTCAGTTGCGAGATTTCAGGGCTAACACGTTGATTACCGCTAGTATGCCTTTTCCTTATATGATTACTGTTTTGTGCAAAGAGAAAGGAGTTAGGGGGGCAGCCTATGAGAAATTGGAGGAACTTTCTCCGGGGACGATAGATGATACTTTTGATGTGAAAAGCTCATCTCAGATTTTCACGGCCAAGGGGAAACAAGCAAAAAGGGGGGATTATCTGACTACGATGCCATCCCGGAAAGAAAAACAAGGGTCTTGGATTAAAAAGTTGTTTTGTCAAGGGGTTTCAATAATCAATAGTCAAAGGAAAGAAAAGATTGAGAGAAGGAAGATCATGAGGGAGCAGGAAGCCCAGAGGAAGGAGATATCTTGGCAGACTTCGGTTTTGGAACAACAATTTGGGGTAAAGTATGAGCCAGGGCTAGTCGATGAAGGGGAAGTCAGTGATGATTTTGCTGGTTACGAGAGTGAGGAGTTGGCTGATTGATAGGATGATTTGATGATTGGATGAGGTGGTGATGATCTGTTGCAGAGTTGGTGGTTTTAGAAATTCCCCTTATTTGGTCGGGGTCTCGGTTGGTTGACATGCCAACTATCCTATCCTTTGTTTTTGTTTTGTTTTATTTCGTTTCATAGCTTAGTTTGGTACATTGTTAGCTAGTAGTTGGTTTATTGGTTGGCCAGTACTTGGTTCATTTTATATGTTGGCGGCGGTCACTCGGGTAGTTAACCAAGCTAGTAAAGACCGTCGCCTATTTTGCTAACCTTTTCTTTGAAACCAAGGTCATTATAAGCTTAAAAAGACCTTAGTTGATCTTTTGTGCGCTTGGATACCATTTTGATTGACTATCTGATGGTTGCATAACTAGTTAATGGCATGCTTTCCTTTCGTTATCCAAATTTCTTCTGCTTGTGTTTAATTTTGTTGAATAAAGTGCTGTAGTTTCTTGAGGCATAGTATTTCTTGTTCACTGTTGCCTGTTTGTCAAGCACTTCGTTGGTGCATATGGTTGAACTCTGAATTCACAAGTTTTGTGTCCCGTATCCTCCCATTGTTCGAGGACATAAACTTTTTAGCTTGCTCATTAACCTGCTTGTTGCTTAGCTGTTTAATTGGATGCTGAAAGTACGAGTTGTAGGAATGAAATAAAAAGCCGGAATGATTGAACTCTTGCTAGTTGATAATGATGGAGCATGTTCTAAGTTGTGAATACGGAAGGATTGCATAGTTCTAGTTTTCTATTTGTAGTTTGTTGTTCGCTAGGGACTAGCAAACCTTAAGTTGGGGGGTGTGATGAGCACCCGAGAATGCAATGAAGGGTGCGTTAGTATCTAGGTTTAGTATTAATTTAAGCGTTAATTAGTTATTTTTAATGATTTTTGCTCGTAGAATGTGTTGGTGCTGTTTTGTAGGTGAATCGCCTAATAAGGAGCTTTAAAGGTCTAAAGCGTGTCATGGCCTAAGAATGACTCGACGGCCAAGGCGCAGCTCAGGCAGAGCCCAGGCAGAAGATCATCGCCAAGGCGCATCTCAGGCAAAAGTTACCCGACGTCAAGGCTGAGCAAGGCGAGGCCAAGGCTAAGGCGTGACCGACGGCTGAGCAACGCCAAGGCGGAGCCAAAGCAAGAGGAACAGCCCGGACAGAAGAAGCCATTGCCAAGGCAGAAGCAGCCGACGCCAAGGCAAGACCAGGCGACGCCCGAGCATGGCCAAGGCAAGATCAAGCACCGCTCGAGCAGTGTAGCAGCCAACACCCGAGCAAGGCCTTATGGCCCTCGGCAGCGATGGGAAGGGAAACTTGGCATCAATGCCGAGCCCCTTAGAGCCCCAGATCCTTATCAAGCTCGGCATCGATGGGACTTATGGCTTGACATCGATGCCGAGCCCCTTAGTGGCCAGCTTAAGCCCTTTGCCATCGATGCCGAGGGCCATAGCACGGATTTTCAGAGCATATCCGGGAAATATTCCAGGCGCGGATCTCCTGAGTATAAAAGCTTGTGACATCACTTTGTACAAACAATTAGAGATTATTAGAGAGTACTTTTCTAGATCTAGCTTAGATTCAATTTACCTTGTTGCATTGGTCTTGCTTTGTTCTTAAATTTTAGCAGCTTATTTCTTAATTTCCAGCCTTCATTAATTTTCTTTTGCTACTCTTGCCTTAATTAAAGTTGTTACTCTTCTTCCGATCTATCGTTTGATCCAATTTATTTCTAGTGTCGCTTTTCAATTATGCTAAGTAGATTTTTGTTGCTTCCTCCTATCTCTCTAGATGAGTGAGTAGTTTTAAGGGTTAGGTCATGGGATGATTAGCATCCCATGGCTTGGGCAAAAATTGCATTTTTCACCAATAAAGCTTCAATTTTTGGATTTAAAGATTAATGTGGGGTTCGGATTTGTTTGGTAAATCACCTAGGTGTTAAGCTCTTTGATCATTTGTAGGTAAGAGCGTTGCCTACCTACCACACATGATACTTAGAGCTCTATCGCTCGAAGTGGTTATCGAACGAATTTTAGAGCTAGCTTAAAAATTAAATCTCTCTTTTCCGGTTTAGGAACCTTCAATTGCGTATCTTGAACTACGTGAATTGGTGAAAATGTGATTTAGCTCGAGTCATGAGTGCTAGTGATTCCTAGACCTAGCCTATCTTTTATCTAGTTTATTCGTCTTCAATTTAGCCTTTTAAATTTCCACCGTTCAAAGTAAAACTCGGTTGGCTACCTAACAGCCGAAAACCTTGCTTACTCTACAAATCCGAGCGAAGCCGTATAATTATTCCCGTGGGTACGATCCCGGTCTTTCGGATTATTATGCTTCAACTGGACGATTAAACCCTACGCTTGGGGTAATATTCTTCTATATCAGAAGTCTCGAAGCACTTTGTTTTCGGAGAAAATTTTAAAATGGCACCTGAACTTTCACTCCAATGTCACCGAAACATCTGAACTTCATTTTATTTCAATTAAACACCTGGACTTTCAAAATCCTTAAATTAAGGCACCTGTCGTTAGCTTCCATCCATTTCCTTCACAAATCGGCTGATGTGGCTCATTTCTGGCGTTAAAAGGCTCCACTAGAAATGTTAGAAAGTGAACTCAATGTATACAATCACAATCCAAAAGTGAAGTAGGGTTGGCATGGGTTGTGATTGTGTGCATTGAGTTCACTTTTTAACATTTTTAGTGGGCCCTTTAACGCCATAAATGAGCCACATTAGCCGATTTGTGAGGAAAATGGATGAAGGTTAACGGCAGGTGCCTCAATTTGGGGATTTTGAAAGTCCAGGTGTTTAATTGAAATAAAGTGAAGTTCAGATATTTCGACGACATCGAAGTAAAAGTTCAGGTGCCATTTTAAAATTTTCCCTTGTTTTCGAGTAGTTTGGTAATTTCCCTGGTGGGTGTTCGTGGGATGGATAGAGAGCGTCGGGTTATTCAATGGCTTGTTAAGCTTTCTTTGTTTTATGTTTGTACATGCAAATCGTCATCTAGAAGCACCTAAGCCTAACCAGAGGTATTAGAATTAGAGGCGGAGCTCTGCAAGGCTTGGGTGTGGCCACCCTACCCTTATGTGTGATGTTTTTTTAAGTTTCACATGTGAAGGTTTTTGTTTTTTTTTTTTTTGTTTTTGACAAAAGCAAATCCTATTTTACTACTCTATTAATCTAGGGAAAATGGATGAGATTGGTGGAGTTTGAATCCTCACTACGTACAAAGAGTGAGCGTACACTACTTGACAGTCACTCCATTTGCAATTAACACTTCCATAAAATAAAAAAATAAAAAAGTGTAATAACATTGTTATACTCACTTTAAATAATTTCTTTTAAAAACGAAAAAACAAAAAAATAAACAACGCGTTAACACACAAATTTAACATCTCCCATCTTACTGTAATAAAAAAAAAAAAAAAAAACATCTCCCATCTTAAGTGTCTGGGCCCGGATAAAAAAAAAAAAACAAGTGGATACCACCAACTCGTGTATGGATGCGTACCACTTTATCCGTTCAAAAACGATTGGGAATAGTAGAGGTCCCCCCCTCCTAACACACACGAGAAATTTTTCAATGCCGGGTGGGCACCACATGTCCCGTGTCCGGCACCATCTCAGCCGTTCGATGAAGTTTTGGACGGCTCACATCTGTTCGGCTGTTTTAAAGTGTGAAATGACTAAAATACCCCTCGGCAGCCGAATAGATCTGAGCCATCCAAAATTTCATTGGACGGCCGAGATTGGTGCCGGGCACGGGACACGTGGTGCCCACCCGACACTGAAAAATTTCTCAACACACACACCTCCCGACCCCATCCTTTCTTCCTAAAATACCTCCGCAGCCTGGGCTAGAAGCAGAAAAGCTACGTGCACAGCAAGTTGTGCACAAACCCCTTTTTCTCCCGCCTCAAGTGTGGAGGGGGGCGGGGGGTGAAATCGCGGCTACGTCATTGGGGCAGGGACGGGGGACGGGAGAAGGTTGTTTAAGTATAAATAGTAGTAGTAAAATATGGTGGTGAAAAATTTTGGCTTTGTTTGGCTCCCTTTTTAGTTTTAATTTTAGTTTTGTTTTCAATCATTATCCTACTTATTTTTTCAATCATTATCCTATTTTTTTAATTATTACTTTTTCAACTCTCTCTATCTTTCTTCAATCATTATTCTATTACTCTATTATCCGTTATGGCAGTTTGCCACGTTAGGTACACGTGCTTTTCTCGTCCCTGTTGGTTAACGCAGTATTTAGTGGTGGGTCCTCATTACTCTATTACTCTATTGTCCGTTATGGCAGTTTGCCACGTTAGGTACACGTGATTTTCTCGTCCCTGTTGGTTAACGTAGTATTTCGGTGTGGGTCCTCGACTCCTCGTCCCTGTTGGTTAACAAATATTCTAATGTAGTATTTCGGGGAGGGTCAACCGTCGGGGTCCTCGTCCCGGTTGGTTAATGTAGTATTTCTGTTGGTTAATGTAGTATTTCGGGGTGGGTCCCACCCGACGGTTGACCGTTCAAGCTGTTCCGTGTGGCCCCTCACCCTCATCCTGCCGACAAATCCCCATCTCCTTTAATATCTTTGCTCTCTAAAGACACTGCATACCAAAGTTGTCAATATCGTACCGGTCAGCGTACCATTTTCACTACTGAAATGGTACGTTACAAGAATTTTCTTTTGGTGTGAGGCATCGTAAACTCATTAGAATTTCTTAAATGGGCAATTATTAATTTCAACTTAATTTTTGTCGTTGTTTGTTTTTTTTTTTTTGTACAAATCTGTTTCGTCCATGTACCTATTAATGTTCGATCAAGCTAATTTTTGGCATGGATGATATATTCAACGAGCTCTACAAAATGAACGATTCCGATCATTATTATGGACCCAGGATGCACCCACAATGGTCCAAAACTGAACCGAACTGAACCATTAAAAAACTAGATGTGAACTGAACCCACTTTGCATTGGTAAGAGACTTAAAACTGCCTAGAGGAGCCCACATTAAAGTTGTCCACATTGGTACGTAAGAGGTTGGCGCATTGGAAAGAGACCAAGCTGCCTAGAGGGGACCACATTGGCACAAGACCTCCGCATTGGTGCATTGGCAAGAGACTAAGCTGCCTAGAGGGGACCACGTGGGCGCAAGACCTCCGCATTGGCGCATTGGCAAGAGAGTAATGTCTTATTTGGTTTGTGTTTTGAAAATTTTTTTGAAAAATAGTAGGGATAATAAGTGTAGAGAGATAGAGAGAGAAGTTAGAAGTAAGAGAAATCTAGAAAGAATTTAGGAGAAATTTTTTAAAAAATTCTTTTCAAAAAACAAAGGGAACAAGGCATAATAATAAGCATTGGCGCATTGGCGCGTTGGGACATTAGTAAAAAGACTAAAAGTGGCATGACGTATCTCTTAGCTAAGCTGCGTACAGGTGGCCCACTAAGCTGCCCATATGGCTATATATACCCCCTCTCTGACTCTCTCTCAAGAGTACACAAAACAGTGAAACACGTCTCTCACACTCTCTCTCTCCTAATTTCGTATCGCTCAATTCATATTAACATGGCTTACAGACGTTTGCAGATCGACGTGATATCCGCAACCGACCTCAAGAAGGTCAACCTAATCGACAAGACGCACGCGTACGCCATCGTTTCGATCTCTGGCCACCCTAAGGTGAGCCAGCAGCAGAGGACCGCCGTGGACAGGAGCGGAAACGCCAGCCCCACCTGGAACTTCCCCTTGACGTTCGCGGTCGAGGAGTCCGCCACCCGGAGCAACCGCCTCGTCGTCACGTTCAGGATACGTTGCAAGCGGACCCTCGGTGATAAGGACATCGGTGCGGTGCACGTGCCGCTGTCAGAACTCAATGGGCCGACCGAAGATGGCGAATTATTGCAATCCGTTACTTATCAGGTAGCGTATTATTATTTTCAGGTGTCTTTACCTTTTTGTTTGGCTAACGTCCTTTTATTAGAACATAGAGCTGCCAATTTTGACATTCCAATTTTTAAGTTATGAAACAATAAAGTATTACTCCTATGACTCAAAGAGAACGATGCTTTTTGCTTACTCAAATTATATCCAACATCATGTCAAAAAAAAAAAAATTATATCCAACATAGCAAATGTGCGTACGTCATTTTTTAGATCCACAAGAGTGACAGTGACTTAATAAGTCTGGGTGATTTTTTTGTGGAATTTTGCAATGATATATGAAGCAAAATGGCCGAATTGTTTATAGTGTTTGTGTATATATATAGAGAGTTCCCTTCCTATGAGGGTGTCCTCATTTTAAATACAATGCGGACGTATTATTTTTCTATCAAATTTTGATGATTTGAGCCGTTCAATGTGTTCAGAATGTAATTTTAAAGGTGCCGGTAAGAAATCAGCGAAAAAAGAAAGACCGGAAAGGGCTTGATTTGAACAGTTTTTATTTGAACCGTTCGATAAAATACAAACAAAAACCACTTGGATCAAGCCCTTTTTGGTCTTTTTTTTGCTGATTTCTTGCGGATACTCGTAAAATTACGTTTTGAACATATTGAGCGGCTCAGATTATCACAAATTGGTCGGAAAAGGGACGTCCTTAACTTAATAACTTAAGGGCGCCCTTATTGGAAGTTTTGTGTATAAATATATGGGGCGGTTTCAAGGACAACTAATTAGACACCTAAAAAAATACTTCATAGTTTCCAATCAAATTTTAATGATTCGAGCTGCTCAATGTGATTAGAACTTGATTTTAAGGGTACCCACGAGAAATCAGCAAAAAAAAAAATCAAGAAGAGTTTTATGTGACCAGTTTTTATTTGTATTTTATTGAACAGTTCATATCATAAAAAATTGATCAAGAACTATAAGATTGAGATTTAAGGTGTTTTTTTAGGTGTTTAATTGGTTGTTTGCAAAACCGCCCACATATATATATATATATATATATATATATATATATATATATGAGTCCCCTTCTTATAAGGACTATCTTATTTTAATAAAATGCGGACCTCCCTTTTTCGATCCAATTTCAATGATCCGAGCCGCTCAATGTGTTCAGAACGTGATTTTAAGGGTACCCGCAATAAATCAGCAAAAAAAAAAGACCGGAAAGGGCTTCATCCGAGCAGTTTTTGTTTATTTTTTATCCAACGGTTCAAATAAAAACTGCTCAAATCAAGTCCTTCCCCGTCATTTTTTTTGCCGATTTCTGGCGGGTACCCTTAAAATCACGTTCTGAACACATTGAGCGCCTCGGATCATTGAAATCTGATTGGGAAAGGCAAGAAAAGGGAGGTCCTCATATAAGGTCCTCATTTTAAAATCCTTACTTGAAGATTTCTGTATATATATACATATATATATATATATGCACACTCTTCGTTGTTTTCCGGTAGAAAATGTGAGGTCTCGTTATTCAGTTAATTCTTGTTTATGTTTTACTAATTTTTTTGAGAATATTTCTTATATCAGGTTCGAAGCCAATCGGGAAAGCCCAAAGGCGAGCTGAATTTCTCTTACAAGTGGGGGCCGAAAATGGCCAGTTCTCAGGACCCAGTTACGGCTTATCCGGCTCAAGTTGGGCCCAGTCCCTTTTCCCTGCCACCTCCAACGGGTTACCCGTACCCGTACCCTCCACCTCAGCCGGTTTACGTATACCTTCCACCACCGCCGGATCAAAAACCACAGAAGAATAATTGGTGGGCCAAGTTCCTGTGTGTAGAAACGGTGAAGCTTTGCCTTGGTTATGTAATCGCGGATGACTTTTGATCGGATCCGAGGGTGTTATAGTACAACCCCTCCCATTTCACCTAAATTAGTTTCGCTTAGTTCACTTTATGTTCGTTTATTTTCTCTTCCTACATCTGATGTGGCATTGTTGTTCTTGAGTATACTAGGTTGTTTGCAACGTGCGTTGCATGCTCGGTCATACTTACTGGTCTAATAATGAATTTTATTTATCATTATTGTTTAATTTTGAATTATTTGGGTTTCTTTTGGTAGATTGTTGTAAAAGAAGGGTTAATTACGAAATTTTCTTTGTTGAGGTTTGTTTGTTTGACATATCATCGTTTTGTATTTTAGTAATGGCTAGTTTGGTTATCTATGGTTTCGGGCTATAGTGCTGTTGTTAGGTGCAAGATGACTCTTTTTTCCCTCCATCAAATGCACTGATTAGTCTTATAAGTGTGTTTTAATGTTTTGTTATGCTTGTGAAAGTAACGGAATGGGTAATGCAGTAGTATGGAGCAAAGCACACAATTGCAAAAATCAAGCCAGAAAGGGCAACGACATGGGGTTTTTTTCCCACGCACCTTTATACTGACTTAGGTAGTAGGCCAAAGTCATGCCTGGTGATTTCATGTTTGGTATTGTTGTCTGTTGTAATATATTCTAATTATGTGCTTTGGTATTGTAATCGTAAGAAATATGTGTTAGCTGAAACGCATATATATTTATGGTTATGATAAGTTTGAGTGCCGACAAAGCGTGACCAGCATGACCTATGTGTTATGCACGATCGGTCATGCCCATGGTTCCACAATTAGCTGCACCATATTTAAGCATATGCTTATGTACTGAGTTACAAACATGTTTTATGATAGCCAACACATTAAGATGGCCAGAACATTATAATGAACATCACAATGGAAAGAATTAAGAAATTTATTACTATCAAGTTCGAAGGCCATCGGGAAAGCCCAAAGGCGAGCTGAATTTCTCTTACAAGTGGGGGCAGAAAATGGCCAGCGCGCCAGCTATGGAAGTAAACATGCTTCCGGAGCCAGTTACAGCTTATCCGGCTCAAGTTGGGCCCAGTCCCATTGCCCCGGCACCTCCAACGGGTTACTGGTACCCAGCACCTCCAACGGGTTACTGGTACCCGGCACCTCCAATGGGTTACTGGTACCCTCCCTCTCAGCTGGGTTACGCATACCCTCCGCCACCGCCGGATTATGGATACCCGCCCGTCCAACAACCACAGAAGAATAATTGGATGGCCAAGTTACTGTGTGTAGAATTGGGGAAGCTTTGCCTTGGAGATGTTTTCGCAGATGGCTTTTGATCGGACCCGGGGTGATATAGTGCACCTCCCGCACTATAACCCTTCCCATTCCACTTAAATTTGTTTCGCTTAGTTCATTTTATGTACGTTTATTTTCTCTTCCCACATCTGAACCACCGCATTGTTCTCTTGAGTCTATTCTGTTATGTCATTCACAAAGAAATAAACAGTAAAACACTTTTGTGTATTATTTTTTCATTTATTCGCACCAAATTTAATATCTCAATTAATTTTTATAGTATTGCAGGGAAAATCAAAAAATTAATGACACGCATAGGAGTACTTTATTGTTGAACTTGAACTTGAAAATTGCACCCTTTTTTTTTTGCTGTCAACATCTTGGGAGTATTAATTAAATCAAAGGATCTAGATACCACACTCACCCTTTGAATTGTTCAAACTCCTAATACTATTAGGATCAAAAACAAAAAAAAACAAAAAACTCCTAATACTATTGTATTCCTCCACACCCGGCCAATCATTGAGCCCTTCGGGAATACGTATTGCTATGTGGTGGGTAATGCTATGCTACACACCTCTGTACTATATACACCTTTATAACCAAATTAATAAAAGTCGTAACTAAATCATTGAGGAGTGTAACCAATTAATCCACTGAAAGATGTAACCAAACCATAGAAAGGCATAACAATTAAAGAAAATGTTTAGTTACGTCTCTCAATAGTTTGGTTACGCCTTTCAATGGTTTGGTTACGCTCCTAAATGGTTTAATTACGACTCTCAATGGTTTGGTTATAAAAGTGCATATAGTGCGTGATGTGTACCATAGCATTTCTCCTATGTGATACTTGCTGCAAAAAGAAAGTCCTAACCACGTAATATGAGTCACTCTTTGCATTTTAACTCTTTAAACCAAATGACAATATCATATATCACATAATTTGTCGCTTTGTAAATCCTTGAAAGTACTATGTAGCCACCGCCACATAATACTCCCAGGATGCTGAATAATTAATCTGGGCTCCACATGATACTTCATGTCATGCCTCTCCTTAACCACGGTTATCTTGTTGAATTAAGCTATTCATTAACCAAGCCGGCCGCCAAGGTAAGTAAGGGTGCGTTTGGGGAAAAAATGTGGTATCAGCCGCGGTTTTGTCTTTTTGATTGTTTCGTTAAATTCACATCACGTTAATTCTTCTTATCAAAACAGAATCTTAAAGATAAAAATATACGACTATGGCCCACCAATTCTTTGCCGTCTATGCCGTTTCACTTTTTGGAAAAGTGAGTTTTTGAAAAAGAAGGTAAATTTTAAGGTAAAAAATCATGTATTTACGCAAATAATTTTTCTACCAATATGAATCTTGTTTGATAGATCTCATTGAGATCTTTTAAACGGTGCAAAAAAATCATAAAATTATTTTTCATTTTTATTATATTTGAATTTGAAATTTGAAAAAAATGAACTTTTTCAAAGAGATGGGAAATTGGAACACCCGTGCAATGCACCAGTAGGTCCTCTCCAAAATAGCTCACGTAGTCACGTGCGTCTCTCCCTCTCTCTCTACCATGTATGCATTTAATCGTTCACACACACGTTTGCATTTAATGCATTAGCATTGTGTCCCGTTCTATGCACAGGGCAGCGAAAAAAATTGGGGTAAAATTTATTCATTGTATCATACATTGAACACAACACCTAACTTTAGCAGTTAAAATAATTTATTGTACATGTCCAAGTATAAAAAAAAAAAATCATGACCAATTTAAAAATAAAATACTAAGAACAAAAGGCCATAAAAGCAATAAAAATAAAACCACCAAAAACAGAACAATGCTGTACGTGGACGTTACCGCTTATACAGATTCCAGCCATCAAGCAGTTATCCTTTTTACATGAAATACGTGAATTTTTTTAGGGGCAAAATACTAAGAGACGAATTCTTTTAGCACATAGATTACATCATATTATGCAGACATAACATAAAGATATGGGGATGCAATTTATATTATAACTAACCTTTGAGTAGTTGATGTCTTGATGAGCCTGAAACCAAATATTGTAGTGAATTGAGCAGTCACTTAGTTCTGTGTAGTTCTTGTAGTTGGTGAACACGTCTTTCTTTAATAAAAAATGCAATGAACAAAAAAATAGAAACACCATTAATTATGAGGAGAGTTTTTCAATGGTAGGTATTATTACGTGGATGTCCATACATATACAACTTTTTCCGTTTATTTTACACATTGGACCTCAACCATAGACTTTTTTCATCTTGTGTTAGAGGGTGATGGTCAATTCATTCTCTCTGAATATATCATTCGGAATTATATAGGTCTGTTGATCTTGACTTCTCATTTCATGTAGTTCCCACGACTTATCTAGTCTACCACACCATTTAATTGTTTGCATTAAGCTTCTTCATTGGAGTCGCTACAGTAACTAAAAGCTGCAACCTGTGGCAGTGGCGTAGCCAGAAATATATATCACTGGAGGCATTATAAGAACAAAATCTCTGACGATAGCCAAACTCCCGACGACATCGCACTGACCAATGACTTGATGGTTGTTGGTGATGCGGCTTGATTTTTGTGTTGATTGTTACATCATGTTACAAAGGAGAGTTTTCAAGTTTTAGAGTATTATTTTGTTCACCCATACACCTAAACACTCGGTGAACATGTGCGTATTAGTCACTGTCCATACTGGGTGAAAATTACTCACTTTTCAATAAATTCACCGAATCTTTACTTTGATATGATTGCGGACATTGATTTTGTGAAGCTTATTTGTGTAACAATTCAAACAAGTCATTTGTATTTTAACAAGTATTTAATCTAATAACATGTGTCTTGCTTTAAATATTGGGTAAACTCAAACTACCAATTTCACAACAAAAAAAAAAAAGGGTGCAGTGGAGGCAGGTGCCCCAAGTGGCCATAGAGTGGCTCTGCCACTGATCTGTGGCTTGTAATTAAGCTGGCATAGACACCGAGTTATATAAATGAACCCACATAACCTGTATGCATGAAAATCTGTCCCTTTGCCGGAGAGCTGTTAAGTGATTCCAAAGCACCTTCCTCCTCGATTTCCTATTGGATCGAATACCACAAAATCTCGCAAAGAGTTTACGCTTAGTAAATTCATCTTTAAAGTTACAAAAAAAAAAAAAACTAGTTTGGCCACCCATTTGAATAATTTTACCTTACTTTTTGCTACGTACATCAATGTTCTTCAGAGTGATATGTAAGGGTGGCAAATTGAACCCAAATCCATTAGTAAATCTAAATCCATTTACTAAAAATTAGACCCAACCCAACCCATTTATAAGTTGGGTTAGAATGGGTCTCAACCCATCTAACCCATCTATTAATGGACCTTAATTGGGCCATCAATTGGGTCAACTTAAATGACCCAATGAGTGATCAACATAACCCACTAAACAAAACACCCCTCTCTTGTCCGTACCTCTCTCACAAAAAAATCCTGTATACTCTAGAGAATCTAACGCCTGCCAACCCCCACTCTTTCTCATTCTTCTGAAATAAACAGTGAATCAAATTCTCTCTCTCTCTCTCTCTCTCTCTCTCTCTCTCTCTCTCTCTCCACCTGAGCCATCACCATGGCGAGAAAGCACTGGCCCAATTAGGAAACGACTTTAGATAGTCGAGACCTAGCATAACCCCTATCTAAAACGTTGTGTGGGAAATTACTCTCTTTACTCTTTCTCTCCCTCTCTCTCCAATTTGGGTGTAGAGGGAAATTTATTTTTACGAAGTACTACAAACAATTGGTCCAGTATATGGGGTTGTCGGTAGGCCCAATTAAGAGTCGGAGTTTCTGACCCGACACTAGAACACAATACGAAGTTTGCGGATCTGATAGGGAACACGAATATGATAAAACATGATAATACAAAATGCTAAACAGGTCGGTTTATGGTTGAAAGAATTATGATACGAACACGACACGACTTGGGATTAGAATTTTTGAAAGAATACGATAACATGACATGCCGTTCAGAAGGGAAAAAAAAAAATTAATTGGGTTAATGGGCGAATTTGGTTTGGTTTTAAATAAATTGGTCGGATTGGGTTTAGATACTTAGGCTCATAATTAATGAGTTCTAAATAGGTCAATGACCCATTAAAAACCCAACCCACTTACAACTTACCCAATTTGACCCAAACCCGCCCATTTACCACCACTAGTGATATGTGAGCCCAAATCTTACTACTATGCCAATCCATTTTGATTTATGGATGGAATGAAAAACTACTCCTATTTGCAACGAGCCCCCATTGGAAGGAGAGCTTTATTAAGAGTTGATATTCATGAGTACCCCTCACATATGAATGTTTGAAGTTCAAGCTTTTCTTTTTCATTTTTTCCTTTGTTATTTTTAAGGTTTTATTATTCTACTCTTGGAAAAGACAAGATTTCGGACGAGGAAGAGAATTATCTAACCGTTCTAACTAATGTTCAAATTATGCGATTTAAAAACTGGACGAAACTAGTCGGGGGAGACTTGACCGGATCCGAGACTTAAAGGTGTTTATTGAAGTTCACATGCGTAACTTATATTTCGTTTTTTTTCCTTCAATGGCAACAAAATAAAACCCAATTGAAAAATACCTGTGGGCCACAGAGGGCTAAACCCTCCCATGTAAATTCTTGCTATGTACCAAACGAAAAGCATGGGCTTCAACTTGTTTGGATGAAAACTGAAAAGGCCACATGACTATGTAAACTTCAAACTTGCTATATCCCATACTCAAAAACAGTTTTAGATACCATTGCTCACTTGTTCATGAACCTTACAAGCCATAGGAGACGAATGGAAATAAGAGGCTGCACTTGCATTTGTGACACTCGAACGGACACCAAGCTTTGCAAAAGAGCTGTTCGTTCATTAGGCCCGTCCAGCTATCACAAATGCCAACCCCCAAGAATTACACCAATATAGTAACTAGTACTTACTCAACATCACATAAGATCCCTTTGCCTTCAACCAATAAGCAGACCATCTAGATGTAACTGCTGAATGGCGGTTCAAGTGCCAAATCTAGGGTTCGACATTGTAAAAGATTTTCGTCATACCCTTCTTTGTCCGTATTTGAGAAACCTGATCAAGACATGAAAACTTCAGAGTTATCATTTGATCAGTACAACTGAAACATCACATGAAAGAGTGATATTGACAGACGTTGGGAAACTTGAGGTGGCAAAATGCGGAAAGAATGGATAGCGAGGGAAGATAGAGATGGAAACTGGCCATCCGCTAACAGAAACAGCAATTAGGTGGATCTAATATCCCATGTTGATCTTGGACAGGAGAAGGGTAATACAATGCAACCGTGGCTTGTCGAGTAAGAGGATGCAAATATACTCATAAATAAGAAATGTAGAATCTTGATGGCACATCATTAAGTTTCTGAAGATCAACTAATATACCAGAAGTTAAATTAGATCAGGATCAGTACCTTCATGCTCCTGATCTCTGAGATATCAGAAACATGTGTTCCTCCACAAGGGCAGCTGGGATGGTCCCCTAATTTCACTATCCGAGGACTACTTCCCTGAATGAGTTGCATTAGTTGGCAAGAATCAGTCTTTATAAATATGTAGCTAAAACCGAAGACAACCAGCTTCAAGCAAGGTAACAAATGCAAAAGAGACAACAAGCTTGATGCAAGGATAGAAAGGATTTGAAAGAATTCCTGCCAACATTCTCTTATTAGCAATCCTTAATGCTGACTCCCAATGATTAGCTTAAATCACTACCTGTCCAAACAAGTGAAGTTAATGGACTATCTCGGTTTGCCTTTGGTAAGGCTCTCATAGCCAATAGTTTGTGATGTAATCAGATAAATACCAGAGACAAATCATGGCAGCCCAACGAAAAAGAGTACCCACACACACACACACACACAGAGCACAATGAATTGGTGCTGGCCACTTCATTTCACAGAGGACATCATCAAGTGGTCAATATATTGATTCACTAGATGGAATAACATCAATCAGTTTCCGCACTAAGTACCAAAGTTTAGGTCTCTACCAAATCTACCCCTCCAAGACACCCATTAATGTGTAGTGGCGTATTGGGAACTAACTGGGCATACATTTCAGATGGAATTACGTCAACACTTCTCTCATCCTTGGGTGTCAAGGCAAAAGGACATTGACATACAAAGATAAAAAAATTGTGGTCAAGGTTACAGGATAAGACTTAAAATGAGTATTGGAAGTTCTGATCTACCAACCTGCCCAGTTCTATTAACATGGTATGTCGTTCAGATTGCAATTAAGTTTTGCCAACGGCAATTAGTTCATAAGATGCAGTGCACACTGCACACAGATAATGCTGGTAGAGTGAAAATGGAAATTTGACCTTCGGGATGTAATCTGGCAGGCAGCCACCACACAGCTCAGAAGCTTCTTCATAAGACACAATAGCAGCAGAAACCTGAATGGCATACAGACAGATTCCAACAAATAGATCAGATGTGGAGAGAGAGAGAGAGAGAGAGAGAGAGAGAGAGAGGTGGACATACTTTCCCTCCCTTAGCAATCAGTTTATTAGCTTCCAGCTCCAACTCCACCTGCTTATTTTGCATGTCATTCTGTGGAACTGAACCTTTATATTCAACATATGGCCTGGCAAAACAAACAAGAATATCGTCAATGCAATCTCCGGAAAACAAGACTTACATAAACATGAATGAAATGATATACTAATTTCCAGAAGATTGAAAGTAATAATGAGCATGTACAGTAGGTCATTTCACTTTTCAAATTAATTTATCATACCCATCAGGGAAATGATAGCCTTTGCCTGGCTCTAGACTTAATCCCACATTCCTCACACAAACATCGAGCAAATGCCCAGCTGAGTGCAGCCTGCACGAAGTAGAAGATCAAACACATGGATTCTGGTCTGCGGGGAAATTGGAAGGAGATGAAATAGACCAGTACAAAAAAGCAAAGACCACAATAAGAAATCGTCATTTTACTCTGGTTTAGCTACATGCTCCACACATACATTCAAAATACTGTCATAGCAGAGAAAATGTGCTCATTTGACATTTTCCACAAAAAATGCCAGATTAGTCTCTACACTAATACCGTAGAAGCTGGTCAACTAAACCATAATACAGATAGCAAATCCAACAAATCAATGATCCTAACAGAAGGCCTACTGGCAATGATCTCACAATCCTAGAGACTTCGGAAGAGGGTGAAGTGAGCATCTTGGTTGAGGTGCTCCACACACTCATTACACCGGTTAGGCAACTAAAGAAGTACAAGTACACAAATAATAACCTTTGAAGTTAAAGTTGCACTTATGTAAGTGTTGTCCTTGGGATGTTGCCTATGTGGCAAGTAACTGGGAAGCAAAAGTCCTTGTGTTACCCTTCCAAAGTTGTAGCATTAACAAAATCTAATTAGAATAACCACGCCTAGGTCTCATTTGATTGGTTAACAATACCACATCCTATAACTTATGGAATCGGTTGTCCTACTTATTTGTTCTCCTTCCAGCACTTGCATTTAGATGCCAGAAATGAGGTTCCACAAAATTTGAAATTCAATCCAACGCCTAAACCGACTAACAAACACGCCCTTAACTGTACGTAACAAAGTCAATGTTCAGCATATTTTCCATGTGTACGTACCTAGAATTGAGCTTGCGACGCAACTCATCAACGAATAGCCCAACCTGAACCCCTTTCTTGAGTGTTGATTCAAATCCCTCACGAGTATTCTCAAAAAATCCATAGTGAAAAACCTGTTAATTGTGATGTAAAAGAATTTCACAAAAGTTTCAAGCCGAAGATATGAAGAAAAATAAAACAGCTATGGCTCCATCCGGCCATCCGGATAGACCCATGTTTAATGAAGGAATGTAACAGCCTATTCTAACACAAACAAATGAGTTTTAGCTGTAGGGAGGTTGTGAAGCTAGAGTTGAAGTCTTGAACACAGATTAAGGGTATTTAGTTCTTGTGGTCTTTCAATAACTACAATCCTTAACAAGATTTCAAATCACTCCTCGTACACAGTTATTTCAAATCCGTTGTGTTTAGCTCTCAAAGTCAACGTCCAAAATAACTTATTGAACTTTTACATCTAAGTTTCAACTAAACACAATGAATAACAATGTCACAAAATCCTTCATTTGAAATACGAGTCTATCTGAGAGGCACTAAGTGTTTGTGTGTGAGCATAAAATAGGTACTACACTCAATTGAAGTAACTCACAATTCCATCTTTCGATCGGACGTCATTGACAGCAAATTTGAAATCATGATCGGTCGAAAGGGTGATGACGCCAGTGTCAAAGGGCTGACCGCCGCCTTGAGGGTGGAAGATGGTTGAATCCAGTACCATCACAAGTCGACCATCTTCGCCCTTTCATAAGAAATCAGAAACGCAAGTTTACTCTCAAGTAGTTAGAAGTTAGAACCCCTATAAACTTGTAATGGATGTCAGAGAGTGAAGAAAAAACCTGGAAGTAAGAGAGGAAGGTGGAATGGGATTGAAGCTTCCACATGTTGTCGTAGTATTCGAGCTTCGTTGGATGTGGATCCATAGCCATGACTGGATCCTCGATCAGTTGATCGGGCATTGAGTTTAGTCAAGTCGAGTCGAGTTGATTAGATCTGTCAAAGTAGTACTAGGGAATGGATCATCACCAATCAATAAAGTGAGCAGTAAGAAACAAAAGAAAGTATACATATTTCAAGTTAACCATTGGACGCCCAACCCATCTGTCACTCATGATTTCACAAATACGTCAAAAGCTACCATTTGGAGTTCATTTACCAGCAGTTTGCAATTCCCCACCCATAATCTGAATTAGGCATCATACAAAATTTATATTCCGTTACGTCTAGAAATAACAACTTGTCCCTTTTTGCACAAATTTAAAGCAAAAAGTTTGTGAAACTGAGATGAACTAAACCTCAAGACTAGTCTCAAAAGGAGAAAGGCCAAACCTTAAGGACTCAGCCCAAGTCCGGCATGTCCTAAGACTCCTAATGTTTCAGTCATAAGCCGGACCTCATTTTCACATTCCATCCCCTCCCACTAGTCTACGTAGTTATGCGACTAACTACGTGCATTTCATTTTTCAACAGGGCACATAGATATGTATGCATACTAGAGTTGTGTCCATGCGATGCATGGGCGGCATCTTTCTTATATACACTGGCTTTAACCTCTTTTGCACATGATTAGAAACATACAGAAATTAAAATAGAGGAAATTTATAATCGATACAATTGTTGTGTGGAGGAATCAATATCTCAACATAAAGCCAAGAGGCAAATCTTGTGCCACTCCACCTAGTCATATGAACTCGTCCCCAACAACTTTAATTCCTGTTAAAACACCACCATTTTTGCCTTAGGCGAACCGTAAGGATTCATTTGCATTTGACCACTATGATCTTTCACAACTTGATCCCTTTAAGAAACCATTTTGCAGAAGAGATGTGAAAATCCAAACATAATACTATAATAGTTGGAGCTATGACTCCACCTCTGTTGCAGCCATCCGCACCCATCCCATTCTCAAATCATCCCAAGTTCCTGCCCAGGAGCATTATTTGTTTATATAAGTGCATTCAATGGAGGCATGACATAATGCAAAATTATTTCTTTAGAACAGTGACACCCATTTTCCTCTATTCACCCTTTGCCAAAAAAACAAAATTCCTAAAAAACACAACCAACAAAATGTTTTTCTATTAACACCAATCAAGCATATTGAGGAGTTTCTAAACTAATTCTGGGGCAGGGCTAATTTGGTGTTGATTTTTTTGCTCGCCTCATTGTTTCTTTTCCTGTGCAGTTCTCATATATGAAGTACAAAGTACGAACCCAGGACACTACATCAATTAGAATAGTCCACGAGACAACCAAGCCAACCACTTCAACCAATACAATACAAGCCCATTATAGAGTAGAGACAAAGAGAGAATGAACAGTCCATTAGGGAAGACCACCCACACACAAGCAGGGAGTTCCAACTCCTGACCTATTCAGATCCGAGCAAATGGGGCTAGCCCCAGTTGGTTATTGTAAGTTGTTTGTCTGCTTTGTTGTAATGGGATATACTTGCACTTTTCAAAAAAAAAAAACAAGAAAACACTTTTAAGGGGAAAAATATGACTTTCAGCTTACAAATTGAATAAAAAAAAAAAGTGAATATATGAAATTTTTGTCCATGGATACAACAATTGGCTCATTCATCATGCTTCCAAGTGCCATCCATTCTTTATGGAAATGAAACGACAAATACCACATAAAAATGTATACCCGTATACAGATATACTATATCTACTCAGGGGGAGAGAGAGAGAGTGTACCAGATTCTTGGGCCGGATCGACGGGGACTGATCAGCTCTGTGTGTGTGTGTGTGTGAGCGAGCGAGCGAGCGAGAGAGAGAGAGAGAGAGAGAGAGAGAGAGAGAGAGAGAGAACTGAGAAGCGTGAAGCTGTGACTGCCTTTGGTTGGGAAAAACGAGCAACAGTTGGAATGTCATAATAGGCAACTTGACTTTAACTATGTCTAAGTAAATGATACAAATAAAAATAAAATAAAAATAAAAATAAAAAAGACTACGGCTAAGTTCCCCTAAGTTTTTTCAGCAGCGCTATCCACACAGCAATAATAAACAGATATCGTGTACAGATTTTATGTGGGGCTCACTATGGATTTCACACAAATGATTCAAATCGTTCATTAAACATAAAACATTTTATAATGATTCTTGCAAAAATTCAACTAAATCTAAAATGAAAAAGAAGTATACAAGAAGAGAAGCACCAAACCAAACTCAATTGTCACGGACTCACAAGTCTAGCCATTTGTATACTCCTATTGATATCAAGCTACGCATTTTATGAGACTCAAGGGGAATTATAGAAACAAATCTACTGTATTATAGCTTAACCTGAGGGGTCAGGTGGTGGGAGTACTGCAACAAGTAGGTGGTTAAACCCGAGGGATACTTGGCCTGATTGTCTTCACCTGGAACTTACCACATGAGGTTTCAGGTTCGATTGCCCTAACTAGTGATTCCTGGGGCCATCTCAACGCTATGCATAAAGGCCTCAAAAGACTATGAAAGGGGCAGTAAGAATTAGTCCATGTGCAAACTAACTAATTCAGAACACCTTGTATTACAAAAAAAAAAAAACAAAACAAACAAGTGAGTAGTTTGCCCCTCAATTTTCCATGTTCAATTTCCAGTACCACCAAAATCTAGCTTGAAGACATTGGAGATTTGCTTGATCGTTAATTTAAATACTCTAAAATTAATAGAGTTGCGTACAAGTAAGTTAGCCCGGACCCAATTTATCAAAATAAAAGGCTTACAACGATGGTATGAATTGTTTTATCATCACATTCAAGCATATATCATTGATTGGTATATAATTGGCTATGACCAAGATTACTGTGGGATACTTATTTACAACAAATATGTATCTAGCAAAGTACCTCCTAAAGACAAATCTGCCAATAAACATGCTCACATATATCACAACAATACTTGACATATTTGAAGTTAGTAACAAATTAAGATGAATACTGAAATTAACACTAAAGCACATCAGATTTGCTTGTAAACAATAGTACTAGTTCTTCTTTAACAGTGAAATTAAAGTACAGACCCTCTATCATAATAATAGTATATATAAAACCATTCCTCGACCATATCGATCTTTTAATTAATGTTTGCGTAGCAGATGCAAGAAAATCCAAGAATGCAGTAAATGGAGCTGGACCAAGTATCAATCCATCTTAGTCAATTAATGCTAAACCTCCATAGTACGGGACACCGGTTTGGGGGATCCAATTATCCCCGTCAATAAAATTTCTCGCGGTGTATTGCATTACTTCTTCATGGTGCCATATAACCTTGTAGCCCTCCCATTTCACTCGCCCCGTCACGTCTACGCCACCTCCTCGGTTGTGATACTCTCGGTACGTCACGAGCTCGACGTTAGAGTCTCCCATCGGCTCCCATCCCAATGGGTTGAATATGGCGTCAATGAACGATTCCATGACAATCACTGTGGAGAAGCTTCTCCATGGTCGTCCCAAATAGGCGTTCATCTCCGAGACTTTGGTTGCAATTTCTGGTGAAGCTTTCAAAGAGCAATTTTGAATCACATATCCCGAGAATTCCTTCAGACTTTTTCGAGAATGGGCTGTGAATACCGCGCCAGTATCACGGGCGAACAGATTGCAGTTTTGGAACATTGCCCTTGCATCTCCAAAGATAAAGTCGACTGTGCCGTAAATGTCGCATTCTCGGTAAAATTGTCTTGTTTTGTCCGCAAATAATGTATCTTGATACCCTGTTATCTTGCACTTGTAGAAAATGGCCTTGTCGGCACGACAGAACAAAGCCACTGCTTGGGTACCCGGTCCGGTCGAGTTCTCAACGGTTATGTCTTGCAATAAAAAGTTTGGCCCCTACACAACTGCAAAACAATTAAAGCATCAATATGGGCATTAATTAATTAGTACAAACAACAGTGAAGATCACAATAAATGAAAAGAAGGATCACAATCAAAGGCAGCTCAAGAATTTTAGTTAACGGTGACAAAAATATAGATTTTTTTTTTGTATTAAAATAGTAGCTAGTGACGACTTCAGAAACCGGGACCAATGGTGGCGTTAAAACCTTTGTGACGAAGTCAAACTTATGATGTCCATCCCATATTCAGAATCCAACAGAACAGTTTAGGCTTCGCAGATTATTAATAGAATGATATAGTACACGATATATATAAACCCGAACAATAGATATACAAAGACATAAAATCTATATTTTTGATGAAAAAGGAACTGTGACCAAGATGGAAATGACCTGTTTGGATTTGATCATCTCTTGTACTTACCGAGTGTAGCTGAATCAGTGGCTCCGAAACCGTTCCAGGGGCTTCGGTTGCCCGTGATTTTAGTCTTGTCCGCTCCACTGCCAATCAAGGCTAAAAACGGTTTTTCTTCTGGTATCGACACATATTCTTCGTACACTCCTGGCTTGATATTGATGAAATATGTGTTCTTTCCATTAGTCGGCGCACCTAAAACAGCTTCAGATATCGTCCTAAACTGTCCGGAGCCATCTTTAGCAACCGTAACGCTACAAGTGGTCGAAGATGATGGTACAATGACAATACTGTTAACCACAATCAGATGAAAAAAATAAGAAGGGAAAAGTGGAGGAAGAAGTAGACATAATTTTTTTTTTTTTTTTTGTTAACCACACTCACTTTCGAAATTTTCCTCGCTCGCTCTGATATCAAATATCAGTTTCTAACTAGTTCAACTGGTTTTTCTGTGTTTACGAATGCAAATGGTTTTTGTGTTTGAGTAAGTACAAAGGAGCTACAGTAATCAAGGAGATCTCTCTTGGCATTCAAGGAGAACTACTTTGCTGCAAAATGATTGCTTAGTTAGCTATTGGATATTACTCGGATGTTTGGCTAATTGTGATGCATTCTTGCCTCTTTTCGATGTACCCTTTCGAGCTATAATTACAAGTGTTGGACCGCTTTTCCACATCTCTCTTAAAACAAAATTAAATCTTCTAAGGTTAGGAATTTTTATTTTTTTTTGTTACTCAAGATTAGAAAATTCATAGGAGTCAAAATTAATCTATCATGAAACACAACTAAGGGCTATGAGTTTGCATTGTTGGCTTTGTGTTTTGTTTGAGTTGCATCTTTTCAGGTTAACAAGTTGATCACACGAAAAATTAAACGGCTATTATCATGTTATGCGAGTCTAACACATACTCGTCCCGTTTAATTTTCTTATTTACGAGTCGTGTCATATTTGTGTTGGTATCTGACTACAATTTAGGAAGGACGAAGTACATAATTTTTTACTAAAAGATATTCCTTCAAGTAAATATAGTAAATCCTTCAAGTTATGTTGACCAATAAAAGTTATCATTCCTCCTCTCCTTTATTTCTCTATATATATAAAACCCTAGGGAACATATTCTTCTCATATCGTCTATGTTTGTTTGTTTGCTTTTAAATTTCTTTCTTCTCTGGCGTTGGTAAGTAAAAGGCAAACAGCTTGTAAATTTATTCCTTATGATGTTAGATAATTAACAACCTTATTAAGCTAAGATCTAGAATTATCAAGTTCTCACAACTGTAACATAATGTGGAAATTAAATATGATCAGGGAGCGTACCCGAATTCATTTGCCATGAACTTTTTTGATCAGAGAACCGCTCAATAATACTTGCGAACCCTATTGGAAAAAACGTTTCTCTCCCTTGACCCTCTTTTTCTAGCAATATGGTGACTTGATTTGATGGTGGATTGCATGCTCTTTTATAGGCAAAGAGAGGACCAGTTTCCAAACTAAACGATTATTCTACTTTCCATCAAAGTACTAGGGGTGTAAACGAGCCAAGCTTCGGCGAGCTCGAGCTCGGCTCGTTTACTTAACGAGCCCAAAACTCGAGCTCGAGCTCAGCTCGAGCCTTAACGAGCCGAGCTCCACTCGGCTCGTTTAGTAAACGAGCCGAATACTCGAGCTCGAGCGCGGCTCGTTTAGTGAACGAGCCGAGCTCGCGAGTAACTCGGCTCACTTACAACACTACAAAGTACCAGTTTCCAAACTAAACTATTATTCTACTTTCCATCGATTATTCTACTTTCCATCAAAGTACCAGTTTCCAAACTAAATGATTATTCTACTTTCCATCAAAGTAGGATTCTTGGAAACTACTTCCTCAGTTTGACCAATCACATAATTTCTTTGGGGAAAAGCTATGGCTCATAATCCGTGAAAAAAAAATAATCTCGTCAATATATAATTACTTGGAAACTACTCCATCAGTTTGACCAATCACGTAATTTCTTAGGGGAAAAGATATGGCTCATAATCTGTGGAAAAAAAAATCTCGTCAATATATAATTACCATATGATTTCGTTATGTGCCCCCATAACGGAAATATTCTTACACAACTTGGGTAATCTGTGTCTTCAATGGCTTCAAAGTTCAAAAAAATGTCCAAAACATTTGGGAGACTGATCAGAACAATCAACTGGTTAAGAGGTTATTTGTGGCAATCAAATTGGGGGTTATTCGTGTTCGTGGTAAGGTTTGATTTTTTGGGCTTGGCGCGCCTTACTCAGTTTTGAGCTTGCAACAAAGTCCAATGGGTCAAAAAAAAAAATTACAACCTAAGAATATAAGAAATGCCCAATAAGATTAGAAAACATACACTAATAAAAATCTCTTTTGGTCGATGCGGATGCTCTTATGTTGCTCTTTAAACCTTCGCCTTATGTAGTGGAACGGGCCTAACTTGACCACTTAAAATATTACTATTTTCGGGTTGACACGGTTAAGGCTGTTAATACGTTAGTATTTTTTTGTAATGTATATAAAATTATAAATCTAGCATTCTAGCAATGCCGCGCATGAACAACTTATTTAAACCCATTAAAAAGATTGAGGATATTTTCAATACTATCATAATCACGAAAATAATAAAACCAACAAAAAAATATTCAATAATAAGCAAATCATAACATTAATTTCAAACTCAAACACTAGGCAAGTAGAATGTTATAAATTTATTAAATTTATAAGAAGTTTTTCTGCCGAAGTAAATAGTACACTAGCTTAAATGAGTTTAATTAATCAATTTTGGGAGAATTTTTTGGGTACCGGGTGAGTACCATGTGGTGCCCGTTCGGCGCATCAATTCGGTTTTGGACGACTCGGATGTGGAGAGAGAGAAATAAAAGAGAGGGTTTCAATTTGGGCCATCCCAACACACTTTTGGCGGCTCAAATGGGCTGCTTGCTCGGGCACCACGTGGGCACTGCCACGTGGTACCACCCAATACCCAAAAATTTCTCCAATTTCATAAAAAGGTAGGTAATGAAATTGTATAATAATGTGCAATGTCTTTCCTTTTCATAATTACTAGTGAAGTTATTGCGCCGCAAGGCGCGCAATTGAGGCCAAAGAATCAAGATAAAGGAATTGGAACACAAAGTATCATTGGTTTCTCAAAAATAGCTATTACTCCTATTAGATATATACAGCAATTGTAACCAAAATGAAGGCACAATGCCTTGAGCCTGCTACCGTTAGATATATACGGAAGTGTTGGTAGTAGTTGGATGAAATGGTAGTAGTTGTTCCCAAAAGGAAGGCAGAATGCTTCATAAGAGCATCCACAATGTAATAATCAAAGTAAGTAATCAAAATTTGCAACTTCAGTTTTTATTATTCATTAAAAGAGTTGCTAAAGTTAGCAATATAAAGTCCCACATTGTTACTTTTAATTATTCAAATGCCTAAATTTGATTATTGGTTAGAATAATGCTAACTTTAATTATTACAATGTGAGCACTTTTTTAACCACATTGCTAACTTTAACAATTGTTTGATTTTGATTATTACATTGTGGATGCTCGAAGAGTTGCTATTAGATATTTACAGCACTGGTTGTAGCTTAACAATTTTTTAATTTTGATTATTACATTGTGGATGCTCTAAGAGCTGCTGTTAGATATTTACAGCACTGGTTGTAGCTAGGATTCCTAAATCAAAAGGCCACACATGAGCAACGGCGCGTACAAAAATAAAGTTGGCGCTTGGTTATAGTTTTGGTGTGCCCACTGAAGCAGTTACCATGATTTACTGAGTTTCTTCGGAAGTAGTTATGGGATTGTCATCTTCTTGGAAGAGCTTCTTTGCTTTGTTAGCTAATGGAGAGTTTGCTGTGGTTGTTGGTTGATCTTCCTTTGAGCTATCTTCATTGAAGGCTGGTTTGATGTTGTTGATGTTGTATGCAAGAACTTTGACACCATGGGATGGGTATTCTCGTGTTTTCAACTGGATCCAGTATTCATTTTCCAGGGCCAACTTTGGGAAGATAGGAACAACATTTTGGTCATTCTGTTAATAGTAGCATTGGTTGTTCAGTAGTCTAGTTGAAATCTGTAATTGCGAATTTAATCTAACTTGTAGAATTGAAATTTACCTCGGCAGCATACTCCATGAGTGTTTTCCCATCAAATAAGAATATTCTACAGAGTGTTTCTCGAACATTGTTGCAGTCATTCATGAACCAGAAGCATCGGTCAAAAGAACTTCGAATTTGACTCTGCGTTTTTTGAAAAGCTGCAGATTCGAGAGAAAAGTTTGCTATTGTGAACATTTCTCACCTTGGTTTTGCCATAACTTTTTTGCTGTTGCAATGGAAGCAAGCAAATAGAGTTTCATCCCTTGCACTGATGGGTTTTCTGCAGTTGCTGTAGGCCAAGTACCAGAAGTGTTGGTCCAAATATACAATCGCTATCTTCCTCGGATCCAATACATTTTCCTTTCCACCTATATAACCAAACAAATTGTTCTTTTTATTTGTTTAAAATAAATGAAATGAATTGATAAATTAATTGCATCCACGAGAGTGAAAGCATTGATAAGCTAATGATAACCCAACAACTGTAGCTTATTTTCTATCTTCATTTACTCTTTTGCAGAAATAAACCAATATGCCTTTTGCAGAATTAAACAAATGGCTCCTTAGAACACATTAAAGAGTGGTAAAGATATCAAGTAATGGCTCCTTAAATGCTACTGGTCACTGGTGGATACATAGGAGCATTTCATGTCTAGTTGAATGGTCAAGTGAGAATAAATTTAATCTTGGAAGGCAGAACTGGAGGAAAAAGTCATGAGCTTCATAAGTACATATACTTGATGAAATCAAAAGAAACAAAGGAAAGATAAAAAAATAAAAAAAAGACCTGCGATAGAAAACATATATCAGAATTCATAATCATGGCCTAAACCTAGCTGCAACTAAGGAGACTTGTCCATTCATATAACAAAAGCCAGGAGCTTCCATATAATACTTCATTGCAGAACAATGCCTGCAAGGTAACTGTGGTGGCGGCTGGGATGCTTCTTGTGGGATTGTCAAGACTATCCTAGAAGTTCACTTATTTTTCCTCAAGCTACACAGCCCTATTATTTTATCACACCAAACACCATGGTTGTTAGGAAAATATGTTGAATAATAAATGAGGATAGAGTAGAAATGGGTTTAAGTAATACCCTTTGACATTGTTGGCAGATTTGGTACTTGGGAAGATGAACCTAATAGCAAAGCCAAATAAAACTATAAGGTTGTGTACAAAATATTATAACAGAAGAACTCCATAACTATAAGGTTGTGTACATATTACTTAATCTACCTAAAACTCTACAAAGTTGAGGGTTGGGAGATATGAAATGTGAAAATGCTAACCAAGTTCAAATGTTCGAGAGGAAGCATTCCGTGAATCCTTTTGTACAGTTTCTTGGGCGGTATTTCCACTGAACGCTGAGAGTTGAGAAGTATTTTGTTCTTTCCTCTGTCTATATAATCTGCAAGGGCGTTTGTTTGCTTCATTGTTTTCCTCATCTAGCTGTAGCACACTTTCCCTCTTTCGGTCCTTTCGCCAACATTAATATCATTGTCACCATCTACTGCGCACATTCCTCGGGTGTTATTTTCACTGAGCAATGAGAATTCACGAGGGCGCTTGTTTGCTTGATTTGTTTGCGCATCTAGCTGTAGCACACTCTCTCTCTTTCACTTTGTTTCACCAACACTAATCCAGTTGCCACTATTTATTGGGCACGTTAGGCTTTGTTTGGAAAATGTGGAAAGGAAGGCAAAGGGAAAGAAAGTTTTAAAGATTTTTTCTTCCCTTGTTTGGTTGGAGAGGAAAGGGGAGAGAAAATGGCAAAATAGAGTTTTAAGAATAGTAAAATTTCTCCCCTTATTTTCTCTCATTTTCCTTCTTAATTATTTTCTCTCCTCTTTTCTTTCCTTCCACAAGTTCCAAACAGAGCCTAAAAGTAAGGATATAAATTTAAGAACACTCTTAACCTATTATCCTAACAGAAACTACATCTACAAATCATCTAATCTAATCTAATCTTAAAAAAGCAATCAAGTCTAGTACCTGCAGCTTTTCGTTGTTGTTCCAAAAGCAATTGCTGCCTATTAGCATATGCATCTCGTCTCTGTTGATTCCGCAATTCTAGAACTTCATTATCCGTTTAATTATTTGGAACGTGGAACCAATGTCTCCACTGAAACTAAGATGCAGGCATTTTTCCTATCAACAATTACTAAGATACGACATTACATGAAAGCAACATTTATGCCTAGAATATGAATTAGCATCTAGCTTGAGTTTTGAATCATTTTGAACAAGTAATACTCATTGAGGCAATCAATCAAACACCTGGTGCATGCAAAGTATAGCAAAGTGTAAGAAACACAAGAAACATAAAAAATGCAGACTTTGTCTGGTCAGGATTTTAGCTTTCAAGAATATAAATGGTACATGCAACAAAATAAAAGCGCCTAAAAAAAGGGGAATTGCAGTTTTCAGCATGAATTTGGAGTTTCGGACCAGTAATTGAACTGACCTGCACGTCTTCCAAGCAGAATCAAGCACCGTAGAAGAAATGAGCAAAAGAGAACACTAAGCAGGCTTCAGGAACGTCAATGGAGCGACGATACAGCCATGAGCAATTGGGCATCTGCGCCTCTCTTGTATCTTCTCGACGTGCTCTGTAAACTGTAAAGGTCCGAAATGGAGTTTTCTCTGCTTTATGAAACAAAATGAATGGCAATCCACGGAGAAATTTTTCAGTGCCTGGTGGGCACAGGACACGTGGTGCCCGTTTCCCATCTTGGCCGTCCAATGAAGTTTTGGACGGCTCAGATCTGTTCGGCTGTCGAGGGACATTTTAGTCATTTCATACTTTAAAACAGCTGAATAGATCTGGACCGTCCAAAACTCCACATGTACGGTAACAGGACCAAAACTCCACATGTACGGTAACAGGATAAGAGGGATAAGACAATACCCTCCTTTTACCCAACAAGTGGGCAGTGGCAAAATTTTGGTAGAGGGTGTTTTGGTAAAATTGCCGTACCAAAACTAAAACAAACCCACCCTCGTGATTTATGTGCCTATCATTCTCAGTATTTTTGCCATAGTTGCGAACAATGTGCTTCTTTCACTTTTTTCTGATCAGTTTATGCTTGCAACTCAGTTCAAATAACCTAAGGGTTCACCAAAAGGTATATACCAATTGTACACGGAGTTGTGTGGAATCTATTTCGGAGTCACACACAAATAATTCGAGTCATTCAGTTAGTTTAAAAGATGTTCTTAAGTATCCTTACAAAAAATTAGTTGAATCGAATATGGTTAAGGGATTCACTACTCCTATTAACTTCATTTTCTGTCCATGAATTTACAGGGACCAAAAATTAAAAGTTGTGTTTGGTTGAGAGTTTAGTTTAGTTTAGTTTTGGTGGTGGGTAGAGAAAGAAATAGAGTAATAATTGAAAATAGGGGTAATAATTGGAGAGAGATAGAGAGGGATGATAAAGTAATAATTGAAAAAGGAGGGTAATGATTGGAGAAAGAAATAGGATAATGATTAAAAACAAAACTAAAACTAAACGCCAATGGGTAACCGAACAAAGCCAAAGTGATTGATGATACATTTATCGATATTTAACTTAAAAACAGTTGACGGATTACGATCGTCCACTTTTTCGTGTATAAACTCAACTTTTGATATACTTATCGATGTCT
Organism: Rhododendron simsii; assembly: GCA_014282245.1. Classification (NCBI taxonomy): domain Eukaryota; kingdom Viridiplantae; phylum Streptophyta; class Magnoliopsida; order Ericales; family Ericaceae; genus Rhododendron; species Rhododendron simsii. The sequence continues at coordinate 1,063,915 of CM024954.1, read as the reverse complement.
GAACAAGCTGATTTTTTGCATAGTTATATTATTTTACGGGCCCTACAAGATGCACAGTTTAAATTTTTCAAAAAAACGCGTGAAGGAGGACCACACGGGATTGATCCGGAAAGAACTTTTTCTCTTAATTAAACTAAGAGTAGTACCGTACATTGTTGCAGTCTCCGCTCCAGCCTTTTCCCCTTCTCGTAATCCCCAAGCGCACGCTCTCTCTCACATAGAAGCGATAGCCAATTAGCCTTTTCTATGGGTTCAACAAAAGGTAATAAATTGTATAATAATGCGCATATCCTTCCTTCCCATAATTACGCTGATATCTTACCATACAAGTTGACAGAGCGTGATTTTGAAAATTAAATCATCTTACATTACTCTGAGTTTGCATCGCTGGCTTCGTGTCGTGCTCGATTTGCATCTTTTCAGGTTAATTAACAAGTTGACACGAAAAATTAAACGTTTATCATCATGATACATGAGTCTAACCCATACTCATCCCATTTAATTTTCTAATTTATGGGTCGTGACATATTCGTGTTCATATCTAACTAGGAGTATAATTTAGGAAGGACAAATTAAGTACGTAATTTTTTGCTAAAAGGTATTCCTTCAAGTAAATATGATAAATCCACCAAGTTATGTTGACCAATGAAAGCTAGTATCATACTCTCTCTCTCTCTCTCTCTCTCTCTCTCTCTCTCTCTCTCTCTCTGTACAAAACCCTAGGCTCCAACATATTCTTCTGATCATACGTATTGTGCTTGATTTCAACTAGGCGGATAGGTCATTACTAATGGCCAAAGTTGAGGTTAGTTTTACGCTGATTTTGTGTTTCCTTTCCTTTGCTTTGCTCGCCTCTTCACCGGAAGCGCTCGCAGCACCATTGAAAAATGCGGCAAAGAAAGTCGACGGTGATGGTTTCGAAACACTAGGCAAAAAAGCTGGATTGGTTCGGCATCTGTGCAATGAAACGGGCCACTACAACTTGTGCGTTGCAGCAGTTGAGGCCGATCCTCGATCCAACCTTAAGTCGCATCGCAAAGGGATTCTCCAAATCGTCATGGGCAAAACTATTTCCAATGCTACTGCAATACTTGAGTACATTGATCGTCTCCTCGCAGATAATACTACCAAAATGGAGAACGCAACCAGGGATTCGCTCAAGGGGTGTTCTTCCGGCTACCACGATAGCATCTATGAGCTCGAGAATGCCATATCACTCCTAGAGCTGAAAAATGTTTCGCAATATTTCGATCTGAGAACTGTACTTAGCGGCATGTTCGGCACACCCTTTGAATGTGACCAGAGTTTTTTTGAACGACAAAAACCTGCTCCTAACCCATTAACAGGTATAAACAACTGCATAGAAGATCTCGCAGAGACTTGCTTGGTGATTTTGGATGTTATTTATCATAAACACCCGAAAAAAGCCATTCGAGTTTGATTATTGGAAACATAACGGACGAATAAATTAAAGTGAGTTTGCTTATGGTTTCGATTTCGAATCACTCACTACAAGTGATTTGTTTTTGTTCCAGTCATATATCATTCAAAGCATTGCCCAATTCCATATCTATTGTAGATATAGATAGAGAGAGACTAGGATCTCATGGTCCCAGTATCGTGCTTTGTCTTCACCCAAGGACGAGAAATTTTTGGGTGTCAGATGGGAACCACGTAATCATGCTCACGTGATGTCCAAGCAGCACATTCAGGTCGTCCAAAATCATGTTGGATGGCTGAGATTGAAACACTCGCTCTTCTCTCATTAGACCACTCGCTCTACTCTTTGATAACACTATTTATACTATTAGAGTTAAAGTAATTTTTTAAGGGTTCTGTAAATGTAGGCATTAGAGTATCAACAATGTTATAATCAAAACTAAAAGGTTTGTAAAGTTAATAATGTTAGTGCAAAATAGCTTACAATATTTTAAACTTATAGTTAAACTTAATAACCTCCTTAGAAATAATCAAATTTTGAGTTTTGAAAAACCAAAATTAGCAATCTTTTGACAATAACCAAATTTAATAGATCCTACGTATTCTTAATCAAATACACCAATTATTACACAAAAATATTTTATCTCTCTTCTCTTTTCCTACAATATTTTTGAAAAATATATATTTTACACACAAAAAATTATTAGAAAACAGTTTTTAAAAATAGTTTTTGTCCAAAAAAAATTCAAATTTTTTTTTCTGTATTAGTTTCTAAATTATTTTTTGAAAAACTACTTTCTACCATTCAAAATTTTTAATTTTCTGTAGTTTGAAAAGATAATGATGTGACATCGTTGGAATCTCCTCCTGCCTTTTCCCCTTCTTGTAATCCCCAAGCTAGCGCGCTCTCTCTCTCTCTCTCTCATAGAAGCGATAGCCATTTCTTTGGGTCACGAAAAGGTTTTTTTTTTTTTATGAGCAAGATGATCTCAATTATAGGAGAACAAAAAATAGTATAATTACAAAAGACACTATCGGTTCAAAAAAACAAGAAACAACAAAATGAAACAAAACAAAACAAAAAAAAAACTAAAAGCCTCATGGAACAAAATATCGAAGTCGAACCCATCAATCACACTCTTGATGGTGGGAGAGGTTAGATTATGGAAAGAGCAACTCTTGATTGAACAAAACAACAAAAGGTAGTGAATTGTATAATATTAATGCACATATCTTTCCTTTCCACACTGACACTGATATCTTACCGTACGAGTTTGACCGAGCATGATTTTAAAAATTAAATCTTCTTACGTTAGGAAATTTTTTTTTTTTTTAATTTTTACTCATGATCAGGAAATCTATAGGAGTTAAAATTAATCTATCATGAAACACAACTACGGGCTATGAGTTTGCATTGCTGGCTTCTTGTCGTGTTTTTTTTTTTTTTGCTCAGCAAAACGATAATATTATTAGCTCGAAGAAGGTATATCGAGAAAGAAACTCGCTTAGGGTATCCACGATACTATAATCAAAAATTAATAATCAAAAGTTGTCACATCAGTTTTTAATTATTCATCTAAGAGATTGTTAAGGTTAGCAATGTAGATATCTACAATAGTATAATCAAAATTAGATAACCAAAACTTGTCACATCATATTTTCAAACTATAAAAAACTAAAAACTGTGAACAATAGAAAATAATTTTTCTAAAAATAGTTTTGAAACTAGTAAAAACTATTTACTAGAAATTGAAAATAGTTTTTGAAAATTTTTTTTTGGAAAAAACTATTTTCTAAAAAAAATTAATTTTTTAGTAAAATATTTTTTTCTCCAAAATATTGTTCGAAAAGAAAGAGAGAGGAAAAGGGAAGAGAGAACAATTTTGTATAATAATTGGTGTATTTAATTGAGAATATGTAGGGTCTATTAAATTTGGTTATTGTTAAAAGGTTGTTAATTTTGATTATCCAAAGCCTAAAATTTGATTATTTCTAAGGAGGTTGTTAAGTTTGATTATAGCATTGTAAGCAATATTTTATACCAACATTGTTAACTTTAAAAATATTTTACTTTTGATTATAGCATTGTGGATACTCTAAGCGCATACACTTACAAACGAGGGAACAGAACACCAAAGACAAGAGAAAATAAAACACAGGGCTGTCCAACAAAAAATTGGACCGCAAATCCTCTTCCAAAAACGACTACACCTTCACCTTTCTCATGCCGTCAAGATAACCCTTAAAGTCCTGCTTGTCGTGTTTGAGCTGCATCTTTTAAGGTTCACAAGTTGACACGAAAAATTAAACGATTATCATCATTATATGCGAGTCTAATCCGTGCTTATCCCATTTAATTTTCTTATTTACGGATCATGTCATATTCGTATTCATATCTAGCTACAATTTTTTAGAAAGGACAAATTAAGTAGGGAATTTTTTGCTAAAAGGTAATCCTTCAAGCAAATATGGTAAATCCACCAAGTTATGTTGACCAATAAAAGCTATAATTCCTCCTCTCCTTTATCTCCATATATATAAATTAAACCCCAGGGCTAGGGCTCCAACACATTCTCCTCATATGTATTGTGCTTGATTTCAACTAGGCGGATAGGCCAGTACTAATGGCCAAAGTTGAGGTTAGTTTTGCGCTGATTTTGTGTTTCCTTTCCCTTTCTTTACTCGTCTCTTCACCGCCAGCGCTCGCAGCGACGCTGCAACTAAAGACAGTGATGGTTTTGAAACACTAGGCAAAATGCTGGATTGGTTCGGCATATGTGCAATGAAACGGGCCACTACAACTTGTGTTGTTTTCAACCTCCAAGTGTGTAGGACAATTGCATGTGTCTTTTCAACCTCCAAGTAAATAAAGATACGCCAAGTATCGTGCACATGTTATTAAAATACAAATAATAATAATAATAATAATAATAATAATAATAGGTTGCAATCTCAAAATTGTCACCTTGCAGTCGTCCGGAATCGAAACTGAAATCACAGTCATGTAAGCCCAAGAAATGTCCCAAGAGATGAGATAATTAAGTTCTTTGAACCTCTGGGGCAATACAACTATAAGATAGATACAGAACATAATGAGAAGAATCACACAGAAGCAAAAAAGCCCCATCATATGCCTCAGCTCCCACCCAAGAACAGAAACAAGCGAGAAAAGAAGCAAACAAACGCACCCAGAAAGCCCCCAGCCCACACACACAATGAACACACAACACCCAGAGTCGCATAAACATGTTCACATCACATCCTAAAGACAAATCTGCCAATAAAAATGCTCACACCACAACAATACTTGACATATTCGAAGTTAGTACTAACAAAGATGAATACTGAAATTAAAGTACAGAACCTCTATCATAATAATAGTATATATAATACCATTCCTCGACCATGTCGTTTGATTAATGTTTGCGTAGCAGATGCAAGAAAATCCAAGAATGCAGTAAAATGGAGCTCGACCAAGTATCAATTCATCTTAGTCAATTAATGCTAAACCTCCATAGTACGAGACACCGATTTGGGGATCCAATTATCCCCGTCAACTGGTTAAGAGGTTATTTGTGGCAATCAAATTGGGGGGTTATTCGTGTTTGTGGTAAGGTTTGATTTTTTGGGTTTGGTGCGCCTTTCTCAGTTTTGAACTTGCAACAAAGTCCAATAAGTCAAAAAAAAAAAAAAAACCTAAGATAAGAAATGCCCAATAAGATTAGAAAACATATATAATACCAATAAAAATCTCTTTTGGTCGATGCAGATGCTCTTATGTTGCTCTTTAAACCTTCGCCTTATGTAGTGGAACGGGCCTAACTTGACCTACTTAAAATATTATGAAAGTTAATCTCTTCTCTAGAGGCATTCCCGAAGTCTCTAAGAATTTTCTTAATGGCCAGGCAGTTTTTCAAAGAAGCTTCCAGGAATATGAGGGAGTCATCAGCGAACAGAAGGTGGGAGAGCATGGGTCCTCTGTTCCTAACTCTCACTCCACCCAACTCCTTCTTGTCGATTGCATCCGAGATCAATGAGGAAAGGCAATCTGCCACCAAGAGAAAGAGGTACAGGGATAGCGGATCGCCTTGCCGAATTCCTCTTGAGAGCGTGAGATCAACTGCTCGTCCCCCATTTGTTGGGGTCCACCCATAGTGGTGGGTTATTTTGTACAACACCCTTAGTGTTGGGTGTTGAGCGTATTTATCCTTAGAGTCCCTTATATATAGTTGTAAACCCTATTAGGGGTAGTGTGTGACATAATGTGAGAGAGAGGGTGAGGAGAGCGAGGGGGGCCGGGTTGTGGCCTCCCGGAGAGGAACCGAGCGTGGTTCCTGAGAGTTTTTTCATCTTTATTGTGTATTGTGTGAATATATAATTAAAGGGAGTTTTTCTCTGAAATCACTGCGTGTGTTTGTGTGCTTGGTGTCCCTCACGGTCCTAACAATTGGTATCAGAGCGGGGTTGAAGAAGAGGGTAACCGGAAAAACCACGGGTTCGATTTTTGAAAAAAAGTTGCTCACAAACCTCGTGTTTTGTCACCCAAGATGGCTCGGGAGCCATTCGATCGCAGCGGGCGGAGTTGGCGACGGGCGGAGAGGCTGTTTTGAAAAGCCCGAAGTCGTGGATGATTGAAGACGAGTTCTGAGCACTGGGTTATGTTCACCTCGAGGAGACGATCACGGATTGGGGTAGCACGTCACCGGAGGAGCTCCGAGGTTGCGGCAATGGCCGGTCAAAGGTGGCGGCGTGAAGGCGAGGGACAGTTCGAAAAGCCCAGTTATCAAACGAGGTCGGATAAAAGATTTGAGCACGGGGTTGTGTTCATATCGTTGAGATGATCGCGGGGATATGTGGAACGTCGCCGGAGGTGGCCGGGGTAGCTCGTACGCGCCGGTCAAAGTTCGTCGTTGACTGCGCGTGAGATCTAGTCTCAGGAGTGTGCTACACGCGCTGGACGTGTGCCATGCGTGTGCTGGAGCATATGTGGCGCCACATCAGCAGCCCATGAGGACGCCACATCATCGACACGTGTCGATGAATCAGTAGGCACGTGGCGCCATGTCATCTGCCACGTCATCAGAGGGGACCCGTTTTGTGTGCCACGTCATCAGGTCAACGATGACGTGGCTGGTCAATGGTCAACGGTCAACGGGTCAGCGGTCAACTGCCTGGTCAAACAGGAATATTCCGGGATATTCCAAATTGGTTTTTCGCACTTTTCGGAGCCGTTCGGACTCCATTTTTTGCGAGTGAGTAGTCGATTTTGACTATCTCGACGTTCTAGATCCAACCGTGCATTCTATTTTCTGATTGGAGGCTCCTAGGCTGAGGCTAATGTTTAGTTGAGCAAGAATCAGATGTTTGGAGGTTGTTCGGGTTGTGGGAATGCTTGTTTCTAGCAAGGCGATCAGTCATAAGAAACCTAGCAAGCAAGGAGACACTCGATCGGCTCAGGGGACGCTGATTTGGACGGTCCTAACAATTTACCACCACAGAGAAGTTTACAGTCTTGATACAGAGCATCACCCACTCAATCCACTTCTCCCCGAATCCCAATTTCCTCAATCTTTCCTCAAGAAAATTCCACCGCACTCTATCAAAAGCTTTGCTTAGGTCCAGCTTGAGAGCCATGAAGGACTTAGGGCCCCTCTTCTTGTGCTTAATGTAATGAAAGACTTCATGGGCAACAATGATGTTATCGTGAATTTGGCGGCCTTGTATGAAGGCAGATTGCTGCTGGGAAATAAGGGTAGGTACTAAGGGTTTCAGACGGTTAGCTAGAATTTTTTAGATGATTTTGTAGGCAAAATTGCAAAGGCTTATGGGACGGAATTGGGAGATGGCTTCAGGGTTTGGAATTTTTGGGATGAGGATGCCATTAGCGCGGTTGAGTTTGTCTAGGTTGGCTTTCCTTTCAAAGAAATCTTTCACCATATCCCCAACAAGTCCTTAGCATGGTTATAAAAAAGGTTATACCAAACTTGTTTACGGTTTATATTGGCTGCTGATTTTGCCACTCCCTTCTTTGTTAACGGCACTCTCCTGCAAGTGTATTTTTGGTGTAAAAATAAACTTGCAGGGGAGTGCCGTTAACAAAAAAGGGAGTGGCAAAATCATTTCCCATTATATTAAGTCTTTAAGCATATGATAAAAAATTCTATACCGTTTATCTAAGCATATAAACAGGTCACATAAGTTACGGTGCGCTGCGTAGGGATTTCTTACCCTGCTCGAGACGCAGTGCATCGTGTTTGCCGACGAGGGGCTGAAGCCAATCCCTACCATCGCGGCTGCAGCGCCATTTCCCGTTGCCGGGGTACGGAGCGTCTAGATTTTAACTACTACAATGTTGAATGAAATTCAAATACAAATATAGATATGGGGTTGAATCTAGTAAAGGTCGTGTCTAAGGGGCCATGGCCCTAAGAAAGTCATAATATGTCCGTTTAATATAAGGACTCCTGGTGAATTTCTTTTCCAGAGACTCTTTTTATGCTATTGGGAAAATGACGGTATTAATTATCAAAAATACGTCCTGGACAGTCATTTTCCCTATGCTAAAACTTGTTCAAAACTAGTCAGTTAGCAATCCAAAATACAAATACTCCGTACAATTCAAGGAGACCGGTGCCCACTGAATGGGCTTTTCCCAAGTCCAAAAATGTAACTTTATATATATTTTTTACCATTTGTTAAACCTAATCTATGCCATCCTAATTTTACATTTCAGACCTTACACTTTGTAGAGGTTGAAACGTTAACTAATCCTTGCAAAAAGATCAAGCTAACACAGATGGGCACATGATGAACCAAATTACCTTGAAAGTGCGAGAAGTACGATTCCGTCACTGAGTTATCAATGAGTTTTATCAACTTGACTTTTTATAGAATGGTTCTATGCCTCAATTTCACAAAGCGAGCAGTTCGATCACATGTCAAACTCAGAGCGAGAACCATTTAGATATCAAAACACCCTGTTGTGCCTTAGGTCTCCGGCTCCATTTACTGATTTACAAGAGGAAGTTGTTTTTAATTAGACAAAACACAGTCAAATCTCAGAAGTTCAGCTTCTTCCACTATCTATACCCCATACGTCAGGACGTACAACAATGTTCAAGCTAAAATTCAGTACAATTAGGCACCAAAAGGTCTCAACGAGATACATCGATCACAAACAAGGAATTTGGTTTCCAGTTCTGGTTTAAAAATCGCAAGCAAACAAACATGCCAAGACAACATACTGTGATAAAACCTTATGCTGAATCATCAGCTGATTTGGGCTCGTCTTTTAGCTTCAGAGCAGATGAAGGAGAAGGAGAACCCTCTTGCCCCATCTCAGTCCTCAAATCGTTGATGCTCTGCTCCAACTCATCTATCCGGCTACCCATCTCATCAAGTGCACGATCACAATTAAGGAAACAAGTAACTTGATTTATATCAGCATTTGTGCAGATAAGAGGCAACAATAAACATGTCACAGAAGCAGTTTAATGACCCACAGAAAATACTAGTTCCGAGCTTGTTTTCTATTGCGCTTGACAACATGCATCCATTGTCGTTATGGAAATCGCAAAGCAAACATCCTCCTCTCCTACAACTAACACCAAGGGTGGAGAGAGGAGACCAAGCAAAGTTGAAAAGGCAAGTAATCATCCTTTTACCATTGATTGAAATGAAATGGCACTAAATTATTTTTTTAATAGCATAGCCCATCTCTACTGACACTGAGATAACATCAGAGAAACTAGTAATGGCATTGCAAGAAAACTAGTCCCTTCCTGAATCTCAGTGAAGCATAAAGTGATACGGATGCAGATTGGATTTTAGGAAAATAGTATTTTATTAGTATTTTATTTTACATCTTTAATTTTAGTATTTTGTTAGGAATCTTATAATTTAGGAGTTTTAATATAGAATTATTTAGTTTCTTATTTAGGTTGATTTTATTTCCTTTTGCTGTTTTCTTGGTTGGCAAGAATTAGGGTTGCTTCCTAGTATTTTTATTCTTTTTAATTTTAGGGTGGCTAGTACTATATAATAAGATTGTAGCCATTAGGGCAAGGGAGTTGTTTTTGAATGAATTAATGAAAATTGAGAGTTTTTCTCATTATGGTGTGTTCGTAGAGGGAGCACCTCTAGTTCATAATTATTCGTGATTGTCCTTGTTGCGCGTTCTTCTATTTCGACACGCCTCCCTGCATCAGTTGGTATCAGAGCCTGCGCTCGATTCGGATCATGGCGCGACAAGGATTCCGTTATGGTTGTTATGCTGTTGCTGAAGATGTGTATGAACGAAGTAAAGCTGCACGAGAAGCACGAATGGAGGCGCGGTTCCAACAACTTGAGCAGCGTGTGATGGATGCGATTGGCGTCCTAAACCGATCATGTGGCTGCCATGGCTGTTGGGGGAAACCCACCTTGCCGTCGTCCGGTTCACCTCGGTTCCGAAAGAGGAGGAGGGGGTCGGATGATATTTCTATCATCAAACCTTTGGCTGGTAACCATCAGTCGAGGGGGAAGAAGAAGTGGATGAAGCTACCATCGAGTGGCCATTTACATCAAATATTATTCTAGATCCAGTAGTGGATTGGAATAAGCCACCAGTTTTTGACAAAGAATCGGTGGAGAAAATTACAAATGGAGAAAATAAAAAAATATTGCAAAAAAAAGTTGTTACGATGTGGCGTTGAAAATTAAATTTTTAGATCCTTTTTGGGAATTCATTGAAGACAAAGGAAGTACGGGTCGTGGATTTCGTTTCTAAAGCAGCAAACTGTCCCTTTCATTATTGATCAAGATTTTTCATTTGAAGCCAAGTTTGAAAAATCAATTTAAAGTACAAGCTTGATGCAGACAAGGTCGGCGTATTCAACTGTATAAACTCGAGGACGAGTTTCTTCAAGCCGGGGAGGATGATGCAGATTGGATTTTAGGAAAATAGTATTTTATTAGTATTTTATTTTACATCTTTAATTTTAGTATTTTGTTAGGAATCTTATAATTTAGGAGTTTTAATATAGAATTATTTAGTTTTCTTATTTAGGTTGATTTTATTTCCTTTTGCTGTTTTCTTGGTTGGCAAGAATTAGGGTTGCTTCCTAGTATTTTTATTCTTTTTTAATTTTAGGGTGGCTAGTACTATATAATAAGATTGTAGCCATTAGGCAAGGGAGTTGTTTTTGAATGAATTAATGAAAATTGAGAGTTTTTGTTTAGTACTCCAAATGCTGATTTTAGAAGGCTAAAGTGCTGATTAGAGTCCCTGAATTCATGATTTTAGGTACTTCAAAGCAAACAAAACACAGCCACCATAATCATTTAGTCACTTTTTCATGAAATGGAAAGGGAGTTTCGTAAACGATGTCACTTAATCTGCAAAACGAGCTTTACCTTCTGTAATAATCATTTTCTTTTTTCCTTAGATGATATATTTTCCTTCCTTCTCTAAGTCAAAGTTTCATCAATCATCTTTGTCAATCAATTTTTTTGATTTTTCTGAAATAAAATGGTGCAAGTTGAGCCTGGTAAGGATTATACAGAGATTGATTAATCAGTCATGTCAACCATCGGGTTCTTAGGGCTTTCTGAATTTGAATATTCCGATCTTTTTTTCCCCTGTTGAAGAGCGTCCCAGAAGCTCTTTTTTCCTGAGCTGGCATTGTCAATGAATGAAACTCTATCCGTTCTGTTCTTGAGGTAACAATCTTGGGATTTTGTACGTTAATTTGTTAAATTGCTCACCCATTCCATCCCCTTTTGTTTAGTCCGTGTTTCCATTTGGGATGTCCCAAATGCCTGTCTATTTGGAAACGTAGATTCCGTTCTAAAATATTGTAAGTTGTAATTCTTCCAAGAATGGTTAAAGGGGGGGTAATATTGGCATTAAGCACTCTCTTATTTTCCGGATTTAACTGCATTAAATACATGTTCCCTTAAGAGTTGAACTCCTGGAAGCGATCAACGGAGGGAACTGGGGTTCTATTATTGTAGTCAATGTAGAAAGAAGATTGGTCCTTTTTCTGTCTTTTCATGTTGAGAGTTTTGCAAGATCACTTGGATGCTGCAAATGCTCTTAAAAGCAAATGTTGGCAGAGGCACAATTGGCGCATCAAAGATGAGAGTACACTAAGTTCCACTCCTCTTCTTTTACGGGAAATGACACAGAAATAAAGCAAAACTATGCTGCAGCAGAGAGCAGCCAAGCCCATTGACTGTGTCTCAATAACAGTATGTATGATCCGGCCATAACCACTACAGCAAAGGAAGAGCCTTTTTATTAGGGTGGATAGGATCCTGGTGGATTAGCCTTGCATGTAACCTGTTTTGTAATATTATATATATGTGGCTTTTTAGAAGAGTTGAATCTTGGGCTCCATTTACTTGTCAAGAAATCAGAGCAGGAATATTGTCCTCTAGAAAATTTTAGTGAAGTGAAATTAAAGGAAAACGAAATGTATTTTCTTTTGTGTGTTCATTTGAAAAGAAGAAGTTTTGTGAGAAAGTTGAAAAATAAAAGTTTAATTGTTGTTTGAAATTAATTTAAAAGATTCTCACACAAACTTGCGTTTTTCGAAGGACAAGTTTTGAGGAAAACGAAACATAATATTAACATTAAAGATATCCAGATACAACTTAAGTGTTCAAAGTTCCTTTGGCAATGTTATGAGCTTCCACCACAGTTTGCCTAGGAACCTTTGTTTCAGTAACATGATCAAAAGTAGCAGCAAGAACAATAAAATCCTTAAAAACACATTCTGCAAAACACAGCTAGCATAGTGCGTGCCTCGACTGCCGTGGGGAGGATACAGCCATCGGGAGGAAGGCCAAGGCCTTGATATCGCATTTGTGAAATTCAACCGAGGACTTGTATGAAATTATGGAGTTTCTGTGCAACCATGGCTGCATTTGACATACACACTAACCAAGGCCTTGTATGAAATTATGGAGTGAATCAAAGTACACTTGTCGAAAACATCAAAGAAACCCCGTGAAGGCGAGTTTCATCTTGTCGAAACCTCGCGTGTTGGACTTGCATCATGCCGAAATCGTGTTCGGAAAAAACGATTTTGAAAAGGCCCGTAAAATACATAACGCGGGAGTATGAAACGCGAGTTATACTTCTCATCTTCAACCTGAGAAGTCACAAGAAGTAGGCTTCTCTCCCTTTTTGGCAATTTTCAATCTTATTTAGGAACTAATTTAATGATCTGATTCGTCCACATTGTATAAATTGTATATTAAGATGGTTTTATACGATATCTAGTCAATCAAGTGCCTAATGTATTTAATCGGAGAAGATATATTTCAAAAAAAAATGACAAAAATTGAGCTGACCACACTTGATCACAACCCTTATAGAAGTAGGAGGCTTTTCGGCTGTTTTTGGCGATTTTCGACCTTACTTTGGAATTAATTTGATGATCCAATTCGTCCACATCGTATAACTTGTTAATTAGAATAATTTTGCTGAATATCAAGTCGATTGAGTACCTAATGGTATTAATCGAAGAAGATATGTCTCGGAAGAAAATGAAAAAAAATAAAGCTGAGCACACTTGATTACATCCTCAAAGACCGGTTTTCTCTCATAGGCTTTTCATCGTAGTTCGTTATCGCAGTTGCAAATCCATCGTCTCTCTCTCACCCTTCTCTCTCTAGAGACCCGACCCACATCTGAAGCCAAGAATGTCAGGTAGAATCTTATACTACAGCTTTGCAGGTTTCGATTTTGTATGGATTAGCAGTGTTAGAAATTGATGCAAGGTTTATGCCTCCCACCTGTTTGACATTTTGCCTTTTGAAGGCAGCCGGTTTTCAGCGTATGGTTTTTGTGAATTCTTGATTCAAAAATAAGCAGCACGATCGGGATCCATTGCTTTTGTACCTATTCTTTCATCTGAAGTTTCCTGGGCAATTGAGGTTCAGATGACGTCAAACTTCACGGATGAATTTTTTCATCTGAAGACAGTGTAAGTGTGCACTTGCGCTGTTGAGTGTTGATTAAGTTAACACGTAAGATCGGATGATCTTGTAGCATTCCAGATAAATTAAAGGTGGCATTGCTTGGAAGAAAAGTAATAGGTGAGCCTGCGATTGATTGCACAAAGCAGGTCAGTGCAAACGCCCAACAAGCTAGCTCTGACAGTGGGGACATTTCTGGAAGAAAGGCCTTGAGGTTTGTTAGGCAATTCATTACTTGGATAAGCTTGGGTGAGCATGCTAAATTGTTAATGTCGATGGTTTATATGAAATAGGGTAGTGGTTTTGGGGAACTGTAGGAGTTGAAAGGAGAGGTAGCTTGTTGGAACCTCTACAACAGATGCAGAAATGAAAAAATGGTGGTTATGGAGGATAAGAGAGAGAAGCTTTTGTCTTCAAGCATGTGATACACGGACTCTTCATACACACGACACGTATGGGTATAGTATATGGATTCTTTCATAAAGAGACATTCAGGAGGAGACTAGTTGCTTATGGCAAAGCTTCTAGAAGTCTGACCACTACATAGAGAAGATCCTCTTCTGTTTAGGTACTCCAAATGCATGATTTAGAAGGCGAAGGTGCTGATGAGAGTCCTGAAGTGCATGATTTAGGTACTAAATGCAAACCAAAACAGCAGCAACCGTAATGAATTTAGCACTTGCTCAGGAAATGGAAAAAAGAGTTTCGTAGACGATGTCACATTAAATCTGCAAAACGAACCTTGTACTGCTGGTAAGAATCATTTTCTGTTTTTCCTTAGATGATTCATTTTCTTCCTTCTCTAAGGTTAAAGTTTCAGGCACTCTTGTCAATCAATTTGTTAATGTTTCTGCTAAAGAAAATGGTGCAAGTGAGCCTGGTCAAGGAGATACAGAGATTGATGAAAGCAAGTCAGGTCAACCATGGGTTCTAGGGCTTACTGAAGGGGAATATTCAGATCTTTCTGTTGAAGAGCGTCTCAGAGCTCTTGTAGCCGTAGTTGGCTTTGCCAATGAAGGAAACTCTATCCGTTCTGTTCTTGAGGTAACAATCTTGGGATTTTTGTATGTTAATTTGTTAAATTGCTTGCTCATTCCATCCCCTTTTGTTAGTCCGTGTTGTCCAATTGGAAACATAAAATTTAATTCTAAAATATTGTAAGTTGTAATTCTTCCAAGAATGGTTAAAGAGGGGTAATATTGGCATTAAGCACTCTTTTTTTTTTCTGTTTTTTTTTTTTTTTTGGGGGGGGGGGGGGGGGGGGGGGGGGGGGGGGGATTTGACTGCATTAAATACATGTTCCCTTAAGAATTGAACTCCTGGAAGTGATCAACGGAAGGGAACTGCGGTTGTATTATTGTAGCAATGTAAGAAAGAAGATTGGTCCTTTTTCTGTCATTTCAAGTTGAGAGTTTTGCAGGATCGCTTGGATGCTGCAAATGCTCTTAAAGAGCAAATGTTGGCAGAGGTACAATTGGCGCATCAAAGATGAGAGTACAACTAAGTTCCATTCCTCTTCTTTTACGGGAAATGACGCTGAAATAGAGCAAAACTGTGCTGCAGCAGAGAGCAACCAAGGCCCTTTGACTGGTGTCAATAACAGTATGTACCAGCCGGCCGTAACCGCTACAGCAAAGGAAGAGCCTTTTATTGGGGTGGATTAGCCTTGCATGTAACATGTTTTGTAATATAATATTATATACATGTGGCTTTTTAGAAGAGTTGAATCTTGGGCTCCATTTACTTGTCAAGAAATCAGAGCAGTAATATTGTCCTCTAGAAAATTTTAGTGAAGTGAAAATAAAGGAAAACGAAATGTATTTTCTTTTGTGCGTTCATTTGATAAGAAGAAATTTTGTGAGAAAGTTGAAAAATAAAAGATTAGTTGTTGTTTGAAATTAATTTAAAGGTTCTCACACAAACTCGTGTTTTTCGAAGGACAAGTTTTGAGGAAAACGAAACATAATATTAACATTAAAGATATGCAGATACGACTAAAGTGTTCAAAGTTCCTTTGGCAATGTTATGAGCTTCCACCACAGTTTGCCTAGGAACCTTTGTTTCAGTAACATGATCAAAAGTAGCATAAAATCCTTAAAAACACATTCTGCAAAACACAGCTAGCATGAGATCTTTAATGCCTGAAGCTACTTCACTTGCATCAGTTAAAATATGCACACGATGGCAATTCTTGGAACTTGCCAATCTTGTCAAGGCTTGAAGCGCAGCAATCCCTTCTACCATAGTAGCAGAAGATGCACTAACCAAACTAGTCAGACTATTTCACTTGCATCAGTTAAAATATGCACACGACGGCAATTCTTGGAACTTGCCCATCTTATCAAGGCTTGAAGCGCAGCAATCCCCTCTACCATAGTAGCAGAAGATGCACTAACCAAACTAGTACCCTTTCGATCCAACCCAAACTCTTCTGTCAAAGCACACCAAAACACACATGTAACTCACCACCACTCATATCCCTCTTAACCCCATGGGTGTTGCAGAATCTTGCAAGACACACCAATAGAGATCGAACTGATTCCAAACAGGCACCCACCGAAATAGATTCCCCATCACAAACATTCTATTCCTGTTATGCCAAATTTCCCATTGAATGCAAACGGATTCTTTATTAATCTCTGAATCAGATACCTCGATGATCCACTTACCAAACCATTCAGAAAAGGTCGAAGGAGTACCAACTGTAAAATCCAGCCCCAAGTAGAAGCTCTCCAAACTCTTCTAGCACTATCACACAAGAAGAAAAGATGTTCAATAGTCTCTTGCTCCAAGCCACAAATTGGGCACACCATATTCACCTCCAAATTCCTCCTAGACAGCACCTCCTTAACCACTATAAACCTGTGCAGCACCTTCAAAATTAAAAAACCCAACTTAGGAGGAATATTTAAACACCACACCCCCCCCCCCCCCCCCCCCCCCCCCCCCCCCCCCCTTCCCACAGCTCAAATTCCCCGCTAATGACCCGCCCTGGAAACTTTGTAAACAAAGCAATGAACTACCCCGATTTAACCGAAAATTTTCCATTTTTTGTGTGTTCCCTCACCACCTCATCTTCCACGTCCGAGGTAGAGATATAGATGGAGAAAATCTTAGCGACCAGTTTTGGGGGAAAAGAACCTCAATGAGAGGTCGATGCCAGCAATCGCTGCCAATCATTCAGACTAGACACCTTAAACTCATTAAACAGAATAGGAAGAGAAAATCCACAAACAGATCCAGGAATCCAATGATGCTGGAAAACACTGATACTCCTCCCATTACCAACCTTCCATCCTAAACTCTTACGCAAAAGCTCTTTTCCCCAAAGAACACTCCTCCAACCCATCTTGATAAACAGAGCAACGAAGTACACCGACTTAACTGAAAATTTTCCTTTTCTATTTGTGTTCCCACACAACCTCATCTTTCACGTCCGAGCTAGAGATATAGATGGATGATAGTGCAAGAATCCAATGATGCTGATACCAGCAAAATTGCTGCCAATCAATCAGATTAGACACCTTTAACTCATTAAAGAGGTTAGGAGCAGAAGATTCCACAAACGGATTAAGAGACCCAAGAATACAATGATGTTGGAAAACACTGATACTCCTCCCATTACCAACCTTCCATCGTAAACTCTTATGCAAAACATGCCCAGGCAAAGACTGTAGACACTTAACCACGCCAAGCAAACTTAGCCAAAAGAGCTTGATCGAAACAACACCACAACTACCTTTACCCCATAAGAAATGAGCAATCAAATTCCGAACTTGCAAAACAAAGTAAACGTGGGCTTTAAACGCAGCCATGCAGTGAGCACAAAATGAACTGAACACATAGAAGATGCATGATAGTTAAGACATTCCTGAACTTTCTTTTTCTTTCCCAGGTCGTGCCTTGGGATTTTCTTACCGACAAGGAACATAAAAAGAAGCATTTCTCTTTAATTTATTGTGCAGACTTCAATGATCCCCACATTGGGGTAGGGGATAATCAGCTTGAACTGAGGACTTTCACTATGTCAAGGTGACACACTACCATAGAGTTATATTCCCATCCTTCTCTACCTCCGTCGAGAAACTGAGATGACGAATCCTAAGGTCAAGAAACTCAATGCCCCAACATGGGCATGGAGAGCATCTAAAGGTTGTTTTAGCGAAGGAGACTACACACTAGCAGCGTAATGTTACAACCAATAGAATTTAGTTTGGTTCTATTCAAGCGGGCAGATCATATGAGGATGTAGCATGTCTCTGAATAGGTCCAAAGCCTCCATGTCTTTGCCATTTCGAGAACAAGCAGCGATCACTGACGTCCAAGAGATTAATTCAAGTCTATCCCTTTGTCCTTGGGTTGCATAAATATCATTGGTGCCTCATCCACAAAGCCGTTTCTCAAAAGCCCACTAATGAATGCACTGCAAGCGCCTATATCTAACGCATCCATTTCATCAAACACTTGTGACATGTGTGAACTACAGCCACACTTCCCCTACAATCTGAATATCGATAAGGGCGCTAACAATGCATTTGCCCAATTCCATTTCCATCTTGATCACAGACCATTGAATTTGGCTACCCAAAATCAAATCCTCCAAGCCCCCCACCGCAGGAAGAACATCCACTCTGAATGAATCCCCCGATCATCCCATTACAAGATACCACATTTGGTTCGATCCTTTTATTCTCCATGTGCTCAAAGACCTCTTTCGCTTCACTTACATGTCAGTGGCTACTGGCTAGTCGAGCATACCGCGAAACTAAAGCACTCCAAGAAATCACATCTCGTTCAGACATTGCCTCGAGTAGTGTATGGGCATCCTTTAATACACTGATTTCAACATAGATACTAAGCAAGGACGACTGAGCAAAGGGATCCGAATCGAGCCCGGAGTCCGATAGAGAGCAATGCGTGCCTTGACCGCCGTGGGGAGGATCTGCGGGAAGGGCCAGGGCCTTAGATATGGCATTTGTGAAAATCAACTGACTACTGAGGACTTGTAGAAATTATCGAGGTCTTCTTCTTTTTTTTTATTGGTTAAACGGAAACTTATTATCGAGTTCTTCTGAGCAAGCATGGATCAAGGGAGTGAATCGAGGAGGAAAATCTCTGAACACAAAATAAAACTATCAAAGTACCTATATACGTTCTGAGGAAACCCCGTGAACGCGAACGCGAGTTTCGTGTTGGCAAAACCTCGCGTGTTGAACATGCACCATGATAAAATCGTGTTCGGGAAAAACGGTTTTAAAAAAGCCCGTAAAATCCATAAAGCGGGAGTATGAAACGCGACTTGTTCTTCTCATCTTCAACCTGAGAAGTACTCCACAAGAAGTAGGCTTCTCTTCGTTTTTGGAAATTTTCAATCTTATTTGGGTACTAATTTAATGATCCGATTCATCCACATTGTAGAAACTATAAGTTACCATGGCTATGTAGAATATCAAATTGATCAACTGCATAATGTATTTAATCGGAGAAGATATATTTCAAAAAAAAATTACAAAAATTGAGCTGAGCACACTTGATCTCTACCCTTATAGCAGTAGGAGGCTTCTCCACTGTTTTTGGCCATTTTCGACCTTACTTTGGAATCAATTTGATGATCCTATTCGTCTACATCGTATAACTTGTTAATTATAATAATTTTGCCGAATATCAAGTCGATTGAGTACTTAATGGTATTAATCGAAGAAGATATGTCTCGGATGTAAAGGAAAAAATGAAAGCTGAGCACACCTGATTACAACTGAAAGACTATTTTTCTCTCATAGGCTTTTGGTCGTAGTTCGTTATCACAGTTGCAAATACATCGTCTCTCTCTTCTCACCCTTCTCTCTCTCTCTCTCTACGGACCCGACCCACATCTGAAGCCAAGAATGTCAGGTACAATCTTATACTATAGCTTTGCAAGGTTTGATTTTGTATGGATTAGCATTGTTAGAAATTGATGGAAGGTTTATTATGCCTCCCACCTGTTTGACATTTTGGCTTTTGAAGGAAGCCGGTTTTGGGACTACGGTTTTTGACCAGCTCTTGCAACGAATTCTCGTCTTTCAGCCTATGGTTTTTCCCCCAAGAATGGCAATACCTGACAATTAGTGTAAAACAGACAAATGAACTGGTCATTTGATGGAAGAGAGACTTTTTGGAAAGATTTTCTTGAAAATTTCAAGTTGGGATTCAAGTGGCCTCAAAGATTGACCATTTTGTCAAGTCAAGCAATAAAACATTTCGTCAAATTGCCATTTCTTACATTAACAGCTTTTTCATGTCTTCCATTTCCATTTAGATGTGGACAGAATGATAAATCTCATTGGACTGTATTTCTCATGTTTGAAGCCGAAGTTGGTGGACGTTTACGTATCGATTACACAGATACATGACATAAATCTCTGATAAATCGATGATTGTGAAGCTTTCTTGGCCGAAAATTGAGAAAACAGAAGTGTTTGTTTCTCAAGAAAATTCAAGAAAGTGAGTTAGGTCTTCAAGCATTCTTCAAATGGCAAGTTCTGTTTCCATTCCTCATGCTTTAGCATTCCTTATCCCTAATTTTCACTCTCTAGTGACAATAAAACTAGATTCAACCAATTACCTACTCTAGCGAACACAAGCCTATGATGCTTTACGCCCTAACGGGTTTATTGGCCATTGGCTATGATGATCTTGTGTTCTATACTATTAATGGCTTGCCTCCTGCATTTAAACAAGTGAGAACTGCAGTTCAAACAAATGGAGATGTGAAGTTTGATGAAATGATGACAATTCATACAGCTGAAGATGAGGAGTTAAAGGCTAATGGAGATGAACAAAGGAGTTTTACTTCAGTTTTTGTGGCTACACAATTTAACACAAAAGACTGCAGAATCCGGACTGTCTCTGCCTACAGACTTGGTTTGCCATGTTTTCTTCCATTCTTGCTTGAGCATGGCTTCTTTTTTAGCAAGTCAGATTCCTCTCTGTTCGTTTTTGCATCAAGGGGATGATGTTACCCTTATTTTCGTCTATGTGGATGATATAATTTTTACTGGGAGCAATGCTGCATTTATAGAGGATTTTATTGCTCTTCTTGGTCAGAGGTTTAAGATGAAGGATCTTGGTCTCCTTAATTTCTTTTTGGGGATTGAAGTGACCTATACATCTAGTGGCTTGTTTTTGTCTCAATGTACATATGCCACAGAGTTACTTGAAAAGCCAGGCATTATGGAATTTAAGCCTAGTCCTTCTCCTTCTTCAGTGAAGTCTAGTGTTTTTTATTTGGATGCTCCTTTCGATGACCTTCATTATACAGAACTTTGGTTGGTCTCTTTATTACCTCACTCTCACAAGGCCTGAGCTCTCTTATCCTGTTAATATAGTTTGTCAACAAATGCAAGCTCCCACTCAAGCTCATTTTGCATCTGTCAAATGTTTTGCGATATGTCAAAGGTTCCATACATTGTGGTCTTCGTTTTCATTCCAATACTTTGCATGTTCAGGCCTTCTCTGATGCTGATTGGGCAGGGGATCCCATCAGTCGAAGTTCCACTGCTGGCTTTGCAGTTTTGACGGGATCCAACCTCATTTCTTAGTGTGCCAAAAAGCAACATACTGTTGCTCGTTCTTCCACTGAGGCAGAATACAAGGCTTATTCTCAAACTGCTGCATATCTCACTTGGATACATCAGTTTTTACTTGAACTTCACGCGCCTGTTTCCTTACCTTTTGTCATGTGGTGCGATAATCGACCAGCTATAGCTTTTGATTCTAATCTTATCTTTCACAGAAATGTGCTTTGCTTGCAACATATGACTAAATACTAATGACAGTCAGTCGGCAGATATCTTCACATAGCCTCGAAGCGTGGATCGTTTTCAGTTTCTGCACTCCAAACTCATGGTTGGCGACCCTTCTCCCGTTCGTTTGCGGGGGATGTTAAGTTGAGTTAGTCAGTTGGTGTAGTTATTTAAGCTCAGTTAGTTAGTTAAGCTCCTACAGCTGACCTAGTTAGTGGAATTGATTGTATAGCTGCCATCTTAGTTAGTAGAGAGGGTTTGTTTACATTGGTGGGTGATGCAGCGCAGCCTCCTTTTACGAAACTAGTTGCAAGAAGAGATCACGAACTTGCTTATGTTAAAGATTCTCTCTTTGAAACATAAACACAAATGGGTATGAACTAGAGGTACTCCCTCTTCGAACACACGATAATGAGATAAATCTCGTTTTTTTCATTAATCAATAAACAACTCCATTTTAATGTCGCCCTACAACTTATTTTATACTAAAAACCTAAGACCGAAAAGGAATCAGCAAAATAGGAAGCTGAATCCCGGTGAATCGCTACTTGACTCAATATTACCAAAATCAAAAGATTTGATCTCAATACTAGATAATAAAAGAAAACTTGCCAAAACAAATGGCACTCAAAGCGGAATATTCAAAAATAATTTATAACCAAAATAATAAAACTAAATATCTATTTCTTAAATAATAAACCATTTCCATTCTGCATCAGTGGGCTGGGTATATACTATATAGAGATCCTCCTTTTCAGTTTAGAGAGAGAATTATCAGAAAGGAAAGAGTCCTGAGCTCATATTTCGTTATTCATTATCTTCATGATCAGGTATCAAATTGAATGAAAAATCACTTGAATCGTTGATTCTCGTATCTGTTTCAACACTTTCTTCACTTTTGGATACAGCCGACATGATGTGAAATTTACTGCATGTAATCAGATGAGATTTGTTGCAATTAATAGTCTTGTCTTTTGAGCAATTACTTTCTGGATTTTTTTTTTTGCAAACGGTTGGACAGATTTATGTTCACTAAAATTATGGGCTCATTGTTATGGCCACTTGTAGGCGTAGGTGTTTTGTCTACAAAAAGGAAGCTATAAGGAACACATTTATGAATCTCGCTACAGGTTATAGAAGTATGTGTCCGTTTTGCGGGGAACAGAGTTGGACTACATATATCTTTTCTTGTTGACATTCTTCGAAGTACTGGTTGCATTCAATTTCGCAAGATTGCAAAATTTTGTTTTGGTTCTTTTGGCCACTTTTTCATCTTCTCTTTTAGAATCTCATTTTTCTTCCTATGAACGCATGCATGTTTATGTTATTGGCAAGCTTGAGTACACATGATACTTGACGGGGATATGTTAACTCAGTTCTTGGAGCTTAAAAGTATGCAACAAAAGCCGGTGCTGTAGCTACCACTTGGTTCACCAGACACAGTGATATTGTTAAGTTCAAAGCCACCTTTTTCTCCTGCACCGATTACTGTTAACCAGGTGGTTCGACTTCATGAACATGTTCATTATGCCTTGAATTGAGTCTACTCTTCCTGGTTGGTACTCTTTCTACTTGTTCTATTACCAGTTTTTCTGACGAAATGGCTCTCCAAGTCTCCAAGAGAAGGAAGTTTCTAAAAATACGAGTAGTCCAAGAGAAGGAAGTCCCTGCACATGATTCTCCAGCCAGGTCCGTTGTGTGCACACAGATGTGTGATTGGAAGCAATTGGGACGAACGGAAAGATTATCCTTCATGGGGTAAACAGCTGATTAAGAGAAGATATCTATAGAGCAGAGCTTGAGTTGCGCTCCTGCTTCACATAATCGATGGAACCGCTAAGTTCCATATATACAGTACAAGTTCAAGAACTCCAAGGATTAACACAAAACTGATTTATGTCATACGTGAATTGGCTTTTTTTGTTTCCTTTAACTTATTTGTTGTTCCTTTGCATGTAACATGTTTTGTAATATTATATACAGGTGGCTTTTTAGAAGAGTTGACTCTTGGGCTCCATTTACTTGTCAAGAAATCAGAGCAGGAATATTGTCCTCTAGAAAATTTTAGTGAAGTGAAATTAAAGGAAAACGAAATGTATTTTCTTTTGTGCGTTCATTTGATAATAAGAAATTTTATGAGAAAGTTGAAAAATAAAAGTTTAATTTGTGGTTTGAAATTTGTTTACAAGATTCTCGCATAACCTTGTGTTTTTCGAAGGACAAGTTTTCAGAGAAAACTCATCTTGATGGGAAAGTGAGAGACGCGATTTCTTCTATAATTGAAGCAAACACACTTTTTTCAGGAAAACAAAACATAACATTAACATTAAAGAAATGCAGATACAACTAAAGTCTTTCAAGTTCCTTTGGCAATGTTATGAGCTTCCACCACAGTTGTCCTAGGAACCTTTGCTTCAGTAACATGATCAAAAGTAGCAGCAAGAGCAATAAAATCCTTAAAACACATTCTGCAAAACACAACTAGCATGAGAGACGTCTTTAATGCCTGAGACTACTTCACTTTCATCGGTTAAAATATGCACATGACAGCAATTCTTGGAACGTGCCCATCTCAAGGCTTGAAGAGCAGCAATCCCTTCTACCATAGTAGCATAAGATGCACTAACCAAACTAGTACCCTTTCAATCCAACCCAAACTCTTCTGTCAAAGCACACCAACAGCAATTCCTTGACAACTGATGGCCTTCCAAGCACCGTCCACTACAATTTTGCAGCAACTAAAATCCCCTTGTTCCGGACCAAAACACACTCATAACTCACCACCACTCATATCCCTTTTAACCCCATGGGTGTGTTTCGGGATCTAGCAAGACACGCCAATAGAGATCAAACCGGTTCCAGACAAGCACCCACCGAAATAAGACTGCCCATCAAAAACCATTCTATTCCTGTTACCCCAAATTTCTCAAAGAAGTGAACGGAGACTCGAATAATCTCTGAATTAGAAACCTCGGTGATCCACTTAGCAAACCATCCAGAAAAGGTCGAAGGAGTACTGGCTGTAAAATCCAGACCCAAATTAGAAGATCTCCAAACTCTTCTAGCACTATCACATGAGAAGGAACATGTTCAGTTATCTCAGTCTCCAAGCCACAAATTGGGCACTGCATATTCACCTCCGAAATCCTACTAGACAGCACCTCCTTAACAGCTATAAACCTGTGCAGCACCTTCCAAATAAAAAAACCCAACTCAGGAGGAATATATACACCTTACCCTACTACTCAAATCCGCTAATGACCCGCCCTGGAAACTTTGCAAACAGAGCAACGAAGTGCACCAACTTAACCGAAAATTTTCCATTTTTGTGTGTTCCCACACAACCTCATCTTTCATGTCCGAGCTAGAGATATAGATGAATGATAGTGCAAGAATCCAATGATGCTGATACCAGCAAAATCGCTGCCAATCAATCAGATTAGACACCTTTAACTCATTAAAGAGGTTAGGAGCAGAAGATTCCACAAACGAATTAAGAGACCCAAGAATACAATGATGTTGGAAAACACTGATACTCCTCCCATTACCAACCTTCCATTGTAAACTCTTGTGCAAAACACGCCCAAGTAACGACTGTAGACACTTAACCACGCCAAGCAAACTTAGCCAAAAGAGCTTGATCGAAACAACACCACAACTATCTTTACCCCATAAGAAATGAGTAATCAAATTCCGAACTTGTTGAACAAAGTAAACGGGGGCTTTAAACGCAGCCATGCAGTGAGCACAAAGCGAACTGCACACATAGAAGATGCATGATAGTTAAGACATTTCTGTACTTTCTCTTTCTTTCCCAGGTCGTGCCTTGGGATTTTCTTACCGACAAGGAACATAAAAAGAAGCATTTCTCTTTAATTTATTGTGCAGACTTCAGTGATCCCCACATTGGGGTAGGGGATAATAAGCTTGAACTGAGGACTTTCACTATGTCAAGGTGACACTCTACCATAGAGTTATATTCCCATCCTTCTCTACCTCCGTCGAGAAACTGAGATGACAAATCCTGAGGTCAAGAAACTCAATGCCACAACACGGGCATGGAGAGCATCTGAAAGGTTGTTTTAGCGAAGGAGACTACACACTGGCAGCGTAATGTTACAACCAATAGAATTTAGTTTGGTTCTATTCGAGCGGGCAGATCAAATGAGGATGTAGCATGTCTCTGAATAGGTCCAAAGCCTCCATGTCTTTGCCATTTCGAGAACAAGCAACGATCACTGACGTCCAAGAAATTAATTCAAGTCTATCCCTTTGTTCTTGGATTGCATAAATACCATTTGTGCCTCATCCACAAAGCCGTTTCTCAAAAGCCCACTAAAGAATGCACTGCAAGCGCCTACATCTAACGCATCCATTTCATCAAACAATTGTGACATGTGTGAACTACAACCACACTTCCCCTACAATCTACATATCGATAAGGGCGCTAACAATGCATTTGCCCTATTCCATTTCCATCTTGAATTTGGCTACCCAAAATCAAATACTTCTAATCCCCCACTGCAGGAAGAACATCCACTCAGAAGAATCCAGCGATCATCCCATTACAAGATACCACATTTGGTTCGATCGTTTTATTATCCATGTCCTCAAAGACCTCTTTTGCCTCACTTACATGTCCTAGTGGCTACTGGCTAGTCGAGCATAAACCGAAACTAAAGCACCCCAAGAAACCACATCTCGTTCAGATATTGCATCGAGCAGTGTATGGGCATCCTTTAATTCACTGCATTTTGACATAAATACTAACCAAGGACGACTGAGCAAAGTGATCCGAATCGAGCCCGGAGTTCGACGCAATGCCATGAACCTGCCTTCCAGCTTTGACGTTAGATAGAGAGCAGTGCGTGCCTTGACCGCCGTGGGGAGGATCTTCCGGAAGGGCCAAGGCCTTAGATATCGCATTTGTGAAAATCAACTAACTACTGAGGACTTGTAGAAATTATCGAGGCCTTCTTCTTTTTTTTGGTTAAATGGAAACTTATTATTGAGTTCTTCCGAGCAAGCATGGATCAAGGGAATGAATCGAGGAGGAAAATCTTAAACACAAAACATCACTATCAAAGTATTTATATACGTTCTGAGGAAACCGTGTTCCGTGAACGCGAGTTTTTTGTTGGCAAAACCTCGCGTGTTGACCATGCACCATGATAAAATCGTGTTCGGGAAAAACGGTTTTAAAAAAGCCCGTAAAATCCATAAAGCGGGACTATGAAACGCGACTTGTTCTTCTCATCTTCAACTTGAGAAGTCACAAGAAGTAGGCTTCTCTCCGTTTTTGGCAATTTTCAATCTTATTTGGGTACTAATTTAATGATCCGATTCATCCACATTATAGAAACTAAAAGTTACCATGGCTATGTAGAATATCAAATTGATCGACTGCATAATGTATTTAATCGGAGAAGATATATTTCAAAAAAAAATTACAAAAATTGAGCTGAGCACACTTGATCTCTACCCTTATAGAAGTAGGAGGCTTCTCCACTGTTTTTTGCGATTTTCGACCTTACTTTGGAATCAATTTGATGATCCTATTCGTCTACATCGTATAACTTGTTAATTATAATAATTTTGCCGAATATCAAGTCGATTGAGTACCTAATGGTATTAATCGAAGAAGATATGTCTCGGATGTAAAGGAAAAAATGAAAGCTGAGCACACCTGATTACAACTGAAAGACTGTTTTTCTCTCATAGGCTTTTGGTCGTAGTTCGTTATCACAGTTGCAAATACATCGTCTCTCTCACCTCACCCTTCTCTCTCTCTCTCTCTACAGACCCGACCCACATCTGAAGCCAAGAATGTGAGGTACAATCTTATACTATAGCTTTGCAGGTTTTGATGTTGTATAGATTTAACAGTGTTAGAAATTGATGCAAGGTTTATTATGCCTCCCACCTGTTTGACATTTTGTCTTCCTCAATTTTCATCCTACGGTTTTTTTGAAGTCTTGATTCGAAAAGAAGCAGAACGATCCAGATCCGTAGCTTTGAACCCATTCTTTCATTTCATCTGAAGTTTCCTGGGCAATTGCTGTTCAAACTTCAGATGACTTGGAACTTCACGGATGAATTCTATCATCTGAAGACAGTTGGCGATAGTTAACTCCTCTTGAATTGGTTATGGCTTCTCTGTTCTCCTTCACGTTCTCCATCAATCTAAAAACATCAAATGTCATGTCTTCATAAACATTCAGCAACGCAACAACACAATGCATTTGGGTTCTAGGACAACAAATGCACATAATGAAATGACACCTTAGATGCACAATTACCCTTTTTCTGAGTGAATGTGGGAAGTCGAAGAGAGAAATCAAAGCCTCCTTAGGTTTGTATTAACTTCAAAAAAGCTCTTTTCAGGTTCTAATAAAGAAAGAGAATCTGTTCCAATCAAGGAAACTTACAGGCTCTGTTTGGATCGTGGATTTGTTGAGGAATTTAGGGAGTGAGAGAAAAAGAAAAAAATAACATGAACCGAAGGAGCTAAGTACATCTTTGGTTTTCCAATCATTTCCCGTGCAAAAAGAATCTCCATGAAGATGTAATTTGGGTTACCTAAAGGCAAAAGGTAACAATGACTAAAAAAGGGAGATACCAAAGTAGTGCTCTCCCTTCATATACTAGAATTAATTCCTTAACCTCTGCCCATATGTGTTCCTTGTATGGATTTAGTTATGGAGCCCTCCAATCAGTAAAAGTTAAGGGTGCCATATTCACGTTTCTTGCTAAGATGCCAAGTTGACTTTGTAATGGGCCTGCTGCGTCACCTATTTGTAGATCTTCTTTACTCAACTTAACTTCCAACTTCGCTCCCGTAGCCCACCCAGCATATGGACGAGCAGGGCCTCTCCCCCTGGCTCTCTGTTGTCGCAAGTTGGAAGCTAGTAAGGAATATGGGATAATGTACATAAACTAGATAAATCTATTTTGCTGGCAAAATAAAAGGTAAAACAACCATATATAGTTTTGCTTTTCTGCATGAAATTGAATGTACCAGCTCCAACTGATGTTGTTGACTCTTCATTGCTTTGTTCCAGTGAGTGTAAGTTTGGAGTAGTGTTGTTGCTGGTAGACTGTTGTGATTGTGGATCCATCGCTCTCTCACTTATGTGACCTGCCACTTCAATGACATACCAATATAAGGAATTGATGGACATGAATCAAGTGTTGTTGCTGATACAGCTCCAATTGAGGTACTAATACTATGCAGATATGAAACTATGTAGAGATTTTAGCATTACGAAGTGATTGATAACATGTTTGGTTCAGCAGTCAGCAGTTAGCTGTGTAATTATACGGTGCATACAATTAAGTTGCCTGTAAAATAGGAGAGAAGTTATTACGTATGTGTCTCCAGATATTGGAACTGCCCATCATGGTACCGTGTTTTATAAGTCAAAGCTGCTAAGTAGTTTCTCATACATGAATGCGATTACATTTTAATCATTTCATGGCTTATTGCCTTAAATCACTTGAATAAACAAAGAGAGAGCTACGACAGTTGAAGACAAGAGAGTTAATCCATAAACAACCAGCATTTGATGCAACCAACTGTTAAGTAGTCTCTCTCCCTCTCTCTCTCTCTCTCTCTCTCTCTCTCTCTCTCTCTCTCTCATGCAAAAATCCGCTGCATCATGGCTATTTCTAGTGCATTTTGCTGCTATTTTTGGGGCAGCAATCAGCTGAATTTTGCTGTAGCTGTTAATTTGCTGAAAATGTTGTTGATGATGATAAGTTACTCACTCTCTCTCTCGTGCATTTTAAATTGTTCTTTTTGGCTCAGCAAAGATATCAGCACTAGCACATAGAGTTTTCATGCTAATTAACCTTAACTATTGACTGCTGGTGATAAAAATCCCGTTAAAGCCCCATTTCTTGTAGTTAGACTCGAATTCAATTCTGTACCATCGATGCCTCATCCACAAAGCCATTTCTCAAAAGCCCACTAACGATGCAAGCGCCTAAATCTATCGCGTCCATTTCATCAAATACTTGTGACATCTGTGAATTACAACCACACCTCCCTATATATCGATTAGGGCGCTAACAATGCATTTGCCTGATTCCATTCGTATGTTCATAACATGCTATTGAATTTGACTACCCAAAATCAAATCCTCCAAATTCCCTGCTGCAGGAAGAACACTTGATGTACCAATCCCATTAGAAATGTCAACACTGATGATTCAGAATAACATCCACCCGATTGAATCCCGCAATCATCCCATTACAAGATACCACGTTCGGTTCGATCCCTTTTATCCTCCATGTCCTCAAATACCTCTTTTGCCTCACTTACATGTCCTAGTGGCTGCTGGCTAGTCAAGCATACCCCGAAACTAAAGCACTCCAAGAAACCACGTCTGGTTCGGACATTGCATCGAGCAATATACGGGCATCCCTTAATTTACTGAATTTTGACGTCCCAGGACGACTGAACAAAGGGATCTGAAATTGAACCCGGAGTCCGACGCAATGCCATGAACCTGCTCGTCCAGCTTTGACGTCAGATAGAGAGCAGTGAGTGCCTTGACCGCTGTGAGGAGGATAAAGCCATCGAGGGGAAGGCCAAGGCCTTGATATCGCATTTGCGAAATTCATCTGAGGACTTGTATGAAATTATGGAGTTTCTGTGCAACCACCATGGCTCAAGGGAGTGAATCGAGGAGGAAAATCTTTGAACAGAAAATAGAACTATTAAAGTACTTATACGTTCCGAGGAAACCGTGTTCCGTGAACGCGAGTTTTGTGCTGGTGAAACCTCGCGTGTTGAACATGCACCATGCTGAAATCGTGTTGGGCAAAAACGGTTTTAAAAAAGCCCGTAAAATCCATAAAGCGGGAGTATGAAACGCGACTTGTTCTTCTCATCTTCAACCTGAGAAGTAACAAGAAGTAGGCTTCTCTCCGTTTTTGGAAATTTTCAATCTTATTTAGGTACTAATTTTATGATCCGATTCATCCACATTGTAGAAACTTTAGATTTCCATGGTTATGTACAATATCAAGGGGATCGAGTGCCTAACGTATTTAATCGGATAAGATATATTTCAAAAACAAATGACAAAAATTGAGCTGAGCACACTTGATCTCTACCCTTATAGAAGTAGGAGGCTTCTCCGCTGTTTTTGGCGATTTTCGACCTTACTTTGGAATCAATTTGATGATCAGATTCGTCCACGTTGTATAACTTGTTAATTAGAATAAATTTGCCGAATATCAAGTCGATCGAGTACCTAATGGAATTAATCGAAGAAGATATGTCTCGAAAGAAAAGGAAAAAAAGAAAGCTGAGCACACTTGATTATTATTCGACCTGAAAGACTGTTTTTCTCTCGTAGGCTTTTGGTCGTAGTTCGCTATCACAGTTGCAAATCCATCGTCTCTCTCTCTGTCACCGTTCTCTCTCTCTCTCTCTCTCTCTCTCTCTCTCTCTACAGACCCGACCCACGTCTGAAGTCAGGAATGTCAGGTACAATCTTATACTATAGCTTTGCAGGTTTTGATTTTGTATGGATTAGCAGTGTTAGAAATTGATGCCTCCCACCTGTTTGACATCTTGGGCCTACGGTTTTTGACCAGCTCTTGCAACTAAATTCTCATTTTTCGGCCTATGGTTTTTCCCTCAAGAATGGCAATACCTGACAATTGGCTCTGTTTGAAACTTATGGAAAGGAAAGGAAAAGAAAATTAAAACATTTTCCCTTCCACTGTTTGGTTGGGAGAGAAAGAGGGAAGAAAATAAAAATTTTAAGTTCAATGAATAGTACATTTTCTCTCATATTTTCCTCCCTTTATCTTTTCCTTTCCTTTCTTTTCTTTTCTATAAGTTCCAAACAGAGCTTAGTCTAAAACCGACAAATGAATTGGTCATTTTGATGGAAGATAAAATTTTTGGGAAGATTTTCTTGGAAGTTCTGAAATTTTCTTGGTCATTTTGATGGAAGAGAGACTTTTTGGAAAGCTTTTCCTGAAAATTTCAAGTTGGGATTCAAGTGGCCTCAAAGATTGTCCATTTTGTCAAGTCAATCAACAAAACATTTCATCAAATTGGCTATTTCTTACATTAATTTTTTTGACAACTCGGTATCTAGCACAGTGTTCTTAAGTTCTCTCCTCAACAAAAATACCATAACAGCTTTTTCATGTCTTTAGTTTCCATTTAGATGTGGACAGAATGATAAATCTCATTGGACTGTATTTCTCATGTTTGAGTTGGTGGACGTTTACTTATCGATTGGACGACCACTCCCACGAGACATGGCACAAACAAAACCCATATGCATTGATTAAAACACAGATTAGGGAGAGAAACAGAGGCTAGAAAATGAAGATGAGGCACCAGCCTTTTAAACAAGTGATAATAGGTTAGGATGGTTTTCAGGAGAAATGAACATAAAATCCTCTCCCCTTCAATCACCTAACCTAGAAAAAGGCAACAAAAATGACAAAAGTTACATGTATATTACACATCACATGTTTCTGTCATTTGGTACATAGTTTGTTTTGAATGTAAGCATCCTTCACTCACATGGACAATTCTCACTGTCACTTATTACATGGTAGCAAAAGAAAGAAAAAGATGCTAGCTGCAAAATGCTCACTCATTTGTTGAAGCAGCCTCACACTCGAGCTGTTTTTTCTCTACAAGTTTTGCAGCATGTACAGAGCGCAATTCATGTTCCACAACCTGTGTGCAAAACAAGAATCAAGAATAAGAAAATATGCTGTTGAAAAAATAATTCTCGGATAGTGTTCAGAAACCAGTTATAAAGTTCAAATCAAAAGAAGCTAGTGTATCAAAGAAGGAACGAGGCCAATATGCCTTGAACCTATAACAACTGTTGAGAGCAAAACAAATAGTTTAGGCTATGTGTTTCGTTTAAATAACAGGTTTTTGAAACTTTTTTCGGAGCTGCAGAAAGTGGGGGAGGAACATTATCTTTGTAACTACAGACTTTGTTGGTTGTTCCGGTCGAGCACTCACTTTTCTTTGTCCAATTCCATCTTACCAAACAAAATTGACCTCTTACCGACCTGCGAAGGGTTGTGAGGCTGAACCAAGTACGTAGAATTAATGAATCTTATTTGTGCATGGAAGTTGTTGGCCAATAACCATTCAACTCTTTGAGCGAAATGCAGTCGTACTTCGTTCCGATTCCACAAAGATATAGTAGGAAGCATCCTTGCTGCTATGTACTTTAAACTTGACTTGAAATGTCGCTTCACTTATTTAGGATGTTACA
The DNA here is from genome assembly GCA_014282245.1 of Rhododendron simsii. Taxonomy (NCBI): domain Eukaryota; kingdom Viridiplantae; phylum Streptophyta; class Magnoliopsida; order Ericales; family Ericaceae; genus Rhododendron; species Rhododendron simsii. The sequence continues at coordinate 1,031,457 of CM024954.1, read as the reverse complement.
TTGTAAAAGTTGAGAAAGGAAGACTGTCTTTCATAAGAATTCGTTGGTGGGATTTAGCATTCTCATAACAACTCTATATCAATAGTATGGGCTTAAGATCCAAATCTTGAATATCTCAAAGTAAATTTCATTTGATTTGGCTACTTTTTGGTCTCAATAATGAGGAAACAGATATGACAGGAGTAGTAACACTACTTGCCACATAGAACAAAACTGCGAAAGTCAATCTTATTATGTTGGACAAAATCCAGAAAACAAAATAGATTACGAGCAGAGGAGGAAAACCTGAGAAAAATGTTCATTGACAATTAGGCTTATCAGGGGCAATGAAAAAGGATGTCATGTTCCATACTGAATCTCAGAAGGTAAATTTTTGAGATTTGTATGATTCCAATCACAACAAAAAAGCATGAAAGCATTACTTGAAAAAAACAGGAGCCTTAATCAAATGGTATGAAATAATATGCAGTGGTTTCATCCTCATGTGATTTAAGGAATCAAGAGAAAGAGAATGCGAAAAGAGACACATCCTAAAATTTCTAGAAGAGATTTTGAAGCTACAAGTACCTCCAACAACTTTTGCCGGCTTCCGCTTTGCAAGTAACAAGAAACCCTGTCTTCCTCCTTCATGATGCATTCTTCAACCTACATAGCCAACAAGCATAAGCCGTTACTTTTCTGGTGTCCTATTCTGAAATACAGTATTGAGAACACTTTCAGTATCTTATCTCGAAACAAAACACCCATCATTCTCTTACCGTATCCATTGTTTGTGGGGGATTAGTTTTTGATATTCAAAAACATCTCTTTAGCATTAGCTAGATCAATTGTGGTTAAAATTTCTTTGGAAAACAGGTTAAAACAGGTTTCAAAAATTGTTTGGCAAACAAGTTTTAACCTGCAGACATAATACATGAAGGATACCTTAAGCATGTAATCCTTGTAAGAAAGGCTCGCAATCCAGATTGTTGCTTTCTTGGAATAAAAAGATGTCGTGTCTTTAAGCATAGCTTCTTCAAAGTCCTTTGCATAGTATGTCATTGATCCCTCTCCAATCTCCACATAGATATCCAAAACATTCTTCACTAGGCCTTGGTCAATCTGCCCTCCTTCACGTTCTCGTTCAATCTAAAAACATAACAAATGTCATGTCTTCATAAACGTTCAAAAACTGCGCTAGAAAATGCTTTTGGGTGCTAGGAAATCAATGTGGATATCAGAAAATGATTTTGACTTTCATAAGAACATATAAGTCAACAACTCCAACAAAACAAGCAAACTTACCCAGTTTATTTTTCTCGGAGTGATTGGAGAAAAGTCAAGGAGAGAAACAAAAGCCTCCTTAGGTCTATATTAACTTCTTCTTTTTTTGGAAGGGGTCTATATTAACTTCAAAAGTGCTTTTTATGGACAGTTTCACAAGTTCTAATGAAGAAAGAGAATCTGTTCTAATCAAGGAAATTTATAGGCTATGTTTGGACCATTGATTTGTTGAGGACTTTAGGAGCAAAAGGAAATGAGAAAATAAAATGAATAGGAGGAGCTAGATATTTCTTTAGTTTCCTGGTCATTTCCCTTTCAAAAGTACCTCCAGAAAGATTTAGAGTAGCTTTGTTGTAGTTGCAGGTAATGAGCAACCACAACAGCTAAAGGGTTGGCTAAAAGAACTTCCAACTCAAATCAGTTGAGAGAATTCAAAGAAAACATACCATAGATATGACAACTTCCCTCACTTGATCATTCATTTCGACGTAAACCTAAACATGAATCGCATCAAAACTTGTCGGCATTGTATGCATAGAAAACCAAGCAATATTAAAGAAAAAGGCATTGCTTCTTTCAAGAAATGGGAGTTGCATACGAACCAGTTTATAGAAGGTCAAGAGGCTAGTTTCATTCAGCGTTGGTAGTTTTCGTCCACTGGTAAAGGATCTATCGAGATAATGGAAAAATCTTGCGAGCCATTTGGTCAAATCTTTATGCATGTTCCATTTTGCGACGAGTTCTTGCAACAAATTCTCATCTTTCTTTTCCCTCAGAAATGGCAATACCTGGCAATGAGAGTTAAACATACGCATTCACGGTCATACGCTTCCATATGAGGAATATGTATATACAAACCTCATTAGCATCCAACTGACCTTTGCTGTGATATAATCTTCAAATGTCTTCTTGTATCCTTGGTATAACTTTTCACTTTCAGGGCCAGAAGAGTCTGGTTGACAAATTTTGTATACAACTCTGATTAAGGCTGAGTTAAGAGTTTTTAGGAGCATGCCTGAGCACAATATGCACAGATAAACCTATTCAAATTGAGTTGTGATTCTTTCCTATCGGTTGGTGTGTATTTTAGAGCTTGTAAAGTCCATTTAGAATGAAACCGCGAAGGTCAATCTTACTATGTTGGACAAAATCCAGAAAACAACTTATAGATTACGAGCAGAGGTGGAAAACCTGTGAAAAAAGTTCATTAACAATTAGGCTTATCAGGGGTAATGAAAAAGGATGTTATGTTCCATTCTGAATCCCAGAAGGTAAATTTCCGAAATTTGTATGATACCAATCACAACGAAAGCATGAAAGCGTTACTTGAAAAAACAGGAGCCTTAAACAAATGGTATGAAATAATATGCAGCAGTTTCATCCTCATATGATTTATGGAATCAAGAGAAAGAGAATGCGAAAAGAGACACATCCTAAAATTTCTTGAAGAAGTTTTTGAAGCTACAAGTACCTCCAACAACTTTTGCCAATCGTTTGACAATCTCGTTTGACACACACTAAATTGAGTTGTGATTCTTTCTTATCGGTTTGTGTGTATTTTAGAGCTTGCAAAGTCCATTTACGGCTTTTGATTCAAATCCCTCGACTTGAGATTATAGTAAGCAGTAGAAGTTGCCAAATTGAACTATTCTATAGAGTCACGCAGCCAAATTCAGAGAAAGCCCAAATTGGAAAGAGAAGAAGAGGATACATGTACATTCTCATATAATCTTCAGAAGTGAATGGATCGCTACGAACCCCTTCAATAATCTCTACGAGTTTCTTGATTCCTTCTTGCAACACTGGCCATCCTTCTTCAAACTTGAGGCATTTGGAGGTAGTTTCACTAGTGGCCATGTTTGGATGCTCAGAAAATGAGTTCACGAAAGTTTTTTTGGGAGGAAGCTATTGCTATGCAGAATAGTCTTCAATGGGTGGGGGGTGGGTTTGTTCTGAAATTTTCTTTGGTCATTTTGATGAAAGTCAGAGAGAAGCTTTTGAAAAGATTTTCTTGGAAATTCCAAGTTGGGATTCAATTGGCCACAGAGATTGACCAAGTGAACCAGCTCGGAAGCTGATGACAGAAGGCTTGCAATTGGGCCATGGCTTTAAAATGTCTGAAAAAGTCAATAACTTATCAAGTGAGGCAAAAATTTGATTTGGATAGGGCTTTGACATATTCACCAGATTTCTTTTCCAAACAACGCTGATAATAAATAATCTAACACCGCGTTACTCTCACCTTATGCGTTCATGTTTTGTCAAGTCAATCAGCAAAGCATTTCATTAAATCACAATTTCTGACGCCTTTTTATTTATTTATTACAACACGGTATCTAGCCCAGCGTTCTTAAATGTTAAAGTCTTTGTTCAAAAAACCTTGCAATAGCAACTTTTTCCATGTATTCAGTATCCATATAGATGTGGATAGAACAAGAAATCTCATTGGATCTGGATTTCAAGCGTTTGGAAGCCGATAATTTGTGGAGGTCTATGTATTGATTGGACGGCCAATCCCCCAAGACATAGCACAAACAATACCCACCTAAATGGATTAAATAGGAAAAGGATTGCGAAGAAAAAAGCGCTAGAAAATGAAGACGAGGCGAGCTGATTCATCCAATTAATTTCTTGTACTAACTGATATGATAGGTTTGGATGGTTTTCACTTTTCAGGTAAATGAACATAGATTCCTTTCAACCAACTGAACCACGAAAAGGAAGAAGCAAGAGGCAAATAAAAATGACCGAAAATACTACAGGTTGACTTATCTATGTAACAAATCACAGGGTGCAGTCATTTACTACAATTTTTTTTTTTTTTTTTGTGGTCAATCGGAAGATACATAGTTTGTTTCGAACGTAAGCAATCCATACTCCAACGAACAGTTCTCACTCTTGGCCTGTTTCTTCTCTTCAAGTTTTGTTGAATATACAGAGAGCAACTCGTGTTCCACAACCTGTTTTCAAAACAAGAATTGAGAATGAGAAAAAAAAATGCAGTTGAACAACCAATGATTTCAGATAATTAATATTCTGAAACTGGATACTAAATTGAAATCAGCAGAAGACAGCGCGTCAAAGTGGAACGAGGCCAATAGACCATTTCTTGAACCCCACAACGAGTGTAGATAGCGAAACAAATAGTTTGGGTAATATGTTTTGTGGAAACAACAGGTTTACAAAAACTTTGTTTGGTACTGCAGAAAGGCGAATTAGACTCAGAACAGAAGAAAGGAAGAGCACTGTCTTCCACAAGAAGTCATAAGAGGGATTTAGGAGTCTCATTCTCATATCATGGGCATGAGATACAATCTCGGACATCTCAAGGAAATTTCTGTTGTTTAGGCAATCCCTTGTTTTTTAACACGAGAAAGCAGAAATGGCATGAGTCGTAATGCTAACTGCTAAACAAAAAGAAAACCGTGGAGGTCAATCTTACCTCGGAAAAAACCAGAAAACAACTTTCAGATTACGAGGAAAGCAGAAAAACCAAGAAAGGAAATAGAACAATTGGATTAGAATTAGACTTGTCAGGCGTAATGAATAAAGATGGTATTTTGCCTACTGAATCCTGAAGGTAAATTTTGATTTCTGTAATGATTCCAATTGCAATGACAAAGCATTACAGTATTACACTAAAAAAACGCGAGCTTGAATCAAATGCTATTAAAAATATGTAGCAGGCTGCAGTTGGATCCTCATGCTGTTTAGAAAATAGCGAAAAAGAGCAAAAGAAACACCAGACACATCCTAGTATTTCCTAGAAGTTTTGAAGCTACAAATACCTCCAACAATTCATGCCGGCTTCTACTTTGCAAGTAATTAGAGCCTCTGTCTCTCTCCTGCTTGATGCATTCTTCAACCTAAATATCCAACAACAAAAAATCAGATGCTACCTGTTTGGTTTCCTTTTGCAAAAAAAGAAAAAGAAAAGAAAAGTGGATAATACTTTTCAGTATCTCGTTATGAAACAAAGACACCTATCATTCTCTCACCGTATGTATCCATTGTTGTTTGGGGTAAGTTTTTGATACCCCAAAACATCTCTTTAGCATTTAGCTACATAATATGGCTGTTAAAAATTCTCCGGAAAACGGGTTTCAAAAATTGTTCGCCAATTAAGTTTAAACTAGTAGATGTAATGTATGAGGGAAGACCTTACGCATGTAATCCCTGTAAGAAAGGCTCGCAATCCAGATTGAGGCTTTCTTGGAATAAAATGATGCAGTGTCTTTAAGCATAGCTTCTTCAAAGTCCTTTGCATAGTATTTCATTGATCCTTCTCCAAACTCCACATGGATATCCAAAATATTCTTCACTAGGGCTTTGGTCAATCTGCTCTCCTTCACGTTCTCGATCAATCTAAAAACATACCAATGTCATGTCTTCACAAATATTCAAGAACTGCGCAAGAAAATGCCATTTTGGGTGCTAGGGAAACAAAGTGGACATCAGAAAATGATTTTGATTTTCAAAACAACATGCAAGTCGTGAACTCCAACATCAGAACCAAAATTACCAAGTTTGTTTTTCTCTTGAGTGATTGGGAAAAATGCCAAGGAGAGAAATGCAAGCCTCCTTAGGTCTATATTAAAACTCCAAAAGTGATTTCTGTGGACAATTTCACAGGTACTAATGAAGAAAGAGAATCTGTTTTAATCAAGGAAACATATAGGCTCTGTTTGGATCATCGGTTTGTCGAGGAATTTAGAGAGCAAAAGAAAATAATAAGAACAAAATGGCTTACAGCTAAATTATTCTTTGGTGTCATAGTCATTGTCCCTTTCAAAAGTAACCCCACAGAGAATTAGAATCATAAACCAAAAACAGCTGTGATGTAGTTGCCGCTAATGAGCAATCGCAAGTTCGCAACATCTAAAGTGATGGCTAAAAGTGAACTTCCAACTCAAATCAGTTAATAAAATTCAAGCAAAACATACCATACATGTCACAACATCCCTCATTTGATCATTCATTTCGCTGTAAACCTAAAGATGCATCGCATCAGAACTTGTCAGTATAACATCAATAGAAAACCAAGCAATAACAAAAACGACGACATTGCTTCATCCAATTCATAGAGGGTCAATAGGCTAGTTGCATTCAGCGTCGGAAGTTTTTTACCGGTGAAGTATCTATCAAGATAATGGAAAAAATTTATGAGCCGTCTGGTCAAAACTTTATACGTGTTCCATCTTGTGACCAGTTCTTGCTACAAATTCTCATCTTTCTTTTCCCTCAAAACTGGCAATACCTGACAGTGAGAGTAAAAACAGACATTCAATGAAATTTGCTTCCACACGAGGGATATCTATATAGAAACCTCATTAATATCTTACTGGCCTTCTCTGGGATATATTCTTCAAAAGTTTTCTTTTATCCATCATATGACTTTTTTTTGCCGTTGAAGGCTACCAAGTATTGGTAGCGTTAGACAAATTTCGTATATAATTCTGATTAAGTATGAGTTAAGACTTTGTAGGAGCATGCCAGAGGATCATATGCATAAACTAATCTATAAAATGAAACCCGAAAAAGTAGTGTTGTTAGGTCCTAGGTTCGCCTTAGCATAGTCTGACTATCTCGTTTGAGTTGCAATTCTTTTCTATCGTATTGTGTGTATTTAAGAGATTGTAAAGTCCATTTATAACCTTTGATTCAAAAATCTCCTTGGACTTAAGTTACTGTAGGAATCCATCCGGGGAGGGGCTTGTATCTAATTAGCTCGTTGGTAAAGCTGGTCTGAGAGGATGATCAGCTGGAATGGGACTGAGACACATCAAATCCTACGAGGCAGCAATGGGGAACTTTCCGCAGTAGATGAAATCCAGACAGAGCAAAGTCGCATGGAGGTAGAAGACCACGGACTGTGAGCTTCTGTTTTCGGAGAGGGAGCAATGACACTATCCAGGGAATAAACATCGGTTAACTCTACGCCGCGGTGTTAGTGTAATCTGGAATTACAAGTAAAATATTTTACACCAAATCATAACTTGCGGCTAAATCTCTGTAAGTCATTTTACCGTTGCTGATCACGACCCTCCTCTCTTCCACTAAATCAACAGTAACTTGCCAAGAAGTGTAACTGTCATAGTTTCATTCTCTTTCTCGATACCTATTAGCTATCCCAAGCACCTCTCTCTCTCTCTCTCTCTCTCTCTCTCTCTCTCTCTCTCTCTCCCCCTATGTATTGTTTATGTTCCCATATATGTATATGTCGGTATACTCTCTCTCTCTCTCTCTCTCTCTCTCCCCCCCTATGTATTGTTTATGTTCCCATATATGTAGATGTCGATATAGAGGATTGGTATAGAGGAATGGTATCCAGATTTGTTGCGGAGACATGATCTCTACATCCAACAAAACCCAATTCGTAAGCCTTTGGCCGTATGGGAATTTTTTTTTACAAAAGTTCAGAGCACTGTTTTTAGTACCAAAACACCAACAAATAGAAGTTCAAAAATTGTTTTGCATGTAAAATATTTCGCATGAACATATTAGAGTTGTAACTTGTAAAATAATTAAAAAATATTTTTTTTATTTTCTTTATATTTAACCTTAAATTTTTTTTTTTTTGAAAAAGAAGGTTAAAAAAAAGGCGGAACAGCCCCTAAGCTCGTCCCTTATAACACTAAAAACAATTGTACCAATCAAGAGTCAAAAAGACTTTGAGATAATGGTAAGCAGTAGAACTGGTCGAAATCTAACTATCCTGAAGAATCAAACAGGCAAATTTAGAGAAACCCAAATAGGAAAGAAGATTAAAAGAGGATACGTGTAAAGCCTCATAGACTCTTCAGCAGTGAATCGATCGCTGCGAACCCCTTCTGCAATCTCTACGGCTTTCTTGATTCCTTCTTGCACCAGTGGCCATCCTGTAAATCATATATCTGTATTTTATCTATTATGCGGAAAACAGATATAACAGGATCTTGAATTCAACACATCTCAAGAACAATAAATAGTGTACCTTTGTTGGCCATCGAGATTAGAAGCAGCAAACCCCTTAATTAGAAACACCTTAATTCTTGGCTCACCTTCTTCTCTCTGTCTCTACTATTCTAGAATACCCCAGTACTTTAATTGATGGAAAAACTGTAGGAATAAGGGGTGGGTATTCTACCTTTTATAGAGGAGAGAAGAGGGCCTTAGAGATAATTATTAAAAGACACCTAGTCCATCAAGGTCTCTTTCATTATCAAGAGTTTTCCTTAATCTATAATTCTAATTAGTTATCGTAATGAACCATAACACTTCATTGGCTTATCTGATGGTGGAATCCCATATGCACAAAACGTGGAGGCTAGTGGGCCACACTACTGGGAAAAAACTAACATTCTCCCACTTGGCCCATCAAGCCGATTGTGATGCAAAGTATATTTCTTCAAAATATGCATTTTGTTTAAAAAGACTCGAGTGGGCTCCACACTAAAAACTTTGACACGTGATCACGGATTTAAAATAGCCAATAGGTTCAAACCAATTAGAAACTTTAATACTGTGATTAATTCAGACCACCAATGTGAGTCATAGCGGTTGTATAGCACCATGCCATATTCCCTTCTATGCACCACACCATTGACAACCTTCACTAACCAAGTCCATAATAGGAAAAATATCATTATTTAGGCTGTAATGCCTAAAGCCCCCGTAATTTGTCTTGTCAAGACATTTCCTGTTGAACATAATCCAAAATAATATGTGCACGCATAATTGGAAACAGGAAAATCAGAAACAAACTTTTATTTGCGCTAAACAGTGTCATGCACTATGACCACTCAATCAAGGGTTGTTAAAAGACTCATCCTGAAAACATGTTATAAGTCTTTGGTGGCAATCCCTTCATTAATAGATCGACAATCATAAGAGTGGTACTCAATTTTAAATTGACACTTGTTGTTTCTGGACTCATTCTCTAACAACCAAGTACTTTGCTTCCATGTGCTTGGAATCACTTAAATACTTGACATTCTTAGAGAATAAAAATATAGCGGAATTATTACAATAAATCTTCATTCGGTCTGACAATTGAGTCGACAACACCAAGACCAAAGATGAAGTTCCGCAACTATAAACATGATATGTGGCCTCAAAGCATGCCACAAACTCGGTTTTCATTATGTATGAAGCAGTAAGCTATAGAATGCTTCACACATTTCATGAGGTTACTCCAGCATCTAACAGAAAGAAAAATAAACGTAATATTTACTTTCTGCTATCGAGACAACCAACAAAATCTAAATCCGAGTATCCAATCATGTCAAATGATCCAATTTTCTATAAGTAAGCATATAGTCCTTGATTCCTCATAACCTTATTCACTGCTTTTCAATTTTCCATTCCTGGATTACTTTGATATATGCCCAACATCCCTACTGCAAAACTAATATCCAGTCTAGTGCAAGTCTGGGCATACATCAAACTCCATAATGCTGATACATATGGAATTTTATCCATTTGCTTTCATTCTAAGTCATTCTTTGGGCACTGGCTTTCATTAAATTTGTCACCCTTGACAATGGGCGCATCACTTATTGAGCAAAGCCGCATATTGAATCTCTTTAGAACTCGATTAATATACCTCTTCTGAGACAGTCCTAGCAGTCCTCGAGATCGATCTCTAAAGATCTCTATGCCAATAACATAAGTTGTTTCACCCATATCAACCATTTTAAAGTTCTTCGAGAGATATCCCTTAATTTCATGTACTAAACCAAGGTCATTACTGGCTAACAAAAAATCATCCACATATAGCACTAAAATAATAAACTTACTCCCACTGACCTTCAGATATATACACTGATCAACAACATTTTCTTTGAATCTGAAGGAGGTAATGGTATCGTTAAACCTTAAATACCATTGCCTGGAAGCTTGTTTAAGACCATATATGGATCTCTTTAATTTGCATGCCAAATGCTCTTTCCCTTTTATTGCGAATCCTTTAGGTTGCACCATGTAAATATCTTCATCCAAACTACCATTCAGAAAAGCGGTTTTCACATCCATTTGATGCAGCTCCAAGTCATAATGAGCTACTAGGGCCAAGATGGTTCTAAGTGTGTCCTTCTTTGTAACAGGAGAGTAGGTCTCCTTGTAGTCAACGCCTTCTTTCTGAGTGAAACCCTTGGCCACAAGTCTGGCCTTAAATCGTTTGATATTGCCTTTTGCGTCGCGCTTGGTCTTAAAGACCCACTTACAGCCGACTTTCTTACAATTAGTAGGCAATTCAACGAGATCCCAAACTTTATTCTGATCCATTGATTCAACTCATCATTCATAGCGTCAAACCATTTATTAGAATCATCACTATTCATGGCTTGTGAAAACGAAACCGGGTCTTTCTTAATCCCAATGTCGAAATCTGATTCTTGTAGATACACCACATAATCATGTGAATGGCAGACTTTCTTTCCCTCTGAGATCTTCTCAGAACTGCCGGTTGTGGTGGTTCTACAATATTTTCAATGACGGTATCCTCATGAAGTGGAGAATCATTACCTATATGTTGTTCATTCTCCTCAACTGATTGAGGAATAACAACTTCTCGATGAGGAAGAATTGTTGGGATATCAACTCTTTCTTCATCAAAATTAACCTTTCTTGATTTCTCACTCCCACTATTTTCGCCATTCTCTAGGAATTTCGCATTTCCGGTTTCAACTATTCTCGTACTATGGTGAGGACAGTAAAATTTGTACCCCTTAGACTTTTCTGAATAACCAATAAAATATCCAGAAATTGTTCGAGAATCTAACTTTTTCTCTTGTGGATTATATATTCGAGCTTCCGCTGGACAACTCCAAATATGTAAATGTCTCAAACTGGGTTTCCTACCGGTCCACAACTCAAAAGGAGTAGTTGGAATCGCCTTATTGGGAACCCTATTTAAGAGATACATAGCGGTCTTTAATGCTTCACTCCACAAGGAAACAAGTACATTTGAAGAACTCATTATACTTCTAACCATATCCATAAGTGTATGATTACGCCTCTCAGCAACACCGTTCTACTGTGGCGTACCAAACATTGTGTATTGAGCACAAATGCCTCGCTTTTCTAATAGTTTGGCAAATGGGCCAGGATTTTGGCCTGACTCATCATATTTTTCATAAACTTACCACGTCTATCTAACCTCACTATTTTGACCTTTCTATCTAATTGTCTCTGGACCTTAGTAATATACACCTCAAGGATGTCAACGGCTTGAGACTTTTCATGAATTAGATATGCGTAACCATAACGTGAGAAGTCATCTATAAAGGTGATAAAGTATTTTTGTCCAGTAAAACATGGAATAGGACTTTCGCAAATATCAATGTGGATTATCTCAAGAAGTGCATTGCTTCTAGTGGCACCTTTCTTTGTGTGTTTGGTTTGCTTTCCCTTAATGCAATCCACACAAATTTCAAAATCAGTGAAATTTAGGACTTCTAAAATCCCATTCTTCACCAATCTGTCAATTCTATCCTTGGAGATATGCCCCAATCGTCTATGCCACAGGGTAAATGATTTTACATCCAGTCGACCACGTTTTAAACCAACATCCGAATGCAGGGTCACTAATGATTGTGCAAACTCATGATTCAAGGCAATTTTATATAAAACCATCATAAAAATCACCAGAACCAACCATTATTGAATTAAGCATCAATTTGAGTTTTCGACAACCAAATGAAACTGAATATCCAGAACAATCTAATCTAGATAAAGAAACCAAATTCCTAGAAATAGAGGGAACATAAAAAGTGTCTTCAAGATCTATCTGATGACCCGTCTGTAGAACCAAGCGATAGGTACCAACAGCTACCACTTCAGCCTTAAGACGGTTCCCTAAATAGACAAATCTCTCACTTTCCTCCGGTTTCTAGGTTAAAAGGTATCCCTGCAAGGAATTCGTAATGTGAGTCGTAGCTCCAGAATCTATCCACCAAGTATTAGAAGGAACTTCAGCAACATTTGATTCGTAACATACAAAAGAAAGATTATTACCCTTCTTTTCGAACCAAGCCTTACGTTTATTGCAGTCCTCCTTCACATGTCCTTTACAGCCACAAAAGTGACCCTTGACAGTAAGACCATTATGAGCCTGACTACTTTTCTCAGGTCCATCGACTTTGATTGGTGAATATTTTCTCACTTTACCCTTTTCTTTCATAACAACTTGAGTCACTGCCAATGCAGTGTGATGCCTTTCCTTTCTCAATCCCACTTCCTCATGAACACACAAGTTTGTTAGCTCATTCAAACTCCACTCTTTCTCGTGGGCATTACAGTAAATTTTGAATGGGCCAAACTGTGCCTGAAGTGAGTTGAGTATAGCTTGAATAAGGAAAGACTCATCCACTTGAATTTCCAAGGTTGCAAGCATTGCAGCTTTGTCATACATGTTCAAGATGTGCTCTTGAACTCCACGATTACCATCATATTTCATGGTGGTTAACTCAGCCATAATCGTATCTATAAGTGACTTATCAGCAAATTTAAAGCAATCTTTCCCAGTCTTCAGGTATTCTAGTGCAGTAAAATAAGGAACTATAACAGGAAATAAAATAGGACAATACTTAATAAAAGCTTTGAGAATTATAAATATTTATAATGATGAACTATTGACATCACCTAGGTCCTCCTTTGGGCGAAACCTAAGCATACCTATTATTCACTCATTAATTAGGTGCAACATAATCACCTAAGTTGGTCTAAATAATTTATAATGATGAACTATTGACATCACCTAGGTCCTCCTTTGGGCAAAACCTAAGCATACCTATTGTTCCCTCATTAAGTAGGTGCAACATAATCACCTACGTAGGTCTAAATAATTTATACAGCTTATCAAGTTAGTCATGTTATCTTTGGATATCCAATCCTAACCCGCTAAGTTGCATAAACTACTCACCCTACCCAGTTCATAATTATTTAAATATGACTCTCCTTTGGGTCTAGTCTCATTCTTATAATCATGACTGCAATTCGAGAATATCATTGACTTAATTGCTACCCTTTTAACAAAACTTTGATGTAGTTTAATATTCATAAGTTCCACTAACCTAGGTCACTTTGGTGACTACCAAATTAGTAATTCCTATGAATATTAAACTAACCAATGATATGCTCTATTCTTTTATTCGAGTTATGCGGATGTCATTCTTTTATTCAATCACTTCTACCGTAAAATAAAATATACAACAATATATATATATATATATATTTTTAAGTGATTGATAATCCATTCAATGACATTTAATCTAACCATAACTCTCACATATACAGTAACATAGTAATAGAAAAAACTTTCCCAATTAAATGCTTCAAAATAATCATACATTATTGCAGAAAACATAATCTGACAAAACAGATTAATTTTGTAACCATGCGATTATGATTTTTTTATTTCTATCATTGATCATATAAAACCATAATGAAAACAATATCCGTACATACATTGCAAGAACATGTATATGTTTTCCAGTCCAGTGATCTTGATTAGAAAAACAATAATTCAATCCAAACGGGGAGAGTCAATCTATTTATCATAAACTAATTTGCCCAATCACCATATGCAAACAGTATCTCAATATGTAAAGAAAGTGAACTGTTAGTTGCGTAAAGGAGTAAAATTAATAGATTCCATCAAGCAAAATCCACTACGGCAATTTAGATCTTAAAATCACATAGGTTACATGTGAACTTTAGAAAAAACAATTAAATTAAATGCCGAGAGGATGACTTTCTTTACCGAAACATTATCAACCAACAAAACAAGTTAATGGTTTATGCTAATAAATTCGCTTATTTGCCCATGAATCAACGTCGACGATAAATGAGATGAAAACGTCCATTCCATCCCACCAAATGAATGGCACAGTAGCAATAAACATGAAACCAAAATCTCTTTTATCATATTATTATCGACGGCTACGGAACGTCGGCCACATTCTCATACAGTAACGTAATTATTAATTGGGTTCAATAGTTTCGATCGTTCGTGAATATATAAATATAACGTGGCAGTACGTTCGCTGTATTTTTATTCCAAGATGTATTGATTCAGAAAACCTTGCTCTGATACCAACTGTAAATCATATATCTGTATTTTATCTATTATGCGGAAAACAGATATAACAGGATCTTGAATTCAACACATCTCAAGAACAATAAATAGTGTACCTTTGTTGGCCATCGAGATTAGAAGCAGCAAACCCCTTAATTAGAAACACCTTAATTCTTGGCTCACCTTCTTCTCTCTGTCTCTACTATTCTAGAATACCCCAGTACTTTAATTGATGGAAAAACTGTAGGAATAAGGGGTGGGTATTCTACCTTTTATAGAGGAGAGAAGAGGGCCTTAGAGATAATTATTAAAAGACACCTAGTCCATCAAGGTCTCTTTCATTATCAAGAGTTTTCCTTAATCTATAATTCTAATTAGTTATCGTAATGAACCATAACACTTCATTGGCTTATCTCATGGTGGAATCCCATATGCACAAAACGTGGAGGCTAGTGGGCCACACTACTGGGAAAAAACTAACACATCCTTCTTCAAACTTGAGGAATTTGTGGGTAGTTTCACTATTGGCCATGTTTGGATGCTAAGAAAACTAGGAAACGAGATCAAGAAAGTTTTTATTTTGAGGAAATTTTTGCAGCAGTATTAATAAAAAAAATACCGTAAGAGATTAGTTGCGTACTAATTGAAACAAAGTAAACACACGAATCCACGAAAAAAAGAAACTCAGAGAATATTATTGATCAAACCTTAGAATAATAGATTTTACAGCCCTCAGGCTTACACCATATTTATACTAGTATGAGTCTTAACAATAACTTAATTATTCGAAGCG
This sequence comes from Rhododendron simsii, assembly GCA_014282245.1. Lineage (NCBI taxonomy): Eukaryota > Viridiplantae > Streptophyta > Magnoliopsida > Ericales > Ericaceae > Rhododendron > Rhododendron simsii. The sequence continues at coordinate 1,016,344 of CM024954.1, read as the reverse complement.
GAGATCAAGCAAAATAATTACTTAGAAATCAAGATTAACAGAAAAGAAATAAGATCTCCAAGGAAATAAATTTTTTTACCAAAACTAAAAAATTGAAAATGTGTAAAATAGACGGCACAAATAAGATTTTCTAATAATATTATTCCTAAATAAAAGTTTACAAAATACAGTATTCCAAAGATCTTGTCCTACGTCATTTGTCTTCTTGGGTGGGGGATGGGTTTGTTCTGAAATTTTATTGGTCTTTTTTTAAGGAACAAACACTTTTTGCCGGCAATAAGTTTTTGCAGAATGGCAAGTTAATTTTCTTCTCTCCAAGAAAACACTATTTTGTCTGGGAAAACTCCGAGTTGGCATTCAAGTTGGCGCGGAGATTGACCAGAAGAAACCCACTGGCGTGAGTGTAAAGCCGGACTTTTAGGGGTTTGCTCTCTCTCTATCTTAAAGGTCTCGGGTCGAAACCTCAAGTCCTTTGGATCAGTTGACACGAAACTTTTCTTCATACCGGTCTTAATTGGGCTGCTCACATGTAAACGGTGACATTGAACCCAATATTAATTGAGATGCGCTCAAATTGACGTGGACAAAAAAATACTGCTCCTACTAAGAAGATTGACCAGAAGAACCAGCTCGGAAGCTGATGACATGAGAGGCTTACAGTTGGGCCCGGGCTTCAGGCAATCACGGAACTGGGCTTCCATTAGATTGCAAGAAAAACAAAACAAATATGGACCCAAAAAGTGCTATCACAAAAGGAAGACAAACCATAGAGGATTTGCAGAGTAGAAACTAATTGGCAACGGAAACTATTAAGGTTAAACTTTTACACCTCTCCTAAGCTTATATTAACACACACCTCCTGGTGTAATTGGTTTACTTTTTATTTGATCTTTATGGTTTTTTGTTTGGCTCTAATACTTGTAAATCGAAGAAACGATTAATTTGGGCTCTTCGAACATGTCTTATCCCCTCTCGTAGTTGCGCAAGACTTGCACACTAGACGATAAGTTCCATGCCACTATGTAAATAGAAGAGTAAGGCATGTCCCAAAAATAGTTAATTACTTTTTAAATTCTATAAGTACTTGATTCAATTTCATGTTTTAAACAACTAATATGGAAGGAATTTTGCGTACAAATTATCTTTCTTAGTTAGGAATTTTGGAACTCATTGGCAACTATTACTTTCTTTTGTAGCTATCGCAATAGAGAAGTCGTTTCATTAAATTTCATAATACATATTAAAAAAGACTCATTTAGCTTTTGCTAAAGTATAAATAACAAGAAGCTAAACTATTTGGAATATCTTATCGCTTTGTTAGGTGACGTGTTTTTGTTTCAACTGTGAGTTTGAGCCAATTTATGCGTATTTTGATTAATCTCATCTCTTCTTCGATCAACAATAAGTTATTCGCTCCGAGACTAGATGACTTTTTTGTTTTTTTTTTTTGTTTTCCCCTTAAGTAGAAAAACAATTAAGTAAACTTTTTTTTCATCCGCATCAAGTAAACTTTTTTGGTTCCGAGAAAACAAGCCAAAGGAAGCCTAAATTCCACATGTCATTTTCTATTTCTCTCTCTCCCTCACACTTTTTGTAAAAATGTTCATTATGGTAGAGATTATTCCATGTGTTGTGTTATACTTCCTGGGTCCTATACTTCTCTCTCTCTCTCTCTCTCTCTCTCTCTCTCTGCAGCGACAAGCGAGCGACTCTTTCATCTTTTTTCCTCTCTTGGGCTCCCTCCCTCCCAATCGAACCTTGGTAAGCCATGAACCCTCAGCTCTCCTACAGGCAAAACCTTTCCTCACCACACGTACATCTTGTTATGTTTACATAGTTTTTTCTTATGTTTTTTGCTTATTATAACGAATACCCATTTGCTCAGGTTCGCTTCTTCACGTGGCCTTCAACATTTTGGTGCTTCCATGGAGGTCAGTTTTTTCTTTTCTATCATGTCATACATTTGTACATAAAGACTCTTGTGTTTCGGTATGATTTGCTTATATATTTTGGTCCTGCTATTAATACGATTTGACGTGTTTTTCTCTGTTTCAAATTCAATGGTCAAAAAAAAAAAGAAAGAAAGAAAAGAAAAGATGGTTGGGTGGTGTTCTTTTTTTTGAGATCATAATGTTACTCGTAGAACGGATGGAAGTACCTTCTTTATGTATTCGCTGTAGTGAATCTAATTCACCTGTGGTGTTCTTGGGGGTGTTTATTTTTCATAATTTGACTGTGTTCGAGGTCGATATTTTGTTGCTTGTTGGTATTCTTGGGTTACTGTGCTTGTTGGATTGTAGCAATTTCTATGTTAAAGTTTCGGTTTTTCGAGTCGGGGTTCGTTGTGGGTTTCCGCTTGAGTTCAAAATGGGACCTGGGGTTTCCTTATTTTTCATGGTTTGCAACATGTCCTCAGCTTAGATGGGGTTTTTCAGGCCTGCCCCTTTCTTCCTCTTGTATTGTAGTTTTTTCATTGTTATGTAGTTATGGTCAAACTAAGTCGTGTTTCCCCATCTTGCAACTCGGACTGGCAACATCCATGCACCAAGGTCAGCTAAATGCATCCTTTTTTGCCATGTTGAGTTTGTGAATCCTGATTAGTATGAGACACCTGATGACCATGCGCTTGTGGATTCAACTCCGGGGTGAGTTGGGGGGAGGTTATTGGTGGGCGGCGTCCCTCTGCCTGAAGGTGGGGTTTTGGGGCTGAGCCTGTTTGTGAAGTAAGGGTATCGCGTAATACGGTCTGTAAACTCTAGCGTATCTAATCCGGCTAACCTACAGGCCAATGTTGTAGTCTTCCTCTTCATTCGTCAATATAGTAAGATTAGATCAAGCCATAGACTTGGGCAAGATTTCAAAGAAGAGAGTTCATATTTTCGTTGATGAATTCCCAATGGAATCTAATAAGTGAGATTTTCAAGTGGTCATAATCGTCTTCCGTCCAATTTAGTAATTCTTGAGAAAATGGATCACCGTGACACATTTGAGATTGCCCAATGTTAGGATTTAAAGGGGGAAAAAAAAAAAAAACTGAATTAGGCATGTTGATTTTCTTGAAGGTCTTTTTGGTAGGTTGATTGTTCTCTTTCTTTCATCGTATTTCAGTAGTAAAAGCTCACATTTGCTTACCGTATGGAACCGATTAACTAAGGATGATCCTAGGAACATATGAGTAGTTAAGTTATTATGTCTGTAAAATCAATTCGACTGATTATCTGTTTCGGATTCCAAGAATTTGCATCACTTCCATGCACATTCACTAACTTGCCAAAGTTATTTAAGTGCTAGTGGGACTTTTGTTGCTTCTTCAAGAATTCAATCGGTGTCAAGTCCTAAGTCTTGCGTCAGATTCATGTCTCTGAAATTGTTTATTCTGTTTCATTTATTTAGCAGCATGATTCAGTTCAACTGACTCACAATGGGGAAGGCATAGATGACACATCTGTGGATCAGGTACTTTCTCAAGATTCCTTTGATGAGTTCAGTATTTGGGGAGATCGAGAGGTGATTCCTAGAGTTGGAGATCAGTACCAGGTTGAAATTCCTCAGCTAATGACAGAATCCGAGTATCTTTTGTATTCAAAAGACCCATTTGAGGAAGGATGTGTGGATTTTGTTCCCTGTGATTTTCTAATTGGTTTGCCCATTCCAATCACACGGATCAATACAGAGGTAAGGTCTATGAAACAAAAACGGAAGAAATTTCTTGGTGACCCTAATGGCAAATTGAACAAAAATAGGCACTCTGAAGCCCACAGCAGCAAGGCAACTGGTCTTACCTTAAAAGTTGAAGATTCCAATCGTAGTGCTGATTCAGGAGATTCAAATAACTTAACTTTGGAACGGAAAATGAAGAGACAAATGCATCAGAAATACGGAGGTGAAGGATACTGTGTAGTCCCAGGCTCCTGTGGTAGTTCATGGAGTGATATTGAAGAGGCGAGTTTCCTCCTTGGTTTATATATCTTTGGGAAAAACCTTGTTCAAGTGAGGAGATTTATTGACACTAAGACTATGGGGGATATACTCTCGCATTACTATGGTAAGTTTTATAAGTCCAATGAATACCTTAGATGGTCAGATTGCCGAAAGTTGAGGAGCAAAAGGTGTGCATATGGGCCAAGAATTTTCACTGGATTGAGGCAACAAGAACTGTTGTCTCGATTGTGTCTCCATGTGTCAGAAGCATGCCAAAATACTATGTTGGAGGTACTTTCTGAAGTGCTTTTACAGTTTTATGTAGTGTCGATGATTGCGTTTTCTTTTTAACTGTATTCTAGAGGGCTAGACGAGGGTGAAATGATCATAGAGAACCTCATATATGCACATGTAATGCATAATGAACTCTAAAAATTGTTTCGTGTTGTTCCAAGTTTGTCCTAATCATTTGAAGAAGTTTGTGGTTCGAATCCCTGTTGTTGGCCACAATTTTTACTTGAGTTCTCGTTTTTGTATGGTTATTAAGTTGCAGTTTCTTTATTTTTTCTTAACATTTTTGGAGGGGAAATTTTCCCTGCAAGAGACGTAACGTGTTCTCCAGGTAGATAAAGAGTATATATTGTCGTTGTTTCCCATCTACCAAGGTTAATTGAGCAGTTTCAGCATCTTCACTAGCTATTTCGTATTCTCTAATAGATATTTAGAAGTTCATAGGTAGACTATAGCCGAGATTTCGATACAGTTGAGGGCGATATGAGTATTGTGAATGTAAAGGCAATGAGATGGCGTTGTGCGAGATCATGTGTTGTTTGGATTGTTGGGCTTCTTTTATGTGTTGTGTTCGGTACTTTGGTATCTTGATCTATGCCCTTGGGTTTTTAGGGTTCACCCTACTTGTACGCTAGGGCATGTCTTGAAGAGTTTCTCATCGTCAAGGGTGTTGTATCCTTCTCAGCATGGTTTTTCGGGCCATTAGTGCTCATTGTGTATCTCTCTTTTTGGTAATCTTAGTGACCAAAAAGTGGAAGGCTTCTTAAGTTAGATACGTCCATAGCCTGAGAACAACTCCACTGAAACAAACTTCCTGTTGGAGCCCTTTCTATATTGTGAAAGCTTTAGAAATTAGGAATAACCACTTCAAAGCAATAACAAGTGTTCATGTAACGATTGAAATAACAAGTGATTTATCTTAGTTTTCTAAATTCTTAGTTAATCTGCTTTCAAACTCATGATCTCTTAACCAGATTTTGAAGCAGTTTAATTTGGAGAGCTCTTATGCTTTACCACACTTAATTGTTTTTCGACTTCCTTGTATAGGTTTAAGATCTGTTCCGATCCTTGATCTCATGAATTTTTTGCAGAATCGTACAGTGAATGAAGGGCTTGTTAGATTTAGCTGGAACTCTCTATTATCATATATCTAGATTTTTCCTTTGTCAGATGTCCAAGAAACATAAAATCCTACTTAACTATTGATTATCATTTGACAGGTTTCCAAGAAATTCGGAGAGGGAAAAGTATCACTAGAGGAATACGTCTCAACTTTAAAATCCACTGTTGGCATGAAGAGTCTTGTGGAGGCAGTGGGAATCGGTAAAAGGAAGCGAGATCTAACAGGAATTGCCTTGGAGACGTCAAAGTACAACCGTGTCAATCCTACCCACCCAGAGGTACCAATTGGAAAAGCATGGTCTTCTCTTTCACCTAGTGAAATCACCAAGTTTCTGACAGGTGATTCTCGGTTAAGTAAAGCTCGGTCAAGTGATTTATTTTGGGAAGCCATTTGGCCCCGTTTGCTAGCAAGAGGTTGGCACTCAGAGCAACCTAGGGATACTGAGGCTGGTTACATAGACTCTTTGGTCTTTCTTATGCCCGGTGTTAAAAAGTTTTCAAGAAAGAGATTAGAAAAGGGAAACCACTATTTCGATTGTGTTGCTGATGTTTTGAAAAGACTTGCTTCGGATCCTTCTCTTCTTGAGCTTGATACCGATGCAGATGAAAGAAACGAAAATAATGAAACAATAGAAAGAAGTCTTGATACAAAATTGGAACGACCATCTTATCTTAAGGCTCGAACTCCAAATCGCAATTCAGATCTCATGAAGTTAACTGTTGTGGATACAAGCCTAAAGAATGGGAAGTTGTTTAAGGTGAGGGAATTGAAGACCTCCCCATTTGAAGTTACAAAAAAGACCTCCTCTAGAAGTCATTATGAGGAGCACAATACCATGTTCTTTGATCAAAAGGATATCAATGGTTCAAATTTAAAGAATATGTCATCTGCTATTGGTGATTTGCCCACTGAGAAATATCTTGAAATGGGCAATTCAGACCGAGGGGTTCCGATTAAAACTTCATATTTTGTCAATGCATGCATAAAAAGCTCCAAGGCCTGCAAAAGTTCCGGTGATGACAAGCCAAGAAAGCCTCTAAAGTGCGGCCGGAGGGTGAAGGAAAGCAGTTTGAGCTTTTTAGTCCCATTAACAAAACGGCGTAGGAAATTATTGCCTGGTACTCAGTCTGAGTTAAGCCATTGCTTGCTCAGTTCCTCAGTGAGCCTTAGTTTGGGACAAGAGAAGAATTGTTCAAGTGAGAAAAGCCTCTATGGGTTGGATTCAACTCGAGAACAGGTCTCATCCACCATCTCTTCAAGGGGCAGTGCTACTGAGGCGCATGATGGCGTTTTCTGTCCTAATGAGAAAACTGAATCCCCCACACTGATTGACCTGAACTTACCTCAGGTTTCGCCATATTCGGAAACTACTGAAAACTCCGTAGTGGAGTTGTGGAATGGTGGAGATGACCAATCTTCCGAAATTCCACAAAATTCTAGTGCACCAGTACCCTCTGCTGATTTGACTGGTAATTTCAGAAGGCAAGGCACAAGGAATAGGCCACCAACAGCGAGAGCATTGGAAGCCCTTGCAAATGGGTTTTTAACCACCAATCGGAGGAGGAAGCATAAAGAATCCTTTTCTAGGAAAAGCTCAACGGCCACACCTCAAGTTTATAAAAATGAGCAAGACATGCTTGGTGAAATGGTGGTTAATGGGAATTTTGGTACTGGTACCGTGGCTTCATGATGGCAGAAGTTGGAAATGGTGTATAGTGGCAAGAGTGACATATTCAGGAAATTTCATGTTTGTCCAAGGGAACAGTGCTATAGTTTCAGGATGCTAAATTCATGTCATGCAAATTTTCCCTTCACGTGCGACCTTTTTTGGGCCTTGGTTTTTGATGTTCAATGATATCGAAGCTTTCTTCTATCTTTTACCATTAATTTCTGTTTCTTTTCCCTCCACAAATCCAAAAGCCGAACGCTTTGAGCATGTTGGTAGCAACAACCGAATTGTCCCCTTGGAGTGGTTATAATTTGTACAGGTGACTGATTTGTTTCTGTAGCTTTGAGGACTTATAATTGTAGCCTGCAGCAAATATGGCCGTGGGATGAACAAGTTCGGTAATGGGGAAAGGAGCTGATGATATTTCCTAAAAACTGATATCATCATAAAATCCATCTAAAAACGGCGAGGTTCAAGATATCAGATGTAGGAAATCATGCCGTTTTCGAAACTGAAGAATGATGAAATTTCTCTGTTTCGGTTGCAGGTGACAGGCCTATCTTGACCACAAATTCAGGTGAATCATTTCCTGTTGCTATACTTTCCAATCAAGTTTCTGCGTTGAATCTGCACAGTTGTAGTGTATGAGTTTCTTCTAATCAGTTGTCGTAAGATTTACGTCCATCCACGACGAAAATGTGATCGATGATCGGTTAATTGCTCATGAAAGGATGAACTTGTGCCATTGTGATCTTCTTGGCAATTAGAAAGAGGAAGAAACAGAAGTAGGGATGAAATTACTTTGTCCATTTCAGAATAGCTGACTATATTTCCTGATCTCTACCCTTGTTTTACTTTTCCTTGATTTCGGGGTCTTGGTATCTTGTTTGTCATTTGAACAGCTAAATTACTTTCTTGCTCCTGTTACTGGAAGTGAACACTGTGAAAAAGAAGAACCAAGACCAGAATTGTGACAACCCGAATTTATACAAAACGCGAGTTCAAAGAGGCCGAAGGTGAATCCAACTCGCTGGCCGAACATGGATTGGGTTGTTTGTCGTGACAAGTAAATATTGGGCAATTTTGTGAGAACGTTCAAACCTAGGCCACATAACCTTTTAGTAGGATCCTCCCTTTCAGCTATCAATCTTCGCATTACACTTTCGCTTACAATCATCGTTTTTACAAATTTTAGTAGTTTATGATATTTTCGGCCGGAAGACAATTTCTGACACGTGCTCGCACACTTTGCTTGCGTAGGATCAAACCAACTACTTATCCCAAGTTGCTAATGAGTGCTGGTGAAGTATATGCTTCTTAAATGAAGAGATCACATGAAAGAGCCTACGATTAAGGAAAGTCAGAGGTGGGAAAAAGACATCAATGGTTAAAAATGAAAATAAGACCTAGTGATTACCGAAATATGAAGTGCGAAAATCATTTTACTTTAGGTATTCATACGTTATTTTAAGAAACGGATGTCCGGGCCAACTTGTACGCATCTCGACTAATTTCAGGGCTCTAAAATTAATAACCGGGTAAATCTTCAAGTGAGCCCAAAATTTGGAAGGATTTAAACATGCGACCTCGTTGTTCATTAAAGACAAACATTTGTTTGCTTTCTTGTGCACGCTTGGCCAAACCCCTCGGGTTTAGTTGTTCATACTCCATCGAAGCAAATATTGAGGTCTTTTAGAATTGCAATTTGCGTAGGTTTTTTTTCAATCAATAAAGAAGAATCGTAAAAGAAATCAGATGGAGGCTCCCATCTTTGAACTAACTCATTATATATAATTTCCACTACCGCGAAATGAAATTCCTCGTTGGTTAGTACTAATCCATCGTGAATTACAACTTTGTAATAAACAATATATATTCATTCACAATTCATTTCTGATGATTGGGGCAAGAGGCCGCCTTAGGACACCTAAAGTAGTGTTAAAATTAGGAGCGCCAACTATTTTTAGTACCAAAAAAACATACTCTATACGTACTGTTTTATAGGGGTGTTCAAAATAACCACCCGAACTGTAAAACCGGTTCGATTTAGACCGAACTATCCTATTTGGTTCAGTTCTGCGGTTCTATGGTTAGGTTATGGTTCCAAAAAAATAAGAACCGTTAATTTTAATTCGGTTACTGGTTCTTAATTAATGAACTGTGGTTAAAACCGAACCCGACCATTTAAAAATAAGATAAATATAGATATACATATGTGTGTAATTAAATATCTATTTGAATTTGGTAGGTTAATCCTTTCTTTGCTAAACTTAATTTATTTATTTAGAGATGAAATTTCATTTATTAGGAAAGCTTTTATTTTCTTCCTTCCTTTCCTATTACGGCAGATTATCTTTCTATTTCTTTAATTTTATGAGTTCATATTTTGTAAATAAGTGTTTAGATGCTTATTGGATAGAACCGGAACAGAACCAAAATCGGACCGGTCTTGCGATTTGGTTCTGGTTAGGTTCCATGCATATATTGGTTAGGTTCTGGTTTCCAATTTTCTAGAACCGCTTGAAATAGTCTAGTTACTAGTTTTCTAGAGAACCGGACCAATTCGGACTGTGTACACCCCTACTGCTTTAAATCTATTACTCCCTCCGTCTCAAATTGCTTGTCCCTTTTGGGGAATCCAACTTATTAAGGCTTTGTGTGTTTGGGCATAAAAAATTTTCCGGTAAAATATTTTACCTATTTTCCGGTGTTTGGTTGTGTAAAAAATGAGGAAATCATTTTACATTTAAAACATTTTCCATTAATTGGATGAAAATGACTTACCCTTAAATCTTCTGTAACATATTTTTCGAAATGAACCCACTGCCCTCTATTGCAATTCTCAATGCTCAGTTTCCTCGATTATCAGTCTTGACCTACGTTCAATTCCAATATTCTCAGATCTCTCCATCGTTTAAGCCCCCCCTCTCTTTCTACACTTTTTAGTCAACTTCTAAAAATATTTTCAATTGCCAACTGCCAACCAAATATCAGAAAATAAAAGTTTGAAGTTTGTTTTCAGAAAAAACATTTTACATCGAAACAAACAAAGCCTAAGTGCAATACAACAGTACAATTACTTTATACTTGACCTTTCTATATTGTCCCTTCTTTACAGTATAATTACAGTACAACAGTACAATCGGTTTTAAGAAAATGGTAGAGAAAGAGAAATGGCAAAACAAGAATCTTCTTAAAATCTATTGGTCATTTTTGTGGAAAGTAGACATTTATTCTGAGACATCCCAAAATACAAAGAAGGACCAACCATTTGGGACGGAAGGAGTTTAAGAAGAGCGAAGAGGGAGAGTGTTTTCTACAGTTTCTATCACTTAAATAATCTCCCTTAAATTTACAATTGATTTGGTCACGCGGGCACATCCCTCAGAAACAATACATCCCTTTGAGAAAAAAATGGCAAACATATTTTAGATCTTCATAAACCATCATGTCCCTTCCTATGATAACAAGTGACCAATTCCGTGGATCGTACACAAATTTTACCAATCACAAATAGGATAATGTTCACAAAATTATTCTCGGCGACCAAGTGTGAATTGTTACACAAAGACCGAAGAGAGATACCTCTATAAGTATGGCGACCTGCCGTGCAATTTATTAATTTAGTTGATCTCATTTCCTCTTGTTATTTGTTTTTTTCAAGTCAACTCCCAAACAGGAAAAGAAAAAGGATCATTTGCTTCTGCACTCGAAATAAGGCCCCATTCTAGAACACTTTCTTAAAAAATAAACACTTATTTCACATTTTCAAACTCAAAAATAATGTAAATAAATTTTTAATTTTTAATTTTTTTTGCACCATATTAAAGATCTCAATGAGATCTATTAAATAAGATCTATATTAATAAAAAAATTATTTACGTAAGCATATAATTTTTAAGTTTAAAATTATCTTATTAGAAAATAGTTATTTATTTTTCTTTTAGGAACGGGCCTACCTCTTATCATCATTTACAACATGGAAGAAACATAAGGGAAACTGGGGGATTTTACTCCACCCATCTTTCCTACGCAATCATATCAATTCGAGAAAAAGATAAGAATACATTGTACAATTCTCTCTGTCCCTTTCCATTTCCAAGCATGAAAGTGGAGAAATTTTTCAGTGCCAGATAGGGTATCATGAGGTTCCCGCTAGGCACATTCGGATCGTCCGTTTTGGATTTGGATGGCTCGATCGGATTTGGAAAGAGAAAGAGGAGAGTGAGTGGTGGGGTGAGAGGAGAAGGAGGGTTTCAATCTGAGCCATTCAACACAAGTTTTAACGGTTTGAATGGACTGCTCGGTCACCAAGTGGGCACGGTCACGTGGTACTCACCCGGCATCGAAAATTTCTCATGAAAGTGACTACAAAGTTTTGAAAAATCCTCCATACCTGTCAGTTGAATGTTCACAAGATTAGAAAATCAATGGATATATATAAATAAAGGAATCCTAATTTCCTTCTGTTTCTAATATGAGCTTTGGATATTTCGAATCCAAAATCTCTGATGAGGTAGACATGATGGTTAAAGCAACGTATGATGATCCTAAAATTGGATTAGACGCGTTAAACAACGATAGAATTTCCCTGTTAAAATCTTTTCTTTAACTCTGTAATTTGGCGGCTTTTATTTTGTTTTCTTTTTGGTTCGGACCTTTTGGATCCTTTGTTGGAGTATCTATTATTTTTAAGCCCATGGACCGTGCAGGACCGTGCAGTTTGTATCTGATTTTGTCAATATAAGTTGCGTTTTCACCATTAAAAAAAAAGTCTAATGGTAAACGCAACAGGGGAGGGGGATGACGGTCAAAGACATGTTTTAATAATTAATACTCTTCAAGGATATTTTGAGCATTAACAAATGTTCTCATACATCTTTAGCGGGTATTAATTATCAAAACACGTCATGGGCCGTTATTTTCCGGAAAAAAAAAACCTAAAGGCAGCCATATTTAGGTCTGAGATTGACGTGTTTTGCTAATTAATACTCGTCAATGATATTTTTAGTATTAACAAATGCTCTCAGTATGTCCTTGACGGATACTAATTATCAAAACACGTCATGGACCGTCATTTTCCCTTAAAAAAAATTCCTAAAGGAAGCCGTCTTTAGGTCTGACATGTTTACTGGGTGATATTTACAAATTTTGTACCCATCTTCTGGAGCAATTCTATATATATAAGATCTTTCTCAATACTTAGTGTGAAACCACTCGTCATTATTAGATTGAGTCAATTTTTCACAAAATCACTTAATAAGATATTTTAAAATTAATGAATGATTGATCCGATTATTTGTGCGGGACATGAAAGTGGACCCACACGCATGTTTGTCGGTTCTCAAAGACGGGGTCGTTTGGGACGGAAGGAGTAGTACAAAATTTAAACATGATTAGTCTGTATTACCAAACATTATAATTGTAATTAATTAAGGTGACAACTAATAGTTAGTGCTGGAGGAATGTCAAGAGAGTTCCCCCGGCCCCCACCCACAAGGCTACAACTATTTTTTAGTTAATTAATTATTGATTTAATTACTTCCCTTCCATTAACAATTAAAACTGGCCAATGGACCACCTCACCCAATTTTTTCTTTTCCTTTTTGAAAGTTGACGAATTGAATTGTTCAAAGTCAGAAACACGTACAATTTTATTTATTCCTCCACACTCTACAGAATTCCTTTTTATTTATTTTTATAAAAACAGTTCTATGCAGAATTCCTTAACCGCGGTTTTGAACACTAAAATAAAACTCACACGCCTCAACCACGGTTACTTCGTCGCATTAACCAAGCCGCTGTCAATACATATCTCAGAGATATAATAATATACCTACACAAAAATCAATAGACTTTTCGTGGATATCAATATATTTTTTATCTCTTATCTTCCATCCTGAGGGCAGAGGTTTCAATTCTTGATTCCTACATGCACATGTATAAAGTAATTATTAGTTAGGTAGTCTCAGAGCACGGTCACGTGGTGTTTCGGATCATTCCAGCACCACACATTTAATGTAAAATCCATATACTTGATTGTAGATCTCGCGAGCAAGTATGATGTTGCATGGAGTGTCTCGAAGCATAAGGATTGTGTTCGCTTAGAACCAATGCTCTCTCTCTGCACACGGTCTCAATAAAATTTCTCTCTAATAATTACTCTCATTGCTCTCTCTCTCTCTCTCTCTCTCTCTCTCTCTCTCTCTCTCTCTCTCTCTCTCTCTCTCTCTCTCTAACCTGGGACGGCTAATAAGTTTTAGAGGTCAGAAGCGAACCTCTTGATGAGGCATCCCTATATATATTTTTCATACAAAAGTAATCTACAAAGAGTCTTATAAAAAAAACCTTGAGGGTTCAATCGTCCAATCGGACACCCATGAATTAAAATAAAATGATTCAAACCCCACATAATATTATTATACTCATCACCATAAATAGAAAATCCTAAGAATTTTACCAATTAGGTCAACTACTCAAGATAATAAAAAAACTTAATTACTTGGTAGAGGTGATATGGTAAAAGAGGGGCCTCAAGGAATTCTGTATGCAAGTATTTTTCATCTACAGTCGTAGATCATTGTTTTACTTAATTACTCCCTCCGTTCCAATTTAATTGTCACTTTTGGGAGTCTGTGCCACTTTTTAATTGATTATATCTTATAATTTATAATGTTTTAAATAGAACAGATCGAGATCTATCAAACAAGATCCATATTGGATATAAAATTCATTACCAATTATAGATATAACAAATATTTTTATCCAATTAGAATAGAACTGGGACAAGAAAATTGGGACAGAGGGAGTATGATTTAATTAATTACGTCCCTTCCATTAACAAAACTGGCCAATGGACCACCTCACCCAATTTTTTCTTTTTCTTTTGAAAGTTGACGAATATGACCATTGAATTGTTCAAAGTCAGAAACACCATTGTATATATTCCTCCACACTCTACAGGATTCCTTTTTATTTATAATCAGTTCTATGCAGAATTCCTAAACCGCGGTTTTGAATACTAAAATAAAACTCAACACGCCTCTCCTTAACTACGGGTCCTTCGTTGCACTAACCTAGCCGTCGTTTGCAAAAGAATTTGCTAGGAGTATTATCCATTGCTAATACATATATCTCGATCTCAAGGATATAAGAGCATCTGCAATGGGAATAATCAACATCAAAACGTGTTACGTCAATATTTGATTATCTATTTAATTCATAATCAAATTTAATAACTTCTACCTCTACATCGGTTATTTTTGCATCCCTAACCAAACAAACCCCCCACAATACACAATGCACATGTGTCCAATCGCAAACAAGTTCCAATTACGCACTTAAGCACACCAAATTATTCGTCTCGATGAGATGATTCCAATGTGGGGTGTTTTTGAATTATTGAGTTTTGAGTTTGGTTATTGAGTTTTGGTTATTGGTAAAAGTTGTTAAGTTTGGTTATAGAATGAGTGGAACTTGGTCATTTGGTATAAGACTTGTAACTTTGCTTATTATAATGTGGAGTTTTTTTTAGTATTGTTATTAAATTTGCTTATACACATCAATTTGCTTATAATAATGGAGATGCTCTACTAATATAGTACTTACACAAATATCAATACACTATTTGCAGACCTTTTATCTATTATTCTTCATCTTGAGAGCGAGGTTAGCATTTTCCATTTAAGTTAGGCCAAACAAACCCTACAAAACTTAATAAATTGACTTCAAATTCTTCAATGCCTGATCCCGGGAGATAAAAGTAGTAATTTTTATGAAGACCCGGAGTACGGCCACGTGGTGTTTCGGATCATTCCATCACCACACATTTAATGCGGAATCCATATGCTTGATTGTAGATTCCATGAGAAAATATGATGTTGGAATGTCCTGGAGCATCAGGACTGTGTTCACTTTGAGTATTTTTTAGAACCAATGCTTCTCTTTGCGCAAGGTCTCAATAAGATTTCTCTCAAATAATTACTCTCATTGCTCTATCTCTCTCCACTAGTAACCCAAATACCTCCTTTGAAGCCCTAACGCAGCGGAATTCACAAGAGACTAGTTAGTGTACTAATCCAAACGAGATAAACAACTCGTCGCAACAAGCAGTTCTTGCGCACAAGAACGAAAGAGAAAATCTCTGCAATATTATTGATCAAAAGCTGCATAAACCCTTAGTTACAAACCTTTATATAGGCCCAAACCCTAAAAATAAAATTGAAAATTAAAAAGTCCCAGAATTTGGGGCTTTTCCCAAAATTGAAAACGGGAAAGAAAAACAAGATTTTCCCAAAAAGAATTAACTTAAAAGGAATTACAATCTAAGAGTTATTAACGAAACAAATCTTTCATAAAACAAAAAAAGTCTAATGGTAAACGCAACAGGGGAGGGGGATGACGGTCAAAGACATGTTTTGATAATTAATACTCGTCAAGGATATTTTGAGCATTAACAAATGTTCTCATACATCCTTGGCGGGTATTAATTATCAAAACACATCATGGGCCGTTATTTTCCGAAAAAAAAAAACCCTAAAGGCAGCCATATTTAGGTCTGAGATTGACGTGTTTTGCTAATTAATAATCGTCAATGATATTTTTAGTATTAACAAATGCTCTCAGTATGTCCTTGACGGATATTAATTATCAAAACACGTCATGAACCGTCATTTTCCCTAAAAAAAATTCCTAAAGGAAGCCGTCTTTAGGTCTGACATGTTTACTGGGTGATATTTACAAATTTTGTACCCGTCTTCTGGAGCAATTCTATATATATAAGATCTTTCTCAATACTTAGTGTGAAACCACTCGTCATTATTAGATTGAGTCAATTTTTCACAAAATCACTCAATAAGATATTTTAAAATTAATGAATGATTGATCCGATTATTTGTGCGGGACATGAAAATGGACCCACATGCATGCTTGTCGGTTCTCAAAGACGGGGTCGTTTGGGACGGAAGGAGTAGTACAAAATTTAAACATGATTAGTCTATATTACCAAACATTATAATTAATTAAGGTGACAACTAATAGTTAGTGCTGGAGGAATGTCAAGAGAGTCCCCCCGGCCCCCACCTACAAGGCTACAATTATTTTTAGTTAATTAATTATGATTTAATTACGTCCCTTCCATTAACAATTAAAACTGGCCAATAGACCACCTCACCCAATTTTTTCTTTTTCTTTTTGAAAGTTGACGAATTGAATTGTTCAAAGTCAGAAACACGTACAATTTTGTATATTCCTCCACACTCTACAGAATTCCTTTTTATTTATTTTAATATAAATAGTTCTATGCAGAATTGCTTAACCGCGGTTTTGAACACTAAAATGAAACTCACACGCCTCAACCACGGTTACTTCGTCGCATTAACCAAGCCATCATTTGGGAAAGAATTTGCTATTTCTGTCAATACATATGTCAGAGATAAAATAATATACCTACACAAAAATCAATAGGCTTTTCGTGGATATCAATGCACTTTTTATCTCTTATCTTCCATCCTGAGGGCGGAGGTTTCAATTCTTGATCCCTACATGCACATGTATAAAGTAATTATTACCTAGGTAGTCTCGGAGCATGGTAACGTGGTGTTTCGAATCATTCCAGTTCCCCACATTCAATGTAGAATCCATATACTTGATTGTAGATCTCGCGAGAAAGTATGATGTTGCATGGAGTATCTCGAAGCATCAAGACTGTGTTTGCTTAGAACCAATGCTCTCTCCACACGGTCTTAATAAAATTTCTATTCAATAATTACTCTCTCTCTCTCTCTCTCATAACAAGCAATGGCTAACAAGTTTTAGAGGTCGAAAGCAAACCTCTTAAATGAGGTCTTCATATATATTTCATACAAAAATGATCTACAAAGAGTCTCATAAAAAAAACTCTAATCAAGGCTTCAATCCTCCAATCGGACACCCATAAATTAAAATCAAACGATTCAAACCCCACATAATATTATTGTATTCATCGCCATAAATACAAAACCCTAAAAATTTTACCAATTAAGTCAACTGCTCAAGATAATAAAAAATTTACTTTGCAGAGGTGGAGGGTTGGAGGTAAAAGAGAGGCCTCAAAGAATTTCGTATGCAAGTATTTTTCGTCCATGGTTGTCGATCGTTGTTTTACTTAATTATAATTTATTACGTCCCTTCCATTAACAAAACTTGCCAATGGACCACCTCACCCAATTTTTTCTTTTTCTTTTTCTTTTTGAAAGTTGACCAATATCACCATTGTAGAATTGTATATTTTCCTCCACACTCTACAGAATTCCCCTTTTTTTTTTTTTTATTTATAGTCAGTTCTCTGCAGAATTCCTTAACCGCGGTTTTGAATACTAAAATAAAACTCAACACGCCTCTCCTGAACTACGGGTACTTCGCTGCATTAACCAAGCCGTTGTTTGGAAAAGAATTTGCTAGGAGCATTATCCATTGCTAATACATCTCTCTCTCAAGGATATAAGAGCATCCGCAATGGAAATAATCAAAATTAATAACCAAAATGTGTCAAGTCAGATTTGATTATCCATTTAATTCATAATCAAATTTAATAATCTCTACCTCCATATTGGTTATTTTTGCATCCCTAACAAAAAAAAACCCCACAATACACAATATTTCACATAGGTCCAATCGCAAATGAGTTTCAATCACGCATCCAACCACACCAAATTATTTGTTTCCAATGTGGGGTGTTTTTGAGTTTGGTTATTGAGTTTTGGTTATTGGTAAAAGTTGTTAAGTTTGGTTATAGAATTGGTAGAATTTAGTTATTTGCTAAAAGACTTGTAACTTTGCTTATTACAATGTGGGGTGTTTTTTTTAGTATTGTTAAATTTGCTTATCCACACTCATTTACTTATTACAATGGAAATGCTCTAATAGTATAGTACGTACACCAATATCAATACACTTTTCGCAAACTTTTTATCTATTATCCTCCATCTTGAGAGCGGAGATTAGCATCTTCAATTTAAGTTAGGCCAAACAAACTCAACAAAACTTAATCAATTGACTTCAATGCTTGATCCCTAGAGACAAAAAGTAGTAATTATTATGTAGTCCTGGAGTACAGTCACGTGGTGTTTCGGATCATTCCAGCACCACACATTTAATGCGGAATCCATATACCTGATTGTAGATTCCATGAGAAAATATGACGTTGGAATGTCCTGGAGCATCAGGACCGTGTTCACTTTGACTTTTTTTGGAACCAATAATTCTCTTTGCGCAAGGTCTCAATAAGATTTTCTCCAATAATTAGGTTCCGTTTCAGAACACCTTCTTAAAAAATAAATACTTATTTTACATTTTTAAACTCAAAAATAATGTAAATGAAAATTAATTTTTCAATTTTTTTACACCCTATTAAAGATCTAAATGAGATCTATCAAACAAGATCCATAGTGATAGAAAAATTATTTACATAAACACATGATTTTTGAGCTTGAAATTGCCTTCTTAAAAAATAAGTTCTTATTTTGGTTTCTGGAACGCACCCTACTCTCATTGCTCTCTCTCTCTCTCCACTAATAACCCGAATACCTCCTCTGAAGCCCCATGCAAGTGATCATGCTCTGGGAGCACTGAATAATTAGGCCTAGCAATGCTATGGTAATTAACCGCATTTTGGTACCACATTTTAATTATCATGTGATGTGTCGATGGTCGAGTGTGATAAAATACATACCGTAACAAATGAGACACATTCTACAAATATATTGGGTAACACACACTACAAGAAATTGTGTTGTTTGCGACCAACAAGAAGGTCACAAAAAGCTATGATTTTGGTCGCAAATTGATACAGCGACCAAAAAGTGTGGTCACCAAGCTAGTCGCAACAAGCTAGTCGTATTTGGTATTTTTTGACCAAACTAAGTTGTGGTCGCAATATGTACCACATTAGGCGACCACGTGTATCCGGTCACAATAAGATTATGATTTCGTGACCAATCGCTGGTCACAAAAATAAGTAAAATGTGGTCGCCAAATACAAGCTTTGGTCGCAAAAAGGGACCATTAGACAATAGAGAAACATGTTTTGGTGACTCCGTGGTTGGTCGCGGAATGTATTTTCTTTTGTCACAAAAAAGGTCTTTGAAATTCACATCTACCTGTTTTGATAACTAGAGAGTTTGGTCGCAAAAACATTTTTTTTTTTTTTTAACGATAGATTGCGTTGGTCACAAAATTGATTCTCCTGCAAATATCTTTTGTAACTGCAACTAGCTTGTATGTCAAAAATACCCAAGAACCAACTAGTAAGTCTCAAGATACAACATTAATAATAATATTCTTGACATTAATAACCAAGTAAAATGTTTTTCAAAAGCAACAAAAAGTAATCAACCATCCCCAAAAACAACAAATTCCACAACCTACTTGTTTTCCAACATGTGTTTAGTTACACCACATCCAAAACTATAAATATTAGGTGAAGTCCATGATAAAGTAGCACAAAGTGGACTTTATTACTCCAAGCTCTAACCAAGTCCAAACTCGAGTAGTTATCTATGTCTGTGAAAAGTGACTCCATACTCCATTCTGCCCAAAAAGTGCCTTCATGGTCCATCTGCAAAGTTCAAAACGAGGGTAGAGTACAAGATGGTTAAAGTCCATTGGAGTTGCAATGTAATAAAAGTAGTGAGCCACTTTTGAAGGAACCCAAATGCAGCAATAGTCCAATGTCATAATATTATCCAAGAAATGCCATAATTTCAATATCATAGGTTGGATACATAATCTAGGGAAATCCAAAAGCATGCAACACTTCAAAAATTGCAGGAATATCAATCCTATAAGTGTGGAAATGATTAGGATGTAGCATAAGAGCTTTCACAATTATCCAATGGGTATTAGTACCAGACATGGGTAACACTACAAATATTAATCACTCTTAAAGTAGTTTTGGACCGAATAACCTATTATTTAGGATACCAAAATGTAGAGCAAAAACACAGTTTTAAACGTATTCTTGGCGTGTTTCAAGAGTATCCCTCGTGTGTCTGAGTAGAAAACATAAAAGAAAAAGTAGACACATTTTATCCGGTAAGACACATTTTAGAGAGTGTTGTGACATGGACACGTGAGGTTGGTCGACATGTCCATACTTCTTAACTTGTCATAAGTTCCTTGAGAACTGAACATTCAATTAAAAACTCAACAAGAGAGAGAGAGAGAGAGAGAGAGAGAGAGAGAGAGATGAAAGGGGTGGTTGTAAGTAAAGGAGATGAAAGCGCTTGAGAAGAAGGAAGTTGTTCTTCCCTAATTGTGTTGTCTTTTCTCTATCTTTTTCTTAGACTTTGTGATGCATAGAGGGAGAATTTGGGAAGAGATTTCTCTCGACAATTTTGAAAAAAAAGGAAAGGCAAATACAAGATCTGGTCTGGTGTATATGTATAGATTGTGAACTCATTCATGATACAGCCCCAATTCCTTCTTAGTTAAGTGGGGAGTTTGGGGACACTTGTCTCATCTCTTGCTAACTGAACCTTGACAAAATATGAATTAGGACATTTTGGAAGACTAGGTGAATGGCACCAGGTGGAAAATGCTCTTACAGTTCTAAATTTCTAATTAATCCTTTAAGCTATGACTAGGTTGATTAAGTTCACTTAGCCACGTATTTAGACATCAAGAGAGGGAACATATCTCACTATGAGGAAAAGCTTATCATTAGGCTCCTCTAAGCTAATAATGCAATGTGAAGAGGACACATTACCAAGTAGATGTAGGTGAACTCCCCACTCTATAAGAATAAACCGCAAGGAACTCCACATATACCGAAATAAAGAATTAAGGACTTATGCATGGTTATCATGAAGAGTTCAAATATAAGTTAATAAAAACAAATAAAACATACCATACCTCTAACTCTATGCTTATGGAAATGCAAAGTTGCATGGGATGTGGAGGCTAGAAAGCTAAAGGTGGAGTGTTAGTAGACATACCTGCAATGGAACGTAAGGGGTAAAATCACGGTTATTCTTTCTCATGTACCATACAAAAGAAACATGATGCCCTAGCATCTACCAGGACTATGTGAACTCATAAGAAGCGAAAGAAAAAATTTCCTACAGTGGAGGAAATTAGGGTTTTATCAATTACGGCTTATCAAAATAACTCACAATATACATGAATGTGGATCGATCGATCGAGAGAGTGTGTGAGAGTGAGAAAGACACATGGTTCAGAGAGAGTGAATAACATACTCCGTGAAGGCAGACAATGGTGGCGCAGTCCCGTCGCTCAGTGCTGCCTTCTTGAATGCAGAAATCGTCTTCTGGCTATGGCTAGGGTTTTTGCTGAATGGTTGAGAGTGAGAGAGCTGAAATAAATGTGGAAGAAATTGAGTTCATCAAGTATGGGTGTGAGGGCATACGCAGGCAGGAGAGCACGAGAGAAAGACAACGAGATTTGGGGATTTCTCTTTTGGGGGAATTCTTTTCAGTGTGCCATTTGTTTCCCGAGAGACGAAGATTTGGGATTTCAATTGTTTTAAGGAATTAGAGCCAAAACTAGATGATCTGCTCGTGCTAGCACAAGGTGTCTCATGCCTGGTATTTTTTTGTTTGGAGTATCGTATTGTAAATTGAGCTTTGACTACGCTCCCAATACTAATGGAATTTGTTTGTTATTATAAAAGAAAAGAAGGCGAAACTAATGAAAGAAGTGAGCATAATATTTGGAAGCAATGAAACTACAAAAACTGTAACTATAGCTATGAATATTGTCACAAAACTGAATGTGCACAAACAAAAATGCTTCCAGGTACCTTCCATTCCAAACTATGGTATGTCATTAATTAGTACACACTACCAAAACAAAACCAATTTCATGATTTTTTGGTGCACCAAGTCATAAGCAGAGTTTTTGTTACCCTGCACTGCAAGTACCAAAAAGTTGAACTACATATTGGCAAATAAGTTCCTCAAAACCAGCACTATTACTCTATACATATTGGCGGGGTATTCTCCTCACATCAAACAGACACTAACCAAACTAATTTTATTGGAACTTTCTATGCACCTCATTCTAAAAGCCCAAAACTTCGAATATGACTGAAGACACTATAGGTTCAATTGCAGGTTGGTAAACGCAACATAGTAATAATAGGCATGATGAAATCCTACGCCTGAATGTGCAATTCTCAACTCACAAAAGCAATGCTAGCTGACCTAGACAGGCCAAGAAACTCTTTCACTTCACCCTGCTCTCTAAAGAAACACATAGATTGTACTAAATGAAAAGCAAGAGTAACTACTCTCATCTGATAAAAAAGTGCACAAGAAACGAGAATCATCCTCACCGAGGAATTTCATCGTGGAAAATTAGCAAGTATGAGACAACGAAACGTCAAACCTTAGCTGGGCGTAAATGCAAAGGGTGTACCCAAAGGATTGTGACATACCAGTACTGCGAGTTCCCTGTGCAGCAAGTACTTGAGGAATTTTGGGATATCATGCCCCACGAGTGAAAGCTATTTTAAGAAGAAAACCGAGGGGTTTCGACTTTGAATAATTACCCAGGAAAGCAAGATGCTATGCAAGGAGGGAAACTCGCTAACTACGATTTCATAGTTACCTTATCCAAATAAACCCAACACCTATGAGCATATCCGGGGCAGTGTCCTCACTTTCGGAAGAAATGCACCACTTGATAGCTCATCTGCGGTCCTTCTCTTGCTCAGGCGATAAAAGCACACTCTAGAGACTTGCCCACTTAGTGACATAAACAAAGAAGCTCCATGGGGCAAGGAAAGTTAGCCACCTCAAAAAAATTCCATTGAATTGTCCTAAGTTATGGAAATAAACTATTCAAATCCACGTTTTTTTAGTAACATCTGCTAAACAATTTAGAAAGTAGGACAACATTAGTTCACTCTTCTCTTTAAAAGACAATTTTTGCTTAGGTAAAATAACGAAGTCAAAATATCATTTCGACAGAGAGATATAGGTTTCATATCAGTTAGACTTTAGGCATCTTAAAGGGGCTTGGCACAGGAACAGCCAATGAAATTACACATAGCCAAATTTCATAAAAGGATTAGGAGGGATGCTCAAGTCATTCACTTGGAAAACAAAAGCTGGTTAATACAATAAGAAATCCTTGGTTCAGAGCGAAATGACTGCGACTCCATGAAACTGAGCAACCATTTTGAAAAATGCAACAACTCAAATAAAAAGAATCACATTTCAATTCAAGGGATCTCAAGATAAGTTAAGCGATTAGCAATCAATCACATTTCTTTCCAAGACAACTACTTTTTTTCCCCCTCAAGTAGAATTGCTCCAACTGATTAGTGTAAACCTACAGCCATTGAAGGACGAAGTATTAAGCACTAATGCTTCCACGATCAAAAAACCATAACAAAGAAGTAATTTTACTGAAAGACAGTAAAAAACAAACAGTACTGTAACAAGATCATTGTCTTTGGAGTTGATTGATGGGTCACTTTGCAGCCCCACTTCATACTCTACTTTTAAAATCAGACAAGTAATCAGCAAAAATCCAAAATTTTTATAAAAAATTAATAAAATTCGATGCATGGAAAATTAGAAGCCTAAAAGAATAGTCAGAGAGTGATTAAACGTAATGAACATTAATCACCATTCGAGGTGGAATAGCATTGAATGATAATGAGATATAGCATGGGATAGATATTTCAAATCTAACAATGTGTCACAAACAGCTCTAATTACAAATAGTTCATGTTATTATTTCCCATGAGTTCACCGCACCAACAGAATTTGTATTCCCATAGCGTTGGAGTATAAAACCATAAATAACTAATTAATTTATGAAATCAACAATGGATAATCACAATGCATCAGCACACAAATCCCTCAAGCCATCTAAACTCACAGGCAAAATAGAAACTTTATATATTTAAAAACAAATTACAGTTGGAAATCAAATTCCATATGAAATATAAAACTCTGAATAAGTAATCAATTTATAAAATTGCCAATCGATAATTGCAATACATTGACAAAACAAGCACCACAAATCCCTCAAGACATATAAACTCGCAGCAAAAATACAAACTTTATTCATTCAAAGACAAATTCCCTATGGAAATCACAGGTATATACATCCAACTCAAAGAACTCAGACTTTCTCAATGTACAAACTGTAACCAAAACTGTAATTTTGGGGAAGAAGGAAAACACATTTTAACTACAAATCACTAAAAATCCCTCAAGTCATCGAAACCTTATTCAAAGGCAAATTATTATGCCTTGGATGGTTAGTTATTTCCCTTATCTAAATGCCAGTAAACTTAACATTAAATAGCTGGATTTCCCTCTACCTGTTTTAAAAAATCACCCATATCATCTTGATTCGATCGTTTGACATTTTGCTTCGTTGTACAAGTATTAAAACTTCTCAAACTTTGGGTTTCATGGGTCCTAAAATCGAACGCATATCTAGGCTTTTGTAAACGCAAACACCAAAGGCCAATACAATGATCGTGTATTACCAAAGGCCTTCGCATCCCATTCTCCTGTACATATCGCCAGTAATTACTTTACCAAACCACTAATTTCTTACATTACCAAACCACAGTTTCCGCCACATTATAGCAACTAATTACTTTATCTCCGCACCCACATTCGCCATTCCAACCAAACAAACGGAAACCCACCAACCAAGATTCGTATTGCACACTAAAGGCATCAAATGAAACCAGGAAAAATAAACATTCAAACGAAACCCTAGGAGACAGCAAGAAGGACTGAGAGAGTAAGAGATGTTACGCGGAAGAAAACTCCAGAAATAGCGTGAAAGACGCCAAGATCTCGCATCTACCTCTCCCTCTTTCGATCTCCAAACCTGTTCGTCTTTCGCTGCCTCTGTTCGTCTGTTTTGTGTGAGGGCAAAAAACAGAGATGTGGGCGAAAGGGAAGGGGTGCGTCAGTGGTCGCCGGAGGTGGTGGTGGACCAGTAGCGGTGGTGGTCATCGCCGTCGGTGGGTGGCTCGGTGGTGGTCGGCGATCGTTCCAGCTCCTCCTCCTCCTCCTCCTCTCTCTCTCTCTCTCTATCTCGAATCCGCGTACGTATGTACGCGTGGGTTGTGTGAGAGCAAAAAAGAGGGAGGGGACGCTGGCTACGTGGCAGCATGTGCTCCACTACCCCCAAGCTCGTGGTAAATTACGATTTTGGACACCGAAAACCTTCTGGCCTGGAACTTCGGGGGACATTATTGGAAAAATTGGACAAAAAATGGTATCCCCCAATCCGGTTCTTATTATTTAGGAGGTTGGACGATGGAGATTAGAAAGAGACAGATAATTAAACGTTCTCGTATCGCAGAGTAGAAACAAATTTTATACTTAATCAGTCAATTATATTTTATTAATAGTCGATCTGAATCATTAGGATTTCATGTCTCACTTCTTCCATCATTAGCACTAAAATTGAAGATCATCAAATATCAGCGACTGCCTAATCGGACAACATTTGATACGTCCCGAGATATTAAAATATTTGATTGTAATACCCGACCCCACCTGAGTTTTTTTGCCACGATCAGAGCCATCCATATTTTACATATTATGAAGTGCATTAGTCGGACCAAAAATTAAGTTAATTGGGTATCGCTACACACTTGATCGGATAGAAAAATCTATTTTGTTAACGAAATTTTGTCTCAATAAATAAGCTTTCTAAACTTGATCGAGGCATATTTTTACGAGAATGATATAATCAACAAGAAAAATAAAATCAACGGTTTGGATAGTTGTAACTTTGTCGCGATCGACTGGCTACCGTATGTTAAAATACATTACAAGACCTAATTTGTTAATAATTACATTGAACATATAGAATATAACTGTTACTATCAACTCAATTTTTACAATGGTCGATCTGAACCGTTAGAATTTCACGTCCCACTGATCCCATTATGATCACCAAAATCGGAGATCATCGGATATCGTCGACCATTTGATCGGACAACATTTGATGCATCCCAAGGTATTAAAGTTTTAGATTACAAGACTCGACCACCACCAAAGTCTTTGTTTTTCGATCCAAATCGTCTATCTTTTACATATTACGGAGTTCATCAATCGTACAAAGAATGAAGTTGATCAAGTATTACTACACATTTGATCAGACAATTACTATCATCCAAAAAACAAATTGCATCCCAATCAAGGAGTTTTCTAAACCCGATTGAGTCAAATTTTTATGATAATGGTTTAATTAATAAGCATAACGAAATCAACGACCTCGATTGTTAAAATAGTTTTATCATATTGAGATCCACTAAATAATCGTATCAAAGACTATAAGAAAATGTATAACATATAGTATAATTTTTATTTTATTTTATAAGTTATAGTATAAATTTTTGATGTACTGTGTTCTGGTATACATTCAGTGACTTGGCAATTGGTCCCTAAATAGGAAAGATTTTGCGACTAGAGCATCCTAGTCACTCAAACATTGAATATAGAGATATAAAACAACCAGCTTCTTTTTGGTCGCTAAATAATCATATGTTGGTCGCAATACTTATTCATTCAACTTTTTTATGTGACAAAAAACATTTTGGTCGTTAAATGAATTAGAGTTTGGTCGCTAAAAGTTTTCCCGCCAGCGGTAAAGTTAGGCGCCAAAGAATAAGTGACTCTTATTTAGCGACCAACACATTGGGTCGCTTGTGGGAACAACTTTCCTCTTTTCGCGACCAAGGAAGCTCTTAGTCGCAAAAACCATAGCAAAAGAGACCCAAATTTTGTTGGTCACAAAAAGTTGGTCGCAAAGAACACAATTTGTTGTAGTGACATCACATAGTTCTTACAATGTAGTATCGAAATGTGGTCAACAAAGTAGTATTAGAGCCCGTTCCGCTAACTAAGATAATGTATTATGAGATAATAACATATTTTATAAAACAGAAAATAAGTTTGTGAAAAAATAAGAATCTTAACCTAAAATATTTTTCTTTTTTGCACGTGGCAAATCCTAGTTTAAGTTATCATAAGGAGGGAGTCATAGAGAGGTACGTCGGAATTGGACTTGCCACCTGGTGAAGGGACGCGCCTAAACGGGCCCAGCTCGACCACTTGTGCCATCCTGATCACCTTCCTAGACATACCAAAGATAAGGCACAGGTTGCTTAGATAGCGGCGGTTCACTTCGCTTTCCCTCCTGTAGTCCTATCCTATAAATAATTTCCTACATCTCTCTCTCTCTCCTTCAAGAACTCTCTCTCTCCTAATTTCGTATCCCTCAATTCAGATTAAACATGGAGTACCGAAGTTTAGAGATCAACGTGATATCCGCAAAAGACCTCAAGAAAGTCAAGCTAATCGGCAAGACGCACGCGTACGCCGTCGTTTCGATCTCCGGCGACCCGAGGGCGGGCCAGCAGCAGAGGACCGCCGTGGACAGGAGCGGAAACGCCAGCCCCACCTGGAACTTCCCCGTGAAGTTCGCCGTCAACGAGTCCGCCGCCCGAAGCAACAGCCTCGCCGTCACGTTCAGGATACGGTGCGAGCGGAGCCTCGGTGATAAGGATATTGGCGAGGTGCACGTGCCGTTATCGGAGCTTATTGGGTCGGTCGAAGATGGGAAATCGCAATTCGCTACTTATCAGGTGCGGCGTAGTAATCTCTTCCCATTTGATTTTTTTGTTTGTTAAGAGTATATTTTTGTTAGATTCACCTCAAAGTTGTTGAACTAATCATATGCCTGAGAAGTATAAAAGGTAAAAAGTTATTTTTGACAAAAAGGTTACTTACTCCTTTTCATAATGAGAGTCCTGCTCTTGTTCTCCTTTGTCATTTTTTCAAATCAAAAAATGAACTATTGTCGTGTATAAGTTTTTGAATTTTTTCGCACCATATTAAAAATCTTGATTAGTACTTTAATTTAGTATGAAAAAATTCAAAAAATTATACATTGAAGTAGTAGATTTTTTAATTTGAAAAATGGCACGACTTTTCGTAATGGACTCTCAATATGGAACGAATCGGATGGAGTATATTTTTTTGTTCTTCTTATCGAAACAATTAAGTGATACCAAAAGATTATGAAGAAAAACTGAATACTAAAAGATGAGGAATCATAAAAGAGTCAATAATATTGGATTGTCCTAACTATATATATTGGGTCGTTCACTGTGGAATTAATTCATACAAAAATCTGCTAGTAAGAAAATATATTAGGTTGGTTCGCATAGAGTCATAGAGATGGTACCTTAGATTAGATATGAAATTTGTTTCTGATCTTTAATTGAGTCCTGGACAATAAAATTGATTCCTAACTTAGTCGGTCGAGTGAGACCACTTACCAAGCTATCAAAAAGAAATGGTATCGCCAACTTCCCAAGTTATCTAAATTGATCATGATTCCTGACTTTATTGGTTTGAAACAACTCTAAACCTTACCATATTTTTTATTCTGGTTGTTTTGTGTAGAACCCATTCGATTTTTTTTTCTCAAAAAAAGAAATTTATTAATCTTCATAAATGAATGCAAAGATCAAAAGGATTAAGAGCACATCGGCAAAAATCACCCGAGACCGAGAGGAACACCAAATCACCTAAAGAAATTGCCCCCGAAACGGATTTGCAACAACCAGACACCTATCTAGCCAAAAATTGCCCCCAGAACCCATACGATTTATGTCCTACCTTGACTCAAAGAGATCCTTTTCGTTTTGTATCCAACATAGCACATGCCATTTACATCCAAATCTTGTACGTACGTACTGGCTGCCACAGCTGTTTCCTCAACTCATACGAATTCTTTATATAGTACATTCTTCCTTGTTTTTTGGGTAGAAAATGTGTCTTTTTGTCTTTGTTTTTGACTTTCTAAGGATATATCAGGTTCGAAAGCAATCTGGAAAGACCAGAGGTGAGCTCAATTTCTCGTACAAGTGGGGGGAGAAAATCGTCGGCGCGCCAGCAATGGAAGTAAACAGGTCCCAGGAGCCAGTCACGGCTTATCCGGCCCAAGTTGGGTCTAGTTCCGCTTACCCGCCGCCTCCAATGGGTTACCCGTACCAGTCACCGGGCAGATCATATCCTTCTGCTTCGGCTGCAGGATACGGGTACCCTCCACCGCCGGGTTACGGATACCCTCCACCTCAGCCGGGTTATGGATACCCGCCCATTCAACAACCGCAACAACCACAGAGGAAGAACAGGTTTGGAATGGGGACCGGGTTACTGGGTGGAGCATTGGGCGGGCTTTTGCTTGGTGATGTACTCTCGGGTGGCTTTGGTCATCATGGCGGTTGGGGCGGGGGTGGTTGTGGTGGCGGTGGTGGTGGTTGCGGTGGTGGCGGCGGTGGTGGTTGCGGTGGCGGCGGCGGTGGTTGTGGAGGTGGCGGCGGTGGTTGCGGGGGCGGTGGCTGCGGTGGTGGGTAAAGTGTTTGTTGATTTGCTAAATTGAGCTATGGAATTTTTGATTCCAAAAATACGCTCATGAGGTGGACCTCTACTGTACATAAATTTGGTCATTCCCATCTGATCATATACGATGTAATGCGGCGGGTGCACTACAGTCTACAGCCCCTCCGATTCCTCCTGAAATAGCCTCTCTTTTTTTTCTTTCTGTGGCGTACATTAATACCTTTGTTGGGTTTCAATTTTGAAATATATTTTTAAGATAAAAAGGCATTATACGTTTGTGTGGGCACACGCCATGGAAATTTTACGGTGAATAATTTGGGTGCAACCCTTTTACTTAGAAGAGCGCAGCGAAACGCTTCGATTTAGAGTCACCACGCGGGTTTTAGCGGTGAAACACCCAATAAACCGAACTTGAAACGCTCGCTACGTTATTTGATTTTGAAAAGGCATAGACCGGCCCGTCGTTATCTTCGATATTTGAGGTTCAAGAGCCAGGTTACGAGAGGGGAAGGGTTTTGTGGCACCCCCCTCTCGCCCAATCCAGAGATCAGTCTCTACTCAGACATTTTGTAAAACGTTTGCATTTTTCTCTCATTAATCATTTTCAGCCAATTAGGGTGGGGGGAACAGTTAAAGGGGATTAAAACTATAACAAGTTGCATTATGTGACAAAATGTTATGGATGATTCGCTTGCGACAATGAATATAAATTGAGAACAAGCACCTGTGGGAGTTTTAGGTAGACTGGAGCGCTTTAGCCCAGAACGACGCACACAGGGAAGAGCCTGTATGCCTTGGTCTGGCCACTGCATACAGACGCTACTTGCGTACGTCACACCTAGACTAGCGTGTGCGGGTAAACCTATACTCACAGCTCCTATCTCTCAATTCCCTGAGTTATGGAAGGATCAGTGCACACCCAGGACAAACCACGCAGTTTATCAATCATATACTAAGCACTTACAGATGACAGTAATGGATCTAAAGAAATAAGATGAACAGAACATTTCATAAAACAGTGTGGGGAATAACTAGAGGCCAAAACTAAGCTACCATGCAAGGGCTAGCCAATGGGCTTTGACATAACTGCCGTACGCCGGTCATATGAGACCGTACGCCAGTCACATCTTTTGCTCAGTGCTTGGCTTTGCACCATCTGGGCTCTGGAATATGACCAGAAAGATCCCAGAAGCCTTCTTAAACAGAAAAGATGCACAAGTAACTACATAGTTCTAAAATACTAAAGAGTGTAAACTGGTTTTTAGCATGCCATAAGGTGGTAAAAAGAAAGGAAAGAAAAGAGACAAGCAAGGAATAAATGATCGATGATCCCCACACCAGTAGTGCACCACTGGCGTATGGCTAGATATCATTGGCGTGCGCCACCGAACACTTCATACGTCTGTTAATATCTTACCAACTTAAGGCCAGAACTGATATTGATTACCAGTCTGGACCTCACTGGCTCTCCTCAGGAACCAGAATAGAAAAGAAATACAAAGATGGTATACCTTCGGTTTGAGATTGATAGGATGAATAAGCCTTGAGGGTGGAGGTTTGAATGATAGATGATGAATGTTTTTAGGAGTGAGGGCTATGGGAAGAACTCCCTTTGCTTGCTCTTCCAAAGGATGAAGGAAAAGAAAGCAAGAAAGCCAAGGGAAAGAGAGAAAGACCTTAGGGACTCTTAATGGTGGTAACCCCTTGCAAAGGAATGTAAGAGGTGTATTTATAGCCAAATGGGTGATTGAGAGAGGAGGGATCAGTTGGAGTTAAGGGTTGGTTAGGTTAGTGAAGGAGCCTCTCATGCATTAAATGCATAGGACTTGGCTTGAGGGAGGATGTGGGAGAGAAGGGGATAGTCCAGCCGAATATAATCATCAGGGGGATTGTTCACTGTATTAGGGAGCTACAAAAGTCTCGAACACGTGACAGAAAAGTGATGATTTAACTGGCTTTGACCAACATACGCCGACATTGTACCTGCGCGCGCCAGTGGTAACTGAGTCAACTGTCGATGACTGACACGTGGCAGTTTACCAGCGCACGCCAGCACAATACTGGCGTAAGCAAGTAGGGTTCTGTTGAGGCCGTTTGGTTCTGGCTTAAAGTGTTTGAAATAGAATTTGAAAGGGTTTGAATGAGGCTCAGAATGCTCGAAGCTCGAAACACACCAACAACCTTAGGGAGTTCTCGACCTTAATCATCATTGGGGAATCAAAAGACCGTAAATAATCTAATTTGGTCAGTTCACAATAGGGTGTCTACAGTTTGCGTGTCTGATCGTTTTTAGTCAATTTTTTTTTTAATATTTTAAACAATTTTTTGACTTTACGAATAGAAGTACGCTTTATACATTAAGAAAATTATATACAAAAAATAAAAATCACTAATTAAAAGGGAAAAACATGAATGGTGAAACAAACAAAAATTTTAAAGAGAATATTTCTGAGAGGACTTGGGGAAGCTGCTGTGCAGCTTCGTGCTGCACAGCGTGCTGCTCACCTGCCGGCGGGCCTTGCCGGCATCGGTCCAGCGATCGGAGAGGTTCAACGCGTAGAGCTCGTCGAGTTTTACGTGTGCGCCAAAAATCAGCTCGATCAAATATTGTTAAGTGCCTCATCTGAACACATATAACTTGAAAAAAATGAAATTCAAATGGATACAAAACACTGGATCAAAACCACTGAATCCATTTTTTTCAAGTTATATGTGTTCGGATGAGGTACTTATTGATATTTGATCGAGCTGATTTTTGGTGCACACGTAAAACTCGACAAGCTCTACGCGTTGAACGTCTCCGATCGCCGGACCAATGCCGACAAGGCCTGCCGGCGGGTGCGCAGCACGCTGTGCAGCACATAGCTGCATAGCAACTTCCCCAGGTCCTTTCTGAGATGGGAACGAAACATTACACCTTTTTCTTTTTTTCTTTTTCTTTTTTTTTTTGAACAGTTCCCTTCAGTTTAGAGTCTCACAAATTTGTAGTGTACATTCCCATCCTCCTTTTTATAAACAAAATTTGAATATTTTAAATTTAGTTCTCATAAAAAAAGTGTGTGTATCTCAACACTAATCTGTGGTGGAGGGGGGTTTCCAAAATAGTGCTTCAGAAGGACGGAATACTCATGATATTTTTTACCAAGTTGTGCAATATCGTAATCAAGATTAGTCTATACCAAACATTAGAATTAAGGTAACAACTAATAATTAGTCTAAGTTACTCCTTCCAAATGTCAAGGTAGGGCCACCTAAATTAATTTCGCTTACTTCGTTTTATGTATGTCTATTTTCTATTTTACCATGTAACCCACCACATTGTTCTCGAGATCTATTCCAGTCGTTAACAAAGAAAAGACGTATCACTTTTGAGTAAACAATAAAAAAAATTTGTGTATAATTTTTTAATTTATTCTCACCAAATTGAATATCTCAATTAATTTTTATGATAATGCAGAAAAAAAGCACAAAATTAATTACACGCATAGGAGTACTTTATTGTTTACCTTAAAAATTGCACCCTTTTTTTTTTCGCTGTTAACTAACATTATGGGAGTACTATTAAATCAAAGGATCTAGATACCACGAGAAAACAAACATGCGTGAATCATTTTACGAAGTATGTGTCTGGATAGTCCAAAGTCTCGATAGTTAGCTCTCGCTCTTCTTGTAAAAAAACGTCGACGAAGGCGTGTAGGTGCACTATTCCATGGTGGGGATTATAACTTTCCATGAATTTCTAAGTGGTCACACACCGAATGAACTTTGCTTATTTCTTTTTTTGAGGATCGAAGAATCAAATCATATTTCTATGCTAAATTATCGTTTTTCTCCTCCCTTTGATGCCGGATGGGTATCACGTCACCCCGCCAATGTGGTGCCGAGCACCCACATACAGGCCATTCAAAAATGCGTCGGACGTTGCAAATTGAAATGCTCTCTCTCCTCTCAGCCCATCACTCTTTCTCTCCTTTTTCTACCTTCAAATTGGAACTGTCCAAAATCGAAATAGATGGTCCGAATGCGCTAAACGGGCATCTCGTGATACCCGCTCGGCGCTGAAAAATTTCTCAGATACCACTCACCCTTTGAATTGTTCAAAGTTCAAACTCCTAGACACCGTCATATTCCGCCTCACGTGGCCAATTATTTTTTTTTTTGAATATACGTGGCCAATTATTGAGTCCTTCGGGAATACGTACTGCTATGTGGTACTCTCTGCAAATAAAAAATCCTCGCCACACAATATGAGTTGCTCTTTGTCTCTTATATTAACTATTTAACGAAACTGAATGATTCTATACCACTTAACTTTTCGCTTAGTATATCCTTGAAAGTACGAAGTAGGCAATGCCACACGATACTCTTGGAGCACAGAATAATTAATCTGGGCTCCACAGAATTCCTTTATCGCTTTAACACTCCAAGCCTCCACGGGACCACGCCTCTCCTTAACCACGGTTGTCTTGTTGCGTTAAGCCGTTAACCAAGCCGCCATGGTGTTAAGGGTGTGTTTGGGGGAAAATGTGGTAGTCATTGTCTTTTGATTGTTTTCTTGAATTTCATTAAATTCATATCACGTTAATTCTTCTTATCAAACAGAATCTAAAAGATAGAAGAAACCTATGACTAAAATCCCCAAAAATATTTAGGGAAAATGACGGCTAAGGATGTATTTTGATAAATAATACCCCCTCCGTCCCTTTTTAAGAGTCCTGCTTCGTAATTTCAACTTATTAAAAAAATATCATCATTATACCTTTCACATCATTTTTTTCTCCACTTTCCCTATTTACTCATCATCATTACACTTTTACTCACTAACTTTTCAAAATGGAATATACTTTTAGGGATAAAATAGACAATGCACAAACTTTTACCCACTAACTTTACAAAATGGACACTTATTAAGGGACAGCCCAAAATGGAATACTGAACTCTAAAAAAGGGACGGAGGGAGTATCCGCTAAGAACATTTTCAGTATTAACAAATGTTCTTAGCTTGTCATTGGACCTTGGTGAATTTTAATTATCAAAACACGTCCTGAGCCGTCATTTCCCAAATATTTACCATAGACCAAAAAAAAGGGGGACAATTTTTCATTGATTGTGGTATTTTATCTGATTTTTTTCTAACTTTAGTTCATCTCCTGACTCGTCAAACGATGCTCTCTTTGTCCCAATTTATTTGTCTACTCTCATTATTTTGAACCTCTCAAAAAATTATTTTATTTTTGTATTTATGATATTATTTTCATGCAATATAGAACTTATTTTGATAGATCCCAATAAACTCCATTATATAAAACTTCATATTTCTTCTGTTCTAAAATGGTTACCTGGTTTGTAAAATAAGAATTTGAAAATAATACACTTTTTAAACAAAAGGATTCAAATGTTTTTCGTAAATTAAAAGAGCTCGTTGATTTCTAGTAATTTATCAAAAAAAATTAATACTTTTAAGTTATCATTTTGCGGATAAAAAAATATTTTGAGATAGAGGTAGTATAAAACAATATACTCCTATATTGTAAAAAAAAATTATAAAAATTAGACAAACAAATTAAGATGCCATGAGTCGCAAAAAATTGAGTTAAAAAGTACACAAAAAATCAGTGAACGTCAGCAACAATAATACCCCCATCCTTCAAATTAAGTTAGGCCAAACAGGCCTACAAACTTAAACCGTTTGACTTCAATTCTCAAACCCTCGACTGGTAGGAGTACTAGTTTAGATTATTATCACTTCGGTTTCCCTCCTCTTAATTTCTCTCTCTCTCTCTCTCTCTCTCTCTCTCTCTCTCTCAATTTGGTCTCCGGTGAATTCAGATCAAGATGGAGCACCGAAGTTTAGAAATCAACGTGATATCGGCAAAAGACCTAAAGAAAGTCAACATGTTCAGCAAGATGCAGGTGTACGCCGTCGTTTCGATCTCCGGCGAGCCGAGGGCGAGTCAGCAGCAGAGGACCGCCGTGGACAGGAACGGAAACGCCAGCCCCGCCTGGAACTTCCCCGTGAAGTTCACCGTCGACGAGTCCGCCGCCCGGAGCAACCGCCTCAGCGTCACGTTCAGGATACGGTGCGAGCGGACCCTCGGTGATAAGGACATCGGTGAGGTGCACGTGCCGCTGTCGGAACTTGTTGGGTCGATCGAGGATGGGAAATTGCAATTCGTTACTTATCAGGTACTCACAATTTGTTAGTTACCATCCATCTAGAGTACGGATGTTCTTCTTCTATTACGATGCGTATAAGTATCGGTGAGATACTGGGTACTATTTCGGATTTGTTGCTTTTAATGGTTATTTACTCACATGTATATTATATGGAAAATTTATAGAAATGACCCCCCAAGTCTTATTTTCATCCTCCAAGTATCAATTGCAATTTTTTTACCTTTAAGTTTGATTTTCGTACCAAATTGGTCTTCAAGTATCAATTGCAACCATTTTGATCTTCAAGTTTGGTTTTCGTACTAAGTTGATCTAATTGATAATTGATAATGTCTCTCAGTCAAACTGGACGACAAAAAAAATCAGATTGAGGACAGACGTCATCAATTGAACATACTTGGTATGAATTGTAACATCCAAACTGTCATCAATCTAATTTTTTCATCTAATTTGGTTGGCAAAAGTTATCAATTGAATCAATTTAGTACGAAAATCAAATTGAAGGTCAAAAGAGTTATAATTGATACTTGAAAGATGAAAATGAAACTCAAATAAAACTAGGAGGACCATTTATATAAAATTTTCTTTATATAGTCATATACTAAACGATATTAAAAATAGTTTGGTATCACCCGGTATTGACCGATACCATCCGGTATTTGATCGGTATCGTCCAGTATTGGGAAAAAATAAATTTATACATAGTCCAGTACTATTTGATATTGACCGGGTCTGGTATGGACCAGTACAATTAGTACCGACCGGTATTTGAGCAAAAAAAAATTAAAGGTGCAAGATATAGGATTTGATCAATACGGGATGTGAAAAGTTACTCCAGAAATAAATTTTACATTATGTACAATATAGACATAATTTGAAAGACCGTATGTAATTCTATTGGATAAATTTTTAAAAATGATGCAAACTATGGGAAGTTCGAAAATAACACGAATTTTCAAAAAAGACCAGCAAATTGGGACGAGGATTGATTTTTAGAAGTCTTCTTATTAATTTGGTTGGTTTGCAAGAAGGGGTTGATGTGAATCATACGATAGTCAAAGTCTAAGTCTGGAATTTAGGAGTGATCATTCAGGATTAGTCTCTATCGTGCAAGTTGGTTCATGGTAGCTTCGATTAGAGATACGAAAATTCTCCCATTTTAGTTTGTCCCACTCCCACCCACTATTGGACAATAACATTGAGTCCTGTCGAGTAAGACGAATATCGAGTTATCAAAAAGAGAGAAATTTATGCACGGTTTTGCGCAATTTTATTCGTCTGTTTCGACAATTAATAATTGAGATACATTTTTAAACTATTACTGGTAATAAATATTTCTTACCATTAATAGTTTGTCTTTAATTTGAACAGTTCAAAACACTTTTAAATGGCTGAAATTGGCCCCCATAAACTTTATTGACGGGAGGCTCCGTTCAAAAAAAATTCTCTATCACAAGAAACTGGTACCTTAGAATTATGGCCAATAAAATACGCCCCAACCCCTTATTACCCTGATGTTAACATGTTCTAGATTTCCTTGGTTTTCTTTACTGGAAAATGTTAACTTTAATTTGTCAAAGCTAGCATAGAGGTCTAAACTTATTAGGCCTATTAAACGTAGTGATTTTAGTTTTGGAAAGCCCCTACTAGAGATGATAATCTCATAAAACTTGCCCGAATACGCCCAAGCTGGTCCGGATATCCGGTTATCAAAAAAAAATTTGGCCAAATGCGTTACAAGAAGAGATATATGATGATGTTAAACATAACTAGTAATAATAGTACAAAAGTGTGATGAATAGTTTTTTTTTGATAATTTAGGTGCCCGGACCAGTTTACGTGCAACTCAACTGAAAATATAATGAATAGTTGATGCTGTACTTTTCTCCAACTTGTTTTGGGTTTGTTTTTTAGCAACTATAATCCTTAGCATATTCTTGATTTAAATTGTTTGTGTGGAACATCTTATTTATGCACAACCTTGACCCTAACTCATAAGTCATGAAAATAGTTTTATTCATTATTTCGGTTTTGTTTTTGGTAAATATTAAAACAGCAAGTGCATGAGCTAGAGAAGGAAGATCCTTTTTATTTGCTTAAATTTTATCCAATCATAACATAGCACTTGTCCACTAAAATGACTTGTACTCGCATGAGCTTTGCCTAAAATTCTGAGTAACAGTTAAAGATGCTCTTTTGAAGTGAATTTGTGAATTTTGCAATGACAAGCCCAAAGACCGTAGCTTTTTATTTCTCAAATTCTTGTAATGTTATGATTCTTATGTGGGACTTCTTGGGGTTTTCGGAAATAAATGGGAAAACAAAAGTCTTCGACACAAATCTGTACACGTATTTGTGTCTACAGTCATCCGGTTCCTGTAGGTCTTACGTGCATCATGTGAGGTTTACGTGCATCAATAAGCTTCGCGCATATTTGTGACCGTATTACTATCGAACAATATGTGTTCTCATGTAAAAGTTAGGGCCAATCAATTTGCTCAATCATTTTCTGTGTACTTTTTTGAATTTTTCGCAAATTATATCAGGTTCGAAAGCCATCGGGCAGGCCGAAAGGTGAGCTCAACTTCTCATACAAGTGGGGGGAGAAGATCGTCGGTGCCAAGATCGCCAGTGCCGCACTGCCAGCTATGGAAGTTAACAAGGCTCAGGAGCCTGTCACGGCTTACCCGGCTCAAGTTGGGTCCAGTTCAGCTTACCCGCCACCTCCAACGGGCTACGCGTATCAACCACCTGCCGGGTATCCTTCTGCTTCGGCTGCAGGTTACGGGTACCCACCGCCGCCTCAGTATGGTGCTTACCCGCAACAGCCTCCGCCACCGGGTTATGGTTACCCACCACCTCAACCAGGTTACGGATACCCGCCTGTCCAACAACCGCAACAACCGCCAAAGAA
This sequence comes from Rhododendron simsii, assembly GCA_014282245.1. Classification (NCBI taxonomy): domain Eukaryota; kingdom Viridiplantae; phylum Streptophyta; class Magnoliopsida; order Ericales; family Ericaceae; genus Rhododendron; species Rhododendron simsii. The sequence goes on along the minus strand of CM024954.1, from coordinate 977,855 downwards.
GAACAAGATGGGATTAGGATTGGGAGCTGGGTTATTGGGTGGAGCATTGGGCGGGCTTTTGCTTGGTGAGGTAATCTCAGATGGGTTTGGTGGTGGTTGCGGTGGTGGCGGATGCGGAGGTGGTTGTGGTGGTGGGTTTTGAGTTTGTTGGTGTGGTTTGTGCTTGGATTTCCAATTTGGGTGGATTCAAGTCATTTGATGTTGTTAATGCTCTTAAGATCATGCTGTTAAATGATTGTTGTCTTTCTCTTTTTTGTGAAAAAAACCCTAGTAATTGTGTACGCTGTTGGCACCGCTGCCAAGCACCTCCGCTTGGCAGCATCTCCCAATTCTGTTATTGTATACGCTGTAGGCCTGTTTGCATACTCGTACCGTTGAATCTCCTAAATATATTTCCTTTCTTTTCATTTTGTTTGTCTATTTTTTAACTATTGTTTTTTTTAATTAGATTAGTTTTTTTTTTTTGAACAGAAATTAGATTAGTTGATATATGGTTTTTTTTTGTCAACAATCGTTCGTTTAAACTTTTGGTTGGTGAACAAAGCGAGCAAATTCACAAATTGATAGGTGAAATTATAAAAACAGCAAATCGTTTACGAACATGCATGAATTCTTTTGATTGGTGAAAAGAAAAGTTTGGAATTATGATCGGGGATGGTGCAGGGCCGAAGGTGTTGTGTGTGATGTTGTCCCCGAAGCGTTTCATCCGGATCGTTTGTCTCAACAATTAATGACAAGGAGGAGTTTAAAAATGAAAAACGTGTAATCACCAAATTCCCAAAATACTAAAGCTTACCCCGACATTGGCCAAGATCTTTCACGTCATTATTAAATCTGACTTGTCGCACAAAACAATAGTTGGATGGCATTCAGGTGCCTAAGATCAATGTAGGGGTGATAAACGAGCCGAACACGTCGTTGATCATGATTGGTTTGAAATCTTAACAAGATTAAAAAATTTGTTCGAGCCAATGTTAAACGAGCTTTAATCAAGCCGATCTCGAGCAGTTCATAATTTTTTATACATCAAAAGTCAAACGAGCCAAGTATAGTAGTTCCTTATTCTAACTTGGTTGGAATTGAAGAAATTCCCCAAAAAAAAAAAAAGACAATTTTTAATCACAAGACAAAACCTTTGCCGCGTCAAAGATACGTAAATAAAAAATAAAAATAAAAAGTCAAAAAATCGAGAAGTTTATTTTTCCAAGTCCTGAGTTTTCACGCGGACAAGTCAACACGGTGCCGTTTCATCTCCCGGCTTGATCCGTTCCTAGCTTATAGCTGTCCAATTCGTTGAAGAACGGAAAATAAAGCAGCTAACTTGGCTGCTAAGTAAATACCAAACAGAGCATTATATCAAGAGCAATGCTACATAATGACGAACCGAGCAATCTATTGAACGACATCGAGAGCTATCGATCGAACCAAATTTTTTTCGCCGTTCAGAAAAAACCTGAGAGCTATTGATTTTTCATTCTAGCGTCTTGGAAACTATATTAGTGTGCTTGTCATGCTTTCAGTTTTGGAATTTTAAATCGAAAATTTATTTAATTTTATTTTTGTTTGTGAAGGTTGATTCTCATTCCAAGAATCATTTTTTGGTAAAATCTTGAAAGTTGTAAGAAACACCCGCAATATGGGACAAGAGTCGTTTGTCTACAGCTTCGTGGCTCGGGGAACAACGGTGGTGGCCGAGTACGCTGCCGTAACTGGGAACTTCCCGGCGGTGGCGACTCAGTGTTTACAAAGACTACCGTCGGCGAACAACAAGTTTAGCTACAACTGCGAACACCACGCCTTCAACTTCCTCGTCAAGGACGGCTACGGTAGATTTTCGATCTCCATGTTTCCTGCCCCACCATTCATGTTAGCGAAATGTCAGGCATGCTTTCGTGCAATACCAATGTAACAGTGTGAAAATCTGTGTTTGAGAAGGTGTGTTTCCGAGTAGTACGTTTTTACATATGCATGGGGCTCTGTTAGAGCTTATTCCACATTGGTTAATTATAACGTCCAAAAACTAATGTATGAGCTTTAGCGGCCTCTACACTCGCTGTCAATCAGTTTTGAGTTGGATGTTTTAACATACTCAAGAGACACGATGGGTGCGTACCTCATACGCATCCAAATCATATAACGTTGGTACGTGTAGTTAAAACTATGTCATCAGACTAGTACTATAACTGCAGTGTTCTTCTTTCTTAGACAGATTGAAAGGACAATTTCACTAGTATGGCAGCTGAGCTAGGTTAGCACAAAATTAGAGTTAATGTGAAAATTTTGGTCTCAAACTCATTTTAACGTGTTGCTTGTTTCGGATTTCGCAGCTTATTGTGTTGTTGCCAAAGAATCTGTTGAAAATCAGCTTTCGCTCGCTTTTCTGGAAAATCTGAAAGCAGACTTCGAGAAGAGATATGTCGGTGGTACGGAAGCGGACACAGCTGTTGCCAAAAGTCTCGATAAGGAGTTTGGGTATGTCTAAGCAATCTATGACTGCTTTTGATTATTTTTTGATATACAAAAGAATGGAATGAATGAAGACATTGTCCTAATTTGAAATCTGCAGCCCCATTATGAAAGAGCATATGCAGTATACAGTTGACAATGCCGAAGAGATCATTGGAAAACTAGCGAAAGTGAAGGCCCAAGTCTCTCAAGTTAAAAGTGCTATGCTCGACAACATAGTCAAGGTACGTCGACATGTGTAACGTGTTTGAGAAATCACGGCCAAACCACAGTACACAACTTGCAAAGAACAATCGAGTAAATAAGGCAACCCAGAAAAAGGCGTAGAGTTATTTTGCGTGATTCTCCATCTTTGTACGTAGTTGAATACATTCACCGGTCACACCAATATCCACTATGTATCCAATGAAGAAAGAGTCCATATTACATCCGCTGTTGCATATAGCAGATCGTATTAGGTCTCAGAAACCCAATGAAAAACATGAGTTGGCATTGCTTCCTCTTACATTTTCATGCTTGATCTGTCGGGATCTTTCCTTGTTCTTAAGTAATCTTTTTTGAGGTTGGAATGCAGAATTTAGTTGGATAATCTGCCTTACTTGGTTCTCAGAAAGACTAGACTAAAATCAGTAACCGAAGAATCTCGCTGTCATTTGAATACTTGGGAGTCTGGGAATGATTGTAGAAACTGAAATCACGAGTTAGTTAAGTACAGATTTTGCGAAGATGAATGCACAAGTTTCTACAGAAAGAGCACAAACAAAATAGGCTATTCTAACTGAAAGTTGTGTCTCTTTTACATTCTTATGTTTTCCCTCTGTGGAAATATTTCACAATCTTTCAAGTTTTATCGCATTCGTTCTAACTTGTGTTACTCGTGTATACTTTTCAGGTTACCGACCGGGGAGAAAGCCTTGCAATTTTGGATGGCAAGGCTCAAGATCTACGTGATTCGGTAAGTAGATATATTCCTACATTCCAAGAATGATCTTTGGCCTTTCTTTCTCTTTTCTGCACAGTTTTGCCTCATTAGCAGAGGCAAAAGTTGCGATAAACAACTATCTAAGGTGCAAAAGAAAAACACCACGGATGATTGACTGTACTTGAATCTGACAATTTTCAGGCCCAACAATACAAGAAAACAGCGACGCAGATCAACCGGAAGATGTGGTATAAAAACATGAAAACAAAGTTGGTTGTGATCGGAATTCTGTTACTTTTGGCCTTGATAATCTGGCTTTCTGTTTGCCGTGGTTTCAATTGCACCAAGTAGTAGTGACTTCAGTAGGTTGGGTTGGTTACCATTTGGAAACTGTAATTGCTTGTGCTATAACTACATGGTCTGGTAGAATTTATAGATCTTGTTTCTTCGAAGCTTGTATTCCTTAACTAAATTTATACAGGAATGCGGTTTCGGGGCGAGCCCCTTGTGTTCCTGTTGGTTTTATCTAACCCATATGCTTATCGACCAATCTTACAAACTCATTTGGAGAACCACTAGCCTAACCTCATGGATTTTGAACCACGCAAATCACCCGAAACAGAACCTACAGGCCATGGAGGATGAATCCGTAAATTCTTCAAGTTGTTTGGATGAAATAAGTATGTTAAGACTACAAATTTTCATTCACATGCTCAACATTTAGGCACCATTGCCCATTTGTCCATGAACCTCACAAGTCACAATCCATGGGAGAGGAATTTAAATAGGAAGCTGCACTTGCATTTGGGCATAATAGCTTAGCTAGCACTGACTGGGCAGGCATCAAAGAAGTTTCCCGTAATGATTGCCTTCAACGTAAATAAGCAAGCAGACCATCATGATCAAGGATTCAAGATATATACTCTAACTGACTACTGTTGAGTGGTGGTTCTGGTTCAAGTGCCAAATGGCCCAAATCTAGGATCCGACATTGTAAAAAACTTTTGTCATCCCCTTCCTTGTCGGCCGTATTTTAGAAACCTGATCAAAGATGCAAAGACTGCTGAGTTATCACCAAATCGAATACTCATGAAACAACACAGATGAATGTATATCGGCTGGCAAACTCTTTTTTTTTTTTTTTTGAACAGCGGGCAGATATTGGCAAACTCGAAGGTGGCAAAATATGGAAGTAAGAACAAGAAGGGAAGGTAGAAGATCGAAACTGCAAAAAGCATTCACTGACGAAAAGAGCAATTGGGTGGATGTAATATCAGTATCAGTACCTTTATGGCTCCTGATCTCTGAGATATCAGGAACATGTTTTCCTCCACAAGGGCAGCCAGGATGGTCCCCTAAATGAGATTGAAAAACCTGCTCGACCCAATCTTAAACGAGCTTTAATCAAGCCGAACAAGAGCCAATCTCGAGCTGTTTACAATTTTTTATATGTCATAAACCGAACAAGCCGAGTAGTCCCTTATTCGAGCTTGATTTAAATTAAAGAATTTTTTTTTATAAAAAAGACAATTCTTAAGCACCCTAAACTATACCCAACCTCCCCTCTCTCCACCTCCCATTTCTCCCGTTTTCGCTCCTCCCCGCTTCCTCCCTTCCGTCCCTTTTACCTTCCGTTTTTCTGGCCAATGGTCCGGCCCTTGTGACGGGTTCTGTCCTTGATGTTCGGCGATGCTTGTTCAGATCGGAGCTAGAAGGCGGTGAGTGGTGGTTTAGCAAGCGGCGGATGTTGATGTGGTAATAAGGTGAGGTTTGGGGTTAGGGTTTTGGTTTTTTCTTTTCTTTACCGGCCAGTCTCCCCAGTCCGGTCTGTATTGGTCTAGGTTTCTAGATTCGGTGGGTGTTGGTGGTGGGCTAATAATTTTAGGTAAGGGTTTGATGTTGGCAGGAGTTTTCAGCTGCAGTTTTACCCCTTTGCGTGTCTGGGTTTTGGTGCGCGATTGGATTGTAGTAGAAGGTTTTGGTGTTTGGGTGTGGTGCCCGGTGCTCCGCTGCGGTTACGCGAGCCTGTCATGCTGCCGACGAAGCGTGCCGGAGCCTGAAGTGCCAACAAGGCTCTCACCGGTGTGATCCTACCCGACGTACCCGGGTCAGTGGGCTCATCGGCAGTGGTGGTTCGCCAGTGTCGTCGTGCTTTTCGGATGCGGGTGTGCCAGCATTTTGAGCCCATACTAGACATCGTCCCCGACCAAATTGCATCTTGAGCATAGCTTTGGGATTGGACTGTTGTCCCTTGGGACTTTTACTCACTTTCGACGGCTGGCTCTTTGGCTCTTAGTCCGGCAACCGAGTTGCAGGCCTGCTCCGGCAGGGGTGTCAAGAGTAGTGGTTTCCATTTGGCATGTGCTCGCGTCTAGCTTGTGTTAGGACCATAGTCCACGGTCTCTTTGTGTTGGTGAATTTCACAATAAAACACACATATAATTGTATTCTCATTTATCGAGTTGTAATTTAATAAATTTATTTATTTATTTCTAGAGTGTCTGCTTAGGAAGCGAAGGAAATCAGATATTGTGTAATTGAGAGAATAGATTGTCAAAGAAATTTGGTAGAGTTGGTTAAGGAAATTGGAGTGGAGAAAATCAAGACTATCAAAGGATTTTGTGCACATGGCAGCTGAATAAGGAAAGGGAATTAACGATAAAGATATAGGTACCGACGGATTTCCCACCGATATCGTACCGACGGGCCTCGCCGGGCCATCTCCGGCCACCGGACAGCCGATCCGAGCCGTCCAATAATTCTAAAAAAAAAAACCGAGGGGGCCTACGCGAGAAATAACGGCATCCGAAGTGTCTAGGGTATTGGATCAAGCACCTTTTTTTTCGTGTATATATGTTTCGTGTATATATGTAAACATATATATACGAAAAAAAGGGTGCTTGATCCAACATCCTACACACATCGGATGCCTTTATTTCTCGCGTAGGCCCCCTCGGTTTTTTTTTTTAGAATTATTGGACGGCTCGGATCGGCTGTCCGGTGGCCGGAGACGGCCCGCCGAGGCCGTCGGTACGATTTCGGTGGGAAATCCGTCGGTACGGATAGCAGCACTCGGGAATTAAAGATTCAAGGGTGAGATTGATAAGGTAATTTGTATATATGAAAGGAAATGAAGATTTGGCAAAGAATTTTGTGGACAAGAGAAAGGAGTCACGAAATCAAGACCCTTCATATATAGAAACATCTTTCAGCACATGGTGCTCGAGCACTACCTGCAAGTCCTTTTCGAGTTGCTCGCGCAACCTTCCTGTTTTCCAGCAATATATTTATATACGGTTTAGTTGGGTTTTCAAGTGGATCGAATATATTTGTGCTGCCTCTCTCTTGCTCCAAATTAGAAAAATACCTAAGGGGGATTGTGGTTTGTCTCTTGGAGTAATCATATGATTCGTTGATCATCAGACTTTTAACTTAACTCCAAGAGTTCTTTTCAAACTTTGATTATATTGAGTGAATCATTCTTCGAGTGGAATTTCGGTGGGTACTGACGGTGGAATCCATAGGTTATTGGAAGGCTTGAGTGATTCAAAACAGCGGCGGTCAAGCACTGGGTGCAGTGAACTAGTGATTCGGCAATCAACCCTGATCAACTGAAAGCGATTCTAGGTTGTAAGTATAGGTTTGTTTGTAACCGTACAATGTGTTATAGTGCATGATTTTCTTCCCGTGGTTTTTTTCTGTTTCGGTTTTCCACATATATCTTGTGCTCGGTACTATTCATCGCTTATTGCTTTTAAAATTCCTTTCATTTTGCTTGATTAAGTTTTTAGATAGCGAAAAAGGATTTTTCAGTTTCGGTTCAATCCTGTATTTTGTGATGCAATCTGTACTGCTTTCGGGCTTCTCCATTGTGTAATGGATTGACAATTTCAAAAAAAAATAAAAAATAAAAGTACTATACACAACCTTCCATTAGTATTTTTTTATTGCCGCATCAAAGATACGTAAATAAAAAAAAAATTAAAAACATCGAGAAGTCCATTTTACCAAGTCCTGAGTTTTCACGCGTCAGGACAGGTCAACACGGTGGCGTTTCAGCTAGCTCCTGGCTTGATCCGTTGCTAGCCTATGGTTGTCCAATTCGTAGAAGAACAGAAAATAAAGCTAATTACTTGGCTGCTAAGTAAAATACCAAACAAAACAGAGCATTATATTAAGAGCAATGCTAGCTACATAACGACGAACAGAGCAATCTATTGAACTACATTGAGAGTTATCGATCGAACGAAATTTTGACCATGCCGAAGAGATTGGAAAACTAGCGAAAGTGAAGGCCCAAGTCTCTCAAGTTAAAAGTGCTATGCCGGACAACAGTGTCAAGGTATGTCAACACATGTAACGCGGTCGAGAAATCAGCCAAACCACAGTACACAGCGCGCCAACAAACAATGTACTATAACGCAACCTAGAAAAGGCATAGAGATTGTGCGTGATTCTCCCATCTTTGTACGTAGTTGAACACTTTCACAGCTCACACCAACATCCACTACGTATCGAATAAAGAAAGAGTCCATATTACATCCTCTGTTGCGTATAGCAGGCCGTATCAGGTCTCACAAAACCAAATGAAAAAAGATGAGTTGGCGTTGAGTAGATGCGTATGCTATTGATTTTGAAATAGAGCATTGTTTCCTCATACATTTTCATGCATGCTTGATCTGTCGGGATCTTTTCTTGTTCTTAAGTAATCTTTTTGAGGTTGGATTAATGCAGAATTTAGTTGGATAATCTGCCTTACTTGGTTCTCAGAAAGACAAGACTAAAATCAGTAACCGAAGAATCTCTCTCTCATTTGAATATTTGGGAGTCTAGTGAAATCACGAGTTAGTTAAAGACTTAAAGTACAGATTTCACGAAGAAGAATGCACGATTAAGTTTCTACAGAAAGAGCACAAACAAAATAGGCTAATTCTAAAGGAAAGTTGTGTCTCTCTTACAATCTTATGTTTTCCCTCCATTGAAATATTTCACAATCTTTCATCTGTTGGTCACGGGCAAGCATCTTACCCGCGCTGGTCGAACCATGGCGGTTAGGGCCTGCTACGTTTTAATATAAGGAAATAGAGTTGCATTTACCACTACCCTGGTTCGACTCCCCTGGATTGCATGCTGCTTGCGGGCAGGTGTTTTTTTTTTTTTTTTTTTTTTTTGGGGGGGGGGGGGGGGGGGGGGGGGGGTGGTGTGTGTGGTGGGTTGCGGGCCAGCATCCTACCCACACGAGTTGAACCGTGGCGCTTGGAGTTTGCTACGCTTTAGTATGAGGAAATAAAGTTGCGCTTGCTCCTAACATTATCTGTTTTAACTTATGTTACTCATGTATACTTTTCAGGTTACCGACCAGGGAGAAATCCTTGCAATGTTGGATGGTGTTCAAGGTTGTCAAATGGGTGGGGGCGAGTCAAATTGGGTAAGTTGTAAGTGAGTTGGGTCTTTATTGAGTCATTAGGGGTGTTTGGATACTTTTTGGCTTTTTATTTTTAGTTTTTTGGATTATGGTCAGAATGTGTTTTGGAGAATGAAGGAGTGTTTGAGAGATATGTGCATAATGTATTTTAGAACAGTAGTAGTGTTTGGTAGATGAATGATGAAAATGAATTATGGATTGGTTTTTTACTAAGTTGCCCTTGGCCTTTATTATTGTTTTAAAAGGAATACAAATTTTGTTTTCTTTTTGCCTTTGACCGTTATTATTGTGTTAAAATATTTTTTCATAGTATTTAATTTTTTTCATTTTTTTAATTTTCATATGTGAGGTGTAAAGAAGACATTCGATATTTTTTATTTGGTATTTTAGAATTTAATAATAAGACCATGTTACAAGTAATATTTGAAATAAGAAATTTCACCACTTTAATTTAACGCCAAACACATGCCTCATAATATAAAGAACAATAAAACAAACACAAACCCTTAATATTAGCAAACAAATTAAAGTACCAACTGAAGCAAAAAAAAAAACGCACAAACCACGCCCCAGTATGAACTGAAGCAAAAAAAGAAAAAGAAAATGGGAAATAAGTGAATTTGCCGTCTGGTATGAACAGGTGAGGAAATAAGTGGATCAGAGAAGGGGGGCAAAGCTGGTAAATAAAGGGAGGAGAAGTGGGTATTTTGGTAATTTACCAAAAAATGGGAAAAGACAAAAATATAAAAAGCATCTCCGGAGCAGATTATGGGTTTTTGCTTCTAAATTGAAAATCCATGAATCCATTCTCCCAGAATGAGTTCTCATAATGGGGTGCCAAATACCCAAAATGGGAAAACACGGAAATGCAAAAATGGAAAAATGGGGTTGCCAAAACACCCAATTGACTTAATTAGAACCCATTAGTTATGTGTCCAATTACTCAATACCCAACCTTATCCATTTATTTAAAATTAAACCATTTTATACTTTATGTGAACCATTTTATGTTGTTGCCTAATGGAGGTGGTAAATGAGATTAGTCTCTTGTCCTTCCGTTTTGAACTGGAATGATATGAATTTCATGTATCTAACGACTAGAGAGAAAAACTGTGCTCTCTCTCTCTCTCTCTCTCTCTCTCTCTCTCTCTCTCTCTCTCTCTCTCTCTCTCAACTCTATGATTTACCAACAAGGATAACAGATAGGGGAGATCGACTGATGAGGGTTGTTTCTATGGTGGGATTTGTTTATGACTTGTATTGGGTTATTTGACTTGATCTAATTGAGACGCAATTAGTAGATGGTTAGATAGATCTAGACTCATTTTAACCCAACTAATAAATGAGTTGAATTAAGTCTATTTTTCAGTGATTGGGTTTGGATTTATTAGTGGATTTGGGTTCAATTTGCCATTAAACTCAAACCCATCCATTGAAAAATAGAAATTTTCTACATTCCGAGAATAATCTTCGGCCTTTCTTTTCTTTTCTGCATAGTTTTGCCTCATTAGCAAAAGCAAAAGTTGCGACGAACTATATTAGGTGCAAAAAAACCACCACGGATGATTAACCATACTCGAATTTGACAATTTTCAGGCCCAGGACTACAAGAAAACGGCGAGGCAGATCAGGCGGAAGATGTGGTATAAAAAGATAAAACCAAAGTTGGTTGTGATTGGAATTCTGGTACTTTTGGCCTTGATAATCTGGCGTTGTGTTCGCCGTGTTTTCAATTGCACCAAGTAGTAGTGACTTCAGTAGAGTTTTTCGTTTCCCAGACAGAATACAATGACAAACAATGATTCATGTAAGTAATTTGGTTGGGTAGGTTCCCATTTGGAATCTGTAATTGTTTGTGCTATTCATCCCTTGGAGAAATCTCTGCATTCATAACCAGAATGCATACAAATTTAACCAAAAAGACTGGTTACAAAAAAGTAATTTAACCAAGAAATCTCTGCATTCATAACCAGGATTAGTGTGTAGAGTTATATAGAGGGATGGATTAATTTGTGGAAAGGATTATGTACCAGATCTCATAACCAGCATGCTCAACAGTTTTAGATTACCATTGCTCACTTGTTAACTTAGTGACGGAATCGTACTTGTCGCACTTTCAAGGTAATTTGGTTCAATCATGTGCTCATCCATATTAACTTAATCTTTTGCAAAGGATTAGTTAACGTTTCAACCTCTACGAAGTGTACGGTTTGAAATGTAAAATTAGGATAGCATTAGTATAGATTAGGTTTAATGAATGGCAAAAAAAAAATAATTTGTAAAATTACATTTTCAGAATTGGGACAAGTCCATTCAGTGGGCACCGGTCCCAAGGAATGACAACGGGGCGGGACGGGTTTTTGCTTACCTTGACCCCAACCCGAAAATTAAAATGATAATTACATTAGAAAGAAGAACTTTCCATTTGGAAAAAGATTTGATTGATCCATCTAGCAAACTTTCCATTGACTTCCGTGAAATGGCAACGGAGCGGGACGGGGTTTTGCTTACCCTAACCCCGACCCGAAAATTAAAATGAAAATTAGATAGGAAGAAGAACTTTCCATTTGGAAAAAGATTTGATTGATCCATCTAGCAAAACTTTCCATTGACTTCCGTGGAATGGCAACGGAGCGGGACAGGGTTTTGCTTACCCCGACCCCGACCCAAAAATTAAAATGGTAATTAGATAGGAAGAAGAACTTTCCATTTGGAAAAAGATTTGATTGATCCATCTAGCAAACTTTCCATTGACTTCCGTTTCAGAATTTTATCAAATCGTTTTTGGATCTGATCCATCTAGCAAACTTTCCATTGAAAAGTTCTAGGATTATTATAGTACGTGCGCGAGGCTCAAATCCTAGATTTGCACGCCCCCTGCGCGCGAATAACTCGTGATACGCACCCGGTTAATTAGTTTTCGAATCAGTTTTCCAAATTGCCTTGGGCCTTCGCCCATTTTCTCGAGTGCGCGAGCCTTCTCCTTGGGTCTTCATTCACAAACTCACTAGTGTGCAATGTCATTCAAGATAGAAAAGAGTTTTGTAATTAGGCAATGTGGGACAAGAAACAAACACAATATTTTAAATGGAGCCGGAGACCACAGGCACAACAGGGTGTTTTGATATCTAGATGGATCTCGCTTCGAGTTTGACATGCGATCGAGCTGTTCGCTTTGTGAAATCGAGGCATAGAACCATTCTATAAAAAGCCAAGTTGATAAAACATTGATAACTCAGTGACGGAATCTTACTTCTCGCACTTTCAAGATAATTTGGTTCAATCATGTGCTCATCTGTATTAGCTTGATCTTTTGCAAGAATTAGTTAACGTTTCAACCTCTACAAAGTGTACGGCATGAAATGTAAAATTACAATAGCATAACATAAATTAAGTTTAACGAATGACCAAAAAAAATGTAAAATTATATTTTCGAACTTGGGACAGGCCCATTCAGAGGGCACGGTCCCCTTGAATTTTATTTGTATTTTGGAAAAGAAATTCACCAAGAGTCCTTATACTATGGGGAAATTACAATAAGCCCCCTTCAACTATACCTCGGTAACGAGTTGCCCCCTTCATCATTTAACTCGGACACTTAACCCCCTTCATCTTTTATGGCGTGACGCTTAATCCCCTGCCGTTAGTGAGCCGTTATGAATTTAAACGAAAGGTCATGTGAGCAGTACACGACCTTATTAATGACAAGTCATGCCCTTATAAATACATACAACGGTAAACTCTCTCTCTCTCTCTCTCTCTCTCTCTCTCTGTGATGGAAGGTAGAACTGGGTCTTCCAATGGGGATCCAAATGTGCTGTGCAATTGTGGCATCAGAGCACCATTGATTAATGTAGTGCATTCCAACCCAAAAACAGAGTACTGGAAATGGTAGTGCATTCCTCATGAAAACATAGAGCTGATCAAACAATTCCTTTTGAAATAGATTTTTCAAATCATGCATGTGAATTTGAAATTGAGTGTGGCAAATAACAAATATAGATGTGAAAATAAAATCTCCGTATAAAGATTTATAAAAATAAGTATGAAAAGGCTTGGACCCATAATAGAATTTAGAGAGAGAGAAAGAGAAAGAGACAAAAAAACAGAGTGCTCTGTTTTTTTTTTTTTTGCTTTTTGGCAACCCCCGGATGAAGGCCCGGTGGCCGGTTGACCTATATCCCAACCACTACACCATATGCAGAGGAATGATCAGCTAGCTGCACTGAACAGACAACAGCTAGCAGTAGCTGCACTGAACAGACAACAGCTAGCAATATCCAATCTGCTGATCACTGAATATCTAGGATGCAACTCTAACCTTAGAAAGCGTAAAGTAACCATACTAAAATTATTATAGACCCATAAAATAAAGGAAAAAACAAGAGTTCTAAAAAAAGAACGGGCTGAAACAGAGTTTCATACGAAAAGTTATAAGCGAAACAAAAATAGTCCAAAGAGGGTAAATTGGTAATTTCAGCAATTCCGTTAACGGCTCACTAACGGCAGGGGGTTAAGTGTCACGCGATAAAAGATGAAGGGGGTTAAGTGTCCGAGTTAAACGATGAAGGGGGCAACTCGTTACCGAAGTATAGTTGAAGGGGGCTTACTGTAATTTTCCCTTATACTATTAAACGGAAATATTGTGACTTTGTTAGGGCCATGGCCCCTTAGAGACGTCCTTTACTAGATTCAACCCCATACCTATATTTGTATTTGAATTTCAGTCAACATTATACGTAGTTAAAATCTAGACGCCCGGCAGCCCCGGCAACAGGTAATGGCGCTGCAGCCGCGATGGTAGGGATTGGCTTCAGCCCCTCGTCGGCAATTATAGTACGACGCACCGCGTCTCGAGCAAGATAAGAAATGGCTACGCAGCACACCGTAGCTTATGTAACTTGTTTATATGCTTAGATAAGCAGTGTACAATTTTTGATTATATGATTAAAGGGAGGAGATCTAGAGACAATAAGTTTGCCAATACTTTTAACACTAAATCCCAACCATTGCTTTGAATGGCTAGGATTAAAAGTAAAAAAGACTACACACTCTCTGTCTTGCCCCTTTTCTCACGTGATCTCCTCTCCCTCTACCGTTCCCCATCTGTTATCTCTCTCTGCGCAGCCAAGCTCTCTCTCTCTCTCTCTCTCTCTCTCTCTCGGTTGCTAAAACACATATGCCATGGTAAAAAATTTGGGGCTTTTCGGGTCGGAGTTGGCTTGCTGAATATGTAGTTCATCATCATCATCTTCTTCTTCAGGACTGATTGTTGCTGATGGTAGTACCGTGTCGGCCGCCGGAAATTCAATATCCACGTTGGAGTTGGGGGCCGGCACGACTCCGATGTCAATCCGGCTTTCCCCAATTTTAGCCATTATAGATCTCGACTTTTGCGAAGCAAGATTTTTTCTTTTCATTTGTAGGTTTAAGTATTGTTTGTTGTGATTTTGTGGCTCACATTGGTTTGTGGAGATATGGAACTGAGGGCCATTGTGTTCCCGCCAGGTGTTTGATACAAGTCCTCAAAGAAAATGTACTGGATTTGGAAAAAAAATGTGCAATGACATAGTATTTCTTTTGGCGATTTTCAAAAAGGCATGAGAGAGAGAGAGACTTGCCGAAAATCCAGAGCACTCAAGCAGAGTCGATTTCTCGCCGAAGGCTGGAAGGTTAGCAGTCGTCGATGGGGGGAGTTTCCATGAGGGGAGCAGCGTAAAGAGAGAAAACAGAGAGAACGGTGGAGAGAGAGAGGAGATCACGTGAGAAAAGGGGGCAAGAGAGAGTGTGAGTCTTTTTTACTTTTAATCCTAACCATTCAAAGCAACGGCTGTGATTTAGTGTCAAATGTATTGGCAAACTTATTGTCTCCGGATCCCCTCCCATGATTAAAAAACTTGATATAAACTGAAATCAAGTTTGGTATAACTTTTTGGGAAATAATAAACAAGTTTGGTATAACTTTTTGGGAAATGATAAAAGTAGTGATAATATCAAAATTGTTTTTTGTTAGTGCCAAAACTATAGCTCATAAAAGTCTTGTACACTACACATGGTACAATCCTTTTACGCACTAGAGGTTTTGCATCAACAAAAACAGTTTTGACATTATCTTTGGAAAATGATAATGTCAAAATTGTTTTTATAAGCTTACATAGAAGTTCAAGCTGTTTGGTTACATAAGTTGTTATACATGGCTCATTATCGCGCCTAAATTGTTCTTAATTTTCTTGGAAGCGTGTTTACAGAAAACAATTCTGTAGGCATAACACCTTCACAGTTTAACTGTATCAAAAGTGAAATATTGTTACTTCAAAAAAAAGAATGAAATATTGTTTACATTAATTAATGCTAGGTACCTACAAAATTTACTTATCCCAAAACGAGAAATCAATGGTCCAGGTTATCTTTTGAGTGAATCTGGACTTTTGATTTACCTTTTCGAGGTACTTTCAAGGTAAGTTGTTTGGGTATCTAGCATTACTCGTTTGTTCAGAGATAAAAGATTAACGGGTTAACCTTAAATCTTAATTAAACAAGAACCGGACACGCGAGTTTAAAAGGATTACTACGGCGACGTTTTACAAAATGGCGAGGTTACAGTTGTCGATGACCACGACGCCATAGGGGTGAGCATGGTCCGAATTGGTTCGATTTCATACTAAACCAAGAACCAAACCAATACTTACGGATTAAGAATTTGGAGAATCAAACCAACCCACAAAAGGCATAAAACCAAACCAATCCAAACCATTTAAATACAGTTCGGTTTCGGTTTTAAACCACGGTTTGCTTTGAACGAAGTTATTGTCTTCAAAAAATATTTAAAGTACTTAACATTATGAAGATAAATTTAAAAAAATACATATATTTAAACCAATTCCATTCAAATTATTAAAACACACTAATATTAACCAACTAATTAAGAGTGGGAAACCAAAAATTGCCTCAAGTCTTAAACTAAGAAAATAAAATGTTGGTAAGTCACTTAAATGAACCAACTGAATATCAACTACTACTAAACATCTTAAGATAGTTTAGCCAAATAAAACACCAAAAATAATTTCTAAAACTATTGAATTTGAATGAGGTAGCAAAAGGGCAATAGTAGCAGCATGGTAGAAACCAACTTTTGATATCACTCTACATCAAGGTTCATATCATTATCTTGGCAGTGAAAAAAAATTAAATATTGCAGTGAATTTAATGGAATCAATAAATTAATAAAGTAGTTGACTAAAAGCTCCTATATTTATTGGTTGTAGACACCCCATTCTGGACTGTCCGGATTTAGTTCTCTTATTGTCTTTTGTTGCCCCGATGATGATCAAAAGGTCGAGAACATTTTAGGTCCATGAAAGGTCTTGAGCTTTGAGCGTTGGACTTTCCCCCCTTCAAACCCATTTCAAATCCCTTCAAACCCAGAGCCAGAAAAAGCCCCAGCAAAACCCTACTTGCTTACGCCACCTTTAACTGGGCGTACGCCAATACACTGCCACGTGTCAGTCATCGACCGTTGACTCAGTTTGACTGGCGCACGCATGGTATCTAGGTGGCGTACGCATGGTCAAGGCCGGTCAAATCAGCACTTTTCTTTCACATGCTCGAGACTTTATAACCGCCCCCAGTACGGCGCAGAGCCACCTGATGATTATATTCTGCTGGCCGGCTCCCCCTTTCTCCTACACCACCTCTCAACCCAAGTCCCATGCATTTAATGCATGGAGACTCTTCTCTTAACCCAACCAAAGCCTTAACCCAACTGATTAGCCCTCCTTTCAGTCCATCTCTCCTCTATAAATGCCCCCCTTTGCATTCATTTGCAAAGGGTTAGACACATTAAGAAAGCCCAAGTTCTTTCTCTCTTCCCTCTCTTGTTCTCTCTTCTCCATTGAAAGAGTAAGAGGTAGAGGAACACCACACACCCACATTCCTGTTCAGTCACCATTCAACCTCCATCTTCAACCTCCAAGTTCAAACCACCTTCCATCCCTTACACCAAAGGTATACCACCTTTGCGTGGCTTTCTGTTTTCAACCCCTGAGGGGAACCAGAAAGGTCCAGGCTAGTAACTGATACTAGTCCTGGCCCTGGAATGGCAGAACAAAACGATCGTGCAAGGCACACCATGGCGCACGCCAGTACGCTTACGCCGTACGCCAGTACGCTTACGCCGTACGCCATCCATGGCGATATGTGCATTACTGGCGTGGGGGTCATGGATCGTCATTTTATTGCTTATTTTCTGTTCATCACCTCCGTAGCATGCTAAAAACCAGTTTATCGCTTTCTATATTTTAGAGCTGCATAGTTGTACCGTTCAATACTTGCTTCTATTTGCTTTACAAGGCCTCTGGGGTGCTTCTGGTCATGTTCCAGAGCCCAGATGATCTAAAGCCAAGCATTGGACAACTGATGTGGCTGGCGTACGGGGTCCTATGACTGGCGTACGGTTGCAATATCAGGCTCAGTGCCTGGCCCTTACATCATAGTTCAATCCTGGCCTCTTATTACCCCCCCCCCCCCCCCCCCCCCCCCCCCCCCCAACTCTGTTTATAGGGTTGCTTGTCTATCTTTATGGCTCCTGGCCATTTCTTGTACTTGTATCTGTAACTGTGACTGTCTTATAAACTGCGTGGTTTGTCCTGAGTGTGCACTGGTCCATTCCAGAGCCCAGAGGGTTGAAAATAAGGGCTGTGAGTGAAAAAGGGTGGTGTACGCCAGCTTCTTGGTGGCGTGCGCAGGGTATGGTGGCGTGCAGAGGCTTGGCCACTGCATGCCAGCGTTTTGCCTGCTCACGCACCTGAAAAGCAGCGTACTCCATCTCATTGGAACTGCTCTCAGTGCTTGTTCTCAATCTATGTTCTTTTCTTTCTTTTGCTAATTCAAGCAAATCATCATCCATAAACATTTTGTCACGTAAACTGCAAACTGTTACAGTTTGTGTATTTGTGGGGCACTGTCGAGGGGGGCAAAAAACAATTTGTGTATTTCCGAAGGGCTCAACTAATTGTTCAAACTCCGAATACTATTGTATTCCTCCACACCCGGCCAATCATTGAGCCCTTCGGAAATACGCAAAGCTTTTTGCGCCCCCCTACAGCTAGGGGTGAGCAAAATATCCGTCAAACAGTGAATCCAATCCAAACCAAAAGATTTGGTTGGGTTTTTTAGTAGTATGGTTTGGTCATGGTATAAAAAAATTAGAAACCGCATTATATGGTTTGATTTGTGGATTCATGTTCACGGTTATGGTTCCAAATCGATCCGAACCGTATAATATATATATATATATATAATATGTATAGTTATATATATTTTAATTATGATTAACCAAATAAATATGGGAGCCTACTTTCCTAATTTATTGATTCTATTATATCCACTAATATTTAGTTTTCCAATTCCTATTCCTATAATTCCTCTTCTACCATTACCAAGACTAATTACCCCAACTTTCTATATAAGAAAACCTATCCCTATACTATATAAACCTAATGTACTAACGTAGCATCCATCTGTTTGCCCTTTTATTTGGTTAAACTATCTTAAGATGTTTAATATATAAGTGGTATTCTTAGTTGGTTCATTTTAGTGACTTACCGTTATTTCGTTTTATTTGTTTGAGGCATTTAATGGTATTCTACTCTTAAATTAGTTGGTTGATGTTAGTTTGTTTTAAGAATTTGAATGAAATTGATTGTAATATAAGTTTTTTTTAATTTATCTTTGTAATTTTAAGTACTTCAAATATTTTTTTGGAGATGATAACTTAGTTCAAAGCAAACCGTAGTTAAAACTGAAACCAAACCGTAGTCTAATGGATTGGATTGGATTGGTTTGGTTCTATGCATTTTGTGGATTGGTTTGGTTCTCGAAATTTATAATCCGTAGGTATTGATTTGGCTCTTGGTTTACTATAAAATCGAACCAAACCGGACCATGCTCACCCCTACTTACAGTGCCCCACCACCTCCCCCTCCCTTTCCGCCAAAAGACAGAAATACTTCCAACCCCATCCTCCTTTATTTCTCTTGTGGAGTTGTGGGGAACCCCGTCATCCTTTGTTTCTCTTGTGAAATTGTCCCGTCGTCATCTTTTGTTTCTCTTGTGGGCCTTTATTTCACTTGCGTGTCCCCGTTATCTTTTGTTTCTCTTGTAGGCCTTTACTTGACTTGTGTGTCCTCATCATATTTGCTTCTCTTGTGGGCCTTTACTTGACTTGTGCCTTTATTTGACTTGTGTGTCCTCGTCATATTTGCTTCTCTTGTGGGCCTTTATTTCACTTGTGCCTTTATTTGACTTGTGTGTATCCGTCAATATTTTGTTTCTCTTGTGGGCCTTTATTTCACTTGTGCCTTTATTTCACTTGTGTGTACCCGTCAATATTTTGTTTCTCTTGTGGGCCTTTATTTCACTTGTGCCTTTATTTGTCACTTGTGTGTCCCCGTTATCTTTTGTTTCTCTTGTAGGCCCGTACTTCGCTTGTGCCTTTATTTGACTTGCGTGTTCTCGTCATAATTTGTTTCTCCTTTGGGCCTTTATTTCACTTGTGTGTACCCGTCAATATTTTGTTTCTCTTGTCAGCCTTTATTTCACTTGTGCCTTTATTTGTCACTTGTGTGTTCCCGTTATCTTTTGTTTCTCTTGTAGGCCCTTACTTCACTTGTGCCTTTATTTGACTTGTGTGTTCTCGTCATATTTTGTTTCTCCTGTGGGCCTTTATTTCACTTGTGTGTACCCGTTAATATTTTGTTTCTCTTGTCAGCCTTTATTTCACTTGTGCCTTTATTTGTCACTTGTGTGTCCCCGTTATCTTTTGTTTCTCTTGTAGGCCCTTACTTCACTTGTGCCTTTATTTGACTTGTGTGTTCTCGTCATACACCCTCCGTCCCATAATATTTGTCCGGTCTACAAAACGGAGATGTAAAAATAATACTATTTTTGTAAGAAAAGTTGGCAAAAAATTCAACAACTTACTAGATCTCGACGAGTTCTTTTAACTTCTGAAAAAAAATTTGAATTTTTTCTTAAAAGAAATGCATGATTTTGTAGTCTCCGTTTCGCGGACCGGACAAATATTATGCGACGGAGGGAGTATTTTGTTTCTCCTGTGGGCCTTTATTTGACTTGTGTGTACCCGTCAATATTTTGTTTCTCTTGTGGGCCTTTATTTCACTTGTGCCTTTATTTGTCACATGTGTGTACCCGTTATCTTTTGTTTCTATTGTAGGCCCTTACTTCACTTGTGCCTTTATTTAACTTGTGTGTTCTCGTCATATTTTGTTTCTCCTGGGCCTTTATTTCACTTGTGCCTTTATTTGACTTGTGTATACCCGTCAATATTTTGTTTCTCTTGTGGGCCTTTATTTCACTTGTGTGTCCTCCGTCATCCTTTGTTTCTCTTGTGGGCGTGTCAGGGGGTGCGAAAAGTACACGTTTTGCCTATATATACCTCGTCTCTCTCTCAGAGTACAATATACATCTCTCATACTCTCGCTCTCTTAATTTCGTATCCCTCAATTCATATCAACACACATTTCTCATACTCTCTCTCTCTTAATTTCGTATCCCTCAATTCATATGAACATGGAGTACCGACGTTTAGAGATCAACGCGATATCCGCAAAAGGCCTGAAAAAAGTCAACCTAATAAGCACAATGTGCCCGTACGCTGTCATTTCGATCTCCGGCGACCCGAGGGCGAGTAAGGAGCAGAGGACCGCCGTGGACAGGAGCGGAAACGCCAGCCCCACCTGGAACTCCCCCTTGAAGTTCACAGTCGAGGAGTCCGCCGCCCAGAGCAACCGCCTCGGCGTCAAGTTCAGGATACGTTGCGAGCGGACCTTCGGTGATAAGGACATCGGTGAGGTGCACGTGCCGCTCATTGGGCCGACCGAAGATGGAGAATTATTGCAATCCGTTACTTATCAGGTGTCGTATTATTATTTTCAGGTGTCTTCACCTTTTTGTTTGGCTAACGTCCTTTTATTATTAGAGCATAGAGCTGCACCCACAGTGAAAAAAATCCTACTTCTTGCACCTCTTGGGTTTCAAACCCTAAACTTTCAACTAACCAAACTCATGCATATGCGTATTCAACCAATTGAACTAGACATACTTTTCAAAATATAATGAGAATATCTAATATATAACATAATTTGATAATGCCAAAATTCTTTTTGTTCCTGTCAACATGCAGCAGTGTCTGCGTTGCTGAAGTCCAAAACCCTCCGTTGTTTAAAACCACATAAAACAATTTAAAAACACTAAAACCAGACAACCCATTTTGTACACGCATTTTGCTTTTATTCTGTATTCTCTCAATCCTAATAAAGGAGAAAAAGATGGGAATGATTTTCATGAAAAGGGGATTAATTCTGGTTAGAATTTCCAAGCAAGCTTTTTGATGGGTTTTTCTTTGTGGAGTTTGCTAATTTGTTTCAGGTATTCTCGAAAAAAAAAAAGTTGAAGCTATGGAATGCCAAAATAACGGTAAAATACTCAATGAATTTTAAGGCGCATTTTTATAAAGTAAGTGGTGTAATAGAGAGCAATTAAGTCATGCAACACAAAATAAATTTGAATTTTGACAAGATCAAAAGAAATTTTGGCATTATCAGCTCTCAATTTTTAAGTTATAAAACAATAAAGTACTACTCCTATGACTCAAAGAGATCGATGCTTTTTGTTTACTCATTTTAGATCCACAAGAGTGACAGTGACTTATTATAGTCCGGGTGATTTTGTTGAATTTTAACGAATTGTTTATATAGAGTGACAGTGACTTATTACGTACGTCATTTTAGATCGATGGCCGAATTGTTATATATATATATATACACACACACTCTTCATTGTTTTTCGGTAGCAAATGTGAGGTCTTGTTATTCAGTTAATTCTTGTTTATGTTTTACTAATTTTTTTAAGTATATGATTTATATCAGGTTCGAAGGCCATCGGGAAAGCTCAAAGGCGAGCTGAATTTTTCTTACAAGTGGGGGCAGATAATGGCTAGCGCGCCGGCTATGGAAGTAAACATGCCTCCGGAGCCAGTTACGGTTTATCCGGCTCAAGTTGGGCCCAGTCCCATTTCCCCGGCACCCAGTCCCATTTCCCCGGCACCTCCAACGGGTTACTCGTACCCTCCCCCTCAGCCGGGTTACTCGTACCCTCCCCCTCAGCCGGGTTACGCGTACCCTCCGCCACCGCCGGGTTATGGATACCCGCCCGTCCAACAACCACAGAAGAATAATTGGATGGCCAAGTTACTGTGTGTAGAATTGGTGAAGCTTGGCCTTGGAGATGTTTTGGCGGATGGCTTTTGATCGGACCCGGGGTGTTATAGTGCACCTTCCGCACTATGGGGGTGTTTGGGAGCCTATTTTTTGGCTTTTCATTTTCAGCTTTTTAGTTTTTGGCTTTTTGGATTGTGGTGAGAATGTATTTTGATTTTGATAGAGTGTTTGGATGATATGTACAGAATGTATTTTGCAACATGAGTAATGTTTGGAATATATGGAATGAAAATGAATTATGGATTTGTATTTTACCATGTTGCCCTTGCTTATTTAATATGGTTAAAAGTTATATTGTCAATTAGAGTAGTTTTTTTCTTCGTTAATTGAAAGTTTCCAACTATTTTTTTAATTTTTTTGATAATTAGGAAGAAATAACGATTAAATAAAATAATGATGTGAAATAATGCTTATGTTATTTCTTTTTGTTAAGTACTTTTTGTTCTTCCTTTATTTTTTTTGATAATTGAAAGTCTCCAAGTACGTTCTTATTTTTAATTAAAAGAACCCTTAAGTAAAATTGAAATAATTGCCAAAAAAAAAAAAACTTCGACCGTCTAATTCAAAAAAAAAAAACGTGTAATATGTACTACATAAAATATACAGCATTTTTTAGTATGTATATTATAAAATATATTTTTTTGTACTAAGTGTAATATCTACTGAAAAACAAAGCAAACACAAGCTTAAAAAATGCACACTGAAGAGGTAATACTCCAACACGAAATGTATACCCACAAAACTACATTCTAAAAAACCAATTAGCAAAACTTTCTGTGGACAGAAATATGGCTACTGTTAGCGATGGGTTTAGTAATTGTCAAATAAAGGAGTGGGTAGTCTGCTAATTGTACATTGCTAGGGAAAAAGCCGTTAATCCCAGAATGGGAAAAACCGAAAAACACCTCTTGGCCTCTTTTTGCCTTTTGCTCTCTAAACACAAAAATTGCAAACTCATTCTACCAAAATGTGTTTTGAAAAGAGGTAGCCAAACACCCAAAATGGGAAAAGAAGATAATGAAAAGTTGAAAAAGAGGGATCCGAACACCCCTATACGTGTTGTGCGGTCAATCCGGCCATCTATCTCGACAATGGACGGTTAGGATTTATAGGAGTTCGGCCGTCCGCAGCAAGATGGATGGTTTGATTGACCGCATTATGGTCGGATGCGATGGGTTCACTACAACTCCTCCCATTCCGCCTAAATTTATTTCGCTTAGTTCATTGTATGTACGTTTACTTTCTCTTCCCACGTCTGAACCACCGCATTGTTCTTGAGTATCTATTCTGTGTGTCATTAACAAAGAAATATACAGTAAAACACTTTTGTGTATTATTTTTAATTTATTCGCACCAAATTTAATATCTCAATTAATTTTTATAGTATTGCAGAAAAAATCAAAAAAATAATGACACGCATAGGAGTACTTTATTGTTGAACTTGAACTTGAAAATTGCACCCTTTTTTTAATTAAATCGAAGGATCTAGATACCACACTCACCCTTTAAATTGTTCAATGATTGGCCGGGTGTGGAGGAATGCAATCGTATTAGGAGTTTTTGTTTTGCTACACACCTCTGCACTATATGCACCTTTATAACCAAATCAATAAAAGTCGTAACTAAATTATTGAGAGGTGTAGCCAATTACTTATTCCATATTTTCAAACTCAAAAATAATGTAAATGAAAAATAATGTTTTGATTTTTTTTGCACCGTATTAAAAATTTCATCGAGATCTGTCAAATAAAATCCATATTGCATATTTTTAGATTTCATTAAACCTATTATTTTTTAGCTTGAAATTATCTTCTTAAAAAATAAGTACCTATTATAACTCATTCTGCAACCGGGCCAAAGGTGCAAAAAAAAACACGCACGGATGATTAACTAAACTCGAATCTGACAATTTTCAAACCCATTCAATGAAAAATAGAAGAGAAGTGTTAGGGACAAAGAAAAGAGACAAGGAAAAGACCCTTAAAATGTACATGAACGGCCCAGATTCACTGTGCAGTGCATCTTAGCCGTTCATGTACACTTTAAGGGTAGTACATCTGAACCGTTCATGTACACTTTAAGGACCTTTTCTTTGCATATTTTCTTTACACTTAGCATTTCTCAAAATAGAAATCTTCCAGAGAAAACGTTGAGCCTGTCCTCCTTTTGAAGTCTATGGCTCACCAAGTGCAATGCACCAGTAGGTCCTCTCCAAAATAGCTCACGTGCGTCTCTCCCTCTCTCTCCACCATGTAAATCGTTCACACACACGTTTGCATAATGCATTAGCATTGTGTCCCGTCCGATGCACGAGGCTGTGAAAAAAATTGGGGTAAAATTTATTCATTGTCTCATACATTGAACACGACACTTAACTTTAGCAGTTAAAATAATTTATTGTACATGTCCAAGTATAAATAAAAAATCATGACCAATTTAAAAATAAAATACTAAGAACAAAAAGCCATAAAAGCAATAAAAATAAAACCACCAAAAACAGCACAGTGCTGTACGTGGACCTTACCGCTTATACAGATTCCAGCCAACAAGCAGTTATCCTTTTTACATGAAATACGTGAATTTTTTAGGGGCAAAATACTAAGAGACAAATTCTTTTAGCACATAGATTACATCATATTATGCAGACACAACATAAAGATATGGGGATGCAATTTATATTATAACTAACCTTTGAGTAGTCGATGAGCCTGAATATATCATTCGAAATTATAAAGGTCTGTTGATCTTGACTTCTCATTTCATGTAGTTCCCACGACTTATCTAGTCTACCACACCATTTAATTGTTTGCGTTAAGCTTCTTCATTGGAATCGCTACAATAACTAAAAGCTGCAACCTGTGGCAATGGCATAGCCAAGAATATATATCATTGGGGGCATTATGAAAACAAAATCTCTGACGATAGGCAACTCCCGACGACAACCCACCGACCAATGACTTGATTATTGTTGGTGATGTAGCGTGATTTTTGTGTTGGTTGTTACATCGTGTTACAAAGGAGTATTATTTTGTTCACCCATACGCCTAACACACTCGGTGAACATGTGCCTATTACTCACTGTCCATACTGGATGAAAATTATTCACTCTTCAATAAATTCACCGAATCTTTACTTTGATATGATTGCAGACATTTATTTTGTGAAGCTTATTTGTGTAACAATTCAAACAAGTCATTTGTATTTTAACAAGTATTTAATCGAATAACATGTGTCTTGCTTTAAATATTGGGTAAACTCAAACTACCAATTTCAAAAAACAAAAAAAAAAAAGGTGCAGTGGAGGCAGGTGCCCCCAGTGGCCATAGGGTGGCTCCGCCACTGACCTGTGGCTTGTAATTAAGCTGGCCTAGACACCGAGTTATATAAAATGAACCCACATAACCTGTATGCATGAAAATCTGTCCCTTTGCCGGAGAACTGATTCCAAAAGCACCTTCCTCCTCGATTTCCTATTGGATCGAATACCACAAAATCTCGTAAGAATTTACACTTAGTAAATTCATCTTTAAAGTTAAAAAAAAAAAAACTAGTTTGGCCACCTATTTGAATAATTTTACCTTGCTTTTTGCTACGTACATCAATGTTCTTCAGAGTGATATGGGAGCATGTGAGCCCAAATCTTACTACTATGCCAATCCATTTTGATTCATGGATTAAATGAAAAACTACTCCTATTTGCAACGAGCGCCCATTGGAAGGAGAGCTTTATTAAGAGTTGATATTCATGAGTACCCCTCACATATGAATGTTTGGAGTTCAAGCTTTTCTTTTTCTTTTTTTCCTTAGTTATTTTTAAGGTCTTATTATTCTACTACTCTTGCAAAAGACAAGATTTCGGACGAGAAAGAGATTTATCTAACCGTTCTAACTAATGTTCAAATTATGCGATTTAAAAACTGGACGAAACTAGTCGGGGGAGACTTGACCGGATCCGAGACTTAAAGGTGTTTATTGAAGCTTCACATGCATAACTTATATTTTTTTTTTTCCTTCAATGGCAACAAAATATAACCCAATTGAAAAACACCTGTGGGCCACAGAGGGCTAAACCCTCCCATGGAAATTCTTTGCTATGTACCAAACAAAAAGCATGGGCTTCAAGTTGTATGGATGAAAACTGAAAAGGCCACATAACTATGTAAACTTCAAACTTGCTATATCCCATACTCAAAACAGTTTTAGATACCATTGCTCACTTGTTCATGAACCTTACAAGCCATAGGAGACGAATGGAAATAAGAGGCTGCACTTGCATTTGTGACACTCGAACGGACACCAGCTTTGCAAAAGAGCGGTTCGTTCATTAGGCCCGTCCAGCTATCACAAATGCCAACCCCCAAGAATTACACCAATATAGTAACTAGTACTTACTCAGCATCACATAAGATTCCTTTGCCTTCAACCAATAAGCAGACCTTCTAGATGTAACTGCTGAATGGTGGTTCAAGTGCCAAATCTAGGGTTCGACATTGTAAAAGATTTTCGTCGTACCCTTCTTTGTCCGTATTTGAGAAACCTGATCAAGACATGAAAACTTCAGAGTTATCATTTGATCAGTAC
The DNA here is from genome assembly GCA_014282245.1 of Rhododendron simsii. Taxonomy (NCBI): domain Eukaryota; kingdom Viridiplantae; phylum Streptophyta; class Magnoliopsida; order Ericales; family Ericaceae; genus Rhododendron; species Rhododendron simsii. The sequence continues at coordinate 951,163 of CM024954.1, read as the reverse complement.
AACTGAAACATCACATGAAAGAGTGATATATTGACAGATGTTGGGAAACTTGAGGTGGCAAAATGCGGAAAGAATGGATAGCGAGGGAAGATAGAGACGGAAACTGGCCATCCGCTAACAGAAACAGCAATTAGGTGGATCTAATATCCCATGTTGATCTTGGACAGGAGAAGGGTAATACAATGCAACCGTGGCTTGTCGAGTAAGAGGATGCAGTATATACTCATAAATAAGAAATGTAGAATCTTGATGCCACATCATTAAGTTTCTGAAGATCTACTAATATACCAGAAGTTAAATTAGATCAGGATCAGTACCTTCATGCTCCTGATCTCTGAGATATCAGAAACATGTGTTCCTCCACAAGGGCAGCCGGGATGGTCCCCTAATTTCACTATCCGAGGACTACTTCCCTGAATGAGTTGCATTAGTTGGCAAGAATCAGTCTTTATAAATATGTAGCTAAAACCGAAGACAACCAGCTTCAAGCAAGGTAACAAATGCAAAAGAGACAACAAGCTTGATGCAAGGATAGAAAGGATTTGAAAGAATTCCTGCCAACATTCTCTTATTAGCAATCCTTAATGCTGACTCCCAATGATTAGCTTAAATCACAACCTGTCCAAACAAGTGAAGTTAATGGACTATCTCGGTTTGCCCTTGGTAAGGCTCTCATAGCCAATAGTTTGTGATGTAATCAGATAAATACCAGAGACAAATCATGGTGGCCCAACGAAAAAGAGTACCCCCCCCCCCCCCCCCGCCACACCCCCCCCCCCCCCCCCCCCCCCCCCCCCCCCAACACACACACACACACAGCACAATGAATTGGTGCTGGCCACTTCATTTCACAGAGGACATCATCAAGCGGTCAATATATTGATTCACTAGATGGAATAACATCAATCAGTTTCCACACTAAGTACCAAAGTTTAGGTCTCTACCCAATCTACCCCTCCAAGACACCCATTAATGCGTAGTGGCCTATTGGGTACTAACTGGGCATACATTTCAGATGGAATTACGTCAACACTTCTCCCATCCTTGGGTGTCAAGGCAAAAGGACATTGACATACAAAGATAAAAAAATTGTGGTCAAGGTTACAGGATAGAACTTCAAAAGAGTATTGGAAGTTCTGATCTACCAACCTGCCCAGTTCTATTAACATGGTATGTCGTTCAGATTGCAATTAAGTTTTGCCAACGGCAATTAGTTCATAAGATGCAGTGCACACTGCACACAGATAATGCTGGTAGAGTGAAAATGGAAATTTGACCTTCGGGATGTAATCTGGCAGGCAGCCACCACACAGCTCAGAAGCTTCTTCATAAGACACAATAGCAGCAGAAACCTGAATGGCATACAGACAGATTCCAAGAAATAGATCAGATGTGGAGAGAGAGAGAGAGAGAGAGAGAGAGAGAGAGAGAGAGAGAGAGAGGTGGACATACTTTCCCTCCCTTAGCAATCAGTTTATTAGCTTCCAGCTCCAACTCGACCTGCTTATTTTGCATGTCATTCTGTGGAACTGAACCTTTATATTCAACATATGGCCTGGCAAAACAAACAAGAATATCGTCAATGCAATCTCCGGAAAACAAGACTTACATAAACATGAATAAAATGATATACTAATTTCCAGAAGATTGAAAGTAATAATGAGCATGTACAGTAGGTCATTTCACTTTTCAAATTAATTTATCATACCCATCAGGGAAATGATAGCCTTTGCCTGGCTCTAGACTTAATCCCACATTCCTCACACAAACATCCAGCAAATGCCCAGCTGAGTGCAGCCTGCACGAAGTAGAAGATCAAACACATGGATTCTGGTCTGCGGGGAAATTGGAAGGAGATGAAATAGACCAGTACAAAAAAGCAAAGACCACAATAAGAAATCATCATTTTACTCTGGTTTAGCTACATGCTCCACACATACATTTAAAATACTGTCATGGCAGAGAAAATGTGCTCATTTGACATTTTCCACAAAAAATGCCAGATTAGTCTCTACACTAATACCGTAGAAGCTGGTCAACTAAACCATAATACAGATAGCAAATCCAACAAATCAATGATCTTAACAGAAGGCCTACAGGCAATGATCTCACAATCCTAGAGACTTCGGAAGAGGGTGAAGTGAGCATCTTGGTTGAGGTGCTCCACACACTCATTACACCGGTTAGGCAACTAACGAAGTACGAGTACACAAATAATAACCTTTGAAGTTAAAGTTGCACGTATGTAAGTGTTGTCCTCGGGATGTTGCCTATGTGGCAAGTACTTGGGAAGCAAAAGTCTTTGTGTGACCCTTCCAAAGTTGTAGCATTAGCAAAATCTAATTAGAATAACCACGCCTAGGTCTCATTTGATTGGTTAACAATACCACATCCTATAACTTATGGAATCGGTTGTCCTACTTATTTGTACTCCTTCCAGCACTTGCATTTAGATGCCAGAAATGAGGTTCCACAAATTTGAAATTCAATACAACGCCTAAACCAACTAACAAACATGCCCTTAACTGTACGTAACAAAGTCAATGTTCAGCATATTTTCCATGTGTACGTACCTAGAATTGAGCTTGCGACGCAATGCATCAACGAATAGCCCAACCTGAACCCCTTTCTTGAGTGTTGATTCAAATCCCTCTCGAGTATTCTCAAAAAATCCATAGTGAAAAACCTGTTAATAGTGATGTAAAAGAATTTCACAAAAGTTTCAAGCCGAAGATGTGAAGAAAAATAAAACAGCTATGGCTCCATCGGGCCATCCGGATAGACCAATGTTTTAATGAAGGAATGTAACAGCCTATTCTATCACAAACAAATGATTTTTAGCTGTAGGAAGGTGGTGAAGCTAGAGTTGAAGTCTTGAACACAGATTAAGGGTATTTAGTTCTTGTGGTCTTTCAATAACTACAATCCTTAACAGGATTTCAAATCACTCCTCGTACACAGTTATTTCAAATCCATTGTGTTTAGCTCTCAAAGTCAACGTCCGAAATAACTTACTGACCTTTTAAATCTAAGTTTCAACAAACACAATGAATAACAATGTCACAAAATCCTTCATTTGAAATATGAGTCTATCTGAGAGGCGCTAAGTGATTGTGTGTGAGCATAAAATAGGTACTACACTCATTTGAAGTAACTCACAATTCCGTCTTTCGATCGGACATCATTGACAGCAAATTTGAAATCATGATCGGTCGAAAGGGTGATGATGCCAGTGTCAAAGGGCTGACCGCCGCCTTGAGGGTGGAAGATGGTTGAATCCAGTACCATCACAAGTCGACCATCTTCGCCCTTCCATAAGAAATCGGAAACGCAAGTTTACTCTCAAGTTGTTAGAAGTTAGAACCCCTAGAAACTCATAATGGATGTCAGAGAGTGAAGAAAAAACCTGGAAGTAAGAAAGGAAGGTGGAATGGGATTGAAGCTTCCACATGTTGTCGTAGTATTCGAGCTTCGTTGGATGTGGATCCATAGCCATGACTGGATCCTCGATCAGTTGATCGGGCATTGAGTTTAGTCAAGTCGAGTCGAGTTGATTAGATCTGTCAAAGTAGTACTAGGGAATGGATCATCACCAATCAATAAAGTGAGCAGTAAGAAACAAAAGAAAGTATACATATTTCAAGTTAACCATTGGACGCCCAACCCATCTGTCACTCATGATTTCACAAATACGTCAAAAGCTACCATTTGGAGTTCATTTACCAGCAGTTTGCACTTCCACACCCATAATCTGAATTAGGCATCATACAAAATTTATATTCCTTTAAGTCTAGAAATAACAACTTGTCCCTTTTTGCACAAATTTAAAGCAAAAAGTTTGTGAAACTGAGATGAACTAAACCTCAAGACTAGTCTCAAAAGGAGAAAGGCCAAACCTTAAGGACTCATCCCAAGTCCGGCATGTCCTAAGACTCCTAATGTTTCAGTCGTAAGCCGGACCTCATTTTCACATTCCATCCCCTCCCACTAGTCTACGTAGTTATGCGACTAACTACGTGCATTTCATTTTTCAACAGGGCGCCTAGATATGTCTGCATACTAGAGTTGTGTCCATGCGATGCATGGGCGGCATCTTTGTTATATACACCGGCTTTAATCTCTTTTGCGCATGATTAGAAACATACAGAAATTAAAATAGAGGAAATTTATAATCGATACAATTGTTGTATGGAGGAATCAATATCTCAACATAAAGCCGAGAGGCAAATCTTGTGCCACTCCACCTAGTCATATGAACTCGTCCCCAACAACTTTAATTCCTGTTAAAACACCACCATTTTTGCCTTAGGCGAACCGTAAGGATTCATTTGCATTTGACCACTATGATCTTTCCCGACTTGATCCCTTTAAGAAACCATTTTGCAGAAGAGATGTGAAAATCCAAACATAATACTATAATAGTTGGAGCTATGACTCCACCTCTGTTGCAGCCATCCGCACCCATCCCATTCTCAAATCATCCCAAGTTCCTGCCCAGGAGCATTATTTGTTTATATAAGTGCATTCAATGGAGGCATGACATAATGCAAAATTATTTCTTTAGAACAGTGACACCCATTTTCCTCTATTCACCCTTTGCCAAAAAAACAAAATTCCTAAAAAACACAACCAACAAAATGTTTTTCTTTTAACACCAATCAAGCATATTGAGGAGTTTCCAAACTAATTCTGGGGCAGGGCTAATTTGGTGTTGATTTTTTTGCTCGCCTCATTGTTTCTTTTCCTGTACAGTTCTCATTTATAAAGTACAAAGTATGAACACATGACACTACATCAATTAGAATAGTCCACGAGACAACCAAGTCAACCACCTCAATCAATACAATACAAGAAATAAGCCCATTATAGTAGAAACAAAGAGAGCGAAAAGTCCATTAGGGAAGAACACCCAAACGCAATTAGAGAAGTTCACCTCCTGACCTATTGAGATACGAGCAACTGGGGCTAGCCCCAGTTCGTTATCGTAGGTTGTTTGTCTGCTTTGTTGTAATGGGATATACTTGCACTTATCAAAAAAAAAAAACAAGAAAACACTTTTAAGGGAAAAAAAAAAATATGACTTTCAGCTTACAACTTGAATAAATAAATAAAAAAAGAAGAAGTGAATATACGCAATTTTTGTTTCTATAGATACAACAATTGGCCCATTCATCATGCTTCCAAGTGCCATCCATTCTTTATGGAAATGAAACGACAAATACCACATAAAAATGTATACCCGTATACAGATATACTATATCTACTCAGGGAGAGAGAGAGAGAGAGAGAGAGTACCAGATTCTTGGGCCGGATCGACGGGGACTGATTAGCTGTGTGTGTGTGTGTGTGTGTGAGAGAGAGAGAGAGAGAGAGAGAGAGAGAGAGACAGAGAGAGAGAGAGAGAGAGAGAACTGAGAAGCGTGAAGCTGTGACTGCCTTTGGTTGGGAAAAACGAGCACTAGTTAGAATGTCAAAATAGGCAACTTGACTTTAACTATGTCTAAGTAAATGATACAAATAAAAATAAAAATAAAAATAAAAATAAAAAAGACTACGGCTAAGTTCCCCTAAGTTTTTTCAGCAGCGCTATCCACACAGCAATAATAAACAGATATCGTGTACAGATTTTATGTGGGGCTCACTATGGATTTCACACAAATGATTCAAATCGTTCATTAAACATAAAACATTTTATAATGATTCTTGCAAAAATTCAACTAAATCTAAAATGAAAAAGAAGTATACAAGAAGAGAAGCACCAAACCAAACTCAATTGTCACGGACTCACAAGTCTAGCCATTTGTATACTCCTATTGATATCAAGCTACGCATTTTATGAGACTCAAGGGGAATTATAGAAACAAATCTACTGTATTATAGCTTAACCTGAGGGGTCAGGTGGTGGGAGTACTGCAACAAGTAGGTGGTTAAACCCGAGGGATACTTGGCCTGATTGTCTTCACCTGGAACTTACCACATGAGGTTTCAGGTTCGATTGCCCTAACTAGTGATTCCTGGGGCCATCTCAACGCTATGCATAAAGGCCTCAAAAGACTATGAAAGGGGCAGTAAGAATTAGTCCATGTGCAAACTAACTAATTCAGAACACCTTGTATTACAAAAAAAAAAAAACAAAACAAACAAGTGAGTAGTTTGCCCCTCAATTTTCCATGTTCAATTTCCAGTACCACCAAAATCTAGCTTGAAGACATTGGAGATTTGCTTGATCGTTAATTTAAATACTCTAAAATTAATAGAGTTGCGTACAAGTAAGTTAGCCCGGACCCAATTTATCAAAATAAAAGGCTTACAACGATGGTATGAATTGTTTTATCATCACATTCAAGCATATATCATTGATTGGTATATAATTGGCTATGACCAAGATTACTGTGGGATACTTATTTACAACAAATATGTATCTAGCAAAGTACCTCCTAAAGACAAATCTGCCAATAAACATGCTCACATATATCACAACAATACTTGACATATTTGAAGTTAGTAACAAATTAAGATGAATACTGAAATTAACACTAAAGCACATCAGATTTGCTTGTAAACAATAGTACTAGTTCTTCTTTAACAGTGAAATTAAAGTACAGACCCTCTATCATAATAATAGTATATATAAAACCATTCCTCGACCATATCGATCTTTTAATTAATGTTTGCGTAGCAGATGCAAGAAAATCCAAGAATGCAGTAAATGGAGCTGGACCAAGTATCAATCCATCTTAGTCAATTAATGCTAAACCTCCATAGTACGGGACACCGGTTTGGGGGATCCAATTATCCCCGTCAATAAAATTTCTCGCGGTGTATTGCATTACTTCTTCATGGTGCCATATAACCTTGTAGCCCTCCCATTTCACTCGCCCCGTCACGTCTACGCCACCTCCTCGGTTGTGATACTCTCGGTACGTCACGAGCTCGACGTTAGAGTCTCCCATCGGCTCCCATCCCAATGGGTTGAATATGGCGTCAATGAACGATTCCATGACAATCACTGTGGAGAAGCTTCTCCATGGTCGTCCCAAATAGGCGTTCATCTCCGAGACTTTGGTTGCAATTTCTGGTGAAGCTTTCAAAGAGCAATTTTGAATCACATATCCCGAGAATTCCTTCAGACTTTTTCGAGAATGGGCTGTGAATACCGCGCCAGTATCACGGGCGAACAGATTGCAGTTTTGGAACATTGCCCTTGCATCTCCAAAGATAAAGTCGACTGTGCCGTAAATGTCGCATTCTCGGTAAAATTGTCTTGTTTTGTCCGCAAATAATGTATCTTGATACCCTGTTATCTTGCACTTGTAGAAAATGGCCTTGTCGGCACGACAGAACAAAGCCACTGCTTGGGTACCCGGTCCGGTCGAGTTCTCAACGGTTATGTCTTGCAATAAAAAGTTTGGCCCCTACACAACTGCAAAACAATTAAAGCATCAATATGGGCATTAATTAATTAGTACAAACAACAGTGAAGATCACAATAAATGAAAAGAAGGATCACAATCAAAGGCAGCTCAAGAATTTTAGTTAACGGTGACAAAAATATAGATTTTTTTTTTGTATTAAAATAGTAGCTAGTGACGACTTCAGAAACCGGGACCAATGGTGGCGTTAAAACCTTTGTGACGAAGTCAAACTTATGATGTCCATCCCATATTCAGAATCCAACAGAACAGTTTAGGCTTCGCAGATTATTAATAGAATGATATAGTACACGATATATATAAACCCGAACAATAGATATACAAAGACATAAAATCTATATTTTTGATGAAAAAGGAACTGTGACCAAGATGGAAATGACCTGTTTGGATTTGATCATCTCTTGTACTTACCGAGTGTAGCTGAATCAGTGGCTCCGAAACCGTTCCAGGGGCTTCGGTTGCCCGTGATTTTAGTCTTGTCCGCTCCACTGCCAATCAAGGCTAAAAACGGTTTTTCTTCTGGTATCGACACATATTCTTCGTACACTCCTGGCTTGATATTGATGAAATATGTGTTCTTTCCATTAGTCGGCGCACCTAAAACAGCTTCAGATATCGTCCTAAACTGTCCGGAGCCATCTTTAGCAACCGTAACGCTACAAGTGGTCGAAGATGATGGTACAATGACAATACTGTTAACCACAATCAGATGAAAAAAATAAGAAGGGAAAAGTGGAGGAAGAAGTAGACATAATTTTTTTTTTTTTTTTTGTTAACCACACTCACTTTCGAAATTTTCCTCGCTCGCTCTGATATCAAATATCAGTTTCTAACTAGTTCAACTGGTTTTTCTGTGTTTACGAATGCAAATGGTTTTTGTGTTTGAGTAAGTACAAAGGAGCTACAGTAATCAAGGAGATCTCTCTTGGCATTCAAGGAGAACTACTTTGCTGCAAAATGATTGCTTAGTTAGCTATTGGATATTACTCGGATGTTTGGCTAATTGTGATGCATTCTTGCCTCTTTTCGATGTACCCTTTCGAGCTATAATTACAAGTGTTGGACCGCTTTTCCACATCTCTCTTAAAACAAAATTAAATCTTCTAAGGTTAGGAATTTTTATTTTTTTTTGTTACTCAAGATTAGAAAATTCATAGGAGTCAAAATTAATCTATCATGAAACACAACTAAGGGCTATGAGTTTGCATTGTTGGCTTTGTGTTTTGTTTGAGTTGCATCTTTTCAGGTTAACAAGTTGATCACACGAAAAATTAAACGGCTATTATCATGTTATGCGAGTCTAACACATACTCGTCCCGTTTAATTTTCTTATTTACGAGTCGTGTCATATTTGTGTTGGTATCTGACTACAATTTAGGAAGGACGAAGTACATAATTTTTTACTAAAAGATATTCCTTCAAGTAAATATAGTAAATCCTTCAAGTTATGTTGACCAATAAAAGTTATCATTCCTCCTCTCCTTTATTTCTCTATATATATAAAACCCTAGGGAACATATTCTTCTCATATCGTCTATGTTTGTTTGTTTGCTTTTAAATTTCTTTCTTCTCTGGCGTTGGTAAGTAAAAGGCAAACAGCTTGTAAATTTATTCCTTATGATGTTAGATAATTAACAACCTTATTAAGCTAAGATCTAGAATTATCAAGTTCTCACAACTGTAACATAATGTGGAAATTAAATATGATCAGGGAGCGTACCCGAATTCATTTGCCATGAACTTTTTTGATCAGAGAACCGCTCAATAATACTTGCGAACCCTATTGGAAAAAACGTTTCTCTCCCTTGACCCTCTTTTTCTAGCAATATGGTGACTTGATTTGATGGTGGATTGCATGCTCTTTTATAGGCAAAGAGAGGACCAGTTTCCAAACTAAACGATTATTCTACTTTCCATCAAAGTACTAGGGGTGTAAACGAGCCAAGCTTCGGCGAGCTCGAGCTCGGCTCGTTTACTTAACGAGCCCAAAACTCGAGCTCGAGCTCAGCTCGAGCCTTAACGAGCCGAGCTCCACTCGGCTCGTTTAGTAAACGAGCCGAATACTCGAGCTCGAGCGCGGCTCGTTTAGTGAACGAGCCGAGCTCGCGAGTAACTCGGCTCACTTACAACACTACAAAGTACCAGTTTCCAAACTAAACTATTATTCTACTTTCCATCGATTATTCTACTTTCCATCAAAGTACCAGTTTCCAAACTAAATGATTATTCTACTTTCCATCAAAGTAGGATTCTTGGAAACTACTTCCTCAGTTTGACCAATCACATAATTTCTTTGGGGAAAAGCTATGGCTCATAATCCGTGAAAAAAAAATAATCTCGTCAATATATAATTACTTGGAAACTACTCCATCAGTTTGACCAATCACGTAATTTCTTAGGGGAAAAGATATGGCTCATAATCTGTGGAAAAAAAAAATCTCGTCAATATATAATTACCATATGATTTCGTTATGTGCCCCAATAACGGAAATATTCTTACACAACTTGGGTAATCTGTGTCTTCAATGGCTTCAAAGTTCAAAAAAATGTCCAAAACATTTGGGAGACTGATCAGAACAATCAACTGGTTAAGAGGTTATTTGTGGCAATCAAATTGGGGGGTTATTCGTGTTCGTGGTAAGGTTTGATTTTTTGGGCTTGGCGCGCCTTACTCAGTTTTGAGCTTGCAACAAAGTCCAATGGGTCAAAAAAAAAAAATTACAACCTAAGAATATAAGAAATGCCCAATAAGATTAGAAAACATACACTAATAAAAATCTCTTTTGGTCGATGCGGATGCTCTTATGTTGCTCTTTAAACCTTCGCCTTATGTAGTGGAACGGGCCTAACTTGACCACTTAAAATATTACTATTTTCGGGTTGACACGGTTAAGGCTGTTAATACGTTAGTATTTTTTTGTAATGTATATAAAATTATAAATTCTAGCATTCTAGCAATGCCGCGCATGAACAACTTATTTAAACCCATTAAAAAGATTGAGGATATTTTCAATACTATCATAATCACGAAAATAATAAAACCAACAAAAAAATATTCAATAATAAGCAAATCATAACATTAATTTCAAACTCAAACACTAGGCAAGTAGAATGTTATAAATTTATTAAATTTATAAGAAGTTTTTCTGCCGAAGTAAATAGTACACTAGCTTAAATGAGTTTAATTAATCAATTTTGGGAGAATTTTTTGGGTACCGGGTGAGTACCATGTGGTGCCCGTTCGGCGCATCAATTTCGGTTTTGGACGACTCGGATGTGGAGAGAGAGAAATAAAAGAGAGGGTTTCAATTTGGGCCATCCCAACACACTTTTGGCGGCTCAAATGGGCTGCTTGCTCGGGCACCACGTGGGCACTGCCACGTGGTACCACCCAATACCCAAAAATTTCTCCAATTTCATAAAAAGGTAGGTAATGAAATTGTATAATAATGTGCAATGTCTTTCCTTTTCATAATTACTAGTGAAGTTATTGCGCCGCAAGGCGCGCAATTGAGGCCAAAGAATCAAGATAAAGGAATTGGAACACAAAGTATCATTGGTTTCTCAAAAATAGCTATTACTCCTATTAGATATATACAGCAATTGTAACCAAAATGAAGGCACAATGCCTTGAGCCTGCTACCGTTAGATATATACGGAAGTGTTGGTAGTAGTTGGATGAAATGGTAGTAGTTGTTCCCAAAAGGAAGGCAGAATGCTTCATAAGAGCATCCACAATGTAATAATCAAAAGTAAGTAATCAAAATTTGCAACTTCAGTTTTTTATTATTCATTAAAAGAGTTGCTAAAGTTAGCAATATAAAGTCCCACATTGTTACTTTTAATTATTCAAATGCCTAAATTTGATTATTGGTTAGAATAATGCTAACTTTAATTATTACAATGTGAGCACTTTTTTAACCACATTGCTAACTTTAACAATTGTTTGATTTTGATTATTACATTGTGGATGCTCGAAGAGTTGCTATTAGATATTTACAGCACTGGTTGTAGCTTAACAATTTTTTAATTTTGATTATTACATTGTGGATGCTCTAAGAGCTGCTGTTAGATATTTACAGCACTGGTTGTAGCTAGGATTCCTAAATCAAAAGGCCACACATGAGCAACGGCGCGTACAAAAATAAAGTTGGCGCTTGGTTATAGTTTTGGTGTGCCCACTGAAGCAGTTACCATGATTTACTGAGTTTCTTCGGAAGTAGTTATGGGATTGTCATCTTCTTGGAAGAGCTTCTTTGCTTTGTTAGCTAATGGAGAGTTTGCTGTGGTTGTTGGTTGATCTTCCTTTGAGCTATCTTCATTGAAGGCTGGTTTGATGTTGTTGATGTTGTATGCAAGAACTTTGACACCATGGGATGGGTATTCTCGTGTTTTCAACTGGATCCAGTATTCATTTTCCAGGGCCAACTTTGGGAAGATAGGAACAACATTTTGGTCATTCTGTTAATAGTAGCATTGGTTGTTCAGTAGTCTAGTTGAAATCTGTAATTGCGAATTTAATCTAACTTGTAGAATTGAAATTTACCTCGGCAGCATACTCCATGAGTGTTTTCCCATCAAATAAGAAATATTCTACAGAGTGTTTCTCGAACATTGTTGCAGTCATTCATGAACCAGAAGCATCGGTCAAAAGAACTTCGAATTTGACTCTGCGTTTGTTTTGAAAAGCTGCAGATTCGAGAGAAAAGTTTGCTATTGTGAACATTTCTCACCTTGGTTTTGCCATAACTTTTTTGCTGTTGCAATGGAAGCAAGCAAATAGAGTTTCATCCCTTGCACTGATGGGTTTTCTGCAGTTGCTGTAGGCCAAGTACCAGAAGTGTTGGTCCAAATATACAATCGCTATCTTTCCTCGGATCCAATACATTTTCCTTTCCACCTATATAACCAAACAAATTGTTCTTTTTATTTGTTTAAAATAAATGAAATGAATTGATAAATTAATTGCATCCACGAGAGTGAAAGCATTGATAAGCTAATGATAACCCAACAACTGTAGCTTATTTTCTATCTTCATTTACTCTTTTGCAGAAATAAACCAATATGCCTTTTGCAGAATTAAACAAATGGCTCCTTAGAACACATTAAAGAGTGGTAAAGATATCAAGTAATGGCTCCTTATATGCTACTGGTCACTGGTAGATACATAGGAGCATTTCATGTCTAGTTGAATAGTCAAGTGCGAATAAATTTAATCTCGGAAGACAGAACTGGAAGAAAAAATCATGAGCTTCATAAGTACATATACTTGATGAAATCAAAAGAAACAAAGGAAAGATAAAAAAAAAAAAAAAAAGATAAAAAAAAGACTGCAATAGAAAACATATATCAGAATTCATAATCATGGCCTGACCCTAGCTGCAACTAAGGAGACTTGTCCATTCATACAACAATAACCAGGAGCTTCCATATAATACTTCATTGCAGAACAATGCCTGCAAGGTAACTGTGGTGGCAGCTGGTATGCTTCTTGTGGGATTGTCAAGACTATCCTAGAAGTTCACTTATTTTTCCTCAAGCTACGCAGCCCTATTATTTTATCACATCAAACACCACGGTTATTAGGAAAATATGTTGAATAATAAATGTGGATAGAGTAGAAATGGGTTTAAGTAATTCCCTTTGACATTGCTCGCATATTTGGTACTTGGGAAGATGAACCTAATAGCAAAGCCAAATAAAACTATAAGGTTGTGTACAGAATATTATAGCAGAAGAACTCCATAACTATTAAGGTTGTGTACATATTACTTAATCTACCTAACACTCTACAAAGTTGAGGGTTGGGAGATAGGAAATGTGAAAATGCTAACCAAGTTCAAATGTTTGAGAGGAGGCATTCCGTGAATCCTATTGTACAGTTTCTTGGGCGGTATTTCCATTGAACGCTGAGAGTTGAGAAGTTTTTGTTCTTTCCTCTGTCTATATAATCTGCAAGGGCATTTGTTTGCTTCATTGCTTTCCTCATCTAGCTGTAGCACACTTTCCCCTTTCCGCTCCTTTTGCCAACATTAATCTCATTGTCACCATCTACTGCCACATTCCTCAGGCGTTACTTTCACCAAGCAATGGGAATTCATGAGGGCGCTTGTTTGCTTGATTTGTTTGCGCATCAAGCTGTAGCATACACTCCCTCTTTCGCTTTGTTTCAAGAACACTAATCCGGTTGACACTACTTATTGGGCACGTTAAGGCTTTGTTTGGAAAATGTGGAAAGGAAGGGAAAGGGAAAGAAAGTTTAAAAGATTTTTTCTTCCCTTGTTTGGTTGGAGAGGAAAGGGGAGAGAAAATGGCAAAATAAAGTTTAAAGAATAGTAAAATTTCCCCCCTTATTTTCTCTCATTTCCCTTCTTAATTATTTTCTCTCCTCTTTTCTTTCCTTCCACAAGTTCCAAACAAAGCCTAAAAGTAAGGATATAAATTTAAGAACACTCTTAACCTATTATCCTAACAGAAACTACATCTACAAATCATCTAATCTAATCTAATCTTAAAAAAGCAATCAAGTCTAGTACCAGCAGCTTTTCGTTGCTGTTCCAAAAGCAATTGCCGCCTATTAGCATATGCATCTCGTCTCCGTTGATTCCGCAATTCTCGCACTTCATCATCCATTTAATTATTTGGAACGTGGAACCTATGTCTCCACTGAAACTAAGATACAGGCAATTTTCCTATCAACAATTACTAAGATACGACATTGCATGAAAGCAACATTTATGCCTAGAATATGAATTAGCATCTAGCTTGAGTTTTGAATGATTTTGAACAAGTAATACTCATTGGGGCAATCAATCAAACACCTGGTGCATGCAAAGTATAGCAAAGTGTAAGAAACATAAAAATGCAGACTTTGTCTGGTCTGGATTTTAGCTTTCAAGAATATAAATGGTACATGCAACCAAATAAAAGCGCCCAAAAAAAGGGGAATTGCAGTTTTCAGCATGCATTTGGAGTTTCGGACCAGTAATTAAACTGACCTGCACGTCTTCCAAGCAGAATCAAGCACCGTAGAAGAAATGAGCAAAAGAGAACACTAAGCAGCCTTCAGGAACGTCAATGGAGCGACGATACAGTCATGGGCAATTGGGCATCTGCGCCTCTTTTATCTTCTCGACTTGCTCTGTAAACTGTAAAGGTCCGAAATGGAGTTTTCTCTGCTTTATGAACCAAAATGAATAGCAATCCACGGAGAAATTTTTCAGTGCCTGGTGGGCACAGGACACGTGGTGCCCGTTTCCCATCTTGGCCGTCCAATGAAGTTTTGGACGGCTCAGATCTGTTCGGCTGTCGAGGGACATTTTAGTCATTTCATACTTTAAAACAGCTGAATAGATCTGGACCGTCCAAAACTCCACATGTACGGTAACAGGACCAAAACTCCACATGTACGGTAACAGGATAAGAGGAATAAGACAATACCCTCCTTTTACCCAACAAGTGGGCAATGGCAAAACTGTTTTGGTAGAGGGTATTTTGGTAAAATCGCCATACCAAAACCAAAACAAACCCACCCTCGTGATTTATGTGCCTATCATTCTCAGTATTTTTGCCATAGTTGCGAACAATGTGCTTCTTTCACTTTTTTCTGATCAGTTTATGCTTGCAACTCAGTTCAAATAACCTAAGGGTTCACCAAAAGGTATATACCAATTGTACACGGAGTTGTGTGGAATCTATTTCGGAGTCACACACAAATAATTCGAGTCATTCAGTTAGTTTAAAAGATGTTCTTAAGTATCCTTACAAAAAATTAGTTCAATCGAATATAGCTAAGGGATTTACTACTCCTATTAACTTGATTCTCTGTACATGAATTTACAGGGACCAAAAATTAAAAGTTGTGTTTGGTTGAGAGTTTAGTTTAGTTTAGTTTTGGTGGTGGGTAGAGAAAGAAATAGAGTAATAATTGAAAATAGGGGTAATAATTGGAGAGAGATAGAGAGGGATGATAAAGTAATAATTGAAAAAGGAGGGTAATGATTGGAGAAAGAAATAGGATAATGATTAAAAACAAAACTAAAACTAAACGCCAATGGGTAACCGAACAAAGCCAAAGAGATTGATCATACATTTATGAATATTTAACTTTAAAAACAATTGACAGATTACGATCGTTTACTTTTCCGTAGGCTTTTGATATACCTATCGATGTCTGAACGAGTTGATTTATTGCGTAGATATATTATTTTGTGGACCCTACAAGATGCGCAGTTCAAATTTTCAAAAAAAACGCGTGAAGGAGGCCCACACGGGATTGATCCGGAAAGAACTTTTTCTCTTAATTAAACTAAGAGTAGTACTGTACATTGTTGCAGTCTCCGCTCCTGCCTTTTCCCCTTCTCGTAATCCCGCGACTTTTCCCCTTCTCGTAATCCCCAAGCGCGCGCTCTCTCTCTCTCTCATAGATGCGATAGCCAATTAGCCATTTCTATGGGTTCAACAAAAGGTAATAAATTGTATAATAATGCGCATTTCCTTCCTTCCCATAATTACGCTGATATCTTACCATACGAGTTGACCGAGAATGATTTTGAAAATTAAATCATCTTACATTACTCTGAGTTTGCATCGCTGGCTTCCTGTCGTGCTCGATTTGCATCTTTTCAGGTTAATTAACAAGTTGACACGAAAAATTAAACGTTTATCATCATGATACATGAGTCTAACCCGTACTCATTCCATTTAATTTTCTTATTTACAGGTCGTGACGTCGTGTCATATTCGTGTTCGTATCAAACTAGAAGTATAATTTAGGAAGGACAAATTAAGTACGTAATTTTTTGCTAAAAGGTATTCCTTCAAGTAAGTATGGTAAATCCACCAAGTTATGTTGACCAATGAAAGCTAGTATCATACTCTCTCTCTCTCTCTCTCTCTCTCTGTATAAAACCCTAGGGCTCCAACATATTCTTCTGATCATACGTATTGTGCTTGATTTCAACTAGGCGGATAGGTCATTACTAATGGCCAAAGTTGAGGTTAGTTTTACGCTGATTTTGTGTTTCCTTTCCTTTGCTTTGCTCGCCTCTTCACCGGAAGCGCTCGCAGCACCATTGAAAAATGCGGCAAAGAAAGTCGACGGTGATGGTTTCGAAACACTAGGCAAAAAAGCTGGATTGGTTCGGCATCTGTGCAATGAAACGGGCCACTACAACTTGTGCGTCGCTGCAGTTGAGGCCGATCCTCGATCCAACCTTAAGTCGCATCGCAAAGGGATTCTCCAAATCGTCATGGACTCATGGGCAAAACTATTTCCAATGCTACTGCAATACTCGAGTACATTGATCGTCTCCTCGCAGATAATACTACCAAAATGGAGAACGCAACCAGGGATTCGCTCGAGGGGTGTTCTTCCGGCTACCACGATAGCATCTATGAGCTCGAGAATGCCATATCACTCCTAGAGCTGAAAAATGTTTCGCAATATTTCGATCTGAGAACTGTACTTAGCGGCATGTTCGGCACACCCTTTGAATGTGACCAGAGTTTTTTTGAACGACAAAAACCTGCTCCTAACCCATTAACAGGTATAAACAACTGCATAGAAGATCTCGCAGAGACTTGCTTGGTGATTTTGGATGTTATTTATCGTAAACACCCGAAAAAAGCCATTCGAGTTTGATTATTGGAAACATAACGGACGAATAAATTAAAGTGAGTTTGCTTATGGTTTCGATTTCGAATCACTCACTACAAGCGATTTGTTTTTGTTCCATTCATATATCATTCAAAGCATTGCCCAATTCCATATCTATTGTAGATATAGATAGAGAGAGACTAGGATCTCATAGTCCCAGTATCGTGCTTTGTCTTCACCCAAGGACGAGAAATTTTTGAGTGTCGGGTGGGTACCACGTAACAGTGCTCACATGATGTCCAAGCAGCACATCCGAGTCGTCCAAAATGGTGTTGGATGGCTCAGATTGAAATACTCGCTCTTCTCTCACTAGACCACTCTAGCTCTCTACTCTTTGATATTTTAAGGGTTCTGTTAATGTAGGCATTAAAGTATCCACAATGCTATAATCAAAAGTAAAAGATTTTTAAAGTTAATAATGTTAAACTTAATAACTTCCTTAGAAATAATCAAATTTTGAGCTTTGAATAACCAAAACTAGCAATCTTTTGACAATAATCAAATTTAATAGACCCTACGTATTCTTAATCAAATACACTAATCATTACACAAAAATATTTTATCTCTCTTCCCTTTTCCTACAATATTTTTGAAAAATATATATTTTACTCAAAAAAAATTTTCTTAGAAAACAATTTTTTAAAAATAGTTTTTTTCCAAAAAAAATATTCAAATTTTTTTTTCTATATTAGTTTCAAAATTATTTTTTGAAAAACTATTTTCTACTATTCTAAGTTTTTAGTTTTCTTAGGTTTGAAAAAATGATGTGACATTGTTGGAGTCTCCTCCTGCCTTTTCCCCTCTTGTAATCCCCAAGCTCTCTCTCTCTCTCTCTCTCTCTCATAGAAGCGATAGCCATTTCTATGGGTTCACCAAAAGGTTTTTTTTTTTTGATGAGCAAGATGATCTCAGTTATATGAGAACAAAAAATAGTATAATTACAACAAAAGACACTATCGGTTCGGAAAAACAAGAAACAACAAAACGAAAAAAAAAAAAAAAAACTAAAAGCCACATGGAACCAAATGTCGGAGCCGAACCCATCAATCACACTCGTGATGGTGGGAGAGGTAAGATTATGGGAAGAGTGATTGTACAAAACAACAAAAGGTAATGAATTGTATAATATTAATGCACATATCTTTCCTTTCCATAGTGCCACTGATATCTTACCGTACGAGTTTGACCGAGCATGATTTTAAAAATTAAATCTTCTTACGTTAGGAAATTCTTTTTTTTTAAAATTTTTACTCAAGATTAGGAAATCTATAGGAGTTAAAATTAATCTATCATGAAACACAACTACAGGCTATGAGTTTGCATTGCCGGCTTCTTGTCTGTGTTTTTTTTTTTTTTTGCTCAGCAAAACGATAATATTATTAGCTCGAAGAAGGTATATCGAGAAAGAAACTCGCTAAGAGTATCCACAATGCTATAATCAAAAATTGATAACCAAAAGATGCCACATCAGCTTTTGATTATTCATCTAAGAGATTGTTAAGGTTAGCAATGCAGATGTCTACAATGGTATAATCAAAATTGGATAACCAAAACTTGTTACATCATATTTTCAAACTATAAAAAACTAAAAACTGTGAACAATAGAAAATAAATTTTCTAAAAATAGTTTTGAAACTAATAAAAACTATTTACTAGAAATAGAAAATAGTTTTTGAAAATTTTTTTTGGAAAAAAATATTTTCAAAAAAAATAATAATTTTTTAGTAAAATATTTTTTCCCCAAAATATTGTTCAAAAGAAAGAGAGAGAGGAAAAGGGAAGAGAGAACAATTTTGTATAATAATTGGTATATTTGATTGAGAATATGTAGGGTCTATTAAATTTGGTTATTGTAGGTTGCTAATTTTGGTTATCCAAAACTCAAAATTTGATTATTTATAAGGAGGTTGTTAAGTTGGATTATAGCATTGTGAGCCATATTTTGCACCAATATCGTTAACTTTAAAAATATTTTACTTTTGATTATAGCATTGTGGATACTCTAAGCGCATACACTTACAAACGAGGGAACAGAACACCAAAGACAAGAGAAAATAAAACACAGGGCTGTCCAACAAAAAATTGGACCGCAAATCCTCTTCCAAAAACGACTACACCTTCACCTTTCTCATGCCGTCAAGATAACCCTTAAAGTCCTGCTTGTCGTGTTTGAGCTGCATCTTTTAAGGTTCACAAGTTGACACGAAAAATTAAACGATTATCATCATTATATGCGAGTCTAATCCGTGCTTATCCCATTTAATTTTCTTATTTACGGATCATGTCATATTCGTATTCATATCTAGCTACAATTTTTTAGAAAGGACAAATTAAGTAGGGAATTTTTTGCTAAAAGGTAATCCTTCAAGCAAATATGGTAAATCCACCAAGTTATGTTGACCAATAAAAGCTATAATTCCTCCTCTCCTTTATCTCCATATATATAAATTAAACCCCAGGGCTAGGGCTCCAACACATTCTCCTCATATGTATTGTGCTTGATTTCAACTAGGCGGATAGGCCAGTACTAATGGCCAAAGTTGAGGTTAGTTTTGCGCTGATTTTGTGTTTCCTTTCCCTTTCTTTACTCGTCTCTTCACCGCCAGCGCTCGCAGCGACGCTGCAACTAAAGACAGTGATGGTTTTGAAACACTAGGCAAAATGCTGGATTGGTTCGGCATATGTGCAATGAAACGGGCCACTACAACTTGTGTTGTTTTCAACCTCCAAGTGTGTAGGACAATTGCATGTGTCTTTTCAACCTCCAAGTAAATAAAGATACGCCAAGTATCGTGCACATGTTATTAAAATACAAATAATAATAATAATAATAATAATAATAATAATAGGTTGCAATCTCAAAATTGTCACCTTGCAGTCGTCCGGAATCGAAACTGAAATCACAGTCATGTAAGCCCCAAGAAATGTCCCAAGAGATGAGATAATTAAGTTCTTTGAACCTCTGGGGCAATACAACTATAAGATAGATACAGAACATAATGAGAAGAATCACACAGAAGCAAAAAAGCCCCATCATATGCCTCAGCTCCCACCCAAGAACAGAAACAAGCGAGAAAAGAAGCAAACAAACGCACCCAGAAAGCCCCCAGCCCACACACACAATGAACACACAACACCCAGAGTCGCATAAACATGTTCACATCACATCCTAAAGACAAATCTGCCAATAAAAATGCTCACACCACAACAATACTTGACATATTCGAAGTTAGTACTAACAAAGATGAATACTGAAATTAAAGTACAGAACCTCTATCATAATAATAGTATATATAATACCATTCCTCGACCATGTCGTTTGATTAATGTTTGCGTAGCAGATGCAAGAAAATCCAAGAATGCAGTAAAATGGAGCTCGACCAAGTATCAATTCATCTTATTCAATTAATGCTAAACCTCCATAGTACGTGACACCGATTTGGGGATCCAATTATCCCCGTCAACTGGTTAAGAGGTTATTTGTGGCAATCAAATTGGGGGGTTATTCGTGTTTGTGGTAAGGTTTGATTTTTTGGGTTTGGTGCGCCTTTCTCAGTTTTGAACTTGCAACAAAGTCCAATGGGTCAAAAAAAAAAAAAAACCTAAGATAAGAAATGCCCAATAAGATTAGAAAACATATAATACCAATAAAAATCTCTTTTGGTCGATGCGGATGCTCTTATGTTGCTCTTTAAAACTTCGCCTTATGTAGTGGAACGGGCCTAACTTGACCGACTTAAAATATTATGAAAGTTAATCTCTTCTCTAGAGGCATCCCCTAAGTCTCTAAGAATTTTCTTAATGGCCAGGCAGTTTTTCAAAGAAGATTCCAAGAATATGAGGGAGTCATCAGCGAACAGAAGGTGGGAGAGCATGGGTCCTCTGTTCCTAACTCTCACTCCACCCAACTCCTTCTTGTCAACTGCATCCGAGATCATTGAGAAAAGGCAATCTGCCACCAAGAGAAAGAGGTACGGGGATAGCGAATCGCCTTGCCGAATTCCTCTTGAGGGCGTGAGATCAACTGTCCGTCCCCCATTTGTTGGGGTCCACCCATAGTGGTGGGTTATTTTGTACAACACCCTTAGTGTTGGGTGTTGAGCGTATTTATCCTTAGAGTCCCTTATATATAGTTGTAAACCCTATTAGGGGTAGTGTGTGACATAATGTGAGAGAGAGGGTGAGGAGAGCGAGGGGGGCCGGGTTGTGGCCTCCCGGAGAGGAACCGAGCGTGGTTCCTGAGAGTTTTTTCATCTTTATTGTGTATTGTGTGAATATATAATTAAAGGGAGTTTTTCTCTGAAATCACTGCGTGTGTTTGTGTGCTTGGTGTCCCTCACGGTCCTAACAATTGGTATCAGAGCGGGGTTGAAGAAGAGGGTAACCGGAAAAACCACGGGTTCGATTTTTGAAAAAAAGTTGCTCACAAACCTCGTGTTTTGTCACCCAAGATGGCTCGGGAGCCATTCGATCGCAGCGGGCGGAGTTGGCGACGGGCGGAGAGGCTGTTTTGAAAAGCCCGAAGTCGTGGATGATTGAAGACGAGTTCTGAGCACTGGGTTATGTTCACCTCGAGGAGACGATCACGGATTGGGGTAGCACGTCACCGGAGGAGCTCCGAGGTTGCGGCAATGGCCGGTCAAAGGTGGCGGCGTGAAGGCGAGGGACAGTTCGAAAAGCCCAGTTATCAAACGAGGTCGGATAAAAGATTTGAGCACGGGGTTGTGTTCATATCGTTGAGATGATCGCGGGGATATGTGGAACGTCGCCGGAGGTGGCCGGGGTAGCTCGTACGCGCCGGTCAAAGTTCGTCGTTGACTGCGCGTGAGATCTAGTCTCAGGAGTGTGCTACACGCGCTGGACATGTGCCATGCATGTGCTGGAGCATATGTGGCGCCACATCAGCAGCCCATGAGGACGCCACATCATCGACACGTGGCGAAGAGTCAGCAGGCACGTGGCGCCATGTCATCTGCCACGTCATCAGAGGGGACCCGTTTTGTGTGCCACGTCATCAGGTCAACGATGACGTGGCTGGTCAATGGTCAACGGTCAACTGGACAACGGGTCAGCGGTCAACTGCCTGGTCAAACAGGAATATTCCGGGAATATTCCAGATTGGTTTTTCGCACTTTTCGGAGCCGTTCGGACTCCGTTTTTTGCGAGTGAGTAGTCGATTTTGACTATCTCGACGTTCCGGATCCAACCGTGCATTCTATTTTCTGATTGGAGGCTCCTAGGCTGAGGCTAATGTTTAGTTGAGCAAGAATCAGATGTTTGGAGGTTGTTCGGGTTGTGGGGATGCTTGTTTCTAGCAAGGCGATCAGTCACAGGAAACCTAGCAAGCAAGGAGACACTCGATCGGGTCAGGGGACGCTGATTTGGAAGGTCCTAACCATTTACCACCACAGAGAAGTTTACAGTCTTGATACAGAGCATCACCCACTCAATCCACTTCTCCCCGAATCCCAATTTCCTCAATCTTTCCTCAAGAAAATTCCAGCGCACTCTATCAAAAGCTTTGCTTAGGTCCAGCTTGAGAGCCATGAAGGACTTAGGGCCCCTCTTCTTGTGCTTAATGTAATGAAAGACTTCATGGGCAACAATGATGTTATCGTGAATTTGCCGGCCTGGTATGAAGGCAGATTGCTGCTGGAATATAAGGGTAGGTAATAAGGGTTTCAGACGGTTAGCTAGAATTTTTGAGATGATTTTGTAGGCAAAATTGCAAAGGCTTATGGGACGGAATTGGGAGATGGCTTCAGGGTTTGGAATTTTTGGGATGACGATGAGATTAGTGAGGTTGAGTTTGTCCAGGTTGGCTTTCCTTTCAAAGAAATCTTTCACCATATCCCCAACAGAGTCCTTAACATGGTTATAAAAAAGGTTATACCAAACTTGTTTACAGTTTATATTGCAAGTGTATTTTTGGTGCAAAAATAAACTTGCAGGGGAGTGCCGTTAACAAAAAAGGGAGTGGCAAAATCATTTTCCTTTATATTAAATCTTTTAAGCATATGATAAAAAATTCTATACTGTTTATCTAAGCATATAAACAGGTTACATAAGCTACGGTGCGCTGCGTAGGGATTTCTTACCCTGCTCGAGACGCAGTGCATCGTGCTATATTTGCCGACAAGGGGCTGAAGCCAATCCCTACCATCGCGGCTGCAGCGCCATTACCCGTTGCCGGGGCACGGAGCGTCTAGATTTTAACTACGTACAATGTTGAATGAAATTCAAATACAAATGTAGATACGGGGGTTGAATCTAGTAAAGGTCGTCTCTAAAGGGCCATGGCCCTAAGAAAGTCATAATATGTCCGTTTAATATAAGGACTCCTGGTGAATTTCTTTTCCAGACTCTTTTTATGCTATTGGGGAATGACGGTATTAATTATCAAAAACACGTCCTGAACAATCATTTTCCCTATGCTAAAACTTGTTCAAAACTAGTCAGTTAGCAATCCAAAATACAAATACTCCGTACAATTCAAGGAGACCGGTGCCCACTGAATGGGCTTTTCCCAAGTCCAAAAATGTAACCTTATATATATTTTTTACCATTTGTTAAACCTAATCTATGCCATCCTAATTTTACATTTCAGACCTTACACTTTGTAGAGGTTGAAACGTTATCTAATCCTTGCAAAAAGATCAAGCGAACACAGATGAGCACATGATGAACCAAATTACCTTGAAAGTGCGAGAAGTACGATTTCGTCACTGAGTTATCAATGAGTTTTATCAACTTGACTTTTTATAGAATGGTTCTATGCCTCAATTTCACAAAGCGAGCAGTTCGATCACATGTCAAACTCAGAGCGAGAACCATTTAGATATCAAAATACCCTGTTGTGCCTTAGGTCTCCGGCTCCATTTACTGATTTACAAGAGGAAGTTGTTTTTAATTAGGCAAAACACAGTCAAATCTCAGAAGTTCAGCTTCTTCCAATATCTATACCCCATACGTCAGGACGTACAACAATGTTCAAGCTAAAATTCAGTACAATTAGGCACCAAAAGGTCTCAACGAGATACATCGATCATGAACAAGGAATTTGGTTTCCAGTTCTGGTTTAAAAATCGCAAGCAAACAAACATGCCAAGACAACATACTGTGATAAAACCTTATGCTGAATCATCAGCTGATTTGGGCTCGTCTTTTAGCTTCAGAGCAGATGAAGGAGAAGGAGAACCCTCTTGCCCCATCTCAGTCCTCAAATCGTTGATGCTCTGCTCCAACTCATCTATCCGGCTACCCATCTCATCAAGTGCACGATCACAATTAAGGAAACAAGTAACTTGATTTATATCAGCATTTGTGCAGATAAGAGGCAACAATAAACATGAGACAGAAGCAGTTTAATGACCCACAGAAAATACTAGTTCCGAGCTTGTTTTCTATTGCGCTTGACAACATGCATCCATTGTCGTTATGGAAATCGCAAAGCAAACATCCTCCTCTCCTACAACTAACACCAAGGGTGGAGAGAGGAGACCAAGCAAAGTTGAAAAGGCAAGTAATCATCCTTTTACCATTGATTGAAATGAAATGGCACTAAATTATTTTTTTAATAGCATAGCCCATCTCTACTGACACTGAGATAACATCAGAGAAACTAGTAATGGCATTGCAAGAAAACTAGTCCCTTCCTGAATCTCAGTGAAGCATAAAGTGATACGGATGCAGATTGGATTTTAGGAAAATAGTATTTTATTAGTATTTTATTTTACATCTTTAATTTTAGTATTTTGTTAGGAATCTTATAATTTAGGAGTTTTAATATAGAATTATTTAGTTTTCTTATTTAGGTTGATTTTATTTCCTTTTTGCTGTTTTCTTGGTTGGCAAGAATTAGGGTTGCTTCCTAGTATTTTTATTCCTTTTTAATTTTAGGGTGGCTAGTACTATATAATAAGATTGTAGCCATTAGGGCAAGGGAGTTGTTTTTGAATGAATTAATGAAAATTGAGAGTTTTTCTCATTATGGTGTGTTCGTAGAGGGAGCACCTCTAGTTCATACTTATTCGTGATTGTCCTTGTTGCGCGTTCTTCTATTTCGACACGCCTCCCTGCATCAGTTGGTATCAGAGCCTGCGCTCGATTCCGGATCATGGCGCGACAAGGATTCCGTTATGGTTGTTATGCTGTTGCTGAAGATGTGTATGAACGAAGTAAAGCTGCACGAGAAGCACGAATGGAGGCGCGGTTCCAACAACTTGAGCAGCGTGTGATGGATGCGATTGGCGTCCTAACCGATCATGTGGCTGCCATGGCTGTTGGGGGAAACCCACCTTGCCGTCGTCCGGTTCAACCTCGGTTTCCGAAAGAGGAGGAGGTGTCGGATGATATTTCTATCATCAAACCTTTGGCTGGTAACCATCAGTCGAGGGGGAAGACGAAAGTGGATGAAGCTACCATCGAGTGGCCATTTACATCAAATATTATTCTAGATCCAGTAGTGGATTGGAATAAGCCACCAGTTTTTGACAAAGAATCGGTGGAGAAAATTACAAATGGAGAAAATAAAAAAATATTGCAAAAAAAAGTTGTTACGATGTTGGCGTTGAAAATTAAATTTTTAGATCCTTTTTGGGAATTCATTGAAGACAAAGGAAGTACCGGGTCGTGGATTTCGTTTCTAAAGCAGCAAACTGTCCCTTTCATTATTGATCAAGATTTTTCATTTGAAGCCAAGTTTGAAAAAATCAATTTAAAGTACAAGCTTGATGCAGACAAGGTTCGGCGTATTCAACTGTATAAACTCGAGGACGAGTTTCTTCAAGCCGGGGAGGATGATGCAGATTGGATTTTAGGAAAATAGTATTTTATTAGTATTTTATTTTACATCTTTAATTTTAGTATTTTGTTAGGAATCTTATAATTTAGGAGTTTTAATATAGAATTATTTAGTTTTCTTATTTAGGTTGATTTTATTTCCTTTTTGCTGTTTTCTTGGTTGGCAAGAATTAGGGTTGCTTCCTAGTATTTTTATTCCTTTTTAATTTTAGGGTGGCTAGTACTATATAATAAGATTGTAGCCATTAGGGCAAGGGAGTTGTTTTTGAATGAATTAATGAAAATTGAGAGTTTTTCTCATTATGGTGTGTTCGTAGAGGGAGCACCTCTAGTTCATACTTATTCGTGATTGTCCTTGTTGCGCGTTCTTCTATTTCGACACGCCTCCCTGCATCAGATACCTACTAATCTACGTGTTTCCGTCAGGAACCCAGGGGACACCTCAATGACAGACGAGATGATCTTATAAGTTATTACCATCCAAAGCAATTCAATTTTTATTTTATGTACATGTTCAGAAGCAATTCATTTGAAATGCGACATAAGAAAATAAACCATATTAAACGCATAGAAAAACCAAAGGGAATGACTTAGATCCTTGAGATATCTAACTATCAAAGCATATGTTTGATGGGCATAGGAAAATTAACACAGAAACCGCAAAGGATATTTTTTGTAATGATGGAGTCCGACATTGTTTGGAACCTAGATTGCTGCAAATTCAAGAGTAAAAGCTAAGAAATCAAATTCCCAAAACAGAGAACAAGGACTTGAAATGAAACAACTAAATGACTTACCATCTGCTGCAAAAGATTTTGTACCTGAAAAAGAAACGTACCAAAATTTCAGTAATTTTGGTCTCATCTTAAGAGGCCGTACCTTCATTACACCATTTTCTAGCCACAGGCAAGTATCTATGAGAACTCTTATTTTTTTCACTCCTTTGCAATATAAGTTGGAAAGAATCATAAAAATAATTCATTTTAGGCAGGTAAGGAAACTCACGAATACAGTCATATCAGCCGTGCTCTGTTTTGGATCATCTGCATCATGGCCATCCTGCCAACACAACCAGTGAGTTAGTACTAAGTACACTGTTTACAGCTCTACAGAAACACATTACTGAGCATCATAAAATATGCTGGTCGGATAGCTCACTCTCACCACATTCACAAACCTCAAATGACCAAGTTCAAATGGGTAAAGTAAAAAAACTTGCTATTGCAACCTGAGCTCTACCAGCGAGCACGATTGCATGATTGGTGATCCCACCCATTAGCTGATGCCTGATCATGTGAATATTTCTTGGCCTATTTTTACACCACATTCTCTCTTGAATGACCTTATAACATAAAAAAATTCATTTGAATGTTGAGAATAAATGGTAAAAAGGTGTTGGGGGTGGGGTGTTCTCCTTCTGCAAAACCAGCAATATTGATCCATTCATAGTTTCATACTGACACAGCCATTAATGTTATTGTAAGAAAATATAATGTTCTACGCATGACTGTTCGTTAAAGGAGTCAACGTTCCCAGTAGACCATCATTAGGCAACTTTGACATGGGGAACAAACACATTCTACTGGAATGAGTCCCATGTGTACTTTGGTACCAGAGATTAGTTGGTTACAGACTTACAGTATCCAAGGAAGAGAAAATGTTGAAACCATCATGGCATCAGAAGTTCTAACTCTAACATAATGAAGTGAGATACGTTATAGTGGGAAAATACATATGTGACAAGCATAAAAGCTCATGTTCCTGTGAGACTTCAGTTTAGTGATGGTCTGTTAAAAAATACAACAAATTTATTAACAGAGAAAAGCAGGACGAACAACCTACTATAGAAATTATATAGGTTTGCATATGTGCAAAATAAACCAAAAGAAGAAGAAAAAGAAACATTGGCACGTTTTCAATTACATGGAGGCATGTACTTTCTGCTGTGACAAACATACAACACTGTCATGTGACTCATGTGTATCTCCGCGTGTGATCAAAGAAACTTATTTATTGAATTCTTGTCAAAGAATGCTACTGCAATATAGTAGAGATGTAGTTCTCCGAAGGGATGCGTCTGGATTTGGTTTTGTGGAGGGAAAAGAAAGGTTAAGGATTTTTCTTAGTTACATAGGGAAAGATAATGAAGTATAAACCCTTAGCTGTTCTTTTCCAGTCAAAAATCAGCACACAACTCCAGTATCCAAATACAACCTAAATGTATCAAAGTAGGTATCATGATTAGCAAAATTTTAGGGTACTGCCATGCCTTCTAAGTCGAAACGAAACAGGCACAATTTTTGCCTCAAGTACCACAATACTATAAGTTACGCGTCATACCAATTCATCTTGTGCCATCCTTACAATGCTATAAGCCAAATAATTACCATAATTTATCTTTACACCTCGGCCCTCACGTCGATTTTGCATCTCACTACCTTCCCATG
Organism: Rhododendron simsii; assembly: GCA_014282245.1. Taxonomy (NCBI): domain Eukaryota; kingdom Viridiplantae; phylum Streptophyta; class Magnoliopsida; order Ericales; family Ericaceae; genus Rhododendron; species Rhododendron simsii. The sequence goes on along the minus strand of CM024954.1, from coordinate 922,823 downwards.
TCCTATTGTTGCCTTCCGAGGTAAATCACCCCCACATGCCTACGTCAAATACCGCTAATCCTACGAAATCATATTTTTTCAACTCCGTCTTCGTTTGTCAAGTGGCTTGAAGCAAAATTTGTCTTCCATAGCAGGGGAGCGACCAAAGTCATAAGTCTTCGAGTTTCTACAACTAGTATATACTAATACGGCAATACCATAATTCTAGTTTGAGATTAGCACCGAAATTACTTCACTATCCTAAATCATTGTGGAACCGCAAATGTTTCATCGGAACTGCTTACTCAAATCATGATAAAAATTAGTGCAACTCCCTGCTTGTGCGAGTAGGGAGTACCGAGTAGTAGTAGACGTGTCCGTAATAGCACCTCAATAGGTACCTCCAACTCCATCAACCGAAACATAATTTGAAAAAAACAACACAAGTACAATTTTAATCCCGCCCTCGAAGTTTTTGGGTAAATTAATTCCATTAAAGCTAAGAAACCAAGAAAAATTAGGCCTACGCCATTCTAACCTCAGATTTATCATTCTGTGGTCTGAAATATTCTAAAAAATGGAATTAAAAACGAAAACTACTATCTGTCAGAAGTTCAAACCAGATGCTAAGTATTAGATCTCCAATCTAATGTTTCAAGGAGTCAATAAGCAAAGCTTGAAGGATAGGTAAACCTGGAACTACTCAAACCTTAACGAAAAAAAAAAAAGCGAATAGGTACAAAGTGCGAAAGTGAGAATCAGGAGCACTAGGGATTAATCGACCAGGTTATCCAGATCTAGAGAGAGAGAGAGAGAGAGAGAGAGAGTACCATGTTCGAGATTTTCTGCTGCTGAGTGAGTGATGGCTAGGAATTGCTCGGGGACCGCTTTCGAAGTTCAAAACGAAAAGAAATGACAGGCGTGATTTGAAAGCCTTCTCTCATACTTTTTGGTTCGTTTATTTCCGTCAGAATTACACTAACACCCACTGAGAATACTTCCGAAATAAATATTCTCCCCCTTTTTATGGACAATATCATTAACGTCCTCTATTGTGGATTTTTATTGCAAATGTACCCTTTTTATGCGAGTCAACCGTTTGCCAGCTTAACAGAATTTTCTGATAGTATCAGCCAATAGTTTCCCATAATTTCCGAGTTAGTCCTCGGTGGGAAAACTTTCCACTTCTAAGCGCATCCTTCACTTGATGACATATCCACACTGCTATGCGCCCTGACTTAATCCGTTATAAGCAATGTGTTAGCGAAAATTTATTGCATCAATGATTATAAACCGCATCACATAAGATATTAGGGCAAAGTGTGGGGGAAAACGTCGTACCACTGTGTTTATACCCATTTTTTGCCAAAATTCATAAAATCAATTTGTTGGTTAGAAGAAGGCCTTGAATGATGGTCTCAGGCCTTGAAAAGTCCCATGATCGGTCGTCCACAAAATCAGGCCAATTTGAACGCCACTGATGGAGTTGAGTTTGCAAAGACCTAGGCCAAATTTATGCCTAAGATTTCGTTATCACAAGCCCAAGCCCAAGAATGGCGGAAGACTTGGGTTGACCCACTAGATCTGAGTCTAGGCCAGTTTTTAGAAATAATAAGGCCTTCTAAGTGGGCTTAAACCAGTTAAAGCCCAAGTTTTCTTTTCAGACTTGGGCTCACATGGCTGATAAAGAGAAGAGGCCTATGATTCACCTTAAGTTTATGCCCAATTGATAAATGGGCCTACTTCCTTAAAAACCGTCATATATGGGCCTCGTTTGGCAAGAAAAGGCCTCAAGCTGCTCACAAACAGCTCAAAGGCCTAGAATGTTCTTGCTGGACAGACCCGAGTAAGCTGCTTACAAGCAGCTCAAGGTCTGCATGGACCCCATCCTTCAGCATGAAGCAAAGCCAAGGACAGGTGGCGTGCATGCAGCCCCTTAGAGCTACTGGTAAATGATTCATGAAGACCTAAGCAAGCTGCTCACAAGCAGCTCAAAGGTCTAAAATGTTCTTGCTGGACAGACCTGGATAAGCAGCTCAAGGTCTGCGTGGACCCCATCCTTCAGCATGAAGCAAGGCCAAGGACAGGTGGCGTGCATGCTTGCTGGCAAATAACTCATGCAAACCTAAGCAAGCTGCTCACAAGCAGCTCACCCAGGTCTAGTTGATTCTATGTTTCTTGATTTTTCTTCCGTAAGAAATCAAATTCAGAGGATTTAGAGGGCCCACAAGGGATGCAAGGACCAATACAATGGTAGGAAGGCTTGAAAATGTCTCGGTCTTCAGCATTGGTGGGCCTAGAAGGTGTTTATTCAAAAAGAAGCTTGAGTGGCAAAGCAACTCAAAAGCCCTAGATGCTTGAGGAGCTGAAAATCCTTTTGCCCTTTTACAAAATTTTATGCAAGAATGAAGGAATTTTCAGGCCTTGGCCATGTCTCTTGGAGTAAAGAGCACATTTTGGTCAAAAGAAAGGCCTCTCATTGGAGTATTTTGAAGCAGCTCAAGAATGCCACATGGCAGCCATGCATTGGAGCAATGGAAGCAGCTGAAAGCTTGAGTCCTGCCTATAAATCACAGTTTTGAAGGCCTTGGCCATGGTCCATGACTATCAAGCCCACGACTTACTCAATTTATCTTTCAATTGTCTTTACTTTCCCGTTCAATCTAGCACGGACTAGATTTTATTTTATTTCCTTTCATTTCCTTGTACCCAAACTTTGTTAAACCGATTCATAAAGTTTGTTTTCATTCCTTCATTAGCTTTCAGTCCTTTTCTTTTCTTTTATCCATTTTCTAACAATGGTTAGAAAATATTAAATCCTTATCTAGCAAAGGCGAACAACGAACCATCACGAGGCCTTACCCTTTGGGCCTAGCACCATCGTTTGAAAGAAGTCAGATTTTTGAGGCACGAAGGCCTTGAAATATAGTTTGGATTGCATTCCAGTCCTGACACGCCTGCATTCGAAGCTGATCTAGTTTTTGCACTTTTGTGGAGAAACACACTGATTGTTTTTAATGAACTATATTAGAGATGTTCTCACATGCTCGTATTGACATAAATACATCTCGCAAACTCACATTATTAAATGTAGTGTATTCTACCTTTAAGGAGTGTTCAAAATACCCGCAAAACCATACTTCCAAACCGTCTGGAAGACCGACCCGAGACGGTTAGAGCATCTCCAACCCTTATTTATTCTTCCAAAATGGAGGATGGAGGCAACATTGAGGAGTAATTTACTCCCTCTTTTCTTCACTTTTTATACATTTTGAGAGAATCTTGGATGGACTTATCTCCTTTTTAGAGATTTGGTCATTCTCCAAATTTACTTTTGGTCCTTTAAATTTGGATGACCAAATCTTTAAAAGGAGATGTGTCATAAAAAAAAAAGTACAAGAAGTGAAAAAAAAAGGAGTAAATTACAAAAAAATTCTTCAATGTGTCTCATTCATCCTCTATTTCGGAGAAAATGAATTGAAGTTGGTCGCGTGAGGAACGGGAAATGCTGCACCAGCCATCCTACACGGTGTAGTGCAGCCAATCTAGCCGTTCATCTCGGCACGAACGATTCGGATTTAATTCGTGCTCATATAAATCCGAGTCATTCATTATTCAGATTAAAATCCGAGTAGCTCATTGCCAAGATAGACAGCCGGATCACCCGCACTACATGTGCAATGCGTGGGTGCACTACAGAACCCCGGAATTGGGTTGCGGGTAGAAAAATCTCAACCCGCAACGGGTTGAGCGGAAAAGTCCGTCAACCTGACCCGTATCCAAACAAACCGTCGTCATAAAAGGCTACTTGTTTTGTTTTCTCTTCACAGCAGAAGAACCACTTGTTCTGCTTTTGCTTGCCTTCACTCCAACCTTTGCCTACAATATTCACACACTCTTTACCTCTTCCAAGTAGCCGGCTCCAGATTCTTCTCTTTTCAGAAACCCTAATACACACTCCATCCCTCTCTCTCTATCTCTCTATCTCTCTCTCTCTTTCTCTCTCTCCATACGTATACATACATACAGACATCTCTATCTATATACACCTTTTTGTTGAAGAAATTAGCAATGGAGGTTACAGTGGGCCAAAAGCACAAGCAGCAGTTCGTTGTAGACTCCGTCTCCGTGCTCGCTTCGCCTCCAAGGAAGATTTCCGCTTCGTCGCCGTTTGTTGCTCGTTTCGGCTTCGATTCCGGAGCTGCGGAGCTTCGATTCTTCGCAGAATCTGAACCGGACGAGGCTATTCACGTTGCTCTCCGGACTGCTCAGGTTATGATTTTATTAGTTGTTCGGTTTACAAACTTATTGTCATCTACGATTATCACTTAAAAAAAAATTGTAAATGAACAAGCAAAACTCGTTTGGCTACACTACTTATTTGATCATCTTTCTGGTGTCAATAAGAAGATAAGACAATAAATTTGTGGAAACTTTATGTCCAACCCGAGGCCAATTGGCAACAAGTGGGAGGTATCTCGTGTTGTTAAGTGATATCCCGTCTCATTCCATACCCAAACAATGTAGGACTATTGTCTAACAAAGTTGAGCTAAACCTTAACCTTCTAAGAAAATGAGCAAATAAGATGTGAACCAAACGAGCCCTTAGAATCAAATTGTTTGTTGGACCGCTTTTCCACCATTCCTCCTAAAACCAATTGGTGTTAGGGAGGTTTCAGTTAAGTCATTTATAGTATTCAATATCACACTCGCAAGTTTGTTTTTAGAGTGGTCGTAGGCAGGGCTGGCCCTGAGATTTTGGAGGCTTAAAGCGACTTTTAAAATTGAGGTCTTAAGTTTTCTAACAAAAAAAAAATCCAACATAGGTGGTTAGTATAAGATAAAAAGATTAAACATGGTATTTTAGTTTTCTAATTTAACTAAAATAATTTTTTTAATGTTCTATACCACTAAGTTAACTAAAATAAATTTTTAAATGTTCTATACCACTAGAGGAAAAAATTGAACATGACGAAGTACCCCTCATACACCACATTTTTTCTAACTAATCATGTTATTAACTTTAACCGTAAGAATTCTATTTTTAGCAATGAGAGAATTATTTATTTTAAGCATTTTTTTATCAAAGTTTGTTGAGTGAAAATTAATTATTCATAGTCAAAAGTATTTTATTTGTGAATTTGATATTAGAAGTTGAAAATAAAATTGAAATAAATGAAAGGAAACAAAACTTATCAAAACACTTATCGTGCAAAAAAATTGAATATAGACTTTGAGTAATATCTATAATCACTCAAGCATAACTAATTTAGAATACAAGGGATGCAAGAATTGTGTGATACCGACCTAGATCTAATTACAGAAAATAAGAAAAAAAATTAGTTTGCCAAAAGACAAAGGGCCTCCTGCGCCAGTGAAAAAGAGTGAGTTTTGGCAAAAGAAAAAGATTCTCCTGGGTGTCGAACCTGGAATGCTAAGGTTTTAGAAAGACTGTCGGACCATCAGTGCTAGCACTCAACATATTAAAGCATGGAACAACTTATATATGTATATATATATATACATACACTATTATTATTATTATTATTATTATTATTATTAAAACTCGCATATGGAAAATGTGGCCCATTTTTAGATGAACTTTCGGAGGCCTAAAGTGGCCGCACCCTGAGCTTTAGCTCAGGGCCGGCCCTGGTCGTTGGGCAGCATTGTAACCAAATCTACGGGGGCACTCTAAACCCACCAATCCCTCCTTCACAATGATGCTACTGCACTTGAACCCTTGACTTCCTAGCTCTAATATCACTTTTCCACCATCTCTCCTGAAACCAATTGGTGTTAGGAGGGTTTCAATTAAGTCTTTTATGGCATTTGACATCGCACCCACAATTCCGTAACTTTCTGTTTTTAGAGCAGTCGCATGCAATGGTGTTGTGTAACCAAATCTATGGGGGCACTGCGAGCCCAACATTTGTGGATATCCAAAAGGAAGTATTTTAAAGCATAATGTCTGTACCAGACCAGGCAATAATACTTGACCAAGTGAGACAGTGTTCATGGAAGCTTCTTTGTTGAACTTCAGTTTCATTTTTGTTTAATGCACTTTCTACTGAATGCGTGAAAGACGGAATTCTATTCATTTTTGTATTGATCACAGAGTTTGAATGACAAATTGATTTCATTATTGCATGGAAAATAGTCTACTTGAAGAGGTTAAGCTGGTTGATTGATTTATTCTTTTGTACTTTTATCTTTTTTCAGCTTTTCAAGCTAAGTCCTGTTCAATCAGTATGCATAACTGAAGGGTCTGAAACCAGTAAAGAGGTATGCAAATTGAAATTTCATTTATCCATTATGTTTCTTGTCTGATATATATCCATATAAGTATTTGGATTTTAATGCTTCTAACTCCAAACTAATTGCCAAGGAATGGAAAGAGTAAAGACCATTTAGGCTCATGTACTCGTTTTGGAGTTTACTTATCAAAAAAAAAAAAGTTTTGGAGTTGAAAATTAACCAAGTGCATAGAAGATTTAACACAGCCTGCATGTGCAACCCCTTAACTCATATGTTCAAAGGTAATCGAAGGATTCTGTATCTATGGGATCAAAAGGAAATCAGGGGAGGCAGCACCATTATTTGAGGGGGTCAAGCGACCCCCCTGGCTCCAAAAAATGCAGTAAAAATTTCTCCTTTTTTTACATATAGATTAAATTTTCTTTAGTATTGTCTGAACTAGATCACTCGTGCAAAGTAAAAATAAACAAAATTCTAAAATCACACACTTGCAGTGTATACCCCCCACAATGGGACTGTGTGCTTAAGTGTTTGTGTACCAGTACCACAATGGGAGTTTGTGCTTAAGTCCTTAAGTGTTTTGTGTATGTGTGGGTATACACTGCAAGTATTTGGGGGGAGGGGGTTTGCGATTTGTAAAATATTTCAAAGTCCAATTAAATTTGGGTAACTCAATAATGTAGCCCAACAAACCAAAATAAGCCCAGCCCAATACATTTTAGAACCTAAAAGATAGATTGGTACACGAATAAAGGGGGAATCTGTATATGCATTTTCCTTTTTCTTATAATATATCTCGCCAAGTTAGGATTTATTTTTTGCATAGAGCTTTTCGTCATTGACACATCATGTATTTTTGTCAATGCTGGGTGAAAATCGTGGAGCATCTCTTGGAGGAAATAAAGCATACTTGTTGCTGAAACAATAAGTGTTCAAATCTTAAGAGTCTTGCCCGAGAGAGCATTTGAAAACTAGCTTTGATAGAATGCTAAATTGGCAATGAGTAGAGAGTCTGCCCATGCTCATATTAGCTTTGACGAATGACCAATGTGGGACGAGATCTAGCATGTCATAGATACTATATGATTTGGTCACAGGATTTGGCAGCATATGCATCTTCTATCTCCTTTCCCCTAGTGGTTTAGCTAACTTGCTTGAATGCAGTTCACAGAACACCCTGATTTGAGGGTTATCAAGTCCATACTTCTTGTTGCGTAAACTGAAAATTCTACCACCGATATAGGCAAAACATGATGATTTTGTATTTTTGTGGCTCTGTGATATACAGTGGTTTGCGCTCCGGAATATCCATGTTTGTTAACGTTTGTACTTTTGCACCAGCAATCATATTCAAGGGGAATCACCATTCAATTTAGGAAGGACGAGGAAAGTAGGGCCTTCCATTGTGCATTTGAGCAATGGAAGAAGGAAGTTGTTTTTCAAGGTGCTCTTTTGATTTCCATCTGCAGATTTTGTTGAAAAGCTTAATGGAATGTAGTCAAATGTTATACAACCCTTTTGTCATAATTTGATGGAACTCAGATTTTCACTGTCTACATTGCATTTGCGGTTGTTGCACAATTGAGTCTTTTTTGGTCATCTTTAGTGATTACCTATAATTTGAACAAAGAATGATTTGCGTCTCCCATGGAACCTTTAATGAGTTTGAACCGTATATGGAAATCAAATGATCCTAAGGAGACCGAGGACTTTTGTGTGATTTATCCGTGTTAGACATTCATTGGGTACTTGCACCTCGTGATACTCCAAAAGACGTGTATACTCAGTGCAACAGTCAAGATTTCTGAAAGTTTCCAGTATTTTTGTTGCTAACTGTCGCAAACAAATTTAGATTTTTAGACACTCGGCAAGTTGCAACTATTAATACAAGAAAATATCATAATAGTTGGGAACTTGGGATCAAAATCAGTTGCAAATTATTATTTGAAGGGGTCTAATTGATTTGGGTATTTTCCTCGCAGGATCATGTTTACAAAATGGCACATTTTCAGCTTCTAAAAGCAAATTTGATGAGAAGATAGAGCCATCTTCTGCCAAAATGTATTTTCACTACTATGGACAGCTACTACACCAGCAAAATATGCTACAGGATTATGTGAGGACAGGTATCAGCAAGCTTTGATTTGCCGGTGTTTTGCTTTCGCTTTAGCTGTTCACATTCTGGATTTGTTATTAGAAATTATATTCCAAGGTTTATGCACCATTGTGCTGGTAAAATGCTTTGTACTTATGCGAGCCTTTTGCTGTTCTGGAAACCTTAAATTTGCCTTCGTCTATATAGTGAACGTTTATGAATCATAAGGTGCCTGCTTGAGTCACATGATTAGCATACCCTTTTTCGAACAAAATAAGACGGCAAAATTTGTTTTCTTTTCAGGAACGTATTATGCTGCTATAATTGAGAACCGAGCAGATTTTGTTGGTCGTGTGGTGGTCGACGTTGGTGCTGGTAGTGGTATTCTGTCATTATTTGCTGCTCAGGTTGCCTTAGCTTTCTCTGCGGTTGTGCATGAAAATAGACTGCTGATAAATATGTCTATGCACTATTGGTTCTGTAGAATTGAAATCCTTTTCTTCCATCCTGGTCCCCCTTCCCTTCCTCTTTCTTATATCAGGCTGGTGCCAAACATGTTTATGCGGTGGAAGCGTCTGAAATGGCAGAATATGCCCACAAACTTATTGCTGGGAACCCGTCTCTGGGTGAGAGAATTACGGTGAGACTTTCGTTCTCCTAAGATTCAGGTTAAATGGTACTTTGGTCACTGTGCTGTTTCTCAGTCTTTTGCTGCAAGTTTTCATTTAATGTAGGTAGTCAAGGGTAAAATTGAAGAAGTTGAACTGCCAGAGAAAGCAGATATTCTAATCTCTGAGCCAATGGGTGAGCTTGAATTCAATGTCCTTGCATTTGTTCTTAATGATTCTCATAAACTGAAACTGTGTGTGATGTTGGATCAGTTACTTTAATTTCTGATTCATGCGCTTAGTTTTTTATGCTCTAGTCCTCCGTTTCTTCTTCCCCTCGCCCCCCCCAAACTACTTCAATTTCTGATTAACACACTCAGTTTTGACTGCTTTATTTATCCTCCATCTCGTGCCCAACAACTACTTCCCATTGATTGCTATCTTAAGCAAACTTAGACCTCCCACCTGATTCACATGGGAATCAGACGGACTGTGGAAAAGAGGGATTTCAAGTATCAAACGGACTCAGGACCTTTTGTTAGTGTTTGGAAGGGCATATCTCTCGAGCTTCTATGAATGCATTAGTGTTGAGAGCTCAAAGTGGAATTCTAGTTGGTAGCTGGTTTTGGGATCTATTGCTTTGGTAGGGACTGTTGGGCTCCTTTTATCCTATATCTTAATAGTTTTGTGGATTTTTGCTTTCATGGCAATATTAGGGTTGGTTTGTGTACCATCTGGATCTGTTCTTGATCTGGAATGGATGCAGGAAGATAGGCTTTATATCCCCTTTCCTCTTTTTTTTGTTTGCCCTTACATAGGGAGACCATTCCTAGTTTCCTTCTTGAAGTTCCATTCTAAGATTTCTTTTTCCATGAAAATGAGGTTGCTAAAAGGTGAACAAATTCCTTTGGGTCTGTTTGATTAGTAAGAAAAATAAAATGGAAAGTGAAAATGGTAGAAAGTGAAGTGAAAGAAAAGAAAAAAGAAAAAATATTTTTTTCTCACATCCATTTGATTAGAATGGAAGTTTTGCCAGAAAATAAGATATCCTTGTTTGGGGAAGAATAAAATTGCTGAAATTAGAAAAGAAAAGGTGGAGGGAAGAGGATAAAGAAGGAAGTTAGAGTAATTGTTGTTGATTTTCTCGAGAAAATAAAATTTCCCTGCACATTTTGTGAGAAAAAGTAAAGCAAGCTCTCATGCTTTAGAGGGTTATACAGGAAAGTTCACTTTCTAGGATATTCTTGCTCAGTGAACACAAAAAAAAGTATTTTTTTTTCTTTTTCTTGCATTTTTACCATTATCTCGCTAATCAAACGGACCTTGCTTTTTCTTAGCTAAAATTACCAACCAACATGACAATAATTGATAGTGTTGCTCTGTTTTATAATTTTGTTGTTAACATTTGTAAGGTTGTAACAATGAAGTATCTCTTTAGATAGTAAGATGATGGTCGTTTGAAGTACAATATGTCACTAGTTTTACCATTTTTGTTTGTTGTCTTTATTGATTCCATTATACTCTATTAATTTGTTCAACTGATGCTGGATTTTCTTGAGTTGGAGACGAGTGCTTTGTGGAAGTTTGCTTCTTTGTGGAAGTTTGCTTCTTGTTTGTTTTAGTAAAATTGTTCAAGATGCTGTTCATTGTTAGTTCTGCCTTCTTAACAACCTTAAGTGTCGAGAAACTATCTATGCTAGCGATGGGGAGACTATATGTTGTGCAACATGCTAGTATAATCACTTGGGATCTTTTCTCTTTGTGTAGGTACATTGTTAGTTAATGAAAGAATGCTGGAGACCTACGTAATTGCAAGGGATCGGTTTCTTGTTCCTAATGGAAAGATGTTTCCTACGAATGGAAGGTGGTTTTGTGGGTCTCATTTCCATTTGTATTATTGCTTTACCTACCCAATCAATGAAAACTGTTGGATGGTTGTCAGTGTTATATATTCATGGATTCTTCTTGAAGCCTTTTTAGCCAACTGCTCGACTAGGTTATGTTAAGAAGTATGGTCACTTCTACGAAGGTGCAATCTTTGTGTCAACTATGTATTTGACACCAATGCTCCTTGAATAATCATCAGCAAGAGTTGGGCACGTACTAACAAGTCATATTATGGTTTAATCCTTTTTGAACTGGACAGTCTGCACGTTTCAGATACCTGGGTTACCCAGACAGACTTGACGTAAATCACAAGTTGGAAAAAGTAATTTGGAATTCAAATGAAATCAATATTATGGATATATTACCCTTTGTATCTCGTACTTAAGGCTTTATAACTTTTAAGATTTCTAAAGATTAAACATCCGATTTGCTGAAGAGCATTGCACAGTAGATATTAATATTTGTTTTTTCTATTCGCAGTTCTTTTTCCATAATGTATCAGCTATTATCGTTTCCATATCTGTGTTTCTTAGTCCTTATGTGAGCTCTTGTGTTGACTGTAATGCTTGGATTAGCATACCAACACCTATTCTTTTTGAATTGTGTTATTTTTGCATCCTGTATTCCTGTGCATGTAGATACTATGTACTAGTGTAGTTGGGGCAACCAGGCAGATTTTTAGAATTACAATTTGGTTGTTCTTCCTTAGAGTAGTTCTTGGTTAGTAGTTTTCTTATGTTCCCCCCTGAAATTAGTGTCTTTTTTGTGATATGGAGTTACTACATGTAGTGTGCTGTAAATTGTTCTCGTCTGACACTGGCTCTTTGTACGCATTATCTCTTTCATTGGGTGCTTGCGTGTGTTGGTTCTCTATATTTTTTGGGGTGACATGGATGCATGCATAATTGATTCATTATACTAATAAGAGTCCTTGTGAGTGTCTTCATTCCTTTGTTTTATTGTGTCTTCTTGTGTGTGAGTTATTAAGGTTTTGACGTTTTAAAAGTTGATGCCCTTGCAGAATACATATGGCACCATTCAGTGATGAATATTTGTTTGTTGAAATTGCAAATAAGGTATGTGAGTTGATTTTGTTCAACCATATGTACGTATCAAACTGCAGTTGAATTTTTGCCACCAATTCATCTAAAAATTTAGGATTCTAGAGAGAGGGGGACGTTACTATTAATATCATAGGTTTTAGTTTGATACCATATCGAATTGTTTACCACCAAGTTCATCAGAACTTTAAGCTGTTAGAGAAAGGGCAAATTTGTTACTTGTGCTCTCAACAATTACTCTGTCCTTCGCACTGGAAATCAAAGTTTGGAACAACTTGTGTAATTTTCTTCCATATAGTTTCCTATTTCAGCTTGCAAATAGTGTTTTTTATTTATTTATTTATTTTAATCTTTCCATTACAAAGTTCTTGAAACAGTCTTACACCCATTGGCATGCAAAATACTAGTGCATATAAACCAAACCAAACCAAACCGAGCCTTAATCCCAATCACTCGGGGTCGGCTACATGAATCCTTTTCCTCCATTGAGCTTTGTCGAGGGCCACTTGTTCACACAAACCTACTATACTCATATCGTTGCGCACCACAACATCTAATGTCAATTTAGGTCTATCCCTCCCCGTGGCATTGCTACCCAAAGCTATCTTATCCGCTCTCTTAACTACTGCATCTCCTGGTCTACGGTAGACATGCCCAAACCACCTTAGCCTATTTTCCCTCAACTTCTCTTCCATGGGTGCTACACCTACCATCTCACGAACCGTTTCATTTCTAATCCTGTCTCTTCTAGTCTTACCACACATCCACCTCAACATTCTCATTTCCGCTTCACTCATCTTGTTCACCTGTTGTTTCTTAATAGGCCAACATCCACCTCAAAATACTAGTGCATATACATGCTGCTATTACTGTAGTAATTAACATGCAGCAAGGAACTAGAAAGGTACTAGGTCAATGATTATTGAATATAATTGCGGTAAGACAACCTGGACTGCATGTAAGCTCTGCTTTGCCATCTGATATTTCGACTTTGCTCTTAACAAGTAAATAGGCTGGGCCCTTGTGCTCCTTTTAGTTCAAGAGAAGATTTTGTTCTTTTTGGAACCTCTTGTTCGGTTTAGTGAATTTAAGGAAGGGATATTATCGGTCATCTTTGACAATGACATTCTTACTCTTATCAATGTAGGCTCTCTTTTGGCAGCAACAAGATTATTATGGGGTTGACCTAACTCCCTTATATGGATCTGCATTCCAAGGATATTTTTCTCAGGTCTGTATAACTTGCACATGCCACATGTTTTGTTACTTTAAGATGGTTTTCTTGTTATGCCGCCTCGGCTTTCCACAGCCACAACTGCATCGTTGTGCATTTTATGTGCTGAACCCACTCTTGTCGTGCTTATCATCTTAAAGATTTAGTTGTGGCTACTCTTTATTGTCTTCCTTCATTATTTATTCTAGATTTGTAGAGTTAGGTTAGTTAAGGTGACAGTTTATAATTATTTTGCAACAGCTAAGACTATGCTAGGGAAAATGGTTTTTTTTAGTAGAAGCTGGTGTTAATGGTGCTTTGATGCTACATCTTCTTTTTGTCAAGCAAAATGCCTCTTTTGCAAAATCACCCGGAAAAACTTAAAAGCATGGGAAGGGTACTTGGTAAAATATGCATTTAACACCTTTAGTCATGATTATTTAATGTGAAATGACTATTTTCTTGGAACTTCATTTTCATGTCACACTACAACACGGAAGGGATATAGCGAGGATTCAATTTCCTCGCTGAAGAGCCTGATTTCCTCGCAAAATGTATTAGCGAGGAAATTTTTCCTCGCTAGTTTTCCTCGCTAAAAGCTTGTCGCAAAAGGTATTTGCGAGGAAAAATATATTTCCTCGCCTATTCTAACACAATTGGCGAGGAATTGTTTCCTCGCTAATTTTATTTGCTGTAAAGGCTACGAATTTACTAATGGGCGAGGAAATTTTTCCTCGCCAATTATAGTTTTAGCAACGAAATTATTTTCCTCGCTAAAAAAATTGAAATCCAAAAAGAAGGTTGTTTCTCCGCGGCTACCAGCACTCGAACCTTGGACGTTGCTTATGGGAGGCGAAACACTTACCAACTGCACTACGTTACACTTCTGATGAAAATGTTGAACTTTTTAATATATATCATAGTTTTAGCATGTTTTTCACCTCTCCAACTTACTTTCTTCAACATTAATTATGATCTTTCGACTTTTTGCAAATTCGTAGCACAAGTTTAATTTCTTATTTGTTGGCACAAGAATTTTTTTGGGTTTTTTTTTTCCTTTGTTAATCCTAATCTATACTGTCCTAGAGGACTTTGGGAAGGGGATGAGACTTACGGGGATCGAACCCTGCCTATGTACAAATATGTAAAGGAGGCCAATTGCATTGCACTCCACTCCACATGCATAATTTTTTTGGTTGAAACATGTTATATTGTTAACTAACAACGACAACTTTTGAAGGACTAATCATATGTGTTATTATTCTAATTATTTGATAGGATTATCCTACCTTTTATTGAATGACTATTTTGTTGTCATAAGCACAAGATATATTTTAGTACGTATCACATTATGAATGACAAGAGGCATCAGTGTCGTTAATGTTTAAAAGTGAGTTTGGGCTTTTTCTTTTTTGCCAAATACAAAGGGTAATATAGATTTGTAGCTTATTTTTTAATAGCTTTTTTTCATCATTGCTATAATAATATGAACAAAATTTGTAAATGTTCAGATCATCCAAAAAGCACTATAGACAATATATTTTTAAAAAATTCATCTTTAACAAATTTTTTAAAATTTTCAATTGCCCTATATCTCTCAGACACACAATATTAATATGTATATATAAAAATATGCAAGATACTTTCAAATTTGCATTTGAAATTAATTTTTAACATACTTATCTGTTACAAAGGAATGCCATTAGAACCACTTAAGTTGGTGGTTTGAATAAAAATCAACAACGGTTTACAAAAAAAAAAAATTCTTTACTGCATAAATGCATAATAGATATGAAATTGCATATATTCCTGGATCGCAGTAATGTAGATGTTTTGAAAATAGATTTGTGGTGATCTAACTTCGAGATATTTTCAATACAACATCACTTCAAGATGTTTTTAACGTTGTCTTTTGTTGAGTTTTTCATTACTATAGGATAAATCATCAATATCTACACTTCAAGACACTCAACTACTATGAGACAACATTTTTTCAGAATGTCTTTAAAAACAATTTATTGCACCAATAAATTTTAGAACAATTTGAATAAACTGACATTGTTAACAATTAATTTAAAATGAAAAAAAGTGAATACATTGAATTAGTGAAATATATCATTCATTACTAATTAGAATAAGAAAAGTGACGAAATAATTTTTTCCCATTATCACCTTTTTTTAAAAATAAATTTGATGATGGTATTCGACTATATAGTTTATTATGTCTTTACCATCATGATATTACAAATACATCTAAACATAATTAATAATGACATATATATCAAAAATTAATAAGTCGTAAAAAAGGCGAGGAAATCTGTTTTTCCTCGCTAGAAAGTGCCCTTTGGCGAGGAAATCTGTTTTTCCTAGCTAAAAATGGCCTTTTAGCGAGGAAATCTATTTTTCCTCGCTAAAAATGGCTTTTTGGCGAGGAAATCTGTTTCCTCGCAAGAAAAGGCAAGGAAATTGAATTTCCTCGCAAATAATGTACTTTTCGCGTCAAAATCCATTTTCCTCGCCATATTTCCTCGCCAAAGCTCTTTCGTGTTGTAGTGTCAGATTTATTCCTTTCTACATTTGATTTTGTTCGTGATTATTCCAATGGTGGTCATTTTACATGGACTTCTAATCCAGTGGATCTGAAATCTTTGACATATATTCTACCTTCTAAAGAGTCAATTCTTGTTGAAGCTGAACAATTTCGTTGATATACTGGGATGAATTGACAATTTCACTAAGGGGGAGGAAAAGACTGCGAGCAGCTTTAATGTATCAAGTAAACTCGGTCAATGTCAGCATTAAAATTCAATAAGTGTTGGAAGGAAAACAATATTGGAAGGTCATTGATACCTCGTTCGTTTAACGGTTTTGGATTTTGGATTCTAATCAATATCCTATTTCTCTGCAATCATTATTCTCATTTTTCTCTCTATCTCTCTCCGATCATTACCCCTATTTTCAATCATTACTCTATTTCTCTCTACACTCATTACCTACAAATCCAAATCCAAAATCACAAAACGAACGGGGTCGCAACTTTCATGCATAATGTGCATGTGTGCCTGTGCCTTTCTGCCTTGTTTTATTGGTTGTTATTTTCTTGTGCCCGTTATTAGTACGGCAACCTATTAGCAGTGATCTTTATTGCCCCTTCACGTGCCTAACCATCAACTTCTACCTGTACAGCCTGTGGTGGATGCTTTTGATCCTAGGGTATTGGTGGCTCCTGCCATATCTCATGTGATAGACTTCACTTCTATAAAGGTATTAGTTCACTATCAGAATAAGAACATCCACTTACGGACCACAATACTTGTTCTCTATTTGGATGCCAATATTTTGATAGCAAGACTCTTCTAATTTGATTCTGCAGGAAGAAGATTTATATGAAATTGATGTTCCCCTGAAGTTTATAGCCTCTGTGGGTGTTAGAATTCACGGATTGGCGTGCTGGTTTGATGTTTTGTTTGATGGAAGGTAATCATTTGATGTTGATCAATTATGTCATTTTTTTTCACGTCTGACAAAGCGAGATATCCCTCATGCTTCAGTTGTGGATTCTGTTAAATGTTCTTAGTTCTTACCACTCTTATGCTCCGCTTGTTTCGAGGAAAAAAATCAATGTGATATGTTTTCTGTTGTGAACCCAAAATGAGTTGACAGGATGTTGCAATGAAAACATTTTCTGGGTGAACGGCGAAGTTTGATTACATTGGCTGTTTTCTGTTATGACATGAAAATGTTTTCTGTTGTCTTCTGCAGCACTGTACAAAGGTGGCTGACCACTGCTCCTGGCGCCCCTACAACCCATTGGTATCAACTCCGTTGCATTCTCTCTCAACCACTTTATGTCATGCCAGGACAAGAGATTACAGGCCGACTCCACATGATTGCGCACAATGCCCAGAGCTATACGATTCATCTAACAATGTCAAGTTAGTGTTTGTGTCCTTTTTTTATTGGTTGGGTGGAGCGAGAAAAGAAAAGAAATAAGAATCCTATCACTTGGTGGATGAATAAAAATGGTGAGAAATCATGAGAAGTGAAGAGAAATTGATGACTATATCCAAAGCCTATTTTGCTTCTCGCTATTTCTCACCGAACTTCCAAAATTTGGTGAGATATCATCATCCTTTCTTTTCTCTCCAAACATCTCCATCCAAACCGAATGTTGTGCAATTTTTTTTCTTTATTCCTAGTTTTGGAGAAGGATCTAACTAATCTTTAATGAACTTGAATAGCTAAAATGTGGGGCCCTGGTGCTGGACAAGGGGGAATACTTCAGACATCATCCTGCAAACTTGATCTGAAAGAGCCCTATTACCGAATGTCTCAACCGCAACCCTACTCAAACACGCAAGATCAGTCAACACATAACCTATTAAATACACAGGTAATGAGGTATCCTTCTCATCGTGTTATGATCTGTATGGTTTGGGCAGTTAATAAGATGACCTGTCCACGTACTATTTTGAAAAACACTTAGACTTCCATAAGAATTTCGAATTATTCAAAAAATGGTGGAAACTATAGGCTGTGTTTGGAATCTTTGGATCTTGGATTTGTTGAGAAAGAGAAAAGCTGAGGGAAGCAATGTTAATTTGTCAAAGGGAAATCCCATTTTCTTCTCCATCCACCAGATATTATTAGTCCAAATGTGGCCTTAGGGAAATGCAATTGCATTCTTTCCGAACCTCCCTGGAGTTGGAATTGAAAAAGGAAAAATGGTCGTGTTCTTCATATTGTGAGAGATGAACCACTTCAAGTAGAAGAGTCATATACTTCGATGATAGGAATTCTCAAGCAATCCCCTTCCACTATAAAATGTTATGTCCTGAAAAGAGATCGCAGTAATAAACGCAGAATTATGCATGCACGTTCTTTCTACTGTATCACAACAAACTCAACATCCAACGTTTGACATTCCCACATAATTTGTTTGACAATCTTTTACTAAAAAATCAGCAATCAATCATATCCATGCTGTTGAAGTTCACAAACCATGCAATGCATGTCTTTGACATATACTCCAAAATGTTTTGTTTGTGGTGTTGCCGATGTTTATGTAATTTATGTTCTGTCATTCAAACTCTAATCCTAGGTGACTTGGTTTACTCCTCAGCAGGATACACAAATACAATCCCGGGATGAAGAATTATCCGAGTGGATGCAGGAACCGTCCTTAAATTTTGATACTGAGCTCCATTGAGTCCCTGTAAAAAAAACAAAGACATCCTTGTCTTGGTGGTGTGCAATAAACCTTCAGACGAACTCCAATGTTTTCAGATAATTGCTCTTGCCATAGGCAGTGAATTTACATCAATACCTGCAGTTCAATCACCCTTTTTCTTTCCCCTGTAATGTATAGTATCAAAATGGTTAGAGAGCATTTATCTAACAAGTTACTAGCCTCAGTTTGACCTGTTAAAATTACACAAAGCTTCGTGCTAATTGCCTTCTATTTGGAATCAGGTCTGTCAAACTACTAAATTTTAGCAAACTTCCAAACTAATCAATCATCTTGCCCACCCGTTGTGGTTTGGGTGTTTGACCTCTGGTGCAGGCCCCTTGGGCCTTCTGTCGTGGTGCCACTCTTTAGTGGCGAGACTCTTAGGCCTGCGTCAGCTGAGCTGGCTCTCACATTGGGAATTTGGGTATTGTGTGTGTGTGTTTAAATGGTCCATTATGCCTCTCCCTAGTAAGCAATTGCATAGGTGAGTTGGTTTGTGGAATTACCCTCTTGCCCTCCTTCAAAACACGTTATAAGCAAATGTGTTTTGCCTTCAAAAGCATCCAAACCTCCAATTTTAACTTTCTAGATTTTTTATTTTTTAGAGAGAGACATAGGGAGGGGGTGTGAATACAGAGGAAAATTTATCTAGGCCTTTGACACTGTTAAGTGATGTCCCAAATTTAATTTTCACCCCACGTCTTTTAGTGCATAGAATGGGACCAACGTTAGCGTGCATCGACACGGGCATGGAAAAAATTAAACGATATTTTTCATCAATTAGCGTTGTGCCCATTTGATACACAAGGCCGAAAAAATACTAATGCGCTTTTTTTGGTCCAGTGTCACTGAGTCAGAGTGAGAAGTGATAAAAAATTTCACAGAATACACAGTTTCAAAGAATGCATGTCTTCAAAAATAAGCTTCAAACTACCTTACAATTCCTTATATATGAAAACGAAAATGAAATCGATCTTGAGAACTTACCCCAATTAGGGTAGGGCAGAACCCGCCACGTCTGTGAGCTGTGAGCTGGAGGATGTGCATCAAACAGGCACAACGCTCGTAAAAGACAAAATAGAATGTGGATTCAGCCAAGGAATATTAGGTTTTGATGTTAATTTTTTAAATTTTAAATTCCACTTATAATGATGAAGCAATAATCCACAAAAACGGATGAAAGACAAACAAATGGATTATTTAGCCAAAAAAGCCCTAAAATTGAATAAGATAGAGATATAGACTATGTCACACAATTCGTGTGCAGGAGAGCGAGTGTGAAAGATTATTTGAAATATATCCTAAATTATTAAAATTCACAAGAAAGCATACGGCATTTCGAAGGATTACGTTACTTAGGATAACATACTCCAGTAATACTTTTCTCCTGGTTTTGTTTGGTTGCTGCATCAATATGGTTACCCAGTTGAAAACCCAACCCATAAAAGCGCATGGGAAAAATTCAAAAAAATCCCTGAACTTTGAACCCAATGTCAAACAGGCACCTGAACTTAAATAAACTTCAATTGAACACCTGAACTTTCACTCCGTTATTCAATTTATCCCCTTTCGTCTCAATCCGTAACTTTCCTAACGGCAACCGCTGAGCTGGACATAACAGACACAACAAAACATTAGAGGGAGAAATTGGAGAGAAACAACAGTGATCTGGCACCTTTTTAAGGCTCCATTCGGCTAAATAAGCATACTGGCTTATTTTTTGTCCTTATTCAATTTTTTTTTGTATTTTATTTTGTCATTTTTTGGGGATTATTGCATCGTCATGAAAAGAGGAATCTAAAAAGTAACAAATTACAATCGAAACCTTTTTTTTAATAAAGATAAAAATAAGTCAATAAGCCAATTTTTTCGTCTTTATTAAAAAAATGGATTTCGATCATAATTTTTTACTTTTTGATTCATCTCGTTATGATGTTGCAATAATCTCCAAAAATTGACGAAAAACTAACAAATATGAAAAAAAGTTGAATAAAGATAAAAAATAAGCCAATAGGCTTATTTAGCCGAACAGGGCCTTAAAAATGTGCCAGATCACTGTTGTTTCCCTCCAATTTTTCCCTCTAACGTTTTGTTCTGTCTGTTAGTGTCCAGCTCAATGGTTGCTGTTAGGAAAGTCACCGATTGAGACGGCAGGGGATAAATTGAATAACGGAGTGAAAGTTTAGTGTTCAATTGAAATTTATTTAAGTTCAGGTGCCTATTTGACATTGGATTCAAAGTTCAGGGGTTTTTTTGAATTTTTCCCAAAGCGCATATCACTTGGGCTGGACAGAAGCTTCATAGCCTCTTTGTTTGGTTGGGCCTATACAAATCTGGTGGTACAGAGTTAAGCCGAGAGTACACGTTAGAACATCTCCAACGGGAGATGTCAAATCCTATATGGACATGTTAACGGTAAAATTTGACATCAAAGTTTAATCCAATCCAACAGCCTTCTTTGATGCCAATTCCTACGTGGATTTGAAGGCAAGCCTTCTCATGCCAACTTTAACAACCTCCCTCCTCCATGTCAAATTTCAAAAATGACCATTTGTATTTTGATATAAGGGTTGGAGAGGGATAATTTGATGTCAAATAAATAGAATTTGACATTAAGAATTGAAAAAAAAGGCTTTAATGTCAAATTAGAGATGTTAAATGCCACATCAGCCTTTAAAAAACGTTTGGCATCTCCGATATCAAGCCATCGATTGGAGATGCTCTTTTATAACGAACCAGAAGCCTCGCATTGAAGCTTCAGTGACATTGAAGCAGTGCAATACGCCACCATCTCCTCATCCATGGTGGGTGCGCAGTGCGCCACCTTCCGCCACCCACCGTCTACTAACCTCTTTCCACCATCTAGAAAACCAATAATCATACTTTGTTCCATTTCCAATCCCTTCCCATCAAAACCCACAAAAAGAAAAAACCACCTCCGCCAGAAACTCCTCGAAACCCTAACAAACCCTGTAATTCCCAAAACACCCCCCAAAAACTCTGTAATCCCGTTTGAGTCCCCTCAAGAAGCACAAACACCCGTGGCGAAGGAGTCAGAAGAGACTCAAGAACTTCAGAGTTTAACCTCGGAAGCAGCTGCTGGAGTTGTCAGGGGCAAGTTTGGTAATTTTCCAATAAGGTCGGTATTGTTGTTCTTGGTTGGAGCTTTTGTTTTCCAGGCAATTTGTGCTGTTTGGGAATCTGGGTTAGTTAATTCTGCCCGGAAAGATGAAAACTTGGATAGTGGAAGTGAAGAAACTAGGGTTTCGGAATTGGGTGTGGATGGAAATGGTGAGGAAAGATCAGTTGTTTTTTTGACTGGAAGCGAAGATCCGCTGGGAGGGAGATTGTGGTTTAGACAAGTTGGAAATGGGTTTGTGGGTGGTTCTGAATTTGAAAAGAAAATTAATGAAATTCGGGCGATGGCGAGGGAGGCGCGAGAGAAAGAAAGATTGGATTCGGCTGGTAATGTTGATGGTGTTAAAACTGGCATTGAGTTGGAGGTGGAAAGAGAGTTGGATAATTTTCGAAAGAGTAGGCCAAAAAGCAGTGAGAAGGCACAGGAGGATGAGAAGAAGCCAGGCTCAATAATGTTTAAACAGAAGTACCCATTTAATGAAATTGCCAAACCTGAAAATGGGAATGGTAACGTCTAGAGAACCCACTTCAATTTATTATTTGGGAGGATTTGTTCTTATATACTACTAGTTTTTTGTATTCAATTTTGTTTGACTACTAGACAAGTTTTCTGATTGTTTTGCTATGTTTCGCTACTTGTCCATCAGTGCTTGTCGTATCCTTGAATAAGTGGAAACATTTTTGTCAGATTATATATATCATTTTGAACCTATGAAATGGAACACTTCTACATTTTACATTTTCAAATGACTTTTTTTTTAATATTTAGGTTCCACGCAGGGGAATGGAATTCAAAGGCCTTTAGTTAAAGGTGTGAGTTCAAGCAACTCATCCATAGGAAGCAAACGAGCAGGAGGCAAAGTCGAAGATAGACGCTCAGATGACAAGGCTGATTTGTGGTGGTTGAGTCTTCCTTATGTTCTAGTACGTGATTAGAAATGTTGCATCTTCAGTTTATTAGTTTATTTTTCCACTTTGTATTTTACTATTATCTTTAATGGGATCCCGAGATGAGTACTAGGCTTTTAGCATCTAAGAAGAAACATGTTTGGACATTTGAGACAAAGGAAAAGTTATTAAAACCTTCAAAACTTGGACAAGATTGCCGATGATGCAATGGATATGCTCTTGTGGGATGTCACATGAAATTTCAAGTTCTGGCTTCACCCCATTGAGGCTGGTGAGATGATGTTGAAATAAATTTTCCGAGCACACCTGTAATAGATGTTTGAAACATGTGATGGCGCAGATAATTTGTAAGCTCAAGCGGTTTTCTTCTCGTTGCTCAAATGCTGTTTAATAGGTTGAAAGTTTATACTTTATACTGTCTTAACGTGCTGCCGTAACATGCTCTAGTAGATATTGTAACAAACTTCCCAGAACTACATGAGTACCACATCTGAGCCTGTAATCTTCTGTCAATAGATGTTTCAATAACCTGAATGCACAAACTGAAACTCTATCACACAGATTAAGAAGTGGTTCTTGAGTTCTTCCAACTACTTAGCATTGTGCATAGAAACCGTTTATTACTCGATTTAATTCTTTTTGTTTCACTTGCATAGTTGCATCTATGTGAATGACTAAATGATGTTACCATTTTATGGAAGTACATAGACGCTTGCTCGAACAAAGTGAAGGACAAATCCAGAAGCTTTTTTTTCAAATTTGGTTTCATTTTCTTTTCTCTCTCTCTCTCTCTCTCTCTCCCCCTCTCTCTCTCTCTCTCTCTCAATGTGGATAAGTTCATGTAGAAGTGCATCATTTACAAGTAGTCACTTCTGCTTATTCTTTGTGGCATGTTATGTAGTTTTCAGTTTCTTAGGAAAACAAAACCCATAAAAATGTGGTTTTTGGACAAAGATTCTGTTGTATCTCTTACTAGGTACTTCTATTTCAGGTTATTTGCTATCACGATGGTGAAGGAGCCAAGGGGTTATTTACCTTAGAGAGCAAGGGTCACTCATCTCATACTATTGCCTTTGAAGACCAGGGTGATGCCAGTAACTTCTGCTATCTTCTGCAATCCTTTTTTGAAGATCTTGGTGATTTTAGTGCCGAGATTGTTCCTTTGCCAACAAAAGTGAGAACCTTGATGTTACTCGATTCTAAACCTGTGCATGCATTTTGCATGATAATTACTGGCTTTATCATCAACTTGTTTAGTTGGTTGCCGGCTGCTTAGACTTTTTTATAATGAGTTCTTTACTAGTTTATATGACACAACATTGTGTTTTAATTTAGAAGAGGACTGCAAAAATCACCACCCGCTTTGTTCTAGTAACCCCAATAATTGAAGTGGCGCATCACGTCAATTTTTACTATCAGTACTAACATGAAAGAAGGAAATGCTAACTTTTTCAGGAACTTAATGAGGCAGTGAGCTCGGATAACATGAAGGTGATTGTGGTGAAGAAAGGGCAACTTAAGCTTTATGCAGGACAACCGCTTGAAGAAGTTGAGATGGCGTTGCGCTCTTTAGCTCAATGACTGTTGAATTTCTTTTTAGGAGAGTACCCAAGGGACAGGAGCTTTGAGTCAACAGATCAACAAAATAATCTGAGTTTAGCTAGGGTTGTAGAATATTTGTCCTGCAACAAAATTAGCTATATGCAGATCATAAGTAGGCATACAAATATTTACTTAATTTGTTGATTTTTCCCCTACTTTTGTTGTTTTCCTTGGGGGTAAATTGAAAGAGGATTAATGTCCTCGGGTGTACATTATGCTAGATAGAAAGTTGCTAATGGAAAGCATCATTCCTCTTGAAAATTGTAATGAAGATTACTGATCTTTCAAGGGCCCATAAAGAATACTTTTCTTCCTCTGTGTGTGTGTGTGTGTGTGTGTGAGAGAGAGAGAGAGAGAGAGAGAGAGAGAGAGAGAGAGTTATGCAACAACTGATTATGCTCGTGCTTCAACAACATAGATCTCTCTCAACCACATTCAAATAGAAAAAAAACATGTTTATACTTGCACTGCTGCTAGTGCCTTAACTATTGTTTTTGGACTAGCACAAATACTACTACTGGGATGAAACAACTTTAATCACCGACTGTGCATGAATAGCTGTTAAATTTGACTGGCAAAAGGTTTGCCATGCCTCCTGCTTCTCTTCTTCCTTCTCTGTTAGTTTTGCATATATCGATGTTACCATACTACGAGCTGCTTCTCTGGCCTCGGGCAGTTTGTCGTTCAGCGAATCCGATGCAAGTTGGATCAACGGAACCAACCCAAATTCTTCCATTGCTTCGAGTCCCTAGAAATGCAAGACAACAGATCATTAGTTCACTCACTATGTTAAGTGATGCAACAAAAGGTTGAGCTGGGAAATAGATTCAGGAGAGTCTAAGATTGCTGAAACAAAGGATATGTCCCAGTTTATCCCAATAAACTGGTAAGAGGCTAGTACAAAATAACATCAAGTGAAAAAAACCAAGGTGTTAAACAGGTTGAAAAGAAGAGAAAGCAGGAACCTAAAAGAGAGGGAAATGGATAGCATGATTGGAGAAACGGTTTTGCTACCCTTAGCCCACTAGGCAGTGGATAATCCACGCTTTGCAAAAGAGAGGTTAGAGTTTCAACGTACTTTCCAGATATATCAATGCAATTTCCAGGATATCAATGCACTTTTTGCACATTAACCAATGCCCGCTCGGCTAATATTAGCATTTTCCTTAAATAGAATAGACATAAAACTTAATAGGGTTAATAGAAAACATGTTTAATAACTTAGGTTGGACTGAAGTCAAAGTGCTAAATTACCATCTTGGAAGCACAGTGAGACATGGAGATTGCAGCTTTGGCCCTGATCCTAAGGTTGGCATGGCTAACATAAGCCTGGAGCTTGTGAAGCAAAGAGAGAGGAGCCATGGACCCCACCATTGCCTTGAGTGCCTTCTCTGCTTCTTCACACACAAACTTTTTATCTTGAGAAGCCTTCAGCAGAAGCTGCAGCAGCTGTAGGCCACACCACCACAGAACGAAAATGAGAAAACCAGCACCAGGATTCTTCACCCAAAAATGGTCTCAAAATACACAAATATCTTAACACTGATGATCAGGATTGGAGATAGGGGTTTGGGAGACCAATGTCTTCAAAAGCTAAGTTGAGGCTCACCTCGAGGTTAGGCTTTCGAAAAACCTACTCTTAGACCATGGGGTGTTCTCTAGAAGTGGACATTTTTACGCGTTTCCTATGGATCGTCACTCTCACCCTCTGTATCAACCTATCAATCTTTGCTTGAAGTGAAAGAGTACCTATTGGGATATTTTTTAATATAAAGATGGACATGCACTAAGATTAATGTCGGGGTTTAGAGAAACATTATGGAGTAATTTTTTCCTAAGCATTGTTATCTCACTCTCTTTTTAGGAATAATTTATAACTCATCTTATTTCCTAAACTTAAAAAGTAAATTCTCAATGCTCATGCCTCAACGCCTTAAAACGCCTGACATTTTCGCCTCACATTGCAAAGACGTCCCAAAACATCATCCACAATTTCCCTATTATAAAACTTGATGGATCCATACCAATTGGTCAAATGCATCAGAAGTGGTGGATTCAAGTAGTATCTTGTCACCAAAAGCATTGAAGATATCAGAGGAAGCCATTATAGAGGTCTTAATCAGAGCACTTCTTGGATTCTTCATTGCCTTAACCAGAACCAGCATAACTTTCTCCCTGCATTCAGAGAACATGTTAGCAAATCCCAGCTCCACATACATGATACATCCATTCTATAGCAAGACATTAGCGAATAAGTACGGATATGTACAAAACTACTAACATAGACAGAAGGCTTACAAAAGGGGGAGCAAGAGAGTGGAATGATAGAGAGCGAACCGCCTTGCGTTATTCAGTGAGTCACAGACTTTCAACCAATTCTTTGCCTCTAACCCATCAACAAGGCTCTGCGTTCAACAAATTGAAAGCAACTGAAATTTTGAAGTAATTTACCCCCAGAGAAACAGAAAAATTGGAGTAAGCTCCAGGTCTTCTCTATACCCTAACCTGTTGGGCCCCCTGTGAGCCCCATCTTGGGCCCTTATGATCGGAACTGTTCACTTTTAAATTTCATCGAGAATATTTACCCGAAAAGTCTAGGAACACAACTGTGGGCCCATGTATTGTGTTGGGAGTTGTGTTTAATGCTGTGTTCGTATCATGCTCATATTAACCATGCCAAAAATCATAGTGATTTGGCAATTGATATGTTTTCCAAACACATCTATGTTAAGGAGAAATTACAACAATGGTTGGAGTTTATTTTGCTCAACATTTCTATATGCAATGAACGTGATTTTTGGAGTGACTAATGTTGTCAAAACTCGTGAACTATGGGGATGATGAAAGTGTCCTGGAAAGGGCCCGCAAATGCCCTAAGCTTGACATAATTCGAACCCGCCACAAATGGGTTCATTTTCAGACTATTGAGGCAAAGATAAAAACATTGACGGAAATGAGAAGTGGGTGTAAGTCTAATATGAAACATCGATTCGACTGAAATCACAAAAAGGTTTTCTCCGTGGCAATAATTTTGAAAGCTTGGAGAGAGAAGGGGACTTACTTGGATGCTGATGTCAGGGTCAGGCAAGGCCTTGAGATTCTCAGAAGAGATATAATCGATAGTAGCATCCGCAGATGGTGGTGGAAACGGGGCTCTATTTTCATCATTTACTCCAAGATCAGATTGTTTCTGGACTGAAATCACAACCTTTGTTTGCTTTTTGGGCCTTTCTGGGGTTATTGGTAGAGCGTTGTCGAGAGGTCTCAGTGCCATTTTCTCACGCAGAGAGAGAGAGAGAGAGAGAGAGAGAGAGATGATGGGTGTGCAATATTAGGAGTTTTGATTCGAAGGAGAATGGTTTTGTGTAGAAAGGTTCAATAATCAGTGCTGTATTTCTCAACGTTCATGTTAGAAAGTTCAAATTTTGAAATATGAGAGAGAGAGAGAGAGAGAGAGAGAGAGAGACGAACGTTATTAACCTTTGCATAACGGTCATATTTCGGGGTAGGGCTTTTCTCTCCTCAATGATTAGCCCACGTGGCTTCATGAAAGTAGACTTATGTTTTGTGTGCTGTTAAAATGTTTTTTTAAAAAAGAGTTAATTTTGCTTTTATTCCCAAAATTATTCACATTTTCTCTACTTCGCCCCTAAATTATGTTTCTAAATACCCCCTCCATTCGGATTTAATAGTCCCTCGTTGAATTCTAACCGGATAAAAAATGAGTTATATCTTTAAATTGATAATGAATTTTATATCTAATATGGGATCTTGTTTGATAGATCTCAATTAGTTCTATAAAACAATATTTTCAAAATTACATAAAATATTATAAATTACAAGATATAAAAAGGAATATTACATCCGGACGGAGGAAGTAATATTGTTCCTCAACTTTCTGATCACAATCTATTTCATTTAAAATTGTACAAAATTGGATGAAATTTTACATAGAAATTAGACGAAATAGATTGCATATAGGAGGGAATCAAATTCAGATATTATGGAGGACTTATGTACTGTATGTGGCATTCATAAAGAAAGAAAAAAAAAAATGTTACCTTTGACGATTGATGAGAGGGTAGAGATACACAATTTTCGAGTTTCTTGGATTTGCGTTCTAAGTTCATAAGCAAAGTTGGACGAATATCAATTGTTTGTCCGACAAAAAATAGAAGCAAAAATGGTTTGAGTGAGAGAAGGGGGGAGATGGTTAAGAAAATTTTCAATAGCTTGCCATTTCTTTCTCTTTTTTTGCATGCAAAATCCTATATCCAACTTATGTACAGGGTACGGAAGGGTAGAGTGTGAGTTGAACCCGCCACCTGAACGAAGGAAGTAGGTGCCTATGAAGGCAAGCACGAACACTTACACCATTTCTCTTGTCTAATTCGTATTTTCAAATGCTCCCGCTAGTGGACGGTGAATTTATGATCTCTAGAATTAGTTGAGGTATGCGTAAACTAGCCCAAACACCTGATATTAGAAAAAAAAAATGTCGTATTTCCAAAAGAACTCTAAAAAAATGCACATGCATATCAATTGCTCGTCATATCCGTATCCATGTAAATAATAAAACTGTACAACCTATTTTTGGTTCGGTCTCAAAACGCATATCTGGCTTTTCATGTCCTGTATTTCTTAAAAATCAACGTGTCAATGCGTCCCTGTTATGTCGCGTATCCGCGTCTAGGACACCCCTAACCATATAAATATGTACATGATTCTGGCTCTTTCTAACTAAAGCTGAAGATTTTACTTTTCCAGGATATCAGTTTCATATGGTTCCTGTTTTGTTTAAAGGCCTAAAACATAATTGTAATTATCTTCAGTAGCCTAAAAATCCAAACCCACCCTGTTTTGCAGTCTGGCTATGCCCAATATTATGCATTCCGGGCATGCTTTGTTGGTATAGGACAAGCAAGGGAATTTGTCGCGCCATCTCGCTCGCTTGAAAGGCCCTTGGGGCATTGGTTTGGGATTATGCCAACAGATCAAAAACATGAACTCATCCTCTTGTGTCAATTTCTGATAGTGCAGTAGTTTTCACTACAAAGAGCAATGCACTCACTTCAGCTGCAGGTGAAGGTCTAGGTTCTAGCTTTACAGATAGCAAATTTTGACTATTTCCCTTGCTCGGAGGCTTGTTGATCGGTTGGCCTCTATTTCCTTTTTATAATAGGCCTGAGGTACTAGACTTCGAGATTGGTCGGAACAAGGACACAGCTGGACAATCCAGTCACAGAATTTGCTATCATTTATCATTATTTATTCCTAGTCTACATCCTATAAACACGAGTTACGACTGCCTCCCAGTAAGTAGGGCTGATAAACGAGTCAATTGAGTCAAGTAGTTGCTTGTTCAAGCTCGCTTGTTTGGAAACTTAACGAGCTTAATTGGTTCATTTACCAGCCGCCCTACACACAAGTGTTTATGCCATCCCTTTTCATTAGTTGTATTTGCAATTCCTTCACATCAATACCCGATAACCAGGTTCTATTTTCGATAGATTTTTATCAGCCCATAAACCTGATTTCAGATAGTTAACATTTTGGGGTAAAAAAAAATGCTAAAATGTTAAAAGAATCATGAATTACTTTCAGTAACACAGCTGCTGTTATGCCATACCCATGAATAGACATGCACGTAAAGGCTGAGACTGAGAAAAGGGGAGAATCAAAGAATTAGAGAGCATGATCCTGAGTAAGAGCAGAGATTGGAGAGTCAGAAACTTCTGATTCCAGCCTCTTTTTTTTTTGGTAACCAAGGAACAACCCTGCAGCCGAGCCACTATTGGATCCAACTGCGCAATCCAAACCTCGGGGAGACTAGCACAGCAACCCACCGGCCACCGCCATGGCCCCCCACTTAAATCATGGTTTGCCTCCAGGGGGAATCGAACTTCTGATTCCAGCCTTTTATGTACGTATATATCGATATAAAACTCCGTTGTACGATTCATTACGATTTTCCCCATACATATAGACGCATTTTCTTGAAGATCAAAATCCTGTGTCCGTCCTACACATGAATACGAACATGACAATCTTTTCCAATACGAATTGTTTTGCATTGAAACGGTTATAGCATGCAAAACCTAGCGCTTTCATTCGTACTACTTCGTATCCGTATTATAAAAATCAGCGCGTTTACTTCGTATCCATATTATAGAAATCGCCACTCAATGAGATATTGGTAAGGGCGATTTCTGAAAAAGTCCTTACCTATATCCCATTGAGTTATTTTTTACAGAAACTCTTAAAACATTATTTTAAAAATAATGAGCGGTTTGAATCATATTGGTAGGATCCGAGGTGGACCCCATAAAAGTGTATGTGCAAGATATGTGTAAAAATGTATGTGCAAGTAGCATGACTCTTGTGCTGTATTGATTGGGTTTCTCCCATTATTTGGGTTTTTAGGGTTTTAGTTGTTTGGTCTTTCAATTATTTATCTAGATTCTTAGGCCAACATGTGTGGATTTCGTCCCAATGAATTTTCCTTGTTTGGTTTCTTGCCAAACTTGGAGATTGAGTCTCGGATGGGCATAGAATTATTTTTAGCGTTGTAGATTTTTTGGGTTTCGGGTTAGAAATTTGATGTCATCGTTCCTTGTTCCTATTAATCTTTATAACTCTTCAGAGATTAATGAAATTTTTTTGTCTTTCAAAAAAAAGATAGCTATAGGAGTGATTATTCAATAGTTCAGAGTACCGTCACGTGCTACTGTGAACCATTTTACAATTATATATTCTGACAGGTTCTACCAGAATGTGTAGTTATAAAATGGTCTGAAGTATCACGTGGTAGTATTTCGAATTATTATTGTATAATTTCACTAGCTATAGGCTGGTGAACATTGGAGATGCTCTAAGCTCACCTCTCACCAAAGCATCACTTTCTCATCCTAACTAAAATTCACAACTATAATCGGAATCATTTTTAGTTTGTAGGCCCGATAAACGCAATTTTTTTAATACAAGAATATGATCATATATCAATAGACATATTAGACATGTTTTGGTTTAAACACTTAGACACGACATTTAAACCAGACCGTCAGAGTGATTTTTAATTTAAGATGCTGAAATTTGAGTAAAAACCATGAGAAAAAAAAAACATATTACCCCTCATACCTTTTTGTATTCTCGATATTATAATATAGTGAGAGCAACCAAATAATTTCTCACATTATCAACTGTTATCGACTCATTCTTATACACCTATATCAAAACCAACTATAAGTTAATCTCCCTCCTCAACTAATCCCTTTATACGATATACACATTTTATTCCTTTACACGATGTTCATTTCAAATCTTCAAAACTACCTCCGAGATGCACGTAATCATTTCAAATCTTCAAAACTAACTCCAAGATGCACATAATATTTTGTTAAAAAGACAAAAAGTTTACAAACAACTTTAAAATATCAGCAATGCTATGATGACCATGTCCGGTGACATTTTGAGTACCATGTAAGGTCACCATTATATTGGTATAGAATTTGTTCCACATTGAGTAACCATTGTGTGATCACCAGATGTGGTCACCAAGGTACTAGTAGTGTTAACTTACAACTCCGAATCGTGTCCCGAGTCACGAAATATAGAAATCAGCGCCGTTCACGGTTCACCTAATCTTCATGTGCATGTGCCAAGTCCTCGACGGTGAACTGTTGTTGCACGACCAGAACCGATGCGCTGCACTTCATATCCGAAGAAGCAAGCATGTCTCCAATGATTCCCAGCTCCTGTGCATGGCTCCAATCAGCAAGCCCTTTCACCAATGGTGAATCACTGTCAAGCCTTCTTCCCACCAACATGAAGTCGTAACGATCATCAAGAGATAGAATCACTTTGGACGTCTCGACCCCGTCCCTCACAATCTCTTCCCTATACTCAATCCTCTGAGTGTCGTTGTAAGCGGCTCTGAGTTCCTGAATCAGATCTATATCGTGCCTAGTCTCCAACATATCGGAGACGAATTCGTCTTCTGCTATTAGTCGAAGGACGGTGAGCCTAATGGCCGGATTCGCAACCATCCGCATTCCATATGCCAGTGCCTCACGAGCGTCGGGTCCTCCAAGGAAAACCACACATACACTCAACTGGGCTTGAATGTGGGAGTCAGATCTCCAATGCGTGATTATCTTCTTGTCAACAAGGATTCCAACTGAGCAGGGAGCCTTGTCAAGCACGTGTTTTATCACTCCGGGCATCGGACTGTTGTCAGATTTTTGAAATGGGAAGATCAATATGGAAGTTCTCTTCTCCAGTGCCAGGGTACATATATCGTCGTGCATACTCACGTAAGGCGTGATGGAGGTATAGTGCTGGTGTTTTATCGTACCTGTTGGAACGTTTTCGACATCGTAGTTAATGGTTAGTTTCTAAATTTCATTTTGATAGTTGGATTGACAGAGAAGACTTGATCGCCCAAGTCTTTCTGCTGTTAAAGAATCACTTTTGCAAAACACAGTTCATGAAACTTATGTTGAAAGCAACAAACGCTGGTACCACCCCATTCGGAGTCATGAATGGGGCTTCTATGAGAGTAAAATTTCGCATCATTTCTTACTATTTCCTCATCATTTCTCACAGAACCCTTAATCCAAAGGGAGGGTCATGAATCATTTTCATGACAAGGAGACTAATTCAGAAGGAAAGTAGGAGAAAAGTGAGGAAAATTTTACCACGTACAATACATCAGTTTGCTATTTTTTCCCCTCTTTCTGCCTAAACAAACAATGAAAGAGAATTTTTTTAAAAAAATTCCTTCTTTTCTTTTCTTTCCCCTAAGTTCTAAACAAACCCCGAGGGTTTTGTTTTTCAGCGATGATTCTTTTCAAAATATTTCAAAAGATCTCTTGGTAGTTCTTTTTGGTGAGCAGATCTTTTCGGCACTCATTACATATTTGATTCTTTCCAAACAAAAAAGATTCTTTAAAACAGCAACAACAGAACCCATACAGTCCCCAATCGATCATTGGGGTTATGGGCGGGGGAAGATGATTCAAAATCGGTCATGAACAAAACAAATTTTCTGAGAGAAGTTAGGGAAAGAAAAGTATTCTGAAACAACCACCAAGCAGACATTCTAATGGTACCTTCGCTGCGTAGTTCGTACTGATTGAATGCGTTGATGATGCGGTCAGTTCTAGTGAGAGTAGTAGAGCGGCGTTGGTGGAACTGGTGGTTGATGAGGAGTGGGTGGTCTCGTCCAACGAGCTCGATCAGGTCCAAAACAAAAGCTCCTATGGGCTTTTCTCTTGTGGGATAAGAGGCTTTCAGGACATTCATTAGGCTGCAAACCTGATCTTCCTCGTGAAGACACAGGAGAATCCGGAGTTCGTTCTCGTGCCTAGATTGCTGGATTGTCCTTCTTTTGTAGTTTGAATATCTCTTGGAAGGATTGTAGAGGTAGTAAATTAAAGGGGTGGTGAGAGCCCCGTTGAACACCGCCATCAGTGTGAGAACTGAGTAGAACTCTTGAGTGAGCAGCTGCATGTTCGTTTAAAAAGGTAAGAATTCAAGAACAAGACATGAGAAAAATCAAGAAAGCAACCATGTCATTCGCGTGATCTGACAATGCATTGTCTTCGTTTGCTTTGTTTTCGTTTCTCAGAAACGGGAAATGTGAAGACGCTCAAAGTTTTCTCATTGTTTTTTCGAAAAAAAGGGGGGCAGAATTTCCAAATCCGAAAACATGTTTTTGGTGCTTCCTGAAAGAGTGGTTTGCTTTCAAAAAAATAAGATCAAGAAAAGGAAGTTTTTCAATCACTGACTCAAACTCATTGTCGAATCCTACTCAACGGAATATGGAGGTACTTATGGCGAAAGGGGGCCAAACTGATCTTTCATAATAAGGTGATAGACAGAACTGCCATAAAACAACTTATTAGTTGATTAATAAAAAACCTTTTTCGAGGAAAGAAAAATGCTAACCGCAGTTCACTGAGAACCAATACCAGTTCACCAATTGAGTTTCCCTACTTTTTTCGAAGGCTGAAAACGAAGAAGATACTAGACAGGCATAACAGCTGCGTATCGAACAATGGTAAACATGAACAAGTAGACATAGTAGAGCATTACACCATATCTATGGAAGAGTTTGAAGAAGAGAACATCAAAAAACCCTTGCGCACTCAAGAGGAGGCCAAGAGCGAAGGAATCCTTGTAAGGCATCCTGCAAATTACTGAAGGGATCACACCTGCAGCAAGTTTCGCGGAGAAGGAAAGGAGGATGATGATCTCCGCTTGGATATAATGCACCATGGTTATTTGGAAAATATCGACATAGCGACCGGCACCAACAATATAAGTCGGCAAAAGCACTGTTGAAATGAAAACTTCCAGCTTTTCCACCACTCCAGATCCTAGAGGCCGACCGGGTGGCACGCACAAGCCCAGAATCATTGCCCCTAAAGGAGCGCCAAATCCCAAACACTCATATGCAAAAGAAACTGTAAGAAACATGACAGTGATCACGAAAAAATGAGATTCCTTTATGGGTCTTCCTTCTGGGATCCTCCTCATCAGCCAAAACATGAAAGGGCGTAGGACGAATATTATCGCAAGTATGGAAATCGCTCTGGGTATTTCCGTCCTAAAGTAGTCCAAGGTATGAAACTTCAACATCGTAGACCAAGCGTAGTAAGCATTGTATGTGGCAAAAATCCAGCAGCCTATGCTGCTGATCAATGCAGATGACAAGGCCAAGCGGCCAAGTTCCGAATTCAGGAGACTTAAGTCTTCAAGGAGGAAAGAGGTGACCTGAAACGATGTTTTGGCTGCCATTACGCTGACCCAATAGAGGAACATTCCTTCCATTTCAGCAACGTATTTCTTGAAGAGCGCAGCAGCGGGAAAAACTACGGCCATGGGAAGTAGGAAAGCGAGGATACCGATAATCCAAGGTAATTTCCCAGCGGATTTAAGCATGCTTATGTCCGTCCGAACCCCCACTACGAACGAGAATGTCGTGAGGCCCATGACTTCAAGGACATTCATCATGCTGTACTCCTTGGTTGTCTTCAAGCTTTCGATATAGTCTCCTTTACCAAACAGTTTAAACATTGAAGGGCCTATCATTATGCCAGCCTGATAAATGAAACATGAAACAAAACCGATAAATGAATTGTTCAACAACACTTACCTTCGCACATTTGATAACAATGGAATGAAACAAATTCTTGGACTTTAGACTCAACTAGCTAATGCAATGGACAAAGTTTTTTATTGTTTTTTGTTTTTTTTATATTTTGTATCGGCAAAAGAGGAATATATAAATTAAAAGAAAGAAGAGATAGGAATTACTACAAAAAAAAAAAAAAAAAAGGATTGATAAGAGATAAGGTCGACAAATTGCTCTATCATTCATGGTACGTATGATTTGCACAAACCTTCATGCACATTGTTTTATCATTTCAAACTAAAACAATCGCCATGGCCGCGTACGATTCCAAAAATGCTACATGAAGAGATATTTAATACAGAGCTTCCATGTGAGAGCCCATAGTGGAGCAATCCCACATCGCCTAAAAAGGTGAAATAGAAATAGTATATAACGAATTCCGACCAGTTATTATATAATTTCCATATGGTTAGGCTAAGAGTAAAAATGTCAGCTGACACGAGTCATGACATTTCATGCATTACGTCCTCTGACATTCCATGCATTACGTCCTCTGAATTCGTTTAAACCCAAATACCAAACCGAACAAGGTCTTAGACAATGAGAAATTCTATATGGCCGTGGCCTTTGTCGCGCCTAACTCTAATAGGGATTGGGAATATATAATCACGCCATTCTGCATAATTTCTTTTTTCCGCTTTTATAGACAGATAGGGATTGGGAATATATAATTACCAACATCTCAGCAACAAATCTGGGTTGTTTGAGCGGCCTGAGGAGGAGACGGAAGATCGCGCAGAGAATAGTGCCTACCCCAAGCTGACTGAGGAAGAACGGAACGGGGTGGCGCATGGGATTGGCATTTCGGAAATAGCCCCCGGAAGTCACGGCGGAGGCAAAGTATTCGCAGCTGAATGGGACTGCGTAAGCCGAGTAATTGAAAGGCAAAACTACGCCATTTGGGGCGTTTGTTGTCATGGTATCTGGGTTTTGACAAAGACCATTACGCTCTGAAATCAGAGGAGAAGAAGGCTAGGGTGTCAATGAATGTTTAGTTTCTCTTCTTTGGAGGGTTTTGGGGAGAGAGAGAGAGAGAGAGAGAGAGAGAGAGAGAGAGAGAGAGAGAGAGAGAGAGAGAGAGAGAGAGAGAGAGAGAGAGAGAGAGAGAGAGAGAGAGAGAGAGAGAGAGAGAGATTTGTGGGGTGGGATTTTGACTTTTTGACCAGACCAAAACATTTTGCTGTAAAAGACTCCAAATTGTACCAAAAGTAGTTAGAAACGGTTGTACCTCTACATTTTAGGCAAAGAAAATGGAGAAATTCTAAGGCTCCGTTTGTTTTGATGTTTGTAAAATATTTTTTCAAAAAATAAACTTTAAAATTTTATTTTTCAGTGTTTGGTTGAATTCCAATAATTTTGTTTACAAAAAAGTAGACAATAGCTCATCTAATTGACCTAGTGTGTGAGAAGTTGATGTTTGGAGAGAGAGAACAGAAATTGGTGTGTGTGTGAGAGAGAGAGAGAGAGAGAGAGAGATTATTCACATGCAGTGAGGATAATGGAGCGGTAAGTGTCAGGAGTAGAGGTGATCGTGGTCCTCGTGGCTCGTGGAATGGGAGAACATAATGGAAAACAACTTACCTGGTATTCCATGGTAAATCATTTTACCTCCAATGGTGTAAAAGATTTTCCCCCAAAAATTATTTTTCGGCAATTTTAACAACCAAACACCGAAAAATATGTAAAATGTCTTTGACAAGAATATTTTACGTCTAAACAAACGGAGCCTACATACAAATAAAATGTATTCCGAAAAAGTAAATCGATGGTATTGATTCATTTTGAAGTGCATTTGCATTTGTACCATTGATTTACTTTTTCGAGATAATTTCAGAATATATTTTTTTGTA
Source organism: Rhododendron simsii (assembly GCA_014282245.1). Lineage (NCBI taxonomy): Eukaryota > Viridiplantae > Streptophyta > Magnoliopsida > Ericales > Ericaceae > Rhododendron > Rhododendron simsii. The sequence goes on along the minus strand of CM024954.1, from coordinate 885,796 downwards.
CCTAGCCCTCCTAAAAAACAATAATGATAGCTATAGGTAGGTAAACATTGAATTTGGAGATGCCCTAAGCTCACCTCCCACCTAATCCAAATTCACAACTAAGATCGAAATCATTCAATTCGTTGACCCGATACACGCAAATTTTTTCTATACAAGAATATGATTAGATATCAATAAACATATTAGACATGTTCTCACTCAAGGTTTAAACACTTAGACATGGCATTTAAACCAGACCGTCAGAATGATTTTTAATTTAGGATACTGAAATTTGAGTAAAAACTAAGTTGAGAAAAAAACATAATTACCTCTCCTACCTTTTTATATCCTCGACGGAATAATATAGTAAGGGCAACCTAGTAACTTTTCACATTATCAACTCATTGACTCACTCTTATTCACTTATATCAAAACCAAGTATAAGTTAATCTCCCTCCTCAACTAATTCCTTTATACGATATACACATTTTATACTTTTACTGGATGTTCATTTCAAATCTTCAAAACTAACTTCGAGATGCACGTAATCATTTCAAATCTTCAAAACTAACTCCGCGATGCACGTAATATTTCGTTAAAAAGACAAAAAGTTTACGGACAACTTCAAAATACCAGCAATGCTATGGTGACAATGTGCGGTAACATTTTGAGTACCATGTGAGGTCACCATTATTTAGATTATTTAGGTAGAATGTATTTCACTATGTAAAAAATACTTCTTCCGTCCCAATTTACTTGTCCCAGTTCTATTCTAATTAGATTAAAAAAACTAGTTATATCTTTAATATGGTAATGAATTTTATATCCAATATGGATCTTGTTTGATAGATCTCGATTTTTTTCTATAATTCAATGTTTTCGAAATCACCTAAAACATTATAAATTACAAGATATAATTAATTGAAAAATGACATAAACTCCAAAAAAATGACAAGTAAATTGGGACGGAGGGAGTAAAGAATATTCCACTAATGCAATGGAGACCGAGACGCATCAAGTACCTATTGTGTGATCACCCGATGTAGTCACCAAAGTACTAGTAGTGTTAACATACAATTCTCAAACTGCGTTCAGAGTAATATAGCGAGCTCTTTAGTTTTGAAATTTTAGATTTGAATTTATAGGTAATTAGTGCAGAGAAAAAAATAGTAACAATTAGAAATAAAGATAACGATCGTAGAGACATAAAAAAAAATTGGAATAATAATTAAAATCCAAAATTTAAAATCCTAAAACAAACAGGTAGCGATTAGGGCTGCTCGCGGTCCGGTTCAGTTCGGATTTCTAAAAATCTGAGGACCGAACCGCTAGTCACGGTTTTTACAAAATGAAATCTGTGTCCGAACCAAAAGTCCTATGGTCCGGTTTCAATCCGATCCGTGACTCGCGGATCGGTTACGGTTTTGTCCACAGATTTTAGCAAAAATAAAGGTCAAGCATATATCCCACAATAAAAAGGAAGAAAGTCACATTCAGAGTTAAGTTTAACACCACCTGAAAATACTTGTTGCATAAACTACCAAAGGCTAGCACTTATTTCATAAATCAAATTCAAAAGAATCTAAATACTAGTAGGATTGTTTCATTATTATAGTACATTACATAACATAAAAAAATTGGAAAAGAAACGAACTACGTACTGAAGCTCAACTAGGTTACCCGTAATTTATAAAAGAAATTTAATATTTACTTCCTATATTTTATATACATCTACACTATATCTCATTATTAAGATAAAATACTAAAATTTGAAGAATAAAGTGTTAACATTACTAACAATTTATTATATAAATACACACACATATATTATTTATATAAAATAAATATCTCACGATCCGATTCGGTTAATCCACGGTTTCGTAATGAAAATCCGTGGACCGAACCGCGAGTCACGATTTTCTAATTTTTTAATCCGTATCCGGACCATTAATCCACGAACAAAATCCAAAAGCTTCGAATCAATTCGATCCAGACCGATTTCACGGTTCATCGAATTTTTTGAACAGCCAGCGATGCTCGATTAGCATCGCTCTCAAGTCTCAACAAAAAAAGAGCTCTCGATGCCGTCATGCACGCAGACACCAGACTTTTTTTTTTTTTTTGATCCTTGGACACCGTACTGGACTTGATCTCTGTCTGGCCGCGGAATCTAAACCCCCAAACCCCAGCACAAAAGAACAAACCTTTTCCATCTCATTTCCCACCTTTCTACAATCTCAATCACTCAACTGTCACTTTTTCACCTCCCAATCCATCACACAATCACAACTTTTCTTATACCTTAATAAGGGTTTTAACCACCAAATTCCAAATCCCATTTCTTCAAACTTCACCAACCCAATGTGTTGTTTCCTTCTCGGATTTTTCCAATCTGGGTCCAACCAATGGGTGCCCTAACCAGCAATCACAGGAGCGGCGACGGTTACTTGTTCTTCCCATTCAATTCCAAATTCTTCTCAACTTCGCCCAATTCAGATACCCACATTGCGAAAAAGCCCAAAACTTCACCCTCATCTATGCAATCCAGTCCCGAACATTCTAGAACCGCAGCTTCTCGGGTTTACAGGTACCCCGACCCGGTGAACCCAATCCCGAGGGCAGTCCATGCCCCTTGCAGAGTGTCCAGGTTCAGCTTTTGTTCGAGATCGAGTTCGAGTCGAGAGTTGAGGGCTGAGAAGGACGAGGAAGTGATTGATGTTGATGAGATGGGCAATTCTTTGAGTGCTCAATATGATGAGGTGAAGAAATTGAAAGAATCCGCGATTGAGAGTTTTAGGTATCTTAAGAAGGATGAGGAAGTGATTGATGTTGATGGAGTGGTAGATAGAGGGTATGTTTCGGGGAATTCGAGTGTCGAAGAAGTGGTGGAAGTTGTGTATGATGGGCGCGAATGGCGGTCACAGGTGGAGAATGGGAAGGTTGTGGTTGTGGAGCATTGTTCAGATTTGACGAATACAAATTCGATGGAGAAGAGGATAGAGTCGCTTTCGCTTGATCGGAAATGGAATGGGCCGTTGCACAAGAAGTTGCTTGAGGATGCAGGGAGGCATGATCCTATATTGAAGAGCTTGAGTTCCGATATTGAGATAAATGAGAAGAAATTGGCTGCATTTCAGTTACTGCATCCTGTGAAGAAGCCACAACATGAGGTGAAGTTTCGTTACCCCTCCTGTTTTTGGATGGAGGACTGTTACATGTCGTTGATCTGTATCACCATTTGTGCCGCAGGATGTGACTACATTGATGCTCTGGAATCTAGAGTATGGTTATACACTTACAAATTTGACAAAGAAATTTACTTGCAAGGATTTAAGAAACAACTCTTAGAGATCGTTTTTCTTACATTCAAGTAGGACCAATATAAAAATTTTAAGTGCCATTAGTACATGACAGCTCAGCGAGATGAAGAGTTTGTCAAATCTGTTATTTTGTTTATCAATTATCATCGTCCTATGCCCTATTTGTGTAATCTTTTCCAAACATAGAATCAATGGCAATTATCAGATTATGCAGTGATATAAAATGCCAATAAAAGTCCAGTGATGTATACCATTTCTCATTTGGAAGTGCTAGATTATGTTAATCTAGTTTGTTTTCTCTTATGCCTAGTTGATTTGGTAACAGGATGTACTTCCAGACGTGCTTCATGAAGCTTTCGTGCCTCTGACAAAGGAAGAAAAGGCTGAGGTTTCCTTGGCCTTCTCTGATTCCAGTCGGTATGGTTTGATGAATTGGTCCTTTGCTTTTGCGAAAGTGAGAATCTTTTGGTAATCTGTCTGGTTCTCACTTTTGCAGGAGGAAAGTTTTGGCCACTCATGAGGACTCTAGCATTGAGATCACTGGAGAACTTTTGAAGTGTTTGAGACCGGGTGCATGGTTAAATGATGAGGTAACAGACTAGGAAGTTGTCAAATTTTCGAGGTCTTGATTGTCTTCCTAATGATCGAATGGAACCAACCAGAGAAATACCTGAGCTTGTAATGTAGTAGTTGTTTGACAGGAATGGTTTTTTTTTTTTTTGCAGGTGATAAATGTGTATCTTGAATTACTAAAAGAGAGGGAAAAGAGGGAGCCCAAAAAGTTTTTGAAATGCCATTTTTTCAACACCTTCTTTTACAAGAAGGTTGGTGTTGCTCTATTACCTACCATCTTCTGCTAAGTTGGCGTAATTTCTATTATAGGACTATGTATTGAGTGCCTAACTTTTAAACATGCTTACATTGATCCAATTACCTATTAGCATTATGACGTCATTTTCCCTCTAAACTTTTGATTGTTCTTGTAAACAACCAATTATTCTAGGATCATAAGATTTTGCAATTATTATTTGTGTAAATCGTGTTTATTCATTTCTATAAACTGCAGGTGTCCTTCAGTTGATGTTGCACTATATGCTTATGACTACTGTATTTGTTACTCTTAAAGCTTGGGCATTGAGGAGATGGTGCAACTTATTACTTTAATGGTCATCCATCAATGGTTTTTCTGGCATTAATGCATTTTTGTTTCTTAGTATAGTTAACGTTAGATATAGATCATTTCACTGGGAGATTAAATTTCTGGTTTTCCCGTAGGTCTTATTTTCCCCTGTTTGGTTTTTTAATCACCTGGAAGGATGCTTTTTTAATAAGTAACGGTACATTATAAGTATCTTAGAAGCTTGATATGTCACTTCTTGTTGGGGAATCTTTAGGTCAAGGAAGGTAGTTCCCTAACTGCGCCAGGCTTACCCAGTCCTCATCCTCTATTGTCTCCTTGGATGAGTTTCCATAGCTTAGGTTTTCTATTGTTACATCTTGGGAATCATCCTTGTGACACCATGGTATTTTGTTCTTGTACCAACGTCAGCCTCTTCAGCTCTGGGTTGACGGACTGAGGCTCAGTCTTCACATCCAATCGAAAATCCGATTGTCCTCAACCAAGATGATATTTAGTACATTTGAAGTGGTAAGTGTTAATTTCTTGTCCTACCCTATGGCACTTTGGACAGATGCACGCCAAACAAGCTTTTTGATTGCACTAATATGTATCACAAATTGGTGAAGAGGGGCATTTCATTTCCCTTTTTTGGTCGTTGAGATATATTTCTGCCAGCGGAAATTGAAAATCTTCTACTCTTGGAGTTGGGACCTAGTCTGTCTTATTGATTTTCATTTCTGCTTATACATTTTTTTTTGATGGGTCAGCATGGAAGTTTGGTAAGGTTTCTTATCCTGTACATATTTTTCTTTTACTGAATGTAATATCCAGTTAATAGGTGGGAGGAATGGCTATGATTTTAGATCAGTCAAAAGGTGGACGAGCCAAAAGAAATTGGGATACTGCCTTCTTGATTGCGATAAAGTAAGTTGTATGCCATTTGTTGCATTATGATCGATTTGTTTTTTTTATTGCTTTCTTTTATGTATATTGAGTCGCTAATGTCCTCAGATATTTGTTCCTATCCACAAAGAAATTCACTGGTGCTTGGCAGTTATAAACAAAAAGGATGAGAAGTTCCAGTATCTTGATTCACTCAAAGGGATTGATACTCAAGTGCTGAAAGTACTGGTATTCTCTTCTAACATCTTAGTATATTGTGCTGTCTGGGGATGCATGAAATGGACTTAGAAGTTTATTGTATGGATCTGTGTTCTCTTGTTTCCCCCTAGTTCTTATGTTATAGTTTGCCCTTCTGCCGCAGTGCCGGTGAAGTTGTCTTCCTTTCCACCTCTTATGTCAGAGAAACAAAAATTAACCACCAAGAACCCAGGCCAACATATACGATTCCACAAACTAAAAAATCTGATTTCTTCGCAGCCTTCTTAGATTTGAACTTCACATGCTTTAAATACCTCTAGCGGCAAGGGGGGCTTGCAGGCATCTTCTCCTAAGATATTTAAAGGCACTCGAATAGTGCACCAGTTAGCTTGTGTTTTCCAAGAGATGAAGTTCCTTGAATTTGGAGTTGTTTTCTTTCTGTCTTTTCCTTCTACATGTTAATTTGCGTGAGTTTGTTGCAGTTATGCGTGTTTAGAATTTTTACTGTTGTGATGCCAGGCTAGGTACTTTGTGGATGAGGTGAAAGATAAGAGTGGAAAGGACATTGATGTTCGTTCATGGAAGCAAGAAAATGTTGAGGACCTTCCTGAACAGAAAAATGGGTGTGTAAGCTTTTCCACTATATATATTAGTTTGTAAAGTTGTAGGAACATCGTTGATTCTACGGTTACATGGAGTGTTTTATTTGGCCAAAAGGGCATATTTTTCATAACCAAAAGAAAAAAGAGGAGAAGAAAGAAGAGGCATTACATATGCTTAGGTTGATGTCCAAGTCTTCAGAGTTTTCTATTTCATTTTGCAGCTAGTTGTTTATACTGAATTGTCAATGACGGTGTTTTTGCACTGGAATGGTTAATAGGAGTTATCACACAGATAAATTTCTGAGCTTTGAGTTTCGTTTTCTCAACACTGATGAAAATATACTTCTGAGCTTTGAATTTCTGAGCTTTGAGTTTCGTTATCTCTGGGGATGTAAATATACTTCTGGCCGTTTCTTGAAGTATGTTAATAATTTAGAAAGATCAAATCCAATTTTTCACACCCTGGGGGTTTGGAGAATGGATCATTCTATTGAATAACTTGTTCCAAGAAGGACAAGGCGACAACATAATATGGCAACATCAAGACACTGGGCACAACAAAATTAAAGTTTAGTGGGAAGGATTTCCATAACCTCATTCGGAAAATTGCATGGGCTGCCTTTATCTATTGCATTTGGCAAGAAAGGAATTGCAGGGTCTTTCAAGGCATTTGCAGGCCTCGCTCTGCTGTCCTCCAAAAATTGGTTTTGATGTTACTATGTTAGAACTAAGGCCACTTAGATTAAGAACATTAAACACTCCCATCTCAGCCTTCTACTATGCCATCATTGGCAAATCCATATTAGATCATCTTTACCTTGGGTAGTTTTTAGGATTTAGCTCCCCTCGTAGCCTTGTAATGAAAAGGTATGCGTAAACACAATTTTTAAAGTGGAATACAATTCTTACTTGAGTGATTGGGTTCTATGCTCCTCAGTATCCTGGATAAAGTGGCTCAGTGTTTTTCCCAAAATATCCTCAGAAGTCACAATGTATCAAATTGACAGGTTCAACTTCTTGTTCCAAAATTTGGCCTCATCAAATAACAAAGAAAATATATTTTGGCCTCATCAAATAATCAAAGAGAAAAATATTTTGGCTGCATCAAATGTTTTCACGAGACGACTTTGTTCAAAATATGCCCGAATTTGGGTTCAGCCAGCAACAATGATGTGATACATAAAGTTCATGCGTGGATTGGTTGATGTAGATTCAATAAATTTGTTCAGCTGGTGCTAAAAGAACTTATGAATTTTTCTCTAAAAAATCTTAAGTTGTACAGAATAAAGATATGGTAAAAGTATTGCTCCTTTTGTCCCGTTTCTTTATCTGCTATGGGATATTCAACTTGGCAATGTGACAAGTAATAATGAGTTCACATTCAGCTAATGATCTGAATTTCCTAGCTGCCCCTCTGTTTTTCTCAATTACAGGAATTAACCCTCCCCCAAAATTTACTAGTTGGTAAATTTTTTGGATTTAATTTCTTTCCTTTGGAAATGTACAACTCTTTTAGGGCATTCAAAAATAGCATTGATGGAAATTTGTTTGAGGCAGCTACACCTCGGAGGAGCTTGATTAGTTTTATTATTTGTTGCTTTGGAGCACTTCAAAATGGACTGGTGGACAAAAACAAAAAGGATGGTGGACTGTTTAGAGTTAGTTTAATTTTTTTGAGCCAGTTGCGGTTCAGGGAGCTTGATTATTTTGTTGGTTGTTTCTTTGAAGGCTGTTGGGACTTCATTGTAGTTTGCCAGTGGAATGGTGCAGAACTTACAAAAGTCTATTATGTATGACATACGTTATCTTAATACCGATATTTCCCTTCAAGGTCATGGGGAACATTGAAGTTTATCATGCATGTGAGTTTGGTTCTCCTAGGAGCACAGATATGGGGATACACCAAAATCTAAAAACAAGGGACTGGGTACGATAGGGATATGTTGAGTAATGATTTGGATATTGTAATCTCGAGATACTTTAATAATTAGGAATTTGTAGCTATTTAGTAATAAGAGTCAAGAAAATAGATCAGTTTAGATGCACTGCTTGTCTGCTTAGAAAGGTCAGTTAGGCAGTGTTCTAAAGGTCGGCCTAGCTAGCAACCAAGGCGGTAGGCAGACCCTCAACGCCCAGGATTTTAGGGTCTAGGTGGTAATAGGCATTTTTACAGTTAGTCGGCAATTAGTCGCATATTTATTGGCTATTACTGGTAACTTTTAAATGTGTAATGGTAAAGAGCACAAGATGTTAAGTGTTATTTTAACAGAATGTATACACAAGGATTTTGACTTCGAGTTTGATGTAGACCATGTTTCGGAGAGATATGCAGAAGAAGAGGAAGAGATTAACCTATATGCTTGACTTTGGTAGTTAAGTATTTTTTATTTTGTGTGCTAAGTACTTTTTAAATAATAATAATAATTATTTTTTTGTAAGCAATTAAATTTTATTGAAAAGGCATCGAGGGGATGCCACCCCTATACAAAAGAAAGCGAGAAATAAAAAAGGAAAGGTCAAAATATAAAAGGACCTATGCACCCCTCTATACCTGAAAAAAAGTAGGGTTGCACTCCCTCGACTCCCAACTAAACAAATTAGGAATTGGAAGAATCTTCATTTTGAACAGTGCTATCCTCCCGACAAAATAATTACAATCCCTGTCTCTCTCAATAGACCACATCAAGCATAGCGGGATCATAATCCATAGCTTCTGTCTTCTTCTATGCACTCTAGCTCCATACCATTCTTGAAAAGGTCCACCACAGTCGTAGGGAAAACCTGCGACATGTCCCACAAAACAAGAACCACATTCCAAAGCTCCTTGGTGATCGAACAATGAATAAATGAATGCGAAGCACATACAACACCGATGCACCATAACCATCCGACGTTGTATAAGATTACCTATGGTGAGAATCTTATCCTTAGCTGCTCACCAAGCAAAAAAAGAAACCTTGAGTTAGATTATCTAGTTATTTGTTACTGTTTACTTTTTAGTTTTACTTTAGTATTGTGTCATTTCTTAGTCAAAACTTTGGGCGAGGTACGGAAATATTATTTTTTAGGAAATTGCAAAAATGACTAATCTTTGGGCGCCGACTAGTCAGCTAGGCGTTAGGCACCTCTCTCCCGCCCGAGTAGCACCTAGTGGTTCTTAGAACATTGCGTTTAGCAAACAATCATGACTGGTGGATGAGCTGTCTTCAAAATTTACGTATCTGGCCAACAGGGTAAGGGGAAAAAAGAAAAAGCGTGCATGGAACCCCTTGTTTTGGATATAGAATGGATACGCTTTGGCACGATCCAACACCTTCCACACTGGTATCCGATATGTATCATACATATGGATACAAAGCTTATTTGAAGTATCTCTGCCTGCTAGATTATCTCTTTATCAATCAATGCAACTGAATGAATGCACATTCCGAAATTAGACCTTTCCAATGTAACTACATATTAATGTCAGATCTTAGGATATGAATATTTGGCAACTTTCCCTGTTGATTCGACATTTCTTCTATACTTGTAAGTTTCAAATTTTGTTTTGTGGATGAAAATGTAGCTACCAGCAGAGTTTGATGCATCACCGTTTTGTGATCTGAAAACTTACGGAATGGTTATTATTAAAAGCTCAAAAAAGAATAGTTATTATTATTATTATTATTTTTTAACGAAAACAGGATGACTTGTTCAATATAATAGTACACAATGAGTTTCCATATAAAAAATCCATGCATAATGAACCTGCTCCCTAGTGTCATATATGATGCGCAATAAACTTTTTTTTTTTCCCCTTATAAACTCTCTAACTCAACATATGTGTTCAGATCTCATTTGCACATGTGAAAAAGGCCCTATATTATCATCTTCTTGTACATTGCAGTCGCTTGGGAGCTTTGGTGCTCAGTCCTATCTTGGTCTAAAGTGCCTTGGGTCTTCCTGAGCAGGGTGTCGGAGCTTCTTCATCCTTGAAGAGGCAACAATGTAGGAAAGAGAGGAATTTAGGGCATATGATACCCCCATTGTTTGATGTGCCTTGCCTGGAATGAGTGGAATTGACATCATTTTGTTGCTCCCGAAAGCCCTTTGCATAGTCTTGAGAGTTCTTTCGTTAATAGCTTGTATTTTTGGTGTTTGGGGATTGGTAATCCTTCCCTTGGTCAATTTCTTTATATGGTAGATGTTTTAGATTTACACGAGAGTGGAGGGTTTGCGGCCTCTTTTTTAAATCGGCCTCTTTTTGTATACAGGTATCATTCCCTTAATGACTTGATGTTTTAAATATCTCTTAATGGGTAAAAAATCAATTTACATTCCTATTTTGTAACTGTTCCTTTTCATGAAAAACACATTTACATCTGTAATTGCTTGTCCTGGTTTTTCTTTTTCATATCTTGTCTTGGAATATTTAGCGACCAGGGTGGAATTGACTTGTGTTCCATCCATGTTACTATATTTGGTACATTGACCTAGTGTGATTGTAATTTTATGTAGGTTTGGAGGAGATGTTCGCTCTCTAGGTTTATATAAATTCTGTGCAACTGTGTTCTCAAGATTGGGGATAGCGGGTTGCTGGCACATCCGAATTTCTATTAATTCTCATTATCCCCACCCAAGTTTTGGAATATACAAAAGGAATTAAACAATTTTACTTTAATCCCTCCATATTTCTAATAGTTTTGCCTTTCTTGCCCAAAGTCTAAATAGTTGTCCCTTCAGGCCTCATTCGTGTCAAAGTTCCTGGATTATCCTCTCTTTGTTCTCTATTGTATCTTGATCTTTTTTCCTCTTTTCTATGAGTACCTCCAAAGTGTTGCTAATTTGGCTGTCATTGGAGCTAATTTTTTTTCCCAACTGTAAAGATAAATTCTGAAATGGTTTTTATCTGGTGCTTTATGGCTTATCTTTTAAGCACGGTACAAATGGTTTCTAAATTATGATAAAAGGGTGATTTTTTTTGTTTTTTTTTGTTTTGAACAGGTCGGACTGTGGCATGTTCATGATCAAGTACGCTGACTTCTATAGCAGAGATCTTGGACTCCATTTCAAACAGGTAGGCCATAGGTAGTGCTCTGGAAATGTTTGTTCGTCAATGTGTGAGTATTATTTCTTTCTTGTTGAAAAGTTTTCCTAGTCTTGTTTGGCTTCGTTTTAGTGGAGTTTTGGATGTGTTACATTAGCTTTCAGCGTGACATCCCAAAAGGGATTTGTGGCACATCATTTCCATAGAGTGAAATGGAGACAGAAAAGGCTAGAAGGAAATTGTAATGGGTGGGTCAACATTTTCATAACAAACGATATAGAGGGAGAGAAGAAGAGGAATATAATGCTTTCAAGTTTCATGTCATTGTGTTTGTCAATTCCTATTTGATTATGTGGTAACGAAATTTCTCTGTTAATCACCTGTTGATACTTTTTTGAGTTTCTCCATCTTGATTTGATTCCTTTCTGGATTTGACTTGACATCTTCCCGAAAAAATATCATTGTTTTAAGATGTTAAACATGAACCCAATATTAGTTTATCGTCAAGATGCTTTGGCTATGGATGCAGCCAATGTTGTGCCGATCAGATTGTCTGGCGATTTCTACACAAAGTAATGCTAACTCCTTTAACTTTTTTTTTTTTTGTGTGTGTGTGTAGGAAGATATGCCATATTTTCGGCAGAGGACTGCCAAGGAGATTTTAAGATTAAAAGCCGAGTGACAATATCAACTTCAATTAACTTTTTTGTGCAATTTGTATATATCTGCTGCATCGGAAGCTTGATGATAATTACATTGGTTGCTATGTGTTTATGGAGGATGTCTTCAGTCAAGCTTCTGATGTGATGGGCTTGTCGGGGTTATGGTTAGGAATTCTGCTCGTTTCTTGGATTGATCAAAGGTCATTGGGTCCAAGTAGTAACCCCTTTATGGCGTAACTGGTAACGTTCAATGGAAGACGGGCAACTTGTTTATACAACCCAAGTTGCGTGAACTTGTACTATTTTTCTCGGTTTGATTTTGGAGCTAGGGTTCTTCATACAATTCCGTTCACCTTCGGCCCCAGTCAGGCAGTTACTGAAGTCATCTTCATTCTAACAGTTACTATGAAGTAGTTAAGCTATTGTAATCACATAGGAATTCGTGTTCTCTCTGAGGAAAGACGGGACTCTTTCAAAGACATTTGACACCTTTATACTTGTAACAAAGGTATTCATTTGTATCTCATGGACTGTGATATCGATCTGGTAATACCTCAGTCCACAGTATCTTTGATCGGCTGTGCAGTTAATTTGACCTTGAGGATGAGTTGTTCCCTTACGTTGACTGTGACTTCGCTTTGTCTTCTTTCTTTCTGAAGTTGAATGTATTTGAGCATTCGATCGGTTGTACGTAGGTGTCGATAGGTGTTCATAGTGAGATTCTAGCTAATTTGTTTACCAAAAATTCTCAATATTGATAAGGTAAAAAAGACATGAATTTCTGAAAATCTCAAAGTTGGGTTTGACTAGTTTCTGAAACTCTTCAGATTACATTTTAGGTTTAAGTTTAATAAAAGCTAATTTTTCAACTTTTTGCAGTTAATAGTACCATTTTATAGTAAATATGTTTATATGCTTTAACTAGAATATAGAATTTAAAATTTTCAGCAGAATAGAATACAATAAAAGCTAGAATCTAAAATTTGTATCCACCATCACAAACATGCTTTTTAATCGATCAAGGTGGTACTTTAATTCATCACATTTTCATTCCACTTTATGAGAATTTTTAGTGTCGGATCCATTTCAGTTTTAACGGCTCGAATTTGGAAAGAGAAAAAGAGAGTAAGAGGAAAGAGAGTGGTGGGATAAGAGGAGAGAGGGGATTTCAATTTGGGCCGTCCAACACACTTTTGAACGGCTCAAATGGACTGCTCGCACAGCACGGGAATACGGCCACGTAGTACCCACCCGGTACCCAAAAATTTATCTTTATCCACCATGTGAAATTTCAAGATCTCTGACTTATCAGGATGCTTTTCACAACCACTTGCAAGAATATGCCTTCTTTAAATTCCTTCTCTGGCATTATCATGCCAGCAGATATACATGGTACCCGACCATAAGAATCTTTCTTTTTCCCCTCTTCTTTGAAAACTTCGAAGGGTTCACTATATAATACTAACAGACATCGGAAAAACTAGGACCAACCAAAACCAGAATTTCAATAAAATACCAATCCATGTTTATTAATTCCAAAGGTAGCATAATCCAATGGTAAAAAGGGAAACTCTAAGTTGCATAGTAGTACAAAACCCACACCCAAAAATAAGACGACTAAAAACATAAAACTAAAACACACTTTTCCCACTCGGAAGCGCAGCTATTAGCATTCCAACTTCTTAACACTTGACTTCCTTCAACCCATGGCCGAAGTACAAAAATGTTGGGTCAGTTGCACCTTCCTTGTAGAATGCAAACACCATGGTGCTGTCATCATGCATGCTCTCCCCGACGAAACTGCAAAAGCACGGCCCAACTCATTTAAGCAAGAGGATACAAGTTATACGATATTGCCAGTTTTGCAACATTTAATATACATGTTCTCCGAGGGAATGTGTGACTTACAATTGGAGGTCACTAAGCTTCCCAAGCAAGAACTTGGTTGCCCCCTCGATGTTCTTCTTGAATTCCTCTTGTTTCTCTCCTTCCAGCTTGGGTGTCAACAACTTGATGTACTTCTTAATGTATGCAACGAACTGCTTCTTATCGAAAGGAGGTTGCTCCTGTAGAAGTCAAAACACACAAGTCACACTCTTTCTCATGAGTTCACATTAAGTTTCTCCAAATGCTGTGAAAGCATTAGGCTGGTAAAACTAACCTGGAGCCTGAATGTGTCGACGATATCAACTACTTTGACAGCTTGATCATCAACACCCTCATCTTCACCGCCGCCTTCGGCAGACGGGTTTGCACCAATGTCTACATCAACTGCTCCCTGAACAACCCACTGCAACAGGGCAACCAAATGCAAACAAAAATATGTGAACCACGGAGTACACAAATGATACATGAGTAATAACAAAGTCTTGTTAGCATGACTGAGTAACGAAATAGATAGTCACTGAGACAGTTACTAACCTTCCCCTCAACTTCCCACAGCACCCCGTTATGGATTTCCTTGTATGGAAACGAGTCCGAGAGAAGCTCATCGCCTAAATCAGAGAACAAGATCCATAAGGATATTAGCAAAATATATAAATAAACTTAGCGCAACTTGAGAAAAACTACAAATCCGCAGCATACAACAGCAATTACAAAAAGACTCAAACACTGATAAATGCATGTCCACAAGTATTTCTCCTAATCAAGAAACAAGGGACATCAACAAATCTGAACACGCAAATACTTATATTAATGAGTCAAGTTTGTTCGCTATGGTAAATTAGAAGGCTCAAGAAATAGAGGAGCAAATCTATGCTGCCATCACTGCATTAACCACCAATGCCACAATATAAACGAGAGAAATTCAAGAAGTATCCCATGATTTCAACAAAGAAAATCACTTCGCAAGCTTATGGCATTTTCCTATCCGTTTATGGACAGTTGTGTGGGCAAGGTATATAGTTTACAATCTAAGACAAGGTAGACCAGGCAATATCAACCAGCCTCTGGGAGCATCGAGTTGTACTCCAATCTAATGAAGCACTAAATTTTCAATCTTCAATATACTTCAATTCAACACAACCTTACAGGTTCCAACTCCGATCAAGAAGAAATGGTCATTAAGCATGACTAGATGCCTGGGAACACGTGGTTCGGGTGGAAATTGTGTAATGCAACATAGGAAAATCTTCAATTGAGATTAATCTTTAATCAAATCTGATTTGTGAAAGTAGAAAAGAGGGAAGAAGAAAGCAGCTTTTTCTTCTTCTTGACAGTTAAGGAAATTAAAACGTGGGCCAACCCAACTTATGGGGTGTTCCCTTTTTAAATAGTAATAGACGTGTGTACATATGTAAATATATACGTAGTATTATATAATAGACATTAAAGATCTATCTACTATACAGTACTCCACTCATCGACCTAAAAGAAATCTAATCAAGCAAACTGGCTATCAAACCACATCAAAACACAATCAAATCGCCAAATTCAACACAGATCTAAAAACAGATGTAACAGCTAGCCACGTGATACATAAAACATAACAGAAAGATCAATTTTTCTTCTTTTTGGTGCTCCGGGATATCAACAGAAAGATCTACTCAACATGAAAAAAAAAAAAACGCAATCTTTATTTTCTGTAAATTATAATACAAAGAAAGGCAATTTTAACAAAGGTAAAGTTTTACCCATATTAAAAATCTAAAAACAATCAATATGAACATACCACACCCAGATTATATATATATATATATTTATAGAGAGAGAGAGAGAGAGAGAGAGAGAGAGAGAGAGAGGGTACCGGTGAGCAAGTCCTGATAGACCAACATGATTGCAGAGCTAACTCTGAGATCGTTCCACCAAACAAGGGGAGGAGAGACAGCAAAGAGGAACACGGAAAGAGGAGAGAGAGAGGGAAGGCGAAAGAGGGATCAGAGATAAGTAGACAGAGAATATATAGGCGAGGGTTTGGGGGAAGAAGAAGAATTCGATGGGGTCTCTGATTTTACCAAAATAGAACCCTCTTTTGATTAATTGGCAATCGTATCCTTTGTGTTTTGGGCCTGAAGGCCCGTCATGTTCTAAAGTAGTGTAGAAATGGGCTTTGTATGGCTGAGCCCAGCATTTGAAAGCAGCCCGCGGAAAAAGGCTTTGTTTTAGGCTCCGTTTGTTTTGTTTCGATGTAAAATGTTTTTTCAGAAAACAAACTTCAAATTTTTATTTTTTGGTGTTTGGTTGACATTTAAAATATTTTCAGAAATCAAGAAAATAGTGTAGAGAGAGTGAGGGCTTAAACGGTGGAAAAATGTGAGATTATTAGAATTGAATGTGGATTAAAATTGATAATCGAGAAAACTGAATAATGAGAATTGTAGTAGAAGGCAACGAGTTCATATCAGAAAATAACTTATGGAAGATTTAAGGGTAAGACATTTTCATCTAATTGATGAAAAAAATTTTACATTTAAAAAATTTCCTACATCCAAACACTGAAAAATAAGTAAAACAATTTACTAAAAAATATTTTATGTCCAAACAAATGGAGCCTTAGTTATTTTATTTTATTTTATTTCCCTTTTGTCTTTTCGTGTAGAGTTTAAAAAAAGCAAAGTGTGAAGTTTTTCCCCCCTTAATTTAGATCTCATCTTTTATAATATTTTACTTTGGTCTATTGAATTTAGTTTTGAAATAGTACTTTTTGGGTTTCTTTTCTTAGAAATTTAAAGGATTAAGAACTAGTGTATATAATCTAACTGTGGCTCATGTATATAATTTGGGGATATTTATCTCTTTTTTTTACATATGACAATTGAATTTTTTAAAACCCATGTTGTGGTGGATGCCGCTAGTCATGGCAATCGGACCTGTCCAGTCCTGAATGGGGCCGGTTTCCCACCTCATTTTCGGGTATATGATCGGGGTGAAAATTTTAAAATCCATCTGAATTTGAGGTGAAAGTACCCGCAATGTATTGTATATAAAACTATTTTTTCACCCAAATCTAATTATCATTATACTTAAAATTTTACCTTTTTACCATAATATTATTATTATCATCATTATACTAAAAAAACCTTATATTCTTTCCTTTATATTTTCACTATTATACTAAAATGCCACTTTATTTATAATTGTTTTCTTTCATTTTGCTTTTAAGGTAACTATTTTTAAAAAAAATTTACAGAGCGGGGTGAGCAAGGGTATACCCATTCTCCGATCAAGGGCGGGAACGAAAATACCCAAAAAATACCTGGTCAAAATCGGGGCCATGTGATAATTTTCGAGGCAGGATCGGGCAAGCAAAAAACCGTCCCACTCCATTCTTGGACCTATTTTCAAAAAATTGGTGCGATTCTCATTTGTTAGCGAGGGAGGTGTACTTCCCATTCCTAGAGGCCAGAACAATGATCCAATTTATCCTAAAAAATTGAAGCGGGAACGCCAAAATTTTGAAGCTCTATCGAGTGCCGGGAACGAAGTAGACGGAGAGAGAGAGAGAGAGAGAGAGAGAGAGAGAGAGTTGCAGGGCAAGCACCACCGACCTCCCAAACCCAACAATGGACGAAACCGTTCACCGAATCATCTCATCCCTCCAAACCCACCACTCTCTGTCCTCCTCCCCCACCCCTATCTCCTCCCAAACCCTCTCAGACCTTCAAACCCTACTAGACAACCAAGACATCCAAACCCTCTTCGACGAGCTACCTCCGAACAACCTCTCTCCCCTCTCTCTCCTCCCTCCACTCACCTCCGCCCTCGACTCGGGTCCCGCCCACTTATCCCTATCCGCCTCAAAAGTCTACCTTTCCCTCCTCCTCGCCCCTAATTCCCCTGTCTTCACCCTCTTCACTCCCATGGCCTTTTTCTCTCTCCTTCGCTCGGTCCGCCGGTGTTTTAAAAACCCGAGTTTCACGCCTCCCGATAAGCGGGCCCGGAAGAAGAAGGGCGGTGGCTGGGCCGGGCCTTCGCAAAACCAGGCTCGAAATGCCGAGGATTGCCAAGCAGGAGAGGAAGAGGGTGAAAGGAGGGAATTTGATGTGAGGGTATTGTTCTGTGTGCTGGAAAGGTTGGAACTTGTTCTGGGTTTGATTCATTTGGACAGGTTTCCTGATAGTTTGAAGTCTTTGATTCAAACCGTGGCTGAAATACCGGTAATGGCAGTTGAGGTGAGTGGAAATTCGGGCAATTTTAGTAAGTTGTGTGATCTGTGCTCGGGGATTTTGACCGAAGTATTGAGGCCTGAGCACGGGGATCCAACGGTTAGTGCAGCTGAGGTGTTGAAGTCGTTGTCGATGTCGATTCTGTTGTTTAAATCTCAAGCTCGGGCCTTCGGAGTTGGGTTTGTGGTGAAAAGAGTCATGGGTATGGCGAAGGATTCTGGTGAAATCAAGAAGGCAATTGTGAATTTGCCAAAATATTTAGTTCACAAGGCGCCTGAGAAGGCTGAGGGAAGGGCTTCTGCTGTGGAAGCAATAATGGAGATTGTTAGAGCAATGGAATACGAAGATCAAATCGGGTTTGTGGAGTATGTAGTGAAGATGACTCAAGGAAAGGCCCAGCTCAGGCTCTTGGCTGTGGATCTTGTTCCAATGCTAATGATGTCTTGTAGAGACCCTTTGGGTGTAAATTTGGAAACGGGCGTTGAGAATTCTTGGGGGTTGAGGTGTTTAGAGGCTTTGGTTCAGCGGTGTTCGGATGCAACTGCAGGGATACGGGCTCGGGCTCTGACGAATGTGGCTCAGTTGGTGGGGTTTTTATCAGGTGATGATAGGTGTTGGGAAGTGTTGAAGGGAGTAATGAAGAGTAGTGGTATGGGGATGAAAGAACTACTGAGGAAAAGGTGCGCAGATGAGAAAGCAGCTGTGAGAAAGGCTGCTCTTGTTCTGATTTCGAAATTGATAGCTCTTCTGGGTGGGAGCTGTGATGAAGACGTGCTGAAGACAATGGGCATGGCTTGTTCAGATCCACTAGTTAGCATACGTAAAGCGGCTGTGTCAGCTCTCTCTGAGGTTAAATTATTGCCTGTATTTATGTTTTGTTTCTTAGCCCTAATTATCTTGGAGTAGGCCAGATTTATCCAGTTATTCAGTCTTTATAATAGTTACCAATACTGTTGCTAGATACGCCAACAGCTACCTCCACATGTAACAACTTTATTCACAAAGTGCATATCAATTTTCTCTTTTTCATTAGAAAAGACTTCACATTTGCAACGAATCTTGTGCATTTCTTTGTCACATTTGTGATGTAATTCTATTCAAAGCCACATGATCTGTGTAAGCACAAGAAACCACCAACCTATTTGAATGATGCCAAGTTCTCTTTTTTTGATACATCTATTCGATCAGTTAGGAATGTTTGACTTGGGTTACCAGATTGAGATAGTCCTGGTTCTACGTTTGAGTTTCAAAGTGAATGACAACATTTTTGGACAAGTCGAACACTTCCAAACTGTGAGCTTTCTGTATAGTGTATAGACAAAGTGGTGGATTTCTGCTTTGATTTTGAAGTAAATTCTATCAAAAACACTTCTTTAACTACTTTAGGTCAAAATATTTATAATGATAAGTTGTAGTAAAAATTTTGTGCACCGAAGAATGGCTTCCCCCATCTATCCATGTTCATTTGTCTGTGATCAATCTTCAGCTCCCAGTTCTTATTTAAGCACATGCATGTTATCGTTTAACTCATGCAATGCGGCATTGGGTTTGCAGGCCTTTAGAACATTCTCGGATGATAGCGTGACTAAAGAGTGGCTACATTCCATTCCACGATTAATAACTGATAACGAATCAAGTATTCAAGAAGAATGTGAGAACTTGTTTCTAGAATTGGTCTTGGAACGGGTGACCAGAGCTGGACATACTAATTTCCCAAATAGCAAATCATTTTCCAATGATCCAACTGTGAAGGCAAAAAGTTTCAAAAGGGAGGTTGAGTTTATCTTCCCTGAAGGAGTCTTAGGTCTATTGAGGGAGATTTGTAATGGCGAGGTGATGCCTTGGGTGAAAAAGATCTGTGTAAGCCTGGGAAAGAAGAAACGGCTCAAGCCCAAACTTGCTAGTGCTCTACAGAATATCATAAGGACATCTGAGTCCGTATGGCTGAGTCATTCAAGGCCAATAGAGAAGTGGACAGCCCCTCCTGGTGCTTGGCTACTTCTATCAGAGGTTTCGGCATTCCTTTCTAAAGCAGTGGATTGGGAGTTCCTCTATCACCATTGGAAACTCATTGACAAGCATGAATCAGATGGCGAGGTTAGGAGCCCTTTTCAACAGGGATTTGCTGATGAAGATGTTGTGGGTACCTATGAGTCCGATTCTGTAACTTGGGCGGTAGATCGTGTCTTCCTTTTGCAAACAATCTCTAATGTTTCTGCAGAACTGCCTCCTGAACCTGCAGCAGATTTAGCTCATGAATTGCTTACACGAATTGAGGACTTTAACATGCATTCCGCTGAGGTATTGGTCCACTATTGTCACCTGTGCCATGTAGTGTCTTTTGGAGGATCATCTATTAATTATTGCAGAATCCATGATGGTTTGGGGTTACATTAGGTCCAATGGATGTAGGAATGATAGCTATATATGTAATTCTCTCTTTTTTTCCTTGCCCTTGCTGTGTTCGTGTCCCCATTGTTTGAGATTACTGTTCGTATTCATTACCCTGTTCTGTTGTAGTTGTCAAAGTTGAAAACTTGAACTTAGGAGGGTGTTTCAGAACGAAAAGAAGTTGAGAAATTCGTACTGCCATAGGCATCAATTCCTTATCTGTATCTGTATCCATGAAACCGTCTTCTTTGTCCATAGGTGTCCATTTGCTTGAATGCTTTTGATGCTTCTTCTTTAAAAGCTTACTAGAAGACGAGGCAAATGCTGATGCTTGTTCAAACTGTTTTTTGTCATTGCCGACAAACGAAAACAACAATATCGAAAATGCAAGTTCACAAATCAATAATTCTGATGGGGGAGAAATAGACAAATGACTAATTTTTGGATCACACACACAACACATAAACCAAATTACTTAACATTGAGACTGGCTTTTTGCATCTGCTTGTCATTCCAAAGCCTGAATAGTATTGGCAAATGGTATACTTCAAAGTAAGGAACTCCTACCAGTGTGTTCTCTATCTCTATGTTAATCATAAACGACTCAAAAAAATGGACAAGGTGCTCCTATTAGATGTACCTTTTTGGCAATGGTCTTATGATACATGTTATGCCCTGCACTATATTTATGAAGCACAGATTTGTATCCTTTAGGAAGGAAACAGTTAGGTTGTTGGTATCCCTTGTTTTATGGAATACAAACAAGCATATGATATGCAGCATATGCCCAAAGAAATTAACTACTTGACTTAAAAAGGGAATGCACATTGTCTTTAAGAGGATGCTGTTCCATACTGAATTTCATGGAAAGAAGAATTCACATGGCCAAAATTCATTGATTTCCCATCCAAAAGTTGCATTTGTGTCCTACTTTTGCAATCAGTTTTTCTTAGTCACTATGTGACCAGTGATATATTTGACGTCAGGTTAATGCGCATGTAAAAGCACTCAGAACATTGTGCAAGCGGAAAGCTTTGACTACTGAAGAAGCTGATGGTCTTGTTAAGAAATGGGTACACCAGCTTCTATCCAAAGCTTCCCGAGTTTTGGACATGTTCATGTCAAAGGATTCAGAAAGCAACAAGGATACCGGCTTTCTTACGCCGCCTACAAGTGGGATTAAGAAGGACCAGAGAGCAGCAGCAGACACCACATTCAGATTGTTATCACAAGCAATTATTGCAACTTATACTATTGGGTCCTTGGTTGTAGTTTGTCCTTTAGCTGATTTGAAAGCCATTATTCCTGTTTTACACACCATTATTACTTCCGGGAGTTCTGGCCCAAAATTGAACAAGTTACCACACCCTGTGGATTCTATCAAACAGACAGCGCCTTCTTTGTATATCCAAGCTTGGCTAACAATGGGGAAGATATGCCTTGCGGATGGGAAACTTGCAAAACGCTATATTCCATTATTTGTGCAGGTATGAGTTTGGAGTCACCGTAGTTGACCAGCACATGTTACGAAACTAGTTCTAGAGAATCACAAATCTTAGGCTCTGTTTGCATATATGCTGTTCTAAATGAAACAATTTGACATTACTATGCACTCTAGCTTCACAAGCTAAATGTAGCTAAAGATCTTGTATGTTTGTTTAAATTGAACATTAAATCCCTTTATGTGAAATCTATATGCTAACGGAGCCTTACAGGGGTTGGTGCTCAGCATTTCTTTCCATGTGATCATGAGTCCATGACCCATATGACCTGAAATCATTGTATTCTATATTTTTTGAATATGAAACTATGCAAGTTTTCACTTTGATGATTTCTTTCCAAATAATTCCCACTGAAATTTGGCAGTATAACCAGCTTCCTGGCATTAGCTTTGTTTCATATTACGTTTCTCAAGGTGTTCTCTGACTATGAAATACTCTGCTCAGTTTCTGAATCCACAGTTTCTCTCTCTGCTTGTTGTGATATAGGAGCTTGAAAAGAGTGATTGTGCAGCCCTTCGCAATAACATTGTTGTAATGATGGCGGATTTCTGCATACGATATACTGCTCTAGTTGACTGGTGAGACCCTTTTTTGTTTTCTTGGCGACTTGGCTTAACTAAAAGTGGTTCTGGATTATTCTTCTAAATTCTCACTAGCTACTTGTGAAGTAAACAGTTACATAACGAAAATCACTAAGTGTCTCCGCGATCCATGTGAGCTTGTGAGGAGGCAGACATTTATATTACTCTCAAGATTATTACAGGTTCATTTTTTTGTCACTTTCAAAGTTTTATGCTTTCCATTTTGAAGGTAATTTTCGTGAACTGACTTCTTTAACTCACTCATATTTAGAGAGACTATGTGAAGTGGAGAGGTGTACTTTTCCTACGGTTTCTGTTATCCCTGGTTGACGAATCTGAAAGAATAAGACAACAAGCTGATTTTCTCTTTGGGAATATCTTAAAAGGTTGTTATGGTTTCACACTGTTATCACTTCACAAAATTCATTCAAACCGATGATCTAAGTCTGTTGTCCGGCCTTGACTTCATTTGTCATTTGTTTGTAGCCAAGGCACCACTTCTAGCTTATAATAGTTTTGTCGAAGCCATTTTTGTTCTGAATGACTGTGATGCCCATAGTGGACATGGTAGATCCCAGAGTTCAAGATCCGAGAGCAGGCTTTTCTCTATTAGGTATGTGAGGGCTGATTGGTATTATTTTTGTTTTCTGTTCTCATTTGCTACCAAAGATAAATTTGTTTGGTCATCTTTTCCCGAAACTAATTTTTTGGAGTACTTGAAAACAACCCATTTTTAGAAAAACACCAAAAAGATGTTTTCAAACTCTCGAAAACTATTTCCCGTGATTTTTGAGTTCCGTGAGAAAAGGATTGTTTTCTGCTTTCAAGACAGTTTCTGAAAAGCCTTCTGCAAAACTTTATTCAAAATGACAAACAAACAGAAGAGTTTGGTAGATGTAAAGATAACCACTACCTTGTTGAAGTGACCATGCCATAATTTGGTTTAAATCTCCCTTTTCCAGAGGTAACGATGAGAGGTCGAGGACTAAAAGAACGCACATCTACATTTCGTTGCTGAAACAAATGGCTCCAGAACACCTTTTAGCCACTTTTGCCAAAGTATGTGCAGAGATCCTTGCTTCTGCATCTGATGGTATGCTGAATACTGAAGATGCTACCGGACAAGCAGTTTTGCAGGTACTAACTTTGTAAAGGAAGCTATATCTATATCTATGCAAGTTTATCTAAATCTGAGTTCGATATCCAATCCCATTGAAGCAGTTAAGGTCCTCTGCAGTTGCTAGAATTGTCACCATTGAAATGGTACCATGCAATGAAAGAGGTTGCTGTATTATTTTACCAAGTAGTGAAAGAAGTGAACTACAATATATTTTTTTTTTTCCCGTGTGTCAGTGTGTGGGTGAAATGGGTAGCAATAGACCTGAACCATTAAAGAGTCACTTGGAATGGCCCATTCTGCTTTATTGTTCGTACTTTTTGAAGTTGATATTTGCAATTTTCAGAAAAGGAAAAGAATCACAAAAGATATAAGGATCGCTTCGTGTCCTTTTTGTTTTGTTTCTTTCATGTAACCTATGCTATTGAATGTGAAAACAACAGGATGCTTTCCAGATTCTTGCATGCAAAGAAATCCGAATACCCTTTACCCGAGGAGGATCATCATCTGACTTGGGAGACATGGATGAAGAAGGTGGAGATACTGGAGGAGGAGGTTCACCTGCAGCTGCTGCTAGAGGAAGGGTTATAACACAAGCAGTCAAAAAAGGGCTTATCCAAAACACCATCCCCATATTCATAGAGCTGAAAAGGCTTTTAGAAAGCAAAAACAGCCCCTTAACAGGATCCCTCATGGAATGCCTCCGAATCCTTCTCAAGGACTACAAGAATGAGATTGATGAAATACTGGTAGCTGATAAGCAGCTTCGGAAAGAACTTATGTATGACATGCAAAAGTATGAATCGCTCAAGGCCAAATCGACTGCAGCTGAAGTGGTTGCAAGTGTTAAAAAAGAAGGTGCTTTCCGTTCACCAAGTATTTCCAAGGTTGCGATTGAAAGAAGTGTACAACACAAGAAGGTCCAGGAGCAGTTGAGAAGTGGTCCCTCGAAAGTGGCTTCGGCTGTGGCGGATAAGGTGGCTGCAGCTACGGCTCGGTCAGTGCTTAGGGAAGTGAATAATGGGGGTTTAACGCCACCACTAAGTGCCATGAGTGTGCCAAAGCTTAAGGGTTCTAACCCCCCTTCTGTACTGGAATCTTTGAGGAGGAGACAGTGTTTTGACTCTGATGAAGAGAATTGATCACATTTACATGCTTCTAAAGGCCATATGGAAATTTGTAATTAAGCTTATTCCTTTGTAAATGTAACATCCTTACTAGCTTAAAAAAACATGTCTGATAAAGTCAAAATACACAATATCGTAGAACCCAATAAATTTTTTTTGCATCAGACTCTAAATTTACATGTTTCTCAATGTTATTGCTGCTGAGTTATGCTTGTCAACAATCCAACTTCGGCATAATAGGCTATATGGTTTGTTGTTTTTAGTACATAATTGTAATCCTAGCTATTAATCTCGTTTTTTTTGGGGTCCTAGGCAACTATTATTGTACATCGGTTATTGTTTTTCTGTAATTTCAGTCATATGATTACCCAAAAGATTCTTCACGGAAAGAGATTATTGTGCATAGAGAAGATTTGACCTCCTATTATTGTACTAGTTGTTAAAACTCTGAGGATATCTGTTTTTTTTCTTCGTCATAGTAAACAGTTGCAATTGTTGTTTTATACTTTTTATTGTTTAATATGATCTTGGAAACTAAGAGGTTCTTTGATTTTTCCTTTTCAATTTCTTAATTTTATATATATATATGAGAATAAATTATTTGCGGAGCTCCGTAAATAAGTTATTATAGAGCTTAATTTTGGCCGTTCAAAAGTATTTTAGATGATCCGAATTAAAAATAATTTATTATTAACTGTATTAGACAATTTATTATTGTTAATAAATTATTTTAAATTCGGATCGTCCAAAACACGCCAACGCCGAAATTGAGATTGAGTGTATCCGTGAATAAGTTATTCTCATATTACTCCGACATGGGAAGTCAATGTGATCATCCTAAGTCAATGTGATCATCCTATAGATGTAGGGTGGTCCATGTATTTTACTACCACACAGTTGTTATCTCTCTCTTCATGATCCATCTCTGCAATAGTCTCTCTCTCTGCCCGAATCAGGTAATACGTACTTCTAACCCTGATTTCGTGTAGTTCTTGAAGTTTTCCCTACGATCAGTCTGCTAATTCATACACGAACCCCCTTATTATTATAAAACCTAATTTGCATTGCTTTCTCTGTTTTAGGCGATCCGAAATCTCATTCGTAACCATAGATATCATAGCCTTGTGCTTTTCTTGCTGAGTTTGATGCCAGTCTCTGAAGCTTTGTCAGTTAATAACAGGGCTGAATTGTAGTTAAAAATCCAATTTATATCCAATTGGGTTTTCAAAATTATGGATGGTAACAAGGACGAAGCTTTAAGATGCATTGGTATTGCCAAGGAGGCAATTGCATCAGGCAACAAGCATCGCGCGCTGAAATTCATTGGAATTGCGCGACGGCTTGACCATAATTTATCGGTTGATGATCTTTTAATCGCTTGCGAGGGTTTAGATTCGGATTCACATGGGGAGCCTAGTTATTCAGAAGAGAATGTTCAGCTGATTAGGGAAATTAAGAGAAGGAAGGATTACTATGAAATACTTGGTCTAGAAAAGAGTTGTTCGGTGGAGGAGATTAGAAAGGCATATAGGAAATTGTCGTTGAAAGTTCATCCCGACAAGAACAAGGCCCCTGGTTCTGAGGAGGCGTTTAAGAAAGTTAGTATGGCATTCAAGTGTTTAAGCAATGATGACTCGAGGACACAGTACGATCAGACGCGTTTGGTTGAGGAATTTGAGCATAACCAGCAGTATAATGTCAGGAGGAGAAGAACGGGGAACGATTTTTTCCACGAGGATTTTGATTCGGACGAGATATTCAGGGCGTTCTTTGGACAAACAGACATGTTTCAGGAGGCTCCGGTTTGTAGGACTAGGAGGACTACCAATGAACATCAGGAAGATTTCGGTGGATGGGGGCCTAATCTGACCATTCTTTTTCAGTTGGTGCTGTTTTTGTTGGTAGTCTTGCTTGCTTATCTGCCTTTTTCAGAGCCTGATTATTATTTGCAAAATTACCATTTCTATTAGTTCCATAGGACGACTGAGAAACACGGAGTGGAGTTTTATGTTAAATCGCCGGAGTTTGATCAGAACTTTCCAGTTGGAAGCCGTGCTCGAGGTGATGTTGAGAACTATGTGATAAGGGATTACAAAAATCTGCTTGGCCATTATTGCCATGTAGAACTCCAAAGGTGTCAATGGAGCAGGAACCTGCCTACTCCTCATTGCAAGAAGCTTCAGGAGTTTGGGATAGCATGAAGGCCAGGTGAAGAGTCCCTATACTTTTACATTAAGAACTGTGTTTGAGTTTCTTGTGCTGCTTTGTGTTTTTGTTTGCAATCTATTTGTAGGTGTTCTGTGCTAAAATGTTAGGTTAGCAGTCCACTTGAGTTGTATGAATGTTTTGGCTATCAGTGGTCTTCTTTCCTTGTTGTGTTCAGATATTTTTCCTGGTGAGTCCAGGATTATTAGGTTTGAACTTTATGTAAAGAGTCAGATGCCAGCAACAAGCAAAAGCATAAAAGATATTTCCAGACGACTTCATGCTACGATAAAGGAATTAGTGGCAGTTACTGGTAATGTGTTTGTCTGTCGACATGTTGAGTTATTTAGCTTTAGTGGTTGCCTGCCAAAAAACTTGATTCAGAGACTGGAAGACGTCATCTTTCTTTTGGAGAAGAATGAGGGCGTTCCGCTTTTATAAAAAGTGGGTTTTTGAAAAAGAAGGTGAATTTTAAGGTTAAAAATTATGTGTTTACGCAAATAATTTTCCTACCAATATGGATTTTGTTTGATAGATCTCATTGGGATCTTTAATACGGTGCAAAAAAAATCATAAAATTACTTTTCATTTTCATTATATTTGAGTTTGAAATTTGAAGAAAATGAACTTTGGGAAAAAGAAGGGAAAGTGGAACGGGTTCTAAGGTACAATGCCACTTGCAATGACAGTGCTTGCGACAATAACACATAATGACAAATGGAGGAAGCTATGGTACACAGGGTATACCGTATGTCTAAAAAATGACAATTTGTGATTTTCATTATACTGATTTTTGATTTTCTAATGCATATTTATGATTCTAGTTACGACTTATACTTTAAAATTTACCTGTTGAACAGGTCATTAGCAGGTTACTCATAATTAAAAAATATTATTGTTATGTAACCATAATTATTCGTACCGAAATCCATAATACTTGTACCCTAACCAAATATATGTGTACAATATCAAAAATTAAATAATGCTACCTTCAAATGTTATAATAACACCATAAATTGGCATTATCTTACCACAATGAGTCGTACCAAAAAAAATTGACTCGTATGATATTCCGTAACAAAATCAAAATATGTCGTACCAGAATCAACAATTGTTATACTCAAGTCAAAAATATTTGTAAAATGCCACAAATTTTATAAAATAACCACAATTGTTATGACAACACCTAAAATTGTCTTTTTCTCAACACAACGTGTCGTATAAAAAGAAAACATATTTAAATACCACAAATTATATAACAAATCACAATTGTTATGATAATATCATAAATTTACGTTTTCTTACCACAATGTGTCGTACCAAAAGAAATTGATTAAAATATTCCGTAATAACACATGTCTAAAATACCACAAATTCACTAATATAACCAAATTTATTATGACAACATCATAAATTGACGTTTTCATACTTACAACGTATCGTATAAAAAAATTCAATCGGAATGTTCAATTAACGATAGTTATAATCAGCAAAATACCACAATTTCAGTAATATAGCCAAATTTGTATGACAACACCATAAATTGATGTTTTCATATCCACAATGTGTCGTATAAAAAAAATTCAATCGGAATGTTCAATTAACGATAGTTATAATCAGCAAAATACCATACCACAAATTCAGTAATATAGCCAAATTTGTTATGACAACACCATAAATTGACGTTTTCATATCCATAATGTGTCGTGTAAAAAAATTCAATCGGAATGTTCAGTTAACGATAGTTATAATCAGCAAAATACCATACCAAAATTTCAGTAATATTACCAAATTTATTATGACAACACCATAAATTGACGTTTTCATACCCACAACGTGTTGTATAAAAAAAATTCAATCGAAATGATCAGTTAACGATAGTTATAATAAAAAAATACCATACCACAAATTTAGTAATATAACCAAATTTGTTACGACAATACCATAAATTGACATTTTCAATCGGAATGTTCAGTAAACGATAGTTAAATCAGCAAAATACCATACCACTAATTATTTTCAATTCCCGCCACATTCTTTTTTCAAATTTTAAAATTTCCACCATATTATCTTAATTTTTGATTCCCTCCACACTATTTTTTCAAATTCTTATTTGTCCCTACACAATACCTCAATAATTTAAAATAAAAATGAAGTTCTCGCTCAAAATTTTCATCCAAGAAATTCACCAAAAAAGTACTATACCCAAATTTTCGAATTCAACTACAATTTCCTCTCAAAATATTAGTCTAAATTAAATTCTTTCTCTACAAAATTTAATTCAAAAAATCAAAATTCCTTCAATTTTTCATGGCAAAATGAGAGGTTACTAAAACAAATAATTACCCAACTGTCTCAAGATACGGATATTAAGAGTGGTGCACTTAACAATTGGCACTATATATTTGACAGGTGGATCGGTGCCAAACCTTCACCCTATGCATACAAATCCAAATTTAATCGTGGTCCTCGGAACTAGGTCGTGGAAGTACAATATAAATAATTTTGTAAATTTATTGTCATTGTACTTTCTTTTAAAAAAAATTATTATAGTCGACATACTAATTTACACCAATGACATAGGCTAAAATATGATCTACAAGTGCAGGCCAAGCACTAAGACAGATGCATTTGAGGCCATTGCCTTCTCAAATTTTCAGCCTGGAAATAGGGCCCTTACGTACAAGAAAGTGTTATAAAATTAATAGCTTTTAGAATTTCAAATTCTCAATTATGTACCACAGTGAAAAAGTGTTGGAGTTTGGATATTTATCTAAAAGATCAGGGGTTCAAGTCTTGCACCCTTCATTCCTATATATATATATATATATATATATATATATATATATTATTTTTTTTTAAGAATGCTATTTTTTGGTTAAATTACATAGAGTCCTTGCAGTTTCATACTTCGACAAATCTAGTTGTTCAATTTCAGTACAACATTAAAATCTAATAATGCACAATCTGAGCCCCACGTAAGGTGTGTGTGTTTTTTTTAAAATCTAAATCGTCTATCTTTTATATAATATCAATTAGGTCATTCGTACCAAGAATGAAGTTGATGGCTTATAGCTAGACACTTAATTGGATGGAAAATATCATTCCATTATTCAATCTGCGTGCCGATGATGGAGTTTTGTAAACCTGATTGAGGCAAAAATTTACGTAGGTGAGTTAATCAACAAACATAAAAAAGCTCAACGGATTTAATTGTCATTATTGTGTCACGGTAGCTTGGCTACAGTATATTCAACTACAACAGATGACTAGGTTTCATATCAAATATAAATTGAATGTACAATCTAAATGTCGTTAGTGATTGTATTTTTAGAATGATCGATCAGGGCTGTTAGGATGTCAAGTTATACGATATTTAATTTGTGATATTTTAGACATGTATCTTGCTTAAGTATAATAATTATTGATTGCGCTACCACATATTTTGGTTTTGTATCTAGTATCTTTCGATCGATTTTTTTTGTTACGACACATTGTGATAAGTAAGAGCCAATTTTTTGTGTTGTCATAACAATTGTGGTTAAGTTATATAATTTGTAATATTTTACATATGAGGGAGAGGGAGAGAAAGTTAAAGAGGAGAGAACAACCTGTTACCTGCTAAGCCCTTTTTTTATTTTATTAATTGATTTAATCAATGGGCGGTCCAGATTGTTCACTTTGAAATCTAAGGGTTTAAAATCATGGTGTGTACGGTACACCCTCTAATAAGGGGTGTGTACCATAGGACCACCTATGACAAATATTGAATATAGGATTCTCTGCATCTTTACTAAATAGTGATCTCACTATTGCCCACTCTAGCAAAAATACCTACGAGAGACCTTGTGGACTGCCTTAAGTAGAAGTTTGTTTTCGGTGTCTAACGAGTTTAAATTTAAGTAGTGTGTTTTGCTTGTTAATATAAGAAAAGAATCCCGATTTAAAAAAGAAGTCAGTAGGTCGTTTTCATGACATGGTCAGCTTGTTCAGAGTTTTAAGATTACGGAATTTAGAGTATTGCTTCATGACCTTTTCGACTCCTGTACCCCAAACTTGATAAATGTTTTTCCTTTCGGCTTATTATTGTTATTGTTTTTATTTTTATATTGGCAAGAATAGGATATTTAATGGTAATTGACAGCTAACAAACTATGAATGTCCGCACTCAGTGTTTGATTTGTCCTCTCATCACCCCATCCTTTCTTATTCTTTGCAACCCATTCACGCTCAGAAAAAATTCCTAAGACTATTGGGTAAGGAAAATCAAAGATAGACGTTTGAAAGGCCTCAGGTAGTCATTATTATATAAGGTGCTTTGTATTTAAAGTGGAACCAAAAGTCTTCTTTCTCATTGAAACTCGCCCGGAGAAATGGATTCGAATTTTTTATTTTTTATTTGCTCTACTGCTGCGAGTTTCCACAATGCCAAGCCCATTTTTCTTTGGATGTAGAAATTGATACGACGCTGTACTTTTTAGCATATCTTTGATGTCCTACTCAAACTTGATGTTTGTTAGATTCTAAAGTTTGCTCCATGGAACGTATATAGTCTTTGATGTCCTACATTTGACTTTTTGCACTTCCATTTTGGTTGTTGGGTTTCGTCCTGCACATTTGCTAGTTCTGATGAGACTCATATTTGCTTTTGTCTGATTTAGCAGGGTGTGTGTGACTGTGTCTAGAGCTCCAGAGACTCAAATGGCCATGGCATAATATGGTGGCTGTCATATAATACGATGATGAGCCTAACAGCTACCGGTATGATAGGAAGGAAATAGAGTTAAATTGCACCGATGTGATCTGGAGCTTCTGCCTTCTGCGTCTGGAGCAACCTTATCTTCCAAGGTCACCCAAGATGGTGTCAAGGAGGGTTTTTTTTTTTTTTTTCAGGAGCCCAGATCGCATTACAGCTTTTAGTTTCTTGCATAGTGCGAATTCTCCTTAGGGGATTTGATGCCTAGTCGGTTGGATGATAGCATTGAAGCTATCTCAATTCCATAATAAGAGTCAAATATGATTTTCTGCATGTTAGTGTTTGTTTCCAAAAAGTAAAAATTGGCCTAGGAACAGTGAGCAGTGCAGTTCTAGGCCTAATGCGGGCGTGCCAGGACTGGATTGCAGTCCAAATTCGTATTAAGGCCTAGATGCCTCAAATCTGACTTCGTATAGACCATTGCGTACGATCGAAGAGGCGAGGCCGTATGTGGTTCGTGGTTTGCCTTGTCGGGATAAGGACTTAGTATTTCCTAACCGCGTGAAAAATGAAAAGAAAAGTAGAACAAGGCCTAAAACAGAATTAAAAAGACTTTATTAACAGTTTAACAAAGTTTGGTTACCAGAAAATGAAATAAAATCTAGGCTTGGCTAGATTGAACGGGAAAGTAACGATAATTGAAGGATAAATTGGATAAGCCGTGGGCCAGTGCCAAGTCCTGAAATTCTGGTATTTATAGCCCAAGGTTCCAGGCCTTGAGTTGCTTCCAAATGCTCCAATGGGGAGCTGCCACTTGTCCAGGCCTTGCTCTCTATTCCAAGGAAATAGCTGCTGGTCTGAAAAGCTTCCTTTTTGCCAAAAAATCTGTTAAAGCAAAAGGAATTTGTAGCAACATAGTATCCCTAGGCCCTTGGAGCTGCTTGTGAGCAGTTTGTGTGCATGGATGCCTGTAAAAAAAATGATTATTGGGCCCACCAAGACGAAAAACGCAGGCCAGGTTGAGCTGCTTGTGAGCAGCTTGTGTTATGTTAAAGAGAACCTTCTAGGCCTTTGAGTTGCTTGCAGCTACTTGTGCAGGCCTAAGCTGCTTGTGAGCTGCTTGAGATGTCTCCATGCACGACTGCAATGTGTCCCAAGCCTTTCTTCATCCTGAAGAATAACAGTTGTGCAGGTCTTGAGCTGCTTATAACCATGACTAAGCAGCTTATAACCATGACTAAGCAGCTTATACAGACCTGATTGAGCTGCTTGGGCCACATGGGTTGCATGAATGTCATGTGTCCTTGCTTAATGCTGAAGGAAAATGGGTGCAGGCCTTGAGATGCTAGGGAGAAGCTTCTAGGCCTTTGAGCTGCTTGTGAGCAGCTTGCTAGGGAGAAACTTCTAGGCCCTTGAGCTGCTTGAGCAACTTGGCCTTTGAGCTGCTCTATTTTCAGGCCTGAATAAACCTGAAAAAACTGGGCCAAAGACCTGAAAAACGAATCTTGGCATAATTGGGCTAAATAGGCCTAAAAAACTTAGTCTAAGTTTTGATTAGTTGGGCCAAGGCCTGAAACTAATCTGGGCTTTAACTCCATTGGGCCGAACAAGCCTAATAATAGGCCCACTACATATATGACCAAAAGCCAAAATCAATCGAGGCTTAATTTAACGAAGGCCCAAATTGTTAATTTGGGCCATTAATCCATTAAGAAATTTCTTTATAGAATTTGGTTAAAAGTGGGTGCAAACGGTTAGTTGTTTTAAGCTTTTGATGATTTCTCGGTCTTGTAGCAGGAGCCATTCACGACATATTTGACCTTCTGTCAAATGTGAATTGCAGTTCCTACTCTAGCTATATGGTTACAAGTCTCTCTCTCTCTCTCTCTGACTGATGGGAAGATGATGATATTGGACAATAGGCAGGGCGAAGACCATTTTTCCATTTGGCATCCAGGTTTGCCTGGATATGTTGGGACATCCACATCTCCCTCTCCACTCCTCTCCTTTCAATAAAGTAGAGAGCAATATATTGAAAATGGAGGTACAT
This sequence comes from Rhododendron simsii, assembly GCA_014282245.1. NCBI lineage: Eukaryota > Viridiplantae > Streptophyta > Magnoliopsida > Ericales > Ericaceae > Rhododendron > Rhododendron simsii. Next base: position 852,210 of record CM024954.1, on the reverse strand, counting down.
TAGTCTCGTGGCCTTCATCGCCACTTTACCAAAAATGTAGTTTTGCTACGGTTCTCTTTTATAATAGGCGAGGAACTATTCACCCATTTGTTAATATTTTATTGTTTTATTTGTGAACTTCTTTCTCACTTTCCTTTACCAATAAGTCAAGATACACTCCTACCGATCACCCCCGACCACTTCTCTCTCATATATGTGTGAGGTGCATCTCACATATGTGTGAGGTGCATCCCACAATTAAATGTATGGAGTGTGAGAGATGAGTAATCGATGAGAGTATTGTACATAGCATTGCTCTTCTTTTACTACTATTCTATTTGATAGAAGTATCGCAAAGTATTTGGTCTTCATCTGGGACTCTGGAGAGCCCTAGAGACAAATTAATTATGACCCTTTAGAATAATATAATCAGAAAAATAAGATTTTCGAACTGATTCAAAGGAATTGAAAATTTGAATACTTAATGTTTTTAGACTATTTATATATTAAAAAATATAATTAAAAAATTAAGTTCTCTAATTTTTTATTCATTTAAATTGGTGCGAATATTTTATTTTTCTAATCATTTTATCCTAAAGATTCATAATTAATTTTTGTCCCTAGGGCTCTCATAATCATTTTTCTGCTTTGCAGGGTCCCAAATAAATAACAGATACTTAATTTTGAGAGCTCTAGATTCAAAAATTAATTATGACTCTTTAAAAATAAACAAATTAGTCTCCGTAGAAAAATTATTATTCACTAAATTTAAGATTTTTATTTTCTCCTCTGTTTCTCTCCCAACCAAACCATCTATTCTAGCCAAACAATAAAACAGAATTTTTATTGATATTTCTTTCTTTTCCTTGAGTTCCGAACGTAGCCTGGTGGAGCAAAGCACATCGAACAGGTGGCGGCCTATACTCCTGCAAACCGAAACGGAAACGGAAACGAAAACGAAAACGAAAACGAAAACCACCACGTTTACTATTTTGGCAAAAAGCACCAATTTCTCCCAGAGAAGCAATCGAGGAAAATGGGTGAAGAAGCGAAGAACACATTTCAATCTCTCAGGGAATGGGTCGTCGATCACAAGCTTCGCACCGTTGGTAATCTCTCTCTCTCTCTCTCTCTCATCATTTTGTGTGTGTATATGGGTTTCTGGCTTTTGGCATGGATTTTCATGGGTTTTGGTATGAATTTTTCGTTTGTTGAAGGATGTTTGTGGCTAAGCGGGATAGCGGGTTCGATCGCCTACAACTGGTCCCAACCCAACATGAAAACCAGCGTTAAGATCATCCATGCTAGGTACGACAACATTCTCACATGCCTATCCACAGGACCACAGCCCTTTGGATTGAAAAGAAAAGAAAGGATTGGAGTTTCTTGCCAAATCGCTTATTTTGATTGGGTAATTTGGCAAGAAATGAAGAGAAAAGTATGAAAATGATATCTTTTGATCGGCTTCTTCGCCTTCCTCGCCAAATTTTACGAAAATGGCGAGATTTTGTGAGAAAAGGTTCTGTTTTTTGATAACTCAAGTGTTCGGGCCAATTTTCTTGCACTTCGACTATTCTGGGCCCAATCCCACCACCCATTTGAGGGGGAAAAGGCTCCCCTCTCTTATCATGTCGTCTCTTACTATCCAAAGGAGCTGTAAAATGCTCACCCTTCTACCAAAATCTGCAAGAAGTTTTGATATATCAATTTTCCCCACTTATTTTCGTTGAAAGTTTGTGGGCAGCGAACAGAAATTTTGTTATCCCTTTTGTGTATGCACATCTCAGATTGGTTTCTGACTTTCTGTCGTTGTATGGGATTGGCAAAGTGATGAAATTGATCAATTCAAGTTTCATGATAATTCTGGTTTATATATAATCTTGGATTTCTAGACTAGAATGCAGCATCTACAATTTTAACCATTAGTAATTGGTACCTTATTTTCCTGAGGACTTGATTTTTAGAATGTTCCTCCCGCTGTATGAATCCTTCTATGTGCAATGTTTCATAGGTAAACGATTCTTGTGAAATTACTAGAACCTTGCGTGTCCAAAAGGACAAGAAGAAATAAATATAAGATCCCTCGAACTAGTTTAATGCTATTTGTTTTGCAAAGATAATGTGAAGTTTGTTAGAAGATTCTGAGTTAATAGCCATTGAATCACAAGGTCGGATGCTCAATTTTTCCCAGCCTCTGTCCCGTCTCATCCTATCATTTGATAAGAATTGGTTATTGGTAGCATAAACATGACTTACATGAGTATTCAATACGGGTTTTGTTAATAGGAATTCTTAGGTGCCCTCGGCCCTGTTATTTGAAAGCGTTTGAAGAGTGAATAATGTTATCTCCCTTTTGTTGCTTTTCAAGAGATCATAATTTTGTAGAAGACGTCTGTCTATAAGGAGAGACATGACAAATTTATGACAAATATTCCATCAGGATAAGGTTTGGCTAGTTAGTCATTTGGTTGATATGATGAGTAGATAATGGTCTATGTTTTGAGTCGGTTTTGAGTCGTTCATTTCTGTATATGGTACATGAATGATGATGATTCATTTGGACTGAATCGAGCCCCCTTTCTAATGCCTGAGCTAGTAACAATGCTTGCGGTGCGTAGTGCAGTTAGGATCACAAGTTAGAACTTCTCCTGTGGTCAGCCGTCAGCATCCCTGAAATACTTCTAGGTGTATGGTTCCGAAGTTCCAGAAATGTGGTACTTGTCATTGCTTATTATTGTGGCACTTCAAGATGTTGCCATAATCCCCACCTTGATTAAGGAAATCTTCATGCTTTTGGTTGTTTGGATGTCTTTGGAGGTGTTGGAAATTGTCCCGCATTGGTTAATTATCTCTTCCAAAATTAGTATATGAGCCTGGGCAGCCCCTCCACTCATAGTCAATTGGTTTTGAGTTGGATGCTTTAACATGGTATCAGAGCTAGATTTTCGGAAGCTTTCCCCCCTTGTTTGTGCCATAGTTGCATTTTGTTTCGTCGTGATCTTTGTGTTCCGGATCCTTTGTTGACCTCTCCACATGCGAATTGGGGGTCGGGCGTGAGCGAGAGTGTTGGAAATTGTTCCACATTGGTTAATTATATCTTCCAAAACTAATATATGAGCCTAGGCGGCCTCTCCACTCATAGCCAATTGGTTTTGAGTTGGATGCTTTAACAGCAGGTACTTTCAAGGAATTATCACGACTGCTTCTTGAGTTTTGTGATATGGTGGTACTTTAGGCATAGACAATGTTGAAAACTTATTCTAAAACAACGAAGAGCTAGCTGCTATTGCTATTTTAGGCCATTCTACTGGTGAAACTGCAAAAGGTTACTAGTTTTAGGTATGGGTGTTCGTCGCACTCCAAGGCTTGCTTAAGAGGGCATCAAATATCAGTTCTGAGACTTCCACCCATGTGATAGCCAAATTTTTTTTCTTTTTGTTTACTTGTTACCAAACTATTACCTTATTGTTTACTTCTTTTTCATCTTCTGCTGTCAGCAGTAAGCTTTTTTGCAGTAGCCCTCTGAATTTGATACATTTCCTTGAGTTTATTCAGACAGTTGCATCATGAATGTAACAGCTGTTTTTGTTTTTGGGAAATCAGGTTGCACGCGCAGGCACTAACGCTTGCTGCATTGGCTGGAGCTGCAGTTGTTGAGTACTACGACCACAGGACGGGAGCGAAGCAAGAGCATGTTGCTAGGTTTCTGGGAACTCCACAGAAAGATTGAGGCGGCCAGGACTTCCATTAAACGCAGATGAACAAATTACAAAAATCGTTCATCCCACCTACCTTGATAGTCTTCACATTGATTGTATTTACACATTCCGAGATCAACCACAGTTTTGTTTTACTAGATATGATGATACCTCAACTTCATGGAGGGTAATTAAGTAGTTTGGATCTTTATTGTTATTGATGCAGAAGTGATCGCACTTTGATTATATGGGCCGGTTTGAGAGAAACAGTCCAAGGACTTAAGTACCAGTGGAGGTGCGATCCATGATTGAGGCCTACTATTTGGTCGATCATTCTAGAACCAAATTTCTAGGAGTCCTCCAAATCTTCACATATATGGGAAAAAATTTGATTTGATTTTCTAGTAGGAGAATATTTTATTTGAGTATCTTTTAATAGGAACTTCTTTTGCAATGAGGCTTGTTTTGGTAAGAATTCTCTGGGAATTAATATTAGGAATAAGTCATATTTTTATTTTTGGTAATTAGATCTTTTTCTTGATTGGCAAGTATTGCCTTTTGGTTATTTGTTTCCTAGATATCTTGATCTTAGTAGCCATTGTAAGCCTTAGGGCAATTCGGTTGAGTTTGAATAATAAAAAAACAAAGAGCTTTCTCTATATTGTGAGTTTTGTTCTCGTGTTTGTTTTTTGTTTTCATACGCTCCCCTGCATCAGTTATCAAAGGAATTATTTTCGGATGTAGTTTCATTTACGCAATAACGATTTTGTTGCACTCTCATGTACACTTGCCAGAAAGGTGAATAACCCAACGGGATTATTTAGGTTCAATGAGAATGGTGTGTTGGTTTGTGGTTGGTTATTTATTTCGTTTCAGAGTATGCGGTGATGAATTCATTGTCCGACGTGATGAACCCCATAGTACAAATGAGAACGTAAATCAGGGAAAGATTTTCTTGCTCATTTACTCATATTCATCCTATTCAAACTCAAACACCCTAAATGTGAAAATAAGAAATAAACTGGGGAACGTAGAATTCATACTTGAGGATTATTGAAATTATTCTGTCAAAATACAATCTGAAATGAACTGGGGAATGTGGAATTCAAAAATAACATTTCGATGAATTTTTTCGATTCTGAACCCTTTCAACAAATTCATTATGCGCATATCATCTAAACACATAGTACATTTTTTTTATACGATTTAGACCTCTATAATATAAATCCCCATTTCTAAATCTAAAATTAATTCACTTCCAAACATCCCCTAAAATTCAAATGCAAATCTATTTATGTTGAAGTGTCTGTACGTAACAGATCCAAACATAAATACAAGCACAGATTGTTAAATACATGTGGATTATTTAAACGAATCTGAATTTGTTCGACTCTAACAATACTCACGACGGGATGGAAAAAGAAAAGGGAAAATATAATGGAAAAATTAAGTGGAATAAGTTTTCCATTACGAAGGGACCCGGTCACACGGGAATACTGTAGTGCACCCCCGCACTACAGAACTATTTATCTATCACCAAATTTATTCTTTTTTTGAATTTTATTACCAACTTTATTCGCAATTAAATTTTTTTTTTTTTTTGGCACAGACAAATTCAATTGCAACGTACCAAACATGGTAGTGGTAAGTGGTAACATGGGAAATGAATAAAGGAAAAAACAGGTTCATTTATCTAATTAAAATATGGGGGGCATCCGTGATATTAGAAAACAATACAGGGAGGTTATTGCAGTTTAGTAGATTTCACTGAGTAAATTTTTTTTTTTCATTTTATTATCATCAGTATCCCTAGTCGACAGAAGCAGAAACATCTTTACACTCTCTCTCTTCATTTTCTGCTATCGAAAAGCATTCGACTGCTGCCGTCGGCTGCCCTAGATAGTAGAAACCGGTGATTCCTCTCTCTCTCTCTCTCTCTCCCTCTATCTACGCACGTATCTGTATATATCTATGTACGTATACATGTATATCACCGTATTCTGTAGCTATTTTGTGCGTTTTGATGTGCTCGTTTGTTTGTTTGATTCTCGAAGGTTTGATTTGCTCGTGTTTAGTTCAGGTTAGAAAGAATTACATTCGAATTAATTTGGAAGTTGCCGTTTAGTGACGCGAAAGACTAGGGTTTTAGGGTTATGAAGTGGAGGAATATGATGTCTGTGTACTGGATCTCTTTGTTATGTCTGCCGAAAGGTTGTCGAATAAATTGCTTTTTGTCGAGAATATCGATGCGATTGATTTTCTTGCTGAGTTTCAGTGTAGTGTTGTATGTTCTTCGTAGATTTGTTAGAAGTTTCTATCTAGTTTTAAAAAAATACTGGAAGTCACGTTGTTAACTGTTTATTGCTTTTGCAACCCCCTGGGTGAGTCATTTTTGTGTGTGTGCGTGGACTTGGAGATAGCGGGATGCTGCTGTGTATAGTTTTGACTTCAATTGTATAATTCACTAGTGAGTGCTAAGACAGCGCGTTACTATGGTGAATAATTCATAAGCATGAGACTTTATTACCTCTACAGAACGTTAGTGAAATGGGTGATTTTGGGACTTCTCATACGTCGTGACGGTGTTGAAAAGTTAATGCACCGATACAAACACATCCATAGGGCTTAGTAGCAGGATTCTTCTAAAATGGGTGCGCTCCCAAGACGGGAGTGCGAATCGGCGCTCCCAAGATGGGAGCTTGACGGGAGCTTGCTCCCCTTGAGACTGTTTATTGCTCGTGCTACCCAACTAACATGGGTGAGTCATTATTGTGATGTGTGTAGGCAACTATTCTCTTATTCTTAAGGGAGGTATGCCATTGTGGAAATAAAAATATGAAAATCTTATCACTCAAGAAGTTTGGCAAATTGAAAATATCTAACTTCCTATAAGTACCCTTTAAGATCATGAAAATTCTCATAAGTAATCACTTTTCCTTCAATGATTAAGTATTTAAAGATACTTTATATACGTATTTATATGAAATTCGTATACGCTTCTTAGGCGCTCCCAACCTTAGGAGCTTCTAGGTGCCTCCGCTCCCGCTTCCGCTCCCGCTCCCGCTTCGTGCTACTAAGCCACAGGGTTTACTGTAAACTTCATGCCATCTGTATTGCTGTTAACAAAGCACCTCTTCTGCCAAAGTGATGCATTTTACATTTGATGTTCTGACTAGATATTTTTGAACTCACAACTCCCATCCTTTCTGGTTACTGAGGGTAGCGAATCACATTTACTCTATTGGAGCACAATTTGGGAATAGCCAAGATGTCTCGAAAAGGGTTGATGGAGCAGGATTTGAGCAAGCTGGATGTGACACAACTACATCCACTCTCACCGGAAGTCATTTCACGTCAGGCAACAATAAATATAGGTAATTTGATGTTTTGTGTAACTTTTGAGTTTTGATTTTTTTCATCTTGTATCAGTCAAGGTTTGCAGTTCTTATTTTCTTCATTAACATCCAGTTGGTTGACCATAAAAGGTTTTAGCGCCTTGAATACTTTGCTGTCATTAATTATTTTCCAGGTACTATTGGTCATGTGGCTCATGGAAAATCAACAGTTGTAAAAGCCATATCTGGCGTTCAGGTAATTATTTGTATTGGTTACCACCCATGGTTTCACATGCTTGTGCTTGTACTGCAGTCTATATCATAAATTTCATTTTACTTGGAAGTGTATTCACATAATCCTTAAGTAGGGGCTCTTCGCTTGCTCTCTCAATCCTTGCTCTGCGCTCACACTCTCAATCGTCGCTCTTGCGAATCCAGTAGTTTTTGAAAAACATTTTCACGCTTGCACTTGCGCTTCCGCTCCCACACATACATTGTGACTTATCGTGGAACGGTGGAAGTGTGAGTTTTGTTTGCAGGCTTATTTTTGTTCGAGTCTGTCATTCAGTCCCACTTTTTAGCAGTTGCGTATTCTATTTGTTTAATGTCAAAAATACATCTAGTAATCTTTGTATTTGCTTTTTTGTTCATGCTTGTCAGTATGGATGTAACAAACACAACACTGAACTAAACCATTAACGGTAATATTGTGAATTATATTAATGGTAATATGATTATTGTCAGTATGTGGTTCTTTTAAATTGGTTGGTTAATGTTTTGCCCAGGCGGAAGTAGTAGAAACACAACACTGAACTAAACCATTAACGGTAATATTGTGAATTATATTAATGGTAATATGATTATTGTCAGTATTTGGTTCTTTTAAATTGGTTGGTTAATGTTTTGCCCGGGCGGAAGTAGTAGAAACTGCATTCAAAGTTGAGTTGATTGATTGTGAGTTCTCTCGTAAACGGGGAAAGTGAGTTTGAAAGATGTTATGTCTAGCTTTAGCTGCTATTAGCATTTTTATGCTGTTGCATGCCCACTTAATCAGATGGTCCCTTGCCACAAGGGTGAAAAACCGTACTGCTGGCTTGGCAGTTGTGCATTCATAAATTAGCTGCATGTCTGTACCACATCTATTTGTCAGTTATGACTTCTGAACTGTCAACGGAGGGAGCCTTCATCAAACACGTGAATCTTCGCATACAGCTTCCGTGACCGTTACAATAAGCATCAGTTGTCTGAACACTGTTGGATTTCCATATTATTCAATTGAAGATCCTTGCTTTTTATATCCTCATACAGTCATACCTGAAGCAAAACAAAATACATTAACCAAGAAGTTGGTGGGGCTTCAGTTATTGGTTCAAATTGACGCAATAAAATTTTTTAGGGTCTTTACGATTTGTCAAATTTTGCAGACTGTACGTTTTAAAAATGAGCTGGAGCGCAACATTACTATTAAGCTTGGATATGCTAATGCAAAAATATACAAATGTGAAGATGAACGCTGCCCCCGCCCCATGTGCTACAAGTTGGTATCACTTAATGCTATGTATTTACTTTACTTTGGCATTTCATTTGCATATTGTACTCTATACACTTAGCTTTGTGCAGGGCATATGGAAGTGGTAAAGAAGACAGTCCAATGTGTGATGTGCCAGGGTTCGAGAATGGTAGGATGAAATTGCTGAGGCATGTATCATTTGTTGATTGCCCGGTAAGTTTTCCAAGCTGATATTTAGGGACTGCTCTTTGTTTTCATGTAGTTTATCTATCTGTATGATTGCATACGCATACACGTTTGTGATTGTAACTACATGTTACTTTATCGAAGAGGTGATAGTTATAATGTAGCTGGAAGATGGTAATTGCATGACTGGCAAAAATTTACATTCGAAAATGGAGTTACAGGTTGCAAAATTTGCTTCTGTTATTGGCTTTGTGACTGATATTTCTCTATTGTGCTCTTAGATGTTTTCGTTTCTTATTCTCTACAGGGTCATGATATTCTCATGGCTACGATGCTTAATGGAGCAGCAATTATGGATGGAGCTCTACTTCTTATAGCTGCTAATGAAAGTTGTCCGCAACCTCAAACGTCTGAGCACTTAGCCGCTGTTGAAATAATGCGGCTTCAACATATAATAATTCTCCAAAATAAGGTTGATCTTATTCAGGAAAATGTTGCTATCAACCAGCATGAAGCGATTCAGAAATTCATTGAGGTCTGTTGTTTTGTGCCACCTGACATCGTATTTTTTGGCCCCTCTGGTTTGTCGATTAACTCTGCTAAATTGTATCTCTGGACTTTTCATACTAGGGGACTGTTGCTGATGGTGCCCCAGTGATCCCAGTTTCTGCACAGCTTAAGTATAATATTGATGTTGTGTGCGAGTATATCGTGAAAAAGATACCCATTCCAGAAAGGAACTTCATCTCACCTCCTAACATGATCGTAATCCGGTCTTTTGACGTCAATAAACCCGGGTTTGAGGTTGATGAAATCAGAGGCGGTGTTGCAGGTGGAAGTATTCTTAAAGTATGTTCTTACCTTTCCTTCAGAATTAAATGTTCATTTTATTTCTTACAAGCCCCCAATGAAAATACGCGAAGAGGTAATTGAAATTTGACATGGCATATGGGTACAAACAAGGTGCTAAAAGACGCTAGGCGCTAGTCAGCGCCTAGAGACATTAGGCAGATTTTCCATTTTTTTATTATTTTTCTTAAATATTCTCCTACCGCCTCCCCAAGTTTTGAGAGCAAATACCACAACATAAGTAGAACACAACATTAAATAAGATGGAAACTAAGTAATAATGTGAAGTTCAACGTTCAAAATTCAAACCAAATGGAACTAAGTAGTACGAAAGAACTAGTCAATTACTAAGTTCAAAATCAAATGAAATTAAGTACTAAATTACTAGTCAATTGGGTAGACTGAAAATTGTCTATGTAACTGTAACTACGGTTTTGATATTTAGGGCATTCGAAATTCTGATTGTGTAAGAACTGGGTAGACTAGAAATGTATATTTAGCTTAGTAAAACTACACCCAAGCCCCTCATATTATATTTTTTTGCTATATACCCCTCATTATATTACGATGACACTAAAGCCTAAGATTTTTGAAAATCACATTGCCTACCCGCCTAATTGTCTGCCTAGCCCCGTAATCTCGCCTAATCTGCCTAGCCTATTAATTGCCGATTAATCCCTCATGATGGCCAATTAATCGGCCCGACGCCTAGACAAATGCCTAGGGCCCCTAGGCGCGGCGGCGAGGTACCGCCTAGCACCAATTAATCAGTCGCCTAGGCCGGTTTTTAGAAGAGTGGGTACAGATATCCTAAGCGAAAGGGTACCACCAGGATTTTTGTGTAGGACTCTCAAGGCACAATTAATCTTGTAGTAGGAGTATGTATGTCCTTTTGGGTGTTGAAAGTGTAGTAGGAGTAAATAGAAACACATACATACCCCTACTACCTTTGACACTCAAAAGGACATACTCCTACTACTAGATTAATTGTGCCTCATGAGTCCTACACGAAAATCCTGCAGGTACCCTTTCGACTAGGATATTTGTATTTCAATCACCTCTCACATGGGATAACTGTTATTGGTTTTTGATAGGTAAAATATTTGACATGGTATATCTTTGATGCGTGCCATCTTCTCTGCTATATATCAGAGGCTTGAATTTTCAAGCCCAAAACAAATGCAAACCTACGATAGTGCTCCAATTGCCGATGTTTTCTCGATTCTGCAGTTTGTATTTGGGTTTACAAGATATTCCTCTCTTTTTAGCTGTGACTTGTTCATCAGATTTGCAACCCATATGGGGGAAGAACAGATTTTTATTAGCATATGTGAGTTATTCTCATTTGGTTCAGAGCCTTAATAAGTTGCTTTTCCTCAGCATATTAAGCTGCAGTATCTTGGGAAGACATCATCAGGAATTAGGCATTTCCATCATATTGGTATCTTATATTTTCTGTTTTGTGCAGGGTGTTCTCAGGGTAAATCAATTCATTGAGGTTCGTCCTGGGATTGTCGTTAAAGATGAGAGTGGAAACATCAAATGCACACCGATATACTCTAGGATAGTTTCATTGTATGCAGAGCAAAATGAACGTTTGGATGGGGTATTGAGTTTTCCCCCTCCTAAGACTGTGGGCCCAGGTTTATCACTTAGTTTGGCAACCAAAAAAAGCAGGGGTATTAGGTTTCCCTGTTAGTAGTTAATACTTCGGATAAGGCCGAAATAATACCCATCCTACAACTAAACCAAGTACTATATTATCCCCCCATTTTTAATACCTCATCTAAACCAACTACTATTTAATCCCCCTCCACAAATATCACATTAATGTAGGTTATTCCTTATTAACTAATACCCCTACTATTTTATCCCCCTTTAAAAATAATACCTTCAATTCTTATCCCGCATCCAAACGATCCCTTGGAGTGCTATTTGTTCACTCACTTAAAAGTGAGAAACATTAATCATTTTGTGGGTGGCTCCCACCAGGTCGCACTTCGATGATCCATTCCTCACAGCTTGCATTTTCAAGCCTAAAACAAATGCAAACCTACGATAGTGCTCCAATTGCCGATGTTTTCTCGATTCTGCAGTTTGTATTTGGGTTTACAAGATATTCCTCTCTTTTTAGCTGTGTGACTTGTTCATCAGAATTGCAACCCATATGGGGGAAGAACAGATTTTTATTAGCATGTGAGTTATTCTCATTTGGTTCAGAGCCTTACTAAGTTGCTTTTCCTCAGCATATTAAGCTGCAGTATCTTGGGAAGACATCATCAGGAATTAGGCATTTCCATCATATTGGTATCTTATATTTTCTATTTTGTGCAGGGTGTTCTCAGGGTAAATCAATTCATTGAGGTTCGTCCTGGGATTGTCGTTAAAGATGAGAGTGGCAACATTAAATGCACACCGATATACTCTAGGATAGTTTCATTGTATGCAGAGCAAAATGAACTACAGTTTGCTGTACCTGGAGGTCTCATTGGAGTCGGCACAACTATGGACCCTACTTTAACACGTGCTGATAGATTGGTTGGTCAGGTTCTTGGTGAGGTTGGGTCACTCCCTGAAGTTTTTGTTGAACTAGAGGTAAATAAATCCTTCAAAATTTGTTGCATACTTCTGTAACAGTTAGCCAAAGCTAGCCAAACCAAACCCTTTTTACTGAATCTATTGTTTTTATGAGAGCATTCTATGCCAATTTAGGCGTTCCCCTCCCCCTAACATGTCCACTCACGAATCACGATAGTGTTATTGTTTGATTTTACTGTTGTATATTTTGTCTCTGTTGTTAATGGCTAAACAACCTTATCCTACTTTCTCTTGACTTATCTTCAACTACTTTCTCTCGACTTATCTTCAACTGGTGCTACCAATTCACAATATTTCCATATCGAAAGTATCCTAAATCTATCTCTCCTGGTCTTACTAGTCATCCTCGTTTGGAACAGTTGTCATGCTCTTCCGTGCTGGTGCGTTGAGAAATAATGTCGTCTCTTTATTTTGTTTCTTGTTTCACATTCACTTCTGGCATCTTCATTTTATTGCCACATCCGTTGATACTTCTATGATGAGTGCATTCTACTGGATCTATTGTACTTTTCCAATGATCTATTGTACTTTTCCAATGCCCTTGGATACGATAACAGATGATCTTTTGCGCATAACACTGCTTTTAATCTCTCAGGTGAATTTTTTCTTGTTGAGAAGGCTCCTGGGTGTAAGGACAAAGGGCACTGAGAAGCAGGGAAAGGTTTCAAAGCTAGCAAAGGCAGAGATCCTTATGTTGAACATAGGTTCAATGTCAACCGGTGCTAGAGTTGTTGCAGTGAAAAATGATTTGGCGAAATTGCAACTCACCTCTCCAGTTTGCACCAGCAGAGGCGAGAAAATAGCTCTCAGCAGGCGAGTCGAGAAGCACTGGCGTCTGATTGGGTGGGGTCAGATTCAAGCTGGTATCACCCTTGATGTTCCCCCTTGCCCAATTTGATTGAATTCCACTTGCAAATATAATTCAGAAGGGAAAAGAATACGAAGAGAGAATTGGTTTAGAAAATGTGGGAGGGTAGAAAACTGTTGGGTACAATTTTTGTGAGATGGAGAAGAAAACATTGTTGGTGTTGGATGCTTTATGAATTGTTTGTGACGGTGTTGTTTCGACTTAATATTTTTGCAGTATGGTGGAACTTAGGCGGATACTGTAGTTGCATCTGTTGAGTGTTTTGGGTATTTCTTGTCACTTTCGCTACAAGTTTCTGATCGTAATTCATCTTTTTGATCAATTATTTACATTTTGCTTTACATATTTTGAATCCGCGAGAGATTTCGTATTGACATGCTTACAAAGAAAGAATGCTAAATTTCTGTTGGATGCAAGGGAAATTTCCTTCTCTTTTAGTCTATCTCGACAATATCAGGTATATCTACAGGATATGAATCTATCCTATCACTCCAAGCATTGCCTTTCTCTGGCTCAATAGTGTGAAGACATTTCCACACTGCACTATTGCTTTTGAACCCACCTCCAAGGCAGATTTGCCATACTCTGTTATCCCTTTTCATCCTCCCTTTGGTTTCTGTATAGCTAAGTTCATACCAAATTGAAGAAGACGAGGTATTTCCAAACCTATGAAGTGTCATCTTTGATGCCTCCATCTCGTCCTCTGTAAGTTTCAGACCTTCCTGGATCGCGAGAAGCACAGCTTTTCCTCCTGGGTGTATGCAGAAATGTTCGAAAACCCTCTTGAAGTTTGGCGTGTAGGTTTTCCACCTCCCTAAAAGTCCTGTCTTCTTGCAAACAAACGATAAACCATATTGAAATTGCTCGCTAAATGGCAAAACCAGAGGTCCCAAAGAAGCCATGTTTGCTTTTAGTGCTTCCCCTGCAACATTCAGTATGCTCTTTGATATGGATATCCCTGTTTTCTCTTCTCTGTCTTCATCTTGAAAAATACAAGCATAAGATTGATCGTCTTGCGCCTTGCTTATTCGAATGACATGTTGAAGTTGATATTTGGCAATCTTCTTGTCTTGTTCTTTACTAGACAATAGAATTGCAGCTCCTCCCATTCGAAACAGACAGTTTGCTATCAACATCGAGTGGTTCTTTCCAGTGTACCAATTCTGGCTTAGAGATTCACTGCTCACTATCAGGGCAAGGGAGTTCCGATGAACTTTCAATAAATCCTTTGCTAGACCAATGGATACTAAACTGGCACTACATCCCATCCCCGAAAGGTTAAAGCTCAAGATATTGCTTCTCATTCTGAATTCATTGATGACCATTGCACAGAGAGAAGGTGAGGGAGAATACACACTACTGTTAGTGATTAAGATGTCTATGGATCTAGGGTTTATCTTGTTCTTCTCTAACAATTCTGTGACCGCGGAGAACATAACAGTCGCAGCCTCTTCTTTGCTGAACGAGAGAGATTTTTTAATGGGTAGTTCTCTGAGAGAAGGGGGAATGCAGGTCTCTTGGCTTAACCCTGATCTTGCTAGGATCTTGACCTGGAAAGAAATGGCATCGGGGTCGAATCCTTCATGTATGAGGTGCTCTACGTACATGGACATGGGTACCCGGAGAGAATCCGGTGGGCGGTAGCAAGTGAAGTCTAGTAAGTAAATGGATACCTTTCTCTTGTAGAGAAGAAGATAGAAGAGACCAGAGACAACAGTGACTACCAGTAAAATATCATGCTGGGTGATAGAAGAAATGAGCTTGATGAGAGTGGAAATGAGTGGCATAATGGAGGCCATGAATGAAGAAGAAAAATGAAGAGTATTTGTTGTGGTGGTTGCCGCGGATATCGAATGAAATTTTGTTTTCGATAGTTGTGGTATTTACGTAGACGCATTTGGTGCATATAACAAGAAACTGCATAGGAGTGGATTCGGAGGGAGTTGAAACACCATTTTTGTGCTTGTCTCAAGAAAACAATTTGTACAAGCAAGGTTCTCCCATGCTCTTTTCGGTTGCATTTCAAAACTTCTCTCTTGCTTTCTTGTATCGCCTAACTATCTAAGGAAGTCATGGAGACACTTAGGACACAGACAATAAGTTACGGAGACAACCCATTGGGGTATCCGATCAGTTCCAGGCCATCGCTTGTAAATTTAGCCGTTTCGGTTTATTGGATCAGATATTGGGTAATTAAAAAATGTAAAAGGTATCGGGTTCAACACTCGGCCGGCTTAATGCCCTTTCTCTCATGGGTCTTGCATGTGACATTCTATGCCCAACAGGGCTAACCCTGAGATATTGGGGGTCTAAGATGGACGCAAACAATGAAGCCCTTAATAGAATTTGTGAAAATAAAATAAGAAGTAGATAAATGATTTTTTCAAAGTCAAATGCATGTATTCGACAAGGAAAAAACCCATACAAGTATCATTGGGCTTGTGTCTCTTAAGTGTAAAATAGGTGCTACGGGTTTTAAAATAGGCCTATAGTGTTGTTATACGTAAAAAGATTGGACATATCTAATGGGTACAAAAAAAATAGGAGGCCCTAGTTTTTACAAATTTTTGGGGCTTAAGGCACAGGCATCTTGGGCCATAGCCTAGAGCTGGCCCTGTTGCCCAACGGTTTAGAGTTCTAATGTGACCTTGCCTAAGGTGGGGTTCCTGGGTTGCCCAAGACTTATAAATGCCATTTGGATCCTTTTCCCATTTGTTGTCCAACTTTTGTTTCCCACCTTTCCCGTACTTGCCTAAGGTGTATGTACCAGTTTTACGAGCACCTTGAATAGTTCTCGGGAATTGATCCCATCCTCCACTATCTAGGGCCGATTTAAAGTTGGCGCAAACCCACATATGAATTTTTTTTTTTCCATCTCAATATGCCAATTTGCATCTTTGCACAAAATTGGTACCCACACCTCTTTTGATCAGTTTCAGCAAATGACTAGATTCACATTTTTGTTCTGTTCTAAGTTGCCTGATCAAGCTGTCAAGTCCACTTCATTGGACCATTTTCCAATACTAAAATTAGTGGCCACAAATTTCAGTTTCTGCTTATCATCAAATTTTTGCCAGTTGAAAGGGTTGAATCCAAGTACACCACAAGCCTTGCTTCCATTTGGTATGGTCCAGAACTAGTAGCAATGCTAGTTCCCCGGCCTAGATTGGATTTAATTTCGAGTTTTCTAGTCGAGTTAAACTAGACCTTGTAATTGTAGCTAATATCGCAAAACATGTTGATGACTTCGACGAACAAATATTCAGTCCAACGGTAACACCATCCAATTCCAACCTATATACTCTATAGTTTCATTGATTGGTTGAGGACCTTGAACAAGAGGAGACATCCCCTTGTTTTCAAACCATCTTTGAAACACTCGAACTCCCCTCATTTGCAGCCCTAACGAAGGCATGCATAAGTACAAAATGTTGCGGCCTTTTAGGTGTTGGACTTTGGCCCTTTAGGGGTTTCTTCTTGGTTGGCATTTTGCCAATCAAGGGTTGGGTCTCAGATTGGCACTGCCTTTCTCCTTGCCCTTTTAGTCTTTGTAATCCTTTAAAGATTAATAAAACTTTTTTGCTGTTCAAAAAGAAAAAAAAAAACTAAATCCTTGGAGAAGTCTCAAGAAATTTTAGCTAGTTGAGCAACTTGGACCATATAGATATATCAAATTGCTCACTAAGACAGAAGAGCAGTCAAAATGGGGCTAAGTGAAAGCATGCATGCATGTGCCACTGGAGCTTAGGGGTTGCAGTAGGGTTCACTTTTAGGGTTAAGCCCACAAAGGTGGCGTGCATGGTGATGAAGAATGACATATATTGAGATGTGCGAAATTCTATCGCGCCGCTTGTAGCAAAAGGGGATACCGTATCCCCCAATCAACGGCCCAGATATGTTGATGGGGAATGCAAATAGCATGGGCAGAACATGTGGGTCGTTTGCATGCGTGAAATAGAATAGAAAAGACTTGTTGATCGATGTAGATCGATACAGATATCGATCACTTGATAGATAACAAGTTTTTTGGCTACAATATCATACTATCATTATATGACAAAAAAAAAAAAACAATGAGTTGAAAAAGAAGAAGTTTATGAGCCTAAACCCGATAAGTACCAATTCCTTTCGTATACAGATAGCGGATGCTAGATTTATACTGTCGATTCAATAGCACTAAATTAAAAATTCTTTTCCGCTGCCAATGATACAATAATTCTCATTGGTGCGACAATCCAAAAACAACTTATCGCATTAATCCAAAAACAACTTATCGCATTTTTCTAGACTTTGATAGAAAAATACAATCTCTCTTCTGAAGAATGAGCCTCTCTAACTAGGTGTTGTTATTCTACTGTATGTACCTACTTTCCTTTCTGAAAAAATCAACGAAGCCTAACTGGTCACTGAGTTGTTGATATTGATTGATCAGTTGGAGCAATATTGTCCAATACTTCACGCTCGATATTCCCTATACCGGTTCTACCGTGATCGACCGGTACCGATACCATGACATGCAGATAGTAACATGGCCTCTTATCCTCTCTATAAATAGGCAACATTGTACTGAACTATAGTCCTACATCAGTAGTACTTTGCAACTGATCGAGCAATACTCATAGGCACTAATTGTTATATATAGCCATGGCTTTCAAATCCCATTCCCTCCTCTTTGTTTCCTTGATGGTTGTTGCCATGGCTGCAGCCCCTATGGCCGAAGCCCAACTCGGACTTGTCAGCGGTTTATTGGGCTTGATCAGAATCGACGGCCTCGTTCGTTGCTCTCTCAATGCCAGTACTACTACAGCCCCAGCTTTCCCAAGTAATACTAACTCACACCTAGACTTAGAACCCTCTAGCTCCACAAACAAACTCATGACTTTTATCATTACATCTTCTGCATATATAGCATATATACTTCTCCTACAAATGTTTGAGTAGGCGTGTGGGTGGTGCTAGCTAGCAAAGTTGTTTTAAAAATGACTTCTTAGAATGGAATTCTTTGTGAAATATTTTCTCCAAAAAAATGCACAAAACCATGACAAACATATCGAAGAAATGCTATACAAATGAAGTTATAGTACTAGTGTTTGGGGTGTTCCGATGCGGCTGCGAACCCGCACCCCCTCCATCCGTCCTGCAGATAGGAAATTATTACTCCAGCGATTGCGATACTAATGTACAATATTTGTCATGCAGATGCGCTGGTTCAATTGCAGTGTGGATCGGGAAATGTAGTTTCCAGCGCAACAACAAACGGCGCCGGGCTATTTTCCATAGTCCTGGACCCTCTACAATTCGTTCTTTCCACTCTTCTCACGGGCTGTAACTTGGTAGTCAAGACCCCGCTCTCAACCTGCGACTCCACCCTTCCAGGCGTCGGGGGCCTTATCTCCACCCTGCAACTCATCGGAAACACCCTTCTCGGCCTCCTCAACATCACCAACATTATTCCGAGCGGATTTAATTTTCTTCAAAACCTCTGATCTTGATACATGCATGCACAATACTATATAGTTGTTGGCCGGGATAGCATATATACCATTAATACTGCTACAAGAATAAAAAGCCCATCTGGTGAAATAATTCAATATTTCGGAAGCAAAGCTTGTTACTCTTGCATGAAAATGGTGGGTCCTGACTCCTGCCATAATTTTGGAGGCGAGAGCATTGCTCTTGAAGTGCTGAATAATTTACCCAATTGGATATAGTTATACTATTCATGTTTTAGTCTAAACTCTCTGGACCAGTATCACTTAACCGACATAACTGAAAACTATTCTGGAGAAAGTGATTCAGACAGTTCAGAGTGACAACCATGTGCTAGTGCCACCTGTCTCTTTTGTGTGGAGTATGTTTATTTACTTTTGTGTGATGTACTGTAATAAAAAGTGTGAAGTGAAATAATGTGCCACCTGTCTCTTTTGTGTGGAGTATGTTTATTTACTTTTGTGTGATGTAATAAAAAGTGTGAAGTGAAATAATGTGCCACCTGTCTCTTTTGTGTGGAGTATATTTATTTACTTTCGTGTGATGTAATAAAAAGTGTGAAATGAAATAAAGTAAAGGTAGTGTTATCCTCTTTTTCGGGAGAGGGTGAAATTATTGGTTTGTACTGTTCAAATGTCCTTTGTGGTGAAAGTATGGCAACAGTAGTGTAAGATGTTTGGCACATAAATGAAGGGATCGAAGAGATTGTGGCAGATCATGTCCACCAAGAATTGACCCGAAATTGGATCTTCGTCTCTTGGGACCGTTCATGATGTTCGCATCGATCTATTCCGCGTCTCTCCACATACTGCCATGTAATAAAATGCAATTAATTGAAGTCTTGTTTGTGTGGATTTCACTGCCTAGTTTCAATGATTGTAAGGCCATAAATGCTTGAATGAGAAGAATATTTTATATTTGACGGTTTGGTAATCGATTCTGAACGTGGGGAAAAAAAATTATTGGAGATATAAAAAAAGAAAGGACCGAATTAATTACCAAATAGTAATACCTTGGGATGTTGCTATAGGAGCTAATCATGAGTAGCAAAAACAATTGATCCCCGACATGCATGCATGCTTCTAATTAATTGGTCAGAGAGAGAGAGAGAGAGAGAGAGAGAGAGAGAGTACTACGTTAATTAGTTGAAGTTCTTCGATCAAAAACTATTATAATACTTGTTTTCCAAAAAAATTGGGCTCCTACCCTTCGCTAATTGGGGATCGCTTACTCATGTGTTCGGAGTGTTTGCTCGATCGTTGTTAGTTTTTTTTTTTACTACTGAAAAATATTTTGAACGTTCCAAGAATATTATTGGACAGTGGCCCTGTTTAATGTAATTATCTTGTCACGTTGTGGTGACTTTTTTGCTCCATGGCAAACGTGTTTCAATTAATACTGAGTAATTAATAATTAAAGTGTGCATACATACTTACAAGCAAAACAAAGTCCCCTTCTATTTAGTAGTAGCTTTCTTTTTTTTTTTTTCTATATCTTCGAAGAGATAGACTTATCCATAGAGTTGTAACCAGGCGATTTATGAAGCGCGCAATTTCGGCCGTCCGTTTCCACTTTGGGCGGCCGATCTAGATTTAAATGAAACTTTTTCGGGGAAGCTAGAGTTTATCGAAAAAGTTTCATTAATATCCAGACCGTTCAAAACACTCTTTGACGGTTGTGGTTTACCTCCGTAAAACAACTGTTCACGGAACACTCTGTTCAAAAAGATTTTCTCATCTTTGAATTTGTCCAATAATTAACCAAATGGTGATCGGTCGTATCTGAATTAATTATGTTACTAGCTAGCTACCAGTCTCGCACATACACGAACGTGTGAATTTGAAATTCCATTTGACAAAAAAAAAAAAAAAGAACGTGTGAATTACACATTTACACGGCCCAATATGTATTCGACGACTCATTATATGGTGTAGGTAAACTTTTCCTATGTATGAAGGGGTGGTACATAAGATAGTGTGTTGCGCAGTGGTGTGTGCAACAATGTGTTGCGCATCTCCGAGCTGTCAAATCGTGCATTCGACGGCTCGGATCTCGTCTCGACAATGAACGACTCTCGATTATTGGTTGTCAAGATGAGATCCGAGCCGTCAGAGGCTCGAAAGTGCGTAGCACGGTGCTGTGCACCTCACTGCACAGCTCTAACCCGAAGTCCTTCACCTACCTACTTTGTGTGTGGTCCACACCGAACTTCACTCTTTACTTCGGACTGAAAACTTTTGAACCGTATATGGTCACATGATTCACCATAGTAAACATTGTGACAACCACATTGACGCTCTTTCCCTCTTAAAGCCTCAAATTTTACGTGAAAGTCGGTCAATGTGCTCCCCTTTTCTTAGTTGTTTCTAGAATCCCCCCGGATTCCACGTGGATACAGATGGCTTTACAGTGCTTGCTTCGAAATCTCACACAAATAATTCGAGCTAGCTGTGAATAATTTTTAGATGTTTCACAAACAATCAATCTCAATTGGATGTACTGTAAATTTTTGATCCAATTTTCCAAATTTTCACTCCGACTAGACGGTTCGAATTATTTGCGTGAGATTTCGAAGTAGGCCCGGCGTAGTACTTTTCGGAATTCCCCACTCTCTCAGACACCCCGACCCACTGACCCAGTCCTACCTGTTTATTAATTTCGTCCTCATATAGTTTCGCATATGAATATACCTATATATATATATACACTCGGAGACTCGTTCTGCTGCGTCAATACATATACACAAACACCTTTCCTGTTATTGCCGGAAGAATTAAACCTAACCTAACAATGGCTCTCTCTCTCTCCAACGCCAAGCTGCTTCTTCTTGCTACTAGTCCACTTGCAGATGCTCTTTCCCACCTCGCCATCCGCCGGTGAGTAATTGCAACTTTAGATTATGAATTTTCGCATAAAATTAATTTCTCAGGAATATATACGTAGGTGGTCTTTTGTAAGTAATAATAAGATCTGTTTGTTTTTAGATTAAAAAATATATATATACCAAATTATAACTGATCAGCCTTGGAAATATCATAATTAGAGCATCTTCAACCCATCCTACGTATATATTTCTATATTTCTTCAATTTGGAAAAAAGTTCTTAATTTCTTCAACCCGTCCTTTATTTCCTCTTTTTTATTTTGGAGGACAAGTTAAATTTGATACTCCAAATGGGAAAAGTAAATGGGGGATCTTTCCAACTCCAGTTTTCGATGCAAAATACAGAAAACATTAGATTTGGAATGAAACTGAATAAAGATTTGAATTAGAGATGAGATACAGATGTATACAATATATGATTGGGTCTGATTAGTAAAATTCCCTATATTCACTTTTGGTTTTGTTATGTCAAAAGTTACGGTGTCCCCAAAATGACCGGAGACACCGAAGTCATTTCCTTCGCTTTTTGATTAGAAATGTTAGTTTCATCCTCTCTCAAATGAAGAAATAGAAGATGTTGGATCGGAGATGCTCTCATGTTGTCTTAATTTACACCGCACCCACCTGCCAAGATGCCATAGTTTTTTTTAATATATATATATATATATATATATTTTTGCCTTTCAAAATAAAAAAGATGCCATAGTTTTTAAATTTCTGTTTGTAAATGATTTTTCTCGCACTTATTTAAGGGTTCGGATTCTTTTCGGTCAAAGTCCAAACTTTGAGATCGGTAAGAGCCTTTAAACAAATTCTAACGTTAATGATATCATCGTATGATCCATATTTGGACGGTCCTATTTAGTCCAAATTAAGAACCAGAGGAAGCAATTCCATTAGTAGTATTTCTTTAAAGTTTATGTATTTGATTTTTTTTTGGAAAGCGTTTATGTATTTGATGGGAAAAAACAAAACAGGCGAGTAATAGGGTACGCCGTAGGGGCAGCATCACGGGGAGGTGAGGAGGCTGGTGGCGGCGAGAAAGGGTCAGCGTCCACCCATCAAGTGGAAGAGAAAGCTGTGATCCGTGAACATTCTGGGTCCTCCACCAGCAGCACTGCGTGGGGTCCGGACCCGGTCACGGGATACTACAGACCAGGCGATCGTGCGGCTGCGATTGACACAGCGGAGCTCAGAGATGTGGCCCTAAATCACAAGGAAATTACTCCGAAGCAGCAAAACTGAGGAACAATAATATACTACTACAAGAATGGCTTAAAATAAACAGCTCAGTTATTATAGTATATGGTTGGATTTGGCCAACTCTTTTATGTGCTTATTATTAGTTTTAAGCTTTGCAGATGTATATCTCTTTTTGGGTAAAATTTAATTTGAAATTTGTATTACAAAGTATATGTGAAATTAAGTTACGAAAAACTGCATCCAAACAGTGCGTTTTTTTGTTTTTGATAATCTGATGCCCTGGACTAGCTTATTTGCCATTCGACTAATTTTCGGGGCGTTAAAATTAACGACCGGACAAATCCTTAATTCAATGTCTCCAAAGTTTGGATTGTTTTTCCCATCCCCACTTAAGCAAACCTCCCTTGGGGTTAAACAATGTGGGTGTAATGATTCGAGAAAGTTTCCATTGAATAAAAAGCTATCCAGAACTTATAAAATTCTGAAGGCATAATCAAGATTTCGTCACAAAATACATGAATGAACCAAAAATACCAACTTTACATCCAACTTTAGGGTGCATATTGTAAAATTTTCATGGTGTTAATTTTTCATTAATTGCTGTCAACTAATGAGATTAGTTTGGTTGAGATGTCATTCTTTCTCTATAAATCATATAGAAAATAATGCCTTTTGACTGAAGATTAAATAAATGGAAAACTTAGGCAGCATGATTCAATCAACTACAATCAGCAAGTCTCTTTCTTTTCCCAGAATAACTACACCACGTTATTGTTTAATATAAATAATTTAGGAAAATGATATTGGCACTCCAAAATTTGATGCAGGCGCTTCAAAATCAATGTGATTCCAAAGCCACTTTCCTTTGTTTTTTGAAGTGCCAATATCATTTCCCATAATTTATTTATGTTTCGCAAGGACATCGAATAAGTATATGTAATAGTACTATTTGTGCCACAGTATTAATTTTCGTTTTCTTTTTTTTGTCAAGTGGTAGGATACTTTCATTAATAAAAAAGCAAAAAAAGCATAATAGTGCTTTCATCATGGAGAATGATTAAGTAGAAGCCAACACCATTGTTGAAACCCAAAGCGGCACCTTGATGATGAAGGAGAAGCCGAGATAAAAGAAAAAGAAGGAACCACACAAAGAAACTCTCAGATCTAAGATCGATAGAGAAAAGACCTTTCACTGGATATGAGGAATTATTGAAAGCGAGAAATTAATTAAAGAGATCTCATCTTATTGGGGAAGGAAAACACCCATCAAGGGTTTAGCCTTTCCCTCCCGCCGCCGCATTAGGGTGGTGAAAATCCTAGAGGGAGGGAGGGAGGGGAAGAAAGAGAGAAAACGGCTAGGTTTTCTTTTCACAGAGAAAGAAGCTCTAGGTTAGACAGAGAAATTCTAATTGCCGATAATTCGCAATTTGGACTTCTTAGAAAAATACAGTACCTATATTTTTAATTTTCGTTTTCTTATTGGCTGGGTACATATATGCAAGATCATCATATGAATTGAAAAAAAAAAAAAAAAGGAACCACATTTGGAAAAAAATAGGGCTAGTGGCCAAGTCCCATTGTGTCACTATCCGCCGCACTTTTAGGGTTTTATCACAACGAAAAAGTCTTGGAGATAATAAAAAATAAATAGTACGGTAGGGACAGAGCCAGTAATTTATATTTGATTGTGGGACCAATATTTAGAAATATAATCGATCTTCTCCTTATTTGTTAATGAAATTTTTTAATGTGAATTACTACTAAAAAATTATTGGTGAAAGACAAGCCTTAGGAAAGCGTTATTGTGCAAAATGTCTTGATATTTCCGAATTATGAGTATAAGTTTGCAAAAGTGTATTCTTAACCAAAAAGTGCCCATTAAAAGTTCCAATTTTTTTTTAACGTTGGATGGGTATTATGCACACTTGTTGACCAAGGATTAGTGTAATTGTAGTGTTAAAAAGAGGGCAAAGCTTACAATTTTAGTGAAATTGTTTCATACTTGGGTACTTTCATTAAAATTGTGAGGGTCATGTCCATGTAAAATTTGACCAATTTAGTAAATTGTGGAGGTTTTTTTTTTTTTTTTTTTGTCATTTGTTAAATCTAATTTACTCTATCTTAGAAAATTTGGGAAAGGAGATGGATGTCAAGCGACAACACTTGATTCATGATAGCTCCGCCCTTGAAAGTTGAGCTGAGTATTCTGACTTATTAAAGAGCTGCCTTGTCTTGTGAAGCCAGTGCTTAATTTTATTTAGGGCAACTTTTCGTAGTAGTTCCTGTAGTTTTATGGTTGTCTCACTTTCGTCCCTCTAGTTTTAAAGTGCTCGAATTTCGTCCCTTTAGTTTGTTTTACGTTCCAAATTGGTAAAATCGTTAACACCGTTAACGAAAGTAACGGAAAAAAAAAAAGTGTTCCAATTTTCAATCCGTTTGAACCGGTGCGAAGATCTTATTTTTTTGATCATTTTATTCTAAATGGTCGTAATGAATTTTTTGCTCTAAGGCCTTTCAACGAGCACCCGAAGACTCCTTATTTAGTTTCAGGGCTCTCTTAGGGTGCTCATTGAAAGGCCTTAGAGTCAAAAATTCATTATGACCATTTAGGATAAAATGATCAAAAAAATAAGATCTTCTCACCGGTTTAAACGGATTGAAAATTGAAACACTTTTTTTTTCCGTTAATTTCGTTAACGGTGTTAACGATTTTACCAATTTGGAACGTAAAATAAACTACAGGGACGAAATTCGAGCACTTTGAAACTAGAAGGACGAAAGTGAGACAACCATAAAATTGTAGGGACTACTACGAAAATTTGCCCTTTTATTTATGCTTTATTTTTCTTTATCTCTAACGGTTCGACTTCTGATTATGTGAAACCAAATCAAATGAGGGACACCCTTAATTTGTGACTTTCTTATCCTTTTGTTGGGTAAGCCAACCAAGAAAAGATAACCAACTAGGGTTACCTCAGTTAAGCAGAATTTTTGCATCTCATTAGGAGGTCAGGAGCTCGAGTCTTTTTACCTGCGTGTGAGTGTTCTTTCCTCTGTATTTGTTGGGGTTACTTCTTCTCTTAATCGGGCTTGTAGTTGAGTTAGACTTATCTTGTTGGTTCAGTTGTTGGACTTGGTTAACTCATGAACTCTCACATAATAGATGTAGTGTCCCGTGATTTATACTTTATACTTCATAGATGATGTAATGATCTCTCCTACCAATTGAAAAAAAAAAAACCAAGAAAGGATATCCTAGCATTATATTCTTCATAAACATCTCAACATCAAAGAACTGTAACCTCAAATAAGAAACTACACAAACATGAGAACATCATCAGTTTCCTCTGTATCTGGCCTTTTTGCTTTTCCAAATACGTAGTATTGAGAAGTGAAATGTTTCAACCCACAAATTCCTCCATTAGCCCTTTTTTTTTTTTTTTTATAACCGGGTCTGCTTATGCGCTCCTTAATAATTCTGGAGAACCAATGTCGCTGTCTACCAGCGCGGGTTCCTTCAAAAGCCATCGTTTGCTTCTTGGGAAAATGACGGTCCATGACGTATTTTGATAATTGATACCCGTCAAGAATAAGCTAAAAACATTTATTAATGCAGAAAATGTTCTTGACGGATATTAATTATTATCAAAACATGTCGTTGGCCGTCATTTTCCCTTGCTTCTTCTGCACAAAGTGCAACGTGGCTGAGAAAAACTCTGGAGGTTAAGAACCCCAAATTAGGCCAACTCATAACAACTTTAAAAAAAAAAAAAAAATTGCTCTGTGATTATTAAAGACAAACCAAAATCAAAATACTATAATACAGGTGATGCCAGCTGGCTCAACACACTGCCATGTCATGGAGAGAAAAATAGTACTATAATTTTAGTGGGTCGTACCTAATAATTTAGGACACCTAATTAAATTTGGGCTAGGTACGCGTCACTTATGTAGTGCATAAAGCCAAAATAAAATCTTCTTCTTTGTTCATCTGAGGAGGTGAGTCACAAGCTTGGTTTTATTCAGCCACCGTTTGAGTAGACATTCATTCCAATTTTGCTTGGTTAAAATATAAGGGAAAATGACGGCTAAGAACGTGTTTTGATAATTAATACCCGTCAGAGACATTTTCAGCATTAACAAATATTCTTAGCATGTCCTTGGTGGGTATTAATTATCAAAATACGTCCTGAGTCGTCATTTTCCCAAAATACATAACGCACTTGTGAATTGAGCCTAACTGGAGAGGAAATACGAAAATAACTAAAGAGGAAAGAGATCAGCAAACATGAAGCTGAATCTCATAAATTAGCAAAAAAAAAATTCGTCATTCGTTAAACCTAATCTATGCTATCCTAGGAGACTTGGGGGAAAAGGAATGGGGTTTACGGGAATTGAACCCTGCCTAGGTGCATGGGGGCATAAGGCCTCACCATTGAGGCAACCAATTTAAAGGATATGTACTCGACCTAATTGTGACATATCAAGAAGGAAAATGATATTGGCACTCTAAAAATTGATGCAGACACTCCAAAAAATAAAGAAATTGGCTTTGGAATTACATTGATTTTGGAGTGCCTGCATCAATTTTTGGAGTGCCAATATCATTTCCCATCAAGAATTGTAGAACCCACTAATTTTGGTCGATGAAGCAAAAAAAAGAAAAAGAAAAATGAAAAATCAACACAAATCAAGAAACTAAGAACTCTGTACTACCAATTTCCATAATTGAAAGATTCGTTACCAAATGTCTGATTTGCAAAACGAGAACTTAGAATTGTTGAGTACACGGTCCAGTCTTTTATTTTAAGACTACGAAAAAAGGCAAGGCAATTTTAGGGCCCAGTTATTTCTAGTCCAAATGGTCACTGGGCTAGAATTTCCTTGGGCCTAGTTCTGTCTAGTCAAGTCTTTCAATACGAGCTCTTTGAAAAATGCCCGTTTTACTTGGGCTAGGAATCTACGGCCCAATTCATTCTTTTCGTTGAGGTGCCCACTACTTATTCCCCTAATATGTTTTTCTTTGTATTTCATCCTTAATCTATTGACTATTGAGTTCTTAAAACTTCCCGAATCGATGTCTAATTTTGGATTCTCAATCTACTTGCGGAAATACGACGACTATTTTTTGCTCTTTATAAGGGACAATATTGAGCCTCATTATCGTGATTCAATCTTGTGATTAATGAGAAGAAGTGCATATATACAACGTATTTTGTTGATTGGATGGGAGGGAAAAATGCAAACATTTCCTTTAAATAATGCTGTTAAGAACATTGATTAACCAAAAAGAAGGTGGGTGTTGTATAGGGAGTAAAAAATAATTGAAAGAGAGATTTGACTCATAGTTAAGTATTATTGAGAACAATAATTGAAAAAAATAGTGGGTGTTGTCTAGTAAACAGAAAGGAAAAACCTATGAGCACACCATTTTGTGTACGCCAAATGTACCCCTCATCATGTGAACCGTTTATCAAAATTAGACCAAGTAGGTATCAAGTTGAAAAATTGACAGATTAGGGACGAATCAAACAAATATAGAATAGTTGATGGAATAAAAGTGAAATTTAGCCCGCCAAAATGACCCTTCGCGCCGTTCATAAAACCCCGCAGAAACCCTACGTACTTTTCTCTGCAACTGCACCAAAACGAAACGTAAGATACGTAACAGTTCTCTCTCTCTCTCTCTCTCTCTCTCTCTCTCTCTCTCTCTCATACACACACCCATTGCCTCTACAAACTTTGCGTAAGTTTTTTTCTTTTTAAACGTCCTTCGAAGAATTCCTCGAGCCGCCACTGTTACGAAGTACAAACACTAGCAGAAGCGGTACACCCGATTACAATTAAACCATGGCGCCCAACCTCGAGTGCCGAATGTATGAATCCGAGTACCCCGACGTGGACACGGCGGTGATGGTCCAGGTCAAATCCATCGGCGACCTTGGCGCCTACGTCTCCCTCCTTGAGTACAACGACGCCGAGGGCATGATCCCTCTGACGGAGCTCTCGCGACGCCGTATAAGAAGCCTCAACAGCCTCATCAAGGTCGGCCGCGTAGAGCCCGTCATGGTCGTCAGCGTCGAGGCTGACAAGGGCTACGTCAATCTCAGCAAGCGAAGGGTGGCGGAAGAGGATGTTATTGCGTGCGAACATCGGTTTAATAAGAGCAAGCTCGTTCACTCGATCATGCGCCATGTTGCTGAGACGATGGAAGTCGATTTGGAGGTAGGCTAACAATGCTTTTTTTTTTTTTAAAGTTCTCGTTTTGCTGACCGATAAATCGTTTTAGATGGAGAGAGTTGCAAGAAAATTAAGAAGAGGCTATATGCGGTTTAGGGTTAGTTTGGCCTAAATTAAAATTTATAAAAACAATTGGTTACCTTTCAATGATCTTGTGTTTTGGTTTTGGTCAAATTTTATTACAGTACTCATGCGTCCCGACTTGGCAAAGTTCTTCTATAAAAATATGAGCCGAAATTGGAAAAGTATAAGACAATAGTCAATACAGAAGAGACAACTTGTTAAAACGATTTCGTTGTGAAAGATTAATTACTTTTGGTCAAAATCTTCTACTTTTTTGAATTCCTCTCGACGACGAATGATTAATCTAAAAATTTATATAAATATTAAAAAATCGCGAGAGCTCCTCCTGTGGTGATCCATGTTCATTGTCGGAGCCAGAGTTTGGTCATAGCTGAGCCAAAATTCTTGCAAAAAGTTGGCACATTGCGATCGATGGTTTTGATCCAACGGGAAAATGTGAGTAGTTGTACTGGAATATAATTGAACCTGTGCAGCAATATTTCTAAACGTGGTGAAACACTCTGTAATTCGCCAAGTTCCCGAATGGAAAAAAACAATTGGAGATGCTCCGATGCTGCATTGTTGAAGAGATAAATTCAGATGTAGGATGTCTACTCTATTTTTGGCCATACACACAAAATGTTCATCCATTATTCCATATACAGAGAGTACAGATACATGATAATGAATGTATATTGACAAGTGCATGTTTTTAGCACATAATGTGTGCGCGCTCATCTTTGTAACCTGAATAAATTTGCCGTTTGATGTCTAAAACACTATTTATGGTAGATGACTACATTGCTAGTTTCCCCAAGTTTTCGGTGTAAGAAGTAAGTTGTTACTTTTTGGTTCCTGGTGTTCAGTTGGTAGCATTTTTTGTGTTGTTAAGTGGCAATGCTTGGGGTGTTTGAGCTGACATCGAAATGCTTTTTGTTTGATAGATTTCACATACACTATAAATGTGTTTATGGTAGTTTAAAATCACTAAGATTATCTTCAACATCATTCTGTCAAGAGTGAATAACTTACGTAATCGCTCATTCACCGGTACCATTTGTCTGCAGAAAATCTAAATTGGCTTTCAGATGTTCAAAAGTTTGGTGGTGGTAATTTTTTTCCTTGTGCTGATGCATGCCATTTAAGTTGGAAGAAATAAATTTGGGTTTCGAAAGTATATTACTCCCTCCGTACCTAAATTTTTGGCACTTTCATGCTTTTTATTGTCCTATATAATTTGTCCATTTTGAAAAGTCAAAAGCAAAATATGGTAAACTTCCCATGTTACCCTTTTCTTTTGGGCACAAAATTTCAAATACTATTCAAAGTGCACTAGAAGGGTAAGATTGGACACTTGATTTTTACACAATACAATAATATTTATTTCTTAAAAGTTAGAACCCCCAAAAGTGCCAAACATTTAGGAACGGAGGGAGTACTATTTAAGGTTGGCAAAAAAGGCATGTCATGAACCTGAGACATCCTTCTTTGGGAAAGTTTATTTTAAATCATGGATACACCTATCGTGTGCTCCCGGCTCGAGTGCCTTTGTTGCCCATGTCAAAGTATATATCTTATAATAGATGATTTGAGGGCTCTTCATTAACCATATGGCTGCTGCTGAATGCAAGTTGTTTGTTGCAGGATCTTTATGTCCGATTCGGATGGCCTTTGTACCGGAAATATGGCCATGCTATTGAGGTAGATTCTGTCAAACTTCTTAATCGTTGGTACATTCAATCCAAAGCTAGATCGAACTTCTTCGCTATGCTTCGTTTTCGCGTTTTCTTTTCTTTTACGCTTTTGTTGTGCACGCAGGCGTTCAAGTTGATTGTTAGTGATCCTGATTCCGTTATTGATTCCCTCAGCCGCGAAGTTAAGGAAATCGGTCCCAGTGGAAAAGAGGTAAATCTTTATCTCAATGTGGTTTTTTGGTTCACCTTCCTACTACCGGTCATGATATCCGCTGTCCAACTTTTCATTTGGTAGGTTACTAAGTTGGTTCCTGCTATATCAGAAGAAGTTAAAGATGCTTTGGTGAAAAATATTAGGAGAAGAATGACCCCTCATCCTTTGAAGATTCGGGCCGAAATTGAGATGAAATGTTTCGAGTTCGATGGTGTTCTTCACATTAAGGTCTTATCATTGCCCTGCCCTTCCTCTGCCTCTGTTTTACGTGATCTGTTTCTCCCAAACCTGCAGTCGGTTACCGTTTTTTGAACTTTGATTTCATATCTGATAACGAAGGGAGCAATGCGGAAAGCTGAAGCTGCTGGCAACAAGGATTGCCCTGTTAAAATTAGTGTTGTTGCTCCTCCATTGTATGCTCTTACTACCCAGACTCTTGACAAGGTAATCGAAAAACATCGGATGAATTCTTCATTGACTGTATTAGAATGGAGTGTTACGCTATTTGTGAATTCTTCATGTCAGCACTTGCTTCGTTATGTAACAATTTCAAGATTAACGAAAAAGCACTTGCTTTGTTATGTGTTTTTCGCTTTTCTTGCTAACATTGAAACGTTGTCAAAACAGCCTAGGCTTGTTGTAAAATAACCTGTTCACTTGTTTCGCGAAATTATTTTTTTCACTTCTTCCTCATTGAATTTCTCGGCCCTTGACCTCCTTTGTTTTGAATGGAACAGGAACAAGGGATATCAATCCTTGGCAAAGCAATTGCAGCTTGCACAGAAGAAATACGACGTCACAACGGGAAACTTGCTCTGAAGGAGGCACCTAGAGTCGTGAGTGTCGAATTCTCTGTTAATTTGATTCCAGAAGTTTAAATTTTACCCAAATCTTGAATATAGGCACTAGTTACGTTGTTTAATTCGTGGCGTATATTTAGGTGAGTGAAAGGGAGGAGAGATTGCTCGCTGAACAAATGGGTAAGCTTGGCAATGACAATGAGGAACTTAGTGGCGACGAAGACAGCGATGAAGATGGAGGAATGGGAGAGATTGACTTTGAGAATCCGGCTTCACAGATAATTTAGTGACAAGCAGCATACCATTTTTGTCTCTTCATTTATTTACGTTTGCTCCTAACATACTATACGGTTAATTATACAGTACTCGCTCTCGGTGTATACTCACCTCCCTCACATAATATGTGGAGCCTACATATGGATCCTGCGTGGGCCCACATGTTATGTGAGGAGAGGGAGTATACACCGGGAGTATTGAATAATTTCCTCATACTATAGGACAAGGTATATTTTATATAGAAAACCAGTATAACAGTGGTGGCAGGATGGTCATCTGTTTGCTACTCTTGCTGGTGTTCAGCAGTTTTTGAATTTTTTGAATTTGAGAGTTTAAAAGATAGGGAAAAGTATTATCCAAAAAAAGATAGGGAAAAGTCTACTTTCAACCCCTGTGGTTTGAGTCATGTGTGGATACACCACCTATGGTTCAAAAGTGTGCAGATAACCCCCTGTGATTTTAAAAATGTGCAGATAAATCCCCTGCCGTCATATTTTTCATCCATATTAATGGAGGTGTATCTCACACACCTCTAGAATCTAATCTGAACCGTTCATAATGTATTAAATAAAGAATATTTTTGTAAAAAAATCATCTAGATCAGACATCAATAACCCAGTGATTTAATTATTGGTAAATTCAAATTTGAAATTGTAATTTCATAAGAAATTCGATTCGACCATGAGATCTTCATTTTTGATCGACTTGAATTTTGACATGGATGTAATACTTGTCAAACTTTACAATATCAACGGTTCGGATCCAATATTTGGTATAAGGGATGGATTTGTTAGATTTAAGGAAAAATTAGAATCCAGGGAAAGGATGATGGCATATTGGTCATTTAATGTTTTGTCCATAAATATGAATGGAAAATATGACAGTAGGAGGTCTATCCGCACATTTTTAAAACCATAACGAGTTATATGCACACTTTTGAACCATAGGGAGTATATTTGCACATGGTGCAAACCATAGGGGGTCAAATGGACTTTTCCCAATACTGGCATGCCAACTTATTATACTCTCTCTCTCTCTCTCTCTCTCTCTCTCTCTCTCTCTCTCTCCCCTCCATGGCTGCCATATGAGCACAGCCTTTCTGTATCACTGGCTAGCTTGCTTAGACCACGTAACATTGCTTGCTCAGATCTGTGAAGAAATCCTCTTCCTTAGTTTTCTCTCTAGTAATCCAGCAACCAAACAGAAACTTAGAAAATGAAAGTACATGGTCCCTCCCTCCCTTGAAAACATGTCAAACTTTACACGAGCCATAAAACCCTCTACATCACACTGTGGGTGGCAAAGGGAAAAATCTCACTTTCTACAGCAATGTGAGCACCTTAATGGTTTGGCAGTGAAAAGTCATTACCAACCCCTTTCTTTTTCCTCTGAACAGAAATTTCACTATAACGAGAGGATATTTATATCAAGAAGCCTTTTCACTTTCAAGTGATCCACAGTCTCCCTGTAACAAGAAGACAAAAGGGTCCACCCTTTAGTCACGCGTTCCCCCTCTCAATACTCGTACTGTGCTCACGCTCTCAATTCTTGATCTGACGGATTTCAGTAATTAATTTGTGATGTGTTTCAGAAACGCTTTTACGCTCGTGCTCGAGCCCACTCGCGCACTTGCGTACAAATAATGTGACTTTTAGGTCCACCCCACGTAATGTAACAGTGGGTTCGTCCATACGTGTGTGGCTTGGGCGGTTCCAAGGTAGATGTCTTTTTTCGAGCAAACCAAATCATCTCAATATTATATCAAACTCAGCCAAAACATACACAGTACATTAATGTCCTTTTGAGCCTCCATGGATCATGTTCTGTCCGTGCCAAACTACAGAGAGTCTTTCGCAAACAGCCTTTTTTTTTCCCTTGATGGCTTTTTGCTATTGTGTCCTTTGTGCAATCATGCTTGTGTCTCTTTCGTGATTCTGGATGCATGTATCTACTAGGACAGGAGTAGCTTGTTTATACACGTTTATGTGTAGTTTCCGTATGTTGAAAGAACGAATTAATGAGAATGCAAGACTATTTTGGCCAGCTGAGGCCAAGATGGCTTTTTATCTTGGTCACTGTTGTTGATCTTGTACTATTGCCAAAATTTCATTAATTTTGGCTAGTTTTGGCTTGTAATTTTAATCTTCTTCTTGTTGATTTGAGTTGTGTTTTTAGTCTAAGCCAAGTTTTTTGAGAATTGAGAACTTATTTCTCAGCCAATCGTTTCTTATACTCATATCCAGGGTTCTTAAAAACCTTATCTGCTAGAGTACCGATTTTCGATTGATACGGTATGTACTTGTACTGGTGAGACATCGGATACTGTTTCAGATTTATCGCTATTAATATTATTTTTTTCACATAAAAGAATTTATTAGTATGATGTGCACATTTATTAAAAAAAAAAAAGTCCGGTATTTGTTCAGTATTGAGTAGAACCGACCGATATTTTCCGGTACGAGAAGAAAAAAAGAAATTTAAAAGTACTCTGATACTGTTAGGTATTAGCCGATACCGTCCGGTATTGACGGGTACTGACCGGTATCAATGGTACCGACCGATATTGAAGGCGAAACGAAGTTAAAAGTGTAGAGCACTGGATTTGAACTATAACAATAAGTACTAGCCGGTATGGTACGAGATTCATAATTTTGCTCATATCCGTGTAGTTGCAAGAAAGTGTGGAACGAAAATACAGAGATTTTTTTTTTATGACAAAATACAGAGATAAGTATGACCAAAGATGAGTTCAAAATACAAACGGCCCATAAGAGACTTCGGACTAGGGAGCAATTAATGCATGCTTTGAACTCCCTATGGCTATGGCGTTCATCCTGGATCTATGAACTCCCTATGTCAATTCAAACCCATTTTGGTTGTGTGCAATACCGTAAATCCTGCTTTAACATCACAAAAATTCTTTAATCATCTTGGCATCTGTCAATTTCTTTTTCTGGTAAACGTCAACTTTGTTGTTATATAGTTAGTGAAGCTCGAACCTCTATCAAATGCATTGGAGTATAGGGTGCCTATCACTGGACTATCCGACGATTTAAAACACCTAATTCCTCGGCCCCCAAATCGGAACTGAACTACCGCCACAAATCTATGATCTTATTTTACAGTACTAAACAGCAACCATTGCAATCAAAGACGAAAAAGGAGAAAAAATAATTCAAGATCACTGAGCATTGTGTACTCTTGTCCTCACCTTAAGAATATCTCACATTATTAGCTCAGATGATAGATTCTGTAGCTGAAGAAATTAAGCTTCCAAAGAGCTCTTTGGTCCCCCAATTAATTAAATTGTTAGAGAAGCAACTAATAATTATTGAGTAGTAGTAGTAGTAATTAATAAGTTGGAATCTTGATTAGCCTAGTAGTCCCCATAAATTAGATTAGATCTGTGAGCCACCAAAACATCATGTGCAGGGGTTTGACTGGAAACTTGGGAGTGATTTCTTTTTCATTTTTCCTCCTCATTTCTTGCGGAAAATTATTAGCTCAAGGAAATACTCCGGCCCTGTGCAACTGGGATGATCACTGCACGTGCCCAGCTGGTGATTTGTGAATTTTTTTCTTTCGTAAATAAATATGGCTTCTCTGTTGGGTGGTAATTGTTGAGTTGGGGATTGGTGAGTGCATTAGGAGTTCTGGCTTGATAATCCAAATCCCAGAGTGACATGATCTTTCGATTGGACTTTCTTCCCCGGTTCTTAATTCTTGCTTTACGCTCTTGTTCTTGCGAATATTGATAATCAGTTGTTTTTTTTTTTTTTTCCTGAAAAATCAGCATGACCAATAAACATTGGCAAAAATTTGGCCGCATTACATTTGTTTTCAAAGTAATTGACGCTTAACTCTAACAGTACATTGTTCTAGAGACATGATTTCTAGTCAGTTCGATTTTCTGCATTCAGACGACAATGAACCGTTTGAAAAGACGGTAATTGATTCCATTTTGCGTCACGTAATTTATTACATGAGCAATCCTCACATAGAAAAAAATGAAAAAAAGGCTACACCAGTAGGTAGGGGGAATTATAATAGGAGTCATTTGTTTACAATTTAGGCCAGCTAGAAAGGAGGAGGCACAGACACTACTAAACTCCTGGAATTGAGACATCTAAAGATATCTATGCCCCAAATTGACCATGATGGTGCACAAAAGTCACAACACAAGTTTGAAGTTTAATTCCCTAAAGTTAGACATCATATCACTAATCAAACACATAGGGACCATTCCATACATGCATACACATATAGAAATCATCAATCAAAACACCTTTTGGAGACATGCAAAGTGGAAAATCATTCACCATGAAAATGTAAAGGGGTCCCTTAGCCAATAATATAAAGTTACAAAGAACAACAAAAGCTATAGTTCAGTGCCAGCAAACAATTTCTATGAACCAAGTTTTAGAAGACCCATAAGTGAATTTTTCACAAATTTTCCCCTCCTTTTTAATCAAGGGAGAGACAAGCATGGCTTTAGACAAGATCTTCATCCAACAATTGACAACAATTGAAAACCCCACTTGGGCATTGGTCTCCAAGATTCAGCCACACCAATTCACAAGAATAATACAAACTTTTCAAAGAACACCTTACCAAACACTAGTGGATACATAGACAATCAAAACAAACAAGTATGGAGAGAGAGAGAGAGAGAGAGAGAGAGAGAGAGAGAGAGAGAGAGAGAGAGAGAGAGGTAATGTGCACTATAAACCTAATTAGCCAAACTTTGGCTTCATTTAGCTTCCCACAGTCAAGAGTGAAGGAATGGCATTAAGGTTAGGCGTAGCAGTAGTAGCATTCTTATTAGAACCCTCTCTCTTCAAAGGAGGCTTACTGAACCCCCTAATTGGACTCGCAAAAGCCCAACCCCAACTCTTACTCCTCCCATGAGACAGATGCCCCGCCGCCGCCCCCGGTGTCGCCGACGCCGCTGCCGCCGCCTCGGCAGAGGAAGATGAAACCCAGTAAGAAGATGAAGAGGAAGAAGAAGACGAGGATGCAATCATGAACCCACTGAATATCCCACCACACTTCACTCTCTCCTTGATGCAGTCCTGCCCTCCTCCGCCGCGGCGCCCGGGGGTGGCCCTGGGCTTGCCTTCCCTCTGAGACTCGACTCGCCGGAGCGTGCAGTCGCCGAACCCGGTCGAGATCCGCTCGAAGAAGTCGCCGGAAAAGCTCCGGCTCCCGCAGCCGACGGATCTGGATCTGGAGACCCTGGCGTGATTCGGACTATCAATGGAAGGTTCCTCCTCCGCCGTTTCCTCCTCTATCTTCTGCGACCTCTGAGGAAAGCCCCTCATGGTTGACGTGGATGGAGTACCGTAGCAAATCTCTTTGCTCGTCTTGTTACTACTAGTATTATGATGGCGTAGAAACGACCAGAAACCCCGTTTCCTCGGGCTGTTAAATTCACTGTACGAGTCCATGAAATGCATCCCGCCACCACCGCCGGTGGATGTGGACTTGCTTCGCTTGAAAACAACAGGGTCGACGCTTCGGATAATGTGGTTGTTGTTATCCTTCTTCTGGCCGGAAGAAGCGAAGAACGGTATCCGAGACGGCCGCCTGGAGTTGTGATGGTAGCTTGGGTCGTTCTGGGTATTCTGTCGGACGGAGAGGGTGGAGTCGGATCTGAAGGAAGGGGAGGGGGAGGAGGAGGCGGAAGGGAAGATGGCGACGGGGAAGGAGGAGGAGACGAGCTTGCCGAGCTTTTCTTGCAGGCAGAGGGCGCAGATCCCGCCCGGGGGTGTGTGGTTCTTGTAAGGGTGGTCTAAACACTGCATGGTGCCTTCGCCCATGTCTTCTAGGACTGCTTCCATCACCATTTTCAACGAACAGAGTCAGGTTGAAGCAAATGTAGTCGCATACCCTTTGGCCTTTGGACACCCACTTCCGGGCGTGGTTTTTGTTCCTCTAATGGCGCAGAGAGAGAGAGAGAGAGAGAGAGGAGGGAGGGGGCGTTGGGAAGCAAAATGGTCAAAGTGTCGTAATGAAAGAGAAATATAGCATTGGTAGACTACACCGTTGCAGTACCACAGAGAGAGAGAGAGAGAGAGAGAGAGAGAGAGAGAGAGGAGGGAAGTAGTAATGGTCAAAGGGATGTAAAAATGAAATGAAAATGAAAGGGAGATGTGGGTACCAACTACCAAATAGGTATATTGGGAAAACTACAACATTGGTCCATATGATTTTAGCAGGACGTAATTTTGGTGATTGTAGTTTGGATTTCTTCAATTTGAACCTTGTACTACATTGCAGTTTAACGTAGTTCTTATGTTCCAATTCAAAATGAGATTACATCTATATGCATGCAGCATAAACATAGGGGGTTTATGCATATCTAATATTTTTAATGATTCGATGATGCGTCAATTCAATTTAGTATCATTCAAAAAACATAGTCCTTCGTTGTATTGACCTTTTCAAAAGAGAAAGTATGAAGTCCGTCCTTACTCTGTAGTGCCAGAGTATCGTGTTTAACTCTTGCTAAAAACGGCTTAGCTCACTTGGTGTGGTCAGCTTATAAGTTGTTTTGAAGAAAACGACTCGAATTAGTTGATAAAAGTAGCGTATAACTTGTTTGAAATAGTTTTAGTGTTAACTTTCAAATGAGTCTAAATTGAACTTGCTCGCTGATATTTCTGTTCGAAAAAGGAAAAAAAAAACCACTACTTTCTCTGTCCCAATTTCATTGTTCCTTTTGAAAGTTCGTGTCACTTTTTAATTGATTATATTTTGTAATTTATAATATTATATGTGATTTCAAAAATATTGTATTATAAAACTAATTGAGATCTATCAAATAAGATCAATTTTCTATATGAAATTTATTATAGATTTAAAGATATTACTAATTTTTTTTAGCCCATTAAAATTGAATGAGAGATAAAAGAATAGGGACCAATGGAGTATATTGTTTTGGGCTAGTGTTTCAAAGAAAAGTAGACGATTTTGGAACTAGAGGTACCAAATGAAACACGGGTATTTACCCAAAAAAATCGGTGTAATTTGCACAATTGGCATTGAAGGAAGGTGGTGGGAGTTGGAGGGACCTGGGAAGAGAGAGAGAGAGAGAGAGAGAGAGAGAGAGAGAGAGAGAGAGAGAGTCCCCAGGAGCACGTGGAAACCTGACTTCTTTGCATTATTAAGATTGAATGAAAGAAGACAAAAGAGAAGCAAAAACCAAACCAATACGACTAGTTATTCAGTAGTCCGGAAGTACAATTGCGTGGTTCTCTCGGCTACTCTGAGGTCACATATTTATATGGAGGTTCAAATATTTAGTCATGAATTCGTGTGATTGTGGAGTGTTTTGAATAACCACGTGACGGTGCTGCCGGACTACCGAATTATTCCCCACCTATATAAAATTCTGTTTCAGAGCAAAACATCTCTCTCTCTCTCTGATGGTCATCTACTGTAAATCTCTAGACCCTGTAACCCTTTACAGGGAGGAATCTCTGAGCTGCAACTCTGCGTTGTCCAGAAGGGACAACTAATTGCCAGACATGTGATTATTTAATTTCTTTTTTCGGGTTTTCTCTCAAAGAATAAAAAGCAAGAAGAAGGAAGAAGAAGAAGAAGAAGATGTTTCCTGCAACCTCGAGTTTTCACACGTCTAGACCTCTCTCCGGTTGTGTTTTTCCAATGGCTCCGTGTGGTGCAATTTTATCTAGCTAGCGTAAAATAATGTGTTGTGTCGCGTCGTGTCATTTCAAATTTCGATACTCATAAAACATGGCCAAACACATGTTTTAAATTTGGCGAACGTAATTTGTTATGCATCTGTCAAGAAATCCTTCTCATTTCACTAAGTGGAGGTTTGCGTAAATTTACCCGAACATTCTGAATTATACATACCCGCCAAATTACTACTATCAGAATTAGATGCTGCCCGGTGGATATATGTTTTGTTATATTGAAAAAGAGAAATTTTTGTCTTTTTTTTTTTTGATCCGCAGAAATTTTTTGTCTTTAGTTTGGCTAAAGTTGGTAGAAATGCATGCACCCTCATTTCCCTATCTTAATTATTATAATTCCATGCCAGCTAATGGACACTTTTAACACGTAAACATATGTGGGCGACGAACATGCATTTTAATACATATGGCAAATAATTTTGGAAAAAATGACGGTTGAGGATATATTTTGATAATTAATATCTAACAATAACATGCTGAAAACATTTATTAATACTTAAAATGTATTTGACATGTATTAATTATCAAATACGTCATGGGCTGTTATTTTTCCAATAATTTTTATTCTACGATTGCTATCTTTATAATTGCATGTATATATGTGCATGCATCCAGAGCATACGTGGCAATATGAAAAACGTACAGCTAATTGGAATCCGAGATTATGAATTTTCCACAAATCCATCCCTCTATATAACTCTACACACTCATAATATCAGATCTGGTACATAGTTCATGCAATATAGGGTTAAGATGTTAAACCAAGTGGTTTGGTCAAGTAGATGTGAGAAAATTAGCTAATAAAAGTGCTTGTCTTCTACTATTAGATTACATGTTTGAATTTTACAGAACCAAACATTTTAAACATCCTCATTGGAGGGTTACTTTTAGAGTACCGAAATTAGTCAATAGGTTAAGATGTTAGTCGAAGTG
The DNA here is from genome assembly GCA_014282245.1 of Rhododendron simsii. Taxonomy (NCBI): domain Eukaryota; kingdom Viridiplantae; phylum Streptophyta; class Magnoliopsida; order Ericales; family Ericaceae; genus Rhododendron; species Rhododendron simsii. The sequence goes on along the minus strand of CM024954.1, from coordinate 811,670 downwards.
GTTTGGCAAAGTAGACACGAGAAAACTAGCTAATAAGTGCTTGTCTTCTATTCAGAAAGTTCATTGGTACAAACCAAAAATCTATACCAATGGGTACGTGAGAAACTAGCTAATAAGTGCTTGTTTAAAATATTTTGTTTATGGTCCCTACTAAAAATAAGTTAAATCCGGTATCGGTAAGAGTATTTATGAAATACTCTTCCGCTACGCTTCAGCATCTGGCCTTCTTTTTAGAACTCCTTAGTATCCATTCATACTTAACATATGAGCCATAGTTCTAACAGAAGATAAGGTCATATATTGAGACAAAAATATTTGAGGACTCATGGACCTTCAACCATCTGAATCATGCCGTCCATTCCACGCCATTATTGATGTCTTTTTTTTACAATAGCTTAGCAACCAGAGGTGGCTGCACACCCATGGATGGGTGTGCAGTTGAACATTAATCCCTTATTGATGTCTTTTACAATAGCTTAGCAACCAGAGGCGGCTGATGGGTGTGCAGTTGAACATTATTTTTTGCTTATTTGAACACTTAATTCATCTCTTTTGAACACCCATTAGTCCAAGAGACTCATACTTGAACACCCAATACATTAACTATCGAGTTTTTCGTTCTTTAGTTAATGGAATTACCAATGAATTTTTTACGAAAACTTTTGTTTATAGGAACACTCAAAATTCTTCTAAGCGAAAACCTGTTGAGTTGACAATCTTCATTTGGATGCAAGACTACGATTACATTTTTTTGTTATACCATCGTAATAATAAGGGACAAAATAAGAGAGCATATCTACAAATAGGTCAGTCAATTTACTCATCATAATTTTGTCTCAAAATGATATTAGTGGATCAATGCCCTGATTTACCTGTATTTGGCTCAATACGAAAATTCATCAAGGACAATTGTAAAATTGCAAGTATTCTTAATGAATTTTGATCGCACTATTCGTACTATAATGTTAGCTTTGGTGAAGCTGCTATTTATTAGTAAAGCTACTAGAGTCAAGTAATTTTTGAACACCCTACCGCAAAATCCTGGAGTCGCCACTATTAGCAACCAATATGTATCAATCCGAGGGGTTAGCTCAAGCAGTGGAAAGGCTGGAAGTATGCACCATATAGATATATATTGAGTACTCTCCGGTTTGACTCTCGCCAAAAGTATATTCATTTGGGTCAGACAGCAAAAGTTTCCCTCATGAATTCCTTATTTTTAACGGGAATGACTTGCCTTTGACCGAATCATGTAAGAGTTCTTTGAATTACAGTTAAATTGACCCGGACACTTCGTAACGCTCTAATAATTCAGGAAAACAGCAAAAAGGAAAATCTACACATGACAACTCATATCGATCTCAATGCACAACTCATGCACATTTTAAGCCGTACAACAATATCTGCAAATCTTGTAAGTATTTGCAAGAGGTGGAGGGTATATAAGACAAACAGCTAGCAAACTTGCATGCCCTCATCATTTTAATGAAGCAATTTATAACCTCAACAGACAGCAGGGGCACCACCAGACCCGACACATTGTGTAATGTCTGAAACTGAATGTACAAGCAAAATTTATTTATTTATTTGACTTGATATCAACTTGGTCCATAGTAGCAAGGTACCCTTACAGTGAGATGGGCACAGCTGCACTCTGTTGTGATTGCTCACAGCAGCCTCCTGCTTCCGTTCCTTAGTAGTATCTAGTATAAGGTACCCTTACAGTTGCAATATCGATGAAACTCCTTTGATTATTTTTGTTAGACCCGACCTATAAGTCACATAATAATAACCGTGTGCATGATCGAGCAAAAGTGCAAGCATGAAAGCTTTCCAAAAACATCTCAAACTACTAAAATTCAGAGCGGAGCCGAATCCGATGACTCTACTAAGGATTATATCATGACTAAGGATCTGATCGTATAATTTAAACCTTCACTCTGACTTCCTTCATATTAACTTCAGGCACACGTACGTACGTTTGCGTCACTGATGTTTTCATGCTCCAGACTTAATAATCAATCAAGTATGGAGCAGTGATAATACTTTAGCTGCTGCATATATGCATGCGCTTTGAGCAGATCGATAAACATTTATGGATGCATGTTGGCCGGCCCAGAAATTGAACAGCCAAAATTTAAGAGGTAGCTTCAGCTAGGGTGAATTATCTACGTACCCACGCACATGAAGTGCCCAACCTTTTTCAGATATACAGCAACCAACTTTCGGCTAATTTTAATTACCTTCATTTTAATGACGATAAATGGCTAGGTATTAGGTAACTAACGTGAATCAGTGAATGTATCACGGCCGGTCATGAAGGAAGACGGATTCATAAAGTAGTAGATGAAGCATTTTCTACCGAGTGTGATATCTGAAAGACCGGATCAAAAAATAAATAAATATCCGATTGACCAAGGTTCGAGTAATTGGGTAATTTCTCATGAATTCCCAAGGCCCGTAGTGAATAGCTCCCGCCTTAAGATTTCAGATTCTCTCTCTCTCTCTCTCCATATTTGTACCGTGCATTACTCAACAAGCAACAACCATACTTGATCGTTGCACCACTCAGCAGCTTAGCTTGCCTATAGATATGTACGTAGTTGCACAAGGTATATATGGTAAAATATTTTAAATATAATGGGCGATTCAAATCATCTCTGTGGACCTGAGGTGAGCCCCCACAAAACCCACATGTGCACCATACATATCGTGCTCGTATGCACCCATAGCTTTTTCCATAAAATATGCTGCCTGGCTAGCTGACAGAAAATCGGCCATGATGAGCACGGAAAATTATCGTACTTGTCAACAGGAATTAACACGGAAAATGCCCGGGGTGTTAAGCAAGAAAAACACCTTTTAACCACCCCAGAAAATGATGAAGAAATAAGAATTTTTGTTATGATAATCCATATTTTTGTTAAGATGTTCAATAAAATAAGCTCATTAACAATTGCAAACAACGAAAATCATCCCATATCCGAGAATAAAACGAATTTTCATTTGAAGATGAAGATCTAAATCACATTGCTTCCTTAATTTAACTCTATAAGCTCTCAACTTCAGCATCATGAAAGAAAGGGAAAAGAAAAGCGAAAGAGAAATGAAAATTACATGATCAAATTACCTACGATTACAATGCAACCGGAAAATAAAATTTACAGGCGAGATTTTGCTTGACCTTCTGGAGAACTCTGCAAAGATAAGGTCCAAAGGTTATAAGTTAAAAACTAGCATCAGTAGAAGACACATCCACAAGTCAGTTAGCACACTACTAAACCAGTAAATTCATGAACCCTTCAGCTCACGGCCAGAATCTTCCTTCAGTCGCTTATTTCCCACGGAAATCATATGTCAAGTTCATCTTTTTTTGCACGCACCGAAACATTTAAGAATAAATGAGAGGAGTGTTTACAAGCAGGTAGCTTATGCCAAATTTTGGATTGAGTACCCCATGTGTCCTCAGGTATGTAAGACATGCTATTCGCAATGCATGGAGTACCCATATTGGACATTTGATACTCAATAATGGTTTAGCATATGACAGGAAGCATATCTAGTACTCAAGTTTCTGCAAAATTATGCGTTATACTCTCCCAATATGCCAAGAAATTGTGACTATGGAACCCCATAAACCATAGTTTATCTCTTAGGAAAAAGAAATACTGCACCACAAAATACCAATATTTTGCAGCGTCTCCGAATCCATATTACGAGAACTAGATGAATCCGACCCGCACATACCCGTCCCTGACTCTAGGTAACATAACCCATCAGATGGTGCTGATAAAAAAAAAAAAAAATGCTCATCAGATGGTGGACTCCGCACTCCCAAGGAGCAGACTAAAACGAGTAGTCCTGTGTTCTCTCACACCTTCCAGAAACTTTTTATCCCCAGAACATAGACCTACAAAGTCACCTTAGTGGGTGAAAACATGTACTCTGCATATTTCTTTGAGTTCTACGGTCAAAGATGTCCTTGCCCATTAGCTGTCACTAACGATGGATAACCTAACAACAATTACTTCATTAATCTAATACTCAAATAGCAAAACCAATTTTCAGAATTCTCACCAGAGGAGCCCCCTTGGCTGCTCGTTCAGCCAAGTAAGCACAAGGTTTGAAGAACCCTCCATACATGTTAGACCATTCATCCAATCTCGAGCAAATATATGTTGATCCAAGAGAGTCTGCCCAGAACATGATCCCTCCCCTAGTCAAAGATCACCCCAAGTTGGTTAGAACAACTCAAAGTTGAGGTACGTGGGAATTGGCAAATTTGCTTCAAGTAGCATGTAGAAAGGCTTAAATCAACTGAGCATTCAATCCTTTTAATGTCGTGAAATCACAAACCTATAAGGTGGGAATCCCATGCCCATGACCGCTGCAATGTCCAGGTCTGCTGCTTTGATTGCTATTCCTTCAGCAAGGACTCTGCAGGCCTCATTCACCACAGGGAAGAATGTCATCTCCACAATGTCCTTATCGGACAACTTCATCAGCTACAGCCAAGTTCATTTGCACCAAACTCAGAGAACAATATCGCAAATATCGCACAAGCATGTTGTAAACCGTCATAGGCAAAAAAACTGAAATCACAAAATAAATCTGACTCTTCTTGTCATTCAATACTCATAATATTAATGCACCACAATTTTGCAACACAAACAAGTGAGCTTTTTGGTTTTAAAAAGGCTGACATTTTTAGACAAGCCAAACACGAAGCCTTACACCAACTGTATAAGATCTCATTGTGAATCCCCTGACTTGGCAATGAAGGTGAAACACCAAATCTATCTTCCAAACTCACAAGGATTCGACTACCAGAGAGAGAGAGAGAGAGAGAGAGAGAGAGAGAGAGAGAGAGAGAGACCTTAGGTTCAACATCAACACCAGAAATCTCCCTTGCCTTCTGGATAAATTTCTTTAATTCTGGATCAGGGCTGGCCTTGCGTTTATCGTTGTAAACATAGAAACCTTTGCAAGTAGTTTCACCTAAACCAAAGTGCCATGGGAGTCCAAAAGCACTCATTATTAAAACAGAATCCAAACAAATAAAGGAACAGGTAACATTAGTCACCCAAAAAAGATTCAAGCGAAGAGAATTCTACCAGCTCTCTTATCCTCCTGCATGATTGGAATAAGCATTGATATATACGTTCTTTCAGGAAAATTCTGAATATATTGTGCACCAGTTGCAACAGCAACTCCAAAACCAACCAGATCACACAATCTGTTCATGGATTTGAACCCAGCTCAATGTAACACATTAGCCAAATTTAAAAAGCCAAGGCCAAATTTATAAAGCCAAATTCTGAACATATTGTACCTGAATGGACCCATAGGCATTCCAAATTTGGCAATTGCCCTATCAATCTGATAGAGATCTGCACCACGTTCAACAAGCAAAATGGCAGCCATTGTGTAGGGGAAGAACATCCTGTTAACAGCAAAGCCTGTACAATTTCCGACAACAACTGGGGTTTTCTTTATCTTTTTCCCAACATCAAGTAAGTCGACAATTGCTTGTGGACATGTCTTCTCAGTACGAACGATTTCCAGAAGTGGCATAATGTGAGCTGGGCTGCATCATAAGAAAACACCAATGGTTTAGCCTATGAAGTTACCAAAAGAACAATCAAAGTATCAAACCAGAAATTACCTGAAAAAATGTGCCCCAATAATCCGATCATGTGACTTGGTCTTCTCCCCAATCAGGTTCAAGTCAATTGTGGAAGTGTTACTTGCAAGTATGCAGTGTGGGGGACAGTACTTTTCAAGATCAGCAAAAATTTGTTGTTTTAAAGAGACATTCTCAATAACTGCCTGTAGAAATCAAACAATAAAAAAATAAACCAGCAAAATTTTGTTGCTTTAAATAGACATTCTTGTTCAGAAAAAAAGAAAAAGAAAAAGAGGAGAGATTCTCAACAACCGCTTGTTTCAGAAATCTATGAAATGTGGAAAAAAAGGAAACCAAACACTGACAAACTGAAGTAACAATATTTTTCTTACCTCTATGACCATGTCTACGTCTCTAAAGCTTTCATAGTCAAGGACACCCTTGAGATGAGAGAGGGTTTTTTCAAACTTCTCTTGAGTCATTTTCCCTTTCTTAACACGGCTTCGCAAATTAGCTGAATAACAGGAATAACCATTAGAATTCAGAAACCATAGAAACTAAGGAATAGCGAGTTTGAAGAATTTAAGCACAAAATGCAATCGAAACACAAAACTCTGGCCTCACCTTCAACTCTATCTATACCAGCCTGCAGAAACTTCTCATTCACTTCTTTCAGGACCACAGGATAGTTACCAAGAATCAATGCTGTTGCTATTCCAGAGCCCATTAATCCACCGCCGAGAATAGCTACCTTATTTATTCGTCTTGGTACTAGACCCCAATCAGTGATTCCGGGAACCTGGTCAACATCGCAAACACAGGGTCACGGGAAATTAAAGCGGAGAATTTTCGCACTGTCACCTTCTGTCTATCAGACCAAGAAAAAGAGAGAGGGGAAACTCTAAACTGTGACATAATCTATGATAGCTTTCTACTAAAATATCCAAGGTAAAATCTAAACTGTGACATAATCTACAATGGCTTTCTACTTTTTTCATTCAGCACATACTTTTGAGAACAATATGTTAAGCTCATGTAGAAGTTCTTAATCTCTTCGAAAATGTATTTCGCAGTCGCATACACATATTCAGAAACTCAGAATCAAGTTGGATATAATGATTCTCTTAAAGCGTACACAACCAAAATTGCAAGTTTGTTTCAACACTATCAAGTACCATGCACCAAACATAACTCCTTTAGTGGTTCATTGGGCAGCAGCATTCATCTTCCTAATTACATGCACACTAAACCAAGTCAAGTAAGAACATCAGAGCAAGGATAACAACTTTTTGCCTCCAATCACTATATGGAAAATCCAAACGAATGAAGCTCTTCTTCCATGAATTTTAAAATAAAGAAGCCAGTTCCAAATTTACCCCACTGGTCCACATTAATTAAGGACTCAAAAGAGTCTAAAGTTGGTATTTAGCAAAATACCTCAAATTCAAGTAATGCATCAGCAGAAGTGTGATAGAAGTCATAATCTTAAACCTTACTTCTAAGTGATGGACTGGACAATTGCTATCATCCATCAAAAGATAAACCTATTGCTTAGGCTATTTCCAATTTAAACTACAAAGACAGTGGCATCAATTGTGAAAAGTTCTAAATTTGTCATACCCTTGAGGTTCCACGTTGAGCAAAGAAGACGTGGATCAAGCTCTTGCATGTATCTGTATGTACAAGCCCTCGGCTCTCTTCAGCTTCCTGCCAATATCACATTAAATTACTGCTAGCTACCAGCAATTCTGAAAGAAGCAAAAGAGAATTGAGGGAGTTCAGAACCTTCCAAAGCCCAGCACGGGGCCCAGAAACTATACCAGCTTCAATAACATCAATGCAAACTATTGGATGCTCGAGATTGGGAGCTTGTTTCCGGGCCTGAGCTCTAGCAAACTTAAGTATTTCCCTTGCCTCACCAAGAGACTCTATCTTATCAGTTCTGTAAAGGCTAGCAACCCATGGCCTTCTATGCTCCACAATATCAAGGGCCCAGCGACGTGCAGTGTTTACCAACTCATATGGTGAGGCTATGGCATCCACGAGACCCAAACTCTGAGCTTCCTCCCCTTTAACCGGTTTTGACATCTAACACACACACACACACACACAGAGAGAGAGAGAGCGAGAGAGAGAGAGAGAGAGAGAGAGAGAGAGAGAGAGAGAGAGAGCAAAAAATACTGTAAGCAGATTACAGCTACTACACCCCTATTCACTTTGGTAAGTAAGATACTAAGATAGAGTAAAGCAAGCATAGCCTACCAGCATCATTTCAAGGGCCTTTGTGAGGCCAACAAGGCGTGGAAGCCGCTGTGTACCTAAGACAATTTAGGAGCATGAGTTAACGAACAAGAGGAGAAGTCGGAGTTCAGCTCGACTCAACACTATGGCATCATAGCAACAACATCTACATGAAATATTGTGAAGTAACACCAACGCATCTTATTAGAAAACAGTACAGGACATGGAAAATGTGGTTTAGAACACAATCCAAGGAATTGAAACCACAGCGCAAGAACATATCTCTAGTTTTAGCCTTTCAGTCCTTCGCTTCCGGCTTTCAAGGTAAGTAAGAAGAAATAGACGAGTAGATTTGTAAACACTTCACTATCACCTCTTCCAACCTCCTGCTCATTGAATAATTGAATTTAAATAGAGCTGTACCTCCAAGTCCGGGGATTATCCCAAGCTGAAGTTCAGGCAAGCCTAGTTGGGCACTAGAAGTGGAAATTCGTGCATGGCAAACCTGGCAAAGCAAATGCACAATATCATTTACAGAAATATAAGAGAACAGTCACTAGTCCAAAGTTGCAGCAGTCATACCATTGCAACCTCTAATCCTCCACCTAAGGCGAGGCCATCAATAGCAGCAACTGAAGGTTTTCTTGCAGCTGAGAGAAGAGAATCCATGAGAAAAAAAACCCAACCTTCTATTTTTCTATGATTATAAAATACAAGAGAGGTGAGTAATATATGATGAAATCATGTATCCCAGTAGTATACCTTCCACTACGTCAGTGAGAACCTCTACTGATGCAAAACCAGGTTTTGGTTGTGGAACTGTGAACAACAACAATTTTTCGTAAATACATGTTCTGCAGTTAAAGATGATAAACATATTGCAATGCACATACTCTTTGCCCCTTGCATTCCACCAAATGCAGTTATATCAAAACCACCACAAAACTTTCCTTTAGCACCTGTTCCAGTAACAGAGAAAATAAACACCATATCTCAATCCTCAACATCTCCAATGCTGAACAAAAGGATAGGCAATCATCTCTCCACATTACCAGTAACAACAATTGCCTTCACATCATCTCTATGTAAGGCTTGATCATAATTCTCTTTCAAGCTCTGTAATACTGCAAAACAAAACAAGAAAGAAGGATTAGAGTTGTATAATAAAAAGGAGTTATCCAACTCAGGCCAGAAGAAATCCAATATCCATTCGCTGAATGAAAAAGGTTGAAAGAAATCATGCATTTTGAATGACTAGGGAAGTGTATGCAATGTCCATGTTAAGATAACGAAGAAGCTTATACATACAAGTGTAAATTGTTTTTAAATGAAGAAAGCTAAAAACTTGACCGTGTATGCCAAAAATTTTGAAATCAGCTTCTGTTCCCAAGAGCCGGAGAGAACAAACATTTGGTACATTGTTCTCCAAACTACTTTTAGAAGACAATGAAAAAAAACCCAATAGAGCCACATACTTCTATAAAGCCGTGATTAAAAAAAAAACTACTAGAATCAATACAATTATGAAAAAAGTACCGTGCACTCCCTACGATAGCTACACAATTGTCAACTTCTTCACTTCACTTCATTATGAACAAAGAAGCAAAATATGAAATACTCCTCAACCAACTTTATAAAATGTCAAACACCTTCTGGTTTCCAATAAAATACAACTACAATAAGTTGATGTTCAGCAGGTGTCCGGGCCACCTAAAGAGCAAGCTAGCTATTGTCTAATGAACCCCCAAGCTGAAACGAATGAGAATCAGGTAATCGATTCCCTATAGTAATGGATACAACAAGCAGATAAGAATCTCCCTCCCTCTCTTGTGCGCGGGCATTATGCTGCCAATAGTTTGCAGCCTTCCTAGGATCTCAGGTAGTCAAACTCTACACTTCCCAATTAGTTAATTCTGTTAGATAACTGCACAGACATACATACATACATACATATATATATATTTTGTTGTGTCATTTCCTAACAGCTTAGGTCTTTAGGACAATAGGTAACTTAACATGGTATCGGAGCTCTCATTTCTGAGAGGTCTTGGGTTCAAGTATCTCTATTTTCATTTTTCCCCGTTTGCAATATGCTTCTTCCCTTGGCATTCTATTTCGTTCAATGTCTGGACTCTGAATGTTTACATCTCCACAGGCAAGACGGTGTTGCACGTGAGGGAGAGTGTTAGATAGACATACATTTTTGGGCCATTCCTTAACAAACCCCTTCGGACAGTTGCAAATTAAACAAATTCACCCTTTTTTTAGCAACTCATTACTGCTACTTTTGCGTTAGAAGTTATTCGTTTGTCGGTTTCAGCTTTTGAAAGAAGTGAGAAAATTTTGCATTGCTAACCAACCAAGCATTTCCTCACGTGCAACGCAAAATTTGAGAGTGGATATGTAATGAGGGGTGATATGTTAAGAAAGGTGGCCCCACCTCTTAAGAAGGGTGGATTTGTAATGAGGTGTTTGGATGATTTTTTGAGAAGAGGGATTTGGAGGGTGGATATGATGTCATTAGATGTCAAATAACTGAATTACCCCCACTGTGCTTTTTGATTCTCAAAATTGGTTTTATTTCAAATTAATTACAATAACTTGATTTTTTCATTAATTTAAGGATAAAATAATCTCATTTTAGAATACAAATGTTGTAAACATTTTTTTATTAGAAAAACTAATATTTTCCGGAAAAATTAAAAAACCCCCCACCAACTCCTCACCATTGCCGCTACCAGACCTGTTCCTTTCCATTTCCCAAAAAAACCCATTTTGGGAATTGCTCGTCACTTTCCAGAAACCATTTTCATTTTCCAGAAACCATTTCCTCTTCCTCTCACTTTACTCCCCACCACTACCTCTTCCCCTTCAAATTTCCAGAAATCCCACCCATGGTCCCCAGATCCGACCCCCAAGCGTCTCCCATCCGCCGCCGGTCATTCCTGATCAGCTGAGTTTTTGGTAAGATCGATCTCTCTCTCTCTCCTCCTCCTTCTTCTTCTTCTTCTTCGTCGTAAAATACTGTGTGTCGGTGAGGGTGGATTTGGAGGGGTAAAAGAGTCCCAAATCCCCCGGATTTGCTAACGACAGGGGTAAACCTCCACTTGGCAAATCCACCCAAAACAGTGTTGGGAGTGGATTTGTAGTCCCAACAGTGTTTTAATCCAGCCTCCCAAAAATGCAACCAAAGATCGGATATGAGTGGGACCAGGAGATGAAATCCGGGCGGCCCCATATCCGGCCTCCAAACAGGGCGTTCAAATCCAACAACTTGCTTCAACTACCAAGTATTAAACCAATAAATTCGAAGTAAGTACTCTCTCCGCCCAATAATGTTTGTCCTCTATTCCATGTTGGGATGTCCCAAAATATCAGTCCCATTTGAAAAGTCAAGTGGGTGGATTTTGAAAATTTAACTTTTGTAAATAATTAAAAATTACTTTAAAAGAGGGATTCAAGGGGTATTAGTGGAAATCAATGCTCATTTTCAAAGGAAACATGCAATTAAATTAAAGCTTGTCCCCTTAAGAAGTTGGAATCTCTAAAAGGGAACCAACATTGTGGGATGGAGGGAGTATACGGTATCTCCCCACTCTTCAATAGGTACCGGCAATTACCTCATGAATCAGTCGAATGACACAATACATAGCACATACAATTAGGGCACGATTTTGCTGTTTCTTAGTACCATGTATGCAAAATCCCCTCATAGCCTCGTAGTGTGAAGAATAAGCTTATTATACTGTAAAAATGGACCAGCAAGCACATAAATAAGCCAATTTAAAAATGAAAAAAAATTGAAACCAATGAGAACGAAATTGAGATAAAGCAACATCGATCTTCAGTTACAACTCAGGTGTTTGGATCAGCTTACGCGTAGCTCGACTAATCCAGGACCAATCCCATTGTTCACGCGCCATTTAGAAATTGAGGTAGAACAACAGTTACAACATTGAAGGTAAGGATGACGGAGTGATTCTTGTAAACGTGTAGCATGTAGATATACGGAGTTATCAATGTATAATTTCATAGGTATTTTGAAAGAGAAATGTAAACAGAGAGTACCGTCGATGGAGAGAGAATTGACGGGAGGGTTGATGATGGTGATGACAGCCACCCCATCAGCTCCGACCTCCATCGCCGTTGTTCCTTTCCGTTTGCTCCCCATAGTTTTCTCTCTCAAGAAATTGATCTCTCTCTCTCTCTCTCTCTCTCTCTCTCAAGTGTAGTACTAGTAACTAGTAAGTGATGGCTGTGTCGCGCACAGTGACTGACTGTAGCTGTGTTTGTAACGACGTTAATCAATTATGAGGTAATGATCCCTCAATAATTTGACCCCCTTAAAAGAAGAGTCAATAATTTGACCTTAAAAAGTTGAGATTCCGGTGATTTATGCCTTGTTCTCTTCCCTTCTTAAAATGAATTTTTTAAAAAATTCTCCTTAGATTCCACGTAGATTTTTCCTACTTTCAACATTTCTCTCTCTACTTATTATCCCTACAATTTTTCAAAAATTTTTTCAAAAACCAAACCAAACAAGGCATTAGGGTCAACTCCTTTTGTTTTTGTTTTTTAACAGTATTTTTTAGGCGGAAAATAATATTAACACTCTAAAATTGATGGAGGCACTCTAAAAAATAAAAGAAAGTAACTTTGAAATTACACTGATTTTAGAGTGCCTGCATTAATTTTTGGAGTGCCAATATCATTTACCTTTTTAGCATTCATAATGACGACTAAAATTTAAACTTCAAATAATCATAACAAAAATTAAAAAACAGCAAAGGCAGAAAAATTAATGTTACATTTTTTCTAACTTCGATTCGCTTTTAAAAAAAAAAATACCGGATGAATAATTATAGGCATTGATTTTTAGTTGTAGTGAGAGCATTTGTATTTCCAATTAAGTAAAGAAAATACTAATGAGTATCGTTGGAAATTGGATATAGTCTTAACAAATTAGGAAAAGTGGAGTATTAATTTTTGTTTCATGCATGCATGAATATGTATAAAGATCTGCAAAATGTGTATTGAGAGTGTGATTCTTTGGATTAGTTGTGTTATGCTTGGTTAGAGTAGCATAAAGATTAAAGATGATGGGAATTACTTTTAATCTTTGGATAAAGAGTGAGATAATCCGGAGAGAAGGGAGACTAGTTAATTATTACAACCCCTCCATTGGCATTTGTTAATCCCACGCTTGGAGTGCTAAATGGACGAATAATCCCACCTTGTCCATTAAAAAATAACAGAAAACATATGGGCCTTTCTGCTTTCCTTATCGCAATCCCACCTTTCTAGTGCAACTATCAAACGAGGGGAAACTCCTATAGTTTACCTTCCAAGAGATCTCGAGATTGAATCTCACCAATACCGAACGTCACAAACTTTGTGGTTAATGAAAGTTTGTTCAGTTATTAACTTTAAGACCATGAAATTAGTCGACATCCATGCAAGTTAATATGGACACGATGTTTATCCATTTCTCTAGGTAAGCTAAGTTGCAATCGTGTATTGATATAGCCTTATGAGAAAGTACTGTTCTTGATTTTCTTCAGTGGATGCAGGAGAGACACTTGAACAAGACTTGACTAATGATTGAGGATTGAGTGCGTTTTATAATCTAATCTATACATTATTCGATTGATTGATTGAATGGGCAATCTCTTGGGATAAAAGCCAAAACTGTCCCTTTCCTAGGGAAGAAGTACTTGTGATATGTGCACCACAGTATCACGAAATACTCGCGTAAACTGATCAAATCATGCCTCGAAATGTTTCTGTCCCTTTCATACCATACGTTAAGAGTAATGTTTTTCAATACCAAACTCCCAATTTCTCACCTCTTTCTCCCTTTTAGGGGAAGGCTAAGGAAAACATGCACCCATAAAAATTGGAATAGTAGCTACAAAAGTTTATAAATCATCACAAAATCTCATAATTAAACACCACAAATTTTGCAGTGTTCAATTACGAGAAAATATTTCAATCGAGAATCCAACAGTTTTTTTTGCATATTATCGTGCTTTCCGACAGGTTGTCTCAATAGACTAATTACTCCTATATTGAACTTAGCTTGATATAGTTATGTTTCTATATAAAATGCAATTTATTGGAGCTCGGCGCGGTTAAAAGGTTTTTTTTTTTTCCAAGCATGGTATCATCTCAAATAATATCAAGCGCATAAAGCTAAGTACACCCATTTCGGGCGACAGTTAAAGGTTGTTCGAGATTTGCTCAAATCATAAACCAACTAAGCTTAAAGAGCACAACATTGATATTTCTTACATTCACTCAAATATAAACAATCATTCAACTAATTTAAATCTTTAATTTGAGCATTTCCCTGTGGAGTAGAGTGTAAGTACGTACGTGTTGAAAAGTGAACTTGATTTTAGAGAGTTGTGTATAACACATGATACATGAATACTATGGTTCATGTATGAAGATGAAGAGTTCAGTTGAAGATAATTAATTATGGTAGATATCCACCAGTCATGTAGGAGTTTGTGTACATGACTAGCTAGGTTCATGTAACTTAGAGTCTATATAAGCTATGCATTCTAGTGATTCTAAGGTGTGGCCAAGGTGAAGAGAAAGAGAGAAGAAGAGTGGGGTTGAGTTAAGTAAATGAACTACAAAGAAAACTTACGTGTAATGACAAAGTGTAAATTGTAAAGTGCTAATTATTACACAAATAGTGTGTTATCTCATCCCTCACGTTTCTCCTTCTTGTTTAAGTGTATTCAGTCCATCGCAGATTTTCAACAATATGTGACAATAACTACCTTAAGTTTCCTGCAACACGGTTGGTAGGATTTTCAATGAAACATTTCATCCAGAACAAAAAGAGGAAGTGTTCTAAAAGTCAAACCTCGTAGGTGACCCAATTTAGGCCATTGAAACTAGTGCCTTGAGCCTCTACATTTGAGAGGCCTCACTTGCGTACATGTGTATACTACGAGGTTTGAATTTTAAAAACTATTTCAATTGATAAAAACAAACTAATTTAGGTAAGGCTCCCAAAAGAAAAGTTTTTTTTTTCCTTTCTCAAGATTGATCCTTCATGAATCATAAGATTGAACTCCCATGTATTTCTCATTAATTTCATGCGACATACTAGAATTTTTTTTGATTGGGTTGACAAACTAGAATTTTACACGCTAGAGTTCGAATGAGAACATATATCATGACTAATTACGGTACAATTTTCAAATAAGAAACAAAAATATATTAGCTAGACAAGCATATTCAACATCAATAATTCAACTCTTAAAGGCCTCACACGCCTCATATACTCAAATTAAGCGTTTGTCCCCGAAAGAGGTTGGGCCGCACTGGGTAGGGGAAAACTTGGAAAAAGTTGAAACTCAGAACGCGAACCCATTTGCCTGATTTTTTGTCCTTTTCCGATTAGGAGAGGAGGGAGATGAGGAGGAGGACGAGGAGGAGGTGAGTGGTTGTTTCATGGGAGCTAACGGGAAGTAGTTGTCGTCTATGAATATTTGCCTGTACCTGCACTCCTTGGTACAAAATGCCCTGTCCCCTCTGTATCACAAACCCAGAATGATAAAATCATCAGCCAAATTAGAAGGCAACTAGCAAAGTTTTTTTTAAGGGCAGTGATTTTGCCACACTATTTTTTGATAATGCCACACCCTATAAGTGTATTTTTTGGTGTAAAAATACACTTGCAGGGTGTGACATTATCAAAAAATAGTGTGGCAATATCATTACCCTATTTTAAGTGGGTGTTTGCAAATAAAAAAATTATTTTAACAAATTTTTAGATTTGACCTTCTAAAAATCAGTTTAGTTTACAATGTTTGTCAAAAAAAATTTTACATGACTGATTTTTACAATCTACAGATTCTGAAAATCTGAAAAGGAAAGAAAATTCTCAAAATTCCAAAGTCCTTGTTCTCTTCCCTTTTTAAAAAGAATTTTTCAAAAAATTCCCCCTAGATTCTCCCTACTTCTAACATTTCTCTCTCTATCTCTCTCCACTTATTACCCTTACTATTTTTCAAAAAACTTTTCAAATACCAAACCAAACACAGCATCGTAATTTTGGGATTCTGCAATACAAATTCTAAAAAAAGCAATAAAATCGCAACTGCAACACACATGTTTATCAACTTTTACTAAAATCTAGAATCTAAAATCAGTAGTAGAATTTGAAACTAAAATATAAAATATGTATTCACAGCTATTACAAACACACCCTAACCTACACTTTGCTTCATGAAACTATTTTGTTTTCACACATTTGTCCTTAGTGTTTAATTCTTTGTTCAATTCTAGTAGTATTACAGTTTCCAGCAATCTAAGGAATCGATTTCAATGTGGTCCGATTTCAACTAATTCGGAGGATGTTCAAAACACAAAAGTGTGACGTGGACCATGTGGCGCCACAAATAGATGGGCATAAAATACCAAGAGGACCAAATCGAAAATTTGAATAGTTGAGAAACTAAAATGTGAATAGCTTATTTTAACGACCAAAATCGGAATCGAGCAATACTTAAGGCTAGCAAAGTGTAAAATATGAGAAGGAAAGTTTGATTAGCTTACTTGGGCCTGATAAAAAAAAAAAAAAAACCTCAATAGTAGGTAATTGTTTTATTTTGATTTAAAAATTAAACGAATTTAATCTAAAAAATTCCAAAGAGCTGATCCTAGGTAACTTTGTTTTTTTAAACATCATAAACCAAATATTTCGAAAAGTAACTTGCTTGAGATCACAAGGTCAAAAGCTTAACGAACTTTTAAAATGTTTCAACATGATTTTGTTTATGAATCAATTGGACTTTTGAACAAGTTTTTTTCAAAAAAGTTCTAAACTCGAGTAGTTTGATTCGTTCACCGACATCCCAAAAATAACAAAAACTTTCAATGATAATCTATGTTTTGAGTAAAAAAGAGGGACAAGAAATACTAAACCCAATAACCCATATATATAAACAGAACATAATTACTAGACATTGATGCATAAATAAATATGGATCTTACTTGTACATGAAGATGTCTTTGCCAGGCAAGAGTTTCTGTTGGCAGAGAAAACACCGGTCCAGAAAACTACCCCCTGCAGCTGCAGCTGTGACTTGATGATCAGAAGGAGATTTCCAGTGAGAGAAATTAGGATGGTTTGGTTGAGGTGAGGGCAGAGGTGGTGGAGAAGACGGATCAGAAGGTTTGATCATGTTGGCTTTGTTTACTACTATAACATGTGGCTTGTTAATTACAGTACTACCCTTTGTTGAGTCTAACACTAAGCCCAATCCCACCATCCTGTTCTTCTCTCATGTTCTCACACCCTTTTCCTCTTTCTAGTGGTGGCGATGAGTGGTGGATATATACGGCCAAAGGTTGGTTGGATGACAAGACGACCAAAATATATAGGGGAGAAAGAGAAAGCCAAAGAGTTATCCTATCCATGGACTGGTTTGCTATCTACATAATTCATAATGATTAGAGTTTTGGGTCAAAAAAAAATAAAGTAATTTTTTAGTTTCGCCTTGTACGATATACTTTAACCATCTTAAAAAAAAGATTAATTGATGTGAACGTAATATGTCTAATGTGTCCGACAACACCCTTGACCGAGAGAGAGAGAGAGAGAGAGAGAGAGACGTGTAACGTAGCAAAGGAGCTAACTGCAAGTGCCTTGTAGTTGCCACGTACACAGCTAGCCACACCTAATTCTTGTCTTATTGTGCTTTTGTTTTTTCTTCTATGTACAGGTGCAGGGTACCTTACGTACAATGTTGTTTGTTTTTGCCCTGTATCTTGGAATTTCCAGTGTCGCCATTGGTGGAATGATATTTTCCTTGGTGCTCGCCATTGGAGGAATTTGTGTGTGACTCGGATGATGAGCACACACAAGCTTTGTTAGCTTTATCTATTCTCCAATACAACATTTGTCACAATAATTCACCACGGGCCCATTCGGGTAAGAGAAATGAGCACTTATTTGGTTGAATAAATACTTATTTTTTGAATTAAAGAAAATGTATAGTGAGAGAATGATCTATCTCATAAAACAAGAAATAAGTATTTAAAAAATAAATAAAACCTTAGCAAAACGGAGCCTACATCTAAGGGCACCCAAAAATTTGGAGTACCAATATCTCACCAGGCTAGGTCGGGTCAAGAAGAGTGAAAGTCCGATTCACTCAATTTTTACCATCTTTTAAGGGTAATGATTTTGCCACACCATTTTTTGATAATGTCATACCCTGCAAGTATTTTTGGTGCAAAAATACACTTGCAGGGTGTGGCATTATCAAAAAATGATGTGGCAATATCATTTCCCTCTTTTAATTGTATCTTCCAAATTTTGAGCGGACCTTAAACAAATTAATTTAGGGAAAATGCCGGTTCAGGATGTATTTTGATAATTAATACATGTCAAAACTATGCTAAGAATATTTGTTAATGCTGAAAATGTCTTTAACGGAGTATTAATTATCAAAGCACGTCATTTGCCATCATTTTCCCATTAATTTAGGCCCTAACCGGAGTGGTCCGAGACTAATACTATTAATTCCAAAATCTTATGAATGTGTTGGAGTCTTGGCCCATACCTAGCTAGTCCGTAGCTGAGTAGCTCCAAAGACTTAGGAGACCAAATTAGGTCTCAAATCACTTACTACGAAAAAAGGGAAAAAAACAAACAGCATAACTAATTAACTATCCAGATCCAGTCAAATAAGAAACTCCCAGCTCTCCTATTCGCAGGGACGATTCGCAGGGAATCACGTAAGGAAAAATGCGCTTGGGCTCATTCTGAGTCTCACAAAAATCTAGAAAAATATCCATAAATTTTTGAATATTAATTTATGGGGCCCTGTAAAAAGCCAGCTCTAACGAATACCGGTAAGTACTACTTTTGGATTCATACGGGCGAACTGAACAGTTTCGTTCCTACGAATTCAAAAGTAATACTTACCGATATCCGTTGGAGCTGATTTTTTACAGGACCTCATAAATTAATATTCAAAAATTTATGAATATTTTTCTAGATTTTTGTGAGACCCAGAATGAGCCCAAGCGCATTTTTCCTTGCGTGATTCCCTGCGAATCGTCCTTGCGAGTAGAATTTCCGGTGGACAAATATTGTGTGGGCCAAAACGTACAACACGCAACATAGACGCCAAAACTTAATCCAACTAAAAAGGTATAGTAGTACTATGCAAGCTAGTCAAACAAGACAAAGCCCAAGCTATGGCACTGTGGTCTGGACTCAATCGTGACTTAGGAATTGCTCCTCCCTGTTCGGTTGAATTTTGAGAAAGGTTTTAAGAGTAATGATTGGAGAGAGATCGAAAGATAGATAAAATGCATTGAAGACCGCGCTCATGGGTTTTGAGATCCCAAAATGAACAAACTTATACGTAAGAATGTGAAACGGCAGATTACGAACAAGCTTATTGGAGAACATGTCCAGGTTCAATTCTCTTTTAGCAACTTTTAGTCTTTTATGATTGCTCCATTCTTATGCGTAAGGATGTGAAACAACTCTGAGATTGGATATGAGGATTAGTTCGATTTACGCGCATACTGCCGCCAACACCCTTCATTACTAAAAAAAACAATAACTAAAAAAATACAAAACAAAACGAATATGACCTGTTCAAAAAGAAAGAAAACAAGAGAAATGTGACGGTGACAAATGGTTTCAGTTTAAGAATTTGGTAAGAAATGACTTTGGCGCTCGTGTGTTTGTTTTCCTTTATTTTGTTTTTACTAAAAGGAGTGATTTTGTTACTCTCTTTTCTCCGACGGTACTTCCCTTTGTGTCTGTATTATGTGATTTTTTTTGTTAGAAAAGGAGATCAGTGTCATTAGAGAAAAGATAAGTGACAAAATCAATTTCCTTTACTAATTGCTAACTAAATACTTTTAACTCCGACTTTGGATTAACATCCACCAGACTAATGGGGTGTTTGGGAGCCAATTATGTTACAGATTCGAAATTTTCAGTTGTAGTTTTTGGATTATAATAATACTCCATCCGTCCTTATTCTTTGGTCCCAATTACTGTATCACTTTTTTTCTTCCCAAAAAGATTGTCCCACTTCAAAACTAAATGGGTAATAAATATAGGATTTCCCCTTTTACCCTTCTAGTTTTTAAATTCATAGTACAAAAAAGTAAGAAATGGTAATGATTGAAGGGTAAAATGAGAAAAATAAATTTTTAAAAGTGTAATGATTAAATTTTTAAAAGTGTAATGATTGTGTTCCCTTGTATAGTTGGAATCCCCAAAAGGGACTAAAGAATGGGGACGGAGAGAGTAATTTATAAAAATGTTTGGATATTAATATGCTTAATAGGTGGAATATTACAGAAAGTGAATTTTTATTGAGAATCCAAAAGGTTCTAAAGAGCTAATTTTCAAAAATCAATTCGGAGGTGATTTTTGAAATTTGTATTTTTCAGTCCATTTTCGATAGTGCATAGTGGTAGAAATCCATTGCAGATTTCCAAACACCCAAAAAAGAAAATGGAAAGTGTAAAATGGAATAAGGGGCGGCCAAAACCCCCCCTAATTTCCAAGAATCAGATCCAAAAATTTGACTCTATGGCTCCAGGATAATTATTACTAGGCTCAAGTCCGGGTCCAGTATAGTCTCAAGAGCAGCAGCCCTTAAGGTTTGAACCCATTACTTTTGTCTTTTGCATTTGAAGCTTCGGCCGATAGAGGAATTCCAATTGTTCTGAAATGTTGCACCAGTTCTGGTGGTTACTACCTACTACCAGATTTGTCGAGCCTGGTTTAGAGTAGATTCATATTGAGTTACTCGTGACTCATCAGAAGCACCGAATTGGAACAGACACAACTGTGATGGCAAACACAGAATCCATGAAATAGTATCAGATCTTGAATTTACAGTAGAATCTAAAGCTAGAATTTAAAATCTGTATCTACAACCCATAGCCCAAATTTTTATTTATTGTATATACATATAAGACATCAAGTGGCACCAACAGATAGCCTTCAAACCTTAATGCATGAAACACAACATGCACGATTTGGAATTGAGACGCGAATGGATCGTTAATGGGGAAAAAGAAAAGGCAGACTATCCTTTATTTTTCCTCCACAAAATCCTTAATTCGAGATCCAAATACAACCGAAGAGGGAGGGAAAAATCAGAACTTCTTGATGAACTCGAGAATGTGTTGGTTGATCTCGTCTGACTTTTCTTGGTTGAGGAAATGAGCTACACCTTCCATGACAACAACTTCATCCAACAGAGGAACGTATTTTTTGAACACGCCACCGTGTAAGAATTCCTTGGTGCCGGGAACGTTATAGACCAAGTCTAAATCACCCACTATAAATTTTGTAGGCACTTGGACTTGGGCCTCTGTCCAGGGTGCCGTGAGTTCCCAATTTCTGCAACAAGGGGGAACGGTAAAGATATCTAAAGAATTGCAATAACCTCCTTTATGTAGCTGAACCGAGAAACCAAAAAGGCCAAATTTTACATCAATTTGTGGTAGTTCTTTACTTTTAGTAGCAAAAAATCACTGCTTAACTCAACCAGAGAAATTTGAGCTACATAACTATCATAGTTGGAGAAAACCAATAGGCTTCGCTCAATTGACCCCAGTAATTACATCAGTTATCTCAGGAAAAGGTGGATACCGTACGAGTTTCTTTGAAGGGAAGCATTGCCTCTCAACTAATTACTCAAAAAAAATGCAAGATCTGTATTGACAAACTTTCTTGCAACCTGAAACCTTTATTGAACTTGAGAAAGAGATGGATAAAAAAGGAGTTACTATTTTCCTTCTGTCCTTGTTTGGTTCTTAATTTTCAGAGGGAACGCAAACTTTTTCCATTCATTTTCTTCCCTCTTTTTTTGCTCTCTTATTTGTCTTACTAATTTATGTTCTATTCATATCTATCCTCTTTATTGTAAAATCAAACAATATAAACTTATATTCCTTCCCAGTTCCCACTTCCATTTATTACTTACTTTGTTTGCAAAAGCAAACATAGACAAATAACCATTTCCTAGAAATTCTATTTCCTTCACAAGTTCCAAGCCTAGCTTAAATACGTAAATACTCGTAGATATTCCTTTCCTTTCTCTCCGATAAGTACCTTATGGCATGATATCGATGACTACTTAATGGAGTCCAATTGTTTCTTAAAGAAGGGGAAAAAGTGTTGGCAAATGGCAAAAGCAGAAAACTAATTGATAAGGGTTGAAGTTGATTCGACACTACATGGAAACAAGCCGCAGTATCTTTAAAATCATGTGTATATCACCATATCGATGGAAAGGTTTTCGTTCCAACAAAAGCTTGTAATATAACTTACAGATCCAAAGCTCGGTAGTAGTTAAGTCCACCAGTGAAGCCGGTCTTTTTGAATTTGCTGGTATAGTAATCAACATCTTCTTCTGATAACCACGAAGGCAAGATATCTGGAGCATCAGGAAAACACTCGAATCCCTTTCCTTTAGGGAAAGAAAATGTGCCAGGATCGCGGTATGTCAGAATTTTTTTGACCACCTCTCTAACACCAACCTGGGCAAATTCTGCTTCTATAACTCCAGGTTCCTACCACATTATTAGATTAGATTAGATTAGATTAGATTAGATTTTAAAGGCATCTTAAGCAAACCGTCGATAAATTTGAATGCAAACCGTTGATAAATTTGAATGCAAACTGTCGATAAATTTGAATTTGTACTAATTTCATTTGATGGCATTAATGACTTCTTGTTGAGGTCCTATTGAGATATCAAGGAAAGTATACAGTTGCACTTGCAACTCACAAAGATATACACATCAAAAGGAGATACAATAAGGGTTTCCCAAGAATGAACCTTTTAGCACCAAATTCAAATCTTAGTGTGTTGTCTGCAGCACAATTGTATATTTTACGAGGTTCTCAATAAATATTTACCCAAGTCATCTGCATAATGAAACAGACATAACTGTTGCCATTTCAGGTATTTCACTCTAAACCCTTGAAGGGATTCCTTAATAAAGAGAGGTCAAGGGTTGGGCTAGTGATCAGGCGCTCTCTTGCCAGCTAAGACCTATAATCAGGCACCACTTCCCTTCTACGCTAGTACCAGGTGACAAAAAGAAAAGCAAACACTAGAGTGAAAAGAGGTTTTTTACCTAACCCACCTAATTTGAACAAATTTCACAAACTGAGCATTTTCAAACTTCTTTCTCAAACCCATTGTTTTTGAAAGTCGTCTTCCTGAGATGCACCTTTTAAGTTTTAAAGTCGTGTTTTGGTAACACGACTCAATGCACATTTCCAGGTTGGCTCCAACCATAAAATCCCTTCCAATCTATCTCCCCTTACGATCAGCATTTTATTTTTCGAGAATAACTGTTATGATGGATTGATTGGGTCTTGGGGTTTGACTCATCGTCTGCGAATTATTTGTTGTATATGTGGTTTTGCTATTATAGAATGGCATGCACAATACACAGAAAGTAACATCTTTATTGTGCAAGTTCATTAGTTGACAGTGTGAGTCAATTATGTTCAAGGGCAAGACAATTATGTTTGAGAGTGTCAGTTATTTATGGATATGACTCTACCACATGCGCTTTCATGTGATAGCACACCGACCTTCCAAAAGATATGAATGAGTCAGTTGTCTAGGTAACAAATGCCAGTCATTCATTACCACGGGGCAAGTTCAACATCTATTAAGTGCTACTCGAAGGCCTTTTATATGATGTCTTTGGTGTGTGTCAATCATTTTCCAGGGGCAAGTATGTTATGGGAGACCTAAAAAGTGTATTATAGCAAAGTATCCTTGTAGAACATGTTATTGACTCGACCACAAATCTGTTAGAAGGAAATCCCTTGACTTTACTAATGCCCTTTTGCAGTAAAAAAAAGCAAGCAAATTGCGTACATTGCAAATGCAAGTCTGTTTTGTATTGCCCAAAAAAGTTGTGTAAGACAAGTACGTTCTTGGTTAGGTTTTTTGTGCTAATCGGCTATGTTTCTAACAGAAGTTATTCACTTCTTGAGTACAAATCTGTTATGAGACAGAACGCAAGGCAATTGGCTGGAGTTGATCTAGAAAATGCGCATCAAAGTCGTGTTAGCAAAACATGGCTTTATACTGTACAGATGCGCCACAAAAACATGACTTCAAAAACAATTGGGTTTGGAAAATAAGTTTGAAAATACTCTGTATGGAAAATCTGTTTGAAAAGAACATGGTTTGGTAAAAAAAAACTAATGAAAAGGATTCTTGGATTGTTGTTATATACCAACACCCACCCAAGTGTTTGAGAAAAATTTACCATGTATTGTCAAAAAGTTGCATAGTAAAATGACCACAACCGAAAAGAAAAAAGAAACCGTAGATGTTAAATTCTACGATAAAAAAGTGGGCCAAAAGTTATGTATTCGAGGGCCAATCTTGAATTTCCTTTGAAGTAGTCAGAAATCAACAAGGCTTTCCATCTATTCTGAAGTCAGCAGTCAAAGCATCAAAAAACAAGGCTAACATACAATAATGGAGAAACTGTGCACAAACCAAGGGAGTACAGATCAGATCAACAAGACTTCACACAGAAATGAAGTTCCACGATAACATAAAAATGGAGATGAATCAGAAAACTGGGAATGCAGTTAACAGAAGCACAGATAAAATACAGAGAAGCAAGATTTTATGGACCAAAAGAACGAAATGCAGATGAAAGCTAAGAGCATCTCCATTAGTTTTTTCTTGCTTGATCAATTCCATTTGTTTTGTCATCATGGCAAAGACTATTAGAGATGATATGGCATATCTTAACCAAACCCTTCAGGTGCTTTGTCTAATGCTGCATTTGGATGGTAAGACAAGAGAGGACCTGAAATCTGCAAATGTAATGATCATCGCCAAATATCGCACGAAACATATCAACAGGCTTTAACATAGGATTCCTGGGTCTAAAATGGACGCTCAAATTCACCAAAGCCTTGACTCTGTCAGGCCTATACAAGCACAAAGACCATGCAATGGTCGCCCCCCAGTCATGCCCAACAACAAACACCTGCACTACATACACGTATATGTCCCATCACTCACTATCTTCAACAAATTCACAGAACAATCGAAAATTACGAATCCAAAACTGTACATAACCACATTCAGGGGTGCGCCAAGCACTAGAAAATAAAGGCCAGTGCCTATGATCTCCAATTTCGAAAGGCCTCAATCTTTCTATTTGTGTTTGTGTATGTATACTGCAAATTTTGAATTCTCAAAACTACTTTCACTTGTAAAAGTTAAAAAAAAAAAACCCTCCATAAATTCCCTTCATATTCACATCTTTATTCCAGTATTTGATCCTTTCATAGCATTGATTGCACTCTTTTTTTTTTTGGATAACTCAAGGTCAGCTTATGCGGACCTCGACTAATTTTGGGGCCCAATTTCACCGCCCACTTGTAGGGAGTCAATTGAAGTCGGAGCAATTGCTCCGTATAGACTGACCCTCAAAGGAATTGATAGCACCTATAAGCTTTCGAATTTACTTGAGACCTTAGGAAGGAGCAAACCCTTAAATTCATGTCTTGACCACGAGGCCAATCCTTGGGATAAGCATTTGTTGCTCTTCTAAATTTCACATTGTAGAATACTAAACTTTTAGATGCTAAGGATTAGGTATTCTCAGTAACAATTTCTCATCTCAAAAATCGAGAGAGAGAGAGAGAGAGAGAGAGAGAGAGAGAGATATATATTAGATTTTTCATTTTAATATTGATACTTAAATTCTTAAAGGCCTCCTATTAAAATCTCACCTTCACCCTCCAATGACCGTATGATTCTCAACATTTCAACTAGAATAATTCTTTAAATAATGAGAAGACAACGTAATGAAAATAGAATACTTGGAAACAAAAGTGAATTCCATTGACCCCACCTGGAGTTCATCAGGCGCGATGACATCGAGGAGAGCGATGATGTCCCCGACCACATGGAGGGTGGTGAATTTAGTGGAGTCGTGGAGGGGTGCTCCGGTGGTGTCGCCGTAGCCGCGGAGGTCGGGCGCCACGGCACGGTAGCCGAGAGCGGCCATGAAGAGGATTTGGTGGCGCCATGAGTACCAGAATTCCGGGAAGCCGTGGAGGAAGAGGACAAGTGGGCCTTGGCCTTTCTCTGCTATGTGGATGTTTATGCCGTTTGCTGTGATCGTCTTGTGCTCTATCGTCTCCATCTCCCTCTCCCTCTCCCTCTCTCTCTCTCTCTGTGTGTGTAATTTTGCCAATAGTGGCCGGCGGCTACGATTGTTTATTACAGCGAAAAATGGATAGGTCGCCATCTCACAGTGTAAGATCCATTTGGGGGTTTGTTTATCAATATCTTGTGAGAGCTGCCCCCCCCCTGACACACACCCCCCGCGGGCCCCACCTCCCATTTCCAATATTACCCCGCCTCTCTCTCTCTCTCTCTCTCTCTCTCTCTCTCTCTCTCTCTCTCTCTCTCTCCCTTTTCTTTCTTTCTTTTCCGACAGCTTGCTTCTTCTTCTTTTTTTCTTTTTTTTCCAGTTTAGTTTTTTTTTCATTTTATTTCATTTTCTTTCTTTCCGGTTTGAATTTTTTTTCCTTTAATAAAAGGTTCAAGTCTAATTCTAGGCTTTGTAAAGTAATTAAGAGAAAAAAAATGTTTCAATTGATCATGTTTATCCGATTGTTTTATTTTTCTTTTTTTGTCCTTTATAGATTAAAAAATATAGTTACGAAAATAAGTGTTTCAATTTTCAATCCGTTTGAACCAGTACAAAGATATTATTTTTTGATCATTTCATCCTAAATGGTTGAAATAAATTTTTGGCTTCAAGGCCTTTCAATGGACACCCTAAGAGAGTCTTGAAACTAAATAATGAGTTTTAGGGTGTTTGTTGAAAGACCTTAAACCAAAAAATTCATTATGACCATTTAAAATAAAATAATAATAAAATGATCTTTGCTCTGATTTAACTGAATTGCAAATTAAAGCACTTAATTCTTGAATTATATTTTTAAATATACAAATGGTGTATTTATAGGAATTAAATAAATAAGATATAACTAATTAAATAAAAAAATAAATTAAAAAGTAGGGGGACCCAAGGGCTCTGCTCCCCCCATTGGCACAGTAGCCCCTACGAAGCCCCTAAAACGTTTCCGTTTTAGTTAAAAAAAAATAGAAACCAACCATTTGCAATTCTATGGAGTAGAAACGTGATTTGAAGCAACATACTACTGAATCAGTTAAGAGGATCTCCGCTAAATAATGGTTAACAAATATATTAAATTGTACTATAGTTAAAAAAAAGTAATCCTAAATATAACATTTGTATTCTGGATTAGTATGTTGTTTGCAAAATACATTTCGTAATTAGTTCCTGAACACTAATTGTAATCTTAATGAATTTTTTGTTTTACGGCCTTTCAACGAGCACTCTAAGACTTATTATTTAGTTTCAGGACTCTCTTAGGGTGTTCATTGAAAGGCCTTGGAGCAAAAAATTTATTACGACCATTTAGGATGAAATGATCAAAAAAATATCTTTGCACTGGTTCAAACGGATTGAAAATTGAAACACTTTTTTGCATAACTATATTTTTTAATCTATAAAGGACAAAAAAAAAAAGAAAAATAAAGCAGTCGTATAAACATGATCAATTGAAACACTTTTTTTTTTCTCAATTACTTTACAAAGCCTAGAATTAGACTTGAACCTATTATTAAAGAGAAAAAAAATTCAAACTGAAAAAAAGAAAAGGAAATAAAATGAAAAAAAAAGGCCCAAACCGGAAAAAAAAGGACCCAAAAAAAAAGAAAAAAGCAAACTGTAAAGAAAGAAAAGGGAGAGATAAAATGAAAAAAAAAGGCCCAAACCGGAAAAAAAAGGACCAAAAAAAAAAAGAAAAAAGCAAACTGTAAAGAAAGAAAAGGAAGGGAGAGAGAGCGAGAGAGAGAGAGAGAGCGGGGAGGGGGTAGTGCCGGAAATGGAGGTGGGGCCATGGAGGGGGGGTGTGTCAGGGGGGGATTAGCAATTTACATATCTTGTTGGGTGAATCATTCACTAATAGTACAATGCATTGGGATTAACGAGCCGAGTTGTATTACGTTAAAGTTCTTTTTTTGGTTAAATTCTTGGCAAGTTCGTGCTCAACTTGAATATGATGTGAAAACTTAACGAACTAAGCACGAGTCAAGCCAGTCAAAGTTTCACTCGAGTTCTCGAACTCAAGCTTATTCACAAGCTAACAACTAACGTATATTTATACTTGCATAAAATAGAGGAAATTTCGATAGTGTATGTGTATGTATTTTATATCTATATATGTAGGATATAAGCAGAAAAAGCTTCTATTTCGGTACAGTGGTACCCATTTACTATAGTTTTGGGGTATTGCTCATTGTAATCATCTTCAATGGTCAATATAATATTTTTTTCTTTTTTGGGGTATTACTCATTGTAATCCTCTTCAATGGTCAATAAAATCTTTCCTTTCTGAGAAAAAAAAGTTATAGAGTATTGCACAACAACGTATTACTTTTAAATTAATAAGAAGTAATGGAATCTACCGTTATAAACAAAAAATAAGCCGTTTGGAGTCCAGCTGAGCCAAGCATGCAAATATTTAGGCTTGCTTATTAGAAATTTTTTCACGAGCTCGGCATTGAGCCAAGCCAAGCATGCTAATGTTTAAGCTTGCCTACTAATTTTTATGCAAGCTTGAGCTCAATAAAATAATAAAACCAAAATGTTTAGGAACAATTTGGTTCATTGACAGCCCTAATTGGGATGTGCTCCTCTCCCTACCTCCTCATATTGTAATTTTGTATTCTATGAGCTCATTAGTCATTAAGAGGGGATTGAAGAAAATTTTGCCTAAGCAATTTCTTCTTGATATCATCGTTGCACTGCCAAACAATGTTCTAATACACTTTCGGAATTGACTGGCAAAGTATTTTTGTAGTGGCCATTGAATCACTGTGGCGGAGGAAGCATGGGACGGGCGCAGTGGCGCAGTGTTCTAAAAGGCGGGATTAATAGCCGGTTAATGGGCGATTAATAGGAAATTTGGGCTGACCGATGAGATTAATGGTTAAAAGGTTGAATTAGGCGGCTAGAAGATTAATTGGACTTTAGCGGCGATTAATTGCTGCTTAATTGGTTGGCGACTAGGTGGCGATAGGCGATTAATCGGTTCATGGGCGATTAATCGGCTAATGGGCGATTAGGCAGGGTAAATTTGAATTTTTAGAAAACGAAGGGGGTAACTGTCATCGCCGACTGCTGACGCTAGTACAAAGACGATCGCCTCTCATCACCGACACCAGTCATCGCCGACGCCTTTCATCACCATTCACCGCCACTGCGCCTCACTGCTGACTGCTGTAACTCTCGATCCCTCTCTCTTGATAACCCCCCTCCCCCCGTAATTTCTCGATCCCCCTCTCTGTAGTGAGTAGTATTTTTTTTTTTTTTTGATAAAATTTAACACTTGGGTCTGAGTAGTAGAGTAGTGTAATATTGTAAATTTATGGTTTGGACCGTTTGGTGTAGCCGTGTAGACCGGTAGATGTGTAGTAACTAGTAAGTATTGATGGTAAAGAAGATATATCACATCAACTAGAAAAATTGTGATTATTGATGGTAGGGAGGTTGTAGAATATTTATAAAAAAAAAAAAAACCGACTAATTGCTAAAAGGCGATTAATGGCCGATTAATAGGTCTCGAAGCTTGAAGGTGGTCGGCCGCCCGCCTACCGCCGAGCGCTTTTTAGAACATTGCAGTGGCGTAGCCAGAAGTACGAATAAGTGGGGGCACAATGAAACACAAACACAAAGATAAATTTTCCTAGGTAACGATATTATGGCAATAAGAACTTTTTTTCTGGTGAAAATACTAACAAAATTGCGTACTGATCAATAAAACTAAAACAAATTATGTAAGATTTGACAGAAGAGCATGGCTAGTTTTCATGTTTTGAAAGTTGTACATGATAATTTATTGTGAAATGCTTTCAAAATTATCTACTAATAAGTATGCAATCATGTCATCGCTCATCAATTATTCACTAATTTGTTTGCGTTACAATTTTTTACATCATTCATGTTTGGAAACGCCCTCTCAATAATCATAATGGTAGATTTAAGAGGTAAAGTTAATGCCAAATAACGAACAAATAAACTAATGAATAACTTTAATCACTTTCAATTTTCAGTTTTGCGAAGTCTTTAGTATAAATTGTCATTTCAAAAACTCAAACTTAAAAAAAAAAAAAAACCCCTCAAAGAATACAGTGGGGGCCTCTGCCCCCAGTGAACCTATGCTAGCTCCGCCGCTGGACGGGCGGAGGCACAGGCCCCCACTCAAATTTTTTTTTTTTAAACTTAAGATTTTAGAATGTATATTTGTATTTTGTCTAGTAATTTGTATTTCATAAATTTACGTGTAATCTTTCGTCCAATCATGTCATTCTCAATTTTTTGTTTCACATATTTGAACATTGTCTTTAGTCATTACACTGGCAAAATGAGATGTCTAATATGAAAAATAGACACCACTTACTATTTGGAACTCTCTAATGCATATAATGTCCAAAATTAAAAAATGCCTAAACCATGTGCTATACGTTTTATACTTTAACAATTATTAATAATGGGAGCAATCTTGCTAAATATTGCGTAGTGAATTGCTCTTCGAGTACTTGATTCGCTGAGAAAATTCAAACAATTCGGTTGCTTTAATATCCTATGTAATTTACTATACTAATAAATATGTTCGGTTTTTCAATTCTTAGCACAAATGTTTTAACGTTGCTTAATACGAATTTTTTTGGTTGAAATGTGTATAAAAGGTGCACCCACTCACATAGATTTATGGCTACAGCACTAGAATCACAGATGTTCCATACAAATAAAACTTACTCTAAGGTTATTTTCCTATTTACATAATTAATATCTGGAGATGCAATCTCACAGTCACAGGATGAGTTGTTCGATATCTTGTACCTAGAAGTAGAAATAACAAATAGTGGTACATAATACAGCACATCAAGTAAAAGGCAAATCCAGTGCACGAGACGCTCGCCATTGCGGGGTCTGGGGAAGGGTTGATATACGACAATACAACGCATCAAGTGCCACTAACAAAACATCACGATAGATTTGTGATCTGTTTAGCCTTCAAATCTCTTATTGCATGAAACACAACATGAATTAAGCAAAGCATATGGAATCTAGACGTGCATGGATCTGTGATACAACTGAAGAGGGAGAGGGAAAATTCAGAACTTGTTGATGAACTCGAGAATGTGTTGGTTGATCTCTTGAGGCTTTTCTTGATTGAGGTGGTGCGCTACACCTTCCATTATAACAACTTCCTCCAACAGAGGTACGTATTTCTTCATCCCGCCACCGTGTACGTATTCCTTGGTGCCGGGGATGTTATAGACCAAGTCTAAATCGCCGACAATAAACTTTGTCGGCACTTTGACTTGGGCCTCGGTCCATGGTGCCGCGAGTTCCCAATTTCTGCAACCAAGGGGGATCGGAAGAAAGGTAAAGATATCTAAAAAGTTTCAGTGATTGGACTCCACTGATCAGTAGTCGTCGATATCATTCCATTGATATCGACACTACTACCTGGAAACAAGCTGCAGTACCTTTAAAAACATCGATCACGTTTAAGACTATACTAATAACCACAAACAAAAGCTTGTAAAGTAATTAACTTACAAATCGAAAGCTCGGTAGTAGTTAATTCCTCCAGTGAAGCCGTTCTTTTCAAATTTGCTGGTATAGTAGTCAACATCCTCTTCTGATAACCAAGAAGGCAAGATATCTGGAGTATCAGGAAAACTCCCAAATCCTTTTCCTTTAGGGAAATAATATGTGCCTGGATCGCGGTATGTTAGGAATTTTTTGACCACATCTCTAACTCCAATCTGGGCAAATTCAGCTTCAATATCTCCAGGTACCTATATCATATCGTAGATTAGATTTTATTGGCATCTTACGCAAACATAGACATCAAACTTATATCATATCTTAGCATTTGTAGGGTAAGACAGGCGTGAGAGAACCTGAAATCGGCACATGTAATGGTCATCCCCGTACAACCCACGAAACAGAGCAATAGGCTTCATCACAGGATCCCTAGGCATAAAATGGACGCTCAAATTCACCAAAGCCTTGACTCTATCAGGCCTGTACAAGCACAAAGACCACGCCATGAACGCGCCCCAGTCATGCCCAACAACAAACACCTGCACTACATAAACATGTCTTTTCAACAATTATCTTAAATAAGATCATAGAACAGTCAAAATTTTCCATGAATATGTCTGTGTATGTGTTTCTCCTTGAGACCTTCTTTTTTTTCATAAATAAGAGTTATTATAAAAATTATGGCATAAAATAAATTCATTTATCTTTCGCTATTATTTATTTTAGTGATGTCTTGTTTAATTTTTTGGATCAATAATTTATTTTCAAGAGAATTGGTAATCGAAAAACATAAGAATATAAACTGACATTAGACAAATGTGGGAGGTAGCAATAGTGCAATTGACAAATGAACGCTGTGGACCCACATAGTCTTCGCTTTGGTCATGGGGAGGTAGCTACCAGTGTAGAATTCATTGATTATTATCTTCCTTTTTCTATAATGAGATACTCGGATCCATTTACACGCATTTCGACTAAGTTTGAAAGATCAATTCTACCATGCATCCACTAGAAAGGGCCATTTAAATTCATTAGAAAAGACATCTTTACCGAAACAAAACAAAAAATGATACCAAATGACATGAATGATTTTTTTATTTTTGTCTTGAGTTTTATTTTTTTTGTTAAAAAAACAAAGACTTTTGGTTCAAGTATCTCGTGAAAGTCATTGAGATATTATTTGTATAATCAAAACCATTTCTCATTTCAATTGCTAGTTTTTTATTGTTTGTGTAGAAAGTCAAGTTGTTCAAATCCCGCAAAGTATCAAATCCATTTTTGTTCGTTTTTAGCTTCAAATTAGTTCAACCATTTTCTTCATGCATTCATCTTTCTTACCTAATTATTCAGGGGTCCAATGTTTTTTTCGCAACAGCTAAGTTATTAAAAAAATGCTTCAGATAAGACGGTGCTAATTAAAAACAATAAAGTTTCAAAACTTCTTGTTTTCGATGTAATTTTCTTTTCTTTTGTTTGTAATTTTTCACTTGTTAGACCATTCTTCTTGATCTTACCAAAAAAAAATTAATTAGAAAAAAACAAGTGAACAAATCGAAATATTGATTTAATTAGCACAAAGGTTAACTAGGCCAAGGGCGATAAAAATTTGCATTTTTTCACGAATATTAATTGATTGAGTCATTCATATGTAGTCAAAAAAATTAAAAATTCACCTAAATTTGTGAGTAACTAGATAAATATGGCTCAACAAAAACAACCAAATAAATTTTTAGTCAAAAGAAATTTGTTTATTTTTACATAGAGCTTTGTATAATTTTATTTTTATATTTTCTATATTTTTATTACCGCTGAACTAACAATTCTGGAATCGAATATGCACAATTTTTCGAAAAAAAACAGTCAAAAGTCAAATGATTACCTGGTGTTCATCAGGCGCAATGGCATCGAGAAGAGCAACGATGTCTCCAACGACATGGAGGGAAGTGAATTTAGTGCAGTCGTCGACGGGTGCTCCGGTGGTGTCGCCGTAGCCACGGAGGTCCGGCGCCACCGCACGGTAGCCGTGAGCGGCCATGTAGAGGATTTGGTGGCGCCATGAGTACCAGAGCCCCGGGAAACCGTGGAGGAACAGAACAAGCGGGCCTTGGCCTTTCTCTGCTATGTGGATGTTCATTCCGTTTGCTGTGATCGTCTTGTGCTCTATCGTCTCCATCTCTCTCTCTCTCTCTCTCTCTCTCTCTCTAGAATTCCTCTGTGTGGGATTTGCTCGTTTTTTCAGAATCAGGATCAGGAGTTTTTCTCCATCACACATTATTGTTGAGCTCAAGAGAAATTGTATAGACTCCGCCATAATATTTGGTGGAAACGGTCCTAGTGCACCAAGTGATCGTGGCCTTATTCGTTTGGTAATTTTGGGTATTTTAGTTTTAGTGGTGGGTGAAGAGAGAAATAGGGTAATGATTGGATGGGTAATGAGTGGAGAGAGATAGATAGAGAAATGAAATTAATAATTGAAGAAAAAGGATAATGATTGGAGAAAGATATAGAATAATGATTGAAAAATAAAGTTAAAACAAAGTAAACATGTTAAAAGAACAAGGCCCATGCCATGGGGCACAGAATAATTTTGAAGGAGACGGGGGCTGCTATCCCCTTGGGACAGCAGCGCGCTATTGTGCTCGACTTTTGAGCCCACTTCAGTCTTGCTCTGATGATCGAAAGCATTCATTTTGTAGAGCTTGTCAAGTAGAACAACTATGCAAAAAATCAGCTTAATTGAATATCATCGGAACCCATATAACTCTCGGTCCATAAGTTACAGTAGATTTGATCTAGTATTTCGGATCCATTTTTTTCAAGATAAAAAGGTTCCAATCAGTCACCTAATGATATCCAATTAAGCTGATTTTTTGCATAGTTATTCTACTTGATGAGCTCTACAAAGTGAACGCTTTCAATTATCAGAGTAAGACTGAAATTGGTGCAAAAATCGAGCATAACAGCAAGCTGCTGTCACAAAGGGGACAGCAGCGTCCGCCTCCAATTTTGAATGGCTGTTGAAGCATAGTCACGTGATATTTTCAGGAGCTGTTTTGACCGTACATTTGTTTGAGTTAGGCTCCGTTCCGGAAACAGAAACAATTACTTATTTTTAAAGAATGCAATTTAAAGTTCAAAAATTATGTGTTTAGGCAAATAATTTTTCTATCAATATGGATCTTGTTTGATAGATATCATCAAGATCTTTAATACGGTGCAAAAAAAATTGAAAAATTATTTTTCATTTACATTATTTTTGAGTTTAAAAATGTGAAATAAATACTTATTTTATAAGAAAGTGTTCTGGATAGTCACTTGTCAGGTCAGAGATGGAGTACCAATTAAGAAAAATAAAAGGGGAAAAAATCGAAATGGTCCCTGTAGTTAAGTGTTTATTTCAACTTGGTCCCTGTAGTTGTAATTGGCTCGATTTACACTCTGTACTTTCCATTTTGTTTCAATTTGGTCCAATTGCTAACTGTCGTTAGTCAGCCGTTAGTCCTTTTAAATAAAGACAAAAATAAGTCAATAAGCCAATTTTTTCGTCTTTATTTTAAAAAATTGGATTTCGATGGTAATTTTTTACTTTTTAGGTTACTCTCATCATGATGAAACAACAATCTCTGAAAAATTGACAAAAAACTAACAAATGTGGAAAAAAAAATAAGTCATTTGGCTTATTTAGCCGATCAACTCTTGAGTTTATGTAATATTTTGACTTTTGGACATGATTCTTTATCATGTTGTGATTTTTGGATCTATATCATGTTGTAACTTTTGAACATGGTTCTATATGCATTTTCAATACTATGCAGAAATATAACGCATCTCAGTATTTGTCTACAAGTTGAACAGGTAGACAATACCAGCGGTTATGTTGTCTCATGGCTGATTATGAAAATGTTGAATTGGAGAGCAACTTTTTGTAGAAAACTATAACCAAATTTCTTTTCACGTGCCTGCTTATCAACGGAGAATGAAAGAATGAGTTGTGTTTTGGCTCAGAGGTATATTAGGTAGGCTTGTGCAAAAAATCCGCTCACCCGCAGACCCAACCCGAACCGACCCGAATGGTCTCGAGCGGGGGTCGAACATTTGGTTCAGATGGGTACGGGTTTATTTTCTGTTAAAAACATATTTCGGTTTGGGGTCCGCGTTGGTGCATTTCTGATTCGGCCCGACCAATTCATAAAGATTAATTTGGTTCTTGATCGGACTTGACGTAAAAAATCGGGCTCACATACGGTTCTTATCCCTTTTCGGTTCGATTTGTGGGTCTAAAACATTTGTTACCCCGACAAGTCGGGTCAGGGGTCAAACCCGGCCCACCTAACCCATGCACACCCCTAATATTAGGACAAGAGGGGAATAAGATAATTACTGTTTTAACCCCCAAAAATGGTGCCATTTGATTTGCCATTAAAAGGACTAACGGCGGACTAACGGCAGTTAGTAATTAGACCAAGTTGAAACAAAATAGAAAGTACAGAGTGTAAATTGAGCCAATTACAACTATAGAGACTAAATTGACACAAACACTTAATTACAGGGACCATTTAAGTTTTTTTCCCAAAATAAAATCTTATAAAAATGCGTATTTGGGTTGGGCACATTGTCACTGCCACGTCCTTTGATACGTGCAAGATGTGTTCTTTATACTCCGAATCTGCTTAAGAATTACCCATCCCAACAGAGCTGGCTCGTAACTTTTGGAGGCTGCAAGCGAATTCTTTATGAGGTTCGCTCCATATTTTGCACAGAAAGATTGGTCGAGAAAGAGTTTCATACAAAAACACATTACAAAATTTAAACGGCATATTTTGTGTAGAGGAGGCTTAAATATATTTCAGCTTAATTTATATGGAAGAATTCGGAGGCCCCATTTTTAGCCTTTTTTTGAAGGCTCAAAGTTTAGGCTTCCTTGGTTTCTCCCTCAAGCCGATTCTGCATCCCAGATATTTTGAGGACACAAGGCCAACTTTAAGTTTGGCCTCCTTAGTAATTACATGAGCACAAAATATAAAGTGGAGACTTGGTTAAAAATCTCTTATATTTTTATTTTTTAAAGTTAAGGACAAATACATTTTGCATTTAAATATAAGGACAAATGTGTTATATGAAAGTGTCTAAAATCCTATGGTAACCCTATGAAAGTGCCTAAATCACTAAGATCCTATAATAAGAAAGTGCGCCCTAAAACCCTTTGAAATTGCCTAAACATGTTTTGACCTTATGGCTAAAAAATTCAAAAAGTTGAAGGACCTCCACTGAAAATTAGTATTTTGCTGGCGTCTTTCTTCTAAATGAAAATTATTTTACCATCATTATGGCTAATTTTTCCAATATAAAATCGACATTATGTCAATCTATAGTTTTAAAAAAAAAAAAAAAAACTTTTCTTACCCTGTCTTCTTTGTCTTATTATAAACAATATTAGTATTTTCTTTCAAAGCAAAAAAGGGAAGGTCAGCTTAATTTTGTCCTCCTTTCACCGGTGCCCGGCCGGGGCCATTCTCAACTACACTTTATGGTGGAATGTACATACTTTGTCTTGAGTTTCACAACAATATGTGGTGGAGAAAGACATGGAGCACCACGTGGTGGTGCCCCGAGAGCATTACGGTGGAATGCATATACTTTGTCTTGAGTTTCACAACAATAAGTGGTGGAGAAAAAGACTTGGGCCACCATGTGGCGGTGCCCCGAGAGCATTGAATAATTTTTCTTCCGTGTCACTACACTTTTCTTTTTCTTCGCAAAAACCTGTTGGAACAATTTTATGTCACGACTTAAATTTCTATCAACCTACTATCTCCTTGGAACGCTACCTTAGGGCGATCAAAAACCTAACACACAAGTATATTTTTCCTCCGTTTTCCAAAAATGGGTACGTCGATAAGCAACGAATTACAATATGAGAGGGGATTACAGAGGTTTTCACTCACAAAAACCTACACAGGAAACCCATCGGTTTCTTTCCCTCCCTCGCAACTCACTACATTTCTGCTATACGTTTTCCCTATCAAAATACACCAATTTAGTAGGGAAAAGGAGAGCTTTGCTATTCATTACTCCAACAACTTGACAGCCTCATGAGGGGTGCAAGTGAACGACGAGGAATTAGCTGGTGGATCAATCCACTTGAACGGATTAGGATCCAAGTTACCTGAAATTTGTAGAAGCTAAAAACTCTTCCTTTTTTTTCCCGTTCATAAACTCCAAACAAAAGATTAGGATCAAAATGACCTAAAATTTATAAATGCTTAACACCGGCAGTGACAGTAACAGGCACACGCTAAAAGTTTGTGATCCCTAGTGTGTGAAAACTTATTACATGAAACACAACATGGTGGTTGCCGAGCACAAAAAAAACACAAGATGGCGGGTCTTTTAGGAGCTTGGAGTTTTCGAAGGAATTGTGAACAGCAGAGAAAATACATAGAGCCTCTTCATGTGTAATGAAGAAGAAACACATTATTTTCCTTCACAAAAACCTTCAAAACTCCATAGATCCCAGACAACGTAAGGAAGGGGTAGATCAGAACTTCTTGATGTACTCAAGAATGTATTGGTTGATCTCGTCGGGCTTTTCTTGGTTCAGGAAGTGTGCTACTCCTTCCATGATGACAACTTCATCCAACAGAGGCACATCTTTCTTGAATCCGCCGCCTTGTACGTATTCTTTGACCCCTGGGATGTTATATACCAAGTCTAAGTCGCCCACTATAAACTTCGTAGGCACTTTAACTTGGGCACCTGTCCAGGGTGCTGTGAGCTCCCAATTTCTGCAACGTAGAGGTTAAATGGAAAATGTGAAAATTTGCAGTCAATCCCATCAGAATGTATCAAGCAAAAACAAGCCTATCCCACAAGCTACAATCAAACATAATGATGAGAAAATGTGAAAATTTGCAGTCAACCCCATCAGAATGTATCAAGCAAAAACAAGCCTATCCCACAAGCTACGATCAAACATAATGATGAGATACGATAAACTGAATGCCAAGGATTCTCCTCGAAAAATTTGACCCACTGCTGAGTTGAATATCAACGATTGCCAAAAGGAAAAGAGGAATCAACTTCAGAGGTGAATCTGAAAGAATGCTGCAACATTGGCATTCTTGAGCAGCGGGTACTCAACAACGTGAATTCGAACTAAGAGCAAAAAAGGCAAGATTCGCATCATTCTTGTATGGTGTTCATGACATTTGAAAAAAGCCTATTTCGAATGATGGAAAAACAAAGCTTGGGGAAAGCAGCAAATGAGGAGATCATAAACTCGATGGTGATTGAAGATGAGTCGGAATATCATATCAAAAGAAGCTGCAGTTTGTCTCTAATCATGAGAATTTATGTACTCTAATTATGCAAATTTCCTCATGCTGGTGGAAAAGTTGTGTTCTAACTTCCAAGAATCCAAAATTAACAACAATATGGAAGGCAACTTACAGATCCAAAGCTCGGTAGTAGTTAATTCCTCCAGTGAAGCCGTTCTTTTCAAATTTGCTGGTATAATAATCAACATCTTCTTCTGATAACCAAGAAGGCAAGGTATCTGAAGTATCAGGAAAACTCCCCAATCCTTTTCCTTTAGGGAAATAGAATGCACCGGGATGGCGGTATGTTAGTAATTTTTTGACCACCTCTCTAACACCAATTTGGGCAAATTCAGCTTCAATATCTCCAGGTTCCTACCAATTGATTTAGATTAGAGTTTTAAATATCTTAAGCAAACTGTTCATAAATTTGAATCTCTACTAATGTCATCAAATGGCTTGGTATTGAGTTCCTTATTAAGAAATTCAAGGGAAGTACCCAGCTGCAACTCACCAACACAAATAAGCTAAATAGACATAGAGTAGGGGTTCCCAAATCTGATCCTTTTAGTGCCATTCAAAGCCTAGAGTGCGGTCTCCAGCACAAGTATATATCCTCCTCGTAGGTTCTCAATGAACATAACATTCCAAATATTGGGAGCACTGGAGGTTTGTTAAGTCGTTAACTTTGGCCTCAAATTTAGTCAAGGTGCACGCAAGTTGGTCCAAACATCCAGTTATTACAAAAAATATTTTCCTACATTGTCGACAAAATGCAATGCACCTAACTGTTACCAGTGTATTGCGTAAAAGCTGCGAAGTAAAACACCTATTCTAAATGTCCAGATTTTGACCACAATAAATAAGCAGCAAAAGTTATGTATTCGAGGGCCAAACTTAAATTTGATGTGAGATAGCCAGAACTTGATCTAGTAGCTATTGGGAATCCAAGTTTGATATAATTAAACTAGCAGTCAAACCTTCGAAAACAGGGCTATGATATAGCAATGGAGAAACTATGCACAAACCAAGGAGTACTAGAGAATTTGTTTATCCAAAACAAGTTCTACTAGAGAATTTGAAAACTCGAAATCCAGTATCACAGCCGATATAATAGACAGAGAAACAAAAATATATGGTTTACATTAAACTCGTTCAGAATAATGTGGCCGTGTATAATTTTTTTTTTTTCCATTCTAAATCAACGCACCCAGCATTGTGGCTTACAATTCCAAGCTCGTCCACCTCAATTGAGTGAAATTTTGTTATGGAGGCCAGTGAAAGTAGACTGGGCCGAAGGCCCAAGCGTTTTGTAATTGGGGGGTGCGGGGGGCAACGCCCCCTGCGGTACGATTCGGTCCGTACAAGGGGTATTTTTGGGATACAGACCAAATCTTATTAGGGTTAGAATAGAGTAGTTATAGATACTCTATGTTGTAAACCCTAAATTGATTACTGTGATAATAAAGAACAGCAGCCGATCTCACTCCCGTGGACGTACCCGGTTTTGGGGAACCACGTATATTTCTGTGTTTATTCTTTACTGTTTATACTCGTAAATCGTGTGCGTGTGTGTCGATCCTAACAAGGCAGCGTCATTAGAGCATTCCTACTCAGTAACATCAAGTTTAATAGACAAGCTGAGCTCAAACAATACAAAAGATGGTTAGAGATGTTCTATCTGATGTAGACAATGGAGTACCTTTCTTCTTCTTTTCTTTTTTTAATTTTAAAGATGGACAAGAGAGTACCTGAAATCGGCACATGTAATGGTCATCCCCAAAGTACTTTCGCATCGCTCCAATAGTCGTCATCATAGGATTCCTGGGCATAAAATGGACGCTCAAACACACATAAGCCTTGACTCTATCAGGCCTATACAAGCACAAAAACCACGCAAGAACCGCCCCCCAGTCATGCCCAACCACAAACACCTGCACTTGACATATAATTATCCCCCAATCAGATTAATGCTTCAGACGCATACATTCGGACACAGATTTTTCAATACACGTGTGATATCCGCTTGCATTGAACTCTAGTATCCATTTAAACAAATCATAATTTCACAACAGAAATAGATAGATAGACAGACTCTCACAGTTTATTTCTCTTTAGACAAATATGATGTTAAACACATTAAGACCTACCTACCAAATGAATGATTCGGATCGTGAATTGGTATCGTGACGGGTCTTGTTTTGCGTCACATGAGGAATCAGATAGGGATTATCGCATTGAAATCATATAATTGTTACTCAATCCTCCCATTTTGTTGGGCCTTTATCGGGAAAACAAACCATTTAAGGAAAGATACATTGTACTACTATTTCATGTAGTTTGGCCCCTGATGCAATGTTTCTTAAAATCCTAATTTATTTAAAACGAAAATATAACTTCTCAAAATATAAAAAATTCCTTATAACATCCCAAAATAAAGTACTTGACCATATTTGCAAGACAGAGGGTGGATTTGTATTAAAAAGTCAAGTGACTTTTTTTTTTATTTTTTTTATCTCTATTCAAATTTTTTTGCATTTGTTTGTTTTGCATCAAATTTTTGTGAGTTATTGATTTGTCTCAACGAGAGTAATCAAAAATAAAAAATCAAGAATTTCATTTTTTGAATAAAGATAAAAATAAGTCAAAAAGACAATCTTTTTGACTTTTTTTTTTATAAAATTACAAGTTTCGAACAAATTTTTTTTACTTTTTCAATTTCTATCGACGCGACGAATCAATAAATAACAAAAATTAGAGAAAAATTTATCTAATTCAAAGAAAAATTAAATAAAGACAAACATATGACCCCACCACATCCATGGTGGCTTCGGATTGGATTGATAGACCTGTGTGTGACTTGCCTCGCTCGAAATCCAACCTCTGCGTGTGTGCAGGGGCAGAGCCACCTTGAGACAAGGGGTGGCATCCGACTCCAATGCGTTCCAAATTACAATTGAATTAGTTATAGTTTTCACCCCAAAATTGCTTACTTGACCCCACTTTTATATTACAATTTGCCCCACTCCGTTTAAAAGTTTGGAACTTGAGGGAAAAAAAGGAGCAAAGTAAAATATCCTCACTTCCCCCCCCCCCCCAAAAAAAAATTAAAAACCTCAAAAATATCTACTTAACTCCTTTTTGTTTGTCATTTCAACGTTTTTTTTTTTACTATCAAGTAGTATGAAACAAAAAAATTTTGTGTTATAGAAAATTAACCCCACTGCCAAGAATTTCTGGCTCCGCCCCTGCGTGTGTTATCCCGGCAGGAGTAAACTTGCCCTTTTCTAGCCCGCTAAAGCAGCCATTGTGAAAGATACAGAACCTGGTGAGTAGTTTGAAAGTCATGATACCTGCCCCTAAACCCTTCTCGCTCTTTCATTGGTCGAATACCTTGGTTCCTTCTTTTAAAACGAGTTGTCCCCTGCCTGTATCAGTCGTCTCTATAGCAATCTTTCTTTTCTTTAAGCAGAAAGCGTACGTGTTCACGCTAGCTCATTGGCAGGTTATGGCCTAACCAATATTCAATTATACTAAATAAATAATACAGTGGCCATCGGTCAGTAGCTGACTTGTGGTCAAAGCTAAAACACTGGATATAACCTTTAGGTTCCGTCTCATAACGATGAAAAAGTCTTTGCTTTGTAAAAAGAAAATTTCAAGTTCAAAAATTATAGGGTTATTGAAATTTAAAAATATGTAATATAGATCTTGTTTGATAGATCTTATCGAGATCTTTTATAAAATGCAAAAAAAATTTTAAAAATTTTTTTTATTTATATTATTTTTGAGTTTAAAAATGTAAAATAAACTACTTATTTTTTAAGAATATTTCTGGGAGAGGGCCTTAATCCATGTTAGGAATAGATAGATAGGTTCAAATTTTCCTTATTTCGATCAACATAGGTAGATAGGTTCGCCCACCTGTTTTTCATCAGGCGCTATGGCATCGAGGAGGGCAATGATGTCTCCGATGACATGAAGGGTGGTGAATTTGGTGGAGTCGTGGACGGGTGCTCCGGTGGTGTCGCCGTAGCCGCGCAGGTCCGGCGCCACGGCGCGGTAGCCGTGC
This sequence comes from Rhododendron simsii, assembly GCA_014282245.1. Classification (NCBI taxonomy): domain Eukaryota; kingdom Viridiplantae; phylum Streptophyta; class Magnoliopsida; order Ericales; family Ericaceae; genus Rhododendron; species Rhododendron simsii. The sequence continues at coordinate 768,688 of CM024954.1, read as the reverse complement.
GCCGCCATGTAGAGGATTTGGTGGCGCCATGAGTACCAGAGTTCTGGGAAGCCGTGGAGGAAGAGGACAAGTGGGCCTTGGCCTTTCTCTGCTATGTGGATGTTTATGCCGTTCGCTGTGACCGTCTTGTGCTCTATCGTCTCCATCTCTCTCTCTCTCTCTCTCTCTCTAGAATTCTTGTGCGTGGAATTTGCTGGTTTTAGTTTTGGATAAGTACCTAAAAAAATCTTGCATTTTTTATAGCCTTCTTGGCCGCATTGTTTCTAGTAGTATATGGAAACGAGACAAGTATAAGCATCTCCAATTAATGTTGACTAATTCCTTGAGAAAAACTTATTCAAGGTTGTGTGCAATTTCAGTCGTTCGTTTCGATAATCAATGTTCCGGATTTTAAAAAAATTATTCACATGAAAGTTTATTCGCACGAAGAGTTAATCTCTTCTACCGAATAGTTTTTTCAAAATTCAGACAGTCTAGCACATATTTGAACGCATGCGACTAAGCGCCATAAATTATTTCTTGGCTCCGCTGTAAAAAAGTTTTTTTTTTCATTACTTAATTGTCATGGAGTACGTCGCGCGGGGGTGCTGCCCAAATTTCTTTATCAAGCACCAGCATATATTTAAGTGAGGTTTACTGTATTATGCAAAGATAAAAAAGAAAAAAAGAGGTTTTATATGCATAATTTTGGGTCTTACAAAAACTTTAATTGTAGTGGGTGATTAATTAATAACAATGTTTGTATACTACGGACAGTGTCCCATAAGAACCCAATAATTTTTCTAAATAGTTATGACTATTTGCTAAAGTAGTATGTTTCAAACTTTGACAACGTTACCCAAATGTTGTCAAATTTATATTTTTACCTTAGTTAACTCATTATGGCCATTAGAGTACTTGAATTATTTCATAGAAATCTAAAAAAAAAAAAAAAAAAAACACAATAAAATGAAAGACAAATGCTGATGTGGCAGTAAATAACTTTTTTCCCCTTTTTTTTTTCTTTTGCCATGCATGGGAGGTCTTTTTTAGGCTTCACGCTAAATATTGGCTTTTAATGGAGAAAGGATATAAATTTTTGTTTTTCAAAAAATGGGAAAATTGGGCTGGCCCTAAGTCAATGTAAGCCCGGGCCATTCATATGGGCTATTCATCATGGGTACGCGATGAGCCCAGTAGGGTTGGAGGCTATGGCGGCAGGAGAGTGTTTGGTTTTCGACTTTTCGGGAAAGAACTTGGGCTGCAGAGGGTGCACATTGAAGGAGATTCCCAATTGGTGACTGGCATGATTCAAAAGCAGCTAGCAAGATGTCAACACATTGGTTGGGGTTCTAATTGTGGATGCGGCCCGGTTAAAGCAAGAGTTTGAAGGTACGAGAGTGAGTTTTATTCATAGGATTGGCATTTCGGGGGTACGTTGTGGCCAAAGATGACGGAGTGAGATTTGTTCATGAGAATTCTATCCCCCGGCTTTTGCATCTCTCATGTGAGGATGAAAGCCCAACTTGATGTAATGATTTTATTTCCTTGAGTTTAATAAAATCTTGAGGGAAAAAAAGGAGCAAAGTAAAATATCCTCACTTCCCCCCCCCCCCCAAAAAAAAATTAAAAACCTCAAAAATATCTACTTAACTCCTTTTTGTTTGTCATTTCAACGTTTTTTTTTTTACTATCAAGTAGTATGAAACAAAAAAATTTTGTGTTATAGAAAATTAACCCCACTGCCAAGAATTTCTGGCTCCGCCCCTGCGTGTGTTATCCCGGCAGGAGTAAACTTGCCCTTTTCTAGCCCGCTAAAGCAGCCATTGTGAAAGATACAGAACCTGGTGAGTAGTTTGAAAGTCATGATACCTGCCCCTAAAACCCTTCTCGCTCTTTCATTGGTCGAATACCTTGGTTCCTTCTTTTAAAACGAGTTGTCCCCTGCCTGTATCAGTCGTCTCTATAGCAATCTTTCTTTTCTTTAAGCAGAAAGCGTACGTGTTCACGCTAGCTCATTGGCAGGTTATGGCCTAACCAATATTCAATTATACTAAATAAATAATACAGTGGCCATCGGTCAGTAGCTGACTTGTGGTCAAAGCTAAAACACTGGATATAACCTTTAGGTTCCGTCTCATAACGATGAAAAAGTCTTTGCTTTGTAAAAAGAAAATTTCAAGTTCAAAAATTATAGGGTTATTGAAATTTAAAAATATGTAATATAGATCTTGTTTGATAGATCTTATCGAGATCTTTTATAAAATGCAAAAAAAATTTTAAAAATTTTTTTTATTTATATTATTTTTGAGTTTAAAAATGTAAAATAAACTACTTATTTTTTAAGAATATTTCTGGGAGAGGGCCTTAATCCATGTTAGGAATAGATAGATAGGTTCAAATTTTCCTTATTTCGATCAACATAGGTAGATAGGTTCGCCCACCTGTTTTTCATCAGGCGCTATGGCATCGAGGAGGGCAATGATGTCTCCGATGACATGAAGGGTGGTGAATTTGGTGGAGTCGTGGACGGGTGCTCCGGTGGTGTCGCCGTAGCCGCGCAGGTCCGGCGCCACGGCGCGGTAGCCGTGCGCCGCCATGTAGAGGATTTGGTGGCGCCATGAGTACCAGAGTTCTGGGAAGCCGTGGAGGAAGAGGACAAGTGGGCCTTGGCCTTTCTCTGCTATGTGGATGTTTATGCCGTTCGCTGTGACCGTCTTGTGCTCTATCGTCTCCATCTCTCTCTCTCTCTCTCTCTCTCTAGAATTCTTGTGCGTGGAATTTGCTGGTTTTAGTTTTGGATAAGTACCTAAAAAAATCTTGCATTTTTTATAGCCTTCTTGGCCGCATTGTTTCTAGTAGTATATGGAAACGAGACAAGTATAAGCATCTCCAATTAATGTTGACTAATTCCTTGAGAAAAACTTATTCAAGGTTGTGTGCAATTTCAGTCGTTCGTTTCGATAATCAATGTTCCGGATTTTAAAAAAATTATTCACATGAAAGTTTATTCGCACGAAGAGTTAATCTCTTCTACCGAATAGTTTTTTCAAAATTCAGACAGTCTAGCACATATTTGAACGCATGCGACTAAGCGCCATAAATTATTTCTTGGCTCCGCTGTAAAAAAGTTTTTTTTTTCATTACTTAATTGTCATGGAGTACGTCGCGCGGGGGTGCTGCCCAAATTTCTTTATCAAGCACCAGCATATATTTAAGTGAGGTTTACTGTATTATGCAAAGATAAAAAAGAAAAAAAGAGGTTTTATATGCATAATTTTGGGTCTTACAAAAACTTTAATTGTAGTGGGTGATTAATTAATAACAATGTTTGTATACTACGGACAGTGTCCCATAAGAACCCAATAATTTTTCTAAATAGTTATGACTATTTGCTAAAGTAGTATGTTTCAAACTTTGACAACGTTACCCAAATGTTGTCAAATTTATATTTTTACCTTAGTTAACTCATTATGGCCATTAGAGTACTTGAATTATTTCATAGAAATCTAAAAAAAAAAAAAAAAAAAACACAATAAAATGAAAGACAAATGCTGATGTGGCAGTAAATAACTTTTTTCCCCTTTTTTTTTTCTTTTGCCATGCATGGGAGGTCTTTTTTAGGCTTCACGCTAAATATTGGCTTTTAATGGAGAAAGGATATAAATTTTTGTTTTTCAAAAAATGGGAAAATTGGGCTGGCCCTAAGTCAATGTAAGCCCGGGCCATTCATATGGGCTATTCATCATGGGTACGCGATGAGCCCAGTAGGGTTGGAGGCTATGGCGGCAGGAGAGTGTTTGGTTTTCGACTTTTCGGGAAAGAACTTGGGCTGCAGAGGGTGCACATTGAAGGAGATTCCCAATTGGTGACTGGCATGATTCAAAAGCAGCTAGCAAGATGTCAACACATTGGTTGGGGTTCTAATTGTGGATGCGGCCCGGTTAAAGCAAGAGTTTGAAGGTACGAGAGTGAGTTTTATTCATAGGATTGGCATTTCGGGGGTACGTTGTGGCCAAAGATGACGGAGTGAGATTTGTTCATGAGAATTCTATCCCCCGGCTTTTGCATCTCTCATGTGAGGATGAAAGCCCAACTTGATGTAATGATTTTATTTCCTTGAGTTTAATAAAATCTGTCTTAAACTTTGGCAAAAAAAAATATAAAAATCAATGTAAGGCCCATTTCGGGGTTTTTGTAAAACAAAATTACGGAATGGGTTGTAGGAATTGTTTATTTTATTTTCACAAAAAAAACATATTCATTCAAACAAGTCATACAACGTCTACAAAAAATCATCCATAAATGGATCAAGTAATACAATAGCTATTGATAATCACCCGAAAACAAAGATACAGAAAAATAGCCAGACCTTAAAAGAGACGAAACTAATGTCGAACTCCTAAGCAGGAGCCATTATCCATCCACATCGTAATCTTGAACGGCAAATGTGGAGCTAGTATGCAGACACCGGGCGCCTCGAAATTGTTTATCTTGTTGAGTGAAACATTGACAAACTAAATCTCTACTTTATCGTAATAGGTAAGAGCAATATTATGTTACATTTTCTTTAAAAAATTGAAAGGCTAGCATGATATTAATCTATACCTATATAAAATTGTTGAATGACTTTTCTTGCTGATTCAGAATTGGTCTGATGTACTATAAAGATACCATCTCGTGTCTTCTACCATGGTAGTAATTGTTTTCAAACGTCTGAATCCAGTCTTGGATAGAAACGTTGGCTATGTTCATTTGGCTATTTTGTTTTGTTTTCAATTTGTTTTTCAATCATTATTCTACTTCTCTTTCCAATCATTATTATATTTCTCTAATTATTACTTTCTCATCTCTCTCCAATCATTACCCATATTTCCAATCTTTACCATATTTCTCTCTCTACCCACTACCTAAACTAAACGAAACTCTCAACCAAATATAGCAGGTTTTTCATACTTGATTTGATCCATTCTAATTTTAAATTTGGATTCTTTGATCCTCGTCTCCAACAATGGAGGGATTTGTTTGTTTGTCGGGACATTTGACCCAAAAAAAAGTTAGATTATTTTAAGTTTTAATTTGAACCGTTTTTTGTTTATTTTAAGTTGTTAAAACATGAATGGATAAAAGAATCGTAAGGTATATAAGTTATTCGTACTCAAGATTTAAGGACAATCTAGACATTGTTTATAAAAAAGCTACTATTAGACAATTTATTCAAGCAAATAGATTAAACTATTTTTACAAGTTATAAAAAACTATAACAAACACTTTTATAAAGTATTTTAATTTGTTACGGAGTATTAAATATTTGAAGAAGATAAACCTATTTGAGGTTACGACCTTTTGCGGACGCTTCAAACATCACAGCCTTTCCTATTCATCACAAGCAATAGGGAAAATGTCTACGAGGAGAAAATCTTTTTTTAACGGCGGAGCCGTGAATTGTTCTTTATAGAGCCAATCGTGACCATCCAAATGTGTTTTGAACTGTCTGAATATCCGGATCGTCCAAAACACTTTTGGAGGATCGCGATTGATTGCTACAACTTGTTCACAGCAGAGCCGTGAATAAGTTCTCTCGAGTCTCGTCTACCAGTACCAGTCGTGATACTTCTCTATCTACCACCACCTTGCATTCTACTTCTTGCTCTTAAAACACTGAAAGCGATTCATCATACTTTACAACTTTTTTGGTGCCATAATGGTGTTAGAATTTCTCTTCCAAAATTAGTATATGGGCTTGGACGGCCTCACCACTCTTTGTGAATTGGTTTAGAGTTGGATGCTTTAACAAATGGACTTCATATTTGGATCACAATATAACTTGGCGAAATAATTTTTACACTCTCATTTTATCTATTGTCACCTTCTTTTTTTATCTTTATTCACGTGATCAAAGTGCCAAATTATCCTTCATATGAAAAAAGAGGGAAGTGTGAAAATCATTTCTAACTTGCCGTCCCGATCACAATTGGTCCAGGACCACGTTTGGATGCCCTGAGCATCAAGTAATTTGTCCATTGCAAAGCAGCATGTTACGGATTGTGATGGTTTCTGGTATGGGAGATGTACATGTTTGTGGGTCTCTCTCTCTCTCTCTCTCTCTCTCTCTCTCTCTCTCTCTCTCGTGGGAGCCAATTGCGGAGACTGGTGAGTGGGCAAGTGCTAGGAAAGAAAACGACACCATCCAGTCCACCTTGTAATTTTGGAAGGCTCACTCATCAATCCCAATCAAACATCACTGCCTACCACTACTTGTGTTGTGTCCTCAAATCAATGGTATAGGCATATGCTATCGCCGCTGCCTAATTTGGCTCTTAGCTAGCTAGTGCTTTCGGATAATAAAACTTCTGCTCTCTCTTCTTCCCAGTTTTCGATCCTACACCAACGGCTCGTTTGCCGATCGGATTAGTTTTTGAATGAATATGAAATGAGATGTGATATGGTGAAAATGCGAATATGCACGAGATAATATGCTATAGGTGGTTAGCTGGTTTGTTTAAGTAATATGTATATTGGAAGAGTGCATAGATGTCCTAAGAAGACGTCGTCTTGATTTCTGTTTCATTATAGTATTTTTTTGAAATTTTATAAATCAAGTTAGGCCAAGTTTTACTAATTGTCAATGTCAAGTGTGCTAAACAGTCTTTTAATTATGAATTTCAAGATTAGTCATTTTTAATTATATACTGTAACCCAAGGATAGTGTTATGCACTATCCGAGCCGTTCGTTTGGCAATTAAACGGTCAATATCTCATCTCCATCATCTGGGTCGTTTATTGCTGAAATACAATCTGAACCATTAGATTGCCAAACGGACGACTCAAATGGTACACAACATGGTGCCGTCCACCGTCCGCACACCACTATGGAGTTTTTATTGGGAAACTCGCCCTCAGTTTACTCAGGTACACAGTCCAATTCCCTAGGAAAAGGAAAACAAGGAAAAGCATAGAAACAAAGTTTGATCCGGCGAAAGCACAATTTTTCATTAGTTGCACATTTGACCACACACAATAAAGTGAGAGATAAACACAAAACAAAAGCCAAAAAAATGAAAAACGTACTCCTCCAATCCAATGGGAATCAAGTTTGAATTGTTAGAAATGCTGAAAGGGTATTGAGGGACAATATGTGGTTATGCCAAAATTATATATTACAAAGGATGATACGAGTTTGTATTTTTTTTTGACAAAATAACACCATACCCAGCTAAGAAACAACTTTTGCAATGCCAATTTAACGTTTTGGTACAAAAGAGATGAAACTGGTCCAATTGACCAGGTGATTGTTCTAAGTTCACTAAGGTCTCGAGTTCCCACTTGACCAGGTGATCATCCCATGGTTCACCAAGGTCTCGAGTTCGGGACTTCATTACAAACTATTAAAAAAATAAAATTCATCAAAACCAAGTTCTTCTTGATTAATGACTTAAACCATAATATATTATATGCTATCCAAACAGATAATTAAATTATGTCACCAAATAAATGGGCACGGTTGAGATCCTGTGCGACGAGTCCATGTTCAGCTCCCTGAGACTAATATACGGTATCTCCACCTCCCCCTTTCTCGCCGGGCTCAAAGTTCCGGCGAGAGGCCCCGACGACGGCTGGCTGGTGGTCAAGTACGGCGTGCTGGACCCGCTCCTGCTCTCCGTTACGTACACTGGGCCGGATATGGATCCCTTAAGGCCGCGACAGCGGTGGACCCCGTACCCGTCGTCACGGTCGGCGTCGCAGGGGATCACCCACTTCCGCCGGAAGAAGAGGAGGGCGTTCCTCCACCAACGCTTCTTGGTCTTCTTGATCCTCTTGTGGGATTCGTCTCTGGAGATGGGCTTTTGGAGCCTGAAGTGGAGAGCGTCAATGGATCTTGATGCGGTCTCCCTCTTGTGCTTCCGTGCTTCCTCTAGCACCTACAGCAAACAACAGAGACAATAATATGTTCAGAGAGCTCAAAAAGATGTACAATACAATCTTTTTAGTTTTTTGGAGAGAGAGTGAAGGGGCCGGGATGAAACCTGAAAATAATCGATTTGGGGGTCGAAGCCGTAGTCACTGAAGTGGTGAGGCTCAGGCATGGGGAATATGGGAGACTTGGTGGACATTCTCTCTCTAGATCACTTGCTCTCTCTTTGCTCACTCTCTCTCTCTCCCTCTCTCTCTCTCTCTCTGAGTGGTATGAGGCACTGTTTGCTTGGTCTGGTGCTCAAGCGAAAGAGCAGAGGTGGAGAAAACAAAGGGAAAAGTAGAGAGAGAGAGAGAGAGAGAGAGAGAGGTGTTTAATGTGAACAGATGTTTGGGGGCTCAAGGAGGGAAATGGCCGTTGATGTTTGCAAGCCGGCCCCTAGTAATTCCTAGTAAATGCTGTCACATCTTGTTTATTTCCAGACTCCAACGGTACCCGGACATTAAAATACTCACAGAGAAGAGATGAGAATTTTTTTGAACAGAGATACTAGGGACAAATAAAATTTATCTCGAAATTATTTTGAAAAAGATCAATTAGTGGTTGAGATTCATATTGATATATGTGATACAATCATCAAAGTGATTTTCAACCATTAATTGCTGTTTTCGAAATACTTTCGGAATAAATTTTCTTTGTACCTAACATTTCCCTTGATTCAATCAAAACTCTTTCAAGGACGCTTCTCTTATTGATCATTTTACTTGGAAGACCCAAGGGAAAAATATTTTTTTCTAGTATTTTTAAATAAATGTGTCCGATTCATTTTATGTACACCTTGATCATTTTCAAGTCCATAAAGTTAACAGATTAGTCAAATCATAGGAAACGAAATAAAATAAATTTGCACGAGTTTTTAACTCATCTTCTATTCCCCTACCCCCCCTATAAATTTACCTACAAATTGATGACCAATACACAACCTATAACCGTGCAATTGCCAACTTCATTTCTTTGCTAATGTGTTCTCTATACCTGATCGCGAACAAAATCAAGAATCGCAATACCCCTAAAATTGATGACTATTGAGGTGCGAAGATAATAAAAATTTGCCTCAACTTATCCCTCGTTAGTTTCAGACGAGCCGAACAATATCGAAAATTTTCAATTATTTGAAATTCAAGATGGATCGTATCCGCACCAATAACAAAAATGATGTCATAGCTCTCCCTCCATCAACATGAATTGAGGCAAGTGTCCAATTTGATAGGAGTAGTAGTTAAAAATTCGAAAGAGAGATATTGGTTTTTGAGTGTGAACATGGTGAATAGTGGGTACTACAACTTTTGTTCATTAATGTGCATAAAACAGGCAGCTGGTTAGAAAGATCTCAACAAGATCAAAACCGCCATTGCCACACATTCCTTTGGAAGGATCTGCCATCATCTCCCCCATGCATCTCCGACATAGTAATATTCATTGATTTTATACGAAAAGGCATCACGTGATAAGAACATGTGATGTTGTTCTTTTTCAGAGTTTTCATTCACTGAAACACTGTTGGAGTTGTACTTTTTTCGAGTGGGGATGTGGAATGCATTAACAATTCACTATCCTCGTTGACGAAAACGTGGGTTAGTCACGCCCAAGAGAGGTAGTTATGCTGGTTATTCTCTCCCATTCTTTTTTTGGATAAAAAAAAAAAAGAAGAAAAACAAGTACAGCACCACTACACAAAAATAAAAATACCAAAATTATCACCTCTCACATATAAATTGTACATGAAAAAAAAAATGAAAATTCGATAAAAATGAAGTGTTTATATTGACGGATTTGGATTGGAGGAGTGGTAAAAGTATGAACGAAGGCCATCCACAGTGGCATAATTAAAAAATGATAAAACTAAAAGTTGATACATCAGCTTTTGGTTATTCATTTAAGAGGTTACTAAGCTTAACAGTGTTGACATTCCCAATGGTCATTTCTAGTCCATAACCAAAATAAGAGTCTACTACAATCTCACATTCTCTCTCCCCATTTGTTCCCGGCTATTCACTTCCCTCCATTTATGTTTTTTTTTTTACAAAAATATATCGATTCTCTTTCTTAATTTTGGGAAAAAATCGGTGACTCTTTTCCCTGATATTATGATTTTTTTTTTTTTTTGGGGGCGGGGGGGGGGGGGGGGGGGGGGGGGGGAAATAGAAATGGAAAAGAAAAATGAAATACTTTAATCCGGCGATGATGGGTTGAATTGTAGATGACCGAGAGATATGAGCTTCACTTTTTGAGGGAAAGAAAGAGAAATAGTTTGTGGATGAAGTGAAGAAGATATAGAGTAGGCGAAGAAAAGAAGAAAAAAATACCAATTAAAACACGTCTGTATACAAATTTTGGAACTAATTAATTTATGTGGTGTGAAGTACTCCACAAATTTTGATTACTGAAAAAGGTTGCAAGATTTGGTTATCCAAAATCCAAAATTTGATTATTTTTAAGGATGTTGCTAAGTTTGATTATATTATTGTGAGTCATCTTTTGCACCAACATTGTTAACTTTAAAAACAATTGACTTTTGATTATACCACTGTGGATAGCCTAATAGCAAACTCATCTCATCTGCTAACTTATTATGGGTAAAAAAGTAAATTATCAGTGGGTCTAGAAAATCAAGACTTAAGGATAAGCGCATTTTTTATTTACCTCTAAGTACAACCTCATGATAAAATTACCCTTTTACCCTTTACTAAATACAACCACCCCCTCCCACCTTCACTCCACAACCACCACCACCTCTGGCCCGTTCGGTGACCACAATTCACAGTGCTTTTTCGGGTGACTTTTCACAAAATTCGCAATGCTTTTCCAACAACTTAAACAAATTTACAGTGCTTTTTTCGGTGACTTTCACAAAATTTGTTGTGCTTTTTCCGGCTCTACAACTTCACAGTGCTTTTTTCGGTGACTTAAACAAATTCACAGTGTTTTTTTCGACGACTTTTCACAAAGTTCGTAGTGCAATTTCACCAGCTTTTCAGATTGCGAATTTGAGTGGTAAACACACACACACACACACTATTTTTATTCAACACCGTTCAGTAAGATTTTAAACAAAAAAATAAAAAAAAAATTCCCCTTCTCTAGCTTGTTCTCCACCCCCTCATTTATACACGTATGACTCAGAAAATTCATCAAAAGCTTTTTGGGCACTATTGAGAAATTGCACTCAGAGGGAACAAAAGGAGGTGAATACCAAAAAAAACACAAAAATCAAGAGAGAGAGAGAGAGAGAGAGAGAGAGAGAGAGAGTTGAACGCCGGCCCTCAACAACCGTCTATGAAATGCCAGCCTCGACCTCGCCAACGCAGCCGATCCGATTCTCTTCCACCACCTTCACCAAAATAGCAAGGAACATGTCAAGCGGACTTGAACGCCGGCGGGGGTACTCCCAAAACTCCAAACCCCTAACCACCACGCCTAATGTCGATCGAAGACGACGAAGAATCACTGGCCCATAAGGAGTAGGGGGATCTCGCCGTACAGTGGTTTAGGTCGTCGCCGACTTGGAGATTTTGAAAGAAGGATTCAATGGCGGCGCCGGCGGATGTGATAGAGGCAGAGTGGAGGCAATGAGGATTTGGGAGGTGAGGTCAGATTTGTAGATTTGTTAGGTGATGTTGGAAGTAGGGGTGTAAACAAGTCAAGCCGAACCGAATATTGGCATGTTCGAGCTTGGCTCGAGTTCGAATCGAGCCAGAAAAGTTCGGCTCGAGCTTGGCTCGACAAACATGTACAAAGTTCGGCTCGACTCGTTAGTCTTCGATCTTGAATAAACGAGCTGGCTCGGCTCAAATTCGAGCTCGAATTTGTCAACTTTTCAGCCTTAATATTGAAAAATTGGCTAAACGAGCCGAGTCAAACCGAATATTGGCATGTTCGAGCCGAGCCGAGCGGAACCTATATATTTCGAGCAGAGACAAACCTGTTCGTGAACCTATATATTGGCATGTTCGAGCCGAGCCCCAGCCGACCCTATGTATTTCGAGCCGAGACGAACCTGTTCGAGCTGAGCCTTGCTAGGTTCGAGTTTGGCTCGTTTATCAAACGAGCTGTAAAATCGAGCTCGAGCTCGGCTTGTTTATCCTTCGAACCGAGCCGAACCGAGCCCTTACCAAGCCGAACTCGTGAGCTGCTCAGCTCATTTACAGCCCTAGTTGGAAGATGTATACTGCCAGGGGTAATTTCGGTAGGAATTTGCTCTCAATCCTTAGCGGTGCGTTTTGATTTTGGAGTGGAGCTCGTGAGAAGAAGGCCCACGAAAGTGGACCGGCCGGTAAATGGCCCAAAAAAAAAAAGTTTATTACTGGTGGACTAAAAGTAAAATCTAGATGGGTTGCTTGGAACATGGGGCCCAGTTCATGGAACCTAAAGCTTTGCGGGGGTAGGCTTTATAAAACCCATATCCTTAGATCCCCACTGGCTCTCCCAGCCCATAGAAAAGTGATAAGACCAACACTGAGCCCACAATGAAGAAGCTTGCGTATAATCTTTTGATCTTTTCTTTTTGGTACACCTTTTGATCTTTTATCTCCATGAGATTGGGCCACGAGGCAACTTTTTCCATGGGATATAGAAAGAGATTAAGAAGGATATGATTTGAGAGAGAGAGAGAGATAATTCATATAAATTTCTTGTTTCTTTTCTTTTTTCTAAAATCTATTTGAGAGAGAGAGAGAGAGAGAGAGAGAGAGAGAGAGAGAGAGAGAGATAATTCATATAAATTTCTTGTTTCTTTTCCTTTTTCTAAAATCTTTTTGACCTTTTAATTGCAACTTCGATACGACAAAGAGAACGAACAAGTGCAGAGTTAGTTTTCCAAAGTATTCTTGAATATTTCATAAAAATCAACTACATGGAGGTTTTTTTTACTATTATATATATATTTTCTTGGCCATTTAGAAAAAATCCTGTATATTTTATAGACCGGTTTTCTTGGGGGCCGTTTCATTCATTCCCTCAATTCCGCGTCAAAATTTGACTACAAGTTCACATTATCCTTGAGATAAGAGGAGCAGATAGTATTTGACTCAAACTACTACAAATTCCCATATACTAATAAACAACAACCACCAAAAACCTACAAGACCAACAAACCCTCACCCAACAAACCACTCACCTAGCCCACTCCCAAATATTGGATTAGGGATCACAAAAGAAAAATGCTTTATTTGAACACAATTGCATCCGAAACCGATCGATGTATGTGGACTCACATGCATCGAATGGTTGCAAAGTGTTCAGAGTTGTGTTCCTAAGCTCTTTGGTCACAAAATATCGCAAAGGCTATTCCCGTCATTTCAACAATCCCGTGTCAAACTCGACGTCTACTGCACTGCTGAAGAGCTAGACCATAAAGAAGGGAATCTGAACTTCTCCGAAACCCTCATGAAATTTCCCCCAATCTCTCACACGCCAATTTCCCCACTTCAAATACACAATTGTATCCTCCCTCTCGCCTCACACAACCACTACTCTTCTCTCTCTCTCTCTCTCTCTCTCTCTCTCAAACATGGGTGATGACGAAATTACCAACAGCAGCGTAACAGACTCAATTAACCTACCGAAGGGTGGCTACGGCCTAAGCGGTCGAATAATGCTAACCGCAATCGTGATGCTGTTCGCCGTGGTGGTCCTCATGGTCTGCCTCCACATCTACGCCCGCTGGTACCTCCACCGCTCGCGCCAGCACCAGCTCCGCCGCCGCCGCCGCCGCGGCAGCCGCACCACCCTGATCTTCTACTCCGAAGAGCCCAGCTCCGCAGCCGCCTCGCGCGGCCTCGATGCCGCCCTCTTGGGATCCCTCCCGGTCTTCCTCTACTCTGCCCAAACCCACCCCCACGTGGTAGAATGCGCCGTGTGCTTGTCGGAATTCGAGGAGAACGAGAAAGTCCGTGTCTTGCCCAAATGCAATCACGGGTTTCATTTGGATTGTATCGACATGTGGTTTCACTCCCACTCCACGTGCCCGCTGTGCCGGTCGCCGGTCGAACCGGTGGTTGAAGCGAGAGATTGTGTCGTTTCGGTTGGTGATATAGAATCCGGTTTACCCGGTACGAGTTCTGGGTTTTGTGACAGGTGCCAAGCAGAGGAACACGGTTCGTCGTCGAGAAACCGACCAAACCAACAAACACACGAGGTTGCGCAAACGCAACGGCTGGGCGACAGGAGGAAGGGGTTGGAGCTGCAAAGGGTGACGATCGAGGTGCCGAGGATGCACGAGTTCGGGGACGGGTTGAGGCTGAGTTCACCCGCGAGTCAGGGGTTGAGATCGCCGGTGTCGGCTCGGTTCACGTCGTTGAGGAGAATTCTCAGCTTCCACGCGAGAGGAGTGCCGGTTTCGCCGGGTGTGGGAACGAGTCGCGGGGTCGCGACGAGCGAGTTGGATGTGGAGAGCGGAAGGGACGAGTCGACTCAGGGTCAAAGCCGGGTTCAAACGCCGAGATAAGTTCAGAGAATATTCTACGGCTTAGTCAAGTAACGCGCCCGCGGCGGCGGAAACGGATAAAACAGCTTTCGGCGACTTGTCAGACTAACTCTGGTCTGAAGGAATGTTGGTGGCACGTGGCATTGGGAAAACTGTTTGATTATTTTGAGTAGGACACGTGGTAGTTATCTAAAGGGTTGTTGTTTTCTGACAGGAGTCCTTTGCTGACTTGGTATATTTGGACCTTGTACATATATACCACATCGTTTATTTATGTTCTCAGAGTTTTTTTTTTTTTTTTTTATGTAAGACGCGAAGTTACAAGACATGAACTCCCGAACTCGAGACCTTGGTGAACCATGGAGCGATCGCTTGGTCAAGTGGAAACTCGAGACCTTGGTGAATTTGGAACAATCACGTGGTCTACCGGGCCAGTTTCATATCTTTTGTACCAAAGCGTTAAAATGGCAATGCAAAAGTTGTTTCTTCTTAGCTGGTTATGGTTTTATTTTGTCAAAAAACATACGAACTTGTTTAATCCTTTATAATAATGATTTTGGCATATGACCGCATGTTTTCCCTCAATACCCTTTCAGCATTTCTAACACTTCAAACTTGATGTTGTGAGTTTGATAATTCCTAAATTTGATGTCAAAATTGAAACCCAGAACAATAGTAGTGCCAAAATTGTTGGGACTGTATTTCGCACGACGGCAAATAAGATATTGTCAAATTTTAATGCTATGTTTCAGCTTTGACAATTTCGTACTTACGAGAGTAGTGATGCCACTATAGTTAAGCATAGGATAAGAGGTCGGTGCACATTGAAGTAGGTGTCTAGGCGGAAACATTAGTGATCAATGTCTTGTATCGGAGAATTAAATAATAATGAAATTAAGTTTTTTGGTGAACTTGACTCACTATACCTATGATCTGGTATACTTTACATTTTATGCTGCGATCGGTTAATTTTTTACGAGAGCAACAAGGCCCAAATAATGCCCCAATATGTATATTTTACATGTTCGACTCTTCCAACCACACCCCCCCCCCCCCCCCCCCCCTTTTTGTGGTAATTGATACTCTTTGGACTTGCACCGCTTGTAAGCCGATTAACAGTACCACTTCTCCACCCCTTAAAAATAGGCTAGACATCTATCGAGTGAAAAAAAAGAAGAAGAAAACTCTCCCATTTTTTTAACCAAACAAGTAAAAAAATTTAAACTTGGATTTGAAGTTTTTATTAGTACTTGGAGATCACATTAAAATAAGTATAGACAAACGAGTTCATGCTCTTTTTTGTTATTACTTGGAAAAAAAAAAAAAAAAGTGGAGGTATTCAGCACTAGGTTCAAAACCGGTCCTGAGAATACTGATTAGATATTCATACCCTGTAAAAACAAAACAAAAAAAACTTGGATTACTCTCTCTGGCTCATTTTCGTAGTTCACTACAAAAAGTACAATTATTGAATAAAAAAGAAAAGTACTTTCGATCATAGTTTTCTGAAATTTTTTAAACCAAATTAAAGAAACTAATCGACATGTTCAATTTGGTGCGAAGAAACTCCAAAAAACACATGTAGAAGTACTTTTTCTATGATCCGAAAATTGCCCGTGTTTTTGTAGGTGACTATCGAAATGGACCGGAGGGAATACTATTAATCTGACAAAGCTCCAAAACAATGGTGGTAGAGACTAGTCTGAGCATGTTCGTTTCGTGAATGCAATAAAAGCGAAGTTGAATGGTCCAAGAATTAGGAAGAATAGGAAACACGGCATTGTATTGACCATCATGGGCGATGCGTGTAGAACTGGGGAGTTTAAAATTGTACTGTACGTCACATTAGTCTTTTGATTGACCAAGACGAGCTGAAATATGGTGTTAACTAGTATGACGTTTGAGCTAATCATACCTCCGCGTTCTCACTCGGGAACTCTCAAAGTCGTTGAATTTTCATCCAGTTGTTAAGTTTAGGGTCCAAAATTAGTCGATGTGCGAATTTGCTAGCTAACCCTAGCATACGATTATCCAAATTTGTTTTGTCTTCAACTCCTGATAGCTTCTATGACGGTGTAGTTGATTGAATTGGGTGGAATGTATGTGTCTCTTTGGGGAGAGAGAGAGAGAGGGAGAGAGTGACAAGAGTCACAAGATATGAGGGTAACCCCAAGGGCTTAGCCTGATGGCTTGGCCCGGGACGGATTTGTTTTTTTTTAAGGTCTTAGATTTGAGTTTTTTTGTCAGAAGCTCTTGGGGTCACCTCACCTCATGCTTAGAAAACGATTGTGAAAGGGATTAGCTAGTCTGAGGTGCACGTAAGTTGGCTTGAGAAAGTATGTATTACTAAAAAAAAGGAACATAAGATGAGGGTTTTCTGAGTTCTGGAAGTGGGATCTCCTGTTGGGATCCCTCAGCTCTTGATCCATTACCATTAGTTTTGTTATTTTGAATATAACGAACAAACAAATCTCCAATCGCCCCAAACGATTTCGATTTGTTCTTGGACGTTTCCACTTTTTAGTCGATCTTTTTCTATCATTTTGCATGGATATTCTTTTTCTCGATCAGGGATGTTGTTGGGCATTCCGTGTAAAGCACCCTATACGGCAGATTCAGACCGTCCATCTTGACAATCAATGGTTGAGATATGTTGAAGCACTCTTATTAGTCAAAGTTAAATAACATATCTGAACTATTGATTGTTGAGATGGACGGTCCAAGTCTACCCTATAAGTAAGCACCCTAAAACATCCCCGATTCCTTTTTTCTGTCATTGGGTGGCCCCGTCCCGCTTTCTCCCAAAATCTTCTTTTTCAAAAACAACGTAATTTCAAATTCAAATATAACGAAAATGAAAAATAATTTTTAAAATTTTTTTGCACCATTTAAAAGATCTCAATGAGATCTATCAAACAAGATTCATATGGATAGGAAAATTATTTACTTCAACACATAATTTTTGATCTTAAAATTACCTTTTGTTTTCCAAAATCTTCTTTTTTTCAAAAACTTTTTTTTCTAAAAGTGGAACGCTATTGGAGCTTATTTTAGTCGTTGGTGGGAGTCTTCGCTGGTGACTTGAAGGAAACTTAAATCGACTTCCCATGAAAAAGACTCTGATGGCTTTTCCCATCGAACAGGCCTTTTGCGAAAAAAATTTCCCCCCCTCCGACGCGTCTGTGTATCTTGATGTCCCCGTTTCTTCTCCTGGTGTAAAACCATATCGAATGATTTTTAGTTTGGGAAAATAAAATAGTATTCCCTCCGTCCCTTTTTTAGGTTCGGTATTCCATTTTGTGCTGTCCCTTAATAAATGTCCATTTTGTAAAGTTAGTGGGTAAAAGTTTGTGCATTATCTATTTTGCCCCTAAAAGTAGATTCCATTTTGAAAAGTTAGTCAGTAAAAGTGTAATGATGATGGGTAAGTAGAGAAAGTGGAGGAAAAAGTTGATGTGAAAGGTATAATGATGATTTTTTTTAATAAATTGGAATTACGAAACAGGACATTTAAAAAGGGACGGAGGGAGTACTCCACAGTAGACAACAATAAATAAATGGTCATAAAATGTGTTCGCATTGTGAGTGACGACTCATTTGCATTGAACATCTTCAGACATATTCGTGTCTGAACATTTGTCCGTAGGACTGCTTTTTAGTTTGTAAGATAGAAGAATCCCGGTGATTTACTGAGGAAATTGGTCCACAAAGTTGCAGCACAAGTCAAGATCCAATATATATTTCTCTTAAAATGTGGTTCAAGCTCATATATTGGGACCTTTCTCTTGTCAGAAAAAGACCAATACGCAAAGCAGGACTCTTACTGAGTGGCCTTTATGTTGATTCTCTACAAGGTAAAATATATTGATCAAAAACTTTGGACGAAAATTTCAATAAAAGCTTGATTTAAGCAACATTTTCTAATTTTAGTATAACGTTTGTAATTTTTTCTGAAGACTTTCAGGTATTTCATAAATAAAGTTCTTAAAATGCTATGAAAGAAAAAGGATATCATTTCCCAAACAGGATTTAACGTAATCAAGGTTTTTTTTTTTTTTTTTTTTGAATCTCAAGAAACATGTCAAAACCAAAATGGACATCCAAAGCAAGAATACTTAGAGCATCCGCACCGGTCTTTTTAAATTTTAGATTAAATTACCTTTTAAAAAGCCACTTTTACAATGTCTACGTACAACATCAGACTCTCCATTCGAAGACTATACCAGTAAAATAATTCGTATTACGTTTTTATTCTTTCTTTTTATTTATTCCATTATGTTCTCTCTCAAGCAGGAAGCAAGTGGGTGAGGAGGGACCACATTTGGGAAAAAGACAAAAAAAAAAAGAGTAATATTTTATAGGTTAGTGTGTGAATAGTGAGTTTCTTTTAAAAGCGAGGAACTGTAGCAAACTTTGTTTTGACCAAACAAGTAGAAAGGCTGATGCAAAGTGATTTTTATCATTTCACTCGTTATTATAGCGCCATATGAAAAGTGAAGAGTGTGATGTGGATGCTCTTAGGAGGAAAGACCAAGTAATTGCACCGCCGCAATCCAATGACCCACTCCATTGCCTTTCCTAGATGTCCAAGATAACCTCGATCCCACCAATGCTTGTCTACAGAATAGCACGTACCTAAAATTCGACTAGAAAACATGCCGTAATTGTATCATATGTAGATAAAATTTTACAATGTGAACATAATAGAAAATGATTGAAGCAGTGTTTTTTAGTTAAAGAGATAAAGAAAAGAGATTACGGGTATGTCACATTGACGACTTTTGTTTAGTACCTTTCACACATCAAATTGTGCAGGCAAGATTTATGCAAGAATTCCAGGGGCCCGACCACTAACAGAAAGGCCCACCAGCAATGGCCTCACCAGTCACCACCACCCTGAGCTTCTCCCTCACGAGTAACTTGTTTCATACTCCCTCCGTTCCCTTTCAAGTCTTCTGCTTCGTAACTCCAATTTATTAAGAAAACATCATAATTACATTTTGCACATCAAATTTTACCTCAACTTTCCCTACTTACCCTCTATAGAAACATCATCATTACACTTTTACTCATTAATTTTTCAAAATAGAATCTACTTTCAGGGACAAAATGAAAAATGTATCAATTTTTATCCATTAACTTTACAAAATGAACACTTATTAAGAGACAGCCCAAAATTAAATACTGAACTTTAAAAAGGGAACGGAGAGAGTAAGAATTTACTCCTGCAAATCAACATTCGTATGAAAATTAGAATTCGTATTCATTCCAAAGCCTTCGGTTAACAAGTACATCTCACGAGTAAATCCGTACATAAATGGAGCTTGAGTGGCTTGTTTCAATTTACAAATCAACATTCGTTTTCATTACAAAGCCTTGGGTTAACGAGTATGTCCAATGATAAGTTAAAGGATAGAACACCATAGTACATGTATGACACAATTACAATGGCCGGGCATTCCATCATTGCTGAGCCATTCAACATGATTTGTTGAATTACAAATGTCAACCTGCAGAATGCTTGTCCACTGGTTCAACCAGTCGAGACCTTCGTCTCCTCTTACCTTCAGGCGTGCACCTGATGCTGCCGACCTTTCCTAGTTTAAGTGGGAACTTGGGACTCAACCGTGACTTGTCCCTTTCGCCTTTGTTGCATCCTTTCATTGTTGGTGATTTAGCTCTCTTTTTTGATGACCGGAGCTGCACTTCTTCATGTTTCTTGTCATGTCTAAGGAGCCTCACATGAAACGGATTCACAGCAGTGTAACATTGGAAGTCATTGCTGGTGCCATCCCTCTGTATGTCGACATCTCCATTGTTCACCTGTAAAAATTGATGCCCATTACTAATTCCATCCTAAAAGCATGCACTACTTCAAATTTTGAAGTTGACCATATGTTGCAGCTTTTGCAAGGCTTCCCATACGTTTATAATCATCGGATTTCGTTACTGTTTCTGCATATGTTACATCGACTCAGGTACATGTGTAGATTGTGGGAATGTGTTGAATTCTTGGATTTATGTAATTCTCACTTAAAGGACAGGAGGAACACAACAAGATGGTCAGTTTTTCAAATACCAATGTTGCCATCTAGCATATCATGTACGATGTCATAGGTCAATGCATACAGTATACGGCAAATCCCAAGTGAATATTAAACTAAAAAGTTGGACACATATCTCATACCTAAATACAAGAGATTTTTTTTCTTTTTTGAAAGGCCTAAACACAAGAGTCGAGTGTCTGATGCAACTCCTTTATACATTCACAAGCACGATCCAAAAATAAAACATAGAAGCTGAAAGAGTTCATGACAAGCAAGGAAAGGGATTCCCATACTTGTGTTGGGTATAATCAAATGTGACAGGAGCTTCTTATGGAACCGTGGAATCAACCCCAAAAAACTGGAGTGGAGGCACTTTATACACTGCGTAGGGATTATAAAACGTTTTTCCTTAAATTATACTGCAGCAAATGAAACTGCAACAGAATAAATGGACTATACCGGTGCACAATAGAACTGTCACAGAAGTTTTATGGAAGCTTTGACTTAGAGGGTATTGTCCAATCTAGATTCCCTAGAAATTCCTCCCCAATATCAAATGCAAATTACCAGTTGCAGAAGAGCAGAAAAGGTTCGAGCAACATCATGTTTTTCTTGGCCCCTAACAACATCTGCAAATGACATGGTATTTGCAATGTCTGCTTCTACTGACAGCTTCTCCAAAACTCTGTCACCATATTTGTGAATATCAAATGGTGGGCGTGAATCCTGTCACAGAAAGGTTAGCAGTGGTTCAAATTTAAGTGAACCTGAAATCCAAAATCCTCAAGTTTTGGATGTGTGAAAAATAGAAGTAAGAATGATGAAACACACTTGCTCTTCCAAGTTCTTTTCAATTCTCTGCTTCCATGTGGATACACGAGCAGCCAATTCAGTCTGTTTTTCCGTTTCAGCTATGCTAGCAAGGAGAGCATCCTAAATTCAGAAATATAGATTACAAACAATTATATGCTCTGGAAATAATCAAAGCAAAATGGTTATATTACGCAGAAATAAATTCCAAATTCATGAAAGGACATGCATTCCATGGTTTGCAAATCCTGATAGACAGCATACTGTTTTTATGCTTTTCTTCTTTCTTTTTGTTTTCTTCTTTTTCCTTTTTATCAGCGTTTTTATGCTTGTTCTGACATTAAGCAAACGTAAATTGGTTTATGCTATGTTTTGAATAAGTATATCAGTACAGGTTTGACATATCAGTGCAAGTAACATGCAGCGGTCATTTCAAATCTGAAGTACCAGAAACGGTAAGCAAAATTATATGATCAATAAAGCTTAGTTTGCGCAGTTCAAAATAAATTAAACTTAACTTGCTTGCCTCCATGTGGTCAAGGATTTCATGTCATTTCGCAAAATACACAAATCCTCTCCAGATTTAGCAAAAGAGAGAACATTTTAAGCCAATTGCACAGCAAATCCAGAACATGTAGAGCTATTCACATTTTTGAGCTTGGCAAGTTCATAGAGGTTTTTGGAGTATAAAATATGGTGGGTGTTGGGGACCTACTTGGAAGACGATCAATTTTTTCCAGCATGAAATATAACTACCAATTGTGATAAATCAGAGAAATTCGAACTTACAAGGTGAGATCGACAAAGATCTTCTAGGCTGGCTTGTGAACTTGGGCCTTCATTTCCAAAAAACTCGTTATTGTCAAAGCAAACACCTCCATCATCACGCTGCACAGACATCAACTAATGAGCAATCTAACATAATTGCTTATGGCCTTGGTTCCAGCTTCATGATGTGTAACGAATTAAAATAAACATATCAGTGGTTTGCTAACCTTTTCAGGTTGCAGAGGTATGTCTTCATACTCATATCGACTTTCTGGCATGTCAAAATCAGGTGGATCAAAATCAAGGCCCCCATTATCAAATTCATTGTCTTCATTGTCATCCTTCGAATCACAAAATGCATCAAAAGTTTCACGCCCTCGCCCTCCATGAACAAGTGAATGTCTCAACTGCAAATGAAAAACATCAGGCATCATTTAACACCAGCATGACTAGACTACTTAAGGAGATAATATTAAACTTGAAAAACCAACCTTTTCATATAAAGAGGGCGATTTGGATTCTTGCTGTCTCTCTGAGGCACGATGCCATGCTTCCCATACTTCAGATAGCTCTGCACTAATGGTACCATGCATTTTTGCAACAGGGAACTGTGTTGTTATGGGTATCCGTTTAGTGGAATTAATCCCCTGACTTTTGAAAGATTTCACTGCTCAGAGGCAGAAGAAAGTTAAACATGATTGAGGGCATAACAAAGAACGCCAACAAAACGAAAAAGTAAGAAAGAAACAAAAGCTTCGGCAACCTTTTTTAAAAGGTTTAACTCTCAGATTCCCAGGCTCATAGGGATTCAACGGCTTCCACGGATCATCTTCATCATCTGAATCATCAAAGTCCCCAGGATCTGAACCTCCACCATCCATTTCAAATCCATCAATGTTGTTATCAGGGATGTTCCAGGCCTGATGATCATCCCCAATATTATGATCATTAAATTCGCAGCCATGATGAACTGGAGGAGATGGATTGACATTAGCATCCTGTTTCTTTGCAGCTGACGACTTGTGGGCTCCCCCGGATCGGCTAATAGGAGATTGAAACCTCCTGCGAGATTTAGAGGTCAGAGAGCTACCTCTGCCAAAACCGTTCTGCCATTTACCAGCTTTGTCACCCTTTAAATAATCGTTAACTGCTATCGCATCGCATGGGTCTAACAGAATGAAGTCCCGGTAAAGATCATTGGTGGCTAACTGCAAACCCAAAGGAACTAATCACTATTCACTAATCCAAAGCTAAAGATTGTACATTTACTGCTCAAAAACATAAGAGAAAAAAGAAAACAGCAAAAGGTACCAGATATGACTCTAGTTCACTGCCATCACCAGTAGCATCTATGCAATCACCTTCTAGCACAACTAAATTTGCAGGAGGCTTCACAAAGTTATTTGGTTGAGCGTCTTTGCATGTGGCACTATCCAGGGAATTCTTAGCTTCAACTGCAACACAACAAATTTAAGCCAAACAGTGAGTTGTAAACCTGTAAATATTTACCTAACAAACATCCAATAACTACCTGGGATGTCATCTAAACCCCAAAAGTGATCATCTTCTCCATCAGGAGCTGCACGAGAACCAGTTTCTTCTGATCGGTCTGATATGCCCTCTGGTTGATCGGTCTGCCTGTTCAAATGTAGCACAGGTAACAATTAAAAGTACATTTGTAAGCGTACTGCTTCAGTTTATGTTTTCCAGCCATTGCAACCCAATGATACACTTGTTCAATGGTCTAAGTCCATCTTGATATTATTGTATGAAGGTCGATCACAGTAGTGGCAGCATAGAGTAGACAGAAGATCAAATTTTTTGATAGACAGGACAAGGACAGATGGATTATACGGTATCGAAAAATAGCTCTAGCATAGCTCACTATGGGTGGCATGTTATTGCCCACTAGGGCAGCTCCAGCCCTTGCCCTTTTTTTAACTCAAGTCCAAATTTTGAGTAAAAATCCCTTAAAATCCACTCCCCTCCTTGACTCAAACCAATACCAAATTGAGTTTTACCCAAATTTATACTTGCATCAAAGGAGACTCAAGTTCACAACTATGCCATTGCCATTAATGAAGCACTTACTCGAATTTGTGTGTTGGATTTGGGTTTGTCCCTTAAAATGCTTCGATTCATATGAGATGAAACTTTTACTCAAAATTTGCGCAATTGGGTACGGGCTGGAGATGCTCTAACCATCAATTATGTTACATTAATTGGCTAAAACCATGTTTCAATTAGGCATATAGAGGCTAACCGCCGATGAAATGGAGTAAATTATAAAAAAATGGGAAAGCATAAAAAACGAAAGCTTCGACACTTCTCAGCCTTTGAAGAAGCAACATTAACATTCAATAAAACCTAGAATTTTATGTCATATGCAAATGACATAATGTTTAGAAGTTACAATCCAACTATAAGGATAAGAGAACAACAATAGAGCTAAATTCAAACCTCTTCTGCGAAACGAACTCCAATGCATGTAAAACCAGCGAGTAAAGATATTCAACCTTCCGACTGTACACCTGAATTGAACCCTGAAGCAATAGAGCCGCTACACATACCCACACAAAAGCAAGCAAACAAAAAAATCAGCCTCAAATATTCATCCACAACCAAAAAGATATCTCTTTTCCCTTCCTTTTTTTTTGGTCTAATGAAGGTAGTTTTAGGCCTTACTAAGCAACTACAAATACCCAAAAAAAGGTTGGGGGGAAACACACCCAAATGTACACCAACATCTAAAATTCCTGCCAAGACGCCTTTGGCCCAATGGCATCAGGGTGCACTTAGGTGCTAAGGGTAAGGAGGTTAAGAGTTCAACTTGTCTAAGGTGCTAATCTAACTATTCTAACAATACTAACTTTCGCCAAGCAAAAACATAAAAAAACTACTAGATTTCCTTATTTTTTTGTTGTTTACTTTCTTCTAAAGAGGGTATCTGGTTTTGCCCTAATTTGACAAATTCATCAATAGAGCAGCTACAAATACCCAAGACGGTGGGAAAACACACACTCAAATATACAGCAGCTAAACAAATTTCACTTTTTATTTAATTTCTTTCTCCATCTGGTTGTGCCTTAAATTGACAAATTAAGTACATGAGTCACCAAAACCCTAGCAGTAGAAATTTAAAAAAAAAAAAGTTGCCCACCCCTTCAAATTTGCATAAACAACTAAAAACTCAATTAAACAAAATAAATCAAGCTTTTGCGCAATCCCAAAATATACGAACCCTCGGCAAAGTTAACGGAGAAGTGGGCGTTATCGTGGTCGCCGTCGATTTCGCCGGTGCAAATCTTCAAGAGGTAGTCTTCGAGGTTCTTGGCGAGATCGACGGCCCAGTTGGATTCCAAGTCACGAAGGGGTTGCACCGTGTGGAATCGCCCACCGCTGTCGCCGGCTTCTCCTCTGCCGCTGTTGCTATTCATTTTCTGTCGTCGAGGGATGCGGACCGTCCATGAGGGTTCTACTCGTGGTTCATTCCGTCTTCTAATTACAACTGAGAAACGAAAATCCCAAGAAACTATGGCCTCTGGACTCTGAGTTAGGGAACAGCTATGAAAACCCTGCAAAACGAGCAAGCGAGAGAGAGAGATTCTTCTGTTTTTTAGAGAGAGAGAGTTCAAAAGTTTTTGGTGGCCATTTTCCCGCTTATACGAGTGCAGTGGAGCTTGTTGTGAGGTTGGGCTGGAACGGTTGGATAAGCCCAAGCCCAATGGAAGGAGAGTGAGAAGGCAGGCCCATTCTTGCTACGCTACTCGGATCCAATTCGGTCCACTAACTGATTTTAACTAACTAAAACTGTAGATTTTTTTTTATTTTT
This sequence comes from Rhododendron simsii, assembly GCA_014282245.1. Classification (NCBI taxonomy): domain Eukaryota; kingdom Viridiplantae; phylum Streptophyta; class Magnoliopsida; order Ericales; family Ericaceae; genus Rhododendron; species Rhododendron simsii. The sequence continues at coordinate 742,853 of CM024954.1, read as the reverse complement.
TTTTTGATCCGCAAAACTGTAGATATTTGGAAACAACTTTTACAATCAAAATTTGCAAGGAAAACTGATTTTTCTGTATTTTTTGTCGGTCTTGATTTTCTCAGTTCACAAGTTTTCCCGTTTCGAATTATGGGAATATTTATTAAATACCGTAAAAGGCTGAAACATTCTCTAAAGGAAATAAACAAAACGACATAAACGACACTCCCATTCCAAAATGTTAAATCTATCATGAAAGGACGTGTAATTTTCTAATTAAAAAATAGTATGCTTCTGTAGTTTTGTGTGTAATTTTTTGATATTCTCTTAATGCCAATTTAAGAATCTCAATTAGTTCTTAAATTTAGTGTGAAGAAATTCTCATTTTTTTATCTGAAATTTATACGTCTTTTCATAGTACTGGAGTATCATTTTAATGGGTTTGGCTCAAATTCCTAATTTCTTACCTGCGAATTTCGAATGGAATGCTTGGGTAATTGTTTTTGGTGGAAGGTTTCATGCATGATTTAGTAGGTTTGTCTTTTTCATGTACGGGATCTCTATTTGGTTTGAATTTTAAAGGAAGTTTTTTAAAGTAAAGTAATGAGCAGAGCCGTAGAGAGTGATTGATAGAGAAAATTTATTGCGGACTATGCACAGGGTTTTAAGACCCAAAATAACAAGCAAAGGAGTAGCAATTATCAAGTTCCTGGACACTTCTCCTATGCTTTATTTTATACCCAAGTGTTCTTGCAATTGGGGCTGTGTGAGTGTGTAACAAATATGGCAGTTTTATATCGAAGCTAGCTACGTGAGTGCAAGTGTCAAGCCTTGTGCATGGTGTGGGAGAGTATATCCTTATATGAGTGAGTGTATAAGGGTTGGATGCGGTGGCTTTATTCTCCTAGTGAAAAAAACTGGATCCTTTCTGTGGAGTAGACGTGTTATTGTCAAACAACGTAACTCTTGCCTCTCTGATATCTCTACTTTAATTTTCAATTGTTCTTCATTTGAATCTCAGTAGTTAGGTGATTCTGCATTGAATCGCAACATATTTCGCGACGAAAAGACTACTATTTTGCGATATGTTTCAGTGTTCTAGCGGACCGCACTCTCAATCTCTGATAGGGAGAGTTCCATTGCTCTACTGAACAATCTTAAAAATTAGAATTTTGCCTTATAAATTTATCACCGTATCAATTCATTCATTAATTTTTTTCATTCACACATTACAATAACAATGCAGTAAATTCACTGAAATGGAAAAAAAAAAAACTTTAAATATGACGTGCGAGATATAGAAACAGGGAGGCTGAAAAATAACCCAATTAATTAATGAATGGAATGACCATAAATTGATTAATAAATTCCCTTTCCAGTTTCCAATATATAATTCCCTTTTCCAGTTTCCAATATATATATTGTCACAATGAACTAGCACTGATTACATGTTCTTCCATCTCCCACTCCACAACCAAATCAAACATTCATCATGCCGGCGGCGTACGGAACCCCCGTCGCCGGAATCCAAGTATTGCCGTCGATGAATTTGGCGGCGGTGAACATCTCGGCGTCCTTGGTAGCAATCTTCTTAATGCCAGGCCACTTCACCCTGTTAGTCTGAACGGCACCAGGCCCTCTGTTGTCGACCTCGGCGTACCATAGCGTGTTGAGATTGACATCGCCCATCCACTCGGCCCATCCGGCCGGGTCGATCACGCTGTCGATTTGGGACTGCATGACCACCGTCCTTGAGAAGTTTTTCCATGGCCGTCCGAGGTACGACTTGAATTGCGATTGGACGGCGATGTATTCTGGTGCAGCTGTGATGGTGCAGTTCTGGAGCACGATTCCTGTTGGCAATTTAAATAGATAAACTTACAAATTTCTTGTTCCTTTAATTTCGTTATTATTTTTTTATTCCTCTTGATTCCAATCAGATTCGCGAAATTGATTCATCTCGTCGAGACAAATGAAAAAAAACAAAGGAAAGAGAGATCGAGTTTTGAACAATACCTGTAGTCCCACGCTTGTCGGTTCTTCCCTGGGCAGTGACCATGCAGCTCTGGTTGTCGAGTGGCTTCCTGATCACCATCTTGCAGTTCTGGAAGACCACGGCGGCGTCGCCGAAGATGAAGTCGACGGTGCCGGAGATGGTGCAGTCGCGGTAGAACTGCCGGTGGGCGTGGGCATAGAGGGTGTCTTGGTAGGCATCGATTTGGCAGTTGTAAATGACTGCCCGGTCGGACGCTACGCGGAGTGCCACGGCCTGGTGCTTCTCTCCTCCTGCGCTGTTCTCAAACCCAATGTCCTTGGCCATGAAATGATTTCCATCAACCGCTGCATATCCATTGAAATAACAAGACTATCATCAGTATTGGCATTGAACAACACAACCTCTTTGATAAATGATAGTAGTATTTATATGATAGTAACTTACTAATTACTTAGTATACGATCCAATTACTAGGGGCTATTCACCCTCCCGAGGCCTGATTAAAGTCGGGGCATAATCTCAAATGAAGAAACCCAGCACAAGAATTTATAGCATGCGGATGAGAGCGGAACTTCATAGCATAGAATCTTTTAATCTATAATTGAGAGGTGACAACCACAACGCAAAGTTTTCAATGTTGCCATATTGAATCGCCGTTGACAAATATGTGACTATGACATTCTTAAAAAATTTTGGCATTTTGATGGATGATAATACGACTATGACTTGTCATAGAAATATAACTAAGATAGAGAACTTGTCATAAAAATTTGGATGCATGATATTTTGATGGGTGCAATTTGATAATAATCGTACAAATTCTCTAACTCGAGATATTCTGGTCAGCTTATACGCACGTTTACTAATTTCTACCACAATATTGGAGTATCACTTTGACGTTTGTTTATCAATTTGCCCCGATCAATGTTACAGTGACCATCTTTGAGTACCATATTTTGGATACCATATGACGTGTTACCAAGATATTGGTACAATGTATTCTACTGCATGACAAATAAAACATATTTCACCAATACAATGGTAACCCATCTCATGATGCTCATAGATAGTCACCAAAGTATTATCGATTTGCTCCTTTGTATACTCCTATATGATAACAAGCAAAGAAGTGAAAACTTACAAAAAGTTGCAGTCTTGTAGGTATTGTATCCACCAACATAGCTCCGACTTCCGGTGATCGTCGTCTTTGTGGGTCCATCTCCGATCAAATAAAGATTCTTCATAGACTTAGTGATATTCACGTTCTCCTTATAAACACCAGCCTTGACATATATCACAAATGTACTGTTATTCCCCTTTAGAGGAATGTCTTTTAATGCTTCATTTATAGTCTTGTATTTCCCAGACCCATCTTGAGCCACCACCACATTCGGCTTCACCGCCGCCAAGCTCACCTGAAGCAGCTCCCGCCGTCCAGCACTCAACCACGTCGGGAACCCGCCGGAGATTTCATCCGACAGGAGTTTCCGGCTGCCAGTGGGGCTATGGACATTGTAGGACGAGAGGGCTTTTGAGAACTCGGTGATGATGGCGAGGCCATTGCTGGTGAGCTCGCCGGAGAGTTTTAGGTACTTCTTCATCTGCTCGCCGGTGTTGCCGGTGGTGTTTTCGAAGCCGTCGAGGCAGGTTTGTTGGTAGGTGATGGCACCGGACAGCCAGGTTTTGAGGTCGGTCACGTAGTCATTGACTCTGGTGACGTCGAAGGATTCGAACGCGTCGAAGGACTTTTGGAGGTCGTCGATGGAGAATTCCAGCAACTCCCGGCAGTTTTCCAGGGCGTCTTGGATTCTTGGGTCCTTGTCAGTCTGTGCCTGTTGAAGAATAAATAGCATATTTTCATAAATAATTTCTTGAAAAGAAAAAGAAAAAAAATACTCAAAAACTTTATTTAGAAATTGCATGCCTGCATGCATGGCATCATCACGTGGAATTTTCGCTATTAATTTTGATTATCTTAAATAAAACTTCACCAATACAATGCGACAGGAATATTTGTGGAATCATTAGCTACTTCGGCCTATTGAATTAAACACAAATAAAATTTCACATTATTGTGCAAGAAATTCTATTTGAAAAAACAAAACTTGCTCATAAACTCATCTAGAAGCATGTGGATTGGTGTTGGGTATGAAGAAATCATTATTTAAAGGCCACATGCAAAAATTTTTGTACACGCATAATCTCCCTAAGGTAGTCATAGAGAGAGTCATAATTTTCCAACATGAAAAATTTATACGAAGTTAGTGGATAGACTCGAGATTAAACCATTAAAATTGACGCAAGAAAGATAGAACATTGTATGATGCATACCGTGATGGACACGCGAGGTGGGCTTTACGGTATGCACCATGAGTATTAGATCTTAATGGTACTGTCGCATCATTCTTGTTAGGATTCTGTATGCGAATTTTGGAAAGTAAATTTATTTTCGTAGAATAGCATTACCTGTTTAAGGAAGCTAGAATTCCTGATGGCTTCACCAAGATGTTTCACGGTGACATTGAAAGCCAACTGGATAAGCTGTTTGGGGTCGGAGGTGTTTCCGGCCGGGCCGGAGAGGGCATTCACACAAGTTTCCTTGTAATCCGTGGGTTGGCAGAGTTGTTGCACGGCCTTTGACGAGGTGGAGACCTGGCCACCGCTGGCCGTAGATCCCGCTGAGCCCTTGCTGCTCTTCCAGAATAGTACACCCACCGTCGCTGCCATTGCCACCAACAAGATGCAGCAAACGGCGATGATCGGGGTTTTGGTCTTATTCTTCTTCTCCATGTTTTGTTTGGGAACGAATTAGTCTAACTTCTAGAGAGAAAAAAGAGAGAAAAAGGAAAAGGAAAATAAGATTTTGATAGGGGAAACAGAGCACTTGGGGCCTTATTATTTGGGGTTTTTCTTGAAACAGGGTCTGTGTTTTTGCCCCTGGGGCTCTGGTTTGGGAGATTTGGGACAATGGGGGTGTATATATATAAGTATCTGTGCCTGTAATTTAGGGGCAGGACAGAGATATGATCGGATGATTAGGGAAAGTACAGGTAATACCGTTGGTGAATGTGAGGCTTGGGATGGAACATGGCTGGATTTCCAAAATTGGATGGGTCCTAAACTGGACATGGTCAAAGCAACAAGACTTGGTTTTTGCGGTCAAGATTTTGTGAAGTTCGTTTTACCATAATGAGCTCACCAAGGATCTCACACCTCGATTTCGATTGTACGAGGAGGAGCTGTAATGATTAGTTCGAAACGTGGACAAGTTGATCCGAAAGAACCTTAGATTTCCCGAAAAGGATCTTACCTTGAGGATTTGAACTTATCAAATGACTTTGTTTTGAAAATACACTTAAACTATCAAAATGATGTGTTAAATGTCAAAGGGAAGTAAAATAAGTGTCAATTGGGGGGATCCGGGGTGCTGTTGTGCACCCCTGTGTAGTGCGCGTGTAGGGCGACACACAACTGTCGATCTCATTAATCAACGGTCCACATCAAAAATCAATTATAACCGGTAATAATTGATTCTTACTGGTCATAATTAAAAATCATAGCTCAATCATCTATTATCAAGAACAATGGCCCGTGTGCGCCCTACAGAGTGCCTTGCTGGGCCTTGCACTACAGGATTTTCCAATCCCATTTGGGGATGAGATCGAGGTTCAGAATGAAGAATGGTTGGATTTGGCAATTTCGGAAGTGTCCTAAACTTGATTGAGTCGATGGAAATAAAAAGGTATTACATGCATATCTTGGAGCTCATTCAAGCAGGGATTTGAATTTCCATTCAAAGTGAGGAAAAAATCAGCTTGATTTTGGCAAATAAACATGCCATATATGAAATCAATTGGGACTAATTAAGGACTTGTTTGATAATCTAAATTCAGCACTTAATACTGAATCAATTAAGTAATAAGTGATTCTGTAGGTTTGATAACCACATTTCATATTACTTAACAAATTAAGTACTACTTAAAATATAGGCTAAAAAGTTGAAAAAAATTAAGTAGTTTTGCGCTATTTAATTCTGGCTGAATTTTTGTGTACTTACATTTAACCGTCATACCACCACCACAACCACTTCCACCAATACCTCCACCACTCCACCACCACTACCACCTCCACCACTCCACCACCACCACCTCCACTACCACCACTCCTCCTCCACCACATCACCACCACTCCCTCCACTACCACCACCACCACCACATCACCACCACCAACTCCTCCACCACCACTTCCTCTACTACCACCACCACCACCACCACATCACCACCACCAACTCCACCACTCCACCACCACCACAACTCCACCTCAACCACCACCACTACGATCACTACACCACCACCACCACCGCTCCTACCACCACCACCTCCACCACTCCCCCACCATCACCACCGCCGCCACTCCCCCACCACTACCATCACTACACCACCACCACCACTCCACCACCACCATCACCACTTCCTCCACTACCACCACCACCACCACCACCACATCACCACCACCACCACTCCACCACTACCATCATTACACCACCACACACCACTGCTCCTACCACCACCTCCACCACTCCACCACCAGCATCAACCATCACCACCACCGCCACTCCATCACCACTACCATCACTACACCACCACCACCACCACCACTATCATCACTACACCACCACCACCACTACCAATACTCCTACTACCTCCACCACTCCCCCACCACCATTACCAAAAGTATATTATGACAATTAGTAAATTAAGATAGAATTGAAACAAAATTAATTCATCATTTTTTTAATTCAGTACTTAATATATTTATCAAACAGCTTTTCAGCTTAAAAATTTTAGCATTCAGTTTCCAGTACTTAATTTTTCAGCTTTCAGTTTCAGTTTTCGGTTTTATCAAACAGCCCCTAAGTTTATTAGGACTCTTGCATATGACTATCGAAAATTTCTACGTAAGCATTCTTTTCTTTATATTTGTTGGGATTACTTCTGCCCCTAACGGGCCTTGTAGTTGAGAACCCCTCAACCCAACCCAATCCAATGGGGATAGTAGTTGGGCAGAGCTTATAGTTAACAGGCCTTGTAGGCGTTCTTTCGCAAGTCCTAACTGTCTTTCGGTTCCGTTATGAATTTGTCCCAGTAGTGTTTGGAATATAATTTGTGCACCTTTTATAGCATACCACACTTGATGAATCTTCCTTGTCGATCGTACACTATAACAAGCCAAAGCTAAACAACTTGTCCTGCGACAAACTTCATGTGTTTTTCGAGATTGCTTGCACACGTTTGGATTTGACGACTGCTAAAATTTTGATGCCGGATGAGGCAAAAAAAAAAAAAGAAGTAATTTCTTTCAAAATCTACCTCGATCGATATGTGTTTAATCATGCCAGATCGCTCAGAAAGAAAACATGAGCTTCATATAAAAAATACATCTCAGACTTTTCATTTAACCTTTCCTTTTCCTTGTTTGGTTCTTTCAAACTTGCAATTCGACCCCTACATATTCAATTAATTGCGATAATGAATCGCAATATTTTTTCTTTTCTTCTTAGTTTGTCACTCGACCTTCCGTTGATCTATTCGGCTTTTATGAGGTGGACAGAACTTTAGGATAGGGCGCATGTAAAGATTTGCTAAAATTAAGTATGATTAAAAATAAAGAATTCATATCCGAAAATACATTCACTTTTAGATATTAAAAACACGCCATCAAATGTGTACGAAAAAAAAAAAATGTGTACGAAATAGAATGTCGCAACTGAAACTTGGCGAAATGAGTCTCATTAGCGGCGAGAGACTAGAGTCTAAGTACCAAATGTAGAGGAGCTAAGAGATATAAAAGTTGCAGAGGTTATAAATAATTAGTGTAATTATTACCCTTTTGTTTTTTAAATCTTCGCGACCCCTGCGCTTCTTTCAAAAGAGGTTTGGGCCGTTTGGAATAGCCTTACTGTTCTACCAGATCGAAAATTAAAAAGGAAAACAAATAGTAAAGTTTTTCATACAAGGATTTGTTTAGCTAGGGGCCGTTTGGTAACCTTTTTGTTTTTAGTTTTTGGTTTTTGTTTTAACATTTTTGAAAATTAATGACGAAAACTTGTTTGGTGACAAGTTTCTACTCTCTTTTTTTTGTCATAATTTTTGTAGAGTTTTTGTAAACTATGAAACTACAAAAATTCCCCAGTTTTTTTTTAAGAAACACAATATTCCCAAACATATTTCTTGTTTTTGTTTTTAAGAAATATAAATCTGTTTGTACTTCTAGTTTCTTAAAAATGAAAAACTGTAAAATGGGTCACACATGCAAGTGTGTGTTAGACATTGCTAACTTAAGAGTGTGTTATAGCATCCACAATAAGTTTGATATATTCGTGTGTTAAAATGTGTATTACGATAAAGATAGGTCCCACAAGTGTGTATTAGGAGTAGTGAACAATTTATATTTTATCGTTGATGTTTGTATTTATAGAGATGCAACCCACTTATTATTTGCTAGCTTCTTTGTCAAATTTGGCACACATACTAGCACACATACTACTAGATTTAACACACTTTAGCACACAAATTAATACAAGCATTGTGGTACAAAAAATATATTTTTGTTTGTTAAGTCTTAACACACACAATTAAAACACTAATTACTAAACCCAATTTTTTTTATGGGCAAAAACATTTTTATTAAGGGGGAAAAGGGAAGGAGATTCCAACCAAAAGTTGGAGGGAAAATGAGGGCCTATGACATGTTTTGATAATTGCCAAGGACATTTTCAGTATTAGCAAATGTTCTCACCATGTTCTTGACGTGTATTAAATATCAAAATATGTTCTGGGCCGTCATTTTCCAAAAATTGGAACTACATCCAGTTGAGACAAAGCCCAATACAGCTATGGGCCTAAAAACCAAATAATACAATAAAACACATAAAGAAAAGGCCTAAAAAGCCCTAATCAATACAATGAAGCCCAGTCCAAAATAATTACCCAAAACCTAACCCTAGCCTTTTGAACATCGTCAATCTTAGCCGTAGATTACCAACCCCCGATCAGAATAAAATACCGCCACCACCATCACAACCACGCCACCCACAGGACAGGCCACACCAATGATGGAGCAACACGGACCCAGCAACACCGTTTTGCCGCGGACTTAATCCTGTCGTTAAACGAATACCGAGCCACCCAGCAGTAGGACTCGTAGGGAGCCACGCCAACTTACTAAACCCATTGTGAATTCTCGAAGACCACCACATAATTTTTTTCCTCAACTTGCTTAATTGATTGTCCATGATTCTAATGATGATATCCAAAAGCAATAGTCCTATCATTTGATTGCTCTTGATGTCGTAGTTTGTTAACGGACGGAGTGAATAAAATTGCATGGACTCTCTCTCTCTCTCTCTCTCTCTCTCTCCATTGATCCTAACAAGGCGTCGGTCCAACAAAAAATCACGTTCTTTTTTCATTTTTGAGGTAAATAAAGAAGCACATTCTTGGTCATTCACCGAAAATATATATAGTAGTACTAAAGAATGACGGGTGAAATAGGAAGCAATCGATCTCTCCATTTTAAGACACCACCCTAGAGCATAGGTTAAAGGGAAAAAAAAAAAACAAGATAGCTCAATTAGGTAATTTAAGAGCATTTTTTATGTAAGGTCCAGTAAGGAAGCTAGGGTGTACATGGTCCGGATTGGTCCGGTTCTCTAGAAAATCAGTAACCGGACCATTTCAAACGGTTCTAGAAAATTGAGAACCAGAACTTAACCAATATATGCATGGAACCTAACCAGAACCAAACCGCAAGATCGGTCTGATTTTGGTTAGGTTCCGGTTCTATCCAAATATGAACTCATAAAATTAAAGAAATAGAAAGATAATCTTCTAGAATAGGAAAGGAAGGAAGAAAATAAAAGCTTTCCTAATAAATGAAATTTCATCTCTAAATAAATTAAGTTTAGCAAGACAAAGATTAACCTACCAAATTCAAATACATGTTTAGTTACACACATATGTATATTTATCTTAATTTTAAACGGTCCGGTTCGGTTGTAACCACGGTTCATTAATTGAGAACCAATAACCGAACCAAAATTAACGGTTCTTATTTTTTTGGAACCATAACTTGACCGTAGAACCGCAGAACTGGACCAAATAAAACGGTTCGGTCCGGATCGGACCGGTTTTACAGTTCGGGCTATTTTTTTGAACACCCCTAAAGGAAGCATATGAAAATTAACAAAAATAAACAAGAGAACAAAACTCACAGTGTAGAGCAAATTCTCTGCTTCTCTTATTATTCAAACTCAGCCAAATTGTCCTAAGGTTTAGACCCTAAACATACTAGGCAATGAAATAACCAAAGGTAATACTTGCCAACCAAGCCTAAACTAAGGAAATTACCTAATGGGAAAGAGATCAACAAAACAGAAAGATGTATCTCACAAATATTTACGTACCAAATACAAAAGATATGTCCTAGACGTACGTAAATAATAAAAGGAAACTAAATAAACTAAGTCAGGAAACTAAAAACAATAGAATACTTATTTCTAAAATTTCAAGACTATTTTTAAAACTTAAAAATATGTGTGTTGCTAATACCAAAACTGTTTTTATTTGTGCCAAAATTGCACATGGTACAAAGGTATCATGCACTAAAATTTCGGCACGAACCAAAATACGTAGTTTTGGTTAATAAAGAAGTGCAATATTGTTGATCATTCACCAAAAATGTTTACGGAAAAAACGACTGAATGAAATAGGAAATTAAGTAGTCTTTTCATTTTAAGACACCACCCCATAAATCTAGCTTAAGAAAAAGAACAAAAAATAAAATAAAATAGGACAGCTCAATTAAGGCAGAGGTCAATTAAGTCAACAAAAAAAAAAAAACAGTCAAACAAAATTCTCCGATTAATCACAGCAATCATTTTGGTCAAAAAAAAAAAAAAACAGAGCAACGCATTTTTTGCATTAGTGGTGGGAATTAAATTTGTGTTTTCAACTTAAAACCAGGAATAAAGAAAGGTGCATATAAAAGAGAGAGTATCTCCAACCCTCCAAAAAAACAGAAAAAATCAACACCTCTCTTTCTCTTTCTCTTTATAACTACTACTTCCAAACACAAAACATTTGCAGCCCATTTTTTAGGGCTTGCGGTTATCAAGAATTTTCGCAATGGCCTGCAGCATGGGGAGAAGAGCTAGCTCAATCGGGCTTTTGATTGTGTTGTGTTTAGCTCTGGTCTCTTGCGGGGCCAATGCTAGGGGTGGCCGCGGTGGTCGTGGTCGTGGTGGCGGCGGCGGGGGCAGAGGCGCTCCTAACGTGGTCTTGGGGAAAGAGTTTAACGTCTTGCAATTTGGTGCCAAGCCCGGAGGAAAAGCGGATAGCACTGAGGTGATCATAATAATCGTGTTCTTACTTATAACCCGGTATCTGACTCAAGGAACCGATTAATCTGAGACAAAAGTCGCCACACATTGTATTTTGATCATTGCATTTCTATAATGACCAGTACCAATAGAGACATATATGCATTATTTTCAATTTTTGGTCGTTGCGCATTATTTTCATTTACCGATTTTTAATATTATTGGTGGGTTGAATTTCTTTTATTTTGCAGGGTTTCATGCAGGCATGGATAGCAGCATGTTCCTTCCCGAGCGCTGCTCGCGTGGTTATCCCCCCAGGGGTTTTCAAAGTGTCCGAAATCATATTTAGTGGCCCATGCAAAAGCCCGACTCCCATTGTGGTACAAGTTATGGGGACCGTAAGAGCGGACTCGGACCTTTCTAATTACCCCGATAAGGGATGGATAACGGTCACCCGCGTCAACGGAATCATGATCCTCGGCGGAGGGACTCTCGATGCCCAAGGCGCGAACGTGTGGAAGTACAACGATTGCAAAAGGAATGCCGACTGCGTCCATCTCCCTGCCGTAAGCAAGCTAGCAATTCTAATATGTACATAGCTTCTATTTATTACAATGTGAGATTTGTATTGACAGAGTTTTATTTGTTGGTTTTTCCATGCACAGACTCTGTATCTGGTAAATGTCCAGAATGCCCGCATCCAGTGGCTCCATTTGGTTAACAGCATGGGATTTCACATGCATGTATCAGAGTGCCAAGACGTTAGGGTGAATCATGTTGACATTACTGCCCCTGCGGAGAGCCCGAACACCGACGGGATCCACGTTAGCAGATCCCAAATTGTCAAGATTGGAACAACCAATATCGCCACCGGCGATGACTGCGTCTCTGTAGGGCAAGGAGCCATGAATGTCACCGTGAAGAAAGTTACATGTGGCCCTGGACACGGCTTTAGGTATATACTTCTTCAATCAAAATAATATCCCACTCCGTCCCAGATTGCCCGTCCCTAAGAAATATACAAGATTGCATTCTAAACATTTTCAACTTGGGTAAAAATAAGTTATTGTAAAATTAATCGTGATGTTTACAGTGTGGGAAGCCTTGGGAAGTTGCCTAACGAATTGGACGTGAGAGGAGTCATAGTCAGGAACTGCACCTTAACGGGCACAACCAACGGCGTCAGGATCAAAACATTTCCGGCGTCAGATCCGAGCAGAGCTTCAGGAATCGTGTTCGGCAATATTGTCATGAACAATGTTGTGAATCCCGTCGTCATCGATCAATCTTACGGTGGCAGACCCACCGACCAGGTCAGTTTGAAATTTACACTAAACGATCTAATTATCGAACTCAATAAGTTACGATGGGTCATTTTCAATTTGAATCTAGAAAAAGTTGTGTCAAATGTACTTTTTCATAACTTTAGATTATGATACCTCAAATTTTGTGTCATTACAGTACAAGTCTAAGTACAATTGGTTAATTGCCAAATCTACTTATCGAGCCGAGTAAGCTACGACGGGTCACCTTCAATTTTAACGATCGATGTTGTTATGTGCAGCCTTCTCGTGTGAAGATCAGCGATGTTACATACCAAGACATAAGGGGAACAACAACCTCACCAGTTGCAGTCAACCTCATGTGCAGCAAATTGGCTCCTTGTCAAAACCTGAAATTTATCAACATCAAGTTGAGGTCCACGGCAGGGATGATCAGCTCTGCATGCACGAACGCCCAAGTCGGATACACTGGAATACAAAATCCACCACCTTGCAAGAGATGAGATTCTTGATTGATTGATTGATCGAGGAGATTACATTCGTACAAACAAGAAGATTTGTAGATTAGCGGGGGATCGATATTTCGGATTTGGAGTACTGTTAAATTTCTAGTTATGTTTGCGCGTTTTTTTTTGTTTTTTGGTTTCATTTGGAATGCACAAGTTTCGTGAATAATGTTATGATCAATGTTTATATATCGAAGAGACGTTTTATGAAGAGGTATTCGGTTTATTTCAGATTAGAGACTGACAAGACAGACCAAGCCCATTCTTGTTTTCTTCAAAAGCCAAATTAGAATGAACCGGTTATCTGTATAAAGTTATCAACCGTACCAAACCAAACTACCACCTATTGGGTCTGGTTTTCACTTATGGGTCAATTTAACCGGTTGTTTTAACCCCTTGCGGTGAATCAAGTAAAAGAATAAAGAAGCAACATCAGATTTTGAACTCTCTCTTCTACTTAACCAAGTGAAAATCAAATGTACTCTCACAATTTTAAAACAGATGTTATATCACAATGTCGCGACCTCCAACTTAGAGCCAAAAATAAAATAAAAACTTATGGGATTTCCTATTCTTTGTTCTTCGTCACTTTCACCTAATGCCCAAATTGACTACAGATTCTCAGTTACGTATAAATGTTCTCATCTCATTTTACGATGGACGCGGAGAGTTTCCAATCGTGAGTCATGCTCTAGTCTATAACCACAATGTACAGTATTGTTCCATAATGGGGCAGTTTGTTCCCATATTTTGCTATTTGTCCAGATCCATACATCATTGCTGCTCGCCAAGATGATAACTAGGGAAACCATCAACTCCGAAGAACTCAACCTGGAACCTCTTCTCACAGGTTACATCCCTTGGCAGCACAAAAATGTCTACTCATACAAAGGTATATCATGTTTTCGCATAATGTCAGGGGGGAAATCCGCTTGGTGTAGAAATACACCCTCTGAGATCAACAACAGATGCACGTCGCCTGAACCCTAATGCCTGCAAAACAAGACACCGCGAGCACAACTTTGTCTCCACTCACTAACAAGATCCCCTAATTCACGTATGTAAATTAAGAGCCAGAGACAACGTACATTTTCCTTAGGTTTTACCTAGCTCGAATCATGGGAACAGTTTTTCTTTTTTATATTTTCTAGAAATCCACCATTTCAATGCAAGTTGTTTGGGCAAAACATTTTTGGGGTTGAACACAAAAATAATTAGGGGTTAGGGGGAGGAATGTAACCAAATTGTTACGCCCAATTAATGAACACAATGGGGTCTGATACCATATTGAATTTTTTGGGGGCAGCAAAAGCAAACTACAAAAGAAAGAAAACAAGATGTTTTTGTGATAACATGTGACGAGTAATAGCGATGAGCAAAAATCCTGTCTTTCATGCTCGTTCAAAACACATAGAGCTTCACTATCATTTCTTTCGTGATCTGATCAACAATAAAGAAATTGTCATGGAGTTTATCAACACCAATGACTAGCCAACCTATATTCTCACCACAGCAGTGACTTCGGAGAAGCTTGATAAATTCAAGACCCAATTGAAAATTACAAATTAAGGAGTGTTAGAAGTTAATTTGTAATTTTCTAAAAGGAAGTTTGAAGAGTCTAGTAGATTTGTCTATAAATTTTTAATGTTAATTTAGTCCTATCTAGAAGTCAGAAGGTCAAGAGTTAGTCTTATATATCAAGAAGTTGGAAGGTCAAGAGTCAGTCTTATCTAGTTTTACCTTAAGCATAAATAGAGGTCCTGATATAATCTTTTTGGCAAGTACCCAAGAATAAAATTTCAAAAAATACTTCTCTTTGCTGCACCAAAATACAATTAAATCTTGGGCTAATCCATCCATAGCTTTCGTTGCGCCAACAAAGAAGACTTAGTCACATAATCCTTGAAAATGTCCAGTGCTCCCACTCTCAATCTTCGCTCTTACAAATTTTAGTAAGTTGAGATGTGTTTTAAAGACTCTTTCGCACGATGACATAGGGCCAATGGGAACAATAAGGAATGGGATGGGGACGGTAAATCTGACTCCGCCCCATTGCCATCCCTATGGCCAAAGCCATCTCTTTGAGAAACTTACGAACTTGGATTACAAAAGAGACAAAATTAAACAAGCAATTCAAACATGTGCCAAGACAACTCGTCTTACATTTAGTGGTTTATCCTCAATGCTCATGGCAGAAGATTTGTATATGGATAATGAGCAAGTTGATTCCTCTACTATTCTCCTTACTCATCATAATGGTACATATGAGTCTCAAAATCCTGTTAATCAAGCTTCTAGTTCTTCCATGCCTCCTATGATTCAACCATGCAACTAGTACTCAAGTGAAAGCATTTCATGTCTTTGTTACTAACCAGTTTCCTCATTCTATTAAAACCTTAAGGTCTGATAGAGGGGAGAGTTTCTGAATAAAGTCATGACATATTTCTTTTCCCAGTTTGGAATTAGTCATGAAACATGTCCGTATATACCCCATAGAAAAATGGCTTGGTTGAAAGAAAGCATGGCCATATTGTTGAAACAGCTATTGCTTTACTTCAACAAGCCAATCTTCCTGCTGTTATTTTTGCGCTGGAAGCTATTACGACTGCAGTCTATCTTCTTAATTGTTTACCTCATTTTTTCTCTTCAGTTCACATCTTAATTGAATCATCCCTCTAAAAGGGGCTAGTGAGAACACGTTAAGCTTTCAAGATTTTGATCAGGTCTCATATAACTATCAATCTCTCACATATTTTTTTGAACAGCATCAGTCTCTCACAGCCTCCTCAGCATCTTCAACCAAACCCACTCGGGAGAATAGCAACTCCAAGCTCTCTTGATTGAACGTCCTCAGCCAGTCGGTCTTCTCCTTGATTTGAGCCAGCTTCTTCTTGAATTCCTCCTTGGCTAGTTCTTCCTCGCTATTAGACCAGGTGTCAGCAGTGAAAACCTCAAAATAAGGCAGCCAGGCATGAGTTTTTAGATCCCAAAACGGCTCGACTTGTCCCAAATAAGCGTGGCCTCCTCCTTCACGTACAAAATAACTATCAGCGTTACCTTAAAGGGTTCGGAGCTTTCCCTTAACTTTCTTTTTCTTGACATCATTGGCAGAGGGAACATACCCCGAACCAAAGCTGTGATTGTTGAAAGGAAAGTTTGGGTCGCCGCTTTGAATTGCTCTTGGCCTCAAAGATTTTCACTTGGCCGCTCAAAATTGCACTTGGCCGCATAGAATTGGTTGTGGCCGCGCAAAATTGCACTTGGCCATGAATAATTGCTCCTGGCCGTGAAGAATAAGTGCAATTCAACGCGGCCAAGAGTAATTCGGAGCGGCTAAATGCAATTCAATGCGGCCAAGTGCAATTCGATGCGGCTAGACTTTTATAAAGTAGCACCTCACTTGGCCGCGCATAATTGCACTTGGCCGCATATAATTGCTCGTGGCCGCGCAAAATTGCACTTGGGCGTGAATAATTGCTTCTGGCCGCGAAGAATAAGTGCAATTCGACTCGGCCAAGAGTAATTCGGAGCGGCCAAATGCAATTAAATGCGGCCAAGTGTAATTCAATGCGGCCAGACTTTATAAAGTAGCAGCTGACTATATGTTACTTAAACCATTTGGTGGTTGTTATTTTCCTTGGCAACGGCCTTACTCCTCCAATAAGTTTGAACCTAGGTCTACTCAATGCATTTATCTGCGCTATTGCACAAGTACTAAGGGGTATAGGAGCTTAGATCCTCTTACGAACAGAGTTAATGTTTCAAGGCATGATTTTCCCTATTCCACGATTGTTTCTTTTTCACAACCTGTCCCTTCCTCTTCTCCTCCTTCTATCCCTCAGTTTGTTGTTCCTCCTTCAGTTATGTTTCCTTGTCCTGTTACTACACCGCTAGCTGGCCCTAGTCCTGCTATTTTTCCTTCCCCTACCTCTGCACCATATTTTCTGGTCCTATAACCAAACCTGTTAGTTTCATCTTCTTCTCTTCCTAATTCAGTGATTCATTCTCCTTTGTTACCTCAGTTGTCTTCTCCTACTGTTTCCTCACCACCTTCTGTATCCATTCCTTTCTCTTTACTTGTTCAGGCACCTCCAACTACAGAACCTAATTTTTTTCAAGAAGCTATGCATTTTCCTGAATGGAGACAGGCCATGTCCAGCAACAGAATCCAATGATCGTGCACAAATAGTGTAACTAACTGTAGTTTAGTTAACACAGCTTGTATTTTGGTTGACAGTTAGTTAGGTGGTCACGTGTAGTTTAGTTAAGCTTGATGAGTTAGCACTTTCCACTTTGCCTTTCCTGTTATGTATTCAGTCTGTATAAGTACTCAGTTGTATATTTTTCATTCAATCATTCAAGATCAATTGAGATGAATTAGTTCAATTTCAGTAAAGTTTTTATAAAACTGAGAATAGTAGTAGTTTTTTAGGTTCGAATGATTCAAGAGCTGAACCTTTCCACGTTCACGCATCAAGTCCAAAGTTGTTAGGAGCATAGTTATTCCCTATTGGAACTAGAGATTGAAAATTTTCAGAATGAGAAAGAGAAAATGAGCATCAAGCTCAGGTATGAGCTTGGAAAAGGTTCAGATCTTAATGTTGGAAACCAACTTACCCAGTAGAATGCAGAGACCTCGGGTGTGTTTGTTGCCATGATCCGGTTTATGAAGGACTCCGCCTGAAGACTCTCATTTCAATTTCAATTTGAGTGGCTCCAAACCTAGTAAAGGCGACCCTCTCATTTCAATTTCAAATTGAGTGGCTCTGTTGTCATATCTCCATTTGATAAACTCCATTTACTTTTTGTTGTCTTCTCTGTTGTTTTTCAACATCTGCAATTGTATGAGATGGTTTGCTCCTAAAGATTTTCTAACTATTGTTAGCTTCAAGATAATGAAGTTGAATTTTCTGACTGTTGTATGAGATGGTTTGCTCTTAAAGACTTTCTGACTGTTATTGTCGTATGAGATGTTGAGTGCCAGATCTTGAAACAGAGATATCAATCAGAGAATAAGAGGATTGGTCGTGCTTTCGTCTTGCTCATTTAAAAGTAGACATATTATCCAATATAAAAACTGAAAAATAGTTTCTAATCGATTGTCCAGTGATTTGGGGTTCACCTGGGACTGTCCTTCGTATTAACATTTCCAGTTGATTTTGTTCGTTCTCTTGTAAGTTCATTAAGATTAGAATTCACTCATCAATGACATGACCGAATTATCATTTAGCATAATAGGTGTTTTTGTTTATGTCTGTGAATGATCTGATTAAGGCTCAATACATTTCAAATGTAGGTTTTTACCGCATTTTTCTAAATGATCCAAGATGCCTACCGTCGCCAAAGTTTTACGACTAAATCCAATTCCAACTTGGAGCTGAAATTCTAAAACTAGGCTATTTTCTATTACTACTAAAAGCATCAGGAGTTTTAGAGTATCTTTATAATCCCTGGGATGTAGAGCGTTCGGTAACCTAATGCTTTACCCTTACTTAATTTCTCTTTTAGTATCAATGGTAAAGTAGCCATTGTGGCGAATCGACTTCATTTTAATTTTCTGTTGAGCGGGCACGCACAACTCACCAATGACAGGATCCCAACTATGTTTAGATGAAAAATACCTTCAGACTCCTCTTGTAAAAGTACAAACCTTTGAAAACACGTCGTAGATACATGTAAGACTATGACTTTTTTTATGACCAACCATTGTATAATCGTTTCATATGCAGTTCATTGAGTGCCTCCGCTTCTGGTTAGGCCACTAGAACTCTAGAAATGGTATTTCATCTCAGTATTCAACCCAATGAAGGGACAGAATAAGTTGCCAGGGGGACAAATCCAATCGGCCATGCTATTCTGGGAACCAATGATTTCTTTCATGGTCCTGTTGACATCAGCAAGCGGAACCATTTCGAAATTAAGTACAAAACAATAAATCAATGACATAACGAACAATAGATTCCTCCACAAGAGACTCAGTGATGGAATCCCATATATCCACTGGTGTAGCTGATGAATCAACAAGTATATCACCAATATATTGGGGAGCATGTACAGCCGACATGAAACCATCAAATGACTAGAATCTATGTTTCAGGGTTTCCTGTGCATAAAAAGGATTCTTACTTCAAAGACATGTAATCTCCAGCAAAGTATCTCTTTGCCAAACCAGCAAGCCCAAAAAGAACATCCCTTTTGAAGTTTGCTGTATCAGCTCGTATTTCATTTTCTCTTACTGTACGTTTGTTCTCAATCGCTTTCAACAAATAATTATTCTGTAAATTTTCAACAGATGCCATGTTGATGCACCAAAGAGGATGTAACACATTGGCTAGAGAAGACAGGACTAACATGCTAAAGCATAAAACATGTATTCAAAACCCCATATAAATGAAAACTACTACTTCCAAGCTCTTAATGACAAGTATTCAAACAGCTAAACTGCATTCATCACTACCCAAGCAAACTATTCACATAAGCAAGAATCTAGTACTACAACAGGAATAGACAATGTGATCTAACAAACGACGAATGCAGCAACGCAATACATCTAGAACATAATCCAGCAAACCAAAGGAACAGAGTTACCCATTCTCAGGATCCAAAGCAACATTTTGTTCATACACCAGATGACATCGTAGCGGCTCACAAAGTAAACTACCTTACACACCACTTATATCACATTACCAATTACAACTTACGACTTATGAGGATCCAGAACGCCATCCTAACTGAACATTACATGGGGCAATCGAGATGCAAAAAGTCTAGAACCACAACTTCAGAACACTAACTCTGGACACAGCCCTATCCACACCCGTTCCACGCATGTGGACCTACCAAATGTACTAGAACCACACCCAAATGCACACACACTCGCACTTGCAATGGCCAAGGGGCTATTATGAGTGCGTGTAGATTTGTGGGCAGACTGTGGGCCCCGTGGCCAGTGTGAGTGTGCGAGCATTCGTGTGTAGCTCTAGCATTTTTAGCGGGCCTACGTGCATCAAACCGGGCTACAAACAGTTGTGTTTGGAGCTGTGTTTCTAAAATTGTGTTCCCAGCATTGCTCACACTTCCGACAGTACCTTCTCGACCGCGAAGCGCAAGCAATTGGAGAGCGTAATCCAAGATACCACCTTATAAACAACGTAAAACGCATGATCAAACGTGAAATCCTTCGACTCCTCGTCCTCGGACCATCCCAATCCATCGAAATTCCACCGCCCGCCGCCGGCCCCACCGCCCCAGCCTAACGAACCGTCGCCGCCGCCGCCCCCGTAGCCGTAGAACTCGCCGCCGCCTTCTGGGTCATCGGAACCGCCGCCGGTCAAGGACCGCCGCCTCGTACGCCTCTTTCTGCGAGGTAGGGTTTTCAAGCTCGATTTTACTGGAGGGGGGCAAATGGCGGCGCAGATTTGGAGGCTGGAGGAATTGGTGTAGGCTAGGGCTTGGATTGAAGGTAGAGTAACTGTATCGGCAAGGAGAGAGATCTCCATTGTCGAATGAAAGTAGTGAGCTTCTCGAATTGAGAAGTTGGGGAAATGGATAGGTCACAGGTATAGAGTGTAGTTGGAGTTGGGGGGGAATTTAAATTAATTAATTTTCGGGGGTGGATTTTCAAGGGGAAAATGAATAGGGCGGATAAAAACTACTGGAAATTGTTTATAATAATATAAGATAAAATTCTTTACACTTTGGGCCGGAAAAACCCAAGATTTTCACCACCTATTGTGGGTTTCATCGTGCATTCGTTCTAGAGATTTGAACCGTTGATTTTGTAGGATCCGCAGTATAGTATATCGACACAAAAAATCAACTTGATTGAAGATCGATAGGTATATCAAAAATTAAATTTTGGTTTTTAAAATAGAAGGCCATGACAACTTAATTTTAAAAAATCATACCATCCATTTTACAAATCAAATTTTAATTTTTGATATTTCTATCAATATCTGATTAAGTTAATTTTTTGTGTAGATATATTATTCTGCGAGTTCTACAAGATGAACGGTTCAGATTAATGTAACAAATTCACGATAGGGTCCGCAAATTGCGGTGATGAAAACTTAGAGTTTTCCACCTACTCCGCTCAGGCCCCGTTCAGTTGCCAAGAAAGTACAGAAAAGGATGGGAAAATCAATTTTTTCATAACTTTTCTAGTGTTCAGTTGGCAGAAAAATTCTAGAACTTACCAATTTAAGTTTTCCTGCAGGAATTACTTTTCTGCAAAAGTGATCCTGCAAAAAACACAAGATTTTGCGTCGCGGGCCTCAGTTGTCAAGAAAGTTGTGTGGGAAATTGGTTTCCAGAAAAAGTGAAGTAAGGTGAAGTAAAAGAAAAAGAAAATTATTTTTCTGTGAGTGTTCATTTGACAAAAGAATTTTGCAAGAAAAATTAAGATTTAGTTGTTCATTTGTTAGGAAAAAGAAACTTTCGGAAAAATTTTGTGAGTGTTCACTCATTTTTCTTTTCCCGCGACGCAAAATCCTGTGTTTTTTTGTAGGATCACTTTTGCAGAAAAGTAATTCTTGCAGGAAAAGTTAAATTGGTAAGTTTTAGAATTTTCCTGCCAACTGAACACTAGAAAAGTTATGAAAATTTTGATTTTTTCATATTTTCCTGTTCTTTTCTGGCAAATGAATTTTATCTCCTAGAATAGAGATTACCACATGCACAAGATAATGCCTAGCTGATCCTATAAAAGTTTCTTTCTAATTTTTTTCGTTAATTTCGTTAATTTTTTTTAACGAAATTAGAAGAGGGAAAATTAAAAATAAAATCACGAAGTTCATAAAGTTGTTGCAATCAGTTGCTTACGCGCCCTTTTCGGTTGTGGGTTTGAAAAAAAATTTCCAAACTCAAATCAACTCATTACCTATATCTTCAATCATTATTTTTATTTCTCTCTCCACTCATTATCCTTATTTCCAATCATTAATCTAATTTCTTTCTATCTCTCTTCATTCATTACCCCTATCCCCAATAATTATTATATCTTCTCTCATCACTTATTAGTTAGTATTACCTAAAAACCAAACCAAAAATTTTTTCAAACCGCAACCGAACAAGGGTTGGTCTCAAAGGCCCCGTTCAGTTGCCAGGAAAGTACAGGAAAAGATGGAAAAATCAATTTTTCCATAACTTTTCTAGTGTTCAGTTGGCAGGAAAATTCTAGGACTTACCAATTTAAGTTTTCGTGCAGGAATTACTTTCCTGCAAAAGTAATCCTACAAAAAACACAGGATTTTGCGTCGCGGGAAAAGAAAAATGAGTGAACTCACAAAATTTTTCCGAAAATTTCTTTTTCCTGACAAATGAACAACTAAACCTTAATTTTTCTTACAAAATTCTCTTGTCAAATGAACACTTAGGCTCCGTTCAGTTGTCGAGAAAGTTGTGTGGGAAATTGGTTCCTAGAAAAAGTGAAGTGAGGTGAAGTAAAAGAAAAAGAAAATTATTTTCCTGTGAGTGTTCATTTGACAAAAGAATTTTGCAAGAAAAATTAAGATTTAGTTGTTCATTTGTCAGGAAAAAAAAACTTTCGGAAAAATTTTGTGAGTGTTTACTCATTTTCCTTTTCCCGCGATGCAAAATCCTGTGTTTTTTGCAGGATCACTTTTGCAGGAAAGTAATTTCTGCAGGAAAACTTAAATTGGTAAATTCTAGAATTTTCCTGCCAACTGAACACTAGGAAAGTTATGAAAAAATTGATTTTCCCATCCTTTCTTATACTTTCCTGGCAGCTGAACGGGGCCTTACAGGAAAATAATTTTCTTTTTCTTTTACTTCACCTCACTTCACTTTTTCTGGGAGCTAATTTTCAACACAACTTTCTCAACAACTGAACAGAGTCAAACCGGCGTCAAAGCCTTCTCCATTTTCTTCCTCCAATCAATAAAGCATTTGTGCATTAACATAGTGTTTTCCGAAAAAATCTCAATTAATAACAAATATGTTAATAAAATCCCCTTTTCAAAATTTGGCCAAATTTGGCCTTTTGCGGAAAATATTTCCCTCCAGTTGTCTTCGCCGATTTACCTCGCCCATACTCGCAGGAAAAAACTTTCCTTGCCTATTTTGCACAGTAACTTCAAAAAAATCGAGTGGGTCTAGATATATGTACAATAGAAAGAAACTTTTGTAGGATTCACTAGGCATTATTTCGTCCATGCCGAAACTAAAGAATTCAAAAAATATATTTTCCTACTACCGGATTCCAAAAAATTACTGTAATAGTTGGTATCGCATAAGTTTTATTTTTTTGATCCACGTATCGCATAAGTTGGATTGGTGCCTTTTTGGTTTTCGCACTATGCCCCTCCATATTTTTCTAAGCTAGTACAAAACAGCACAAAGGAAATACAGCATGAGGGAGAGTTTTCCCTATACTAAATGTCATGTTTTTACGAATTTTTACTTTATTCATCCTCCTCGCAATATGACCATTGTCATTAGCTTGAAAACAATAAAAATTTAATTAAAATTCACCCTTAAAATCATGTTCACAAGCATGGAGGGGATGAATTTTCAAGAGAGAGATAAGTGATTGGGATGAAGTTTCAAGAGAGAGATGAGTGGTTGGGATGAATTTCCGAGAGAGAGAGAGAGATGAGTTGGGAGTAATTGAAGAAAGAGAGAGGGTTCCGGGACAGACTTTTGTTTTGTCCAACTTGCCAAATGGGTCTTTTACCGTCTCTTTTTTTTTTTTTCCCTTTTCTGGTAAGTCTTAGTCAGGATCCCACTTATTTTTGAAATAACTTATCCAATCACATATTTTTACATTTTAACTCAAAATTTTCAATCCAAAATTGTGAACCAAATAGAATAAGTTTTTTGCGCCAGTAAAGTCCCGTCACAATTTAAAGATGAATATATATAGATAACTAATGGAAGCTCAAGAGGTAACCTGGGTTGGGTTTGGAGAGTGGTACGCAAACAAAGATGTTATTGGGTGATGAGATTTTCCGGCAAACTCAAGATGACCCAACAACTGCACACTCTTCGGCATTTGGCATTTTACTGTGTTGAAGGTTATAAAAATTGGCACATCAAAATGCAATAGGTCGAGATGGGATCAATGAAGGCCCTCCTCGCAATTCACCCTTCTAGATTAGAGTGGAAAATGCAGAACTGTGTTCTCAAGTACTCCTAGGAGCACAATTGGACACTCTTAAAAGAGGGCAATTTGGTTGTTGATCGTCTTGCAAAAATAGGGACCCATCGACGCACTTTACTAGTGACCGTTCCCGATGAAATACTAGAGATCGATGCTTGTGGAAGATGCGGTTGAAGTAGCTCTTGCTAAGGGTTCATTTCTGCCGCATCTAGAAAAAATGCCAACAGTTCAAACAACTTATTTGGAAGCCAATTTTAGCTTCAATCTTTTTTAGCAAAATTCAGATGGCATAAAATCTGATTTTTTTCGACATTTCAAATTTAACTTGAACATATTTTTGCATTTACAATTTCTCTTGGGCCCGTAAGGAGAAAGGATAGAATATATTGCATGTATTATACATGCAAAATGTTAGGAATGGGCTTTAATGGACCAATGGTTAGTTTGTGTACAAAGCCCATAGGCATGTAATGAGCTAAATTTTAGTTTTATGGGGTTTTTTTTATGTGTTCAGCCCAAAGTTTGCCATTTTGGTTACTGGGCTTGGCCCACAATCGCAAACTGACCAAATCGGAAAAACCGGATCGGAACCGTCCAAATCATTTGAAACCAGATCGGTTGTATTTCAACTGGTTCCGGTTTACAAATTTCCCAAACCGAATATCCGGCTCAGTCCCAAAAAAATTTCCAAAAACCGGACCAAACCGGATTAGTCTTGGAGTATTTCTTTAATGCCAAAGGAATCAAGTTCTTGTTTCTGGCGATTCAAACCACGATTCCTTGTAGTCCTCCCGGGGCTTTTGTCATTTGTTGACAAGGCCATCTTTGACAGAGGATGAGAGGAACAAAATCCCAGGAGCTTGGTTTTATTTTTTTTTGTTTGGAGTAGTCCAGTCTTGTCCAGTGTTTGGATAAGGTAAACTCTAACCTCAATTATCTTCAATCCGGGCCTTGCTGAGCCGCCAAAACGTGATCAAAACTGTTTACTTTGACCTCGACGCGTAGAACAATTTTGTAAGAGAAAAAGTCAATCAAATACCGGTAACTTAGTTAGCTAATTACCACTTTTGTCTGTCTTGAATAACAAATAGAATTGCGAAAACACATAACAGGATAATTTGACACGATTACTGCGTTACCAATATCCGAGCAACTTGATTTTTTGCAAGGCTATTCTCCGCATCGCAAGTCCAATCAAACAGAGCTTAGCCCAGAAAATATTCCAGCAATAAACATGGAAGAGGTTTTCTTTTTCGTAATTCATGTGTGTAGCGTCTTCTTTATAACATTTCTCCTGTCCATGACCCACAAAAAATGGGTCTTACATGAATACTTTGACAGGTTCACGAGCAACATACCATTAGAATAAAAATGGTATTCCCAATTTAATGAGAGGTAACCTCCCAAGTAAAATACAAATAAATTTAGTACCGCAGTAGATTTTCAAAATCAATATTTCCTCTTCTTTTTTTTTGACAAAATCAATATTTCCAAGGCAACCGTATCACGCAAAATGTCTCTTGACAGCTAAATTCGATAGCGTTCTAAACTTGCAAACTTTCTAATTTATTCGTGACACAGCTAGATAGGAAAGATTTTCACACTTCTATAGTTTAATTGGTTGCAAGGATTGTAACATAGAATGACAAAACGTTATTGAGATTTTTAAACTACAAATTGATTAGCGACTTTAGAAAAGTTGACATATTTCTAGATATAATTGCACTTTTTTTCCATGTACCTTTTATATATGTCTGTGTAGAAACATAGAGAGATCCGAAAGATTCTGTTTCATTAGGAAAATAAGAGTACTAAAGATGAGCCAATTTGGAGGAAAGTCAGGGAATATATTTGACATCGATGATTATGTCACACGATTCACTTAAAATTTTAATAGCAATTCGATCAACTTTTGTGACTTTTGTTATTTAATGATCTTAGGGTTCCTCTCACAAAATCTCTTTCTACCGTATGTATGAAGACTTCAAGATATCAAAGAATTAATAGCATCTCCAAGGGAAGATGCAAAATTTTATACTACACATTATATAGGCATTTGCTTACCTTGAAGTAGCCATTAGAACAAATCCTCTCCGAAGGATCTGCAAATAATTTTTCTTTTCTTTTCTTTTTTTGATTGGCGAATTTTTCTACTATTGAATAGGATTTGAATTTATTACTTGCGTTATTGTTTTGCTAATGTGGCGCTTTATTTAAATTTGAATAAAATTAAATTTTGCTTTCTTCAAGATGCACCCCCTCAAGAGAAAGTCAAACTCTGACTAAACTAAACAAATTTAAAAAGGAAGCGGCTTTGGTAGCTTTGACTGCTTCATGACCCAATCAAGTGATGCCACGTGTAAAGACAAACGGTAACCTCCCTTCTCAGCAACTAATCCACTTTTTAAAAACATTTCTCTCCCTCCCTCAAACTGTGCCCTCTGTTTTCTTAACCGCTTCACCCACATTGAAAGCAAAGAAATATACTCACACCATATACATTTGTTCATCTCTCTCTCTCTCTCTCTCTCTCTCTCTCTCTCTCTCTCTCTCTCTCTCTCTCTCCAATGAGGTTAGTGAGTGAAGAATCAGATCTCAAATCCCAGTTGGTGACAGAGACTTGCAACATATCTAGGCGCGCCATTGCTTGTGCTCATCGGCATGGTGGCAACCGAAGCAGATCGCCTTTCATTGACTGGTACCTAATTCTTCGAGTATGTTTGTTCTGCGATACGTTGTCTTTGTTCGAATTCGAAACAGTTTTTTGAGTTTCTGATTTGTTTTGGTTATCGGGTTTCGATAGGTTGAAGAGAATGCAGGCTCGGATGTGATTAGAAAGCAATACCACAAACTTGGTACTACATCCTTCTGTAGATAGATGCACACATATAGATACTTGCACATATAGGTACTACATCTTTCTTGTTTTCTTTGCAGCTTTACAACTTCATCCTGATAAGAACAAGCATCCGAAGGCCGAAGTTGCCTTCAAGCTTCTGTCAGAGGTAAGTTTACAATTCCTTGCAAAGATCGTCTCCTTCACAAACACGTTCACTAGGTTAATCATCGATCATGGAAATATCAACGTCATACGTACATGTGTGAAAGTAACACATTGCGCTCATAAAACCAAGTTCAAACCAAAGTATAGAATAGAAGGAGAACACAATCAAGAAAGGTAAATACTCCTAGTATGCAAACCGATTTTATTGAATAAATCTCACCCAGACATTTAGACTTCTAATTTTTTAAACTGAGTCATTAGAGCAGAAAAATCTCAGATTATTCCGTGCTGAAATTCCGTAAAATTATTCAAGATTGTGCATTTACCATTGGTAGTTATCATGAGAATAACAAGGGGTGTGAATCCACACTCCAAAACTTAGTCAATGAATGAGATTACACTAAGATAGGATGTGCAAACAAATAGAAGTTCCGTACTTCGTTCATGATACATTATTTAGATTATGCTAAGAAAGGAAAAAAGAAAAAGAAAAAGAAAGAAGTATTTTTATAGGTATCAAATCTCAAAAACATTCCAGATGTGTGAGAAACACTGATGTTTATGGCAGGCCTATGAATGCCTTTCTCAAGACGCAAAAAGAGCAGAATTTAACCTGGAGAGACGAAGTAGCCGTTGCATTGAGTGCAATAGAACTCCATGTGCAGCCAGCAATCATCCGGAAACAACCAGAGGGTTTCTTCCTAGAGAAAGATCAGGTCAAAAAACCAGGCAAGGCTTTAAAGATCTGAGAACCAGATTCTCAGAAGAGATCCAGGTGATAGAAAATTGTTTAAGGGCTAACAAAGCATCAACAAAAGAATTCCCGATTTTCAACACAAGAAAAGAGCACCCAATTTTCAATCCATCCGATTACCACTTCCAAGGTTACCCTCACCAGCGGACAGAGAGGTTCACAAGAAGCCCAAGAGCTTTCACTACTTGAAGGCAGAGGCATAACCAAATGGCACGCTGAGGAAACTTGACTCCCCGGTCATGGAACTTAGATCCCCGCCTTGATCACTGAAGTCCAAATCTTCTTATCTCAGTTTGTCATCCAAATCTTCTTATCTCAGTTAGTCTAGAGCAACGAATTCCATATACTAGATTGATGTTCATGTCATTTCTTGTACAACAGTCCAGCATTAGGCATCGTACTATTATGATGCATTACACACAAATATATACAGTATATTTTTTTTGGGTAAGTGATCACAAACAAATTTTACAATAAAAGGATCAGGATTTCGGGCAAACAAATCTAACATTTTCAATAAACTCCAAACATAGGACAAAAGAAAATTGCACTATGATATTCGTGCTATGCTTACAAACTCCCACTTCCATTCCAAACCAAAATAAAGAGCTCGCAGATACATTTGCCAGTCAAGAACCGTAAGAGATTAGGTTAGTATTAAGTAAATATGACATGAGAGTGAAGTAAACAGAGACCATCTGGTAGGGACTGCACAGACTACCTTAAAACCGTATTCACAACATGAGCTCCATCACAAATTGTCTAGTTATACATAATTGAACTCCTTGGCCCTGGAAAGCAGCAACCTGAGGTAGTATAACCTGTGACCTTGGGTCCGGAGTTCTCTCTTTTCCCTATTAAAGCTTTTTCTCCATGGGGTGGAAACTGGACCAATCTAAAACCAGTTTTCTGGTTATCCTTGAATGAGGGAAATTGTCATGGAGTTTTTCCTGTCCTAACTGGTGGAGAACTAAGAAGAGCACTTAGAGCAGCGTCAGTCAAGGATATGGAACAAATGAATCAAACCCTAGTATGGAAAATAAACTAGCAACAAACCAGCAACTTCTTTACATTTACTCGGTCTCGAACTTTTTTGTTAAGATATCACTGCCATAGATATCAATGTGGACCTTATTTTTAACCCTTAAAGAACAACGAAGGTAGTAAAAGAATTGGACAACTGCGTAGAATAAACAAACACCAATGTAACTCAACTCTTTTTTGCTTTGGTATACTACGATATTGGACTGGCTTTTCAACTCTTTCTGGGGTTTGTTAGATGACCACGGATGACCCTAAAACCATTTCATTGAGTCAATTCCATATTGCGCGACAAAACGAATGATTTATTCACATCTCTCGGCAAAAAATAACATCCAACATGTAAGAGAAGATGCCACCTTTCATTATTCAGTTTAGAGCATCTTCACTGGCGTAGTATGCTTGTGATATTTTAGCACAAAAGTGAATTTTATGCAGATTTTCTACAAGTTTCCCAATCATAGTATTTCCTGTTCTATTTCAAATGTGAAGCAATTAGGCGCTATTTTAGTTGCACTGTGTCATTTTTATACACCTAAGTCTCAACCTGATTTCTACACTTGCAAAATAGCCACAAACTATTGTGCTGCAAATAGAGCAGCTATGGTTTCTTTCAACAAACATTTTCAACATGTTTAACAGCACTAACTAACATGCTTCATGTGAGCATGGTAAAACATCTCTCTCTCTCTCTCTCTCTCTCTCTCTCTCTCTCTCTCTCTCTCTCTCTCTCTCTCTCTCTCTCACACACACACACACACACACACAGAGAGAAATTTAGCAGCTGCAATATCCTGGTTCAGAGATGAAGGTGCAAGTAATAACCGAATTACAGCAGCACGGCTGCATCAGTACCAGCCATTAACCCGAATCAAACAAATACCCAAAAGTATGGATTGGTTGCATTACCAAAAAAAAAAAGAATACCCAAAAACACAAATACTAACAGCTAGTAGCTTCCAACTTAACAATACCTTCAATTAAACAGAACCCATTGCTCAAAATTCCATCTTCATCAAATAAACAAAGCAGTAAACAGCATAGGTACGTATTTATGCATACATGAATATAGTCAACGACCCATGGAAGGTGAAAGAATACTATACCCTTTTTTTTTTGGACCGTTTCTCTACAATGGGCAATGGCCTCTGATTTCCAGTACTTCGAATTGATATTATGAGCCTGATTTCTAGGATTACTTAAAATCTTCCATCCAATTGATCGATTTCTCCCCCCGTTAAATAAAAAAAGAAGAATGAAAACACCGATTTCTCTCTCAGTTTAGCTGATACTCCTCTCTATCTCTCTCTCTCTCTCTCCCCAAATCGTTGTTCCCTGTGGGCTAGGCTTGGATGCGGGCATACCATGGCTTGGGTGCTTTTGGATGGTGATTTTTGCGCTCATTTTTTATCATATTCACTTTTTATTTTGTTTTTATTCACATAAATTTATAATGTTACCCATCCAACAGTTCATTATTATTATTGCACACATTCAAAGGTGAAGGAAAACAAGAAGTGTGAATGATAAAAAGGTGCGCGACTATCAATTTTCTTTTCTTTTCTTATTTTCTGCTCCTTTCATTTTAAAACTTTTCCGTCCGAATTTAATAGTTTTTCGTTCAATTTTAATTCGATAAAAAATGAGTTACATCTTTAAATTAATAATGAATTTTATATCTAATATGAATTTTATTTGATAGATCTCAATTAATTGTATAAGACAATATTTTCAAAATTATATAAAATATTATAAATTACAAAATATAAACAATTGAAAAATGACACTAACTCTCAAAAATGACTATTGACGGAGGGATAACAATTTCAGGACTTGGGGAATGGTGCTATACTGTGATGTGCGCAGTACAATGTTGTGCACCTCCGAACCGTCGGATCGTGCACCCGACGGCTCGGATCTCATCTTGACAATGAACGGCTCTCGATCGCTGATTATCGAGATGAGATCCGACTGCTCAGAGATGCACAGCACGGTGTTATGCACTTCACTGCACATCACCAATCCAAAGTCACAATTTCGCATACCACACTGCTAAGAGTATCCATATTGGGCTGCTTTGGGCCAGCCTGTAAAGCCACTGCAAGTAAATAAATAATTTTGGAGGCCCCCAATTGTACAGGCCCATATAAGAGTGAGGCCTATATAAACATATTTTATATATTCAAAGTAAAGCCTAGTGAAAAAGTTAAAACATGAGATAATATCGATTTTTTAAGAAGGAGATGAGATTTATAATATCGATCTGAGGGATTTATCATTTTTGTTTTGAATTAAAAGTCTTGAGAGAAGTTTCACGGGAAAAAAACTAAGAGAGCCAATTGACATGCTAACTTACTTGAAGGCAAATGATAGTTGTTTTTCCATATGCATGGATTGTGGACTATTCAGGTTACAACTAGCTCAGGAGAAAGAATCTTTTTTGGAGTTAAAGTTGATTAAAACCTACCTTTTGATAAATTATGTCACAGAAAAAATTGAATGGATTGGCTGTTGTTAAGGAAAAAAAGACTACGGTGAAAAAACTTGACCATACCAGTTTAATTATAGGGTCCATAATGCATCTAAAAGGCGAGAAGAGTGATGTTTAAATAAATATTGTAATGGTTATTTGTTTTGGGTGTTCATGCTTTCAAATGGTTGTAATGACTTTGTATGAAGGTTTTTTGTTTCTCAACTATTTCCGACAATGAAAAGTATTTTGAGATTTTAGGGCCCATTCGAAAAGTTTTGTAACGAGCTGTGCTAGCTGACCTACTAATCCTTAGTCTAACCAAATATCTCATAAGATTAACCTTAGGTTATACAGTATTTTGACGTTTGCCGTTATATATTACACTTTTTTTTTTTTGAACCCACCAATGTGGGACTTTTGGGGGTTTCACAAGTTCGCTTTAGGCTCCATTAATCTCAGAGCCGGGTTAGGTAACATGTACTAAGGTGTATTTCATATTTGGATAAAACAAAACGCGATACAAATAAGTTCCATTTCGTATGTCAAAGGTTGGTTAATACTGTATTTGTTTGTTGTTCACTCAATAACTAATATGTGTGTAAAGCAAGTGGAGTGTTAGGCAACGTATACTCTCATGCATTTGACTGGAGTTCATACCATACTAACTACTACTGGCACTAGTAACTTTCGCTGAGTAAAAAAAAAAAACCAGTACTAATATGTGTGAAAATTAAAAAACAAAAAAAGCTTTCGTGTGATGCTAATCATCTTTTTGCCTTTTTCTCTGTCTCCAATATTCTTTCTTGTTCTATATTGTGCTAACCACCGACAAAGGGTTTTAGTTAGTGACAATAGGTAAATAACTAATAGTAAGTGATATCTAAAACGTCCAATGGGGTGTAATCCAATAAAATAAAATAAAAACTGTTAAGTCGTTCAAGTCGATCTATTAAGAAATTAAAAGTCTATTAAAACAATAACCAATAGGTAAATATTTGCTAAACTTTGTTAAGGCGTTTGGATACAATGCTCAATGGAGTGTAATCCCAAAGAAAAAGTTTGTAAAGTCATTCATGTCTTTTAAAATGTTTTATTTAAATAAAAAATTTATACATGTGCTTGTGGTACATAGTTGAGACTTGAGATGGAATTAAATCACTCCATTTTGAAAGATATAGGGTCAAATCGATTGCGTTACGTAACTGTTATAAAGGATTATCCAGGCTCAAGCTGGAGCGGTCAGTGGCCCAAGGCCTCAACAGCTCAACTTGAACCGAAACCTACATCTGATCTGGCTGTAATTCCATTTTCCATTTCTGAAAACTAATTTAAATAGGACTTCTTAATCTTCTTTTTACGTGTTATCCTTGGGTGCTCAAACTTTCTCCAGCTATTTTCAACTCTATTTATTTGTACGGGATAATATTTTTCTTATAGTTTGATGTCGAACCCAATAAACCAACTAGTTCATGTGATCAAATCCGAAATTTAAGCACTCACAAACTCAACTCAAATCAAGTGGACTTGACTTGTTTGCTATGGTTACAAGGGATCAGGGGAGAGAGGCCACAACCCACATGTTAGGTGGAATCGCGTTGTCTCTGTGTTGGTAGGGTCCTCAAAGTCTCAACATTGATAATTTGATATTCATTCTCTCTCTCTCTCTCTCTCTCTCTCTCTCTCTCTCTCTCTCTCCTTCCTTTGCATTCGATGTTTGGGTCATCTTACGTACACTTCAATTAATCACCTCCTCAATGCAGTCGAAGGGAAGTCATTCACAAAGAGAATAGAAAAATCAGAAGAGATTACTTTCTCACAGTACGTCTGACTCCGAGAATCGACTAAACCAAACCAAACCAAACCAAATCGAGCCTTATAATCCAATCACTTGGGGTCGGCTACATAAATTTTTTTCCTCCATTGAGCTCTATCAAGGGCAACTTACTCACACAAACCTACTATACTCATATCGTTGCACACCATAACATCTTTTGTCAATTTAGGTCTATCCCTCCCGTAGCACTGCTACCCAAAGCCATCATATTCGCTTTCTTAACTACTGCATCTCTTGGTCTACGATAGATATGCCCAAATCACCTTAACTCCGAGAATCAACTGATTGCTGAAAATTGGTGTTATCCCTCTTCATTTATTCTCAACACAGGAGGTATCCCCACGCCCAAATGGGATGGGATTAATCAATCTATGGCTGGCTGCAAGGAACCAACATTCACGGCATGCGGTGAGAAGTGGAGACCACTGGACGTGCTCATGAGACTATTAACATGGACTTTCAACTTTTGACTGGTTGGTCTTACCCCGAGGAATGGAACTCACACTTCCAATGTGAGAGCAAACCCTTAGCCAGTGGAGACAAGGTGATCATCCCTCTCGATCGAGCTCAAAATCGACAACCTGACAGAGACCGGAAAGAATGGAACGCATGTGATTGGATGGGAACACATGCTTTGCACCTCTCTGTTTATTAATAGCATCCAAAAAATGGGGTAGGTTCATGTCAGACAATAAACAAGATGCCACCACCACATCGAGAGCATTTATTTATTGATAGGAGTAGATTGTACGGATGGATGGATGAAAATTTTTATTGTAACTAAATTAAAACCCAACGTGTATTTCATATTCGAGTCAGTTTATACGCACATCGATTTGAGATCATAAAATAAATCATCTTTTTGCAATCACGATAGTTGAAAGAATAGTAAAATCCACCTGTTTGTGTCGTATTTGAATCATGTACTCGTGAAATGTGTTTATTATGGTAGATTTTGGTCGAAAGATGATTTTACAAATTTACTTGTTCGAAACTCTGATAATGGGTATGTATGTATATATATATATATATATATATATGATCAGCCGACGCCCAGCGTGGTATTGTATATATATATATATATATATATATATATGATCAGCCGACGCCCAGCGTGGTATTGCATATATGCTTCTTCAAAACATGCTTGATTCATTAATGATTAATCTTATAGGAAAACCAATAATTTTATTATTTTATGGCAAAAAAATATTTAATTAGCCTCCTCTTCTTTTTTTTTTTGGATCATTAAAAAGGATGGGAGGGGGCAACCAGCGTAGCAACCCTTCTTGGGTGTGACTATAGGGGCTTCCTACCCGTTGTGGAATATCCGGTTCGAACCATAACTATTATCCGTGAGGACAGACCGTCACCACAGCACTACCTAAGTACAGGATGACAAGGGAACAAATCCCATGCCACTTACAAATGTCCTTTTATCTTTATAAATTTCATTACAAAATCACATGCGGATGCATTGGCAACATCTCCTAATAAACCAACATTGGTTCTGCTTTTTTCAAGTGAAATTAATAAATCATATACATACGGCGCTTAATTGATTATTAGTGTACAAATCAAAATTGATCGACTACCAAATAAACGATCAATTATTTTTTAAAAGGTAAAGGCAATCTAATAAAAGATTAGTTCGATCAGATGTAACGTTAATTAAAATTATCCCAATATTACCTGAAGATCACAAACTCGAATTACGTAACCGGCTTATTCGTTTGCGGGTAGGACTGTGTACATCCAATGTTGTCCGGATCATGCAGTAGCGGAACCTTGGGCGTTTGGGTGACCCCTTTTATGCATCCAAACACAACCTTAAACCTGTCTAAAATACTACTAGGAGTGGGAATGAGAGAAATCGAAAGCGGTGAATGATGAAAATCAGGATCACGCGTGTAAAATTGGGACAGGGGTAGGACCAAAGGAGCATGAATGGCTGGGTGATATCTCTGATCTCTCTCTCTCTCTCTCTCTCTCTCTCTCTTCCCTTGTTTCTTGTTTCTATGTGGAGTATTCTGTCAAACTGATTGACTCCAGCCTGGCACACCACACATGGTTGAATGGGTCCCACCCCTTGCCTCCACACACTGTCATCTCTCACATGCGATCTCCATCTGTAAAAAGAGAAAAAAAAATTAACGGCCTTCCGTAAGTAAAGTTTACAGCGACCAATGTCTGTCATTCAAAAGTATTTCGGATGATTCGGATTAAAATCAATCTATTAACCGTAAAAAATAATTTATTAAAGTCATATGGATTATTTTTAATCCGGATCATCCAAAACACTTTTGAACGGCTGACGTTACGCAGAGCCATGAATAAGTTTTTCTCTGTAAAACTTAGGGGGTTGATAGGATACACGAAAAGGGTTCATGGAAGAAAAATCAACAGTCCAGAATTACTGTTTGGGCCATTGATATTTTTCTTTCATGAACACTTTCATGTAGCATAATATTTTTTCAAAAATTACTTCTATACCATTGGAAGACCGTCACTCAATGTCATAATACTTTAGTACTTATATTTTTTAAAGTCCAATAGAGGAGGGCGTTAGGGCATCAGTACTTGACGATGTGGGATGCCCAAAACCACTACGTGATTACTCATTCTTCTTCTTTTGAGGTTATTCCACCATGTGCTCTGTGCATATATCATTAATCTTCTCGTGAGCTCGATCTCCATAATGGTATTGAATTTGGATTGGTTCGATAAAAACAACACATCAACTCAATCTCTGTCACATTCTATTTTTGGACAAGGATACACCACCCTGTTCAAGTATCACAGTATTAAAGTTACAAGATACTCGTACAGTACTTGTGCCAAAAATCTACCCACAAGTAATAAATGAGAGTTGCTTTTTTTCATAGCATTGCATGTTAAAGATGAAAATAACCGACTTAATTTGTATAAATGCATGCATGGAGTACTGTAAAATCCCTTCGATCTCAAAGTAAAATTGTGTACACGCACTTGCTCATGATCTTTATTCTCTCTAGCTAGTTTCTACAACTGTGAGATATTATTATTGGTACTCCACTTGCTTTTTATTTGTCTACTCCAATTAAACCCGACCATGGGGGCATGCACGTACGCCCGCGAAGCAATTGCATGGAGCTACAAATTTCCGGCCCGACACAAGAGCAAAAGTGCACAAATACGTGGGTAAAAGAATTTTTTCTTGACCTGACTGTAAAGTTATTTCTAAAAAATAACATTGGAACAATGGATATTTGATGTGAAAATTTGGTGGACAATTATCCCAAATGGTACAAAGATCAAATAGTGAGCCGGTTGCATAAGCATAACTAAACCAAAAAAAAAAAGTACAGTCAGTGTCACATGCGGTCGACCCCATGTTAGCTTTTTCTTGTACCCAACTGCGGACCATGTAGTACAACTCAGTCTCACGAATTTTGCTATGCAACTTCTGCCCAATAAACGCCACGTTTTTTTGGGTCATACTGTATACATCAGCGGGATATGGAGGAGCTAGTGAGTTAATTCACAAAGAGTTTAAAAACCGTTCATAACCTTGAACCCCGCCTTTGCCCTCACGGGACTCAAACTCCTGCCTCCACTGAGGGAGGAGGATGAAAAGACTAACTTGACAAGTTTGGTTTCTCAACCCTTAGATGTCCAAGTCGCCAAAATCTCCGCTCTTTTTGTTTCATTGAGAACAATGCATCTAGGGTTGATAAAAGAACTGTGTTGCAGCGTTAAAAGCTTGTTTTAGAGTAGTGCATAGGGCGAGTTTTTCGGCTCGTTTAGTAAACAAGCAAAGATGAATTCGTCTCGTTCGACAAAAACTCGGCTCGTTAAGAGAGGTCTGACTTGATTAAAAAGGTTCGTTTAGTAAATAACTAAGCTCCGGCTCTTTAAAGCTTGAGCCGAGCTCGAGCTCAAGTTTTTGACTCGTTTTGTAAACGAGCTGAGCTCGAGCTCGACAAAGTCACAAAGCTTAGCTTGGCTCGCTTACAACCGTCATTGTATAAAGAATACCTCTTGAATTTTTTTTGTTTGTTTAAAACGAAATTTGCAAATTATTTCCGAGCGGAATGTCTTGGATACAAAGCTCGAACGTGCTATTGCTAAGCTCCTTCGTTTTGTGATATATAAAATTTTCAATATGCTTATTAATCAACTCCTGATTGCCTACGTTAAAGTTTGTTTTTATCGACTTGGCTTATAAGTAATCAAACTTAGATACTAAATATTTTTGAATTTTTTTAAATTTGTAAGAATTTTTTTGCTATAGGTAAATACACTGTTATTAATTGTGGAGACTGTAAACTCATCTACATGATGGTTAATAGCGGAGAGTGGAGGGATAAACAGAGAAATAAAAATAAAAATTAAAAAATGTGAAAATAAAATAAAATTAGGTCTGTAGATCCAAACCCGACACTGCCTTTAGGCCTACTCAATGCCACTAGACCAAAGGCCCGATAGCAAATTCACTTTTATTAATTGTTTATTCGGCTCGTTCTATTCGTGGATCCGTGTCCAAGGTAATTCTATCATCTTCTTCTCTCTCCCACTAATCACTCTCTTAACACTTCCAGTGTTTTGTTTTCCACCATCTCTCTCTCTCTCTCAGCAACACTCTCTTTCTCTCACTACAAGACTATAACTCTGATGGGTCCGTTACAAGGAAATTCAAACAATGGTGTCGGCGACAAAACGTTATTGATGAGTATTTAATTGATGATTACCAATCATCATGTATTTTAATTACCTTATTCTCCTTTTTCACCTTCCCTTGTGAAAGCTGGCATTGCTATATCAATATTCTCTCTCTTACACTTACCATGTATAAATTTCCTTGTCACTTATATAATAAAGGCATAAGGTTTTTGTGTGGTATTCTAATAAATCCCAGAAAGCTACTCTGCTTTTTTATACTCTGCTTTTTTGCTTCTGATGCAGTTGTTGCTGTTTGGGCATCAGAGTTCACTCTTGTCTCTTTGGCCGATGCACAGGCCGATACTCATGAAGATGCTAGTAAGTACGTTTCTTTTTCTATCTGGGTTTCTGATTTTCTCTCTTTTTTCCCCTCTTGTCAAGAAAATTGGAATCTTTTCTTTGAGGGATTTTTGTTTTCAACTAGGGTTTAATTATTACTATATATAAGTACATATATGTGTGGTGCTGTCAATTGTCAATAAAGGAGCAATCTTTTGAGATCTGCAATCGATTTCCTTTGTGGGTTTCTACCAATTTTGAGTTTGGAAGAGTTTCCTTTCATTGTTTCAAGTTCTAGTGTTAACGCCGTCCATTGACTCCATTTACCAGAATGAGCACTTTTTGATTCTGTGAACTCGTTTGAGTACTTGTGTTTCTTCTTCAATATTGGGTCATTTTGTTTCTACTGGTGTTGTCCTAGGAAATGCATTTTCCCCGTACCCTTTAATTCAGTGGCTCGTTTTGCCTTTTGAAATCATGAGACGTTTAAGGGAAATGCTACAATACACCCTCTTAAATCGCCTTTGACTTCATAACTTCTTGCATACAAATCCACCACATCGGTCTTGAATTCATCATTTTTGTTTAGCAAGTCATGACATTGAGATGTAAATTCATAAATATTATTTATATAAACTTTCAGTTCGTAACATTTTTTGTCTTGATGTTATGAATCTTTGAAACAAGTGTTCTGAACTTTCACGCAAATGCAATGAATTCAAAGCGATTCAATGGAGGGCTTACTCACCTAAAATTCCTATTTGGGTGTGTATTCCACACTTTCTGTTTACGGGAAAAACATACTTCATATGCACATTTGTGGGCTGATAGGTTCCAAGAGCTCAAAATTTTATTTTTTTTTTCCAGTTCTTTTGGTTGCAGCCCTTCCTTCATTTCACTTGGTACTAGTTGATGTGTCATAATCAGCTTTTAAAAAATTTCCTTCATTTTTTGAGGATTTTGTCTAGTTGCTGTTGAAATTGGCTCAAGTTCCCTCATCTCTCCATGGCTTTCACAGGAATTCTGTCAATTTATGCTGTATGGCCTTTTCGTCTAGGCAATGTTTGGTTTGCTGGAATTACTTTAGGTTGGAGGGGACTGTTATTCCTTGGCTTCCTAGTGGCGATGGCCATTCACCTAAAGTGGCGACTAATAATTCCATCCTGTCATTTTTATGAAACCAAATGCTTGAATGAGCATCACAAAGAAACGATCATTGCGTTCTAACCTTCATTCCATTGTACCAAATAC
This sequence comes from Rhododendron simsii, assembly GCA_014282245.1. NCBI lineage: Eukaryota > Viridiplantae > Streptophyta > Magnoliopsida > Ericales > Ericaceae > Rhododendron > Rhododendron simsii. The sequence goes on along the minus strand of CM024954.1, from coordinate 703,254 downwards.
TGCCCTAATGCATTAGAATTCCTTTTTGCGTTCTAGTCTCACGTGTGTATACATGTATGCATGTTGATGGTTTTATTTTTGTTTTTTATTGTGTTTTGTCCTCTCCTTTCTAGTTACCATTATATTGTTCATCTTTCTTTTTTTTCTGACTTCGAATTTTGCTGTTAGTTTGGGCTTAAGACATGGCCTTATATTGCTTGCCTGATTTCCTTTCTCTGGAGTTCTTCTATTTTTCTTTCTTTTTTCTTGACTTTGAATTTTGCTGTTAGTTTGGGCTCAAATATGGCCTTATATTTCTTTGCCTGATTTCCTTTCTCTGGAGTTCTTCTATTTTTTTGGTCTCTTTCCTTCTTTTCCTCTCATTTTTGTTTCAATTTTGACAATTTGTATGTCGTCCTATGTAGTAGAAATGAATCTTGATTCCTGTATAGTAGAAATGAAACTTGATTCCTTTACCAGCAAAATTTGTCCAAGCTTGTTCTAAGAATTTTGGGTCTTTTCCTTGTTCCTTTAGGCGGCATTGCTTTTACTTCTCCCGTTGAGCAATGCCATTGAAATCAATGTCAAAGGGAGCGAGAGACAATGTGAATATCAGCCCACACTACAACCGAGACCACATAGTGTGTCCATCCTGGAGTTTGGAGCTGTTGGGGATGGGAAAGCTTTGAACACTCTTGCTTTCCAGAATGCGATTTTCTATCTCAAGTCGTTTGCCGACAAGGGCGGTGCTCAACTGTATGTACCGGCGGGAAAATGGCTCACTGGAAGTTTCAATCTTACTAGCCATCTCACACTCTTCTTGGCAAGAGGTGCCATCATTCTTGGATCTCAGGTCTTATTCTAATTCTAATCGATCTTTCTTCTAACATGTTCTGATTTCTGGTACTTCTGCTGCTCTGCATCACAAAGAACATTGACAAATAAGGGAATACTTATTCAAGAAGCATGAAGTTAATTCGCCTTACATTTTAGGTCTTCAGTTGGAGTGTGCATTTAAGAGCTTCAAATTGATGGCTTTGAAATAACTGTGACTAGAGTTATTTGAATTCCTTCCAAACACGATCATAATACTTGTACACAAACATTAGCAAAAATGCTTTCAATGGGCAAGTTTGGTTTGTCTTGACCATAGTTAAAAACCTACGATACACGATACGTATCTTACGATTTGTATCGTCTCCTTCGGGGAACGATACGTATCCTATCATGTATCCTTTTTTGTAAAAATCCAACGATCTGACTGCGTATCCTATGATTTATACGCGTATCATAATTCTGTACGTATCCTACGATTACTTATACGAAAAAAGTCGGACCTTATTTCAAGAAGCGGAATCCCAAATGCATTAATTTAAACCGTTTGATCTAATTATTATATCTTTCAAACCCTTTGATAGAATTTTAACCTCAATGTAGGTCTTGTATAAAAGAAAGAACCATAGTTGGATTGTATTTTGTCTTACTTTTCTTTTCCTAACAAAGGGAACATAAAGCTTTAATGTAATAGGCCCCAATTGAGAGACTTGAAATTTTGCATCTTAAATTTTTTTTAAATGTAAGCATAGTTTGTTGGTGTTATTAGGTGTATCTACTTCTTAATTATATTTTAATTATGATTAACGTTGAAACTTAAACTAAATTTAGTATTTTGACAAAGCTCCAATTGACAAAACCCAAATAGGATAGATATTATCGAAAAAGATATAAATATCTAGTTTTAGAAACTCTAAAAATATCTAGCTCTAGAAGCTCTAGAATATCCTTGTGAAATATCTATAGTTTTTTTTTTTTGAAAATTAGTCACATGTGTAATTCTAGAATTACCTCAAAGTTTATATTGTATGAAAATATCTTTGTACTAGAGTCTTCCTAGTACAAATAGGGATGAGTTCTAACTATTTTGTACCAAGTCAAAAAAAATTGAGTTCAAGTGCAATACAAATACTCTCCTTCCCCACCTTTGTCTTTAATATTCTCCCTTTTCCAAAAAAAAATTGTCCAACTATACAATAGAAACTCTCACTCTTCCAGCAAACGTATCTCAAGATACACGATACATATCCAATTTGAAAACATTGGTATTGACTTATCTTTTTTTCATAACCGTCTTATTTTGGCCTTACTGATCTTTTTTTTCATGTTTTGGTCAATTTTTATTTTCCCGGAAGTGAGTCAACCTCAAAAATCCCATTGTTCCTAATTCACTTATCCAGTGGAGCTTATTAGGTTGACAACAAGTGGAGACAATTTTTCGAGCCATAGGTTTTGAGAAAATATTTATGCTTGACAGGAAGCATCTCATTGGGAAATTGTTGAACCACTACCTTCCTATGGTCGAGGTCTAGAGCTTCCGGGAGGAAGGCATAGAAGCTTAATAAATGGATATCTATTGCATGATGTGGTAGTAACAGGTAGAGTACAAACTTGGGGTTTTCAAATTCGACTAATGATTAAATAACATTTTTTCTGGTTATCTAGTTACTTATATCTCACATGATCATTCTTTTATCATTGCACTAGGTGATAATGGAACTATTGACGGACAAGGCTCAGTTTGGTGGGAATGGTTCACCTCACATTCATTAAACTATAGCCGGCCTCATCTTGTCGAATTTACTGGTTCCAAATATATTGTTGTATCGAACCTAACTTTCCTTAATGCTCCCGCATTCAATATTCATCCAGTATATTGCAGGTGAGTTGACCAACGCTAATGACTATCCATTTGGTTCTTTTATTATAAAGTTTGTGCATTTGGAGTTGATAGAAAATACTATACGGATTTTATGCAGCAATGTGCAAGTTCAGAACATTTCAGTGTATGCTCCACCAGGATCACCTTACACTGTTGGCGTAGTACCAGGTACATATGATGATCCAGGCATTTGCTTCGTACTTTTTCCCGCTGTGAATTGATAATTTGGTAGCATGAGACGTGTCTTCTACGTGATTAGGTGCCTGTAATTTAGAAGTAACATGTTACATTTTAGCTCGCGTTTGCCTTCTTCCTTTTCCTGGGGAGCTTGGGGTGGCTGTGCAAGGTGGTTTCAAAGGAGGTTTTTTTTCCCTTCCCTTTCTTGGGTAGTTGTGCGTGTTAGCTCTAGATACAACAAGGAATTTCCTTATAGTTGTGATTGGGTCAAGAAACTTGTAGAGGGACTCGTGGATTGACCAGAAAAAGCATGGATTTCCATTAAAAAATGGAAGATATGTTTCCCTTGCGTCTTCTGTTCCCTCTACAAATCCTTATTGTGAACACACTTTAGAGACTTTAGAGGTATACTGGCTCTTGCTTCTCCCCATGTTGGCCAAATAGTGGCACAAAGCTGAACGCAAGCCGCCCTTAATGGAGTAATCCATGCAATCAATTCATTTCCTTAAAGCTTGATCCTCGAAACATCTGAATCTTTTTCCATAATCTCCTTGAGCAAAATGTGAATTCCAAGAGTTCATAGACGAACAATGGAGTGCCAATGGCCTAAGGATCTATGTGAATCTTTTTCTTTTGCAACTCCAGTTTAAACACTTGCACAAATTTACCCTAAGAACTGAACCTCGCTAAAACTCCTCATCATTACAGTCTATGTTCGTGATCGTGGAGAGAGAGAGAGAGAGAGAGAGAGAGAGAGAGAGAGAGAGAGAGAGAGAGAGAGACTTTGTAGTAGTTTTTTTTTTTTTGAATCATGGGTTATCAATTTTGGGTTACTGTTAGGAAGTTGCAAAGAATCATTGATATAACCGAACCTACATTCTTTCAGATTCTTCAGACAATGTGTGCATAGAGAACTGTAGCATTAGCACCGGATATGACGCCATTGCACTCAAGAGCGGCTGGGATGAATACGGAATAGCCTATGGCAGGCCCTCAACAAGTGTACACATCAAGCAAGTATACCTCCAATCATTTTCGGGTTCTGCCCTTGCTTTCGGAAGCGAGATGTCCGGAGGCATTTCCAACGTCCTCGTGGAACACCTCTACATATACAACTCAAATTGCGGAGTTGAGTTCAAAACGACCAAAGGTAGAGGTGGGTATATCAAAGAAATTGTCATTTCAGATGTTGAGATGAAAAATGTCGAAATAGCTTTTAGTGCAACCGGCCAACGTGGGTTCCACCCAGATGACAATTTTGATCCAAATGCATTACCCATTGTGGATCTGATCACTTTGCGAAATGTGATAGGATCAAATATCAGCCTTGCTGGAAGTTTCACCGGAATTACAGAATCTCCTTTCACTTCCATATGTTTATCGAATATTTCCTTAGCAGTCGCAAGTTCTGCTACTTATTGGGAATGTTCAAATGTTTTGGGTTTTTCTCAGTTGGTGTTTCCAGAACCGTGTCCTGACCTTAACTCTTCAGTCTCAAATTCTTCGTGCACATGCTTCTCTTTCCTAAATTCCAATGCCGAGGTTGCAACTTTATGATACCATTTTTTCCACCTACAAACTCGAAATCTTTCAGCTCCTCTGCAATTAGCTCAGATTCTTTCAAATAAGGCAAATGTCTAGAATACATGTTTCTTCCACCCTACCCGCTTGCATTCTTGCATTGTTACTACCTGCAGATTGTTGTACAGCCCTCATTTCTTCATTCATGTGTAAGAAATTTTTGGCAGTGATTGTTTATTTCTTTTGAATCTGTTGCATTATATTCCATTGTAAAAGTAAAGGTTAGATGAAGTGACATTGCAATTTGAATCATGTGATTGGAATTAACATCAAATTATTTACTCTCTCTCTCTCTCACACACACACACATCATGTGTGGTTTGGAATGATGCAGCAGACTTGCACTGGTCATTCAAATATTTGCAGGGTATTAGACATTTAATTGTAGTGCTGTATTTGTTTGTTGGAGTGGAAATGCTTAGCTAATAAACCAAAATGGAAAGCTTATGAGAAGAATGAATGAACCGGTTGAACTTTAGAAGAAGACTTGTTGCAATATACAACAAGAAACTGTGAGAACATGACTTGCAATGTACAGTATGTAATTCTGACATTCTAACTATGCATATAAGTTTTCACTTAATCAATTCTTGCTTGTGCTTTCAACCCTTGATCTCGCAAATGTTCGAGGTTTTTTTTTTGAAGACACTTATACGCTTGCGCTCGTTCTCCCACACGTGCATTATGTGACTAATAAGAGTATGACGGGTAAAGTTAACCTTCGCACTTTTCATACATTTAAAGTTATTGAAGCTACTTTTTTTTAGTAAGTGTCTAGACAATTGTTATATTTCCATTTAATAGAACTCATACCGGTCTCCAAAGCTCAAAGAAAGATTGTACGGGCTTAATGAGCTTTATAATCAAGACATGGAGGATTGGAACCCGACAGTGAGACTTTTTGTTTGGACACGAATCATATTTTCTAAAATTCGTGACTCGCGAATTAAGATTGAATTCATATGAATCACCAAACTTCTCTAGCCTGTCTTTCTTTATTTGTGTCTCTTCTGATCTCTATATCTTCCTTCGAATGTCAGATTGGAATATGCTGTAAATGAGACTAAAAAAAAATGAAGAAAAGAATGCCCTAAAAGGAACAAAAACTTCAAGTTAACCGATCGGACTAGGGTTCGACAAACGGGGCAAGTTGTTCTTTTTCTTGCATAATGAAGAGAGTGAAATTTTAGAAAACAAAAAGAATGACAACATCTCTTATTAATTTGAGAATAAATTATTTACACCGCCAGTATAAATAGGAGTATTTGTTTCCTCCAAATCAATTATATTGCGTCACGTTGCAAAACAGTGGTCCCAGTCAATAGAATATGACAACGTGGCACAATGTAATTGATTTGGAGGAAACAAATGTTTTACACAGGCGGAGTAAAGAGTTTATTCTTTTCTAATTTTGGTGTCATAAGAAATATCAATCTCCTTGATCCAAAACATACAAAATTACATTCGATTCCAGCCTCCTCCACTCAAGAAAAACAACTAGAAAAACATGACAGTATGAGCAGCGACCTTCTTTCTAATTCTATCGTCATTTCCATGAGAATAACTTATTCACGGAGCCGTAAATAAGTTATTTACGGAGATGCTCAATCTCGATCGTCCAAAAGTGTTTTGAACAATCCAAAACATAATCTAATACCGTTAATAGATTATTTTTATCCGGATCGTCCAAAACACTTTTAGATAGCCAAGATTGAGTTCCGTAATAACTTATACACGGAGCTACATGAATAAATTATTCTCTATTTCCATTCCTTTTCAAGTCTATAAGAGATAAGGGGTATTAATGTGATCCCAAGGAGTTAATGGGTGCACAGTGTGATTGAATATAAATTAGCGGGTGTTAGTCAAATTTACCCAAACTAAAATGAAAGAGGACGAACTAAACAGCGGCAGCGTAGTATTGAACCAAAAACTTCTCCCTCCACCTTTTCCATCGCCGCCGCCGCGTAGATACTCGGCCCCCCTGGCTTTCCTCTTCTTCTGTCTACAGTGAGGTACTACTTCGCACACAAGCACGCACCTGTATATATTCAAGCGCATATGTGGCTTTATACGCCGACGTATACATGTATTTGTATGTGTCTAACTTGCAAGGGCGGAACCAAGAATTGATTTTACCCCGGGCTAACCCAAAATCAGTGTTTTCAATTATATAGATCGTATTGGGATACGTATCGCATATCTTAAAGATACGTTGTTGGAAGAGTAGAAATTTCTATTGTTCAGTTGAACAAGATTTTTGGAAAAGAGAGAATACTAAAAGAGTGGGGAATTAGACACTTGAACTCAACCTTTGTTTTTGTTGATACAAAATAGGTAGAACTCATTCATATTTATTCTACTCCATGGAAGACTTTGGTACAAGGATATTTTCATACAAGATAAACTTTGAGATAATTCTAGAATTACACATGACTAATTCTCACAAAAAAATCTAGATATTTCACAAGTATATTCTAGAGTTTTTAAAGCTAAATATTTTAGAATTCCGAAAAACTAGATAACATTTATATTTTCTTCAATAATATCTTCTATCTTTGGGTTTTGTCGATTGGACTTGTTTGGACATAACTTTCTTGTATCAAATACTAAATTTCGTGTATACTTCAACAATGTTAATCATAATTAATAGACAATTAAAAAGTAGATACACCTAATACCACCTACAAATTATGGTTACATTTAAAAAAAAATTAAGATGCAAAATTTCAAGTCTCTCAATTAGAACCTATTACATTAAGGTTTTCTATACCTTTTGTTAGGAAAAAAAAAAGAGTCAAGCAAAATACAATCAAAGTATGGTTCTTTCTTCTATATAAGCCATACGTTGAGGCTGGATGTCTATCAAATGGTTTGAAAGATTCCATAATTAGATCAAACGGTTTAGATTATGCATTCGGGGTTCCACTTCTTGAAATAAAGTCCAACTTTTTCTCAAAAAAAAATCAGATGATACGTACCGAATTAGAATACATGTATAAATCATAGGATACACGGTCGTATAGTGTAATTTCTATACAAAAGGGATAGAGGGTGGAATACGTACCGTTCTCCGAATGAGACAATGCAAATCGTAGTATACATGTCATGTATTGTAGGTTTTTAGCAATTATTGACAAAATGGTGTATATAGTATGCATACGGATACGGGCAATCTCTAATAAATAAATTTTATAATCCAATCCATGCACCGCACGTATGGCTAGTATCATCATACCATTGACCTTACATATTATGAACTAGTGCTTGCCCATGCCTGAAGGTATAGCTCGAACGCTCAATTAAAGTTCTACCGTATATGAGTTTTACTTCCATAAAATCAATATGGATTGTATCGATTACCATATATATCAACTAAATTTCTGCTTCCATAACAAATAAAATCAATCCAAAATCAATCGTTTTAGATAAGTAAATGTTTGAAAACTTGATCTTAGCCGTTGGTAGTGGATGATCTAGATTTATAGATACTCTTAACACTTGCTAACCATAGGATTTAGAAATGAAGGTCTAGGTTTATAACTACGTATATAAGATTCAAAAACTGAGCTCTGTTATTATATAGATGTTCAGATTGTAACGAGTGTGAACATTGGATATCTATTTCTTAGGAGTTAATATAGTGGTGTCTTTAAATACATAATATGAAAAAGTCGCTCCCAAAAAAATTCTTGGACATCAACAAATCTCAAAAAATGCTTCAGATTTTTTGTTGTTATTACATTATAATTTAAACCTAAAAAAATAAGATTGTAAGAACAAAAAATTTAAGCACACAAAGCCCAATTTTTTGGTTTAGCATAAACCCTAAATGTCAGTCCTTCGCCCGATTTGAAAGATGGTAGCTTAATGAACCAATTTTAATCGACATCTTGACCAATGGATAGTTTGAAGTCGCTTTTTAGGGTTTTTCCTGTGGCATCCGAATCAAAAGATTGAGCACCATGAGATTTCATGAAATTCCTTGAGTCAATTTAACTGAGTTTTCAGCTCTAAATAATCAACAACAACCCTTGCCCTTGACGGTAGTAGAAAGGGAGAGTATAGGAGAGAAAGTAGGAAAGAGGGAGAGAAAATAGGTGGGTGGAATGGATTGGGCTAAAAAAAAATGAATTAAGCAAAACTTGTACATATATATATATACAATCCGGATCCCCTGAGGGATCCCGGATTTGGGTGTGGTGCGGGACTTTCATGTGGTTCGTTGGATTGAAATCAAACGGCCAGGATAAGAGATGGCATAAAAACCCCAAGTAATTACACTTTGCCCCCTAAAGCCCTCACACTTCCCCCCTTTGAGCCATTCACGCAGAACAGAGAGAGAAAGAGAGAGAGAGGCGACGCAAGAGAAACGAAGAACGAAGCTGCTGTCGACGATTGAAACCCGACGAACGAACGAATATTCACCCAATCGTTCGTTCGAAGATCCACCGAGGTTTGTCTGTCATCTTTTTCTCTCGGAAAAAAAAAATTTTCTGGATCGTAAGAAAATTTTTCTCAAAATGACCTAGGCTATAGCCTACCTTAGCCTTCAAGTACTTCCGCCCTTGCTAACTTGCTAATTTATCCTGTTCAGGTAAGAAGGAAGAGGATTGAAATGGGATCCTCGAATATCAGGGACCTCTTGGCTTCGTTTAGTCCGTCTTTGGACTTCTTCGCTATCAGTTCTGGAGATGGTCGAATTAAGGTACCTGAAACATTTTTGTGTTCTTTTTTGTTGTTGATGTTGTTGTTGTTGAGGTTGAGAAATCAAAATAATACAAATGTCAAAGTAAACAAAGTGTGTTGCTCTTGGTTTTGCTCTCTCTCTAGATGTATACACATATATGTTTGTATTTGTATCTGAGAATGCATATTTTGATGATTTTAGACCATGGAGCTTGTTATGATATCAGCATACCAGTGCAATTATGCACCAACAGAGATTTATGGTTTGTTTGGAACTTGAAAAGAGAAGGGAAAATTAAATAGCTTTCTCTTTCCTTGCTTGATTTGAGAAGAAAGAAAAGAGATTAAGTACATTGAGCACGGTGAAATTTTCCTCACACTTATCTTCTTAATTGTTTTCTCTCCCCTTCTCTTCTGTTCGACAAATTCCAAACAGAGCGTTAATCATAAGTTTGAGTAAAAGCTACATTAACGACAGAATGATTAATTTAGAAGCCACTAAGAAAATTTTTAAAAAAATGTTTTTTGAGTAAAGAAAGAGTTAACTTAGTTTGAGTTAAAGGAGTATTTTAACTCGAACTGGAGTTTCAGTTGAGATTAAGGGTCAGAGATCAGTTTGCATTATTTTTTTCCCATATCATGATTCTGATTTTGTCCAATTACTGTTGTGAAACACTTTTTCAGTTTGCAGTTTTGTCATTGTAGTGTATCAGAAGCGCCATGAATGTGGAATTTACATTTGATTGTATTGGTTTATTTGGTCTGAAAGTTTGAGGTTTAAGCTTCTCTGAATTGATGATTTCGTTTCTCCCAGATTTGGGACACTGTGAAGGGCCAGGTCCAGACTGAGTTTGCGGATATTGTTTCATCCGGTGAAGCTAATTTGTTTGGTAAACCAGAAAGGGGCCATCTTTCAGTTGATTACACGTGCATGAAGTGGTTGTCTTTAGACAAAAAGGTTCAGTTTTTTTTTAATAAGATTCTAATTTGGACTAGTCTTTTGTATGACATTGTTGATATTTAGTGAGTTGAAACTCGTTGGTGATTTTTCAGAGAAAAAGAAAGCTTGGAAGTTCGTTGTTGATATTAGGAACGGGGAGTGGTGACGTATTAGCGCTGGATGTATCCGCTGGTCAAATGAAGTGGAGAGTTAGTGACTGTCATCCTGGGTGTGTTTCTTGCTTTAGCTTTGTGCTTTTGTGCCTTTTGCGATTGTTTAAAGGAAACTCTTTATTATCCTGTTTCACGTATCCAACTCCTAATCTATTGTCAGAAAAAGGTTTGCTTCATGCTTCACAACTTTCTGAATTCTGATCACTGGTTCCGAAATTTGTAGTTGGTTAATGTTGTGTCGTTCAACTGCAAATTGCATCGAATTAGATGAGTTGTTTATCCAATCAGTAGTATAATTGGACAACATGTGTAGTTTCCCGTTTATAAATTCCCACGTGTGAGTGCCTTTTTGTATTGTAGTTGTCTATCCCCTCCGTGAAACACGAGAACATATGCTGTTTCGTTAGTGATTTATATTCGAAATATGAGTTCTAGATACGAAGCTAGGATATCGTTGTGCTCATGATCTGAGTGGATACTCATATTCCTCTGATTTTTGAAAAGGAATTGGAGAAACCCAAAACTTCATGATGCCAGATAATTACTTGTCGTGATTGGATTTTAAACTCTATGGGAGTTTGTAGTGCCCCATTAATAGAGTGCAATTTAGTACATACAACTTTTAAAAAATTTGTGTTGAACATCTAGAGTATAACATACCACTTACTAACTGGATGATGGGGCTAGAGGATCTGGATTCAAAATCAATATTTGTGCAGCCTAATCATGACTTCCTATGCAGTGGTGTTAGCACGATTTCATTTCCAACGCATGATTCATGCATATACACGGCGGGCAAGGATGGGATGATTTGCAAGCTAGATTCAATGACAGGAAACTTGCTAGGGAAGTTCACAGCTTCTACAAAGGCAATATCTTCTATGTCTGTTTCATCAGGTTTGCAACTTTACTATTTCAATATTTTCATCTATTGTAATTTATTCACTTGTTGCTTTAATTTTGTTGCAGAGAAAGCGCTTTGGGTTTCATCATAGTTGAATTAGTTCAAGCATGAAACATGTTTTGAAATGAACGAGACCTGGCATTATTATTTGTTTTTGTTATTGTTATGTAATGAAGTACTCTGTATCTATTTTTACCCATTTTCAACCACTAGTTAATTGATCGCTATGTTTTTGTTCAGCATTTGTTCAACCGGCTTATGTGATCTTTTTAATTGACCAGGTTCAGGGTTTATTTTTGAGTGATGTCCAATTTATATTGATGCTATAGTAATTGTTTTTGTGACACAACAATACGCTACGAGTCATCTGTATATTACCTTTTCTCATCTCTGTATCCTTTTGTTTATGTTTCGGTTTCCTCTGATGGTAGCCTCTAGTTGTTTGACTATAGTTTTGGTACCTGGATCTGGTTTACTGTGTCGAAACTGCTATTTATGTGGTGTGTTCCTGAAAGTCAGTTGGGAAGACATTAGTGACTGCGGCTGCTCAACTAAAGGTTTTCAATTGTTCAGATTACAAAAAGATACAGAAGTTTTCAGGCCATCCTGTGAGTGTTTTTGCTGCTCCATTGAAATGTTGTTGGATGTCTCTTTCATTATCCCATTCAGAAACAACTGGAAATATATGACGTTTGTTTTTCTTCTTCTGCTGTCTGCTGTTTGTTCAAGTAACATTCTTTCAACTGGTTAACAGGGGGCTGTCCGTTGTATGATCTTCACTGACGATGGGAAATACATTCTTTCTTCTGCTGTTGCTGAACGTTACGTTGCAGTTTGGAAACTGGATGGCGGAAAAAAGCAATCAGCTTGCTGTGTTCTTGCAATGGACCACCCTGCTGTTTTTCTTGATAGCCGGTGTGATGATGCTGGGGATGTAGATGCTGGTGGCCTCTCTGTCTTAGCCATCTCAGAAATGGGAAATTGTTATTTTTGGTATGGGAAGAATGTCGAGGAATTACGCAATAGCAAGCCAACAAAAGTCTCCTTATCTCTTGATGACCCATTCTCCAAGACTCAGAAGGGTGCAGTACCTACTATATTAGCTGCAAAATTGCAAGGAATTGCGAAGCCTGCCTCTGCGCACGTATTTTTGGCCTATGGTTTGGCAATAAAGCCATCATTTGAGAAAATCCTAGTCCATTCTGGCACAGATATAAGATTGAACAGTTCCTCTGATGGACTCCTTCTACCCATCACTCAATCTCGCAAGTCTAAACAAGGGTCAAATAAACGTAACGAAGGTAAGTCACGATTGACCATAGGTTTCACCATAGTTAATTGTTCCTTGTTTTGATACACCCATTTGGATGGAAGTAATTTCCTTGTTGCTTGAACCTGGGTTTCTCAATTTGGATTCATAGGTGTGTTGAAGTGATAGGTTTATCATGTGATGCTGACTAATGCATTTTCAACTGTCTTCTCGGACACGATCTTTTGCTGCACGGTGATCAGACATTCCACTTTGTTTGCAATTCTTGAAATATGGAAACAAAAAAACTGCGGAATTGTAGTATAATCTTTGTTACTTTGGGATTCTTTTGTTCGGAAGCAGGGAGCTATCTACCTATTCCCAAGAATGTTTTGTTCATGATTTTGATGCAGAGTATTGATTACCTGACTCCATGTCATATCAAGCTTTCTAATCATTTAAGGCTTCTTTTTTTTTTTTTTTTGCTTAGAAAAAGACATCACCTCTGGTCTTTCCACCTGCTTTCATCAATTCTCCTTTCTATATGAAAATCTATCTTCAATTGGTGTTGATCATTGATGTTTGTCAACAGTTAGTGCTCTAGACCGTGCGAATGCAGAAGATGCCCTACTTCCAATGCCTACATTTTTTGATTTGCATCACCAAAAGAAAGGACATCACAATTCAAGTTTTGTCCCTGATGACGTAATGGCTGATGATTTGTTCGACAGCAAGCGGAGAGCCCCGGTTCAGGCCAAGAAAGGTGTGTCTAAATTATGTCAGAAAAGGTCCCCCATTTTTAATTCTGGTGCATGACCTCTTATATGTTTGTTATGTGACTTATGTCTATGGATTTTTTGGATGCTAGTATAGGGATAGTGGCATCTTTATCAGGCATTGTAACATGGGGTATATCTTATCCTTCTAGTTCAGATGATTCCTATATCGATATTGTTTTTGGTTAGGTTGTCGCATGAACATTTAGTTCAGTGCAAAAAAGTGTTGTGTCAATTTTTTTTTGTTTAAGGGGTATAGATTTTGTTAATGTTATATGGTAGGAATTATATTGCACTTTCTTTCTTCTGGTTGTGGTATATAGTAGTAAAGAACATTTTCTTTTCTTTTTTGCTCTTCCTTTCTTTTTTTTTTTTTTTACCTTTTATGATAATCACATTTCTGTGCTGCTTTATTTCTCTTGTTAAAAGCTTATTGTTTGAGAGAGAATCAATTATGCGTATTTTGCTCACTGATGTCCTTTTGCGCAGATGACTTCAATGAGGTTGGAGACACTCGTATTGTGTGCATGGAGGACCGACTCAGGGCCTTAGGCATACTTGACAGTAAGGATGATCTTACATCTGATATGGTTATAGATTCTACAAAGTTGAGGGGAATCGATATTGAGGCTAATTTGCCGCAGAGGAAGGTCCGTTTCCTATGTTGGTGGGATTTGGTTATCCTTCTAAATTATTGCAGTTGTGTCTCATTTCAGTTATTTTCTTTGTTCTTTCATTATTTTCCTGTTATGATTTTTGTCTATGAATCATGCATGTGTTCAAACTCTTCTGATAGCTTAATTGCAATCTCAGATGAGGGCAGCTATTTTATCCATGGCTCCTAGTGATGCTTACAAGCAATTACAAGTCTTGGTGGCCACGTGGCAGTCAAGGTGCATTCCTCTACCCTCTTCTGAGGATTTGGTTTTGATATCTAACTTCTACTCGCTAACAAGGTAAATGGGGAATAATAACCCCACATTGTGAGTCTAGCAATCTATAAGTACATGTAAATGCCCTGCCCCAGACAAATCTGTCTTTATTTGGATTTGTGTGTAAGTGTTTGCCCGGTTACTTTATTATCAAAACAGCTTCTTATTTCTTCTCTGTTTATGTGGCACCTATAAGCAGGACTTAACACTTTGGAAGATTGCTTTTCATGATGCATTCTAAGCTCTGAACATTGTTATAGAATGCATACATTTATGTTTTGGCATTTAACTGTTCTTGTTCCTTTTACAGGTCATGCCGTGGAAAGTATGTTCTTCCTTGGATCTGTTGCATATTGGTGAATCACAGTGACTACGTCATATCTCAGGAACCAGTGACCAAATTGCTGGATGCCTTAGATAGGGTAAAATTCTGTCTTGTTTTCCCGATCTTGCTTAATTCATTAACTTTGACGTTCATTACCGAGTTGTTTGTCAGGCTTTAACCATGTTGTCTTCTTCCAGCTTACTAAGTCTAGAGGGGCATCGATTCATTCTTTATTACAATTGTCAGGTCGTTTGCAACTTGTAATGGCACAGGTAATTTACCTCACATTTCAATTGAGGTGGTTATGCAAATGTGTCGGGATTTTCAGTTTAAAGCCGTAGTATTGAATCTGTATTGCATTTCTCTAACCAGATTGACAAGGCTGTTCAGAATGAAGGTCAGAGCTTTTTGCATGATCAGCAGATGGATGAAAGCGAAGATGATGATGTTGATGACGTTCTTTATGGTGAAGAAGACGAAGAATCCCAAAGTAGTGATGATGATGACTAGGATTTTTCCCTCCACAAGAGGTGATTGTTTCTTTTCCAAATCACATATTTATGTGTATGTTCATTCCTGGATTGTTGCTGCATTATTACTGGTAGTAAAAGCTTGGGTGCTAGTGATGGTAAGAACTTTGTAGGATTTCTGGTCTTTCTTTTATTATCTCTTTTAGATGAAAGGAAGATTCTAACCATAACCCATTGGACGGTGGTTAAGGTGCAAAAAGTTGGTTGGGATATGTCAGAAATATTAAAACTTAAAAGTATGCGAAAGCTCATTGGAATTATAAATGTGCATTGAAGTTTTAACTAACGACAGCCCACTGAGCAATTGTGCTGTTCAAATTGTTTGGACAAGTGTTGATGCTTATTGCTGAAAATACTAACTTACCACCCATGTTGTTTCAGTGTCTTTTATGGTCTGCAAAACAGTTATAAGAATTCACGCTCACTTCAGTTGGGATATTAAGTGCAGGGTTATGCTGTGGGTGGACAATTATTGTCCTGTGACAGTATGTTACATGATGCATATGAAATTTGATATTCGAGAATTGTCTCCACGAAAACCTCTGCTAATGATCGGTTTTAAAATTTGAAAGAAGTCATATTGTTTTGTTCAATTGGTCTTTCTGGTAGGATCTTTGGAGAATTGAATATGTTCAATAAATCAAGGAGATCTAGCTACCTTTCTTTGTTTAATCCTGCATTACAATCAGATGGATGTTTGAGTAAGTTCAAATACTTAATTTGCGGAGGCATTCCTGGTCAATTTTTTTCTAATGATCAAGGATCTCTTGGACAACGAAGGGGTAGCCAAGTGGTAATGCTTCCCTTTTACCAGGAAGGAGACCTGGCTTCGATTCTCATTATGGGGTTCCATTCCACTCCTAGGTTAGGTTAGATTAGATTTCTTGCATGTACTCAGAAAAGGAGGGAAAAAAAAAAAAAGGACTTGGTTTTGCGGTTTGCGAAAGCTAAACAAGCTAAAGAAATGATCAGTGCTCTTGGTTTGCAGAAAATAACTATGCTTTTTCTGCCTACTATTGACCCGTATTCAACCCATCCATATTCAACCCACAACCCATTTCAATCCGCCCAAACCCGCTCATTTGCCACCTCAATGGCATAAAGCTTGTTTTGTCCAAGCTGGTGGAGCTACTCTTCATCCATCTTGTTTTTAAACTCCCAAGGGGTGGCGCAGCCATTGTCATTTTGCACCGTGGCCCCTAGAAGTCTTTGGTCTAGGCTTCGACTCTGACCCAAGTGCTATCAATTCCTATGCTGGGCCAGTTTGTATGGGGCTTTGTCCGGCTTCAATTAGCCCCCGTTGGTGATTTGGCATTTGACTCCCTCTCACATGCTTGTCAATTCCTGAATTTTGCTAGTCCATGTAGGATTTTATCCCTCCTTTAGCCCTTAATTGGCCCCTCTGTTACTGGAGGTAGGAGAGGTCCCTTTGGCTGGATACCGCGTAATTTATTTATTTATTTCCTTTTTTTTTCCTTTTTCTTGCTGTTTTTGGTGACACAGATGCATATGTGACTTTGATGCTAATTCTTTGAAGGTGAAATTACACGGACACCCCCTCATCTATCTGGTTTGGACACAGACACCCCCTAACCTTTAAAACCGCCCATACACACCCCCTCATCTAGTGAAAAGGGAAAAAAGCCTCAACACCGTTAACGGAATGAACGAAATGTCAAATATACCCTTGGTGAAATTACACGGATACTCCCTCATCTATCTGGTTTGGACACGGACACCCCCTAACCTTTAAAAACGCCCATACACACCCCCTCATCTATTGAAAAGGAAAAAAAAAACCCTCAATGCCGTTAACGGAACGAACGAAATGTCAAATATTCCCTTTGTTATGAAATGGAGCAACAAGCATACGCCACACTTCACTCGATCAGAAAATTCTCTCCTCCCTACTCGATCATGGCACCTCTGTCTCTCTTCCTCTCCCTCTTCAACTTGCATTGTAGATCATGGCTAGCCCTAGATCGTGAAGAAAACCTAAGTTTCGAAGAACATCGGATCTTGTGCACTGTAGAAAAGCTGAAGATCGTGGCAAATCCTACTTTGGAAGGTATGTTTTATATGTAAAAAAATTCTAGATCATGGCCCCCTTGAGGACTTCAAATACAAAATGGATGACAAGCAAATGCAAAACAACAAAAGCCCCAATTTTTAAAAGTTATCGAAGTCACCACTATATAACACCTTTCAAAAAACCCTACTATTCCCAAAAAAAAATCCTAATGTATTCATATATTATATAATATGAACATATACATCTACATTTGTGCCATTTAATAAGAAAATCTAGAATTTTTTGACATATAAAACATACCTTCCAAAGTAGGGTTTGCCATGATCTATAGCTTTTTTACAATGTACACGATCCGATGTTCTTTGAAACTTAGGTTTTCTTCACGATCTAGGGTTAGCCATGATCTACAATGCAAGTTGAAGAGGGAGAGAAAGAGAGACAGAGGCGACAGAGGCGCCATGATCGAGTAGGGTGGAGAGAATTTTCTGATCAAGTGAAGTGTGGCGTATGCTTGTTGCTCCATTTCATAACAAAGGGAATATTTGACATTTCGTTCGTTCCGTTAACGGCATTAAGGGTTTTTTTTTTCCTTTTCAGTAGATGAGGGGGTGTGTATGGGCGTTTTTAAAGGTTAGGGGGTGTCCGTGTCCAAACCAGATAGATGGGGGAGTATCCGTGTAATTTCACCAAGGGTATATTTGACATTTCGTTCATTTCGTTAACGGCGTTGAGGCTTTTTTCCCTTTTCAGTAGATGAGGGGGTGTGTATGGACGGTTTTAAAGGTTAGGGGGTGTCCGTGTCCAAACCAGATAGATGAGGGGGTGTCCGTGTAATTTCACCTTGTTTGAATTCCACAACAGGTTTCATTTGCATGGTTTTTTTCCTTTCCTGGTGGATTCAAAGATAAGTTGATATGTGGCACGGTATCTGACTACTGTTGGCAAACTACCGATTTGTCCTTCCGTGATGTAACTTATTTTTTGTTTCGTTGGGAGAAAAGCACAGGCACCGGCATGATATGTCAAAATTACTGGTTTGATTTCATTTATTTTTAATTTTTGGTCATGTATACGCACAGACATTATGTGACCTAGATATTAACAACTTTGTATCCCAAATCTCAACGAATGTTAGGACATTATTCACCCCTAGTGGTTTGTTAAGAGTAGGGGTGGGTTCTTGTAATTTTTTTTTTCCCGTTGTGTGTTTTACCCGTCTCTTTTTGAATTTTTGTTAGATTTGTGTTATATTTGTTGGATTAATCATCCGTCTCGATGAGAAGAGTCTGATAAGTAAAAAATTATGACCAAATTAAAAAAAAAAGTCCACTAAAGACGGAAGAAATGCTATCAAATTTGTCTTTTTGTCGAAAGTGTTTTATATAAATTTTTTTAAAAATCGATTCACATTTTAATAGTAGTGTATTTCCGATTTGTCTCGTTGAGATGAACAATTAATTTCAAAAAGTACGATGAAAAGTTAAATAAAAATTAATGAAAAATAAAATTTATCGAAATAAATTCTAGACCAATAAATTTACAAGAACGCAGTCTAAATAAACAAAATCGGCTTCATTCCTGCGGAGTCGGTTTGCGAGACCGGCAGCCAAGGAAGATTGCATTCGCCTGCTGCCGCTACTACATTCTCAAAACCGTCAATCATCTCACGATTGTCTCTATAGAGTCATAGCGTGGACACGTGGAATTATTTCTTCGTCCGGCAGCACCATCATATGGTGCTTTGAACCATGCCACTTGTAAAAATTACAACTAAATGTATGGACTAAATATGTGATTCTAAAATAGTCTGAAGCATTAGGTGATGCTATTTCTGGACTATTAAATAATTATATTCCATAGTATATAGATCCTATATCAATATACATTAATGATGAAGAGTGTTAGAATATCGTAATGATACCGTAATCATAGCAAGATTTGATTACGTTTTGATTGTAATTACTCCCTTTGTCCCAATTCTTGTCTTTTTTGAGAGTTTGTGCCACTTTTTAATTGATTATATTTTACAATCTATAATATTTTTGATGATTTTAAAAATTATGTATAAAAGAGCTCATTAAAATCTATACAAGATCCATATTGTATGTAAAAAATTTTACCAATTAAAATTTGTAATCAATTTTCTATCTGGTTAGAATAGAATGAGGGACAAAAGAATGGGGGACAGAATTAAGGAGTAGCTAATTAGGGCTCAGTTTGGACGGTAGGAATCTTGAGGAAGAATGAGAATATGACACTATACTTTCATGATTTCGACATTTGAAAGGAACAAAAATAAGAATGTGATGTGATTCCTGACGACACATCCGACCAGAAATCACATTACCAGGTTGGATAGGAATCTGATCCCTCCCTTACCCCATGAGAATCTTATTTCTGGCTCAATCAATTAAAAAAAGAAATATTGACTTTGATAAATTTTCAAAATAATTGATTCATTCATAAGATTACTGAATTAATCCAAACACTAGAATGAAATTACTCCAGGTATTGTATTCTTAGGAATTTCATTCCTAATAAGCATATTCTTATTCTCATGCAATACAATTTCTAGGAATTTGATTCCTAGTAATCACATTCCTATTCCTACTGAAAATTCCAATCATCCAAACTGAGCCTAGGTTTATTTACTTTCCATAATTAGGTCTCTTCTCTTCGTGCAAATAGATGACTTGTATAGTTTCCATCTTCGTTTTATTCTTACAAACAGTGCTAGACCACTTGGGGTCCAAGTATCAGTGAATAGTAGGGGTGTACACGGTCCGGATTGGTCCGGTTCTCTATAAAACCAGTAACCGGACCATTTCAAACGATTCTAGGAAATTGAGAACTAGAACCTAACCAATATATGAGTGGAACCTAACCAGAACCAAACCGCAAAACCGGTCCGGTTTTGGTTCGGTTCCGATTCCGATTCTATTCAATTAGCATCCAAACCTATCACCGGTGTGTGAGAAAGAGAGACACGAGAATTGAAAGAGTAGGAAGGTAGTCTATTAAAATAGAAAAAGAAGGAAGAAAATAAAAACTTTCCTAACAAATGAGATTTCATCTCTAGATAAAGTAAGTTTAGCAAGAAAGAGATTAACCTATCAAATTACACACATATATTTATTTTTATATAATTATATATATTAGTTTTGAACGGTCCGGTCTAGTTCTAACCACGGTTCTTTAATTAAGAACCAGTAACCAAACCAAAATTAACGGTTCTTATTTTTTTGGAACCATAACCTGACCGCAAAACTACAGGACCAGACCAAATAGAACGGTTCGGTCCGGATTGGTCTGGTTTTACGGTCCGGACGGTTTTCTTGAACACCCCTAGTGAATAGAGCGATTTTTATCTGTACATACAAATATGAACACCTTTATAGTCGTTGATCGCTTTCAACTAAGATCGTAACTGTTCGATTAAAATAATACTATTTCCTTAAGTTATATTTTGACTTGCTGTTGCAAAATATATACACTTTCCTTCCCAATTTATTATCTTTTGGTATTTTTCATTTTAAGTTGACATTATTTCAATAGTGTTGATAACTTTTTTTTTTTCACGGATAGGGTTGATAACTAACCTATAAATTATTGCCTTTTTCTATTTTTTTATTTTTCTACCTTGGCATGTGTTTTTTAAAGTGAGGCAGAGAGTGGGCAGGTTATATTAGATGGGTAGAACAAACAACTTATTTAAATTGAGATTGTATTTATGACTTTAGGCACGGGAATCCGCTAATCTATCACAAGTCCAAACTAATCCAGGAACATGTATATATAGGGATTGAGGCACAACACCATCTCACCATTCCGAAAAAACATCGATCCAAAATCAGTAATGCGTGAGATGATGTTCTCTGGCGTAGGAAACATGCAGTCCGCGGCGTCGACGCTGTTCTCCGCGTACGCCTCGTTTGCGGCCTCGATGATGCTGATCCGGTCGATAGCCAACGATCTGGTTCCGAGCCCGGTGCTAACCTACCTCCAATCGGTCCTCCGCTACTTCTTCGCACCGGTCTCGAACCAGATCACGATCGTGGTGGACGGGGGATCAGCAGCAACCAAGTTTACGAGGCGGCCAAGGTGTACCTTGGCACCAAGATCGGCCCCAACAACGAGCGCTTCAAAGTTGGCAAGACTCCCAAACAGAAGAGTCTCCGCATCAGCGTTGAAGAGGGCGAGGAAATACTCGACAGGTTCGATAATGATATAGAGCTCAAGTGGAGAATCATGTCCATCGAGCCCAAAATCGGCCACGGGAATGAAAAGTTGTTTTTCGAGCTCAACTTCGACAAAAAGTATAAGGACAGAGTTTTGAACGATTACTTGCCTTTTGTTTTGGCTAAGTCGAAGGAAATCATGAACAGCGTAAACAAGGTGGTTAAGCTTTACACCAGAGCCAGTATTGATGATGGCCATGGTCGTTATAGACGAGGGGGTTGGGGTTCGATCAATCTCGATCATCCGGCCACGTTTGAGACGCTGGCGATGGGCCCTGAGTTAAAGAAGACCACAATTGATGACTTGGAGAGGTTTTTGAAGAGGAAGGATTTCTACAAGAAGGTAGGCAAGGCTTGGAAGAGAGACTACTTGTTGTATGGCCCTCCTGGTACCGGTAAATCCAGCTTGATCGCCGCCATGGCAAACTATCTTAACTTCGATGTCTATGATTTAGAGCTTACAAGTTTGGACTCCGACTCGGAATTCACGAGGGTACTTGTGTCCACCACCAATCGATCCATCCTCGTAATTGAAGATGTTGATTGCAGTGTGGAGATGCAAGATCGAAAAGCAGGGACGACTGGGCGGCCATATGATCGCGACACTAAGGTATCCTTATTTAAGGGGAATATCGTTGCCTAGCTAATAAAATTTTGTCTCAAGACATGCAATTGATGTTGCATTTTTTCTTATGCTGCACTTGACGCTCTCAGGTCTGTTGAACTTCATAGATGGTTTGTGGTCGAGCTGTGGGGATGAGCGGATCATCATTTTCACCACCAACTACAAAGACCGGCTTGACCCTGCCCTATTGCGTCCTGGTCGCATGGATATGCATATACACATGTCGTATTGTACCGGGCAAGCATTCAAGATCCTAGCTTCCAATAATTACCTCGGTATCCATCATCACCATGCGCTCTTTGGTGAGATAGAAGGCCTAATAGAAAACGTAGAGGTCACGCCTTCTGAAGTTGCAGAAGAACTTATGAAGAGCGAGGATGGTGATATTGCTCTTGCAGGAGTGATCAATTTTCTCAAGCGCAAAAAGATGGAAGCCAATGAGATTCATGAGGAAGACAAAACCAACGGAACAAAAAGGTTGCAATTGCCCTAGATAACATCAGGAGGAAGTCTGTAAGAGTACAGTGGGGGAAGGGCTGTTTTAGAGGAGGAAAAAGTGAGCGCTAGTTATATAACCCAGATTTCTGGAGTTGCATATATTGTATGTTGGAAATTTGGTCTTCTGAAATAACTGTCTTTTTTGTCGAATATGAACTTTTTCCCACCGGCGATTTATACTTTCATAATTTTCCAATTAGTGTCATCGAGATGAACGATTATCCCAAAAATTATGAGGAAAAAAATAAACAAAAAGTAACGAAAAGTAAAAGTTACTGCAATAAGTTCGGATATATAAGTTTACAAAAATGCAGCCTGAATAAACAAAATCAGGTTCATCCACGCGGAGTCGGTTAGCAAGAGTACTGGCGGCCAAGGAAGATTGCATTTGCCTGCAGGCTGCAGCCGCTACTACTACATTCTCAAAACCTTCAATCATCTAGTGTGGACAGGTGGAAAATACAACTCAAATTTAAAAATTATCAGGTGTTCTTGGGGTACTCTTACGTGGTATCCAAACTTCCTTCAAAACAACATATTAATAAAGATTGAGCATTTAGAATATTGAAATTATTTTATAGTCCAGGAGCACCACCACGTAGTTACAATCGTTAAATTATTCCGTAGCCTGGGAGCACCGCCAAGTGGTGCTTCGTACCATTCCATAACTACTCCTGGACTACTGAATAATTTTAAAAAATTCCACAAAACATAGATCCTACGTAAATATACGGTGATGAAGAGTGTTAAAATATCACATTATATTGTAATTATATCATGATTTCATCACAACGTGATTACGATTAGATTGTAATTAGTAGTTAATTAGGATTACTTCCTTTTTTTTATCGACAAAAAATTACATTTTATTAGCGATTCAAAAAGTAACAAATCTTCCATCAAGATACAAAGATTCGCGTTTCAATGTCACTACTGTCTGCGTTTGCACAGACACTGACTGTTCTACAATGGAAAAGAACAAATTCACTGCAAACACATTTCTGCAGAGTCACAGAATATCTCACTAATGAATGCATGGCTCATTTGTGCGTAACGTCAGTAGTGACGAGTTTTCTAACCTATTCGAAAGGGCATGCAGCTGGTTGACTCAACGTTGGAGTGAACAGTATGATCTGGATTAGCTGATTTCGCCGGACCAGTGTCTTAACAGTGTGGTTGGTTTAAGTCGCAACATAGCAATCTTTTGAGAAAGCAAGCATTGGGATGAATGTTGACTGTGATATATATATATATATATATATATATATATAAATAGGTTGCCACACACCAAATATTTTCTACGCTTTGCAAATTTGATACCGGTGAAGAGTGACAACCTCGCGCTCTCAATCATTATTCTTGTGGATTTTAGAAGTTTAAGATGTGTTTCAATGATGCTATTCTGCTCGCGCTCCCACACGGGTATGCAAATTATATGACTTAGAGGTTATCGTCCCCCAATCTCTCATCGGAGGTTACCGTCCCGTCACGGTCCCCTCACCAATTCTGCCTCCTATCGCGGATTGATTTCACTAATATACCCATACGGCCATACCTGAACCATTTTGAAACTCCATAGATGAGACTAGAAGGAAAATGATTGTGGGAGAATGAAACTAGACTGCAAGCTGAATCCATAGGTGTTCTTGGAGCACTTAGAACAATGAAATTATTCTGTAGTCTGGAGGCATCTTCATGCGGTGTTCTAAACAATTCCATAACTATACGTTCTTGCATGTGGAGTCCACGATTAAGTGTATGAACTAAATATGTGATTCTAAAATGGTCTGGAGCACTAGGTGGCCGGCAGTATCCCTGAACTACTGAATAATTTTATTCCATTCATTCTAGTATAGATACTACATAAATATACAGTGTGATCAGTGATGAAGAGTGTTAGAATGTCGAAAAAAATATCGTAATTGTATCATGATTTGATTACGATTTGATTATAATTAGTTAATTAGAATTATTTCCTTTTCACAATTAGTAGTCTCTTCCCTTTGTTTGAATGGATGACTCGTTGTATAGTTTCGTCGTTCAATCCGGTACTACGTACGTACACATTTTCCCATCTTCGTTTTATATTCAAACAAAGAACGGTAGACCAGTATGTGATGGTGTCCAAATATCACAGAATAGTTTACTTTAATACTGCCTTCTTAAGTGTCAAACTTTTTGCTTGGGAGTTACGCGTAGAATTTATTCACCCCACGGGTGGCGTAAACTAATCCAGGAACATATATATATACGACGATAGGGATTGAGGGGCAACAAGAACAATCATCTAACCAATCCGAAACAACATCGAGCCAAATTAAATCAGAAACGCGTGAGATGGTGTTCTCTGCCGCAGGAGACATGCAGTCCACGGCGTCGACGCTGTTCTCCGCGTACGCCTCGTTCGCGGCCTCGATGATGCTGATCCGGACGATGGCCAACGATCTGGTTCCGAGCCCGGTGCAAACCTACCTCCAATCGGTCCTCCAGTACTGGTTCGCACCGGGCTCGAACCAGATCACCGTCGTGGTGGACGAGCTCCACGGCGGGATCAGCCGCAACGAAATTTACGAGGCAGCTGAGGTGTACCTTGGCACCAAGATCAGCCCCAACAACGCGCGGTTCAAAGTTGGCAAGGCTCCCAAACAGAAGAGTCTCAACATCAGCCTCGAAAAGGGCGAGGAAATTGTCGACAGGTTCGATAATGATATAAAGCTCAAGTGGAGATTCATCGCCATCGAGCCCCAAAACGACCACGGGGATGAAAAGCGGTTTTTCGAGCTCAACTTCGATAAAAGGTATAAGGACAGAGTTGTGAACGAGTACTTGCCTTTTGTTTTGGCTAAGTCGAAGGAAATCAAGGACAGCGTTGACAAGGTGGTTAAGCTTTACACAAGACCAAGAGACTATTTCTATGATGATGATGGCTACCGCGGTGGTGGAATATGGGGGTGGGGTTCAATCAATCTCGATCATCCGGCTACCTTCGATACGTTAGCGATGGACCCCGAGTTAAAGAAGGCCATAATTGATGACTTGGAGAGATTTTTGAAGAGGAAGGATTTCTACAAGAGGGTAGGCAAGGCTTGGAAGAGAGGCTACTTGTTGTATGGCCCTCCTGGTACCGGTAAATCCAGCTTGATCGCCGCCATGGCAAACTATCTTAAGTTTGATGTCTACGATTTAGAGCTTACTAGTTTGTACTCCAACTCGGAACTCAGGAGGATACTTGTGTCCACCACCAATCGATCCATCCTCGTAATTGAAGATGTTGATTGCAGTGTGGAGATGCAAGATCGGCAGCAAGGGATTGAGCAGCCGAATCATCCCAACACTAAGGTTCGTTATTAACTTTAACCTGCCCCGATTATTATTTTTAAGGGGGAAGATCGTCGATCGCCTAGCTAACAAAATTTTGTTGGGTGGTCTCAAGACTCAACTTGAAGCGACCCTTTAATATTTCTTACTTACCAGTACTGCTAAATTTTCACTCTTTTATCTCTTGAGTTGCGTCCAAATCGTTTGTGTGATGCTGAATTTGAATGCAACTCATGCAGCTATCTTTGATAGATTTTCCTATTGATATATAATGCACATACTATAGAGAATTTAAT
Source organism: Rhododendron simsii (assembly GCA_014282245.1). NCBI lineage: Eukaryota > Viridiplantae > Streptophyta > Magnoliopsida > Ericales > Ericaceae > Rhododendron > Rhododendron simsii. The sequence goes on along the minus strand of CM024954.1, from coordinate 677,276 downwards.
TCGTATTGCCAAAATTTTGATTAAAAACAAGCCTTGTGGACGTGGACTAAAGAGTTTATGCAGTCACCTGCAAGCAAGTGGTTGAGCTTGCCGGTCAGGAGGGGAAAAAAAAAATCTAGTCGTTGAGCCTTCTTATTGTTACTCTTTTTGTAATTTAATGCAATTGATGTTGTGTTTTTCTCTTATGCTGCAGTTGACACTCTCGGGTTTGTTGAACTTCATAGATGGTTTGTGGTCGAGCTGTGGGGATGAGCGAATCATCATTTTTACCACCAACCACAAAGAAAGGCTTGACCCTGCTCTATTGCGTCCCGGTCGCATGGACATGCACATACACATGTCCTATTGTACCAGTCAAGGATTCAAGATCCTAGCTTCCAATTACCTCGGTATCCATCATCACCACGCGCTCTTTGGTGAGATAGAAGGCCTAATAGAAAATGTAGAGGTCACCCCTGCTGAAGTTGCAGAAAAACTTCTGAGGAGCGAGGATGCTGATACTGCTCTTGCAGGAGTGGTCAATTTTCTCAAGCGCAAAAAGATGGAAGCTAGTGAGATTGCGGAAGACAAAACCAATGGACTGGAGGTACTACGTGAAGAAAATGAACTTGAATTGCGTGAAACAAAAAAGTTGAAAATCCCCTAGATAACATCAGGAGGAATTTCCGTAAGAATAGCGGGGGAAGGGCTGTTAGAGGAGGGAAAAGTGAGTGCTAGCTTGTTATAGCCAAAAAAGAGATGTTATACAAAGATCAAAGGGAAAAGAGCAAAAGGCGTCACAACGCAAAGGAGAATTAGGTTGGCACCCTCCCCGGCGACAATCATCAATTTTACTATCATACTCATCCCTGATTTCCCCATCTTCAATATATCATCATCACAGCAATACTTCTGGCAAACATTATGGATTACAATCTGCTCTTCAATAACTCTAACTGGAAAAAATATCCCTTCATGTTCAATCTTAATTACTTCATCAGTAATATCCAAATGGTAAGTGACAATATGAATCTTACCCACCGAAAGACCCCCAGCATTGGATGTATCCTAACCAACATTAATTGTGGATCTCTCCCCCACAAATTTCCAATCTTCGAAAAATTATTGGTATCCCAGAGATGAATAGGCATTCCATAAGTAATGGCGATGGCGTTACATTAAGTTTGGGTTTCACTTCCGTATATTCACGAACCAGGTATTGAGGCAACCAAATTTGCCTCCATTAAAAACCGTCTCCATGGCAGAAATGGACTCAAAAGTGATCAAGATGCGTTTCTAACGAGAATATTTGGACCAACTTTGTCATTAATAGTAACTTCCTGAAATGTTTCCATCGCCCTGTTCTGTCAATTCTGCAACAAAACAGTACTTCTTCATAGCCATCCATTTGCTGCAGCCCTTTTTGCCTTAATTGAAAGCGTGGTACTAAAGCCAGCCTGGAACCTGGGGTCTTTGTAGAGCAACAAATGCACCACGAGGTTGTAATGCACTTCAAAGGTGTCCATTCGATATATCATCTATCATCACGATCAGAAGGATTGCCTACATAAGGCATTATGCATGCAATATTACGTTCAGCCTCTTTGTTAAGGAGGTACTTGGGCCCATACTAGCTAGACCTCTCTAGTTAAGGAAAAAATTCCAAGTGTTCCAAGAAAAATGGCAATAAGTGGAAGAACTCTCAAAAAGATTATAGAATAAATATATATATATATATATATATATATATAGAGAGAGAGAGAGAGAGAGAGAGAGAGAGAGAGAGTCCCCCTTCTTATAAATACTACCTTATTTTAATAAAATGCAGACATCTCTTTTCCGATTGAATTTCGATGATCCGAGCCGCTCAATGTGTTCAGAACATGATTTTAAGAGTATCCGCGAGAAATCAGCAAAAAAAAAAGGACCAGGAAAGGCTTCATCTGAGCAGTTTTTGTTTGTTTTTTATCTAACGGTTCAAATAAAAATTGCTCAAATCAAGCTCTTCTCGATCATTTTTTTTGCCGATTTCTCGTGGGTACTCCTAAAATCACGTTCTGAACACATTAAACGGCTCGGATCATCGAAATCCGATCGGGAGAAATGGGAGGTCCGCATATAAAGTCCTCATTTTAAGATCCTTACTTGAAGATTTCTGTGTGTGTGTGTGTGTGTGTGTATATATATATACGAGGCGGTTCCGGGGACCCCTAAAAAAACCTCTAAAAAAACCCCTGAAATCTTAATCTCATAGTTCCCGATCAAATTTTGATGATCCGAGCCGCTCAATGTGTTTAGAATGTGATTTTAAGGGTGTCCGCGAGAAATCGGCAAAAAAAAAAGACCTGGAAAGGCTTGATTTGAGCAGTTTTTTGTTGAACCGTTCAATAAAGTTCAAAAAAAAACTGTTCGGATGAAGCTCTTCCCGGTCATTTTTTTTGCTGATTTCTCGCTAGTAGCCTTAAAATCGCGTTCTGATTACATTGAGCAGTTCAGATCATCAAAATTCGAACGGGAACTATGAGAGATTTTTTTAGAGGTTTTTTTAGGGGTTCTTGGAACCGCCCCGATATATATATATATATATATATATATAAATGCAGACTATAAATGGATGGGAAATGATATTGCTACACCATTTTTTGATAATGCCACACCTTGCAAGTGTATTTTTTGGTTCAAAAATACACTTGCAGGGTGTGGCATTATCAAAAAATGGTGTGGCAAAATCACTACCGAAATGGATTGGAATATTGGAGAAAACTCTACAATTTCTCCAACGGAGACGGTGACGACCACACCAAATCAAATTTCATTTCATTTCTTGATCGTATCCTGCACGCTTTGCACAAGTCGTACTCTGTTATGAGAATTGGGCAAATTTCACTGACCTCCCCTGAGGTTTCTGACACGAACAGAAATCTCCCCTGAGATTTCTGAAATGACACTGCCCTCCCCTTCTTTACTTGACAATACCAAGGGACCTCCCTCTTCGTTAATTGCACGTTAGAAAACGGATGGAAAAGATTATTTCTCTCTCCATCCACTACTAAAACTAAACTAAACTCCCAACCAAACAAAACCATGTCATTGTACTATACTTTTTACAATACCTATACTACCCTCACCAGACTCTTTACCCCTCTTATTTATAAAATATAAAATATAAACACCACTACACTTTGTACCCGTTTCACTTTGAAATTTTGTCCTTATTTAAAAGGATTTACATTTGTTAATTTTTTATCAAACTTTTGTGAAATTGGTTCGTCTCGATAAGATAAATTGAAAAAGTAAAAAATTAAGACTTTTATCAAATATTTTGAGAAATTCAATATTTTGGGTAAAAATAATAATTTTGTACTTTTTTAATTTCTCTTATTGAGACAAACCAATAATCCACAAAAAATGTAACGCAAAACTTGTAAATACGAAAAAAATTCAAATATGAAAAAAAATCAAAAAGCCTAAAAATCCCACAAACAAACCCTGCAAAAATCAAAAAGCCCAAAAATCCCACCAACAAGCCCGTACCCTCCTTTGCCAATAGTTTATTTTTTGGTTTTTACGGGATTTGTTTGTCAAATTTTTAGGCTTTTTAGTTTTTGTTCATATTCAAACTTTTTTCATGCGGACTTGTTTGTGGGTTTTTTAGGCTTTTTTTTATTTTTGTCCATATTTGAATTTTTTTTTTCGTATTTTCTAGTTTTGTGTTAATTTTTGTGGATTGCTTCGTTTGCTCCGATATAAGGAATAACGCCCCAAGCGTAGGGCTTAATACGTCATTTGAAGCATAATAATCCGAAAGACCGGGATCGTACCCAAGGGAAAACTAGTACGGCTTTGCTCGGATTTGTAGAGTAAGCAATGATTTCGGCTATTAGGTAGCCAACCGAGTTTTACTTTGAAATGGTGGAAATTTAAAAGGCTAAATTGAAAATGAATAAACTAGGAAAAAGATAGGCTAGGTCTAGGAATCACTAGCCCTCATGACTCGGGCTGAATCACATTTCTCACCAATTCACGTGGTTCAAGATACGCAATTGTAGGTACCTAAACCGGGAAATAGAGATGGTTTGAAAATCAAGCTAGCTCTAGAACTCATTTGGTAAACACCTCGAGCGACAGAGCTCTAAGCATCACGTGTGGTGAGTAGTCGATGCTCCCACCTACACGTGATCAAAGAGGTTAACACCTCGGTAATTTACCAAACGAATCCGAACCCCACATCAATTTTCAAATCCAAAGATTAAAACTTTATTGGTGAAAAATGCAATTTTTGCCCAAGCCATGGGATGCTAATCATCCCATGACCTAACCCTTGAAACTACTCACACATATCTATGAAGATAAGAGCAAGCAAAAATCTACTTAGCATAATTGAAAAGCAAGATTAGAAAGAAATTGGCTTAAACAATAGATCGGGAACTAAGCAACAATTTTAATTAAAGCAAGAGTAGCAAAAGACAACTAATAAAGACAGGAAATTAAGAAAAAAGTGCTGAAAATGAAGAACAAAGCAAGAACAATTCAAATTGCAAAGAAATCTATTCCTAGATCTAAAATTATGGGTACATTTCTGTCCAAATCGTGCAAAAGTGACATAACGGGGTATTTATACCGCCCTTGTTTCGTGTACGGAATATCCCAAAAGATGCTTTGAAGATGCCCCGCTAAGCCCCTCGGTACCGATTGCCAAGCCTTACATTACTAAGTTAAAGGCTCGGTACCGATTGGACTAATAACCTTCAATCGATCGCGAGCCAATTAGGAGGGGCTGGTGCTAAGCAGCTCGGTACCGATTGAAGCTCTCAGCTCCAATCGATCGCGAGCTCTTATCAATTCTGAAGCTTGTCTTCTTTCCTCCTTGGCCACGCCTTGGCCATAACTTGGCCACGCCTTGGCCATGACTGATTCTGCCTTGGCAATTCACTGGCCGTTGCTCTTCTGCCCGGGCTGTTCCTCTTGCTTTGGCTCTGCCTTGGCGTTGCTCAGCCGTCGGTCACGCCTTAGCCTTGGCCTCGCCTTGCTCAGCCTTGACGTCGGGTAACTTTTGCCTGAGATGCGCCTTGGCGATGGTCTTCTGCCTGGGCTCTGCCTGAGCTGCACCTTGACCGTTGGGCAACTTCAGGCCATGACATGCCTTAAGCCTTTAAAACTCCTTATTAAGCGATTCTCCTACAAAACAAAACAAACAAACTCTACGAGACAACTAAGTTAAAAGCAACTAATTAATGAGTAAATTAAACTAAACCTAGACACTAGCGCACCCTTTCATTATATTTTCGGGTACTTATCACGCCCCCCAACTTAAGGTTTGCTAGTCCCTAGCAAATAACATACGAAAAATTGAAAACTAGAACTATGCAACCCTTCCGTATTCACAACTTAGAACATGCTCAACATTACCAACTAGCAAGAGTTCAACAATCCGGCTTTTTATTTCATTCCTACAACTCGCACTTTCAGCATCCAATTAAACAGGCTAAGTAACAAGCAAGTCTAAGAGCAAGCTAAAAAGGTTTGTGTCCTCGAACAATGGGAGGATACGGGACACAAAACTTGAGAATTCAGACTAAACCATATCCACCGAAGAAGCGCTTGACAAACAGGCAACAGTGAACAAGAAATACTATGCCTCAAACAACTAAAGCACTTTATTCAACAGAATTAACAACTAACAGATGAAAGTTGGATAACGAAAGGAAAGCATGCCATGCAGCTAATTATGCAAATATCAGACTGTGAGGACTCTCACCCGGATAATATGATTACGATTAGGTGTTATCGAATAATGAATAAGTTAGTCGTTTAATTAATCTCTTTAAGAAGATTTCGGTCACTCATTGACTTAAGGGTTATAGAAACGACTCGTCTTGACGATTCGACGGTACTTCCAGACGACCTTGCGGATAGCTTAGAAATGATTTCCGAACGATTTAAATTGAACTAGTTCAGGAATTCAGTATCGAAAGTAGAACGTCACCCGATTCTGACTGGCGTTGTGTATCGACCGCGAATCAGGCCGAAAGCACGTTTTGAAGTCGAAAGGCCTGCTGAATTAAAATTTCGAGGTTTTGGATTTTTCCTTAAAATTCCGAGAGTACAACGATAATTAAAATTTTCTAATTAGTCTACGGTGCGAATTTGGTATTTTTCTGAGATCGAATCCCGGACAGTTTCTGTAGGCGCGCGCGAGCCTACGCACTGAATTTTGCATGGCCAAGTGGCCGGAATACACAACATGTGTCCAAATTTAGGACACTTGTCTTGACCCACTACCTTTCCTACCGTGCATATAAAAGAATTGCTCTGCATCTTTGTGGCACTTTATCAAACAAAAAGAAAACATATATAGAGAGAGAGAGAGAGAGAGAGAGAGAGAAGTCCGAGAGTGAGAGAGAGAGCTTAGGAAGAGAGAGAAAAAGCTTAGGTACAGTTTGCCTCTTCTGTTTTCCATCTTATTTTGTTGAATCTTAACTGATTTGGTTTGCATGCAAGCCAAAAGGGATGCTAAGACATGTTGTAGTTCTAAGACAGATTTTCTGAGCTTCAGTTTTTGCCATTTTTGACTCTTTTAAGCTTCGAATTTTTACTGGGTTTCTTCAAGTAAGTTGTAGATCTTTTTGTTGGGAAGATTTAGCCGCTGGAATCAACTGAAACGGATTTAAAATGAATAAGTTATGATTTTTTTTCTGCAAGCTGTCCAGTGTAGGACGAATCTGGAAATACCCCTTTTGTTTTGAGATTTATGCTTTTATTTTGCAAACAAGGTCACTATATTCTTTTCTCTAGAGTTACATCTATATGTTAGTTAACTTTGGGGACTAATATTACTTTGATTGGATTAAAAATGAGTGAGTTATGGTCTTTTTGTTAAAAGGTAGCAATTTCTCCTATTTTGAGTAGTTTGTAGTCACTTTTGTGAAATTTTGTATTATGAACTAATTTTCTCTGAATTTTTATGATTTAACTGAACATTTTACTTTTAAGATCAGAACCTAAATTGTGGTTTTTAGTCTCAAATAAATTATGATATTGCATTTGGTTAAGCCGTTATGCTGTCGATTTTAAAACTAGTCTAAAATTTTATTATATGTATACAAATTTCTTGTGACCTTGCATGTCTTATTCTTTTATTCTTTTCTTTATATTAAGTTGTATTTTGAATTTTTTAAAGTTGATTACTTAAGTCGAGTACATCGTTTGGCGATAAATGGACGTTTGATACCAAAAACGAACCCCGACACCTCCTATCGACTGAATGAGTTTTCTACTACCCTAAAATCATGCATGCACAAGATTTGACATAGTGTGACATGTAACAAAGTGTTTACAAAAAAAAAAAAAAGAAGGGGAGTTTAAATTACTATTTTGCCATTAGGGCCATTTTGTGCCTAAACTATCATTTTCTTGTTTTAACCGGTGAAGTTAATCTTTTACATTAATTTTCTTTGAATTTTTACTTTTGGATCTGATTTTTCATTTTAAGTTGATTAAAAAAGTTTGAGTCTTCTATATTAACGGTTAATAGACTATTTTACCCTCTGAGAAGTAATTATAGTTTCATACTTATTCTTTTTGACTAATTTCTTTTCTTTTGACTTTTAACGTCTTAGTTGGTCGATGTTTGACTTTAGTTTTACTTTATGTTTAGGTTCGGGTGTGCGAGGGTGAACCAGTAGGACACGTCTAGCCTTAGCTGCGTCGGCAGGTCGAGAGGTGAAACATGCACTGTCTTTACTATGCTTGTTTTTAATGCCTAAATCACCTTTGCATGTTATAATGAAAAAGGAATTTCTTATGAAGTAATGCTGAAAAGGAATATATAATTTTCTTGTCGATGCATCTGAACATGTGTCCCTACTTGAGGACGGTAAAAAGACAAAGTGGAATTGGAGTAATAAGGTTGGAGGATATTGATCAGATATCCTGATGGTTTGACGTCATTCCCTTTTATGTAGAGGTAGCTCCTCTAGATTTCTGATTGAAACTTGTTCATGAAAGATGCATGAAATCGACGAACAGAAAGATAATATGATATCTTGCATATCTAGAAGGTTTTCTACTTAAACCTGTAAATGATAAAATTCCATGTTATCGATTTAACTTGGGTTGATGAATCCATGACATAACAAGGATGCATGGTTTTGAGAACGGAAGAAAGAACTTGTTATTTTCTCAAGAAGTTTTTCAAATTAAGCTTTGAGTACGATATGTCATGTTTCACACGAGCTTTAGCTTATGAATTTTCAAAACAACCCTTTTCAGGTCAGCAGCCGTAGATGGACTAAGCTTCTCCTCAAGTTGAAGTTCTTTTGTTGTATATATATATATATATGCTCATATGTGCTGTTGTGCTTAAGATCTGTTATATAGGATAGTTTTTGTTAGCCGGTTTGTCCCGGTCTATGTCAACTTAAGTTGTATAATCTATGTACTCGCAAGACTTTTTGCATCCGCACGTTAGAACTCTGGATATTTTGCAATATGAAAGTTGGTAACTTTTTTTAAAAAAAAAAAAAAAAGGAAGCTACATTTGAAATCTCAATACCTAAGTCTTTTGGCAACTAGTATGAAGGGTTTTAAATAAATCTTTTCTTAACTGTTTACAACTTTAGACCTAAGGTGACTTAATTACACTGGTCGGTCATTGATCCATATCATGTCGGGTTGGGTCGTGACAATTGTGGTATCAGAGCTACAGTTTTGGAACTTTATTTAAAATCCAGAGTTATAGGGATTAACACACACACACACACACATATATATGTGTGTGCATTTATGTGATGCTTGTACAGTTAATAGGATTGAATGTAATTATGTCAACACGTATGTTGAATTTTGGGCATTAGACCTATTACACCTTAAAAAGATATTTTACGATTTTGATTAGGATTGATTTTGTAATTATAGGATGGACTCCATTGACACATATGACTCACGTGGAGGTCATCACATGAGTTACCGGCGTCCACGTCCGCGAGCCACACCGCTAAACCCTACCTTGTACCGTTTGAGAAATGAGATAGCTGCCGAGGAAATAGTCTATGATGAAATCTCCCGTGTCTTTCAAGCTAGACCCATGCACCTCAAAGTGATGAATCGGGCGGAGGTTTTATACCGTGTAGAAACCCGAATGCGTATTGTTGAGCTGTGTCAGCAGTACGTGCTGGACCCACAAATTTATGATAGGATCCTAAACCGAGCTGAAGCAAATGGAGATTTGGGGCAATGGCCACCCCAGCACCCAATAGCCCCTCCTGTTATTCTCCCGCAGGCACCTATGGTTGCTCCAGAGGTGCCAAACCCCGCACCTGCACCAGAGTTTGCACCGATGGCTGCCCCTGGCGTTCCACGAATTCCTGGTCCCCCACCAAGCCATGAAGTTAATATGGAGGAAGAAGAAGACCCGGAGGAGTGGGACACCCAATCATTTGGGTCACAAGATTCGGTCAATGGACCAGATAACAGGAAGCCACTATTTTAGTCGAGGAGAGTAATCGTCATACCCCTTATAGTTAGGGGATGGTTTTGTTGGTATCCTGACCCCTTTTGTGGTAGTGAACTCATGTAGTCAGTATTCTAGTATTTGTTGTAATGTGGTGTGAGTACTTTGACTTTATGTTGTTGTAGTAGTCTCGTATCGTTGGAAGTATGTAATTGCGAACCTGTTGATGCTATAATTAAGTATGTGGTTTTAGGTATATGGTCTCTATAATTAAATTAATCTTTTGTTGATAGTTGCCAACTATTTAGTGACTGTATCCTACTACTCTATGTGAAGGAGAACTTAATGGATACTCGTAATACCGCATCACCAAGTCAACCGCAAGGGGATGAACGTTTAGATCGTATGGAGCGGATGATACAAGATTTAATTGGTACGGTAGCAACTCTACAAAGAAATGCCCAAAACCAAGGACCACCTGTTCCACCACCACAAGGACCGCCTATTCCACCACCACCACAAGGACCGCCTATTCCACCACCACAAGGACCGCCTATTCCACCTCCACAAGGACCACCGAATCCGCCTCCACAAGGACCCCCGCCCCCACCTCTAAACATGCCTCCTGAACAACCAGTCGGACCTGCGCGAGAAGTTAGCATTAAAGAATTCCTGAAACTGAACCCCCCAACCTTTGACGGAGAAATTAATACAATTAAGGCCGAGGCGTGGCTAGCATCACTAAGGAAAATCTTTAGAATCCTACCATGTACCGAGCAACAACAAGCGAGTTTTGCTGCTTATCAACTCCAGGGAGATGCAGATGCTTGGTGGCAAATTGTGGAACCAACAGAACCAAACCTAAGTTGGACTCGCTTTGAAGCATTGTTTAAAGAAAGGTTCATTCCAAGGGTGATGCGAGATGCACTGAGTGCTGAATTTCAACTGCTGAAGCAAGGTGAAAAGATGAATGTAGCTGAGTATGCTACTGAATTTACAAGGTTATCCCCATATGCTCCGCATTTGGTGGATAGTGAGGAGAAGAAGACAAGGAGGTTTGAAGATGGATTGAGGCCAGATATTGCGGCAGCAATTAAACCTATGAGGCTGGAGACGTATGCACAAGTGTTCGATCGGGCGGTGATAGTGGAGCAAGGGAAAGTATCTCTCCGCCAGTTTCATGATAACAAGAGGAAGGTAGGGACAAGTGGAGGAGGCAACTACAATAACAGTAACAAGAAACCGAACGCTGGAAATGGAAGTCAAGGGAATCAGCAAAATAGGAACTCAGGGGGAGGAGTACCTAAATGTACGACTTGTGGGAAGAATCACTATGGGGCTTGTCGAGGCAACAATCCAGGGTGTTTCAATTGTGGACAACAAGGTCACATTCGGAAGGATTGCCCGAGGCTGACAGGGGCGAATGCAATACCCGTGGGCAGAAATCAGCAGGGTGGAGGCCAGAGAAATAACAACAACAACAATCAGAGAAACAACCACAACAATCAGGGGAACAACATTAACCGCAATAATAACAATCAGGGCAATCGTAACAACCATCAAGCCAATCCGAACCATGCGCAGGGACAGAATCGAAACAACAATCAGGGGCAAGTGGCTAACAACCAACAGCAAGGAAGGGCTTTTGCATTAGTGCCAGGAGATGCCAGGGATTTATCCGACCCAGTACCTCACCATGGGGTGCGCCTGTTCTATTTGTAAAGAAGAAGGATGGAACTATGAGGCTGTGCATCGATTATCGAGAACTAAACAAAGTCACGATCAAGAACAAGTATCCGCTACCACGGATTGATGATCTATTCGATCAGCTACAGGGAGCTCGAGTTTTCTCAAAGATCGATCTGCGCTCAGGATATCATCAATTGAAGGTGAAAAAGGAAGATGTGGAGAAAACTGCCTTTCGAACTCGATACGGTCATTACGAGTTTTTGGTCATGTCTTTTGGACTGACTAACGCGCCGGCAGCATTCATGGATTTGATGAATCGGGTGTTTTCAAAGTATCTTGATGATTTTGTTATCGTTTTCATCGATGATATTTTGATTTACTCGAAAGATGAGGATCAGCATGCAAGACATTTGCATATTGTTTTAGAGACACTACGGGAGAAGAGGTTGTATGCCAAATTCAAGAAATGCGAATTCTGGCTAAAAAGTGTAGTGTTTTTAGGGCATATAATTGGAGGTGACGGAATATCTGTGGATCCTGCTAAGATTGAAGCAATACAAAACTGGCCAAGACCAACCACCGCAACAGAAGTTCGAAGCTTTTTAGGGCTAGCAGGGTATTATCGTAGATTCGTACTAGACTTTTCGAAGATAGCCGTGCCCATGACTGAATTGACACGAAAGGGCGAACCATTTGTATGGACCGACAAGCGAGAAGAGTGTTTCCAAGAGTTGAAGAAGAGATTAACGACTGCACCAGTACTCGCATTGCCGGATGGAGTAGAAGGATTTGCAATCTATAGCGATGCCTCACGTTTGGGCTTGGGGTGTGTGTTGATGCAGCACGGGAAGGTAATCGCGTATGCTTCCCGGCAGCTGAAACCACATGAGAAGAATTACCCTACCCACGACCTAGAGTTAGCAGCAGTCGTTTTTGCATTGAAAATTTGGAGGCACTACTTGTATGGGGTAGAATGTGAAATTTACACGGATCACCAAAGTTTGAAGTACATTTTCACTCAGAAGGAGTTGAATCTAAGACAACGAAGATGGTTGGAACTAATTAAGGATTATCATGTCAACATTAACTATCATCCTGGAAAAGCAAACGTGGTTGCAGATGCCTTGAGTCGTAAGGCGACGGGTCAACTAAACGGATTGTTAACCGCTCAACCCGTGTTACTAGAAGAGATGAATCGGTTGGAGGTAGAAGTAGTTACCCCGGGAATGAGTGCGTTCTGCGCAACAATTACTGCACAACCTAGGATTCATGACGAGATTCAAGAGAAGCAAGGTGAAGACGAGAAGTTGGTGAAGATACGTGATGGGTTGTGTACTAAATCTGCCTCGGATTTTTCGCTTGTAAACGGAATGTTGAAATTTCAGAATCGCATTTGTGTACCAAACCTACCTGAACTGAAAGAACGAATTATGAAAGAGAGTCATGATTCTAAATTTTCCATTCATCCAGGTAGAACTAAAATGTATCAGGATCTTAAGAAGATCTATTGGTGGATAGGAATGAAGAAGGATGTGGAGAAGTTTGTGAGTAAATGTCTTTTGTGTCAGCAAATTAAGGCGGAGCAGCAGAGACCGGCAGGGTTACTACAGCCATTACCTATACCGGAAGGAAAATGGGAACATTTGACGACCGATTGGGTAATAGGGTTGCCAAGAACACCAAAGGGAAACGATTCTATTTGGGTCATTGTAGATCGTTTAACTAAGACAGCCCATTTCTTACCGGTTAAAACCACCCATACCATGGACCAACTGGCTGATCTTTATGTGAAGGAAATAGTACGACTACATGGAGCACCAGTATCGATTACCTCGGATCGAGATCCCAAGTTTGCGTCGAGATTTTGGAAGAGTTTTCAAAAGGTTCTAGGGACTGAACTTCGACTTAGTACCGCATATCACCCTCAAACTGATGGGCAATCTGAGAGAACTATTCAGACGTTGGAAGATCTCTTGCGAGCATGCTCTATGGACTATCGAGGAAGTTGGGAGCAACACTTGCCACTAATTGAGTTCGCATACAATAATGGCTTTCAAGCAAGTCTGGGCGTTTCGCCATTTGAGGCACTGTATGAGAGACAGTGCAGAACACCAACATGTTGGTCTGATGTGGGAGGGGAACAACTGTCAGGGCCAGATATGGTACTCGAATCTATCAACCATATTAAGGCGATTCGAGAACAATTGAAGATTGCTCAAGCTCGACAGAAAAGCTACGCGGACCCAAAACGAAGGGAACTAGAATTTGAAGTTGGGGATCGTGTCTTCGTGAAAGTATCACCTATGAAGGGGATTGTGCGATTTGGCAAAAAGGGAAAATTGAGTCCGCGATACGTAGGACCCTTCGAGATCTTAGAAAGGATTGGACCGGTTGCTTATCGCTTGGCATTATCGCCAGAATTGGCAAATGTTCATGACGTGTTCCACGTATCTATGTTGAGACGCTATGTTGCTGATCCTTCACATGTTCTGGAACAGACTCCAATTGAACTTCATGATAATCTTAGTTATGAAGAGAGGCCTGTTGGTATTTTAGATCGAGGAGTGAAACAATTAAGGAGCAAAGAAATTCCACTCGTAAAGGTTTGGTGGGAGAATCAATCCACAAGTGAGGCTACTTGGGAAGTGGAGGCCGATATGCGCAAGCGATATCCAGAACTATTCAGTGAAGGTACTTCGTGACCTATTTCCCTTTTAACTACCCTATGTGCTTATGTGTTAGTTAATTTGGAGGACCAAATTTCCTAAGGAGGGAAGGATGTGAGGACTCTCACCCGGATAATATGATTACGATTAGGTGTTATCGAATAATGAATAAGTTAGTCGTTTAATTAATCTCTTTAAGAAGATTTCGGTCACTCATTGACTTAAGGGTTATAGAAACGACTCGTCTTGACGATTCGACGGTACTTCCAGACGACCTTGCGGATAGCTTAGAAATGATTTCCGAACGATTTAAATTGAACTAGTTCAGGAATTCAGTATCGAAAGTAGAACGTCACCCGATTCTGACTGGCGTTGTGTATCGACCGCGAATCAGGCCGAAAGCACGTTTTGAAGTCGAAAGGCCTGCTGAATTAAAATTTCGAGGTTTTGGATTTTTCCTTAAAATTCCGAGAGTACAACGATAATTAAAATTTTCTAATTAGTCTACGGTGCGAATTTGGTATTTTTCTGAGATCGAATCCCGGACAGTTTCTGTAGGCGCGCGCGAGCCTACGCACTGAATTTTGCATGGCCAAGTGGCCGGAATAAAACATGTGTCCAAATTTAGGACACTTGTCTTGACCCACTACCTTTCCTACCGTGCATATAAAAGAATTGCTCTGCATCTTTGTGGCACTTTATCAAACAAAAAGAAAACATATATAGAGAGAGAGAGAGAGAGAGAGAGAGAGAGAAGTCCGAGAGTGAGAGAGAGAGCTTAGGAAGAGAGAGAAAAAGCTTAGGTACAGTTTGCCTCTTCTGTTTTCCATCTTATTTTGTTGAATCTTAACTGATTTGGTTTGCATGCAAGCCAAAAGGGATGCTAAGACATGTTGTAGTTCTAAGACAGATTTTCTGAGCTTCAGTTTTTGCCATTTTTGACTCTTTTAAGCTTCGAATTTTTACTGGGTTTCTTCAAGTAAGTTGTAGATCTTTTTGTTGGGAAGATTTAGCCGCTGGAATCAACTGAAACGGATTTAAAATGAATAAGTTATGATTTTTTTTCTGCAAGCTGTCCAGTGTAGGACGAATCTGGAAATACCCCTTTTGTTTTGAGATTTATGCTTTTATTTTGCAAACAAGGTCACTATATTCTTTTCTCTAGAGTTACATCTATATGTTAGTTAACTTTGGGGACTAATATTACTTTGATTGGATTAAAAATGAGTGAGTTCTACTCTTTTTGTTAAAAGGTAGCAACTTCTCCTATTTTGAGTAGTTTGTAGTCATTTTTGTGAAATTTTGTATTACGAACTAATTTTCTCCGAATTTTTATGATTTAACTGAACATTTTACTTTTAAGATCAGAACCTAAATTTTGGTTTTTAGTCTCAAATAAATTATGATATTGCATTTGGTTAAGCCGTTCTGCTGTCGATTTTAAAACTAGTCTAAAATTTTATTATATGTATACAAATTTCTTGTGACCTTGCATGTCTTATTCTTTTATTCTTTTCTTTATATTAAGTTGTATTTTGAATTTTTTAAGTTGATTACTTAAGTCGAGTACATCGTTTGGCGATAAATGGACGTTTGATACCAAAAACGAACCCCGACACCTCCTATCGACTGAATAAGTTTTCTACTATCCTAAAATCATGCATGCACAAGATTTGGCATAGTGCGACATGTAACCAAAGTGTTTACAAAAAAAAAAAAGAAGGGAGTTTAAATTACTATTTTGCCATTAGGGCCATTTTGTGCCTAAACTATCATTTTCTTGTTTTAACCGGTGAAGTTAATCTTTTACATTAATTTTCTTTGAATTTTTACTTTTGGATCTGATTTTTCATTTTAAGTTGATTAAAAAAGTTTGAGTCTTCTATATTAACGGTTAATAGACTATTTTACCCTCTGAGAAGTAATTATAGTTTCATACTTATTCTTTTTGACTAATTTCTTTTCTTTTGACTTTTAACGTCTTAGTTGGTCGATGTTTGACTTTAGTTTTACTTTATGTTTAGGTTCGGGTGTGCGAGGGTGAACCAGTAGGACACGTCTAGCCTTAGCTGCGTCGGCAGGTCGAGAGGTGAAACATGCACTGTCTTTACTATGCTTGTTTTTAATGCCTAAATCACCTTTGCATGTTATAATGAAAAAGGAATTTCTTATGAAGTAATGCTGAAAAGGAATATATAATTTTCTTGTCGATGCATCTGAACATGTGTCCCTACTTGAGGACGGTAAAAAGACAAAGTGGAATTGGAGTAATAAGGTTGGAGGATATTGATCAGATATCCTGATGGTTTGACGTCATTCCCTTTTATGTAGAGGTAGCTCCTCTAGATTTCTGATTGAAACTTGTTCATGAAAGATGCATGAAATCGACGAACAGAAAGATAATATGATATCTTACATATCTAGAAGGTTTTCTACTTAAACCTGTAAATGATAAAATTCCATGTTATCGATTTAACTTGGGTTGATGAATCCATGACATAACAAGGATGCATGGTTTTGAGAACGGAAGAAAGAACTTGTTATTTTCTCAAGAAGTTTTTCAAATTAAGCTTTGAGTACGATATGTCATGTTTCACACGAGCTTTAGCTTATGAATTTTCAAAACAACCCTTTTCAGGTCAGCAGCCGTAGATGGACTAAGCTTCTCCTCAAGTTGAAGTTCTTTTGTTGTATATATATATGCTCATATGTGTTGTTGTGCTTAAGATCTGTTATATAGGATAGTTTTTGTTAGCCGGTTTGTCCCGGTCTATGTCAACTTAAGTTGTATAATCTATGTACTCGCAAGACTTTTTGCATCCGCACGTTAGAACTCTGGATATTTTGCAATATGAAAGTTGGTAACTTTTTTTAAAAAAAAAAAAAAAAGGAAGCTACATTTGAAATCTCAATACCTAAGTCTTTTGGCAACTAGTATGAAGGGTTTTAAATAAATCTTTTCTTAACTGTTTACAACTTTAGACCTAAGGTGACTTAATTACACTGGTCGGTCATTGATCCATATCATGTCGGGTTGGGTCGTGACACAGACAGTCAATCATTAAGGAATTCATGCGCACAAAAGATCAACTAAGGACTTTTAAGCTTATAATGACCTTGGTTACAAAGGGAAGGGATTCAAAATAGTGTAGTGGCCATATGCTAGCATGGTTTATCTACCCTTGGCCACTACCGACCCTAAACTACCCAAGACATAACCACACGCCGGCCAAGCACCAAACAAAGATACGAAGAAGAAATAAAGAAAAACTACTAGATAACCACCGACTCCAACACACCTAGTCGCCATCCTCATCCAGCTTCTCATGATATTAAGCCTCGAGTTTCCCCCTTTCCATTGAACTTTTTCTCATCCAGAATGAATTATAACCCATAAATCAAACAAATTCTCTTATCAAAGTATTCAACCCTTTTTCAAATTCGCTTTTGCTCTTTCATAGCATTTCTTTGATTTCTTTTCTTTGAGGAATAGGGTCATTTGAGGTGAGATTAGTAGTGAGAGAGAGATTGATGAGCCAATTTTTGGGTTTTTGGAGAGAGAGATGAAAATTTGGGCTTTAACTTTTGTAGTGAGAGAGGAAAGATAGGGAATAATGTATCAATTTCGCCTTTTCGCATTCCAACCATTTCTATCACATTCATACCACCCCCAAATCTCCTTGAATCATTGAAAACCATTATCAACCCTCCAAACATCCGGTTACCTAGGTTAAAGCAAAGAACGGGAAATAGACTAGGATGCAAAATAGGACTAGGTGACATATATGTGGTATGATCATGCAAAGAATGCCTTGTATCCTTTCCTAAATGCGCTTTGGATTCCAAAATGATTGAAAATCGACATTTAACACAATTAGACATATATGGACATGCGATTATTCATCTACACTACCAGCAATTTATTGGGAAGGTGGGGATATGGGCCAAAACTTGCTCAAAACTTAAGCCATTCAATTTTTAACTAAGCATGCAAATTGAGAAGCACAAATTCTTAGGATTGCTATGAACTCTTGCCAACTAACAATTATTGAGCATGCAACAAGTCATGAACAAAACTAAAAATTTATGACAAAAGGAAGGAATTGCAAGTAAAAAGCTTTTATTTATTTTTAAAATTTTCCATTTTCTCATTTTTTTGGTTTTTTCAATTTTACAATTTGTATTGTTTTTGAAATTTTCAAATTTAACACAAAAAGCATCAAATAGCAAACAAATAGCACATAAGCTAACCCCTCCCCCCAACTTAAAGCGATGCTATGCCCTCATAGCATTAAGAACAAGAGCGAAAAAAGAAAGAGTGCGCGAATGTACCGTCCAAGGGGAATGTCAACCCCTAAATACCTCGACCAAGTTGGAGGATTTTATGTCAATGTTTTGCTCCAGCCAGATTAGATGCTTCCAGGATTCACTCCTTCGGTTCTACCAACTCGGAACCATAGCTAGTCACACAGGGCCATATCCAAAGCTTTATCGGACTAACAACCGCGGCACTTAGCCGCACCCATGCTTAGGGCTCCTGAATGCCTCACTCACTCCGGCTTTAGACCCAATCCATCAAGGCTGGTGTGGTAGCATATAAAACCTGCAGAAGACTTAAGAGAACGACCTTCCACAAAACAATTGACATTAGAAACACCGGCCCATGTTATCTGGCTTCAAACTAAACAAAAATGAAAAGACAGAACATAAAGAAAACACTAGGGACAAATTAAAACATGCAACACATAATGAAATGCACCACTCGATCATCACGCGATCACACGAGTCATACTTTTCTTCCCATTCCCTACCGGTGGGGTAAGAAATGGGTGGCTATACTAGACCGTTGAAAATGTGTTATGCTAGCGCCTGTAATAAAATTTATCGCTCGACCTCGCCAATCAATTAAGTTCAGCGTCCCCTAGGATCAAAAACAAGCAAGGAAAAGATACAATCTAGTGTGCACTCCAGGCAATATCACACCTCACTCACAGACCTAAGTTGCCTCCGATTAGGGGCAATCACGGAGTGCATGGATCATTAACGATAAACTATTATCAAGAAAAGCTATTGAAAGCCCTTTTTACACTAACACATTAGTGAAATCTTTTCATGTGAGTTATCTCCAAGATTTTATTCGATGCAAAATAAAAAACAACACATAACCAAAACTAAACAAAACATGCATAGCTAAGCTAAATGAGAACAAAGCAAGAAAGAAAGAAAGAACCTGCATAACTAAACAAGAGAAGCAAAGCAAAAAGGAAAAACAAAAATGCCATTAAGAGAGAATGAAAAATTAGAGAGAAAAAGAAAGAGAGGGTTCAGCCACACGTGGGCTACAAACATTTAGCACGCCATTAAGAACTATTAGAAGAAACAGAGCACTCCATGCTACACTCTTTGCTAAAAATTGAACTCGACCATGCCATAAGATAAGATACTTTGAGTAAAGCAATTGTCGAATTCGTTTTAAAAACTTAAGTTCCACCAAGTGCATAGCCCAAACCAAATCAATTTTCAATTTGTTGACAAAATTAACTACAAGAGGATTGCAAGCCAAATCAACATTATCAACACCAAGAAAATCAATTAGTTCTATGATTGGTAACTTCTCAAGAATAGGCCCACATGCGTCTTGCTTTCCTAACAAAGAGTGTAAAGAGTCTACCTCAGCATCCATTTCCTTAGCAGTGAGAAGATCAACGGACGGAGGATTTGAAGGGACAATTGCAGCTTCCATAGGTGCCACCTCTTCAAAGATTGGTCCATAAGCATTTGGTTTAACCAACAACGAATACAAGTAATCCACTTCGGCATCCATTTCCTTAGCGGTGAGAGGTTTTGCCAATGGATCTTCATAGTAGACACCCGGTGTTTCAAGCATGTCCATCTCGTGAGCAAGGAGTAAGTCCTCCGGGGAAGAATCGAGATACAAGAGATCAAAAGAGACAATTTTAGCTGTGAGACATTTCTCCCCCGGATCATCACAAAGAGGATAATCCACAAGAGGAGATCTGTGGATCTCAGTTTCATCAATAGGCTCATCACTCACACTCCATGCAGATTCTGAGGAGCTGTCACAATCTATACCAACAGTTTCAAAAAAAATATGCGGCTTAATTTCCTCTTCCATGGCATCCAAGTTGGAATCCTCAAAATGTTTATTAAAAGTCCAAGTTTGTAAAGTTTCGGCCAAACGATCAAAGAAATTCAAGGATTGAGCGGGTTCTTTATCAAAAAATTTTCCATTGCACATCATGTCTATGAAATCATGACTCTTTTGAGAAAGTCCGTTATAAAAATAGTTAGCAATTTGAAAGTTTTCATAGCTATGATGCGGGATTGTATTGAGCAAATTCTTGAATCTTCCCCAACATGCATAAAATGACTCATTCTCTTTTTCAGCAAAAGTTTGAATTTGTTGCTTGAGAGCCCTTGTACAATATATGGGAAAGAACCTTTTTAGAAATTCCTTTTGCAAATCAATCCAAGTCCGCAAAGATTGAGGGTTTAAAGAATCGAGCCAAGTTTTGGCACTATCCCTTAAAGAAAGCGCAAAATAATTCATTCGTACAGACTCAAATTTCACAAGGGTACCAACTTTTTCCTCGAAAGCCCTAATATGAGAAGAATGGTTTTCGTGATCCATGCCATGGAAGTGGGGAAGCCAATTGGAAAAGCGCATTTGAACTTTGAGAACATTGGAATCATGAGTGGCTATGGAAGGGGGTGTGAACGTGTGTGCAAGATAATGTAATTCCTGCATAGTCCTTGAAAGTATTTCCTCAGGTGTTGCTGCCATTCTATTCTAATGCTAAAAACATAAAATAAACAGGCATACACAAACCAATACTACCAACTAACTACCAACAAACTATCAGACTGGAGGGGCTATGCCGCCACCTCAACTAAGCAACAGAATATGCGAGGGGTTATGCCACCACCTCGGCTAAGCAGTGCAAGCAAATTAAGCTAAGTAAACTAACAAATTAAACTAAACTAACTAAGAAACGACTCAATATTTAGCTTGGCTTCGTTACACCTCAAGTTTGACAACAAGGTCAGGTTAGAGGTATCCACCAAACTAAATACGAACAACTAACACACAAACTACTAAACTACTACTAAGAGACGAAAGCGGGATACTTACAGTGGTTTGTCGAACCTCCAAGAAAGCCATAATAAGAAATCCCCGGCAACGGCGCCAAAAATGCTTCGTTTGCTCCGATATAAGGAATAACGCCCCAAGCGTAGGGCTTAATACGTCATTTGAAGCATAATAATCTGGAAGACCGGGATCGTACCCAAGGGAAAACTAGTACGGCTTTGCTCGGATTTGTAGAGTAAGCAAGGATTTCGGCTATTAGGTAGCCAACCGAGTTTTACTTTGAAATGGTGGAAATTTAAAAGGCTAAATTGAAAATGAATAAACTAGGAAAAAGATAGGCTAGGTCTAGGAATCACTAGCCCTCATGACTCGGGCTGAATCACATTTCTCACCAATTCACGTGGTTCAAGATACGCAATTGTAGGTACCCAAACCGGGAAATAGAGATGGTTTGAAAATCAAGCTAGCTCTAGAACTCATTTGGTAAACACCTCGAGCGACAGAGCTCTAAGCATCACGTGTGGTGAGTAGTCGATACTCCCACCTACACGTGATCAAAGAGGTTAACACCTCGGTAATTTACCAAACGAATCCTGTAGAGACCCGAATATTTTATATTTACTTGAAAAGTTTATTAAATGCCTAAATGAGATAATATGGATTTTTTTTTGGTGAATATTTGAATCGTGGTTAAAATGATAGAATAGAAGATTGAGGGGTGAATGTGTAGTTTAAAGGATATATGTGTATATAAGGTGTGTGTGTGTGGTGTAGGGAACCATTTTTCCCCTTTCATCTCTCTCTCATCCGTTCCCCCCCCCCTCTCTCTCTACCGATTCTCTCTCTCTCCTCTTCTCTCACTCAAAAACTCCTCCAAAATTTCAAGAATCAACTCCCCTTAAGCCCTTCAATCTCATTGTCGAGCTCAAAATTTCGTGGGTCAAGCTTGGAGGAGAGTATTTCGGTTGATTTCAAAGAGTTTGGGGCTAGGGCTTGTACGAATCGCTTGGGTTTCGCTCCTTGACTCGAGGTAGGGATTTCTTGCCACTTTTATGTGTTTATATGCTGATTAAGTGTAGAAATCGTGCCTTGAATCGTTGGATGTTTTGTTGTTTTGGCTTTTGAGTTTTCTGCACAAAATCGCCGCTCGTAACGTCCCCGTATCGATACAATTTCTTGCGTATCGATACGCTGAAAGGATCTGCATTCCAGTAGCTTCAGAAATCTGTCGTAGTGTTTCCGTATCGATACAGTTTTTGGAGTATCGATACTCCAGACTCTGGAGTATCGATACGGTTATTTGCGTATCGATACTCCATGGCTTTTTGGGCAGTTTTGCCATGTTGCTCCGATTCGACCGTTTTGACCCCCGATCACTTCTAAACCTTTTTGGACACCTCCAAATCAATTCCAAGTATATCCAATTGGCTTCCCTTGATTCATTGAAGTTATCCTCGGTCCGTTGGCTTATTGTTAGTAAGAGATGAATAGGAACTCGTTTGATTAAAAACGTGTTAAAAATGTGACTCGTTGACTGATTGGCTACTTGATAGTATTAATGGCATATTGTATGATGATCATTGCATGAATGCGATTATGAGAATGTCCTAGTTTGCATGTCAAGTAAGAACATAGTTGGTTTTTGGGTCGGAAGTTGGGATAGGAAGTCCCGTAACGTAAGTGGTGGTAATACGGAGACTTAGAGGGTTTCGTAACGCAAGTGGTGGTAATACGGTAACCCGAGTCGTTGGGGATCACCGTGACGCAAGTGGTGGTAACACGGTAATCCATGTGGTATTTTTACGGTAACGCAAGTGGTGGAAATACCGACGGTGGGAGTTGGGGATTAGCGAGTCGAGTTGGGATTCTCTGAGGGGTTAGTGTCACATAGTCTGTGCATTCAATAATAAAAAGGACTCGTATACAGATTGATTGATTGTTGTCTACCGAGTTGTATTTCTTTATTCTCTCTTGTTTGCACTTGTCATCATGTTTGCATATAAATTTGGTAAAGATTTTCCTACTGGGCTAGTGTAGCTCAACAAAATCCTTCTTTTCAGGTTCAAACGTCGGGCAATAGACTGCATGCTATGATGTGCGTGGACAAGAAGACTTTTGGAAACTAACCATGCTTTAGTTACTTAATCATCTTTTGTAATTAAATCCCTTTTTGGTAAAGATGAGTTTGTAACTAACTATTCTTGAATTACCTTTTGACTAAACTTTGTAATATTCTAAACAGATACGTACTTGTAATTAAGTTGATTTGGGCCGTGGTGCCAAGGTTGTATTTCTTGAAACAGGGGACTTGTTTGTAAATTAAATAGGTGGGAAATTCTTTTGGGTAATACGTATGATACACGAGGTTCTCGTATTAAAATGTGTTATTCATTTGTGTTGAAAATCGAGGTCGTGACAAATCCGAACCCCACATCAATTTTCAAATCCAAAGATTAAAACTTTATTGGTGAAAAATGCAATTTTTGCCCAAGCCATGGGATGCTAATCATCTCATGACCTAACCCTTGAAACTACTCACACATATCTATGAAGATAAGAGCAAGCAAAAATCTACTTAGCATAATTGAAAAGCAAGACTAGAAAGAAATTGGCTTAAACAATAGATCGGGAACTAAGCAACAACTTTAATTAAAGCAAGAGTAGCAAAAGACAACTAATAAAGGCAGGAAATTAAGAAAAAAGTGTTGAAAATGAAGAACAAAGCAAGAACAATTCAAATTGCAAAGAAATCTATTCCTAGATCTAAAATTATGGGTACATTTCTGTCCAAATCGTGCAAAGGTGACATAACGGGGTATTTATACCGCCCTTGTTTCGCGCACGGAATATCCCAAAAGATGCTCTGAAGATGCCCCGCTAAGCCCCTCGGTACCGATTGCCAAGCCTTACATTACTAAGTTAAAGGCTCGGTACCGATTAGACTAATAACCTTCAATTGATCGTGAGCCAATTAGGAGGGGCCGGTGCTAAGCAGCTTGGTACCGATTGAAGCTCTCAGCTCCAATCGATCGCGAGCTCTTATCAGTTCTGAAGCTTGTCTTCTTTCCTCCTTGGCCACGCCTTGGCCATAACTTGGCCACGCCTTGGCCATGACTGATTCTGCCTTGGCAATTCACTGGCCGTTGCTCTTCTGCCCGGGCTGTTCCTCTTGCTTTGGCTCTGCCTTGGCGTTGCTCAGCCGTCGGTCACGCCTTAGCCTTGGCCTCGCCTTGCTCAGCCTTGACGTCGGGTAACTTTTGCCTGAGATGCGCCTTGGCGATGGTCTTCTGCCTGGGCTCTGCCTGAGCTGCGCCTTGACCGTCGGGCAACTTCAGGCCATGACATGCCTTAAGCCTTTAAAGCTCCTTATTAAGCGATTCTCCTACAAAGCAAAACAAACAAACTCTACGAGACAACTAAGTTAAAAGCAACTAATTAATGAGTAAATTAAACTAAACCTAGACACTTGCGCACCCTTTCATTATATTTTCGGGTACTTATCATGGATTATTGGTTTGTCTCAACGAGTAGAATCAAAAGAATATAAAATTATTGCTTTTATCCAAAATATTGAATTTCTCAAAATATTTAGTAAAAGTCTTAATTTTTTTACTTTTTCAATTCCTCTTATCGAGACGAACCAATAATTTAAAAAAGTTTGATAGAAAATTAACAAATGTGAAACCTTTTTAAATAAAGACAAAATCTCAAAGTGAAACGGGTACAAAGTGTAGTGATTTTTGTATTTTATATTTTATAAATAAGAGAGGTAAAGAGTCTGGTGAGGGTAGTATAGGTATTGTAAAAAATATAGTACAATGACATCGGTTTTTGTTTGGTTGGGAGTTTAGTTTAGTTTTATTAGTGGGTGGAGAAAGAAATAATTTTTTCCATCCGTTCTCTAACGTGCAATTAACGGAGAGGGGGTCCCTTGGTATTGTCAGTGAGGGGAGGGCAGTGTAATTTCAGAAACCTCAGGGGAGGTCAGTGAAATTTGCCCATGAGAATTCTTCATTAGTAAGTTACCTTTCAATAATGGAGTGTTGGGTTCCACCTGCCTTCGTCTTTGTCTCCCCACATGGGAGACACGAATGCCAAGCCAAAAGATTCTCCTCCTCCCACGTCATTCCCTTTACGTCGTAGTAGTCCGTAGCAAGCTAGCTTGCTTAGCTTAAAACATCCGCATCAAACTCTTTAAATTTTGGATCAAATTACACCTTAAAAATTCACTTTATTACTTTAACTACTCACTTTTAAAATGTCTACTGCATTAGACTCTTTACTCTTACTCTCTACTCAATTAAATATTCATACTTTTGAACCAAAAAATACACTTGCAGGGTGTGGCATTATCAAAAAAGGGTGTGGCAATATCACTACCGAAATGGATTGGAATATTGGAGAAAACTCTACAATTTCTCCAACGGAGACGGTGACGACCACGCCAAATCAAATTTCATTTCATTTCTTGATCGTATCCTGCACGCTTTGCAAAAGTCGTACTCTGTTATGAGAATTGGGCAAATTTCACTGACCTCCCCTGAGGTTTCTGAAATGACACTGTCCTCCCCTCCTTTACTTGATAATACCAAGGGACCTCCTTCTTTGTTAATTGCACGTTAGAAAACGGATGGAAAAGATTATTTCTCTCTCCACCCACTACTAAAACTAAACTAAACTCCGAACCAAACAAAATCATGTCATTGTACTATACTTTTTACAATACCTATACTACCCTCACCAGACTCTTTATCCCTCTTATTTATAAAATATAAAATACAAACATCACTACACTTTGTACCCGTTTCACTTTGAAATTTTGTTCTTATTTAAAAGGATTCACATTTGTTAATTTTTTATCAAACTTTTGTGAAATTGTTTCGTCTCGATAAGAGAAATTGAAAAAGTAAAAAATTAAGACTCTTATCAAATATTTTGAGAAATTCAATATTTTGGGTAAAAATAATAATTTTGTACTTTTTTAATTTCTCTTATTGAGACAAGCCAATAATCCACAAAAAATGTAACGCAAAGCTTGTAAATATGAAAAAAATTCAAATATGAAAAAATATCAAAAAGCTTAAAAATCTCACAAACAAACCCGTAAAAATCAAAAAGCCTAAAAATCCCTCCAACAAGCCCGTACCCTCCTTTGCAAATAGTTTATTTTTTGGTTTTTACGGGATTTGTTTGTCAAATTTTTAGGCTTTTTAGTTTTTGTTCATATTCAAACTTTTTTCATGCGGACTTGTTTGTGGGTTTTTTAGGCTTTTTTTTTTATTTTTGTCCATATTTGAATTTTTTTTCTTCGTATTTTCTAGTTTTGTGTTAATTTTTGTGGATCATTGGTTTGTCTCAACGAGTAGAATCAAAAGAATATAAAATTATTGCTTTTATCCAAAATATTGAATTTCTCAAAATATTTAGTAAAAGTCTTAATTTTTTTTACTTTTTCAATCCCTCTTATTGAGACGAACCAATAATTTAAAAAATTTTGATAGAAAATTAACAAATGTGAAACCTTTTTAAATAAAGACAAAATCTCAAAGTGAAACGGGTACAAAATGTAGTGATTTTTGTATTTTATATTTTATAAATAAGAGAGGTAAAGAGTCTGGTGAGGGTAGTATAGGTATTGTAAAAAATATAGTACAATGACATCGGTTTTTGTTTGGTTGGGAGTTTAGTTTAGTTTTATTAGTGGGTGGAGAGAGAAATAATCTTTTCCATCCGTTCTCTAACGTGCAATTAACAGAGAGGGGGGTCCTTTGGTATTGTCAAGTAAAGGAGGGGAGGGCAGTGTCATTTCAGAAACCTCAAGGGAGGTTTCTGTTCGTGTCAGAAACCTCAGGGGAAGTCAGTGAAATTTGCCCATGAGAATTCTTCATTAGTAAGTTAGTAACCTTTCAATAATGGAGTGTTGGGTTCCACCTGCCTTCGTCTTTGTCTCCCCACATGGGAGACACGAATGCCAACCCAACAGATTCTCCTCCTTCCACGTCATCCCCTTTACGTCGTAGTAGTCCGTAGCAAGCTAGCTAGCTTAGCTAACAAGCGTAGCGCATACGCATCAAACTCTTTAAATTTTGGACCAAATTACACTTTAAAAATCCACTTTATTACTTTAGCTACTCACTTTTAAAATGTCTACTGCATTAGACTCTTTGTTCTTACTCTCTACTCAATTAAATATTCATACTTTTGTATTTTCTTTATTTATTCCCACATTTCTCTCATAATTAAGTACGTATTTGCTCCTCATTTGGTTTTATGACTATCTTAGGGCTCGTACATGAGAGCCCTAGAGAAAATTTTAAATTCATTTAAACCGATGCAAAAATCTTATTTTTCTGATCATATTATTCTAAATGATCATAATTAATTTTGGTCTTTAGGGTTCTCATAATTAAGTATCTGCTTTTTATTTGGAACTCTGTAGAGCAAATACTTGATTAGAAGAGCTCTAGAGACAAAAATTAATTATGACCCTTTAAAATAAAATGATCAAAAAAATAAAATTTTCGCATCGGTTCAAACGAATTGAAAATTAAAACACTTAATTTTTTTACAATACCATGAGTTGGTAGAGTGGGCATGAGAAAATAATAAGTGCTTGACTAATGAGGTCGCATTTTCAAAACTCACGGGGTCCCTGGGGTTATGTCCGGTTATTACTTTCAGAATCTTGGAATTAATCGAGATGCGTGCAAGCTGACCCGGATATCCGATTATAAGAAAATGGAATAATTGATTTTTTTTTAGATGCGTATAAGATGGCCCGGACATCCATTTACTAAAAAAGAATAACAGAATAACCAATCAAAAAAAAAAACAGAATAACAAAGGAGTCATAAGAAGTGTAAATTAGTAAATAGTAAAATAATAAGTAAAGGAATGAATAGTGCATCGTGGGAAATAAAGATGCATTGTAGCAAAGCCACTTTAATTGCAAAATAGAGAAGGCTGTAGTGAGGCTGATGAATGTGATTTCTGTCGGTTTGGCTCTTTATTATACAATGGAAAGGCAAGTATATAACGACACAAATGTGGATGCCCTTAGGCCCCCTTCCGTTTTTTTCAAAAACTTTCTTTTTCAAAAAGAAGATAATTTCAAACTTAAATATAACGAAAATGAAAAACAATTTTTCAATTTTTTTTACACCGTTTAAAAAATCTCAATGAAATCTATCAAACAATATCCATATTAATAGAAAAATTATTTGCGTAAATACATAATTTTTAACCTTAAAATTTACCTTTTTTTTCAAAAACTTAATTTTCCAAAAAGTGAAATGACCACTTAACCTAATCCGTTTATATTAATAGTTGTATATTGATACAGATGATGAGAACAACAATAATAACCATCCCCCTACCCGAACAAGAAAGAAAAACAAAACATCGAGCCAAAATCAGTAGAATGCGTGGGAGAATGCTCCCTGCCGCCGGAGATATGCAGTCGGCGGCGTTGACACTGTTCTCCACGTACGCCTCGTTTGCAGGCTCGATGATGCTGATCCGGTCTATGGCCAACGAACTGGTTCCAAGCCCAGTGCGAACCTACCTTCAATCGGTCATCCACTCCTTCTTCTCTAAACATATCACCGTTAAAGTGCACGAGCACCTGAACGGTGGGATGATTCGAAACCAAATTTATGATGCTGCCGAGGTGTACCTACACACCAAGATCAGCCCCGACACCAAGCGCTTCAGCATCGGCAAGACTCCCAAGCAGAAGAGCATCAGCATTAGCCTCGAAAAAGGTGAGGAAATACTCGACAGGTTTGGTGATGATATGGAGCTCAGGTGGACGATGTCTATCGAGTCTCAGAAAAACTACGGGAATGAGAAGCGTCTTTTCGAGCTTACCTTCAATAAAAAATTCATGGACAGGGTTTTGAAAGACTATGTGCCTTTTGTTTTGGCCAAGTCTAAGGAAATCACGGACAAGGACGAGAAGGTGGTCAAGCTTTACACGAGAGCCAGTATTCCTGGTGACGATGATGGCCCTGGTGGTGGTTATCGCCATGGTGGTGGTGGACGAGGGGGTTGGGGTTCGATCAATCTTGATCATCCGGCCACGTTTGAGACGCTGGCGATGGACCCTGAGTTAAAGAAGGCCATCATTGATGACTTGGACAGATTTTTGAAGAGGAAGGATTTCTACAGGAAGGTGGGCAAGGCTTGGAAGTGTTGGGTAAAAAATACCCGATCACCCACACAACGGAAGCGTAACAAAAACAATCACACAAAAACACAAGATTACGTGGTTCCCCAAACTCGGGTACGTCCACGGAGAGAACAACTTCCACTAATATTGAATGAGTACAATGAGATACAAAATACCCTACTCTAGCTCTCAAGCTCTTGGTATTTTTATCTCCCTCAAACTCACACAATATTCTCTCACAATTTCCTCTCTACCGTAGCACACTCTCGCACGGCACACATACACTAAAGTATTGACTTTTCTCTATTTTCTCTGCCTTTTCCACTCTGCAGAAGGCCCTATAAATAGGCTAGCACAAAAGCCTCTTGGTTTGCCGAGAAGAGTCTGGATGCAAGGCAGTACAACCAAAGACTTCTTGGAACCAATTACCACAATTACTCCATGCACAGCCGGCTAAACATTTCCAAAACACAATAACTTAAGCCAATAAATGCACCAGCCAACCAACTATAATTCTTTACTTTTCTTTTCTTTTTCACATGGGCAAAACCCAACAAACACCCCCTTTTGCTCATGTGAAATTGCACCCCCTCGCCCGGGCGCCTCGCACCCCCTCGCCCGGGCGCCTCGCACCCCCTCGCCCGGGCGCCTCGCACCCCCTCGCTCGGGTGCCTAATCGAAAATATCGGAGACCAAATTTGGTGCAAAAGAGACCATTTTCCTTGCACACAAATTTCCTTCAACTTTTCCAAAAACCAACAATTGATGCACTTCCTTCTCAATGTTGCTCTCCACGAATAAAGATTCATTTGCTTGCGCCTTTACTCGCCACACTTGTGTAACCCGACGCCCATAATTTTTGCTTGCTCGGTATCCACCATTTGTACGCCACACTTCAACTCGACCTTGAAGCTTGTAAAGATTGCCCGCCATTTTTCCTTGCAACATCACTTTATCATTCTTGAAAACCTCAAGAACATCATCCCTTGTCGCAAAACTACAACCCTTTGAATGTAACATTCCCAAAGAAATTAAATTTTTCCTTAATCCCGGCACATGTCAAACTCCGGTCAACCTCACAACTCTTCCATTGGCCATACGAAAACGTACCGTACCCATGCCAACAACCCTATTCACCGTGTTGTTTGCCATCCTAACGGTACTTCCCTCACAAGCCTCATACGAACAAAAATATTTTCTATTTGAACACATATGAAATGAACAACCGGAATCTATAACCCAATTAAAATTCTCCATACCTTCCGAAGTCACCGTGAGCAAATCACCTTCATTTACGACGGAGCTCTCAACCACTGCCGCTTCGGATTTTCCTTTCTCTTCATCTATCTTCGCTTTGAGTTTTGGGCAAAACTTCAATATATGGCCTTCTTCGTTACAAAAATAGCATTTTCTTTTGTCAACGGCTCGTGACTCACCACCTCGCGAGTGTGATCGCCCTCTTGGCTTGGACCCATTTTGCCTTTCCGTTGTCCGCCCTCTAGCTTGACTACCGGAAGATGCAACCATGGCACGATCCTCCAATATCCTCTCGCTCTCCTTCCTCCGCATCGACTCATGGGATAGGAGTGTAGCAATAACCTCATCAAGTCCGAGAGTGTCTTTCCCAAACAACAATGTAGTTTGGAGATGCTCATACGATATCGGCAAGGAAACCAACAAAATGATCGCCTTATCTTCCTCCTCAATCTTTGCGCCAATAGCTTCCAACTCCGTTATTAGCCGATTGAACTCATCCAAGTGCTCATTGATATTTCCTCCCTCGGGCATACTTAACGCATACAATTGCTTCTTTAACGACAACCTATTCGTCAAAGACTTGGACTTGTATCTACTCTCCAACTTCGCCCAAAGTTCCGCCGGATCCGTTTCATTGATGACTTCTCGGAGAGTGCTATTCCCGAGATACAATTGGATGGTGCTATTTGCAAGCTCTCTCATCTCCTCCCATTTATCTTCCTTCATTTCTTCCGGCTTTTCGAATTTCGGCTTGAGTGCCTTCACCAAACCTTCTCTCACCAAAATATTCCTCACCCTTTGTTGCCAAAGAGTGAAATCATTGTGCCCATTGAAAAGCTCTACCGCGAAACCGGTGCTTTTCCCCGCCATACCGTAGCTCTGATACCACTTTGTTGGGTAAAAAATACCCGATCACCCACACAACGGAAGCGTAACAAAAACAATCACACAAAAACACAAGATTACGTGGTTCCCCAAACTCGGGTACGTCCACGGAGAGAACAACTTCCACTAATATTGAATGAGTACAATGAGATACAAAATACCCTACTCTAGCTCTCAAGCTCTTGGTATTTTTATCTCCCTCAAACTCGCACAATATTCTCTCACAATTTCCTCTCTACCGTAGCACACTCTCGCACGGCACACATACACTAAAGTATTGACTTTTCTCTATTTTCTCTGCCTTTTCCACTCTGCAGAAGGCCCTATAAATAGGCTAGCACAAAAGCCTCTTGGTTTGCCGAGAAGAGTCTGGATGCAAGGCAGTACAACCAAAGACTTCTTGGAACCAATTACCACAATTACTCCATGCACAGCCGGCTAAACATTTCCAAAACACAATAACTTAAGCCAATAAATGCACCAGCCAACCAACTATAATTCTTTTCTTTTCTTTTCTTTTTCACATGGGCAAAACCCAACAGGAGGAGGGGTTACTTGTTGTATGGCCCTCCTGGTACTGGTAAATCAAGCTTAATCGCTGCCATAGCGAACTATCTCAACTTTGATATCTACGATCTGGAGCTTACAAGTTTGTGCTTCAACTCGGAACTCAGGAAGATACTTGTGTCCACCACCAATCGATCCATCCTTGTAATTGAAGATGTTGATTGCAGTGTGGAGATGCAAGATCGGCGATTAGGGGTTGAGCGACCAAATGATCGCCGCAATAAGGTTTGTTATTTACTTTAACCGGCCCTGAATTTTTCAAATTGGCCTCTCTTTTTTTTGGAATCCGCGGAATCGGGGATTTTGTAGTACCGAAATGCACTACAGGATTCCCGAGTATTTTTTTGGTGGGTTAATGGGAGTTAAAGCACACGAGAACCTAGTGCTAGTCATTGATGTTCTTTACCAGTTGAGCTAGAGCCCATATTTGTTTATGCTCTCACGTCCACAGGAAAAGGTTATCAGCTAATACAACGAGCACACTATGGGGAATTCGATATTGTCAAAAGGCTAATTAAATATAAGCCTTGTGGACACGTCGGCTATAAAGTGGTCGAGACATCTTTAATTTCTCGGTATTGTATAAATCCAATTCAAGTACGTACTGAAGTTGTGTTATTTTTTATGCTACAGTTGACGCTCTCAGGTTTATTGAACTTCATAGATGGTCTGTGGTCGAGCTGTGGGGATGAGCGTATCATCATTTTTACCACCAACTACAGAGACAAGCTTGACCCTGCTCTATTGCGCCCCGGTCGCATGGACATGCACATACCCATGTCCTATTGCACCAGTCAAGGATTCAAGTTCCTAGCTTCCAAGTACCTCGGTCTCCATGATAGCCACATGCTCTTTGGTAAGATAGAAGGCCTAATTGAGAAGGTAGAGGTCACCCCTGCTGAAGTTGCAGAAGAACTTATGAAGAGCGAGGATGTTGATATTGCTCTTGCTGGAGTTGTCAATCTTCTCAAGCGCAAGAAGATGGAAGGCAATGAGATTGAGGAAGTTGAAGGGTGTGAAACAAAAAGGTTCAAAATAGAAGAAATAGGAGGAAGTTTGAAAGAAACAGTGGAGGAAGGGCTACTAGGAGTTGGAGGAAAAGTGAACGTACGCTAGTTAAGAAATGAGTGTAATAGACGTTGCTTTTATTATTATTTTCTTTTCTTTTAGTTTTGCAGTGAAAAGTATCTATTTTTACTTATTCTCAATGCACCAGTTACTTAATCAAGTGTTTTGTTTAGTTATATGTAATTTAGAACTCTAATTATAAAAAATGGAGTAGAAAAATCATTCCTCTTTATTTAGTTATATATGTAATTTAGAACTTTAATTATAAAAAATGGAGTGGAAAATCATTCCTCTTGCGCTTTCAATTCCAAGTGACCAATCCTCTTATTGGTTAGTCACAAATCAAGGAGTTCAAGACTAAACAACTGCCAAACAAGGATTTGAGATTTGAGTTAGGGCTGTTCGGCCGATCAACGTGTACTTATTATATTGTCTAAAATATATAGTTGGATTTTCTCCCCTCTAAATTGTCGTTTTATTGTATGAAGTTTTTTCAACTTTGATTCAAATGTTTATATTTTTCTCATTGCTTTCGTCAAAACGAATAATTAATCTTAAATATTACTATGGAAATACTAGACAAAAAAGTACGAGTAGTTTAGAAGTATGGGCCTAAGTTGTTTGAAATTAAGGTTCCCCTTTGGTGGTATACATGTGCTTGTGCAATTTATGCTCATAATTAATTCTCCTTAGCCGTAACATGCTCTAACACGTGTTGACTTGAAAAACAACTTGAGCATAGCTTGAACAGAGATTAGCAGGCCTTGCAGAACCTGTAATATGAACCCTTAGCCGGCCACTTCTTCTCGGCAGGATTTGCAACCCAGAAAGAAGTTGTATATTAACCACCCAAAAAGAGAAAACACAATATCAAAGGGGTAGCCTTGAAATCCCAGATTACAAAAACACAAACTAAGAGATCCAAATACAAGGAACAGAAAAACAAGAGAACCTCAGACATCAGACTACTAAGAAAAAAGTGAATTGTGGAACCCCTCTCCCCGTCAAATCATCCGAAGGGCATTTGGCACTGAACTTCGTGGCACTTAAAGCAACATAGGCACTTAGAGCAGCATAGCAAGTCTCATGCAAAGTGTGCTTACATGGGAAGTAGACCATCACATTTTGTCCCGGAAAGTATCAGTTCAAGCAGTAGATTCGACACTATCATTTTAACCACATCATCACTATTGGCTCTTATCAAAGAGTGATGTGACATAAAATGGTGGTTGGATGAAGAGAATGCATAATATTTACGCCGAACATGTGAATATTGAAGAAATATTGCACCAACATTTGTATGGGTTTCCCTTTGTATGGGTTTCCCTCACACCACTGTGCACTTCGAAAGATACTCCCTACATGTAAATACTCATAAAAATTTAAGTTTTCCTCCTTTTTTATAGGCACCCACCTCCTTCTTGGAGGGCTCAGATTATATTCGTCTAATGACTCTCATTCTCCATCTCAAATTCTCCTAAAAAATATCTTTGACTATTCATGCCTCAACAATATTCTAGAACACTTCACATAAGCTTTGTACATAATGGAGTCTTCTATAATCTCCTGAAATATTTCGGAATGCTATGGAACTCTCTAGAAATCTCTAGATTCTTCCACATTCTCCTCACAAACAACACCCAACCAATCAAACACTCCTACTCCGGCGAACCAAGCGTTCACAAGAATGGACTCCTACAACCAATCGGCAATCTAATCCACAAACTTGAGACGCACATCTGTGACAGAACACCGACGACTACATGATGGGGGGGGTTGTGTGGGGGGTCTAGGCGGCTGGAGGCATAGGACTAGGGCAAGGCTGGAGGACGGTGAAAGGAAGAAATAGATTTTCAATCAAACCGATGAAGAGAAAGCCTGAGATGAGAGGAAAGGAAAGCCCTCCTCCCACCGCCCCATTTAGGGTAGAAACTTTGCGGGGAGGGAAGGGAAGGGAAGGGAAGGAAGAGGAGTGGCAACTAGATTTAGAACGTCTTAGAGAGATAGGCTCTCATTTAGATGTTCTGGAACGGAGCCTTAAATGGTACTAATAAAGGAAAGTTTGGTTCACCTGAACTGAATGAAGATTGGACGGAATGGTCATTAGCTTTAAAATAATGCTCGCTCTCTCTTAACGAATGCACTAGTAATAGTAGTACTTACTAACATATTACTCCAGTATTATTCATGTGACAACGACGATTATTATTATTTTATTATGAAGGACACTTGACATCTTTTAATTCACTTGAAAAAAGTTGAAACCAATTATGGCAAGTTGAATTGCCCCAGACTCTTGCATTTCATTCCAACGTCAGAAGTTTAAAAGTGTGAGTGTTATTTTAAAAAAAAAAAACCCAAATAATATGTCCAAAAAACCCACTTCAAAATAGTTCAGCCAATTCTACATACAGCTTGAAGTTCATCAGTAAACTTCCACAAACAAAATAGCGAGACCACTAGGATTGTATTTTAGCGATTTAACAGTTTTTTAGTACGGATAGGTCACTGCATAAGGATACAACTACTTCCATCATATACACTGAGCTTTTTTGATAAATCCCTGATTACGATGTCCTCTGACTTGTATTCTTCTGGTGGATCCTCAACTGAATCACCATCCTACACCAAACATAACGATATCCAATGACAAAGTTCACTATTAAAAGTGGGAATAAATTCATTAAAACAGGTAGATGATTGAGACACAAAAATAAAAAAACCAAAAACAAAACATAAGGGATACCCACAAGATCATTAGCTGGTTTGAACAAGGAGAAGAAGGTCCTGGAAAAACCACTAGGTGACCTCCCTTTCCAATGAGGGCCAGATAACATTGATAGCGTAGCAAACTTCCTCAGTTGATCATCATGAGAAGCGAAAGGATCTATAAACACCATCTCACCCACTCGATTCAGCAACTCAAACCTGAAACCCTTTACTTCCTATCAAGTTGGGAAAAATAGAAAAATCTGTCAATCAACAACGGAAAAACATAAGAACATTTTTCTGCTGTCCTACGGTTAGTCAAAAGCCCAGCATTTGTTTCCTCTGCACACATCCCACACCAGAATAGGAAGCAACATTCAACAAATACCACAATGATTACTCTCAAATAGCCCATAATTAGAGTTATTACAGATACAACAATATTTAGAAATTTTAGAGAAAGTACCACAGGCAACAATACTTAGTGCAATAGACACGGTGAATAAAACCAGCTGGAGGAAGAAGGAAAAATATGCCATGCATAAAACACAGAACAATATGCCCACTACGAGGCAAATACACAATGGATATGGGGCGTTAAAAAGGTCACTATCTTCACCCGGTCCCTTGGTATTAGTTCAAAGAATCGAGTGGCAGGTTGCAGCAGGAATGAAAGATGCAACAACCTAAATTCATATGAATCAAAAATCACCTTTACACCTTTTCCCTTCACCAATAAAGCAAGGAAATGCAACATCAAAAGGACACTACACAAGACAGAAGTGCTCTTAAAGTTTTCCTAACTTCCGTTGGCTTCAAATAACGCATCAATAGCTCCATGAAGTTGGAGTTACTTATTCGTTCCTGCAAACTAGGTTTTCCTATTAGGCAAGTTTTAAAAGAGGGCCAACACGTCCCAAACCGAACCTATTGCATTTCTAAGCTGAAATAAGTACAGTCCACCACATATTTGGAGCTTCTAAGATACCATTTCTTTCCAGCTTTTAAAGTTGTTTTTAGCCCTTATGCCAGAAGCAGTTCATCCCTGTCGATGTCACCTTCCACACGATGTTCTCACAAGCCATAGGCAGTGCCAAACAGATTGGCACAGTCTATTACTATCAGAAAACTCGCAACAAACGCAACAGGTTAATATTACCTGCTTGGTGTCACTGTCCAGAATGTTTTGAGAAGCATGACCAACAAGGCGAGAAAAAATTCCCTTGTTCCCTGCATCAGAGCTTATGATGACAATGGTATCCCTAAAACCGACAGTCCTCCCTCGGTGGTCAATAAACATGCTACGATCAAGCACTGAGAGTAGAGCAGTGAATACAGACATATGCGCCTTCTCAACCTGATCAAGAAAAAGAATGCTGCACGGCCTCATTCTGACACTCTCTGGAAACTGCTCTCCCTTACAATATTCACAGACAGTGTACCTAAAATCTACAAATTGATGGTTTAACAGCCACCGTAAAGAAAAAAAGTCAGCGAAGTAAACAAGCTTCATTGACCAAGGCAGTGTTTGGTTGACCATATTGAAGCTAGAATGGGATGGTCATTGCATTGGAAAGCTCATTCTGACTTATTGCCCGCAGAAAGAAAGAATGACAGGATGTACGTTCAAATAGTAAGTCATTGACCAATTCACTAAATAGCCATTCCATAGGGAAAACAAGGAATGGCCATCCCATACCTACCCAAAATCTTTCAAATGAACCGAACACTACCTATTCATAGGGTTCCGTAATACAATAAGGGAAGGGGAGTGGCAAAATCAATTTCCTATGGAAAAGGTGAGCGGTAAAAATGGAGACAGAAAAACATCAAAGGTACAGTAAGAGACCCAGAAAGTGCATCTGTCAGCCGTGAAAGTGAATTCGAGTCTGTATATTCTGACAAGTCAATTGTGAACAGCAGCTTTGCCCCATCATCTGCAACGAAATTCTCAGCAAGATCCCCAATAAATTTTTCTTTACTAGAAGTAGTGAGACCCAAGAACAGGAATGCTGCAACTGGAAGGGAAGCCGGATAGTGTGGTGCATCCATAATCTTCTTTGCAGCCTTTGCGACGATATTAGTTGCTTGTCCCCACAATCCATTGTGCAATTGTGCTTTACGAGACTCCACCCCCTTCTTGGCCCTTTTGCTACCACCATCTCCCAAACTAAGGTCCACCTCCTCTTTCATGCCTCTTTGCACAACCTATGAAAAGCTCAATGGTAAGCAAAGGGTTGTAGACAAGAAGATCCACAAATGCACATGCACGAAGGTTTCTCAAATGAAAGATGGTTTTCACCTTTTCTTTATCACCCACAAGATTCGCATCAGTTTCGTTGATCATGAGTTTAATGATATCAACCAACTCTCGAATAGTTCCATCAACAAATTCGAAATCAGTTCCAGTATCTACACTTGTGGTAGGATTCAATGCGTAAAGCTTTCTTTTCAACCAGTAAATCCTATTGATTCTTGCTTTCTGTTTCCTGCACAGGATTCTCAATTCAGCTGATTTTTTTTGAAGCTGCTTCAAAGCCTCATCTTCAAAAAAATCTTCAAGCTTCACCAATCTATATGACAACTCCTGTGTTCCCACCAGGGTGTCAATGTAGATGATATAATTATCTTTAATCTCACCCTT
This sequence comes from Rhododendron simsii, assembly GCA_014282245.1. NCBI lineage: Eukaryota > Viridiplantae > Streptophyta > Magnoliopsida > Ericales > Ericaceae > Rhododendron > Rhododendron simsii. Next base: position 639,080 of record CM024954.1, on the reverse strand, counting down.
TCCACACATCAATTGCAGCACAGGGACCAAATTCTCCTCTAGCCCAACTTTCACAAGCTTTTCACCTCCCAAAATCGAAATTACCATCTACAGGTCCATGTCGAATCGAGGTCAATCTCCCGATCCTCCTCCGGTGCACTGGCAGCTAAAGCCTCTGAACCGGAGCCGGAACTCGAACTCGACGAGGTCGAATGACTCGAATAGTCAACCTCGCCATTCCTTCTCACCTTACCTTTGAGGTCAGCCATTGAAGATAATTTGACTTCACAACCTTCTCCGTAGCAGCTCTTAAACCTTATAGCTTCTCCCATGCACAGGCAACGTGATACTCACTCCGCACGAATAACATTCTTTGTATGCAAAAACCTTGCCCATAGTTTCCACGCAGAACCAGCATATGAGAGAATCCTCATCCTCATCCTCCTCCTCAGGATGCTCCTCCTTATCTCCTTCATCAAACACTTGAGCATCAACAATGTTTGGATTAATTCTGAATTTTGTCACCATCCTCTTCTTCAGATTGTCCATGGGACATCTGCGTCGAAACCCGGATAATTTCAATGACTTGTAACAACGGGAATGTACCGGATGATTGCATGGGTGATAAAGGGCAATTTTATGACTAGGTTTGTATACGGGATGGCAAATGCAATTTCACAGTCCTCTATGCCGACAATGATACTTTGTGTTGCATTTGCCATTCCGTATACAAACCTGGTGCTAAAATTGCTCTTTATCACCCATGCAATTATCCGGTACATTCCCGTTGTTACAAGTTATTGAAATTATCCGGATTTTGACGCAGATGTCCCATGGACAATCTGAAGAAGAGGACGGTGACAAAATTCAGAATTAATCCAAATATTGTTGATGCTTGAGTGTTTGAGGAAGGAGATGAGGAGGAGCATCCTGAGGAGGAGGATGAGGATTCTCTCATATGCTACTTCTGGCGTGGAAACTATGGGCAAGGTTTTTGCATACAAAGAATGTTATTCATGTGGGGGTGAGTATCACGTGGCCTGTGCATGGGAAGTTATAAGGTTTAAGAGCTGCAATGGAGAAGGTTGCGAAGTCAACTTATCTTCAATGGCCGACCTCAAAGGTAAGGTGAGAAGGAATGGCGAGGTTGACTATTCGAGTCATTCAACCTCGTCGAGTTCGAGTTCCGGCTCCGGTTCAGAGGCTCTAGCTGCCGGCGCACCCTAGGAGGATCCGGAGACTGACCTCGTATTCGACATGGACCCGTACGCCGTAGATGGTAATTTCGATTTTGCTTGTCGCCGTCGTTATATGACTACTTACTTAAGAAGATTTGTGAGTGGGGAGAAATGAGCCTTGTCGATGTGGAAGTTAGCTGGATACATAGGAATATAGAAGGGTAAAAATTCCGTACAATAGAACCAATTGTGGCTCTAATAAAACTCATTGTGACATTAGAGCCACCCTTTCGTAATTGATAATGACATTAGCTTTAAGAAGCCACTGTCAAATGGGTCAAATGGTTAGGAGGGAAGAGGGGATTGTAGGTCAAGAAGGAAAGTGCATTGTTTGCACCTTGGCCAAAAGGCCGAGATAAGTATACTTTTAACTTTGTTTGTGCTTTCTTTTATACCTTCGCACTTATGATCACCATTTTCACCATCGCTGAGTTTGTGCATTGAACAATCTGATCAAATTTGTTCAAGAACCTGGCTCATTGCTTGGATCAATAAAGGGCTTAGCAAACAGAAATATAATGCTCTGTAGATAGTGGAGAAGTGACCGATGGTGCGCATATAGTGGGGCAAAAAGGAGTGACAGAGTGTACCAAGTGACAAGAAAACATGTAACAAAAACTATTGAGGTTGTTGATATCATAACATCAACTGTTATGTCTCGATAATACTTTAGTTTAGCACTCTTATTGGTGACTTAAAATTGTCACTTGATATGAGTTTACTTCTACCTAATGGCATCAACTGTTATGATGGCTATGCAGTCTAGTGATTTCCTTTTCCCGTTTCACTCAATTTTTGGTATCTACGTTCATTTTGCTAATGCATCCTTATATTGCACGTCCTGTATATTTTCCTGTGAAAAAAAATCATCTATTCAGCTTATGTAATCTTCTAAGTTGTGTGGACTTTTCGTTTGTGAGTTGCGACTGTCACTTGGTTCAATGTTTAACACACCTATGTTATGTCATTAACTCTTAATTAAACATCGAACAATTAGTGTTCCATTCAGAGATATGATGTGTAATATGCCAGTTCTCTGCTCTGTATTTTTAGTTTTACCCTTTTGTTCTTGTGCTACTTCTTTGTTATGAGTCATGTTCTTGTGCCCATGGCTAATTTTCTTGTCAAGAAACCGACATGAATCTGCACATGAGCAGTTGAGCTCCAAGTTATTGTTGAACCTGTCAAGGATTTTGTTGCCCTTCTTGACGCTGATTTTGAGATTCCTTTTTGGGAGTCTTGCCAACGTTAAGGTGCTTGGTGCGGGGGCCGATCTTGGTGCGAAGGCACACCAAGTTATATTTTGCAAAATGGGCAAACAAATAGGAACTTGGAAGTGGTATTTCTACTGGCTCAAAATTCAAATGGATGGCCCAGGAAGAATATTTGGACTGCCGCATGGACTGTCAAATAGAGAATGACTTGAAAACATTATCAGGATTGGAAGCATGCTTCGGTGGTCCCACTCCCCACCCATCATAAAAAATCCAAAACAAACAGAAGAAATGGAATTGAAAATATTATTGAGATAATAAACACTTGGTTTTGACTTCTATGAAAAGCTTTTGTTTTAACAAGAGTGCCAACTGCCAAGTCCTAAATCTGCTAAAGTGGGTCTGCTTTCTGTCTAGATACATAGAAATCCTCCTCCTCCCCGCACCTGAATCGTTGTGATACAAGGCTCTCTAGTCTCTACCCACCCTGATCTCGTGCTCCTATAATGTTCAATGGTGGTCCTTCATCCATTAGCTCTCTTCCCTCTCTAATCTGCATCTCGCTGCTCCCCTCTCCCTTACTCAAAACTTTCCCTCTATCTCCTCCTTTCAATGGCAGTCGAGCTCTTGAATCCCTAGTTCTGAACCAAATTTTGAAGTTAACCTCATTACAGAAAATGTCAATGTTCAACCTCTGCAGCTTAGGCAAGTGTCCTTTCCTCCACTCTGTCTCTCTCTATTCGGAACTTGTTTTCCACCGATACCTGTGTTTTTTTTTATCTCTACTTCATTAATTTTGTAACCGATGGGATTGGATTCAATGTTTATCTTGGTTTGCATTTCTTGCAGAGGGCCAATGTCAAATAGACATTTATCTTTATCTTTACAGAGTTTAAAGTATGTTTCATTTTTCTTTGATAAAATGGTAATGCTTTGTGTTTCCTCCGTAAAAGGTTGAGTTTTTGTTTGTTTGTTATACTTAATGATGTCATTGATCTCGTCTTTAATGGGTTGTCTTTTCATTCTTCCTTAGGTTTGAAAAGCGGCTATATGTTGTATCTTTTCTTGTGCTTTGTTAATTGTCGGTCGGCTACTATATTGGTCGCTTCCTATTCTATTAAAGTTGCAGCTTTTTCTTTGGCAAGCTTGCAATTGAGACTTATTGGAATCTTTAGACCATCTATTCTGTTTTATGAGATTGTTTGCGTGCCTGCTTTGCAACATTCCCGAGTTTGTGCGTTCAACAATATGATCAGATTTGTTTCAGATCCTGGCTCATTGCTTGGATACGTAAAGGGAAATCTTAGCACACCGATATCAATTGTTCTGACTTCTGTAGATAGTGGAGAAGTGACACCAATAGACGGTACATATATTGGGGCAAAAAGAAGGAACAGAGAGGACCAAGTGACAGGGGAAAATGTAACAGAAACTGTTGGGATTGTTATTATCACAGCTCATTTATTGCTGTCCAACCATGTTAACACAGCTTAAGATAACCCCTAATTGTTGTTACCAACATAATCCCTGATGTCACAAGGGAATGTTACTAGGAAAACTGGGAAACATCTAAGAGGAGGAAACAACAGACTTCTAGCATCAGTCCTCTACTTTCTTTCCACACCATACTTCTAGATTTTTTTATCCAAGGAAATCTTTAACCAGGAAATACCAGAATTTCCTGATTAGTAAAGTTGACCTCATGTCATGGAGTCATTACTAATGGTCAATTTTATTCAATTAGTTTGTTTTACTTCATCATTCCTATATTCACTTTGTTTCACTTGTACATTGGCTTGTTTTCTAACCTCTGTTCTGTTTGTTCTGCAGTCTCCTAAAGTTTCTGTTAGAAAAAAAATATAACCATAGTGTGAAAGCAGGTTGTTCGGGTTACCTTGCGAACTTTAACCTAACCGGACCTTGGTGTGGATGGATTACGAACTCTTAACTGCATACCGAATCAGCTACAAATTCCTGCGATGGAGAGTATCACCTTCTATTCCACGGTCAAAAGCTCGGATTGCTCTTTAATGGTAGAGAGAGAACTATTGAAGAGAGAGAGTTTTCCAGAATTCTATTCTTTTTGTATATCTCTTGTGTGTATTATTGTGTGTATATCCTTTATGAACATCCAGCAGGAAATAAATATAGAGAGGAGCATTCTAGATGTTTTAGAAGTCTTCTAAGAGATTAGAATTACTTCAATTGACTCTATAATATCTGGGTCACCAGGTCATGCCCACATGGGCGACCCGATTTGGTCCCGGACCGGTCCCAAATTTCAACTTTTTCAGCTCTGGATAGAAACAAGTGGAGGTTATTTTGCATAGAATTACTATTTTTACTGGAACTCCGAGTTAGTAATCTACATTTTTCTAAAGTTGCTTGTTATGGCTGGGGTACTAGTAATCGAAAGTAGCTCTAAAGTTGCTTGTTACTCGAAGTTTTCTTACAGCAATTTAGGGATGTTCTATTGTAGTATCCAATGCTACCATGACTTCGTGGAGAATGTGGATTAGGTTCAGAAAATTCTTTATCAACTTTACCCTGGTTGTCCATTTGTAGCATTTACTTTTTCCTCTAAACCAATCAACTCCAGACAAATTCCAATCTCTATATAGCTGGCCTGCGAAAAGTTTATGTTTGATAAAAGCTGTCATTAAAGAATTCTGGAGATCATCTCAATCATGGAGAGTGGACATCCCCTTAAAACCCACTTCTGTTGAGCTTTAATACTTGTATGTGAGTCGGACCATAATAATATGGCGAACTGTCCTTTGATTTGTAGGTAAATGGTGATGATAAGTTTTCAGGGGGTGGGGGGGGGAGGGGGGACCCATAGTTGGAATAGGGAGCCTAAAGTCAATTATCTGAAGGGAAGACAATTCCAGAACCCTTTCCAAAAAATACGAAATAGAATAAGACAAAAGATAGAAGTTCCAGATAAAAAGCCACATGCGTTTCCTTTGTTTATCATTTCTTTTGGGAATGATCACCAAAGTTCCTCTTTCTTGTCTTCAAATTTTACCTTAGTAGGGCCAAGTTTTTCTTGATCCTTTGGGCTTGGGGTGATAGAGATGAATTGTAAATCCAGACATACTGAGTTTGAAATTTGGCAATTTCTTGGGGTAGGGGTAGACTGCAAGGGAGAAATCTCTTGTGAATCCCGTAGCCATGGCGTGATTGGCCTGTCTTTGATCAGATGCGGGGAGCGGAGTAGTCGATATGCGCGTAAGTTGACCCAGACACCCCTAGTATATATTCTTGTAATTCCCTTTCCTAAAGCCTTGACTACTCTGCCCCTTCTCTCTCCCACTTCTGTTTCCACAGCCAACGAAACACCACCATCCCTTCTCTTCTAGTACTATATTTTTATACTTGCACATAGTTTCCTTCTATTGATTACGGTTTCATCAAAGATTGTTCTTTTTCCTCCGAGAGGTAACTTAACGATCTCCTATTGTTTATGGCCCCATCCTTTCTGTAGTTCTTTTAACTTTCTCTATCTCAATCCAAACATTAGCTAAAATAGTAAAGATCCATCTCAGAATCCAAATGGTGTGACGACGCAGTGGAAATCCGAATAAAAAAAGTATACTCTTCCAAACTCCTCCACGCTCTGTGTCAAGTACGCCGGATGAACCCAATTTTCATTGAATTTGATGTTTCCATTTAGAAGCATCGCTTCTCTCTTTCTCGCATTGACCGGGATGTAACCCCTATGCGACATAATGGCGACCAGGTGGAGCCGTGCCATATTGGCTTGTTACATTTTTTGGAAGGTTCCGACCTATAACCAATTGGTATTAGATGGATTAACTTCTAGAATATATTAACGAAGTTTGGATCACTTAGATGAACTCTTAACACTCTCCCTCATGTGTAGCCCGAATGTACGTGAAGGTACGAATTGAAGACACAAAGAGATTTGAATCGGGCGATGAAGACTCGACCACATAAGGTGAGTTCACCAAAAACCTTGCTTTGATATTATATAATACTTTCTAATATTGCGCTAACATGTCCAATGACCAGCAGAGTGAAGCTCAAGTTAATGAAGTATAGGAGGCGGAGAGCGGCAACGCTGGTCGAAGAAGCCAAGAGGTGAGTATTTTGTGGTTGAGATGTAAGAATCTACCGGCTGTATAGTGGAAGGCTAGAGTTCTTGGCCGGTTGGTTCCAGGTTGTATGAAAGAGCCATTACCGGTTATTTTAGAAGATGAGACTGATTATATTGCTGCTCTTGAGATGCAGTTAGAGCCATGACTGCCCTTGCTGAGCTACTGTTTGGCTCTAGCGGCTCGAGTTGATTGCATTGTTCCGCTCTTATTCTCTGAATTCTCAAGTTGGGATGGACCAATCGTGCCGCCCTGTGTGCGTCCAATATGCTTACTACTCTCATGGACGTATTGGCAACGAAAGGAAAATAATATCCAGGCTGGCTTAATATATATTTGCTGCTGTCTTTTAGATTTAAGACATGTTACTCATTCGAAGCAGGGTGTTCTCCGGGGCGGACGCACGGCTAGGACTTCTTAGATGCATTTATTGTACATTTGTTTAAGTAGGTTTTTGGTTGGTTGTTTCCTTGAGCCTTATGTTGGCCTTTGCAATAGCAATAATTCTGTGTATTTTGTATTTTGTGGGTCAATATTTTGTGATTTGTTCTTTAGGCCCTTGTTTGGCCTTCGCTCATCGCTGACGTGTCTTAATTATTGTAGCGGCGACAACACATTGTACTTTTCTTACTATCAATGAAGTTCATTAATCTTCCAAAAAAAAGGAACATGTTACTCAATAAGAGGTTTTTGCATGCAACATGATCTCTCTACGGTGGATTTTCAAGTTTTTTTTTCCATATTTTTTTAAATTTATGTGCTTTTTGACACACAGAAACTAAATTAATATCAAGAGCAAAGTCCACTTTAACCCCCAATAGTTCCACTTTAACCCCCAATAGTTATCTCCATATGCAGATACCCCCTCATGGTTTAAAATTGACCACATAACCTACCTGTGGTTTTGAAAATGTGCGGATAGACCCCCCGCCGTCATATTTTCCATCCAAATTAACGGATACAACTTTAAAAGACCGATGTAACCTCATCATGTCACTTGATTCTTCTTGTTTTTTAATTCTAACCACACCATCCCTTATATCAAAAATTGAATCCAAACCATTGATATGGTAAATTTTGACGAATACTAAATCTATGCCAAAATTCAAGTCAATCAAAAAAAGAAAAGCTCATGGATCGAATCGATTTTGTTATGAAATTAAAATTTCAAATTTGAATTTACTAAAAATTAGATCAATGGGTTATTGATGCCTGATCGAGAAGGTTTTTTACAGAGATACTCTATTCTTTATTTAATACATTATGAACGACTCATATTACATTCTAGAGGCGTGTGACATATGCCTCCGTTAATATGGATGGAAAACATTACGGCAGGGGGTCAATCCGCACATTTTCAAAACCATAGGTAGGTTATGTGGTCAATTTTAAACCATGAGGGGGTATCCGCACATGGCGATAACCACAGGGGGTGAAAGTGGACTGTCCTCTAATATCAAACAGAAAATACGTTTGTCTTTTGTTACCAGAAGCAATGTGGACTTTAGCCGAGTCGAGTCATTCTAGCTTTCCTTTTCCTTTGTATTGCTAAATGCGGGCATTCAAAGTTTTGTCTCGACTAGTTTCACGTAGTCCCTCGTCCCGCTTATAGATGGAACATAGCTTTCCGTCTATCCGAATATCCAGACGGCGGATCAAAAAAAAAAATCCAGATGCGCAAGCAACAGAGGAATGTTATAAGAAACATGGGGAAACTCTTGAAAATAGTTCATCCAACTCTTCATACAACTAGAAGTTCACAAGTGTAACTTCCACAAAAGAAGCAGCAAATCATACAAAAGAGAATAATCCAGTTTGATTGAAAGTTAGTCGTCGAACAGTTCGAGTACCAATATGTTACTGCACAGTGGTGCAACTGATTCCACCATGCACAACGAGCCCATTCGATACACAGTTGAACACGATGTCCTCCAACTCGCATTCTTCAGGCAGACTTTGGCAAACACAAAAAAACTATTCAAGTGCCCAAGAAGAATCTAGAGTCCAATGCCACAATTGCTCTTAATGCACAGCCGGCCACCGACTCAAGAGAACATTCAAATAACACATTTACTTCTTCAGCCAACTAATTCCATTAAAATCTCTTTTTCTTTTTCAAACTGCACTTAATGTCGGAAAAACCCAACACACACTAAAGATATGTAGAATGGATAGACCCCATATGTCTTGTGGGTGAATTCGTGTCGGTGTGTGATTGTAGAGCTATTGTAGTTTTTTTTATAAAAGGTTTATAAAGAAGTACCAGAACGTATTGCTCTCTCTCTCTCTCTCTCTCTCTCTCTCTCTGTGTCGACCAGCAAGAGTGGAAAAGCAAATAGGACTTCCACAAAAGGAACAGGAAATCATGAGAAGAACGAATCCACTTGGATTATATTAATAATCCACTCATAGCAGTTTAACAGTTTGAGACTTTGATTACAGACATACGTTACTGCACAGCGGTACAACTGCTTCCACCATGCACGATAAGCCCCTCTGAATTTCTGATAAACAGTACTTGAACACAATGTCCTCCAACTTTTCTTCAGGCGTCTCCCCTTCTAAATCATCGTCATCCTAACACCAACGAAATGGCACAAATTCCAAGCTTGAAAGAGGAAGAAGGTCATGAAACAGAAGAAATAAAATCTTGATGATTAAGACAGGAAACAAAAATGATACCCACAAGATAATTAGCTGGTTCGAACATGGTGAACAAGGTCGTAGGTAAATCTTCAGTTGACCTCCCTTTCAAACGAGCGGCAGCCAACAATGATAGCGTAGCATACTCCCTCAGTTGTTCATCAGTAGATGCGAAAGGATTTAAAAAAACCAGATCTCATCCACTTGATTTAGCAACTCACACCTGAAACCCTTTACTTCCTATCAAGATGGAAAAAGTAGAAGTCTATCAGCCAACAATGGAAAACAAAGAACATCCCTTTCGGTGTCCATAGGGTTGAAAATTACAAAAGCCATCTTGAAATTGTACAGATAGTTAGATAAATTGGACATAGGCAACAAAATTTCTTGCAATGAACAAGGTAAAAAATCAGCTGGAGAGAGGACAAAACATGCCATCTGTATGATTGTGCAAAGTGAAATGACGAGTGAGTAGTAACTAAGCAGGAATGGGTATGGAGCATGGAAAAGGTCACTATCTCCACCCGGCCCCTTGGTACTACTTCAAAGGTACCACCAGTGAGAGGTTGCACAAGGAATCTGAGGAGCAACAACATAAATCGATACCTACCATTTACACCTCTATCAACAAAATCATGAAATTCCACATCAATAACTTGATGTACTCGTATGAGACTATGAACTTATTGAATGGAAAATAACAAAGAATTATTACATGTACCAAAAAGAACAGAGACGTAAGTGCTAAAATTGATCTACATGAGTTTTCATAGCAGCGTGAACCACTAGCCCGCTTAGTTCTGCAATTGGACGAAAACAAAAATACACAAGGAAATTCACCCATTTTTGATGTAAATGGCTGAGATTTATTACTGGGGCATCATACCATGCTGGTGAAAAATCCATGAGAAATGAAGTGATTTTTTCGCTTTTTAGCTCATTTTCTTTTCTTTTTTAATAAAAATGAAAATGCAAATACGGTACCCGTTACTTTCGCCAAAGAATATTTTTTTTGTCACACCACACCACTATGTGTAGAGCCACCGCACCACTATCGGAACCGAAGCTAAAATCATTCCACATGAGGACGGTGCTAGGAGTACGTTGTCCAACCAGGTCCCGATTTTCCACCACCACTAAATCAACTCCTCATTTGTCCTTTTAGCTCCTTTTTTTTTTTTTTTTTTTTCAGTTTTAAAAATTACCACAGCAAGAAAACGAATGGAGTAGTAGTAATGCAAATTGAGGGGAGGAAAAAGGGCAAAAGAATGATGCTTTTGGTTTGAAAGTGTGTTTTGAAATGCGAGTTCAATGCAGTGGTCCTTTTATTGTCTGGTGTCTCAAATACAGAACAAAATGGTCTGATGAGCCGTCCTTTTCGCTCACTTGTCCCCCATTATATATCTGGCAAAATCTCTGTCTCCATATCCCATTTGTTTTGTTTTGGTACGTATGGGAATATCTTTGCATCAAAATTCTTGTTCCTCAATGTAATCCTTATCAATGGGTCATATCTTGAAATTTTTCGTGCCTCTAGATTTTAAAGCCCACGTCCATTTCCATTTTATTTTGTTTGGATGACTAGAAATCATAGTCGGATTCCATATACTGACGTTAATTGGGAGTCTGAGCTCCTTTAATGGGGACACCGTACCTATTTGGGAGGGTGATTCCTTAAAATTTGAAAGTTTCGATAGTGCAGATATCCCCCCGTTTGCCCCTTCATATATCAATCGTAGAAATTTCTTGAATGCAAGCTCACTTTAGACTGACTCTGCATCATGTAATCCATATACCTAGTGGTAAATTGGTAATGACAGACCGAGGGCCGGATGAATTCAGGCGACCGTCCTATCCAAGTTCCTTATATTTATAGTTATATTTTGTAAAAAATACAAATTGCACTTGGCCGAGAATTACTTTTGATCGTATCAAATTGCACTTGGTCGCATTGAATTGCATTTGAACACTACGAATTGCACTTGGCCGCATCGAATTGCTGTTGGCCGCGAAGAATTCCTCCTGGCCACAAAGAATTGCACTTGGCCATATCGAATTGCACTTAGCTGTTACAAATTGCTCTTGGCCGCATCTAATTGCACTTGGCCACATCAAATTACTTTATGGTCTCGCAATTCTTTGAGGCCAAGTGCAATTCTGTGCGGCCAAGTACAATTCGATGTGGTTAAGAGCAATTCTTGGCAGCCAAAAGTAATTCTTCAAGGGCATGAATAATTCTTTGCGATCAGGGGTAATTCTTCGTGGCATGAGTAATTCTTCGAAGCCAGAAGTAATTCAATGCTGTCAAGAGTACGTAATTCTTCGCAGCCAAGAGTATTATCTTGTGGCAATGAGTAATTATTCGCGGCCAGGAATAATTCTTTATGGCCAATAGTAATTCTTCGCGTCAGATTCTTTTTCTTTGTAATTAATAAGTAAGAGAACAAAATTGTTGTTCAATACAAATTTTTTTTTTCGCTCAGCTTGTTCAATACAACTTGAGTTGTTAGTTTAAATGATTTGGAGTTTTATGATTTGTCTGGGATTAAAAATTGCAGATTTTTTGTTGGAGCCTTTTGGGTAGACAGAGTTTCAAACTCTACTCCTTACTTAGTTATATGTAATTTTGAAAATATTTTGCTTTTCTATTTTTCTAGGTCAGTTAAGAAAACAAGTACGATAGGAGTATCACTTTTGAGTGAGTGGACATTCACAAAATTGAATTCGAGTTGAAATCCGTATGATTATACATTCATAATATCTCTGATGTTATCCCTGAATGCGACTAACAGAATTAAACAAATTTGGTAATATTTGTTGTGTTAGAGTATTTTATGAACTTGGTTAGATGGACCATGTTTGAAACTTATTCTTAAAATGAAAATTTTCAAGAAGAAGATTTTGTTGGGAAAGGAAATTTTTTTCTTATTCACGGTTACTTGTAATGCTCCTCCTCTCACATGAGGTGGGACGACCATACACATATTTGGAACTCACCTCATGTGAGATAATGTTAAAAAGAACCATTGTATACACACAAAAAAACATTCAAAAAGTGGAGTTTTGTACTTCATTTAGACTATATTTAAAAAGCATTGGGCAATTACTAATCAAAATATGTTTTTTGGCAGCATCGTAATTTGGAATAATATTGGCAAAATTGATTTGTCTTCCATATCTATGAAATAAATTGATATTGTTTTTTCTAATTCACGGTTATTTGTAATGCTCCTCTCGTATGAGATGAGACCATATGTATATCCGAGACTCACTTCATGTGAGATGACGTTCAAAAAAACTGTTGTACCCACAAAAAACCTTAAAAAAAAAAGTAGAGTTTGATGCTTCATTTAGACTATATTTAGAAAGCATTGGGCAATTACTTGTCAATATATGTTTTTAGGCAGCATAATTTGGAATAATATTGGCAAAATTGATATTGTCTTCCATATCTACGAAATAAGTGTATGGAGTAATATTTTTTGAAACGAATGTATAATATTTGCCCACCCGTCACTCAAATATTTGTGGGTCCGTCTCTGCCTAGTGGCGCCTATAAACCATTGGTGGTATCGAGTCAATCATTCATTCAAGACATTCCCATAAAAAAAACAACAACAACAATAACAATAGAACCCATGTAGTCTCCAATTATTCGGGGTATGTGCAAGAAAAGATTGGGGAGACACGATTAATTCTAATGACAATCTTAGATAATAAAAAAATAAAAATTTCCAATGACAATCTGGAAAAACCGGTCTGGCCTCTCCTAGCTAGTGAATTGGATAGGTGTCCTCGCTCCTCCTAATGATTTTCAATTTTTCTTACACGTCCTTATATTTTATGCTTGATCTTTAATTGCACCACATGCAAATACACGTACACTAGTCCCCACAACCAGCTCGATCGATATCGGTCTTCTATCATCACTCATCTTTCGTATTTCCAAATGTAATTAAGATCTCCTTAGAAATATTCTTCTTTGCATGTTACTTGTTCTTTGTCTCCATGCACACATGCTTAGATATGGTGGGCGGGCAAACACGCATGAACCTAATTCATGTGATTTGCTTAGGACGAGATAAGTACGTACGTAAGAAGATAACCTTGATGAAGAAAAATCTCGAGCTCATCTTTTTTGTTTTACGTGGTTTCTGAGTGAGCTACTTGTGTAATCCTATACCGGCCACTCAGCCGCCAACCAATATGATCCATCCTCATATATACTTGGCTATCTTTTCTTTCTATTTTTTTGATAACTTGTACCCATTCAGCTGAGAGAATAGATGTTCTCACACACACAAAAAAAAACATCTAGTTTTTCATACCCACAACACGTATGGATCCCACAAATTTTTTTTTGAAAGAAAACCCGCTACACCTTTAATGAATATGCAGGGGCAGACGTATAGAGGGGTACTAGGTGTAGCATATGCCACTCCCCAATTCCAAAAAATAAATCTTTTTACACCAATGAGATTCGATTTGGTACTTATCGGTATTCGAACACAACTTGGGTTTTTACACAAACAATGAAAAAATAAAAGGTTTGGATCTCATATAAATAATAGCTCAATGACTTTCATTTAAAGACCACGAGATAGTTAAACCAAGATTTTTGTCTTTTTAACAAAGAAATAAAACTCAACACACAAAACCTGATTTTATGGTAGACTTCTCTCTCGTATTTTTACAAACATATATATATATATATATTAGTTGACGTTCATTGAAAAGTGCCCCCTAGACCAACTCCTGACTTCGCGGCTGTGTATATATATGCAATAGGTAGATTTTTTTGCGTGTACTTTTTTGTGTACTTATAACATTTGTGATCAACTAATACCTTGAGAAGCGTTATCCCAATTTCCATTCTTAAACTTAGAACGTATGTTACTCTCCTCTCCTGCTGCTGCCCCAGCATAACCCTAGCCGCCAATTAGTACTAGTAGTATATTGTTTGGTAACAGTGGCAGGTACACTAAAGAAACGTGGTTAATGCCTTGCTGCCAACCCTTTTTCCTTCACACCACACAAATTAAGTGGCTAAAAATTCTTGAGATTGTTGAAAACAACTAAATTCATTTGCCCATCGTTGAACGTAGTAGTGTTTGTTATTGTTTTTTGGTTCAGCATTTCTACTCTTTAGATTTTGTCTTTGCCTTATTTGGCATAATTAATTATTCTATTTTCACTCATTAGCGAAGTAGCGATACCAACAAACACAAGCCAACACATCTATTCCGTTGCACCCAAAAAAAAAAAAAATTCTATATGAAAGATCCTCATTAATGCTTTGAGTGTCTTTTTTGACTACCTTTCAGTTTTAACAGTATCAACCATTTCTATAAATTAGATAAACTTATTCAGTGCAATCACAACTATCCATTCGAGAAATTTATGGTTGAGATTTGTTTTCAATTTTGACCAATCACAATTGCTTTTTATCGATCAAAACTACTTTTCAATTGGGACCATTCAAAATATTTTTAGACAGCCGCTATTGGACTCTGTAATTACTTATTTACAGAATCTTCTGTAAATAAGTTTTCTACAAATTTAAAAACAATGGACACAAGGTATGAAAGCTCTGGTCAACGCTGCCAATTACGAGAACTGGTCAAACGTAGGGGGCACTTAATCCCACCTTAGCTACATATTTTTTTAATAGAGCCTCCACTCATGCTCTCAATTTTCACGATCGCATTCTTGTGAATTTTAATATTGTAAGTTTTTTTTATAGATGATCTTACGTTCGTATATTTGCTCTCAATTCTATATGCACACGCTCATTATGTAACTTACATCCCACTACACTAGGTTCATTGAATTTCATTTCTACCAAATGCTTTTTTGTGTCCAAATTAATTCCATATACCACGTTCAAATCAAAATCCAATCCAACGATGAACATTCAGATGCAGGAACTAGTGTAAAATCTAAGTATTAGTGTCGAAAAAGAGTGTGAATATTGCTTTCATATGATATTGAGGAAGACTTTGAAAATAGATAATAGATATGTTTGAAATCGTTCGACAGCGCGCGCGCGCGCACACACACACACATATATATGCTTCCAACATACATGCGGAATTCATAAATTGAATGACTTCTAGCACAATGGCAGGCAAATGGTACTGCTGATCTTTTCCGCTAAAGATTCTTAAAAAATAAGTAATTATTTGTAAATTTTAAACTTTAAAATAATATATTTATGAAATTAATTTTTTAATTATTTTAGTAAATTCATTATTTTTAAGTTTAAAAATTATAAATAAATACTTATTTTTTTAATAAAAATTTTTAGCGGGATCATGACCGGACTGCCCCATGAAGAGAACGGTGCAGATCTGATTTCCCAAAACCCTAGTTGTAACTAAAGCTGCAACACCAAATCCTTGCCATTACTTTTCCCCAAATAGTCCCAACCCAACCAAATGTAATTAAAAAATTTCAGTGGCGCCGTTTTTCATTTCAGAGGTCCATTTTGG
Organism: Rhododendron simsii; assembly: GCA_014282245.1. Lineage (NCBI taxonomy): Eukaryota > Viridiplantae > Streptophyta > Magnoliopsida > Ericales > Ericaceae > Rhododendron > Rhododendron simsii. The sequence continues at coordinate 623,397 of CM024954.1, read as the reverse complement.
CGGGTGAACCCTGTTGGATCAAAAAGTTTGGGGAAAATACAAGGTTAGTTCCGTCATTTCACCACACCCGTTCTAGGGTTTTCCCGACTCGTTTATAAACCAAAAGAGCTTTTTTCCTGGATCGGCCACGGGTGGTTCTCTGTCGGTTTTTTCTCTCTCTCCTCTCTCTCTACGTCAGTCTCATCCAATTCCCACACACGCCGCTGCCCATTACACCTCCTGCCCATTGCCATCTCTCTCTCTCTCTCTCTCTCTCCCTCTTTAGAAATAGAGATTGTACCTGAGGACTCTGCATTCATTTCTTTTCTCTGGGTATTTTGATCCCGGTTCTTGTGATCAGGGTCTTAACAGAGTCACTTATTAGCCTCTGTTTTCAGCAGAGTAAAACCATTTTCAACTCATAAAAGCTACCAATTTCATCTGGGTCGTCACCCATTTGGACAAAAATAGGCTATTCAAATGGTGGATCTGAGTGACAAAGTAAGTGATCACCACTCACCGGCTTGTTTCTCATTTCATCCTGGGTAATCTTCGATGTCTAAGTTTATATGTTTGTATCATAGTTTGATTTAATTTGTGTGATGATTCAGGGATCAGAGTCGGAAGAAATGAACAGCAGCAGCACATCTACAAATAAGGGTTCGACGGAAGGGAACCAGATTAAGACCTGCGTTGATTGTGGGACTTCGAAGACTCCCCTCTGGAGAGGTGGCCCATCTGGCCCTAAGGTCTGATCCACCTTCAATACCCTCGTATCTGCACAAATACTTCGTAGCTATGTATTTACGTGTTTTGATTTTGAGCATGGTTCCGAACGAGCCGAGTAGTTAGTTGTTCAAGTTTAGTTATGTAGTAACATGTTTCAAGCCATTGCCCCGGCTTCAATTGATCGCTGCTAGTGGACTGTGTGATTGGTCCTTAAAATCAGATGCTCGTGAGTTGGTGTGAATACATATTACGAAAACAGAAGTTTCCAATAAGTATTTAAGCTTGTTTATCACTATTCATTAGTAGGAGATACATTTCTACTAGCTGACAAATTGATTTTTGATTGATTTTTAACTAGCTCAGTACGTGTCAGAACTCAAGTAGCTTCATTTACTGACATAGTTGTACTAATTTTGGTGATTTGATCTGGGTTTTTTTATTTGTTGATGCAGTCACTGTGCAATGCGTGTGGGATCAGAAGCAGGAAGAAGAGAAGGGCACTGTTGGGTCTGAACAAAACAGAGGATAAGAAATCAAAGAAAAACGAGGGGAATAATCACAACAGAAAATTGGGGGAATCGATAAAGAGGAAGCTGTTGGCTTTGGGGAAAGAGGCGATGTGGCGGAGATCGACGGTGGAGAAGCTGAGGAGGAAGCTGGGAGAAGAAGAGCAAGCGGCTGTACTGTTGATGGCTCTGTCTTGTGGCTCTGTTTATGCTTAAGTTTTTTTTTTTTTTTTTAATCTTTCGGTATTAGGAAGTGAAAAAGAAGATTGAGAATGTCATTTATGACTTTCTAGGCGTATTAAAAATGTAAAATCTCCTGTTGTCCTTCTTCTAAGCGATTTTTGCCCGCCCTTTTCGTTTGTTTCCTTTTTTCTGTTGTGGTTTTGATCATTTTCTTCAGGAGAAATGGATTTCAAATTCAAGAGGAATGTAATGTAAGAAGAATGAGAGATTAAATTGTACTAGTACTAGTATGAGTTCATCTTCTCCTTCTTTCCCTAAGTTAATCGAAACTAGAAAATATAAGCATATGAGGTCATGAAATTTATTGGAATAGGATAGGAACCAGCATTTCTATCGAGGTGTTGAAAACGGAAAAACTATGACGCACTCGTGGATCGCAAGTTGGTGTTTTCGGCAAATGAAGGAAGAATTAGAGTATGCAATATGGGGTCTGTTTCTATTTACGGAATAAAAGTGTATCATCATGTTTCATCCGTTGAATTTGCTACTACTACGTTAGTTAATGAGCACCACGTGATCTGGCGGTCCATATGATAATGAATGGCTATCCCAGAAAAGTTGTGTCCATTAGGTCCCCACAATATTATCCTCCGTGAAAGCCGAATGCAGGAGTAAGAGTGAACATCAATTGAGGGGTTTTTTTTTTCATAGCAAAAAAAATTTCTTTAATCTTGAAATTGTTATAAATCTAATAGGAGCAAATAAATAGAATCATATTCAAAGAACAGCTAGCCATCTGTCCAAATTGAGATCCAAAATTTACGATTAGCAAGAAGCCAATCAAGAACACCCATTGGACTAAAGTCCACCTAAATGGCCCAAAGCCCAAACACCCCTGTGAGTTGGGGCTTGGGCAAGTTTGATCTCGACTCCATCACATCAAAGCCCCGTAGTCAAGAGAAAGCCCAAACATGAATTGGACTGAAGCCCATATGGAGATTGTACATTTCGCACAAGAAAATAGTAACTAACTGTAATTAGCTGGGTTTATGGAAAATGCAATGGGCGCAAGGTGGTCCAAAAACGAAAGGGAAAATTTCAAAATGACACCTGAACTTTGCATCAAATGTCACAGAGACACCTGAACTTAAGTTTATTTCAATTAAACACCTGTACTAAGAAAATCCCCAAATTTAGACACCTGAACTTAAGTTTATTTCAATTAAACACCTGTACTAATAAAATTCCCAAATTTAGACCCCTGCTGTTATAATCTGTCCCAAAATTGCTAACATTGCATCTCCAACCCGTTTAAGTTGGCCCATTGCACATATTTTCAACCCTAGACTTGAAGTCTGCCTATGGATTTTGCTTTGGTGCATCGTCCTCTGTTGGAAACATGTGCAATGAGACAGCTTAAACAGGTTGGAGATGCCATGTCAACAATTTTTGGGACCGATTATAACGGCGGGGGTCTAAATTTGGAAATTTTGTTAGTACAGGTGTTTAATTGAAATAAACTTAAGTTCAAGTGTCTAAATTTGGGGATTTTGTTAGTACAGGTGTTTAATTGAAATAAACTTAAGTTCAGGTGTCTATGTGACATTTGGTACAAAGTTCAGGTGCTATTTTGAAATTTTCCCAAAACGAAACCCTTCGCAACTTTTAGAAGTCGTCCACACGAGCAATTTTACGTGGGCTACTGTACTACAAGCCGACCCATGAATTTTACTAAGGCCCCAAGATAAACACATTTCCTTCTTGGAGAGAGCGAAGATAAAAAAGAATAACTGTAATTTGAGTGATCAAATGGCTAACGTCACTTGTGTCCAGACCATCTTACATGCATCTCGACTTATTTCGAGTCTCTAAAATTTAACAACCGATCAAATCTCTAGTGGCCCGAAAGGGATTAATAATTTAATAGAACCTGAGAAGTTTTGAATTCGAGATATTAGAAAAGAACAAACACCTAAGTATCTGGTTTTGATCACTAGGGCCAAGGGCGACATCACTTATAAAAACCGAAAATTGTATGGGACTAATGAGAATTTTCTTATTATTAGTAATTTCACATGTTACTCTTACATTCTTTCTGAGTACGGCTTGCATATTCTACTTTTTTTGTACCTATACATTCCGTGTACTCAAATTTTTACTTCGAAAAATGGAGTATACCATATATGGTGTAGGCCGCAACCAAAAGAATAATGCTATGGACGCTGATAGATGTGCACAAATTCATAAACATATGTGTACGTTTACAACCGTCCAATATACATGGGTTTACACGGTAGATAGAGAACCCATAAATATTTGAACAGTTGTTGGACAAATATCTGTCCGAATTCATGCATACTCGTATGTGTCCATAGCGTTTTTGCAACCAAAAATTATAGGGTAGTTGATAAATTTCTCTCTTCGAATCGTTCTCCTACATGACCGTGTCTTCTGTAATTTCTTTGACCGTGTCAAAGATCCCAGAGCGTGCCCACGATGAAACCTCAAAAGGGCCACCAATCGATTTTTTGTGTTTCCATTAGATTTGTTGTTGTTTTCGCTGTTTTTTTATTATATCATCAATTGAGGAACAACTCTACAGTCAGGCCACTATATGGATCTGATTGTGCAATTCAAACCTCCGAGGGAGCTAACGTGGCTACACCAGTCACGGCCCCCACTTACTTCAGGATATTCACCCAGTGGAGAATCGAACCTCAAATTTTAAGGAATACTCTGGTACTCCCATAACTTGGGCATCCGCCCGAACCACTGGGGCGACTTTGAACAGTACACATGAGACGAGACAGCACACAAAGGTGGCGAGTACTGGTGAAAGCGTATCTCATAGCATAGCATGTGAATCCCATATAGACAATCTATAGTATTTTTTAGGGAAAATTTTACAAATGGTCCCTCTAGTTTGTATGAGTTCTCATTTTCGTCCCTCTAGTATTAATTGTATCAATTTTAACCCTATAGTTTTCATTCCGTCTCAATTTCATCCCTCTCCCTGACGCCGTCAATGAAACAAACGGAATTGAAGGGCAAAATTGTCATTTTCTTTCATAGAGGGACTAAATTGAGATTTTATGTAAACAAGAGGGACTATTTCTAAAATTTTACTTTCGTTTTTTGCAAATAAAATAAAAAAGACCATAAGCAATGTATTTGACAATTGAATTATTTTTTATTGGGTAATCAAACTGTATTGAAAAAATTTACATTTATATTTATATTTCATTACACATTACAAAAATATTAGAAAATGCACAAATCAATCCCTTAGCTAATGTCTTTGTGTCATGTTCTTATAATCTCCTTATTTTTTTCACCCGATAAAAAAAATATTCAAAATCCGCGTTTATTTGTTATATAAGTGATCTTAAGAGTAAATCCCAAAATAAATACAATTATACCCATGCTTTAATGTATTCAATAGTATTTTATTGTTAAATTAAACACAATTACAATATTTCTAAATATTACTGAACAACTTTTTCTTTTTAATCATGTGACAAAGAAAATAACGAGATTGAAAATTTAATTGAAAAAATACAATACTAAGACATTTAATATAAGGGTTGTTTTTCAAATTTTCTCATATTTTTTGTGATATACTGTATATAATAAAAACATTAAAAAATTTCAACATATTTTGATTATTCAATATAAAATGAGATGAGAAATATGAGATTATTTTAACATATGATGTATTTTGAATTTATTTGCAAAAACAAAAGCAGAAAATAAAATTATAGAAATAGTCCCTCTAGTTTGCATGAAATCTCAATTTAGTCCCTCTATGAAAGAAAATTACAATTTTGCCCTCCAATTCAGTTTGTTTCATTGACTGCGTCAGGGAGAGGGATGAAATTGAGACGGAATGAAAACTATAGGGTTAAAATTGATACAATTAATACTATAGGGACAAAAATGAGAACTCGTACAAACTAGAGGGACCATTTGTAAAATTTTCCCTATTTTTTATGTCATTTTGATTGGTATAATAAACAATATAGAGAATGTTGCTTGTGTTGTAGTAAAATGTAGGCGTTTAGTTGTATATGTTTATAATAGAGTAATAATAATAATAATCATAATAATAGTAATAATAAGTGATGGTTTGGTCAATTTTGCTTCATGGGCAGATCTTTTAGATTGAAGCTGATCGAAAAGAATTGAATGTATTTTAAACTGAATATACCCAAACTAGTTAGAAAAGTTTTCGACGATCCGTTCGTTTTAGCGATTTTTTAGGAGGCATGCTAAGAAAAGGAAATAGAAACAATTGGAACCCTAAACTAATTTTTCTGTCCAAAAGTCTATAATAAAATCTCCCCCGTATTCTTTTTATTATTGAAAACAAAAAATATATGCTACAATATTCTCATTGGTTAGTACCATGATTCATGAGGTAATAATATTACCTAGCTCAATTAGATTAGGGTGAAGAAATCTCAAACATTTTGAAAGGAAGTCTTTTCCCACCACATAAACATAATATAGCTAATTTGCACGGACTAGCTATATTGATTATCTAGCTCAATTGGATTAGGGTGAAGAAATTTAACATATATCAAAGGTGCAAAAAACTCATGGTTGTCTAAGCTCAATTGGAGGATATAGTATAATTCAAGAAATCAATTTGTATCGACAAGGGGTGTTTTCATTAACAATTTTTGGCTATAACTTATTACATTTTGACAACTCGTTTATGCTAACTTACAATTTATAGATTAGTAAAAATAACTTGATATTTTTCAATAATATATCAAGGTATTACTTTCCATAAGTTATTACTTTCCGGCAATACATGAAGAGAATGCCAATATACAACATACTGAAAATAGGACAATGTTCAATGTGAACATACTGCCAGTTACTTTTAAAATTTCAAATGAGAGAGAGAGGGAGGAAAGATTCTCAATTCGGTGACCCCACCACCAACGGACCTTTCCCACTTGCGACTTCTTCAATTAAACATTAAACTAGACCAGGCCTACTTACACAGGGTGAGAGTCCATGACTTACGGTCTTCATAAGATGATTGACATCTCTCAAAATCATATAACCCGTTCAGTTTGAATTTTGAAGAAATTTTTTAAAAATAATGAAATGAAAAAAGAAATAAAAAAATTTATTAAATACCGTACACAATTATTTTGAAACTCAAACACATTTGTTTTTGTGTGTTTTAGATCATTTGGCCCATTTAGACACAAGGGAAAGCTAAGCCAAAATTCGCATAGATTTTACGCACGAATACATTTGAAAGCGTCTAATATGTGTAAGTTTTTTTTTTTTATCCACTGATATGTGTAGGTTGTACACTTTCTTTATTTTTTTTGAATTCAGTCAATTCATTCAAGTCCGAAGGCGAATGTTACAGCGTAAAATTTAGGAGTGCACCAAATTACCTAATCCGGGACCTTAGGACACCCTATAAAAGCAAATCTACACTAGGTACCGATATAAGAATTCTGTCCGGAACAATGCAAAAAGATCTCAAACAAAATTTCAGAACAAATCATTACACAATAAGAACAGATGAATCGAAACAACGAACAAAATGCTCAGAATACAAGCGTAAAGGAAAAGGCTACTCCCATGGACAAACCACCAGGACCGCCGACTGGTTGTACATTCTGGATATAGCCTTTTTCATTATCAAACTTTTTCAAATACATCTATATCCGAATTTGTGAATATTTTTTCCGTTGATAGATTCTTTTAATCGTACTTTTCGGCAGTATCAGAGGAACGAGTGGACCCACTCAAACACGCCACTTCAACAATTAACAACTCCAAAAAAACAAAAAATTGTTTTCCAATAAATTTACAGCTTCAACTAGCTGTACACTGCTCATCATTTTTCTCTCCGCGTTTCCTCTTCCATGTACTCTCTATATATCTATAAAATAGACTATACAGCTCTCTCTCTTTCTCTTCACATTCAAACTTTGAAATCAAGAGAGAGAAACAAAACAACCATGACCCGCCGTCTCCTCTTCCTCCTCCTCTCTCTCCTCTCCACCACCGCCGCCGCACCAACCACATTCACCGCCGCCCCAGCGCCGGCACCGCCGGCCTCCGACTCCTGCAACGGCATATTCCTCTCCTACATCTACATCGGCGGCGTCCAGCTCCCCCCGACCCTAAAATCCAAGCCGACCCAACAACCCTACAGCTTCAAATCCACCCTAACCATACTCAACAACGGCCTCGACCCTTTGAAATCGTGGAGGGTATTCGTGGGGTTTCAGCACGGCGAGTACTTGGTCTCTGCTTCCAATGCTGTCTTAGCCGACGGGAATAGCATACCTGGGTTTGTAGCAAACGGCACCGTTTTCGCCGGGTACCCGAGTACTGATCTGATGACTGCTATTCAAACGGCTGGGGACATCACCCAGATGTCGGCCCAGATTGATCTGGTGGGTACCCAGTTCGGTGTAGGGTCGCCCGATGTCCCTATGCCTACTAATATCACGCTTGCTAATGATGGCTGGCTTTGTCCCGCACCAACTATGCAAGGTATTTTTTTTTTCTTGATTTTACATAAAATTTGATGTGTTGTTCTTGGGTGTATCGATGGGTTTGATTTGATCTGTGTACGGTTGGGAATTTGCTTCTTTCTTTCTTTGTTCTTGTTTCTTTTGGTTGCTATGGATTTTTGGGAAGTCAACGGAAATTTTGGATTGTTATATTTAGGACATCCTTATAGCACGCCATTGGAGAAGCTCTAGATGGCATTTTGGAAGAGATTATTTTGATGGGGTTTTGTTTTAGTCTAAAGTAGTCTTTTTTAGTATTAATTCCACATAAACATGGATATGATGTTCTCGGGTATATTGATGGGTTTGATTTGATCTATATATCCTGTTGGGAATTTGCATATTTCTTGTTTTTTGGCTGCTAAGAATTTGTGAGAAGTCAACGGACATTTTAGAATTTGTGTTTTTAGATGATCCCTATGGCACAAAATTGAAGAAGCTCTAGATGAAAATTTTGGCAGAGATTAGTTTTGATGGGGATTTTTGTTAGTTTTTATATATATTCTGTAATTATCTTCGCGGGTGTTTTGCATGGTATGCATCTAATCAAGTAGTTTATGTATCTACTATCTAGAGGGTGGTCTGTGGGTTTTTTCAATGTTAAAGGGTGTGGTGATGAGACAAAGTTGGGGTTGTAGGATGTATACGTTTGGTATCTGACTCTATGATTGTAAGTTATAAGCAACAAATTGCTTACCATGAGGTTTTGATCCATGGGATACTCATTGATGTTATTTTCCTTTCTTCTTAGGAGTCGGAGAGCTAAAATCTTGGACTATTAGAAGTCATGAAATTTGAATCCTGTGTTTCGAAAAACTTGGATGTTCCAAATCTCATTCTCTTGTAAACTTGACATTTCAGTTTTCAGGCTGTGATGGAGTGGAATTGGACATCAGATTCCAAACTAGCTTTATCTTGGTTATAAATGTCTTGCGAACCCACTCTAGTCGTAGTTGGTTTGACTCCACTCATCACTTAGGTGGGATTAGGATGAGGCTTTGAAACCCAAACTCAGATATATCTTTTTTGGCCTTTGTTTATGATGAGAGGTCTATTGAAATGGACCAATGTTACCGCTACCCAATGTTCGGGCTGGATCCAAAAAGCTTGAGTTCATTCTCAAACCAGCTTATAGTGTAAACGAAGATTTCAAAAATTAGCCGAACTTGTGGGAAGAAGTGTATTTGGTTCTTTCCTGTTACAAAAATAATACTATTAACTACAACGACAGTAAAGTCTTCCTTGAAAATGTCTTTTAGGTTGGTGGGAAGAACGTAAAGAAAAGCACTTCGAGAATGGAACGAGTAATCCACATTGCCATGGGATTATTGCTTTTATATTGACACAACCATGAAACAATCTAGACAAGGTTGCGTTTCCTCTGTAAATAAGTACTAGAAGTTGGAGAATAAAGAACTGGTAGAAAGTGGATACTTTGTAATATTGTCGATTAATGTGAATTTAGTATTCGGTTTCTTTGCAAGTAGGCTTCTAAAGTTGATAAAGGTGTTAATTTAATTTTGGTAAGTGGTAAATATACGTGTTGTTTAACCTATGTTATTGCGTATGGACATTTATTGTTTGTGTTTCTTATAGGGACGAGTCAAATGCAAGTATGCTGTACTGAAGACTCAGCCTTGAAAAATAATATCACCACAGCTGATGAATTTCTGCCACGCCAAAACGGTGATCTTACAATAATGTATGATGTGATCAGTACATATGACTCAAGTTACTTGGCTAAGGTCACAATCTCAAACAATAATCCCCTTGGTCGCCTCGATAACTGGAAATTAAGTTGGGATTGGATGAGAGAGGAGTTCATTTATGCCATGAAAGGTGCTTATCCTGAAGTTCTTGACACGACAGAGTGCCTCAATGGTAAACAAGGTGTATACTACAAGAACTTGGACTTTTCAACTGTATTGAATTGTCAAGCAAGGCCAACTATAGTCGACCTCCCTCCAAATTTGGTCAACAACACTAACTTAGGATCGATACCCTTTTGTTGCCGAAATGGTACAATCTTGCCTCCGTCGATGGACCCGAGCAAATCCACTTCTGTTTTCCAGATCAACGTATACAAAATGCCGCCGGATCTCAACCGCTCTGAGCTCGCCCCACCCCAGAACTGGCAGATCAATGGCACCCTTAACCCGAATTACCAATGTGGGCCCCCATTACAGGTGAGCCCTAGCCTGTACCCAGACCCCAATGGGTCCCCATCAGATAAAACCGCATTTGCCAGCTGGCAGGTGGTTTGTAATATCACAGAGCCTAAGGGAGTGAAGCCCAAATGTTGTGTCTCATTTTCTGCTTATTACAACGAATCCATAATCCCTTGCAATACATGTGCTTGTGGGTGTCCTAGTCCTTCCAGTACTACTTGTAGTACTACTGCTCCAGCTCTTCTTCTTCCAGCTCAGGCAATTCTTGTACCTTTTGATAATCGGACTGCTCTCGCAAATGCTTGGGCCGAGCTCAACCATTTTGCAACGCCCAACCCATTACCCTGTGGAGATAACTGTGGTGTGAGCATCAATTGGCATTTGTACACCGACTACACTAAGGGATGGACTGCAAGGATCACGATCTTCAATTGGGATGGCGAGCCGTTTGTTGATTGGTTCACCGCGGTGGAATTGGACAAGGCAGCCCCTGGTTTTGAAAAGGTGTATTCATTTAACGGGACTAAGTTAAGTGGTGTTGACAATAATACGATATTCATGCAGGGGCTTCCAGGGCTGAACTATCTCGTGGCAGAAACGCCTGGAGCGGATCCACAGAAGGATCCTAGCGTCCCCGGTAAACAACAGTCTGTGATTTCATTTACGAAGAAACAGACCCCTGGAATCAATGTGGTTGGTGGGGATGGGTTCCCCTCTAAAGTATATTTCAATGGGGAAGAATGCTCACTTCCTACAGTACTTCCGTCAGGTAGTGCTTATAGGAAGGGCTCAAATATTAGCATTTCGGTGCTCCTAGCAGCCGTAGTAGCATTCTTGTTAATGCAGTGGTAGCTATCGGATGCGGCTCGTCTACTTCAGTAACTTGGATAACTCTCCCCTAGAAAGTATGGCTCTCATGATTTTACCAGAAAACACAAGTTTGGCCATGCAGAATGTTCTGACACTCGATTCGGTTTGTTGATTGCTGTTGCCCTGTAGATTATGTTGGGGGAATATCAGAGTTCCATTTCTTTCATCAGATGTTATATCATGGCATGACAGTATAGAGTTCAGCTTTTGTGTATACAGCATTGGACTGAGAGGCTTATCAGTATATTCTTTGTGATATGTTTCAAATTGTCTTCTTTTTGTGGATTATGTGCAAGTGGTTTGTTTTCCGCAGTGTTAACTTCTGTTAGCTAGAAATTTTTTGAACGAAACTCTCCCTTTCAGTTCTGTTTTAGAGCTCTCCCTTCCCCCAGCTTGGTAATTTGTATAATTTCAGCATCCCCTTCTTTGTTCCCAACGTCTCATATAGATGGTCTGGAAACCTACTGGAATCTGGAATTGTGCGATAGCTTGATTTATATTGTTGGGTCTTTCCAAGTAAAGTAAGCTGAGCTTCTTTTCTCACCAGAGGGCTCAGGATCAAGTCTTCCTGCTTATATTGGAACGCAATCTTTGACATTGTGGATCCATGTTTGGTATAGTTTTTTCTCTTTGCAGTCCAGGCACGGTTGTCTGAAAACCCGTTGTGGCTCTCTTTTGGTTTGTTTTTCTCATTTGTTAGATAAATGTCGGAAACCCGTTTTGAGTTGGAGACATACCACATACCCTTACCGAGTGTCCGGTATGGTTAGTTTTACACATTTCTAGCCTATAAAAATGGGTACCTTTACACATCTAAGAAGAATCCAGTTACGGGGTGTAAACGGTTTGGTACTGCCTGGTTTTGGCATTTTTCCAAACTGGATATTTTGGTTTGGACATTTTACCAACAAAACCAAACCGAAGCAAATATTAATGGTTTGGTTTGGTTTGACTGGTTTATAATTTCACCCATGACATTGATAATTTCCCCCAAGCTTCATTTATGTACAAAGCAACTATAATTTATACAATCAACTACTCCTTAGTGCAATCCATATTTATAATGTCCCATTCTGCTAAGGTTCTTTTTAACTATTTTCTACTTTACGAGTCAGACACGCCATTCTCTCACAATGTATCACCTCTAATTCAAAAAATGGGTACTTATTTAAAAAATACTCCATCCGTCCTAATTTAATTGTCATTTTTGGGACTCTATTCCATTTTTCAATTGATTATATTTCGTAATTTATAATATTTTACGTGATTTGGAAAATAATGTATTATAGAATTAATTGAGATCTATCAAACAAAATCTATATTGGATTTAAAATTCATTACCGATTTAAAGATATAACTAGTTTTTTATCCAATTAGAATACAACTATGGACAATTAAATTGGATGGAATGAGTAACTACTTTAGTCCCTCTTTAACAACTAAATGTAATTTCTCAAATACGAGTATAAAGCAAAAATCAATTGAGTAGAAGCCATAAGTAGCGAAAATACCAAAAATGCCAAAACAACTACTCCGTAACATTGAGTCAAGATCCCAAAAAAAAAAAACAAAAACTAACATTGAGTCATTCACAGAACATTTTTATGGTTGGAACTAATTACCGTTTTCTGGTATATGTGAGCCTAAGCTACACTTTACACATTTTTTCTGTTATGGATACTCGTATAAATCTTTGACAAAAAAAGTATATATACGTATATTTCCGTCCGGTCCGGATTATACTGGATTGGAGAATGAGAAACCAAATCAAACCGATCATTTCAGTTTGGCTAACAATCAAACTGGACCAAACCAAATTACCTCTAGAAACCAAACCAATCTGCCGGTTTGGTCCGGTTTCAGTTTTCGATTTAGTTTTTACCGGTTTTTACTTTCACCCCTTTGATAGGTTTCCATGATACCTTCATTTTGTTGAATGAGAGATGTATAAAAGATATAGAAATAAATACTGTACAGGATAAAAAAGGGCCCATCCCAGGGGATCCAGAGGTGCTGTAGTGCACCCCAATCCCGTTCAATGCCGAGAAAACAAGGACAGATGGGGACATCTAGGGGAGAAAACACCCAAACACAATACTCTACCCTGCCACACAAATAAACAATGGCAAGGGCAAACAACCTATCAACCATATGCCATTAGGGATGGCAAAGTTAACCGAACCGATGGGTACCCGAACCGTAACCGAAATTTTTTCCCGAAAAATTACCCGTGGGTATGGGTATGTTTGAGACCTTGGATAACCGAATGGGTATCGGTTCGGGTATGGTCAGATCCTCGAATCGAACCGAACCGAACCGAAATATATATGTATGGGAGTCTAATGGTCGAAGTGCATATGTCCAGAAATTTATGGACCAAATTGTTGCATGTCTTAAGGTTTAAGGGCTTGGAGAGTGATAACTCTTTATTTATAATTAAGGTTACAATTGACAGCTACACATTCATACCTCAAATAGTATCCACCCCTTCCTCTCTTCTGTGTTGTAGAAAACCCTTCGCGGCCTCACCGCCGCTCATTGTCATCGTCCTCTCTCTCTCTCTCTCACATCGATCAGAACCCACCCCAAGAACTTGAAATCAGACAAAAATTTTAGATCCGCCCACAGCAGTTGTCATTTGATTTAGGTACCCGAACGGTTCGGGGATTACCCGAACCCCGAATGGTTCGGTTATGGTTTCTTGCTCTCTCCATTTGGGTATTGGGGCGAATATGGGTAAGGATTTGGTTTCAGAAATCGGATACGGAATTCTCCATATCCTCTCCGAACGCCCCGATTGCCATCCCTATTAATGCCATGGCACGGCAATTAATGCCATGGCACGGCAATTCTCACTGATATAGCTTCCCACTTCCTTTTAATTAGTAATGATGACAGTTGAAAAAAAGAGTTCTGATCCTCCACAATCCACATGTCATGTACAAAGCACACGGCTTAAAAATGGAGTGATTTCCTCCTGGTCCTCCCACTAGGGAGGTCAAGGTTCGAGCCTCGTCAAAGGCGTTGGGGTTCAGGGCTACGAACAATTTCTGGACCTCCTGTAAATTAACTAATTAACCAATTCTCTTGCTAACCACCCACTGATGTATATAATATTGGCAAAAAAAAAAAAATTCCACAAGTTACTGTTGTCAGAAACTTCAGGTGCTGCTAGTGTAATATTTCCTTTAACTTTGTTACTTCAAGTATAACGTGGGGCCGGCTATTCGCAGCCACAAATTTTCTCCCATAGCCCACTATATTTCGGTAAGTGGTTGTTGAAAATCATAAATAACATTTCGGTAAATAGTTGTTGAAAATAAGATTATATTTCGGTAACTACATGTCGAAAATATATTCAATTTTCGGTAGACAATTGCCAAACATGCATTTTCGGTAAATAGCTGTTGAAAAAAATATCATATTTCGGTAATTGGATGCTGAAAATGTATCTCAATTTCGGTAACTAACTGTCGAGTCTAATTGAAAATTTTTAACGGGGTATGGGAGAAAATTTGTGACTGCGAATAGCGCCGCCTTATAACGTAGCATCATCGAAACAGTTATATAACACAACGGTAGTAGAGTAAATATTTGCACCGACTTCACAATTTCCAGTTTCAACCAATTGTACAAAGGACTACTTCATATTTACCATAAAAAAATGTTGCCAAACTAAGCCGATGGAAGTAATTCAAAGTTAGACGAGCCGTTTCTCTCGTCGGAACTAGTACCAAGTACAAATTACACAAATGTGTCCTAAAAATTTCAAATGATGCAAGAACATCAACAGAAAACAATAAGACAACACAATAAGTAATCGAAAGTTCAAGGGTGAGTAAGGAAATATTGCGCTGACGAATGATTCATATCACTATCAAGAACACTCAATGTTGATCCGCAGATGTGCATTCCACCTGATCAAAACAATGTTGTTGGATTCTAAGTAATAGTAATTGAGTGATTTTCGAAAATTTGTGAAACAGTGAGCTCATTAGTGGCCTTGAGTATCAAGAATGAGAGGTCCAAAATTAAGATACCAATCACGAGCCAGTGCCACATAAAAAACATATTAGGGCTACTGTTATACTGTGTTACATTAGTAGCCCATCCCATCTAGGGAATTTAGGAGTTGCAGCATGACTCATACAGCAGATGGTACGTCCTGCCCATCCCAAAAGGGATGGCAATATTCAAGCACCCCCGTGTGTGTGTGTGTGTGTGTGTGAGAGAGAGAGAGGTGTTAGTGTTTTGCCGGAGCATGTTAGGATGCACAGGACAATTGGGGACATTAGTAGACCAGACCCAAAACTATGCAGGGGAATATTGGCACTACACAGCTTTTCAAGGCTCGAATGCCTAATCCTCGTTTAGTCCAAAGCAAGACATTACACCCATACATAAAGATCCCAATAGCAAAGCAACAAAGCAATTAAGTTGAGACACAATGACAAGCATTACAAATGCACTAGGCCATCTTGGCTTGGATTTGTCAAACTCAAACAAACAGCGTACAGGAGATAGAATAACACAAATTATACTGAACTGGGAAATAATTGTGGGGTGGTATGAGCTGATTCCACTGTTATCATAACGTTAAAAGGATATGTTAGGATGCACAGGAAAACGTTTTGAGGTACATTACCATTCTTATCATAACATTAACATGAATCTAAACTACTTCTGCTGTCCAACGTAAAAAAATCATCAACTGATTTTTGCGTCACCCTTTAAGTGCATGAGAACAAGACCACATGTAAACCACTGATAACATCTAAAGGAGGAAAAAGAAAAAGTGACAGGACCAAAAGAAAAAATCAAAAGCCATGGCATGCATTCAAAACCAGCAGGAGCACAAATTAGAGGTAATGCAGTGCAATTTTTTTTTGGCTAAACACAGTGCATATTCACAGGTAATAAAGTGCATAAAACCATCAGTGATCCAATAGCAGCAAAACAAACAAATGGCAGAGGCAAAAGTACCTTCGAGTAGTTAGAATTACGGTTTAGGCCTGCAAAGCACGACCTCTCACTCGCTCTTAGAGTAGACATCTCCTAAACAGCACAATAACTTTCAGATAGTCACGAAGTTGCAGAAAAAAACTCACAATAACTGAATATGCGCAACTGATTATTTCAGTTGCCCATTTTGGAACAAAATATGGCACAAAAGATGTAAGCAATTTAAAGATGGCACGGACATCCAAATGTGTCCAACATTTTGGGACGGATGGAGTACAATTTAGGTGCCAGTTTTTGAAAGGTTCATCGAGATGCTCTTACCCAATAAAAAGTTAAAAATGAAACCAAATTTTATGTGTTAAGTGTGTGTTAACTTTAGAAATTGAATACAATCTAAATAGAATAGTTCATGCACGTTAAAGTGTATAATAGCACACATGTACAGATATACCAATGAAGAGGCCCCCCACAAATCAACACACTTTTCCAAATTGATTTGAAGAGCCACATCAGTTTTTTGCGCTCTAACCAAGTAGCAAATAGAGTTTCAAACTTGAAGAGTCAAATAACTCATCATATGGTGGACCCCACCATTAATTTGACTAAGAAAGTCTATTTCTCTTAGTACTATCCATATGACATTTGAAGACTGAATCGGAGCAAACAATTTTGAAATCATAAAAATGAGTCTTCAAATGCCAAATGGGGTAAAAATAATTGAAGAGTTGGAGATACTCTTAGATACTCCCTGAATCACGCAGATGGAAAAAATGACAAACTTTCTTGTTATCATGATTTAAAGGACATTGCAAAGACATTGTGAGAGCCTGAATTTTAAGTGAGTTTAGATAGTCCAGAGCACCAGAACGAATAATATGTGCAGTTACTCACACATGCAAGTCAGGAGCTAATAAGACTTGATAGCCCCATTTAGGTCCCAAATTTGAGATGCTCTGACAGAACACACAAAGACTAAGAGTGTCTCTAATGGACAACTCACTTGACTACTACTTAACTTTTTGAAATTCGAACAAACTTGGAACCATGTTTACACCTCCAATGGAACATCAAAATGGCTCCTAAACTTGAATACAACATTTAGTTCCCAACTCGTGTGGCAAGATTAGGAAGGGACTCGAGAGAAAGGCACATTTTCGGAGAACGTAGATTGCATACCTTGAGGCTCCTTGTCCTTGACTTCACCTCCAGGGGCACCTCGGTACATTTTCCTGAAATTGAAACTTTTGGCTTAATTTACACAAATCTAAACAAAGTCCCAATAATAACGGAACGAAACGAGATCCGAATCCGAAATGGAATAACACAATTCCTCACTTTGTAAGTTGCTTCATGATGCCTGTTATTATACGTAAAATGAAAAGAATTTGGTCAAAGTTCAAGAAGAAAAAAAAATGATTAACTGCATCAAAAAAGAATTTGGTCATATACAATTTTAACACATACCCTGCCGCCATAATCTTGCCCAGGGGAATTGCAACCGCAAAAGCCACTCCATAAATCATTAATAGCATCAAAAATGAAAAAAATATACAGGTAGAGAAAATTTTCAGAGACGGATACAAGAAACATAATTGGACTGGAGAGAGAAATGGAAGAAGGTTAATTGTCCCTTTCTCATCAAATAAATAAAAGGAAAATGATAATGCCAAAACTGTTTTTATTGATGCCAAAACTCTAATGCACAAAAGGCTTTACTCTTAACATAAGTATATGGAGTAGTATTTTAAATAAAATTGTAGTTGTGTTTGTGATTATCCTTTGTGAATCCACGTAAATTTGTGTTATATTTCTATTTTGGTATCAGAGCCAAGGGCGAAACATTAAAAAATATATTTATATTTAGAGAAAGGGGGAAAACCCAATGGAAAGTGATTTTGATATTCCACTTTTTTTTTTCTCTATTTTATGTGAAATTATCAAATTATTCATTATTTTGTTAGTGTTCATCACTTTAAAGGGTATTTGTTGTAATTTCAAATAGGGAAAAGACAGAAAGTGGAGTGCTAAGTAATTGCTAAAAGTCGAGTACCAAAATTAATTTCCACAACCCAAATGTTCATCCATTTTTCTACTGCTCTTCCATTCCGAGGCATGCGTACTCATACTTGGTTTTCACTCAGATCTCCCCATTCCAAGAGAAAAATAGCTTTCACAATTTCAGAGCACCGAAAATGTACAACGGTTTGCGGGGCATTTTTTTAGTCTGGACGAGTATTCCAAACTATTCATTAATTTAAAATAATAATTTTAATAGTCATATAAAAACTCAGCTCAATTAGACATATGTAAGCAATTGATCTAATCTTCCAACCTTATTAACCTACTATTTGGCTATCAATAGCATAACCGTTTTCTTGTAACAAAGTTTTAGACAGTTTACACGCACATCGACTGATCTTGACAGATCAGACATCACATGGCCCATTCATCTTTAGCCTACTCCCTAAATAGTGCCTAGTAACCCTATCCTAATTATCTTCAACCCATAAACAATGGCAACAAGTCTCCATAATGATGGCAAATAGCGTGCGAAGCAAAGAATAATAAAATTAAGTAATGAAACAGTAAATCCAACTATCCAAGGCAGTGAAACTCACATGCCTTTAGCTTCTGCTATGATTATCAGATAAGTAAAAAAGACGTAGGTAAATCCCAAAGACAATTTTTAATTATTTTTGGATTCATTTTCCCAAAGACATTTGTTAATCCAGGTTAACATAAAACAGAGTTGAATAAGGAGAGATAAAAGCAGAGAAGATTGGGACATGATTTGCATCATTGTATGTCACCAACATTATTTTTTCCCCTGTGGTACTGTAATCCTTCGAGTAATGGTTCTTTCATACAAAGGGGAACCAACAGGCCAAGAACTCTAGCCTTACTCTGCACAGCCGGTAGATTCTTACTTCTCAACCGCAAAATACTCACCCTTGGCTTCTTCGACGGGATCACCGCCATTGCCGCTCCATGCCTCCAGTTCCTCCTCGTGAACTTGAGCTTCGGACTGTTGGTCATCGGTTATGTTAGCAAAATACTGTATTAAGAAATAGGGCAAAGTACGGATTACCTCCCTGAGGTTTGCACGTTTGGCAGATGACCCCCCTCAGGTTCATTAATGATCACATTGCCCCCCTGTGGTTTTGGAGTAATGTGCAACCGTTAGGTTTTCCGTCCAAATTAACGGAAAGTAGGGTACACGCGCATTTTTTGTCCGTGGGTGAAAAAATAATAATAGGTAAAAGTCGAAATCAATTGTAAAAGGACGACAGTATCCTTTTCCTCATCTTCTTCCTTAAACAACCCACCCCCCCTCTCTATCTCCAGTAGCTGCCATGGAAGAAGAAAGCAGTAGCAGTTGCTACCACGAACGAAGAGAAGCAACAAATCCTCAAAGGCCTCGAAGCCTCCCACAACCGACAATCCAACCCCACTCCCAAATCCACCGACTCCAACTCCATCAATGCGCACCTCGAGCTCGAAACCGAGTCTGACTCCACCTTCTCCCACCACCTCACCTACCTCAGGTCCATTGTCGGCTCCCTCGAAAACACCCGCCGCCACGGCCTCCGGTCATTGCTCACCCGCTGGCTCACCACCCACGAGATCTCCCGGGTCGCCGGGTCGACCGAGTCCCAAATTCAGGCCTGGATTGACCGCGGGTGTATCGAGAACCTCGCTCGAGCCGGTTTATTTTTCCGCAGAGGGACTCCAGCCGGTCAATTTGGCGAGCCATCGGCAACGTCGAAACAAAATTCCCAGCCCATGCCGACGACGCACCTGTGACCATATACTATATACACATACAGAGTATACAATTCTTTTTTTTTGGTAAATCGGAAATTTACAAAGTATACAATTATCTATGCATGTGGTAGGTATATACAAAGTATACAATCGGAAATTTACAGAATTCCCGGCCCTAAATCTCCATAGCTATCTCTCTCTTCCTCCCTCTCTCTATGTCAATGTGTTAAAAGGAGAGTCAGAGTGTTTTATTTAAGAAAGGGTAGTATGGTCTTTTTACTTTTTCTGTTAACAGAGTTAGGTATTGCACATTACTCCAAAACCACAGGGAGGCGATGTGATCATTAATGAACCTGAGGGAGGTCATCTGCCAAACGTGCAAACCTCAGGGAGGTAATCCGTACTTTGCCCTAAGAAATATTACATAGTATCATAGCTAGGTTCATGGTCGAGTCTTGTCGCCTGAGTCAAATCTTCTCGTCTTTTCATGTGACGGGCAGTGGAGTTTATTTAAAAGGCTACTATACCGAATGCCAATTGATTTTAGGCCGGAACATTATAAGAAATCTAACAAGTCAATATTTGAACAGCTCCACCTGGTCCTTCCCTTGGCCGTCAACTCGTCAAGGAGAGAACACTATCGGCGGCGTCAACCACGGCTCAGCCCCGGAATGGGCCAAGCTTGGGCATACTTGACGGGTGGAGCTTGGACGAGTTTGGAAGAGTATACTTGTGGTTCGGTTGTCACGTCGTTTGGATTCTGAGATGGATCTTTACTCGTGGCTTGTAGTGCTTTCTTCTTTTTCCTCATTACTCTCTGTTTCGAGTTCGTTATAGGATTCGAGATCAAAGTTGACGCCATCGGTTTACTCAATTCAGACCCAATCAGAGCGGATCACGTATGTATCCCTATATATGTCTCGTCAGAGATGACAAATACCTGTAGAATCCGGTCACATCAATAAATGTTACCTCCGAAGATAGATTCAATCAAAAAAATTGGTAATTGATGCTGAATTTGATTAGAACAATAAATTAACAGCCTTTTTTATGTTCAGGAATTTGATAAGAAAAGAAATTATTAGAATTTCTTGTCAAATCGCTCATTTGAATTGAGTAAAGTGGTGAAAAATGTAGAGAGAGAAAAAAAAAAATGATATTCGTTCTTTGGCTCCCCTTTCTCATGAGATCGTATCGTTACGTTACCTCTTGGAGGAAAAACAACAATCTTTGAAACTCAGCTTTGGGCAATTAAAGGTCGGCCCCAGAGTTGCAATCGATTAATTCTTAGATTTGAAACTGTAATCAATATAAGGAAACCAAAAGCTGGACAACGAACACGAAACACGACACAAACCGGACACGAAATTAGCGGGTTAAGATTGATCATTTCTGATACGAAATACGAAAATGATACAACTCGAGAACACGAATTCTAAATGAGTCGGGTTCGGGTTGAACACGTGAGACACGAAACTGACACAACCAACATGATTACTTATCCGTGTCACCCATTAATACGACACGACCCGAACATGACCTGAACACAAACCCAAGTCCCTGGCTCCTTTTCTAGCATTCCTACACAAATCATTATTCCACAAACTGACTTGTGTTATAGATTTGAAAAATTAGTACAAAGTATATAGTAAGCCTGGGTAACGGATACGAAATACGATAACATGACACGAACCGAACACGAACTTAGCGGGTTAAGATTGATCATTTCTGATACGAAATACGAAAATGACACGACTCGAGAACACAAATTCTAAATGAATTGGATTCGAGTTGGATAGTTTGTGACACGAATCTGACTGACCCGACCCGACCTGTTACCAGGTCTAAGGAAACCATGTGCAAGTATAAATATATAGTTCTAGAAGAGAAGGGATGGTGGTGTTTCGTTGCCTGTGGAAAGAGAAGTGCGAGAGAGAAGGGGCAGTAGTCAAGGAACCACAAGAATATATTCTAAGTCAGTTTGGGTCAACTTATACGTATTTCGACTATTCAACTCCTTAATCTAATCAAAGATAGGTTATTCACACCGAGGCTATGAGATTTATAAGAGATTTCTCTCTTACAGTCTACCCCAAGAGCTTGCCAAATTTCAAACTCAAGATGTCTGGATTTACAACTCATCTGTCACCCCATGCCCAAAGGATCAAGATAAACTTGGCTCTACTTAGGTAAATTTCGAAGCATGTGGTTTTTTATTGGGAACTTCTATCTTTTGCCTTATTCTATTTAGAATTTCTTGGAAAGGGTTCTTGTAATATCTTCCCTTCAGGCACTTGACTCTAGGAACCCTATTCCAACTAACGCCCCCCATTCCCTTGGAAAGATGTTGAAAACTTATAATCATTGTCCAGCTCAGGTACAAGTACTGAAGCTCAACAGAAATGGGTTTTAAAGGGAATTTCCACTCTCCATGGTTGAGATGATCACCAGAATTCTTTAATGACGGGACTTATCAACTCTAGGAATTTAATTTTGTCCATCCTCCATACGAGAGGGCGAACATTAATCCCCTTCCTATTAGTTGAAATAGTATTAGATTCTACCACAAAGTGATGTCATGATTTTCAGGAAGTGTATTGTAGGGGTATGACCTACACCATTTCAACTAATAAAAGAGAGTAATGTTCACCCTCTTTTAAGAAGGGTGAAAAAAATTGCACTCCAGCACTAGAGGCAAGGGCACGCGCAATGCGGGTGCAAGTCGAATTTTGATAAAATTTATCAAAATTCTATCAAACAATAAGTGGAAAGTATTTGTGCATATTTTATCAAAATTCGACTTGCACACCCATCGCGTGCACTCCAACCTCTAGTTATTCTAAAAGTACTTGATTGTACCTTCCATTTGTACTTGATGTGGCCTATTTCTTTTTGCCTTGACCATATGTTGGTGATTGTCGAGGTTGTCGCAATGTATTCCGAGCCCTTCTTGGAGTTGCATCGAAAAAGCTTGATGTTCCTGATAAGGAAAAAAATTGGGTAAAACATGAATGCAGTAGCATATAATGACAATTGCATCGGGTTTTTTTTTTTTTTTTTCCAGATTTAATTTTTTTTAACCTTGAGAACACCATTGCCTATAAGATTGAATTGGCAAATTAGCCCTTCTTTGTCTAGCCCAATTGCGTCGTATTTCTCCGGTATCAAGTTGTGGATGAGGCTGTCTCGTAGTTTTTTTCAGAACAATTAGCTGACCTTCTTGCTTGCTGTGTGAGGCAACGATGTTCTAATATGTGGGCAACTTGCTCAGTTTTCATGTTTTGTAGTCGCACTTGTTTGTGAGTATCTAGGCCTGTCAATGGGCCAGATCCGATCTGGATCCGACGGATCCGGATCCGATCCGAATCCGAAAAGCTCAAATCCGATCCGAATCCGATAAGACTCAAATCCGATAGTGGTAATCCGGATCCGAAACATTCGGATCCGATCCGAAAATCCGAATCCGATCCGAAAACTTTTTTACTTCAAAAATTTTAGCAAAAAAAATATATATATTTTTTCAAAAAAATACAATTTTTTTTTCAAAAAAAATATTTTCAGAAAAAAAATTTAAAAAATTTAAAATTAAAAAATTAAAATAAAAATGCAACTTCATAAACATTTTTTTTTTCAAAATAAAAAATTTACTGTTTTTTAAAAAAAGATTTAAAAATTTTAAAAAAATAAAGTTCGGATTCGGATTGATAACGGATTTAATCCGATCCAATCCGATCCGTATTTGAATTACCGGATTCGGATTATTGGATTTCGGATCGACGTTATCGGATTCGGATCCGGATCGGATTTTTCGGATCGGATTCGGTCCATTGACAGGCCTATGAGTATCCATTCCTTTGTCTTCGCGGTGCAATTTCAGCTATGGTGAGATTTTGTCAGTCCCTTCATTGTTGCTCACGATTTTCTTCTCTTGCTTATTCGGTCCATTCGCTTGACTGATCATCTTCCCCATTTGAATCCATGGCCTCTTCAATTTGATGTGAAAATCATGTAAAATCAAATGAATTAAAAAAGCAAGCACAAATATGTAATTAATAGATAAAAAGTACACAAACAAATGTAGAAAGAATAGTACATTTTTCAAGATAATAAAAGTATATAAACACCTCCTCAACTATCACTTTTTCTCCAAAACATCCCCTTACGTTTAAAATCGTCCATGAAGACCCCCTCAACTACTGAAAATAGAATTAACTGCTAACTCTGTTAACGGAAGGAAGGAAATGACAAATATACCTTCTCCATATTATACGGGCCAACAGCCCTACCTCTCACTCTACGTCTCTCTCTCCCGGCCGAACACACCACTTACCCCCCTCTCTCTCTGATCAGTCTCTCTCTCACACAGATTCGACACTTGGGTCCACCTCCAATATGTTCCTCCCAATAAACCTCTTCATCGAGAAGAACGTGTTCTTGGGGTTCACCACGGTCTCCCGCTTGGCAATCTGACCCACGAGCTGGTCCTAGTTCTTCGTGTACGCCACCATGAACGACATCATCCCCTGCCCCTCCACGTTTGTCACGATCATCAGCTTGCTACCCCTCCATGGCCGCTACTGCCAAGTTCGTGGTCCCCAGGTCGATCTCCACCACCTTCTCGTTCACCAACCTGAGCCGCCTCAGAAGCAATTTAGGTAAGGGTCTAGTTCTCAACTTCTCATCGCTTTCCATTTCGATTTGGGGGCTTGGAATTCGAATTTGGGGTTTGCAGATTGGGGCTTAGTAAATCAAAATCAGGATTAGGGTTTGATTTTGGGGATTTCTGAAATTGGTGATTAATGCTTTGTGATAGTTGTGACTGTTGAAGACCGAGTGTGGGAGGGGGGGGTTTGGTGGTGGTGATTGGTGCCTGGCGGTGGTTTGGGATTGTGGTGGCGACAATGGTGGAGGTGGTGAAGTCGGTGGTGGATTGTGAATTGTGATGGCAACAATGGTGCATTTACATGACTAATTCAGCACAAGTTTATTATTGTCAAAGGGTATTTTTGTCCAAGAAATGCTCAATTTGCTAACATGTGACCTCCTAGCAATCAGTTTTGAGACAGAAGGGTGACACTTGGGGTAACGAGGATAGTTGAGGGGATCTCCATGAGCATTATTAAATGTGAGGGGGTGTTTTGGGAAAAAAATGATAATTAAGAAGGTGTTTATGTACTTTCACCTTTTAAGATTGAATTGGCTAAGTTATATGAAAAATTCTAACTTCACACCGATTTACACACCCCCACCCACAATAGAAGTGGGTCCTACACACACTGGGTATGTAGTGTATGCGGACTGCACCCCTATTGTTAGTGTGTAATTAGGTGTATGTTTACATGTGGAGGTAGAATGATTGAAGTAATATTTGTGAGTTTCGTCCTTTGGATATTTTATTTTTGAATAAAATTTTCTCAATCTCTGCTTCATTATATGACTACTATGTGAGACCACTCATTACCTAATCCAATAGTCATAGGCATTACATTAACTTTATCTAAACTAAAATTATAAGTACGGGGAAGTACCAAGTTTTGTTTTAATATTCTTGTAATGATTTCAATCATTTATATATTTCGCACTTAATGATACGGAAATCGCAATAAACCAAACCTAGCCTTATGTCTCAATCACTTGGGGTCAACTACATGAATCATTTTCCTCTATTGAGCTCTGTCAAGGACAACTTGTTCACACAAACCTACCATACTCATTTCTTTGCGCACCACAATATTTAATGTCAATTTAGGTCTACTCCTCCCCGTAGGATTGCTATCCAAAGCTATCATATCCACTCTCTTAACTACTGCATCTCTTAATCCCAATACGGAAATCACAATACGAGTAAAATATAGAAACTAGATGTAAATTCTAAAGAGCAATCAAGTCTGTCACTTCTCTAATCCCAGAGGCAAATCCTCTATTACTCCCAACCGACTTACACACAAAATTGTTAATCCCAGAGGCAAATCCTTGATCACTCCCAACTGTCTTATACACGAAATTTGTTCTTTCCTGAACTTAGCATTGTTCGGACAGCCCCTCTCTCTCTCTCTCTCTCTCTCTCTCTCTCTCTCTCTCTCTCTCTCATATATATGTAGTATATATGAACTCGCTATGGTTCAGGACGGCAACCACTAAGCAAACATGGAATTGTAAGGCAGGTCACTTAATATTGCAATGTTAGTTTTTACGTCATTAAAAGAGAAGAGAAGAAACAAAAAAAAGAAACTGTGTGATCATGAGGTGGTATTTTCTGTACAAAATGCTTGTGTCTTGCAGGCTTGCAGCCCAGCCCAAGCTCGCCACCCATTGTGTTGTCAAAGCAACAGCAAAGCCCAGCAGAGGCAAAGCCCAGAACTTCCACTCACCGGCCCAATACAACCAGAGCAAAGGGCTCCACAAGAACTGCAATAAGAAGCAAAACCCTTTTCACCTCGTTCATCGTACTCCGGAACTAACGTCAAGGGGAGCCGAACACGCAAAGGTCGGATGCAATTTCCATTTCTCTGATCTTTATTACCCCTTTTTATCTATATGAATTTGCATTTATATCTGTGACTGATTGGGGTTTTGAAGGAGAGAGAGGGAGGAAAGAAAGAATGCCGCTCTTCAGGGCCTTCGTTCGTGGCATCTTCGCGCAAGACGTCACAACCACAGCAGGAATGTTCTTTATTGTTTCTTCGAGCTTTGCATTTGGAACACTGCTGGGGGAGTTACTTTTTAAGAAAACTTTGTTTGAAACTGCTGTAACGACTAAGATGGGTTCGATCGACTCGAAGCTGGCTTCGATCGACTCGAAGATGGATTTGATTTGTACCACCCTCTCCGCTTAGGTAAAAATTTTCTGACTAAATTTAGCTTTTTGTTTTTCAAGTGGGTATGAAAAAAATTGAGATTTGAGAGATTTTTTTTGGGGTTAAAAGAAAATACGCTCTAGGAGTATGTAACGCTACTGAGATTGATCTCATGGCATCTTTCTATTTACTTGTTTGAGACCAATTTAATCATTTCACACATTATTTGAGAGTTATTTTATTGGTCTCAAACAAGTAAATAGAAAGATGACATGAGATCAATCTCAGTAGCGTTACATACTCCTAGAGCGTATTTTCTTTTAACCCAAAAAAAATCTCTCAAATCTCAATTTTTTTCATACCCACTTGAAAAACTAAATTTAGTCAGAAAATTTTTTACCTCAGTCACCCTCCTTCTTTGCTGCCACTCCTTCTTTGCTACCAAAGCGGAGAGGGTGGTACAAATCGAATCCATCTTCGAGTCATTCGAACCCACCTTCGAGTCGATCGAAGCCATCTTCAAGTCGATCGAACCCATCTTAGTCGTTACAGCACTTTCAAACGAAGTTTTCTTAAAAAGCAACTCCCCCAGCAGTGTTCCCAATGCAAAGCTCGAAGAAACAATAAAGAACTGTGGTTGTGACGACCTGCGCGAAGTTGCCATGAACGAAGGCCCTGAAGAGCGGCATTCTTTCTTTCCTCCCTCTCTCTGCTTCAAAACCCCAATCAGTCACACATTCACGAAGCTATAATAAATGCAAATTCATATAGATAAAAAGGGGTAACACACTCACCATGTTTGTCATTCTCTCAATACATCAATACAACCATGCTACAACTACACCCAATTTACACATCCACTCACATGATTTGCGCCCCCTACCACACCCCCCCCCCCCCCCCCCCCCCCCCCCCCCCCCCCCCCCACACACACACACACACACACAAAGTGTGGGGGGGCTACAAATCATGAGAGTGGTGTGTGTATTTGGGTGTGATTCTAGAAGAGAAAAGAAATGTTAGGGATACATCAATGTGTCATACCTCAACCACACCTCTCTCAGATGCATGTGTGTGAATTTCACCATAAATGCTAGAGACCCACATGTATGTGAGAGGGGTGTGGTTGAAGTGTGACAAATTGATATGTCTCTAGCATCTCCCGTTTTATAATAATTGCTCTCAAAAATAGGATCTTTATAAGGTATTCATCAATGAGATTAAATTATTTACATCGCCGCCGGTACAAACATTTGTTTTCTCTAGATCAATTACATTACGTCACGTCGCCATATTCTCTTAATTTTGACCATTGTTTCAACGACGGGACATAATATAATTGATTTAGAGGAAATAAATTTTTTACATCACCGGTGTATATAATTTATTTTCTTTTATTGATATTTCAATAGTCTGATTATTCTATTCTTATACATAGTATGCGTAAACAAACTTGGGAGTAAAAAATAAACAACTTAAATATCAAGCCACTTGGGGGTAGCCCAGGTGGTAAAAACCCATTATTTCCATTAGGGAGGTCTTAAGCCCCATTGAGACAATTGGGGTGATCCTCGTTCCTTCTTCTCATAACTCTAGGGTAGTGTAGGACCTAACGATCCTTAAAAAAAGAAAAGAAACCATTACAATTTTTTTAGCACAATCCAAATGCAAATTATAGTGATGAAAATATTGGTACAACGTATAACTTACATGGTCCATAGGCCTAAAAAGAGAAATAAAAAAACATCTGTGAGAACCCAAAAACGAAGTCCCACATTGGACACTTGGGAAATGGTTGAAAGGTGGATTGTAAGGAGCTACTGTATAACTTGACGTTAATTTTTTTGGCCACGTAGTTAGGCTAAGAGTTTAGCAGGTTAGATGACGCGGGTCATTACAAGTGGTATTGGAGCCGACACCAACTGGAAGTGTGAGTTGAGTCCCGCGAGGAGATGTGCTTGGGTGGGCCCGACAAATGAGAAGCTTGAGATGTTTGGCGTACTTGGGCGGGTTCCACATGAGACAAGTTTAAGAGGCTTGACGTGCTTAAGCGGGTACTTATCTCGCATCATTTGGTGGGTGGAAGTGATGGACCGTGGCCCAACGATATGTTGCGATACTAAGTGGGAGAGATTGTGAGAACCTTATAGAGAGTGAATTTGTGATGAAAAATGTTGAAAGTTCCCAGAAGCTCCTAAAAATGTGTTCTGTCTAATTACCTTGGAAATTCACACATCGTTTTGTTGAATACCACTGTAAGACTAACAACAAACATAAAAACTCGACTGTTGAATATGGTCCATAAAATGAAAAGTCAACTTAATGTCATGGTCAATCCTTTTGAGCAAATGGAAAGATCTAACTTACCTAACCTCCTCTGTCATGGACTTCAAATGAATGAGAGAACAGGGAGTCTACTCATAGTATTGACCCCATTGCAGTGATTCTTCACCTGACACATCATTATCAGAAGCCACGAGAATCAGACATAGAAATGCGCGCATAAATGAACCTACTTGCCATTAGGGCTTACTTAGAAAGCCCAACCTGACATGAGATTAAAATTATTCTTCATTCGCCCCTTTGATAAAAGGCATTATCCATTCTAAATATTTGTTCATGAGTCTAAGAGCCCGTTCCATTTTGTTGAAAAAGGAAGTTTTAGAAAAGGAAGGTAATTTCAAGCTCCAAAATCATATGTTTACGCAAATAATATTTGTTCATGAGTCTAAGAGGCCGTTCCATTTTGTTGAAAAAGGAAGTTTTCGAAAATGAAGGTAATTTCAAGCTCCAAAATCACATCCAATTGATCAAAATACTGGGCAGTGATCCACGAAATGTAAGCCATTCATGCAAATTCTGATTGATGTATGTTTAATCTTCCCTGGAAAAAATGATCGCTCCCTTCCAAATATCCAAAAAAATAGTATGTGATATGCAACAGCTAAACATCACATTTGGTCTGGTTTTACCAGCGTCAACGATGATTTGAGCATCCAACTTTCACAAACACATGGATTGGCTTGCAGAAAACCAATTATTGTTGCTAATATCAACGTATTCTCCTCCTTTTTCACTACTCTGTGCGTTTCAGTTGGACTCACCACGTTAGTGGATACCAAGTTACTAACGTTCGTTCAACATTTTCATCTATCACGATAAACAAGGTTTCAACTATCACCGACAAATAACCACGCAACAATTAATTTGGCAATCAAAATGTAATTTCAACATATGTCAGTGTGTCCATCTGCATGCTTAGACTTAAAAGCGTCCAACTCAAAACTATTTAATAGTGAGTGGGAAGGCTCTTCACACTCGTATACAAACTTTCAAACAGCCATAATTAGAATATCTGAATATAAGAAGGGCTAAGCCCAATGGAAACAACTGAAACGTACCATAAATAATAAGTATGTGAGGGAATACTAATGTCACCGGAAGTGCATAACTCTACAAAAGGAAGTCACACGACAAAAATCATCTTTGTCGTCCAGTATTTGACACAAGTGAACAAACATCTAGCCTGTGCCATTCTTATTAACCATGAAATATTGGAACATAAAGAGACCAACAATGCAATCAAGGAAAATCAAGTACCTCTGAGGTCTGGGAATCGACGTTTCTTGCCACCCGTAATCTCCGGCGGTACTCCACCACTATCCAACTCTGCCCCTGATTTACACGAACACGAAGTATTGTAATACAAGCCTGTTTGGCAGCCTTGGTTTACATTTTTCCTTTTGCATTTTTAGACTTCAGAGTGTTTGAGAGCTGATTACAGTGGATTCTGTTTGCATTCTAAAAAATGAATAGAGAACGCAGAATCCAAAAATCACCCCTGAGGAACTTTTCGGATTCTGTTTAACTTTCACCCTCGCGAGCCCTTATTACAAAACTTATTCTGCACATATCATCCAAATACTTTTACAAATCCTCTTTTATAATCCCAAAATCTACACTACTATATACAATTTAAAATCTAAGAAACACTTCATCCCCAAGCACCCATACATGTAATCGATATCTGCAA
This sequence comes from Rhododendron simsii, assembly GCA_014282245.1. Taxonomy (NCBI): domain Eukaryota; kingdom Viridiplantae; phylum Streptophyta; class Magnoliopsida; order Ericales; family Ericaceae; genus Rhododendron; species Rhododendron simsii. Next base: position 592,851 of record CM024954.1, on the reverse strand, counting down.
AGCGAATGACGAAACAGTTAAACAAACAGAACAGAATCATCATTCATCACTCATCAAACCTTCAACGGTCACAAAATAAGCCTCCCACGACACAGCCTGAACTGCTCCAATCTGTTAGTTAGAGATAGACAGAGAGGGCGTCACATTGTATGTACATATATGTCGTGCGATTGATTCTGTGAACACGTGTGTTGAAAGGTATATGTAATAATTTGTACCCCAATGATCGGAACCATTCACTTTTTAGAGCTCATTGGGAACATTCACCATGCCAAAAATCATGTTGATAGGATATCTTTTTATATGACTTCTAAATGCATTAAGTTTGTAAGAAAAAAGTATGCAACACTTGATTGCAACCCATTTGACACAATTATCTGAAGATAAATGCATTTCAATATCCAATGAATGTGATTTTTGGCGTGGTCAATGTTCTCATGAGCTCTATATAATGAACGGTTCCAAAGATTGACCATGCCAAAAAAAAGTGTTGGAGACTGGACCATAGCTTATTTTACCTCATTAACTTGCCCGGCCCTTCGGCATTTCCATTTATATCTCTGTTCATTGTGAAATGTAAATTTTAAGAGAAGAAAAAAAAAAAAAAAAAAGAGTTTTCACCTCAAAATTTTTAGCTTAGTATATCTCCTTTAATTCAAGAGACCAGCTAGCAAAAAACAAAACAAGAAAAAAAAAAAACTTGCTTCGCCGAAGACCACTTTGCTCCAAGAATAGGGACAGACCTCACCAAAGTTTCAGCAATCCTCACCATCTGAATCGGCAGTTATCTTACGCTATGGATATTGGGATGTCTCGTGACGGGTCGACAACGAGCTCTAGCAGCTTTGAAAGGACACGGAGTTCCAGGCTGTTTGTTCAGACTTCCATGAAAGAAGCAGTTTAAGTGGAGGTAACAAACGCAGTGCAATACAAGATTTTCCCTTCTCTTTCAAAAAAAAAAGTTCTAACATCCACTATTGGAAACGGAAATGGCAGGGAAAGCACAGAGGAATACCTTAATAGCTAATCGACCGCAAACATTCAATCAGCATTTCAGAGAGAAGGCATGACACCTCTGCCGTATTCAAGTACGAGAGCTTTGCTCGATGGAGAAGATGAGTTTGGAGAAATATTTGTGCTCTGTTCAAACGAAGAAAGATAAATAAGCCTATTCATGGTATTTAACTCTTACATTAGTTAGGAAACCTAATGTTCTAAAAGTCGCTAGGTGCTAGTCTGGCGGTGTTCGGTCGGCTATGTTCGAGTGACTAATCAGATTAATTGGCGATTAATCGGTGCATATTAATTAGTAATTGGCGATTATTCGTTAGTCGGACTTAATCGGATAGGCCCTGCTAGAGATTAATCGGTCGATTAATTCCTTGTTTTAGAACAATGAGGAACCCCAATCCAAAGATTCCAACCCTGCCGAAACCAATAGCTTAAGCATATGCACTAACCTCGTTAACATGAATCATCAACATGGAGTATAAAAAATAAACAGTTTATTAATTCCTGACTTTTGCATGCACAATGTCCAACACAGAAAATCCCACATAAAACGTGAACTTTTCAACAATCAGTTTCTCTCATAGGCTCTTCAAGTCCACCATCCATTCCAAATTGATGTTGTGAACATTAAGGTTAATAAGAAACAGTAAAGCTTGACTTTATAAACTAGTGAATAGAATATTATGCACAGGGAATATTAAACAATGATTGTCAAAAACTGGAGTACTAATAAACAATGTCTTAGCAATGGAATATTATGCATTAAACAATGTGTTACATTTTCTTCCCATTTGCATGGATTTTCCGTAAATCAACACAGATAAGAGAGAGGGGGATAAAGCCATTCTTACTGTTTTGGAGACCCCGGTTGGGATGAATCAGTGGCGGTTCTGGGCAACGAAGGGGGATGAAGCCGTGGAGACGGGAGACACTCGAGGGAACCATTGATGCGCAGCAAGAGTGAAACGATCAGATTTATTGGTATTCGCTAGCTGGGAATTTTGTCCCCTACTTTGCCAGAGCATTGTGTGGGTGCGCCTCATTAATCGAAAGGGGCTACAACCACTTCATTAGTAGAAACGACGCCGTTTTGGGATGGGTAGTGCAACTGCACAAGTTTACAACCACCTCCCTCGCCACAGGCTCCCCTAGTCCTTTGATGAGAGACACCTGTATTTCATGAGATACTTTCTTGACTATATATATATATGAGAGTAAATTACACTAAGCCCCCCTCAACTAATCCGTATTTTCACTTAATCCCCTCAACCTACAAAATCCAACATTGTGCACTCTCTAACTATCCAGAGTTGACACTTAATACCCTTTTGTTAGGTCTCCGTAGGAAAAATGCACCGAAGGAGTACACAATCATTAGTAATATTTTTTTCTATTTTGATATGATTTATGGTGGTTTTCCGATCTGGTTATATTTTTTCCCAGTTTTGATTTGATTCGAAATCCTAAGGAGTACAAACTCACTCTTCTATTTTAATACTACGGCTCCGTTTGTTTCGATGTAAAATATTTTTCACGTAAAATGCTTTTTCAGAAAATAAACTTCAAATTTTTATTTTTCGGTGTTTGGTTGACGGATACAAAATATTTTCAGAAGTCGACAAAATAATGTAAAGGGACAGAGAGATGGCTTAGATAAGATGATGGAATTCGATTCCGGAAATCGACAAAATAATGTAGAGGGAGAGGGCTTTGATAAGATAGTGGAATTCGATTCCGGAAATCGACAAAATAGTGTAGAGAGAGAGATTGTGTCTCCTCTTAAGGTAGTGGGGTACTTTGGAGAGAGAGAGAGTTCTGTGGGTAAAGTAGAGGGGAAACAATAGGAATTGACTCTGGGAATTACACATGGAAGACGCGAAAGGAATCATGAAAACAACTTACAGCCAATTACGTGGCAAGTCATTTTACGTCCATTAATGGAAATTGTTTTACATTTGAAAATGTTTTACTTGTCATTCATCTAACCAAACACTGGAAAATAAGTAAAATATTTTTGGGGAAAACATTTTACGTTGAAACAAAGGGAGCCCACAATTTTGCAGCTTATATTGGTATATGTCCTAGTGGGGTGTGGGTAATATTTTGGTTTAAAGGAAGGGTTTGTAGACAGAGAAAATAGAATGATAGGAGGAGAACCCGAGAAGCAGTGGTAGAGGTGTGATGACGGAGAGTGACAAAGGTCGGGTTGGTTGACGATGGTACGGCCGTGTAAGGGATGGACCGCAAGGATCACGATCTTCAATTGGGACGGCGAGCCATTTGTTGATTGGTTCACCGCTGTGGAATTGGACAAGGCAGCCCCTGGTTTTGAAAAGGTGTATTCATTTACACTAAAGATATGTACACTACCTTTTTACACTACATGGTTACACTACATCTTATGTGGAGTCTATTTCGGATCTCAGAAAAATCCAAAAAAATACTGATAACGGGACTAAGTTAAGTGGTGTTGACAATAATACGATATTCATGCAGGGGCTTCCAGAGCTGAACTATCTCGTGGCAGAAACGCCCGGAGCGGATCCACAGAAGGATCCTAGTGCCCCCAGTGAACAACAGTCTGTGATTTCATTTATGAAGAAGCAGACCCCTGGAATCAATGTGGTCTGTGTGGATGGGTTCCCCTCTAAAGTATATTTCAATGGGGACGAATGCTCACTTCCTACAGTACTTCCATCAGGTAGTGCTTATGGGAAGGGTTCAAATATTAGCATTTCGGTGCTCCTAGCAATCGTAGTAGCATTCTTGTTAATGCAGTGGTAGTTATCGGATGAGGCTCGACTACTTCAGGAACTTGGATGTCTCTCCCCTAGAAAGTATGGTTCTCATGATTTTACCAGAAACACAAGTTTGGCCATGCAGAAGGTTCTGACACTCGATTCGGTTTGTTGATTGCTGTTGCCCTGTAGATTATGTTGGGGGAATATCAGAATTCCATTTCTTTTATCAGATGTTATATCATGGCATGACAGTATAGAGTTCAGCTTTTGTGTATACAGCATTGGACTGAGAGGCTTATCAGTATATTCTTTGTGATATGTTTCAAATTGTCTTCTTTTTGTGGATTATGTGCAAGCGGTTTGTTTTCCGCAGTGTTAACTTCTGTTATACAAGTTGAACTGCAGGTTTTGTTCTGTAGGGAGAAAAAATTAAAGGAAACTCTCTTTTTCAGTTCTGTTTCAGAGCTCTTCCTTCTCCAGCTTGGTAATTTGTATAATTTCAGCGTCCCCTTCTTTGTTCCCGACGTCTCATATAGAGATGGTCTGGAAACCAACTGGAATCTGGAATTGTGCGATAGCTTGATTGATAGCTTGATTTATATTGTTGGATCCATATTGTTGATTGATAGCTTGATTTATGAGCTTCTTTTTTTGCCAGAGGGCGCAGGATCAAGTCTTCCTGCTTACATTGGAATCCAATCTTTGACATTATGGATCCATGTTTGGCGTAGTTTTCTCTTTGCGGTCGAGAAACGGTTGTCTGTGAAAACCCGTCGTGGCTCTCTTTTGGTGGTTTGTTTTTCTTATTTGTTATATAAATGTCGGAAACCTGTTTTGAGTTGGAGACATACCACATGCCCTTACCGAGTGTCCAGTATGGGTACTTTTACACATTTCTAGCCTATAAAAATGGGTACCTTTACACATCTAAGAAGAATCCAGTTATGGGGTGTAAACGGTTCGGTATGGTTTGGTTTTGGCATTTTTCCAAATCAAACCAGACATTTCGGTTTGGACATTTTACCAACAAAATCAAACCGAATCACATATTATTGGTTTGGTTCGGTTTGACCGGTTTATAACGGTTTTTGGGTGGTTGCTTAATGGCGTATGGTCAAAATAATCCCACCCATGACATTGATAATTTCCCCCAAGCTTCATTTATGTACAAAGCAATTATAATTTCTACAATCAACCATTAATACAATCCATATTTATAAGGTCTTGTTCCGCTAAGGTTCTTTTTTAACTATTTTCCACTTTACGAGTTAGACACGTCGTTCTCTCACAATGTAACCTTTAATTCAAAAATTAGGTACTTATTTAAAAAATAGAGTAACTAATTTAGTCCCTCTGTAACAACTAAACGTAATTTCTCAAATACGAGTCTTTAAAATACTACTCCCTCCGTCCCTTTTTAAGTGTCCTGCTTCGTAATTCTAACTTATTAAAAAGATATCATCATTATACCTTTCACATCAACTTTTTCCTCTACTTTCTCTACTTACCCATCATCATTACACTTTTACTCACTTACTTTTCAAAATGGAATCTACTTTTAGGAACAAAATAGACAATTCACCAACTTTTATCCACTAACTTTACAAAATGGACATTTATTAAGGGACGGCCCAAAATGGAATACCGGACTATAAATAAGGGACGGAGGGAGTATAAAGCAAAAATCAATCGAGTAGAAGGCATAAGCAGCGAAAATACCAAAACAACAATGAGTCATTCACATAACTTTTTTATGGCTGGAACTAATTACTTTTTTCTGGTATATGTGAGGCTAAGCAACATTTTACACATTTTTTCTGTGATGGATACTCGTATAAATCTTTGACGAAAAAAGTACATATACATGTATTTCTATCTGGTCCAAATTATACTGGATTGGAGAATGGGAAACCAAATCAAACCGATTATTCCAGTTTGGCTGACAATCAAACCGGACCAAACCAATTAACTCTAGAAACCAAACCAATCCGCCAGTTTGGTCTGGTTTCGGTTTACTGGATTTTACTTTCACCCCTATGATAGGTTTTCCATGATAATTTTATTTCGTTGAATGAGAATGTATAAAAGATATAGAAATAAATACAAGATAAAAAGGGGCCCATCCCAAGAATCCGGAGTGTTGTAGTGCACCCCAATCCCATTCGATGCCTAGAAAACAAGGACAGATGGCAGCATCTAGGGGAGAAAACACCCAAACATGATACTCTACCCATCTACCACATCCTTTAAATAATGATGGCGACAGCTGAAAAAAAGAGAGTTATGATCCTCCACATTTAATGTACAAAGCACACAGCTTAAAAAAAGAGTGATTTTCTCCTAGTCCTCCCTCAAGGGAGATCAAGGTTCGAGCCTCATTAGAGGTGTTGGGTTCAGGACTATGGACAATTTCTAGACTTTCTGAGTTCCTGTGAACTAACCAACTAACCAATTCTCCTGTTAGCCACCCACTGAAGTATGCTACAACATTAGCACAAAAAAAACAAAAAACTTCCACAGGTTACTGTTGTCAGAAGCTTCAGGTGCTGCTAGTGTAATATTTCCTTTAACTTTGTTACAGTAAATATAACGTAGCATCATTGAAACAGTCATATAACACATCGGTAGAAGAGTCAATATTTGCACCGGCTTCACAATTTCCAGTTTCAACCAATTGTACAAAGGACTACTTCATATTTACCATAAATAAAATGTTGCCAAACTAATGCCAAGGGAAGTAATTCAAAGTTAGAGGAACCGTTTCTCTCATCTGGTACTGATGCCAAGTACAAATTACACAAATGTATCCTCAAAATTTCAAACGATGCAAGAACATCAACAGAAAACAATAAGACAACTGAATAAGTAACCGAAAGTTCAAGGGTGAGTAAGGAAATATTGTGCTGACAAATGCTTCATATCGCTATCAAGAACACTCAATGTTGATCCGCTGATGTGCATTCCACCTGATCAGAACAATGTTGTTGGATTCTAAGTAATAGTAATCGAGTAATTTTCGATAATTTGTGAAACAGTGAGCTCATTAGTGACCCTGAGTATCAGGGTTGAGAGGTCCAAAATTAAGATACCAATCACTAGCTAGTGCCGCATAAAAAACATTCTAGGGCTACTTTTATATTGTGTTATATTAGTAGCCCATTCCATCTAGGGAATTTAGAAGTTGCAGCATGACTCATACTGCAGATGGTACGTCCTGTCCATCCCAAAAGGGATGGCAATATTCAAGCGCCCCTGTATGTGTGTGTGTGTGTGTGAGAGAGAGAGAGAGAGAGAGAGAGAGGTGTTACTGTTTTGCAGGAGCACGTTAGGATGCGCAGGAAAATTGCGGACATTAGCATACCAGACCCCAAACTATGTAGGGGAATATTGGCACTAAACAGCTTTTCAAGGCTCGAATGCCTAATCCTCGTATAGACCAAACCAAGACATTACACCCGTACATAAAGATCCCAATAGCAAAGCAACAAAGCAATTAAATTCAGACACAATGACAAGCATTACAAATGCACTGGGCCATCCTGGCTTTGATTTGTCAAACTCAAACAGTGTAAAGGAGATAGAATAACACAAACTCTAAAAGGCCATTTCAGTATTTCCGTCTGTTTTTGGATAGAAAGTTAACAGCGGGTGAAAAATTGATTGGTTTTTAAATTGGTCAGGTTTTTGATAATATTAAAATGTCATGTGCTTATGCGTGATTTGTGTAAAAGGTCATGTGCTATTTTGAATTTTTCAGGACTTGCCTATTGTCCCTTTCATCCAAGGGCTGTGAGAGTTTCAAATTTTTAATTGTCCCTTTCTCATCAAAAAATAAAATACTCTTAACATAAGTATATGGAGTAGTACTTAAATAATATTGTAGTCGTGTTTGTACTTATGTTTGTGATCATCCTCTGTGAATCCCTCAGTTTAAATACTGTTTACATCAATCTGTGTTATATTTTGGTATTAGAGCCAAGAACGAAACATAAAAAAAAAGGATTTAGAGAAATTCTAAAAAATAAATAAATAAAGTATAGAGGATATAATGAAATATCTCGAAAAACAATTCATCTCACAATAACAAAATCATTTAAAAAATGACAAAAACATATAGGAAACTATTCAACATCTTGTAACGCTTCACTGTGAATTTCGATAACTATTGTGGTACACCAATTACGTTCGGGTTCTGTGGTTGTCAATCAATTCTTTTTAGGTAATAAATTCTGCTCGACGGAGGGAAGATTATAACGAAAATCTCCAAAAAAAATTCTTACCAATATGTTCGGCTTGTTTGGTTTAATTAGCACCATTATTGAATCCTAAGCCCAAGGGGAAAAAAATAAAAAATCATTCCTATTGGAGTTACCAAGAATACAATGAGATCGTAGAAGGCATAAAAAGAGCAGTCTGCTTGCTTAGAAAGGTTCTGTGAGTATCAGTTTAACCATAACTCGCAATACTGAAGTTACTCGCTATTTCGGTATATGATTTTACATCGCGCAACATGTATTTGTATTTCATTTTTGCGTTGTAATCTCCATGCAAAGGGTCGACCTCTATATGCTCAAGGCGTGATTGAACGCGACGTTTGATTTATATAAATAGACTCGTTTTCTTTGAGCACGAATGATTTGGAAAATCCTTGATCCAACACAATTACCTTGCTCAATGAGGAAGGGGAAAAAAACTCTAATGTCCATCCATTTTTCTGCTACTCGTTCATTCCGAGGCATGCGTACTCATACTTGGTTTTTACTCAGCATCTCCCCACCCCAAAAGAAATATGGCTTTCACGATTTCTGATGATTAGTATATCGATAATTAGCGGTCACCAGAAATTGGCTCCTCGTAACAATATCCAAATTCCAAAGTCCTGTACAGGCAGCAAGTCGCAACGCATAGAAACATGAAAGAACAAAATGTAAAGAGTTGATTATCAGTAGAGCTTATAGAGCATATAGATAAGGGTTCAAACTTTTAAGCCCGGCGAAATTTTATAGAATTGCAAAAGTACCAAGACTTTATGTCCTGAGCAATCAAATGAAATCTGTACATCATCGTCTAGCTCCTAAAACAGCTCGTGGATCTAAGAGTTAGAAAGTGCAGATTATTACTTCGAACCTCATCCCCACAACTCGAAAACAAAGTAGCACAAGAAAAATTTGCCAATCACCTTCTACTGCTAGACAGTCTCACAAGTATAATTTCTAGTTCATAGCCAGAATCACCTACAAAAGCAGTCAAAACTCTCCATGTATGCCTTTTAGCATACCATGAGGTGGTATCTTCCATCTGAAATGAACGATCTATCACATCCCTAAACTTCGAACTAAGCACACTAATCATAACTCAAAGATGCTGCAAAACAACTCAACATATTCTGTCTTGAGCCAGGAACTGACTTCCGGCCGCATGTTGGCAGAACAGAGATGAGTTCAATTCCCAGCAATAGCAGCAAGTATGTACACCAGAAATTGCAACTACGGAGAGAACTAGAGCATGACGCATTGGCTATATGGGAAGATTATCCAAGGAATAACTATCAAAAGTAAAGTCGTTCATAGCCGCTCCAAATCCCTCTTGCTGCTGGATGACAGGAGAAACATTTACATTAATAAAATCAAGATAAATTAGATAGGGGACGCCGCAGTATTTAACTAAAGTGTAGCCTTTGGATGGGGAGGCTCAGTTTGGTCTGATACTTTGATGTAATGAAAAAGAAGCTCACTAGTATAAGGATTGAGGGACAGAAAACCGACCTGCTCGAGAAGTGCACTCATAAGGTCCTCCTGACTAAACTGCTCCGGAAATACAGTATTCTGAAAGCTTGCTTGAGGAAGTTTCTCAGCCTTAACTATCTGTGGATTGTTCATGAGAAGTGTATCACGTAGTTGACCAAGGTTTGGAGAGTTTCCGATAGAAGTATTTCTATTCGCTACACCGTTTTGGCAAGAAGAAAACCTTTGTTGTTGTACCAAAATTGACGGTGGAACATTTATATTCCCTTGCCTGTTTCCACGTCGGGAGGTGTCGAAGCTTGGGCCTACATTCCCCAACTCCCAATCATGGGATCTCTGCTGATGCAGCTCATTGAAAATATCATAACCAGGAGTGATCCCTCTCGATCCTTTCATTTCCAAATTAACCTCTTCTTGAAGCACCCCTTTAGATGTGATAGTAGACACCCCGGAATTGTTCCCTAGTGGAAAGCTATTGCCTTGAAAATCTGTTTTGTGGGATATGGAGAAATCTACCATTGACGAGGGTTGACAAACCCGATTGTAAACAGCAGCACCAACATTTTCGTCAACTTCTCCATTCCTTGCAAAACCCCCACTTCTTATACCACTTGAGAGATGATTGCCATTGGCGTCATTTAATATTTGTGGCCTTGATTGTGGTTGAGATATTTGTGTTACTAAAGAGCTACTCTGGCTTCCATTCGACATGGCTTGAGCATTCATCAATATTTGGGGTCTTGGTTGTGATTGGTGCAAATTCGCAAGTTGCTTTGGCTCCATTGTTGTTGGGATCCCATGAAGTAAGCTAATTTGCTTATTATTATTGATTGACTGAGGCTGCGGGCCCTCCCCAAATCTTAGTCTTGGAGTTTCAAAGCTGAAAAGGTTCCTTTGATCGATGAAGGGTATGGAAATGCCAGATTTAGCGCTGGGCCTACCTAGAGCCGCCGCCGCTTGGAGTGTAGCGATACTTTGTGCTGGGAGTTGACCGGTGGCAGCAAGAGCTTGGAGATCAAGCCCATTGAGAGAAGATATTGAGTCCACAAAAGGGTTATTGAGTCCACTATGGTGCGGCGATACTGCGCTTAGCCTTTTAAGGTAGAGGCGATACTTCTGCACCAAATTGCTGCAGTTGTGAGTGCTCCATAAATGATTGTTTCCATTATGTAACAGCTACATACATGTTATGAAGGGCATGAGAGTGGAACAAATGATTAATATCCATCGAGAAAAGTAGTACCATACCTGAAGGTGGCTAGCAACATTTTCTCTACTGAGTCCAGGAACATTCATCAAGTCCAGAATTTTCTTAGGAACAGCCTCTGGGTAATTAGATATTAAAACATGAGTAAAATCTGGAAATGTGAATTAATAACAGCTTGATGTACAAGCTAATTACATAATCAGCTCCACCAATAAGTATATTGGATCAACTTATAGAAAAGAAAATTAGTCATAAGTTTATATCAAAGCACAAGATCTTATTCCTATGGCACTTCACACAGAAGTCCAATCTAAAGAACAGACCAAACCTTCCTTCTTTTTTTTGGCTCAAATTAGCTCTTGTGAGGCCCGTATTCCCACACAAGATTTTATTTCGCATCAAGTAATGGTACGCTGCTGCAACATACCGAAAGATAGTGCACTTGACATCGGTTTGACTCAAACTACATATGAATGGACTTCGTCTTACACTTGATACTTCCATAGTTATCAATGCATTTTAGGTACACTTCCATAGTTATGAGTGCATTTTAAAGTTGTGGTTGTTCACACACCACAATAGGGTGCACGCTGTTTTCCTCAAAAATTATTTGTCCTTCAAGGTTTTCACATTACATATCTTGCATGATCTGTTTCTTTACCCATTATAAGGTCAAGTTGTCTGCACTTGTCCTAGACTCCTAGTCCATTGCCTTGCGTACTTGAATTTTCCTAGAACTTGGTTCATTTACCCTCCTCTAGGTCCGACTCTAATAGGAGTGAAACATACACAAATGCACAAGTTACAGCTGCTCTTATATGAAACTATCAGACCCCATACGTTGCGAAATACCATCAATTGTTATCTATCAACCAAAAAGGTACAATTAGCACAACAAACGCATAGGGATTTTTTTTTTTTTTTTTTGAGGATCAGATAAGAAAAATGAAATAAATGGGGTAATACTCGTACTGTCAATGCCGAGTTGATTTACAGCTGCCACAAACTGTTGATGAAGCTCAACTGACCAAACCACCCGTGGCTTCTTTAGTGTAGACGTATCATCCCTATCCTCTTCTTCTTCCTCCTCCTCCTCCTTCTGCCTCTTTAAGTTTCTACAATTTCCTTCATTTGCTGACGATGAGAAATCTGTATCTTCTGATGGCTTTTGTTTTCGTTCGCCATCTTCTATGATATCTGATTGCTCAAAATCCTTCCACACATCTTTCCTCTTCCGAACTACATGCTGCCATATGTTCCTCAGTGCCTCAATGCGAACTGGTTTGATTAGATAATCACAAGCACCATGAGTGACGCCTTTCATCACTACATTCTTACTATCATCCGCTGACATCACTGAAAAAGCAACAAAACAGATCTCAGAATACATGAACATAAAAGGCACGTTTCATTGACTGGATTAGACATGGGATTGGATTACAAATCCAATGGGAGCATATTTCTAGCATTTCATTACAATGATTGGTGGAGAGAATTCGTCTCCCTTGGATTACCAATACTACAAGAAATGGGATACACAGTACCTTGGGTGTGGTATTGCTAATCCCTTCACTACTAGTCAGTGTTTGGTACATTGCAGTGAAGCTGGAATGATGTTCCCTTGTAATGCTCATTCTTTTATCATTCTCTAAAAGAATGATGGGACGGACAGTGGAATCATTTGCACATTTAGGTGCATGGTCGTTCCATTGGAAGGCCAAGGAATCTGGTGGGATACCTGATCTTTTGGGATAACGTATCCCCTCACTGCTAGTCCGGCAAATCAAACATGGCGAAGTAAAACTATTACCGCATTAAATGTCAACAAACACAGCCCGAAATGACTGAAACAAGAGGCTTACTGATAACAGGAAGGTCCATCTCCAGCCCAACGTGCTCAAGGAGTTTGAATCCATCCATGTCAGGCATGTGGACATCGCTTAAAACAATATCGAAACCATTTTTCCTCTCCCGTAGTAGCGATAGTGCAATCTCTGCTCGATTGCATTTGGTTACTGAAATCCCCAAGAAAAGTGAATCAATGATCACATGTCACATAACAAAAATGCTAAAAATCCCTAGTTCCATGACAGCAAAAATAGCAAGATGTTGATTGTCTATCCACTAGTGCACAAAGGAAGACTAAACTTTTCTACATAAAACCCCCCCAGAACCGTGAAACTAGCCCTTATATCAAGTTAAATAACTTCGAATGCATAAACAATATGTGCTATCAGAGCAATTTGCCATTATGAACATGACCAATTTCCAAACCTGAAAAAGATAAAAGCTCAAAGAAAACCCTTAAAGACCTCAAATTGACCCCTAAATCAGGTTAAATAGCATTGCTTGACTACAATTTGCCAAAAAACATAGATGTGCTGTCACACCAATTTGCAGTTTTCAACATGACCCATTTCTAGAAATGAACAAAGTTAAAACTCGGAGAAAAACTTCAAAATTGACCCTTAAACAAAGTTAACACCAAAAATAGAAGATTTAGTGTCACACCAATTTGTAATTTTCAACACGACCCCATTTTCAAAACTGACCATAATCAGAGCTCAACAAACCGACCCCACACCCTAAAAGAACAACAATTGGCCGCTAAATCAAGTTATACAGCATCAATTACAAAAGAATTTCCAAAAGGAAGATGTGTTGTACACCAAGTTGCAATTTTTAACAGAAGTACAGAACCCATTTCCAAAACTGAACTAAATCAAAGTTTCCACCACAACCCAAATTAAAAAAAAAAAACTGAAATTGACCCCTAAATCAGGTTGAATAACTTCAAATGCATAAGGATAAGCAAAACGGAAGATGTGTTGTCAGACCAAACAGCAATTTTTGACCTAACCCATTTCCAGAACTGGACTAAAGCAAAGCTCAAAGTACTAAATCAAGTAATATTACACCCAAATCTCCGTGGGTTTGGAAAACTGGTTATATCTATTCATTGATTGCTAAACCCATAAAGAAAAACCTGGGTATAAAGCAGAAGAAAAAGAATAAATCATCAACCAAACAAACTATATACCATGCATCGGCATAGCAAGGACAATAATCTCTTGAAAAAAAAAAGGGGGGGATTTCCAAACTCCAAATAATGATGACAAAAACAGAACTTGAGAGAACCCAAATAGCCAAATCTCAACAAAACTTCAATTGGTTCAACCGTTCAAGGTTGATTATAACCGACCATATACTGATTTTATTTGTTTGCATATGGAAATATACCTTGGTAGAGGCAGTTCCTAAGCATTTTCTCTAAGATCATGAGACAAGTGGGGTCGTCGTCCACAACAAGTACCCGGAGACCCACCGGGAACTGGTCGGAAACTGCATCGCCGGAGTTCCAAGACACACCATCGCCGGAGTTCCAAGACACACTACAGCTCGGCATCGACATGGATTTCAGTTTAACTCGACATGCACACAAGGAACACACAAATACCCAATTCAAGAAATCCCAAGAACTTCAACAGAAGAACTCATAGATCTCAGAAAGAGAGTTGATTGCGAGGGAATTTGTTCCCTAGAGAGAGATAAAGTGGTTTCGTACAAACTCTTCTGTTCTATGTGAGATTGGAGACATGGGGTGTGTCTGCTTGAACAGGTTCTTCTTTTTTTTTTTATGGAAAAAAAAATGTTGTGGGTTTTCCTTTTATGCCAAATTGTTTATTCCTTTTATTGAGAATGGGGCTCTCCGTTGAGTGTGGATCCAGCTCATGTGTGTGCTTATTAACTAACCCCACGCCAGCCAGCCAATACCAGTCTAGAGAAAATTTCTCTTTCAACCCTTATAGTTTAGTCTATGTGCGAATTTTACTATTATCTTACTAACCTTCATTTATTTCCACGTAATTTGTCGTGATTTATACACCATTACGTGAGAGTAGATCTATACTCTATATTAACACAAAGTCACTTCTCGTGAAGAGGAACGTGGAAGTGACATGTGGCATGAGTTTTTTATTGTTCTCAAAATTATTAAGTACAATCTTGCTTAATCTGAGAGAGTAATTTCTAAAAAAATTAAAAGTCAAACGAAAGATAATTTGGGAAACTTTATGACCAACAAATATGGAAATTTGCTTATATATAGCCTATAATCTATAACTTTTTTGTAAATTTAGTGCATTGCACGGGTTGATTTCCAGTAATTTCAAGGCAAAGCTAGTAACTACAATATTGTTTATGTAATTGTAGCGTTACTATTTTTAACTTCTAGCTGTTATTTCTCTCCAATCCTCGACCTTCACTCTTCCCTCCTACTTGGTTGTCTCACGCACCTTTTGTGTCACGCCCCGCCCCGAGCACGACGCCCTATGCGGGTCCAAGCCGGTGCGGCCGCGTGCCCACAACGATCTCATCCATCTTTATACAATATTGTTCGCTTTAGACGCCCAAAGACCGTAGACTTCCCAGTAGGTGTTTTACCCAACTTCTTGATTAACTCAAGGATGAACAGTTAACTTGTGAATTCAACTAAAACTCTTTGCGCCTAGGTTTAAAAGCTTGTAAAGTAGGGAATTATCATTCCTTATAATATGTGCCTGCCCTCCTTAACGGAAGGCTGTCCAATCTGGACAACCCCTTAGAGTTAGTCCTTTACACATGCCAACCTTCCCGGTCTTTGCAGAGTGATCTAACTTACCATTTAACAACCAAGGGTTGAGGTACTGATTACCAAAACTATGTCATCCAACCTTGCCAGTTCGCACACGCCTAATGCTGGCACTATGCCGGTGCGGCCGTGCCCAAAGGAATCTCATCCATCTTTGTACAATATTGTCCGCTTTAGACGCCCAAAGACCGTAGACTTCCCAGTAGGGTCACCCATTCCTGGATTACCCCAGGATGAGCACGCTTAACTGTGAAGTTCCTACGCTCTTTGGCCCGCCCTCACGGCTTTAAAAGGCCTTGTACAAGTAGGATGGATCATTCCTTATAAATTGTGACCTGCCCCTCCCTTAACCGGCGAGTAGGCTGTCACATTTTGGTTCTTGACAATAAAAGGTTTTGATATCATTAAGATCAAGTTGTCTCGCCCACTTTGCACTTCCCCTACTTGGAAAGTAGAGTAGTTTTTACAACTTCTTGATAATCAAGGCTGTAATATGTTTAACTTGCAGAACAACTAAAACTCAAAGTGATAGTAAAATGAAAGCTAGGGCAATTATCACATTCACTAAACTATAGGGGATAAAGTGAAGTTTGTCCAATCTGGATCAAATCCACAATTGCCTTTAATCATTGATACATTTCCGTTTTGCAGATGTGTTAACTTTTTAACAGCCAATTGGGTACTGAGTTACCAAAACAAACATCCAATCCATTGAAGTTCGCACGGTAATGCTGTACTATGTTCGGTGTCTCTAGAAAAAAGGGGAAAAAAAAAATAGCGATAATGCCAAAACCGTTTTTATTGGTATCAAAATTTCAATGCATAAAAATTTTGTACATTATAAATGGTACAAACCTTTTGTACACTAGAGTTTTGGTACCAATAAAAACAGTTTTGGCATTATCCCAAAAAAAAATTGCCAGGCACATACCAAATGATAGTAAAATCCTCTAAATAATGTTGTGAATTCTACCATTACTTGTGAAAAGAAAAGTAAAAATGAAGTGAGTGGATGTTTCCCTAGCAATGCTCGTCTCCGAACACATTTATTCCTTTTTTTGAAAGAAACTATCTTCTTATTCTCTTTTGGTAATGTAGGATGTTTCGGGCCAGTTTGTGCGCACTTCAGATTAATTCCTAATTTCCTACAATTCTTTCATTTCACACACTTACGCGTGGGGTAAGGCAAAGAAACTACTCGTATCTTAGTTGAATAATTTTTACACCCTGTCCAGAATTTCTACTTCTTGATTTGTCTAGAATTGAGGAATTAAAAGGATTTGGAAAACTACTCATATTTTGAGAACATGCACTTCTTCTTTTTTTTAAAACCCAATGACCGGGCCAATTTGAGCGCACCTCGACTAATTCTGGGGCCTTGAAGATAACAACCAGACATAAACCCAGTGGCCCAAAGGTTTGGAATGTTTGGCCTCCACGGGAATAGAACCTGTGACTTCAAGGAGGAGCACATATTGCTTTCTCACAACCACTTGGCTAAACCCCTTTGGGTTGAGAACATGCACTTAGGATATGTTTGCGATAGCTGTAGATGCATATTTTGAATTCTAGTTTCAGATTCTAGTGCAAATAATAAATTTAATATCTAATAGATTTCGAAAAACATGTTTACTATAGGAGTGAAATTATGATTAAATTGCAGTAAAAATTGGTACAGTTTATTGTAAAAAAAATTCAAAATCCAATTTATGTAAAACTTGAAACTTAAAATCTTGTCCGAAAAGCTTTAAAAATTAAAAAAAAAAACTATTCAAAATCCAGCTTTAGAATTTTAAGAATTTTAGTATTACGTTCAGAGACTTTCTTCGCAATCCGAAGCAGAATTTCATATGTTATCGACTGGGAGGAGAGAGAGAGAGAGAGAGAGAAGTGCATGCATATTCTCTTTCGGAGGGACCTTTTCTCCATTCCAATGTCTTTAACAAAGTGGGTGGCGTCCCGATACTTATGTCAGCTTCAAATTCCATGTCAGCAGCTTCAGATTCCCATAAAAGCTGCAATACTACTCTCTATGAGCTTTTCAATTTAATAACTAAAACTGTAATTGGTTAAATTATGCATGATTATTATAACTTCGTTTATTGTATTGTTTTGGAGCGTTTAGCTTTTTATGGAGAAGAGAGAAGAGAGAGAGATGCTTTCAAGGCGGCCAAACAAGAATATTTGAGTTCACGCGTTTTTCTACATTCTAGCCTAGTCTACATTATTTTATTATTAGTAAATAAAAAAATCATCTTCGATCGATGGTCAATTTTTTATTTCTTTTACAAGCTTAAATTCAATTTTATAATTGCAAAACACAAACTTAAACAATTTGTTTAGAATGAAAAAAACAGAACATGCCTGACTGGAAATTAAAAAAAAATTATTGTAAATATTGAGGTTTTTGCCGGGTGGAAATTACATGACATTTGGAAGAAATGTCTACGCTAACTTCGATAAGAAGAACTTTCAGACTTTATTATGGGTAGGAAATAATTTTGAAATAAAATTTTAATTTACGTGATCGACGGAACGAAGGAATCTAACATTGTGTTTGAATGCAATAAAAAGAAAGAAAAGAGGAGAAAAACTTAAAAAGGAAAGTTGAACTCATCATTTTGTGTTTTTTATATGTTTTATCAATTTTTAGTATTCATGAGATTATTTTTATTCTCTTTCCGTTTTTCTGACCCTTTCCATAGACGGCAAGCAATTTTGAGGATTGTATATTTGTAATGGACCAGTTAAACATCAACCCTAAAATTTTGATCAACCGGGCATGAAAAATTAAATAAGTGTTTGTCCTTTATAATACTGCGTATTAGAATTCCGCAAAAGTTAAACATTCCAAATATTAGGGTCACTGAATGATTTGTCGGGCTATTAACTTCTTAGAGTCCCATAATTAACCGAGATGCTCGCAAGCTATCCGGACATTTAATTATTAAGATGAAGTGAACATTATTTCCCAGCCGGTCAAAATCAGTAGAGCAACGTGAGGAGTTGGACTATTGGAACTCAGAAACCGGACAGACACGTGGTAGTTTCAGTTATTGGAACCGTGGGCCCTTCGAAGATGTAAAAGAAGCCAATAGGTTTGCCGACTTTAGTGGACCAACGCGGAGAGTGAGGTGGGCTGGGCCAAGCTGGGCCCTTACTCCTTTCGTGTCTTTCCAATCATGGGCCCCCGATAGTCACGTACTTGCGCCTTTCAAATAAGAATAAGAGTTTATCTTTTCGCCGAAACCGTGATTTTTCCGTCATCGTCATCTATTCTAATATATAAAGGGAGAGCACCAATTTGGTGTCTCCTGTCATGTATTTTCCTTTCCTAAACTACCCTCTAAAGAGAAAAAACACACAACAAAATAGTTAGTTGTGGGGATATGTTGGACATTTTAACAAAAAAAAATAACACCTGCCGGCATGTCCAGATGTCCTCAAGAGAGAGAATGGAGGAGGGAAAAAAAAACACGTCCATCTCCAACCCCACTACAACCTCTGTACTTCAAAACCCCACGGTCCCCACTACTCCTGAAACACACCTGCTGCCATCCATCTCTCTCTCTCTCTCCCAACTCCTCAACCGCCCACGCCTCTCTCCCACAACCCCACCCCTCTTTTCTCTCTCTCTCTCTCTCTCTCATGGGCTATGAATACCCCATTCTCTCTCATATGCGCCTTTCAGAGGCGAGGTTCAGAGACGGGAGTCAATTGTTGATCACAACCCTTTAGGAATTTCAACCAAGTAAGTTGATTCGACAGAATTGATAGATTGGACCCATTCAATTTTTTTTCCCCAATTCCATTTTCTCTTCGATTTTCCCCTAAAATTGAAGGTACAATTGACTGCCAATCTCTCTTGGGTTTTTGATGGTTGTGTGAAAATTTGCTGTTTTGTGAATTGGGTATGCACCAATACTTCTGGGTTTTGTAATTTGTCTGAATTCTGGGTATTGGGGTTTACGGCATGAACTTGGTTTTGATGCTTCACTTATCCTTTATGTGTGAATTCATTTGGCAGGTTCAAGGTTTTGCAAATAACAAATACTAGAGCCTGGGGCACACGCGATACGTGTGCAAGTCGGATTTTCACAACGTTTTTGTAAAAATGCTTTTCACTTATTGTTTGATCAAATTTTCACAAACGTTGTGAAAATCCGACTTGCACACGCATCGCGTGTGCTCCATGCTCTAGTTGTAATTAATTATGAGCTTCAGCATGCGTCTAGTGCCCTTATAGAGTCACTAGAGCATGGAGCACACGCGATGCGTGTGCAAGTCGGATTTTCACAACGTTTGTGAAAATTTGATCAAACAATAAGTGAAAAGCATTTTTACAAAAACGTTGTGAAAATCCGACTTGCACACGTATCGCGTGTGCCCCAGGCTCTAGTATTTGTTATTTGCAAAACCTTGAACCTGCCAAATGAATTCACACATAAAGGATAAGTGAAGCATCAAAACCAAGTTCATGCCGTAAACCCCAATACCCAGAATTCAGACAAATTACAAAACCCAGAAGTATTGGTGCATACCCAATTCACAAAACAGCAAATTTTCACACAACCATCAAAAACCCAAGAGAGATTGGCAGTCAATTGTACCTTCAATTTTAGGGGAAAATCGAAGAGAAAATGGAATTGGGGAAAAAAATTGAATGGGTCCAATCTATCAATTCTGTCGAATCAACTTACTTGGTTGAAATTCCTAAAGGGTTGTGATCAACAATTGACTCCCGTCTCTGAACCTCGCCTCTGAAAGGCGCATATGAGAGAGAATGGGGTATTCATAGCCCATGAGAGAGAGAGAGAGAGAGAGAAAAGAGGGGTGGGGTTGTGGGAGAGAGGCGTGGGCGGTTGAGGAGTTGGGAGAGAGAGAGAGAGATGGATGGCAGCAGGTGTGTTTCAGGAGTAGTGGGGACCGTGGGGTTTTGAAGTACAGAGGTTGTAGTGGGGTTGGAGATGGACGTGTTTTTTTTTCCCTCCTCCATTCTCTCTCTTGAGGACATCTGGACATGCCGGCAGGTGTTATTTTTTTTTGTTAAAATGTCCAACATATCCCCACAACTAACTATTTTGTTGTGTGTTTTTTCTCTTTAGAGGGTAGTTTAGGAAAGGAAAATACATGACAGGAGACACCAAATTGGTGCTCTCCCTTTATATATTAGAATAGATATATTCATGAAAAAAGTTAGCGAAAATTACGGTCAATGGCGTGTTTTGATAATTAATACCCACCAATAACATTTTCAGCATTAATAAATATTTTCAGTATGTCCTTAACGGGTATTAATTATCAAAATACGTACTGAGCCGTCATTTTTTTTAAAAATTAAATTGATTAGACATCGAGAGCTATATAAAGATTTGAATTTTAATAAATGAAAAAAATATAACCACCTTCCTGTCTTTCCTATTATGGGCCCCGATAGTCATGCACATGTGCCTTTCAAATAAAACATCCTTATCGACTAGAAAGGCTCAAAGTTATTATTTCATGCCCCTGCGGCAATACGTGGCGGTGTTCCAAACTTTTTTCTATCACACATTTGTATAGATTCCACATACTATGTGTTAGAGACCACACAAATATAGGATGAAAAAAAAGTTTGGAGTACTACATATACGAACCTTTACGGCTTTACACAGACATCAAGATACATACATATACTTCAAACTAGCGTGTGTGCCCGTTCTATGCACGGGCAAAACTAACTCACTGTATGTACGGGCAAAACTAACCCGTTCTAGCGTTCAACCCGTTTTATGCACGGCAAAATTAATCCGTTCTAGCGTTGTGTCCGTTCGAACCTACTACTATATTAGTTTTGCCCGTACGGGTTGAACGCTAGAACGGGTTAGTTTTGCCCGTACATACAATGGGTTAGTTTTGCCGTTGCATAAAACGGGCACACACGCTAGTTCTCATAAATGTGTAGGCCCCATGAAAACTTGCATAAAATGTGAAAGTAACGAATCTGAACTTAAAAACTCCTAATCAATTTTTTTGTTTTCTCAGTTGTTTCAAAGAACTCTCCCAAATCAATGGACGATAAGCAAATGATGTTTTAGTTAATTCTAGCAAAAAAAAAAAAAACAGAGCAAAGAAAACCTTTTTCAAAACCCCATACAACAAAAAAGACAAATTTCACGTTCCAAAAAGTAATTGCTAGCGGCAAATATGTCAAAGTAAAATAGAGCAAAGAAAACCATTTTCAAAACCTCGTACAACAGAAAAGACAAATTCTATGTTAGCAAGCCGTTCGGCCCGTTCTATGCACGGGCAAAATTAACCCCAAGATCTAGCGTTCAACTAGATTAATGGGCTTGCACCAGGAGAAAGATTCGCCCCAAGATCTAGTTGCAAGACTCACTGTAAGGCTGTTTTGGAATTTTTATTAGTAGAGGGAGTCACAAAGGGGACCAAAAAAAAAAAAGTATAAGCAACTAATTGATAGATGTGAATGGTTTATGAATGGGCAATTACCTATAAAAAGTAATTGTTCTATGCATATATCAACATGCCTAATGTTAATGGGCAATTTATTATTGTCCGTTACCCGTTATATCCGTTGAACGGGTAAAAGTCGATCTGATTTGGTTTTCCCACTGTTTTATTGAGTTTTACATCAAACACACATATGTGAATTTAATACTGGGCACAGTAGGAGATAAAACCTAGTAAGATACAAAAAAACATCATGAAACAAAGAAATATTTAAAAAATCAAGGAGACAGGAAAAGTACGAAGTATATGAATTTTTGTAACCTTTGTGGTGAATGGAGAAGTGAAACCAAATGTTCTAACAAATTGAACAATGACGCAATTTGGTGTTGTTATTGTAGTTGGTGAACATAGCTTCTTGTTTTCAAAATCTGAAGAACAAAAAAATAAAAGCACAATTAATTAGGAGATGGAATGTAGGAAAATAGTGAAGATACGTGACAAAGATGTGGTGAACGACTTACCTTGTCAACAATTATGTGTTATTCTTCCCCTTTTGGAATCTGAAAAACAAAAAAATCAAAGCACAATTAATTAGTGGAGTTCCTAGGAAAACTATGAAGGTACATGACAAAGATGTGATAGTGGACTTACCTTCTCAGCAATTGTACGGAAATGATGAGAGTTAAAAGAGTAAAGAAGAGGAAAAGTACTAATGAGGAGTTGCTGGGAAAAAGTGAGGGGAGTTGCATGAGAAGAGTTAATAGTGGTAGAAGAGAAAAAGTGGAGACCGGAGAGAATGTGGACGTAGGAGGGGTTTTTGTTTTATGTTTTGTTTCCTTATTAATTGTCTTGAACGTGGGGAATGGGTTTTTTTGTTTTTTTAATTAACGTAGGGTAGTGGGGCTGGTTGGGGTTTTTTGTTTTTAATTAATTTTTCCTCGGACGTTCCCTATTAACTGTCTTGAACGTGGGGGAGTGGGGTTGGGTTTTTTGTTTTTTTAATTAACGTAGAGTAGTGGCGTTGGGGTTTTTTTTTGTTTTTCTAATTAATTTTCCCTTGGGCATTCCCTATTAACTGTCTTGAACGTGATTTTTTTTTTTAAAAGAAAATGGAAAATCTAGGAAATAGGAATTGGAGTTTGGAGGCTTTTGGAATGTCCAACTACATTCCCTTAATATATTGACTAGAGCATGGAGCACACGCGATGCGTGTGCAAGTCGGATTTTCACAACGTTTGTGAAAATTTGATCAAACAATAAGTGAAAAGCATTTTTACAAAAACGTTGTGAAAATCCGACTTGCACACGTATCGCGTGTGCCCCAGGCTCTAGTATTTGTTATTTGCAAAACCTTGAACCTGCCAAATGAATTCACACATAAAGGATAAGTGAAGCATCAAAACCAAGTTCATGCCGTAAACCCCAATACCCAGAATTCAGACAAATTACAAAACCCAGAAGTATTGGTGCATACCCAATTCACAAAACAGCAAATTTTCACACAACCATCAAAAACCCAAGAGAGATTGGCAGTCAATTGTACCTTCAATTTTAGGGGAAAATCGAAGAGAAAATGGAATTGGGGAAAAAAAATTGAATGGGTCCAATCTATCAATTCTGTCGAATCAACTTACTTGGTTGAAATTCCTAAAGGGTTGTGATCAACAATTGACTCCCGTCTCTGAACCTCGCCTCTGAAAGGCGCATATGAGAGAGAATGGGGTATTCATAGCCCATGAGAGAGAGAGAGAGAGAGAGAGAAAAGAGGGGTGGGGTTGTGGGAGAGAGGCGTGGGCGGTTGAGGAGTTGGGAGAGAGAGAGAGAGATGGATGGCAGCAGGTGTGTTTCAGGAGTAGTGGGGACCGTGGGGTTTTGAAGTACAGAGGTTGTAGTGGGGTTGGAGATGGACGTGTTTTTTTTTCCCTCCTCCATTCTCTCTCTTGAGGACATCTGGACATGCCGGCAGGTGTTATTTTTTTTTGTTAAAATGTCCAACATATCCCCACAACTAACTATTTTGTTGTGTGTTTTTTCTCTTTAGAGGGTAGTTTAGGAAAGGAAAATACATGACAGGAGACACCAAATTGGTGCTCTCCCTTTATATATTAGAATAGATAGATACACATTGAACACACTCAGATTCAACACGTTCCAACACCACGACGTTGTTTTTAACTAAAGAGATATAATATCTTGTTTCGAACTTGGCATAAAGGTTTAGCTTTACTGAAAGAAATCATTCTTGTAGTTAGCTAGTTGCAGGCGGGCTTTGTTGGTTTTTCATTTTAACTTTGTTTTGTTTTTATTTTCTAATCATTATTCTGTTTTTCTCTTCAATCATTATCCTATTTTTTCAATTATTACTTTCATTTTCCTCTCTATCACTTTCTACTCATTACGTCTCTCTCTAATTATTACCATATTTCTCTCTCCACCCACTACCAAAACTAAAATACTCAAAGACGGAAAACAAACAAAGTTCCGAGTTTGAAAAGCTCCGAGTTGCACCACTCGAAGTCTTGTTATTGAAGACGGTTAGAGCTTCCTTAAAAAAGGAATGACTAGTCATTGAAAGATGTAGATTTATAGAGGAATGATTTGTCGTTGAAGTTGTTATTTAACCGACTATTTCGTATGTATGTAAGATCGCTTTCAGCCATAGATGGAAAGCAAGGAGGCCAGTTGAAAACATCTTGAAAATTTTAGCTCCATCTTACAGAACTATTGTCCACAAACGATGGTAGCCAAATTGGTGGGCTATAATCACCCTGGTAGTGCCGAAAAAAGTTGGCCTCTTAATTAATTGCCAAATATTTACTACTACTATGCAATTCTTGTACAATCACTCATCCACACAAATATTACTACAATCACTATATCGTGGACAAATTTGTATTTGCGTTTGAAAAAATTTCATTCTATTTCTTTAAGACCCAAATAAGGGAAGGAAATTTTAAAATTTTCATTTCCACCTTTTTGCACAAGTTCCAAACACACCTTAAATAACATTATTTGCATAAAATTGCATGTGGCAAGAGTCGAAATCGATATAGAGTGCTCTGATCAAGAAGAACTACTATCAACTCTAATCTTGGCGGCAAGAGTCGAAATCAAGATAGAGTGCTCTTTTTTTGGGTCAAACGGAAATTCAAGATAGAATGCTCTGATCAAGAAGAACAACTATCAACTCTAATCTTGTTGGTCGTGACAAAACAGAATGGGAGGGGCTGTAGTGCACCCCCGCACTACACCATATAGTGCGGTCAATTCAGCACGGACGACTCGGATTTAATTTGAACTCCTACAAATCTTAGTCGTCCATTGCTTAGATGAAAATTCGAGTCGTCTTTTGTCGAGATAAACAGCCGAATTAACTGCACTACACAGTACAAATGTAATGCAAGGGGTGCACTACAACATTTCGGGTCCAACAAAAAGAGTTTGCCTGTCGACTACCAAATATTTAGTACTACTACACAATTCTTCTACAATCTCTTCCACAAACGTTTTTACACACTTTATTCATGCAGAGATTCACACACACACACACTGCGCCACATAATGAATGAGTGGTCCTGAATGTTTGTGTACTAGGCTATTTAAGAATTTTTGTTCCATACGACAACGTTGTCCGGGTACCTGTCCTCTATTGACTTGATGAACCTCTGACCCAGAGGCCAGAGCTCGTGTCCGAATCGGATCGTAAGATTCGTAACTGTGAGCACTTTCCCGCCATTGACGTCAGCCTTCTCTCTCAACCTCCCACAGGTCGTTGGCCATTTCCGAAATTAACTCAAACCCAGTGTCCATATACGCCAACAACATAAACATATACATATATCTCCGCCGTACCATTAAGGTTGGTAGAGAGTGAAGAATCACCGTATTTGAGTTTGAAATTTGACAATTTCTTGAAATTGATTTGAGTTTGAAATTTGACAATTTCTTGAAACGAGACTGCAAGAAAGAAATTAACAGTGAATCTCTTAGTCACGGACTCATGACGACGCAAGACGTAACATAGATGACATGCCTTTAATTAAATCGGGGATTAGTAGAATTGTGCGTAAGCTTGCCACGACACCATGACACCGTCAAACCAGAGGGGGAAAAAAAAGTGCGAAGAACCCCCCTGCTCTTTCTCTTACTTCTTGCTCTCCGTACTGTCTAACCTTGGTTTTCAAACCCAGGTTTTTGGGGATTATTTATGGAAAGATTTGAGCTTTGTTAGTTAGAATCCACAACCGAAATAGAAAATGGACCCAGATTCTTGGTGCACTCGAACATCTCCATCTGGTTAGTTCAAATGCCTCTCACTTCTTGCTTGTCTACCGAGAAAATCCTGTATTACGAAAAAGAAAGAAATTTTAAAAATGTGTAATCATTTTTTTCTCTTCGAACCAGCTGTGAAATCCCAAGCTTTGCTGTTTTAATTAGGGGAAACAAACAAGGACTTGTTAGGGTTTTTTCTTCCGAATTGTGGGTGAAACCTTACTTTGTATGCAGACCTGTTTCACGGAGGGGAAGATGTTGATGATCGACGGACGTCGTCGGACTGTGCTGGTCTCATGTTGATGAAGAGCATGCGGTCGAGGCGAAAAATGGGGAACTAATTTTGTATTTAATTTTTTTTTTCAGGAAAAACTCTTTGCACACTGGAAAGCTATTAGCTTTCAGTGATTTTGGCAAGGATTGACCTCCTGACCTCCCCAGTGGAAGTTTACGATGGTGGCCAACTTAAATAGCCCTGGTTGGTTAGTAGTGGTCTAATATTGAATCATGTTTGGTGAAGGTTTTCTTATTTAGAGCATTTTCCTATGCAAAAACCACTTCACCCTTTCCCCATTCATCATCTTCTACTGAAGTTAATACATTGCTTATTTAGTTACCTGGCCATCGAAGCAAATTTCTAAGTGAAGTTTTTGAACATTAATGAAACGTCTTTACATGGACGGGATGGAAATGATTACTTACTAGGTCTTCTATAATTTTTTTATTTTTTATTTGCTGAGGGACATCTAGAAATTACGCAATCAATGACCGAGATTGCATTATAGAGGTTGCATCTTGGTTTCCTGTCAAGTGTGCAACTGCAATGCCAATAACCATTTCCGGTGAGAAATGGTAACTTCGGATTTCGGGTTGATAAACCAAAAAAGATGTTGGTTTGACTATCTTTCTCTAGTCATCTTTTCTATATGCTAGGAATGGATGTGTCATGTGTGCTTGTTGAGCTACAAAAATTGCATGTTTCCACTATTAATCCTAACTGAATTGTTAATGTGTGCAGGTATGCCCAGTTTGTGCAAAATGAGTAGGGATGGATTTGGTTGGCCTTATTAGCAATGCAACATGGAAGTTCTTTAAAGATATCCGTTTATTTGCCCGAAATTATACTTTGGCTGCTTCATATGTTTTCACTTGGTGGTGTGCTCTTGCGTTTGTGGCATGGCTTGCGAAACATGATGTTGATCTATGGACAAACTATTGTTTACATTATTTCCTTTGTCATTAGCTTGATCTTAACCCTCTGCTGGAGTAGCTCATAGTATGTTTGTAACCAGTCACACCAGGGAATTGTATTTCAACGTAATTCGTATATCCTAATAATTTCATTAACTGTGAATCCAAAGATAACGAATATTTGCAGATGATTATGAGCTCTCATCATTCTGCCTGTTCACCAGACTTTGCCTTGTATAATGATTTCGTAGGAAAAGCAACCCACACATTTGCTCACTGTTGTGTGAACTTGGTCTTAGTGTTGTTTTGACTATAACCTAAGAGTTTTCCTTTAATGTTTGATTTCATTTAAGGTAGTTGACTCATGTTCCTTGACTTGAGGTTATATGCAGCCCAAGAGGAGATTTCGGAAGAGTGAGTGTAATTCGACTCTTTCTATATGGAGAAAAGAGCTGCGTGAAGGAAATCTGCAATCCCTTCTCGGTGGTTCTCAGCACTTGGTTTCATCCTCCAACACCAAACCTGATCCATTACTGTCCTCATTTATGTGCAACAGTGCAATCTTCCTGTGGTTGAACCTGAGCTTGTAAGCGCACAACCCCATTCTATAGAGGAAGCAGGATTGACGAAGGAAAGCTCAAGTGAGGATTCCTCGCATAGGTAAGAGAACTGATGTTATTCGTTAATTCATTTTTGTTCTTGGTCCTCCATGAATTAGAATTCAGAAATAGATGAGAAACTAGAACGTGCTGCAATTAAGAGTTGGTCTTGACCCCGGAGAATTTAATTCCAGCGGAATGCAGTTCAGTGCTCATACAAGATCATGTGATAATCAAATGAATAGTTATGTCGCTTAGGATACTCCATGAACTTCCGAATAAACCACACTCAACTACTACCTAGTCTACTTCAAAGCAGTTGGGTTTATTGCTAAAGCAGGAGGAAATATGCGATTGTTTAGGAGACCCATTTATCGTTTTCTTTTAGAAATGGCAGTTCCTTACTACTGGCTGAGAAAGTCGCGAGTTGAGTGATGATCAGCGGTGGTTACATTCTGCCTTGCCTATGGTAGTATGTTGCACATTAGGAGTTTTATTTGAAAATAGTTTCCGTTGGTGTATTTTTGTGTGCAAAGACTGTATCTAATTCCAATTTCCCGCGACAGAAATATCCATCAGTCTCCCTTGTCAGACAAGGAACAAGAAGATAGAGCTAGAAGATGTGAGTTTGTCAAAGGGCTGCTGCTATCTACTTTCCTGGATGACAATTGAGTAGAGTAAGAATGAGAAATTCTTAGCTGATATCCTAGCAGTAGTGCACTTGATTGCTGGAACCGTAGTTTTGAGGAGGGGAGTCCGTAGAGAATCCAGTTTAACACATTGTTATGGGTGGAAAGAGTGAGAGACCTGATTGATTAACATTGTATTACCTGTTGTATAAGTAAAGCGTATATGGATATATATTGGAAGATGGAAGAGATGTAGTTAATTCATAAGCTGCCTAGCTTTTCTCCCTATCCAAGTGTACTTCTGCAACTGCCCATTTGACTCTTTGTCCCCCTTTTTCCCTTTGAAATTCTGTATGTTTAGATCTTGATAATTAGCTAAAGAAAACCGGCTCAGGCTGCTCAGCTACATATTAGTGTATCTTGTAGCCTCAGGTATGGTACGTTGAGTTTTGGAACCCATGAAACTACCACCTAGTGTAGCCCGTCTACGTTTCTTAAGCGGATTGGGTTTTATGGTTTGGAAGTTGATGAACTAGTAAATGGCCTTAAATTGCTGCAACCATTGTTGATACATTTCAGCAAAAACTCTTTGATGAGATGTTATTGAACAAAAGCCGCAAAGGGCAAATAACAGTTGCCTTGAATGCAATCATAGATATTTACTTATTTGGCAACATGGTGGTTAATCGGCAGAAAAGTGGTTAATCTGAGGTTCTACTATCAGAGAGAGAGAGAGAGGGAGAGTTGTAAAAGAGTGAAATATTTTCGACCAACCCTTTGACTGCATTGATTCACAACAGGAAGCAAGGCGAAAGGAGTGGCATTGCAGCAAAAAATTGGGCAAGAAATCCTTCTGACTGGATTTCTATGGTCATCAGAATTTCTTTTTCTTTCATAGGCATTCATAATTTGAATACGTACTTAGACACACGTGCAGTCAAATGAAAATTCAGTGCACCAGCATGCTTACATAGGGAAACATGCTCTTTTTTATGTTTCAAACCAAAGGAAATTACAATTGACAAATATATGCTCATGCATTTCTGGCACAACGCATTTAGATTCATTCAGTTGGTGTGAACTTGTAGGAGGCATAGGAAAGCGTGCCAAGCTGCCAGCTATTGTGGATTAGTTCAGCTTTTGCATTTTCACCCGCGGCACCAATGGCTACATGCAGTGGATAGAAGTGGTCTGGCCTCGGGTGTGCCGCTTTTGCATGCGGTGCTCTCTCTTCGTAGTGGTTGACATCTTCATACCTACAAGAAGGAATAACAAGTCACTACTAACCCATTAACATTGCCAATGACACCCAAAAAAAAAAAAAAACAGAGCATCTAATTGAAACACGCAAGTCCTATAACAGTATCATGCGAAATCAACATATATGCATCCTACCATGTTTTGTTCCTTAAAAATTGGACTTGTAACGGTATCTGCTTCATACAGTCAATCAACATATACGCATGCTGCCATATTTTTTGGGGCATATACGACCAAAATGCTCAAAAGACAAACTTGTTTGAGAAGACAAGAACACACCATCCACGGTGTCTTATGTACTTCAAGAATATTTTTTTGACATTAGTATTAAAGGATGTCAATTTACTTCTCTGAACAAGTCCCCTTAACCCCGAAAATTGACCAGTTTTGGTGTTTACCCCTAGGATTTACTTCTCATTCTTAGCTTTTTGTGTTTCCCTATAATGGAGGGTAATGTATGCCTTCATTGGTTCTTGTTTGATATGTTCTGCTCAAAGACATAATATCTATTTACCCAAAAGAAAGAAACACTTATGCTGTTCAAAAGAAAGAAACACTTATGACATAAAGGTAATGTTACCTTCCATCGAGAAGGGCATCTTTGAGCCATGTATCGAACTCCAAAGCCCAAGCAGCAACGGAACCATCCCCGGACAGGCTTAGGGCCCTCAAGTTGTGAACGGCGGAACCAGAACCAATAATGAGGACACCTTCCTCCTTGAGAGGAGCCAATGCCTTTCCAAGATTATAATGGTAAGTTCCATCCCTATTAGTCTGGACGGAGAGCTGGCACACTGGGATATCAGCTTCTGGGAACATGAGCATGAGTGGCACCCAAGCTCCATGGTCTAGCCCACGCTTTTTATCCACGCTCACCTTTTGGTACCCTGATGCCATTAGTAATTCTTTCACCCTTGTCGCTAATTCTGGAGCTCCCGGTGCTGGATACTTGAGCTTTTGGTATCAGAAGAAACAATGGAACATGAGTTTCAGATATACCATAGCAAAACTTGGAACAATGGCTCCTTCTTGATAACAGTAAAAAATCAGAAGGTATAGAGAAGATTTGAACTATTTTGAGTCAATTGTAAAACTTAGCAATTGCAGTGTTTTCCAGTCCAGTAGTTGGGTTCAAATAACATTTGAAATATTGAGTCAGTTCAGACTCAAAATCTACATAGTCGTTATTTGTTGACGTACTTTTTGCAAAGCAAATAGTACAAATTTACAAAGAAGCATATACAATATATTTTGCGATCACAACCCAACGAGTAATATTCAGTGGTCTTGGGATTCGCCACGTGGTGCCCCGGGCCCTTCTCCCACACACATTATGGTGGGATCCATACACTTTCTGTTGGGCCTTCACCACAATGTGTGGTGGTGCACCAAGGCCATAGAATAATCTTTCCAACCCAACAACAATAGGCATCCTTTTTAATTAAAAATTTAAATGCAAGATAAGCAAGGAAAGGGAGGAGGATAAAATGTCAACATCCTACCAAACATGACCCCACACATCTAGCCCCCACGAACAAGTAGTAATAGTATAGAGAGTTCAAGGTACACGCAGAGAAAACTAATTAATGAAGAAAATTCATAATCATTGGGCAATTGCCTGGAGACAGAAAAAAGGGTTCAACTCCTCCCATGCTCACTTTGATGATCAAAACTCTTCAATGTTTATGGATCGTTGAAAATATAGTCAACAATTAAAAATTTTAAATATAATTTTAAAACAGATTTATCCTAGAAAATTATGTTTGTTATATGTTTGCATAACGCATCATGGTATGATGCTAACATGTGTTACAATCCTGTGTAGGAAATATGTTTGCATAACTTATCACGAGATGTGTTAGAATCTTGTGTGGGCTTATAAACGAATTAACCACTCATGGTGCCTAGTTAAAAATTCGTTTGAGATAGGTTGCTACATAAACAAATCAATCTTAAACATCTTTTTGGAGCTCGTTGAACTTTCGAACCATGCTCGGACTAATTACTAATGCTCAGCTCATTCTACTTATGATGTTTGGAAAATTCAAGACCCTTACGATTGGCTCGATTAGAGCTCGTTCGTCTCTAAACAATCCATGCTCGAACATATCTCTTCGGCTAGTTCGATTCGTTTGTTGTTTTTTACAAGCTCGCTAGGGATTCTGATCACTAAAACAGGCCCAGAAATGACTAAAAAGATGAAAACTGGACATCCAAGAAAAGGAAAAAGAACCTTATACATCTCTTGGGGGAAGTTGTAGAAATCATAGATGGTATCGCAGGTGCCGGAGATAGCATTGACGGCGGGGTAATTGGTCTCCCAGTGGCCGGAGATGATGAGGATGGAGGTGGGCGGTGGTCTCTGTACGCCGCCGTATACGGTGTCCCTGAACGATTTCAAGAAACCTCTGGCCGGCAACGAATCGTCGATGGAAAGCGTTGGCGACCCATGTGATATGTAGTATGTCTCCTTCACCTTCGCCTGCACCATATCTCTCTCTCTCTCTCTCTCTCTCTCGCCAACAAAGTACGATAGAATATTCATACGGAAAGAAACAGAGAGATAAATAAATAAAGAGGGACCGGAAAACGACCACCTACCCCTACCAAGGGGAAGTTTGGTGGGGTGCTGATGCCACGAGGTTTCCACCGGCCGGTTCCAGTGTCGAGTAGTAGTTTTTCAGTTTAACCGAATCACTGAAAGCCTCAGGCCCAGGCCAACTTTCGGGGTTCCCCTGGAGGGAAAATTGTTAATCTTTTTTTAGAACATAACAAGATAAAAACACCAAATCGGAACCAGTATATCTCAAGATAGAGGCGTTGTGTGAAATTATATTAACTGGTATCTACTCAAACCTGCTTTTTAATGTGGTTGATGTTATCAATAAGCTTAATACTGTGAATAATTTAGATCATCAAAATAGGCTTAAGAAGAGCCCACGAATGGACTAACTAGACGGTCCAATCAATTTTTATGGACAGGAGAGGATCCTCTTCCTTATTTAATTGAACTTATGGAGCAATGACTTTTCTCTTTTGAACTATCTTACCCTAAAAATATGTAGCGTTACCCTTATTTTCTTACCTTGACGTAAAATGAATATCTGAGGATCCTACGATGAGAAAGAGAGCATTGAAGTTTTTAGCAAGAAATATTTTTCACTATCTCATTTTGGTCTGTCATAACGTGCCCGTGTGCGAGCGCACTAGCAGGTCTTCATATGAAAATTCAATACACTGCGCACAAGCATGTTTACATAGGCACAATTGTTCCCATCCAAACTTGCCCTTCGAGTTGATATCTTCTTCTCTCTAGAATTTGAACTGACTGGGCGACTCATCGGCAATTTCAACCGCTCAGGGGGTACACCCTCTTCCTCCTCCCCCCGGGCTTTCGCTCTTCCCCCTTTTCTTCTCCCACTTCCACCATCTCCGCTCTCCAAATCTACTTGGGTTCATCGTCGTTGCTCTTGCTGGGTGCGGCGGTCTCTTTGGCCTAACGGCTTGGCGATCCCTTTCCATTCGGTCGGGCTCTCTCTAGTTCTCTTCATTGGTTGGTGCTGGTTCCCTGCTTAACAGCAAAGTGGGGCCGCGGCGGAAGGCGATTTTGGGGTTGGTGGTGGCTTTGATCTGGGGTTGGTGGTGGTTGTGGGAGAGGCTAGAGTTTCTCTTTTGGTTTCGTTTTGCAGGTTCTTTGGGCAGCGAAGGGGAGGATTGCCGTTGATCGGTTGGATTGGTGGTGCAGTGGAGTCGGTGGTGGTGGTTTGAATATATGGATGGTGGTGGTGCTTGGAGCTGTGGTTGGCTGCTTTTTTGGCAGCTGGCGGTGGTGGTTGCTGGTGAAGGGTGGTGTTGGTGGCTGTTGGTGGGTTGCAGTGGGGCGGCCTGAGGTGTGGTGGTCAGGCCGTTCTCTGGGGTAGCAGCAGGGCCTTGTTCCCCGGGCTTCGGAGATGGTGGCGGCAGCGGCTCGTCTCACTCCAAGTGGCTACGGTTGGTGGTGGGTAGCATTGCTGTTTAGGCTAGCCCATGTTATCTATGGGTTGATCTCCGGCTATGCCTATATTGTTTATGGGTTATGCTTTTCAGTTTTTGGGTTTGGGCTTCGGGGTTTTGGACTTATTCGTCGTATTTGGATTTTGGATTTCTTGTGGGCTTTATTACTGTATTTTACCTATTTAGACCCCTTTGGTGATCTAGGCTTGGCCCATTAGGTGCTCTATTGGTTTCTTACTAACTTGAACTTTGTTTTGTATTCCTTTTTTTTTTTTTATCAATAATTTTTTTTGCTTCCCTGTTAAAAAAAAATGTTTACAAAGGCACATGTGCTCTTATTATGGTTCAAACAGGGTACAAACTAAACGAAATTACATTTGAGAAATATATGCTCATGCATTTCTGTCACGAAGGATGAAGGTTCATTCGGTGGTTGTGAACTTATAAGAGGCATAAGAAAGTGCACCAAGGTCCCAGCTATGGTGGATAAGTTCGGCTTTTGCGTTTTCACCCGCGGCGCCAATAGCTACATGCAGCGGATAGAAGTGGTCTGGCCACGGGTGTGCTGCTTTTGCATGCGGTGCTCTCTCTTCGTAGTGATTGACATCTTCATATCTACAACACGAAATAACAAAAGAAACATCATGCCCATGAGGACAGAATTGGTAATTTCCCTTTCCGTAACAAGAACAAAATTTAGAATGGTAAACTACAAGGAGCCATAACGCCACGACTGTTTTTTATGCTGCCACAACAATTTCAGTAATCTGACGCGTCTACCTTGCCGAGGATAAACAAGCGTTCTCTCTCCCCTTTTCCACTTTTGACTTGCACTTTTCTCTCCTCCACTGCCTTCGCTTGCAACAAAACCAAAGTAGCCTCTACTGTCTGGATTGAGTTCCCGAACACAACAGAAGGGAAAATGCAAGCAAAAAGAAATGTATGCGTACATTGAACAACATGCATCTTCAATCCCTATAGCTTGAGTTGCAACTTCAATAAAAAACCACAAGTGGCCCCCGAATTATACAATAGAGTTGCTTCAAAAGCACCAACTAACTGTGAAATCAATTGAAACTTTCCTCTATTCCATTCCAAATTCTATTTCTGCCATTTAGCCGCCTATTGGGCCAGCTCACTGCAAGTTCGAATTTGAGAACACCAAAAATCTCATTGAAGAGAGAGGGCTTGGTTTAGATTTTCGCGGGGAGCGTATGTGGTTATTGTGGTGGTCATTTTTAAGGGTTGATACGGGAAGAAGAGAGTAAAGAAATGAAAAAGTGCGCCTGGAAACAGATGAGAGGAGATGCAGGTCCACTCACGAGGATAACGCTGTCAGATGACCAAAATAGTCGTGGCAGAATATAAATGGGTCGTTACATTATCATCACCGTAAATAAAAATGATCATTCATTTCAAGAATCAAACTTGCCAAAACCACGTTCAGTGATTGAGCCCATTTTCCTCATCTTTCCGACTCGGGAAGCCCACTTATGGATGGGTAGCAGGTGGTAATCCTAAGCAAAAAGTGCGCTTTTCTAACACCATCTTCCACTCATGATAGTGTTGAAACTGTTCGTTCCCTCCCAGCAGAAAGCAGACGACAACATGCATTCAAGAAGACTAAAAAGACATTTGGATTTTGTTAAGATGTGCTTGAAAGGAGCATGTTGTGCCATTTGAGGAAACAGAAAGAACTGACTCGATCAACCAAATCCCAGAATCCTATCGTCCAGGAGGCTAAAATGCAAAAATTTTACAAAGAAGTTAACACTAACATATAAAGCATCTAATCTAAACATAACATAGCTGTCATAGAACAGTATCATATGAAATCAAATCGGTGACACAAAACTGTAAGGAACAAAAAGGGGAACTATACCTGTATCTGTTTCAGTGATTTATTCAACATCTCCCATCTACGCATGATACCATGGGTTTCATAACCAACTGCTCAAAAGACAAACTTGTTTGAGCAGACAAGGAAGCAGTACCAACGGGCTACCGCTTACCGTCTACTATATAAAGCAAGAAAGGAACTGTAGGGCTTTTCCAATATTCAACGCCCTACCTCTAATGTACTTTATCAAATTTGCTCTGGTGTTACTATTAAAGGCAGTGGACAAGTCCCCTTCACTCCTGGCCAGTTTTCGTGCATTAACCACGAGGATAATCCATTTTCATTCTTTGCTTTTTGTGTTTTTCTGTAACTACAAAGGTATGCCTTCATTGGTTCTCGTTGGATTTTCATGTATGTTACACTAGGATATTCTATTCTCATTCTTTGCTTTTGTGTTTTCCTGTAAGTCTGTAACTACAAAGGTATGCCTTCTTTGGTTCTTGTTGGATTTCGTGTATTAACCAATAGGATATTCTATTCTCATTCTTTGCTTTTGTGTTGCCTTCATTGGTTTCTCGTTGGATATGTTCTTCACATGGACATGACATCTCATTTGCCCAGAAAAATAAACATACTCCATAAATAAATCTAATTTTACCTTCCATTGAGAAGGGCGTCTTTGAGCCACGTATCGAACTCCAAAGCCCAAGAAGCAACAGAGCCATCTCTGGACTGTCGTAGGGCCCTCAGGTTGTGAGTGGCAGAACCAGACCCAATAATAAGGACACCTTCCTCCTTGAGAGGAGCCAATGCTTTCCCCAGATTATAATGATAAGTTCCATCCCTATTGGTCTGGATTGAGAGCTGGCACACTGGTATATCAGCCTCTGGGAACATGAGCATGAGTGGCACCCAAGCTCCATGGTCTAGCCCACGCTTTTTATCCACACTCACCCGTTGGAACCCAGATGCCGTTAGTAATTCTTTCACCCTTGTCGCTAATTGTGGAGCTCCCGGTGCCGGATACTTGAGCTTTTGGTACAGAAGAAATAATGGAACATGAGGTTCAGATCCCATAGCAAAATTAAAACAATGTTTCCTTGTTTACAACTATATACACTTCCATTGTATAGACTTGAATATTTTGAACTTTTACTCATCAGTTACAGTTTTTCCAGTCCCACACTTTGGGTTCAAATAACATTCCTGATTTTGGGTTAATTCAGACTTATAATCTACATGCTCAGTTATTTACCGACTCACACTTCTTGGAATCCATCCACCAAGATGCTTTGAACAGGACCCTTGATGCCTTGATGGCTTTACCTTTACGGTACAGGATTGCACACAATGAATTTAAATGTTCATTAAACAGACGAAATTCGTGCAAAACACACAAATTTTCAAAGAAGCGTATGTGTTAGACTTAATCCCACATCGCTCATCTAAGCCACCCAAACTTAGTTAATAAAATTTAGAGGCTACTCCACCTATTGCCAATTGGTTTTAGGTTAGAACCCTCTAGGAAATCTAACATGGTATCAAAGCTAGGTCTTGGGTGGCCTCACCTCACGTGGTCAAGTCTCTATCGCCCGAGTCAATCAACTTACCTCATTAATTCATACCAATTCATACCTCCACGTGCATCCAGGCTGCACGTGAGGGGTCGCCCGAGTCAAATATCTTATTTTCTTCAATTCGTACCTCCAATGCATCCAGGCTGCACGTGAGGGGGAGTATTAGACTTAATCACACCTCGCTCATCTAAGCGATCCAAACTTGGTTAATAAAATCTAAAGGCTACTCCACCTATTGCCAATTGATTTTAGATTGGAACCCTCTAAGAAATCTAACAGTATGCACAAATTTAGGAATCACAACCCAACAACAATAACAATCCTTAATAACATTACGCTAGGCCTATGCTTAAAGTGGATCCAGGTGTTGACAGATTTGTCTAATTTACTCATCTGACACAACAAATCATTAAAATGGAATCTCAGTTGGGCTCCCAGGATCCGGACAAAATCGTCATGGACCGAAGAGAAGCAGCCCCTAACTAATATAGGTTAGGGGTCATCATTATTTTGTCCATTCTATAAGTACATCAGTGATTAAAGATTAAGGGTTTCATTCCCCTCCCCATAATCCTATTGATGAATGCAAAGGTAAGGAGGAGGATCCAAAGTCAACATCCTACCTAACCTGAACCAAACCCCACCTAGCCTTGACGAAAAAGTCATCAAACAAGAAATAGTGTAGAGAATTCTAGAGAGACAAAGAGAAAACTAATGAACAAAATTCTTAATCAGCGAGTTACTTGGACACCCAAAAAAAGGGGTTCAGCGCGTCTCAAACCCACTTCGATGATCGGAAGTTCACTGTTCAAAGTTCATTAAGAACATAATCAATCACGTCAAAAGTTATGGTGATCGCATATAGATAAAATGATTTTAAAACAGATTTATCTTGGAAAAAATATGTTTATTTTGGTAACGCATGGTGTCCCAGACCAACTTGCGTGTTTGACTAATCTCTCAAGCCTCTCCCAAAACCGTTTCAACAATTACGCATGTGGTGAAGTGCCAAACAATTGCTGGCAAGGACAATTGAAAGTGAGACCTTAGGATGCATGGAGCAACCTAACCTAGGACCGTCACACCACCCTTGGGGTTTGGAGGGAAACAATGTTAGCATAATTTAAGATATACTTTACAATCCTGTCTTAATCGATATTTGATATCCTAGGATTTGATTTTTGACACGTACGTAAGTTTATTGTTCATGATAAGCTCTAAAATGTCCAAACAGGACATCAAAGAAAAGGAAGAAGTACCTTATACATCTCTTGGGGGAAGCCGTAGAAATCATAGATGGTGTCGCAGGTGCCGGAGACGGCGTTGACGGTGGGGTAATCGGTCTCCCAGTGGCCGGAGATGACGAGGATTGAGGTAGGCGGTGGTCTCTGTGCGCCGCCGTAGACGGTGTCCCTAAACGATTTCAAGAAACCCCTGGCCGGCAACGAATCGTCGATGGAAAGCGTGGGTGACCCATGTGATATGTAGTATGTCTCCTTCACCTTCGCCTGCGCCATCTCTCTTTCTCTCTCTCCTCCCCCAACGAAGTTTGGTAGGTCCCTTTCGGTAATTATCAGTGGTCACGGCAACGTAGCCCTAAAACACCCTTCTTTACTAGAGTCGCCTTCTCTACTAGAGTCGACATTTGGATTACGAAAGTGTTCATGAATGATCCAAATTCCCGTGTAAATGTTTATGAAAATGTTCATGAATAGTTCAGATTTACTTGCATTTACTTTTATAGACATTTCATGATTCGGACGTCTGGAATTCTATTATTTTTTATATATTTAATCATGGGCCTATATGAATTTGTGGTAGAAGAGAAGCTTGTGGTCATGGTACCAGAATCACCTAATTAATTTTAAAAAATGTTACGTACAAAGAAAATTTACTTAAAATGCCCCAAAAAGAGGGGGTTGAGATTCACATTGATGTTTGAGACTCAATCATCAAAGTGAATCTCAATCACTGATTGTTTTTTTCTGAACACTTTCGGGATAAGTTTTTTTTTATAGATAGCATTAGTCAATATTGAAATGGAGAAGTTGTATTTTTCCACTGATTTGGACCACGGTGGTGTCTATGTACATTGCTGATATACTTAGGGGGTGTTCGGACAAATAAGTCAAAGTGACTTATTTTTTGTCCTTATTCAAATTTTTTTCGTATCACTTGGCTTATTGTCAATATTTTGGGGATTATTGCATCCTCACGAAGAGAGGAATCTAAAAAGTACTCCCTCCGTACCATAATGTTTGACACTTTCAATATTCCAGACTCGTGAAAAAATTAACCATATCTTTTAATCCATAATGTTTTTTATAAGCAATATGGATCTTGTTTGATGGAGTTTAATTTGTTCTATTAAACAAAGTTCAAAAAATTGCCTAAAACATTATGGATTGAAAGATATAAGCAAATTAAAAATGGCACGCATTCCTGAAAATGCCAAACATTATGGGACGGAGGGAGTAAAATTTTTTGACCGAAATCCAATTTTTTTTGAATAAAAACGAAAAAATTGGTTTATTGACTTATTTTCGTCTTTATGTGGCTTTATTTGGCTATTTTTTGCGGGAAAGCCATTGACTTTTTTAGAAGAACACCCCCTTATAATCTTGTTATTTCATGTTTTAATCAAATCTACTTTGTAAGAAAATCAATGAATTAGTCCCGCCCGATGACACTTATATAACTGACTGTAATAGGAATTGACTTCCCTTCAATCCATTAAAAGAGTCTACCGAACAGTCTGAATAACTATAATCCGTTTTGAAGAACTACTCGTATACGTACATAAAGTTTTCCTTACGAGAATCCTCCGCTTCCGTTTGCTGAAAACTACTTGAAAATATGTCTGGTAAAGAAACTCGTAAAAGAAATAACGAAGTACGCAGTGCTGAAGTTCCCAGCAAAAAGTTTGGAAATTCCTCTATGCAACTGCTGCTACTCCACGCTAATACATTGATAAATATTGTGCCATCATTAAAGAGCATAAAGTATGCTACTAAGACAAAACCTAAATACAAGTATAATGTACATGAGTGTTATCTCACCACCGCACTCATATGTTTATCCTCCGCACTCATATGTATAATTATCCTCCAATTGTGAACCGTGACCAATACCGCGTAGAAAATCCTTGTGACTCTATTTCTTTTTCTGTCCTACACATTCATAATGTGAACACACAATTGTGCGCACACACTAGCAGGTCATCAAATGAAAATTCAGTACACAAGCATGCTTACATAGGCAAATATGCTCTTATTTGTGGTTCAAACATGGCACAAACCAAAGGAAATTACAATTGCCAAATATGTGCTCAGGCATTTCTGCCGAAGTGCATTTCGATTCATTCGGCTGTTGTGAACTTGTAGGAGGCATAGGAAAGCGTGCCACTCTGCCAGCTATGGTGGATCAGTTCAGCTTTTGCATTTCCACCCGCGGCGCCAATGGCTACATGCAATGGATAGAAGTGGTCTGGCCACGGGTGTGCCGCTTTTGCATGCGGTGCTCTCTCTTCGTAGTGATTGATATCTTCATACCTACAACAAGAAATAACAAAAGAAACATCATGTACACGAAGACAGAATTGGTAAGTTCCCTTTCCTTGACAAGAACAAATTTAGAACG
Organism: Rhododendron simsii; assembly: GCA_014282245.1. Taxonomy (NCBI): domain Eukaryota; kingdom Viridiplantae; phylum Streptophyta; class Magnoliopsida; order Ericales; family Ericaceae; genus Rhododendron; species Rhododendron simsii. The sequence continues at coordinate 552,065 of CM024954.1, read as the reverse complement.
TATAAATAAAATTGATCAATCATTTCAAAAATCAAAGTTGCCAAAACTATGCTCGGTGATTGAGCCCATTTTCCTCATCTTTCTGACTCGGGAAGCCAACTTAAAGACCGACAAACAGGTGGTCATTCTTGGCAAAATGTGCGCTTCTCTAACACGATCTTCCTAAAGAAACATGGTTTTAATCTAGGTAAAATGGATGCAGTATCCACATGATTTAATATATTTTAAGCTTTGGAGAAAATGATATAGAATCAAAAAGCTTGCCTATATGATATTGTTGAAACATGTAAGTTCCCTCCCACCAGAAAGCAAACGACGACATGCATTCAATAGGACTAACAAGGGTTTGGATTTTGTTAAGATGAGCTTGAAAGTTGCATGTTATGCCATTGAGTCAACAAAAGAAAGAAAGAACCAACTTCGTCAACCACAACCCAAGAAGAAAGAAAGAAAGAAAGAACCAACTTGATCAACCAAAATCATAATCCATAGTCCAGGAGGCTAACTGCTAAAATCTACTAACAAGTTGGAAGGCTAACGTATAGAGCATCTAATTGAAACGTAACATAGCTGTCATAAAACAACAGAATTTGGTGACACAAAACTGTAAGGCACAAAAAGGGGAACTGTAACGGTATCTGCTTCATTCACTTAATCACCATCTACGCATCATACCATGGGTTTTGCGGCACATATACCCAAACTGCTCAAAAGACGGACTTGTTTGAGCAGACAAGGAAACATTATCAATGGTGTACTATATAAAGTAAGAAAGGAACTGCAGGGCTTTTCCAATATTCTACGCCCCTACCTCTAATATATGCTTGATCAAATTTCTTTTGGTGTTAGTATTAAAGGCTCTCAGTTTACTTCTGTGGGTAAGTCCCCCTTGGCACCTTAACTCCCAAATTGGCCAGTTTTCGTGTATTAACCACTAGGATTTCCTATTCTCATTCTAAGAATCTGCGTTTTCCTGTAAATAGGAAGAAGGCATGCTTTCGTTGGTTCTTGTTGATATGTTCTTCACACGGACATGACATCTCATTTATTTATCCCCCGAAAAAACTCCACACATAATGTAATATTACCTTCCATCGAGAAGGGCGTCTTTGAGCCAAGTATCGAACTCCAAAGCCCAAGAAGCAACGGAGCCATCTGACAGGCGTGGGGCCCTCAAGTTGTGAGTGGCAGAACCCGAACCAATAATGAGGACACCTTCCTCCTTGAGAGGGGCCAATGCCTTCCCCAGATTATAATGATAAGTTCCATCCCTATTAGTCTGGACGGAGAGCTGGCACACTGGGATATCAGCCTCTGGAAACATGAGCATGAGTGGCACCCAAGCTCCATGGTCTAGCCCACGCTTCTTATCCACACCCACCCGTTGGAACCCAGATGCCGTTAGTAATTCTTTCACCCTTGTCGCTAATTGTGGAGCTCCCGGTGTCGGATACTTGAGCTTTTGGTGTCAGAAGAAATAATGGAACATCAGATCCCATCGCAAACATAAAGCAACTGTTCCTTCTTTACAAGAGTAAAATTTTAAAGGTAAAGACTTGAACTTTTTTCGAACTTAAGCGACCGTTCGTTCTATACCATCGTAAAATAAAAAAAGTATAGACTCGAAGATCTGACTATTTTCAGTCAATTGTATTACTTATCAATTACAGTTCCAGTCCAGCACTTGGGTTCAATTTTCAAATAACACTCTACATACCTGTTAGTTGTTGTCATACTTTATGGAATCCATTCGCCGATATGTTTTGAAAAAGATCCTTGATTTTACAGAAGAACAGGATTAACACACACATTTATGTGTTCATCAACAGCCAAGGTTCATGCAAAACACATACGGATTTACAACGAAGGATATACGAAATTTTTTGCAATCACCACCAAACAACAATACCATTAAATTAGGTCAGGACTGTGTTCACAGTGGATTACAGGTGCCTTAACAGATTTCTTTCATGCCTGTTTTGGATCGATTCAAAAAATCATCAAATGAGATCAACGGTGGCTCCAAGGATCTGCACAAAACCATGACGGACAGAAGAGAGGCTGCCCCTAGGTCCCTAACTGAAATAGGTTACGAGTCATAATTTTTTCCATTTCATAAGTCGACAATCATTAAAATTTAAAAGAGAGAGAGAGAGTTCATTTCACACCCCATATTTCCTTCCCATGAATGCAAGATAAGCAAGTTAAGGGGTAGGATCCAAAGTCAACATCCTACCTAACCTGACCACAAACCGCCTAGCACTGACGACAAGAAATAGCACAGAGAATTCTAGAGAGACACAGAGAAGAAACAAATTACTGGAGTTCTTAAAAAGTAGTATAAGTGATTCTGATCATTAAAGTAGACCGGAAACAACTAAAAAGGACCAAACCCGAGCAAAGGAAGTACTGTAGTACCTTATACATCTCTTGGGGGAAGCCGTAGAAATCATAGATGGTATCACAGGTGCCGGAGACGGCGTTGACGGTGGGGTAATCGGTCTCCCAGTGGCCGGAAATGACGAGGATTGAGGTGGGCCGTGGTCTCCGCGCGCCGCCGTAGACGGTGTCCCTGAAGGATTTCAAGAAACCCCTGGCCGGCAAGGAATCGTCGATGGAAAGCGTGGGTGCCCCGTGTGATATGTAGTACGTCTCCTCCACCTTCGCCTGCACCATCTCTCTCTCTCTACTCTCTCTCCTCCTACAAACGTAGGATGCAGCAACAAGCAAGTAAACAACTAAGAGGAACCGTAAAACATACTCCACTAGTCTAATTAACTTTGAATATCTCATGTCAACGACCACCTACCGCCGGGAAGTTTGGTAGGTGATGCCACGTGGTTTCCACCGGTTGAAATGGAATTGAATTTTTCCGGTGATTTGATTCTGGAGCATGGGTGTGTCTATGTACATTTCTAGGATGAATTCAGTCGGATAATTTGAACCAGGAGAATTTTACTATAAAATTTTGCCGTTAGTCCCCAAGGTATTAGCGAAGTTATACTTTTGTCCCAACATTTAATTTATAACCACACACAAACTCCTCTCTGTGTAAGTGTGTGTGATTCCAGAAGAGTTATTTATCCCAATAAGATAAAGTATGATGATATTGATGAATGATAAGAGTACCATATATTCTACGCGGTTAAATTTATTGTGTAGGAGTACTAGTTTGCCATGTCATCTCTGTCTTGCTTCCGGTCAGCACCTCCGAAATAAACGGAGGACTTCATTTAGCGATAGAGCCAATCCTGAACTAAAGATGTGACTACTTTAAACTTCTAATAAATATATATATATATATATATATATTAATTTCAGGAAGCCCTCCTACTTTTTTTACCCCTTATAATAGTCCAACAAAAGAGCCTTATTTTTTATTTTTGCTTCAAGCCCCTGAAAAATCAAGGTCAGTTTAGCGACCTCGCGATCACTCTTTGAATGATCAAAATAAGGTAAAGCTTAAAGATGAGTTTTGTACTCTATTAATTTCTCAATCCCTCTAGTCAGGTGGGCGCCGGCCGGTCTTTCGACCATATCCCGCTAAAAACCGTACGTGCAGATCTCCCTGCGTGTGGCTCGTGCCATTCGAGGTAGCCCAGCCCTGCACTCATTCAAAAACTTTGTAGTGAAATTGAGACTACTTGACCTCGGAAGCTAATTCGTGTGTCAGCAGCCCCATGTGTCGTACCGTTAGCTCTATCTATTCAATTAATTTGCTTTAAAAATCGTTACATTTTTGTCAAATGACCCGGCCTGACGGCCTCCCCTCCCTGGCTGGCTGACTCTTCCACCGTCCGGGCTCCCTTTCCTCCTTATGTTATGCTCCCCCGGCGCAGGCCATGAGGACTTTGTTGAACAATTCTATCCGATATTCTAATGTTCCATATCATCTATCGATCTTAAATATTGAATCATTGATGTACTAGTTGTATATGTCAAAAGGAGCTTAATCTGTCATTTATGGCGGCTATTGATTGATTCACATATGTTTGAAAGAAAACATAAATGATCAAAACGACACATATCATTATTCAAACACTTAAAATTATTTGCATACATTATTTATACATTCACAATTATCTGAATTTCGTATCAACTTATTATCAATTATTAAGGTTACGCGCATGACTCTGTGATCTCAAAATCCAACGAGCCAGCGGAAAATTACTCGAAAATATGTCTTGTAAGAAACTCATAAAAGTAGAAACAAGAAACAAAGTACACAGTGCTGAGTTTAACCTTGCCCAGTCTTTCTTATCAACAACAGGGGGTGCTAAAGAGATGAGAAAAAAGTAATCATAACCAGCAATTTGAAGATGCCTTTTATTACTCTCATACCACTATCTGATTAAAACCTACTCTTTTTGACAGGTCTCATCTCCTTCCTCCTTCATTAACCCTTCGGTGTGTTCACTGAAGGACAAGCACTGAAACCTAACCTCACCCTTTTTTATGAACACCACAGGAGCTAAAGTGAAGAAGAAGAACAAGGAATAACCAACATCAACTATATGCCACTTATTACTCACACCCCACCATATGATCATAACCTACTCTTTTTGACAGGTCCCATGACTCCCATCTCTTTGGCCTTTGCCCTTAGCAGATGCTTCTGAACCTTCCCAGTAGCCGTCTTAGGCAACGGACCAAAAACAATTGATTTCGGAACCCAATAGGCAGGCATCTTAGATCGGCAGAACTGTGTTATATCTTCGGCCAAACGCTGTTCGGTTGACTTGTCTATACCCGGCTTCAATGTCACAAAAGCACAAGGCGACTCTCCCCACCTCTCATCCGGCCTCGCCACCACAGATGCCTCCAAAATTTTCGGGTGTGCGTATAGTACATTTTCTATCTCCACACTACTTATGTTTTCGCCTCCGGATATGATAATGTCCTTTGACCTATCTTTAACTTCTATATACCCATCTGGATGCTTCACACCTAAATCTCCAGAGTGAAACCACCCGTTTGCAAAAGCCTCCGCATTTGCTTTGGGATTCTTCAAGTATCCCTTCATCACAGCATTCCCACGCAGCACAATCTCTCCGACGGTAGTTCCATCAGCAGGCACAGGCGTCATGTCTTTTGTGTTGACAATATCGAGACCCTCCAATGCAATGTATCGAACACCTTGACGGGCATGGAGTTGGGCTTGAGTTTCTTGGGGAAGTGAGTCCCATTCGGGCTTCCATGCGCATACAGTGGAGGGGCCGTAGGTTTCTGAGAGGCCATAAGTGTGGGTGACACGAAACCCAAGTCGGGACATTGTGGATAGGAGAGAAGGGGGTGGGGCCGCACCAGCCGTCATGACATGCACTAAGCGAGGAAGGGGGAGGGTGGTTTCATCCGGAGAAGCGTTCGCTATTGTGTTGAGCACAACGGGTGCAGCGCAGAAATGGGTCACCCCTTGGTTGGCTATGGCTGAATAAACTGCCTTTGCTGTGACCTGTAAATGTCAATGACTCCAATGAGCAACAATTTAGTTAGTAGAAGAGCAAGTTTCACTGAATGAATTGATAGCCTCCGAAAAATGCCTTAACTTGAACTAAGAAACTTCAACCTCGTTTAAGCTCTATGTCTGGTGACTAAGAGGGTAAGGAGGATTCAATGGCATAGAGCCAATAGTGTAGGATAAACAAACTCCTGCTCCAAATAATGGAAAATATTATTCTGCAAGTAAAAGTGAACTTAAGAAACACATACATATCCTACTTGCCAGATCAATAATGTAAGAGTAGTCCAGACTCCAAACCAAGGTCAATTGTCAACCAAGTACCAAACAAGGATGCACTGGTCAATCATCTTTGATATCTTTGATATTACTTTCTAATGGTTAAGACCTCAAATACAGTTATTCAAGAGCAACACAAATAAACTCCACCGTTATATCTGACTGCATCTAATAAATGGATGATTTGGATTGTTTCCCTCTTCTCTTTTATGGATGGGCTCAAATGGATATATCAACAGCTGCAGTATTGAAATGATGTAATCTTTTAAGAGGATCATCAATTGAAAAAACCCAGAGAGTTACCTGTCGAAGGCATATGCTAGTCCCACAAAGAGCTGCAAGTGTCCAGGGGAAACACCAACCATTGCAATGGAACATGGGTAGAGTCCAAAGGTAAACAGCTCCTTCATTCATCCCCCATGCTAGAGCATAACTCAAAGACATGAGATACGCTCCTCGGTGGTGCAAAACAACCCCCTTAGGACTGGCCGTTGTACCAGAAGTGTACCCCAACGCTATGCTATGCCATTCATCCTCTGGTGGCTTCCAAGCAAACTCGGGATCTCCGGTTTCCAAAAACTTCTCATAATCAAGTGCTCCTCTTCCTAAAGCATATGTGAGTGACTTTGGATCACAGCTTTCATCAGCAATGACAATCAAAAGTGGAGACCGAAAATTGCTTTTCGTATTGTTTGCCCAAATTTTCAAAGCTTCCTCTGCCAAGGGGAAAAACTCTTGGTCAACCATTACAACGGCAGCTGATGAATGCTCTAAAAGAAAAGCAACAGTTTGTGCGTTTAGCCGAATGTTGACAGGGTTTATAACAGCCCCAGCCATTGGAACACCAAAATGAGCTTCATAGATTGCAGGGACATTCGGTGCTATTACTGCCACCTGCCAGCATAAATATAGAAGTAAGCTGTGAAAGATTAAAGAACTGGTTTTTGGATCACTAAGTTCACAGTTGCCGAGTAAAAGTATATCATGTTTTGGAAAGAATGGCTGTTCCAAAACAGAACTTAGTAACCAGTTTTCATGTACTTTAGCACTACAAGTACATAAATGAACACACAGACTTCCTACAATTCAATCCATCTTGCCAATTAAGAAGGCATCTTAATCAATGTGATAAGCACAAACTGTAGTTAAGGCTATAATAAACCCTTCTCAGCATTGACAAGCACAATGGTAGTTAAGGCTGTTACAAAACCCGTTCGTCAATTTCGTTAAAGCCATCACTTTTTTAAAAAAATTTAGTCTTTAGTGTACACCCCTCTATTCACCTAGGGGTAATAGTTCGATTGTAATCCGGACCAATTGAAAACCTCCCATTTCTAATAAGATCCAGCTAGAACCATAAAAATACTGTAAAACACTTCCCCATGGATATCAGGTAACCATGTATGTAAAGGCATATTCTGCAATTTGACAACAAAATCAATAAAAATACATGGGTGCCAGTCGTGCCGGAGGTGCTGAAATTGCTTCAGCGGGAGCTGCAGGCTGTACTGGACCACTGGTAACGTCCTTTGTTCTTCTATTCTTTTCAGGGTACGAAATCCATTGTTACAAAAGTGGGAAAAATTAAAAATTGATGAAAAGCTAAAAACAGTTCAGAACAGATTAAGCAAATCTTAAAAACCCTGGCTTTTAAAATACACCAACCATCGCTTAAAAGTAAAATTTTCATCACTCTTTCATGGGGAAAACAGCACAAACAAGGGAAAACAGCACAAACATCTGCTGATGGTTATGCTGGAAAGCTTCAATAACATGGCTTATGCTAGGCATCGTTTTGCCTAATCGCAAGTTTGTTTGTTTTGCTTAAGAAGCCAACTTTAGATTGTTGGACCTCTCTTAAAAAGCCAGAACAGAGTCCAAACAAGATATTAACAATAAGTAAAAAAACTAGTTTCCTTTCAGCTCTAATAATTCACGCCCCAACCCGGGAAAGCCGAAAAAGGCGTCCAAATTCTTTAGACATGCCAAACAAAGGCTGAGTTTTGTTTTTTTTTTTTGTTTTTTTTTTTTTGTGGGGGGATGGATAAAAACAAAGCCTAACAAAGTTGATCTTATTTATTTTTCGTTATGGAGTTTCAGCTACCAAATTGTACGTAAACAACATGAAGCATGCCGCGACAGTTTGTAATAAATTGTAAATCCAATAAATTCTTCACACCATGAGGATATATTTGACTCAAACGAGCTGAAATTTCATAAAATTCATATCTTTTCTCCGTTTTCTCGTTTCTTACGCAGTAGCCAAATGAAGGGCAAAAGGAGAAGAGTGGTGAAGAAACTATACCGTGCTACCGAAGCCGACGGAGCGGTTGGAAAGAGCGGAGGCCAATCGACGGCAGCGCTGGTAGGTCTGGAGCCACGTGTGGCGCACCGATCCATGGATTACGGAATTGCGGTTGGGATGCACCAGAGCTGCCCTGTCAAGAAACCACAAGGGTGTCAATGCTGTGTAGTTGGCTGCGTTCTTCGGCAGATCGTCTATGTCTCTCTCCCCCACCATTTCTGCTCACCTCTCTCTCTCTCTCTCTAGATGACCTTTGGCGGAAAACAGTGCACACATATATATAGTTGTTCAACAAATGAACTCTCCCGACCTTGCTAGGCAAAAAGCTAGTAGTAGGAGTTATCAAAACCAAATTCAGCTACAAGTTATCCAAACCAATTTCATTTTTTCCATCTTATGATAGGACGTACGGATGAACTTACATACATCTCGACTAATTTTGAATTTTTGAAGGTAACAATCAATAAATCTTTTAGCAGTGTCAAAGTTTTTATAGAATTCGAACATGCGAGTTCGTGCATGTCCACCTGACAAGGGATTAAAGCTAGCCAACCAAGTTCTTTATTGCCAACTTGTACTAGTGTTATATTTGCGATAAAATAAAATACTAGATTCATGTCATTAAAAATATAGTATGCTCCAAATTAAGGTACCAGATGGCAATTTTTGGCACTAAATTTGTTGTTTTGTGGTAGGTGTTCTGCAGCAAATACAAATATCGATAGTAGGGATGGCAATCTCGGCCGCCCCACCCCTCCCCACCCCAAATGGGTTGGGGATTCCGGGATTTTTTCAGGGATCGGGTAGGGGATGGGGATAATTTTTAAAAAAAAATGGGGAACGGGTAGGGGATGGGTATGAGTCTGTCCCCGCCCCGATCCCCGCCCCGCCCCGCCCCACTAGCCTCCTATATATAATAATTATATATATTATATTTATATGTATTTATAAATATAAGAAGGTGTTCCTTATTAGACATGAGAAGGTGTTCCTTATTATGATTGTAACATGTAAAGCAATCCAGACTTCGATCTGAATGACTTAACAAAAATGTTTCCACCCATTTTTTAAGTTTTAGGACTGTTTGAAATACCATATAAAAAAATGGCACTATCTCTCTTAGAGAGTTAACATATTTCGTTTTTTTGTTACATTTTTTATCACTAATCTATTGTATCCCAATACAGTAAGTTTGGCAATCGAATTTTCATGGGTGACTATCCATTCTAAACACTGACCATATTTTTTCTTGCACTGTTGGCAATCGGATTTTCATCGGCATTCCTTGGCATTTGGTTTGTAAATTGTAATGGAAGCCTAGATTTTTTTTTTTCTGGAATTTAGTTTTAAGGTTTGTATTTTCTAATGGTTGGTAACTATTTTTTTTAAAAAGTTTTGGAAACTTTGGATCCCCGAATCCCCGTGGGGATCCCCGTTCCCCGTTTGGGCCGGGGATGGAGGGTAAAAATAAATCCCCAATGGGGATTGGGGCGGGAATGGGGATGAGTTTGGGTTCGGGGATCGGGGACTGGGATAGGGGTATCCACCCCCGACCCTCCCCGTTGCCATCCCTAATCGATAGTGTGAGTCCACAATCCCTTGTCATGTTCTTGATAATGTTGTTGGCGATTTTTGGATACCGACAAAATATTGGATTCTGTATTTATCTTTTGTCCATCCGAGTTTGGGAGGTAGATTTTTAAGTTGAGTCTAGATATTCCGTCCGGTGGATGAAGTCTTTTGGGATAAGGATTTGCTCATGTCAAAGATTGCTTTCAACTCAAAGAGGTATAATCAGGGATTGCATATATTTGTTATTGGGTTTTTTTCTATGCATCTTAGATGTAAGTTGTTTTAAATCCTTGTTGATATTTGCATGAGTGTCTTCTCTATTTTTGCCTTTGAGCTTGCTAGAAAAGAATATCTTCTGAGGCATTAGTATAGAGTAGTGTGCCTGGATGTTGAAAGCATGAAATTTTCCGAAGGCATGAGCCCATTTGTTACGAGTACGAGGCATAATGTAGCGCTTGTGGGGCACCTTCATCGCGCTCCCTCGCTTTGCAAGCCCTTAGCTCCTCAGCCTCCTCTGTAGCGCCCTGCTAGCCTTTAGCGTCCTAGTACTCTGGTGGCACTCTTCGTGTGGCGCTCTAGTGCTCAAATGTTCTTGAGTTTTGATTTATTTTTATTCCCAGACTTCGTGTGGCGCTCTAGCTCCTGTATGTGCTCATGAAGCGCTTGAGCGCTGTGCCGAATCTACTTTCTCATTGGTTGACACTAGGGCTTCGTCCTTGCACATATATAAACATCATTTTCACCCTATTAAGGTATGATACTTGTTATGCAAAAAGGTAGTGATGGAACACAATTGATCAGGTTAGATTTTCGATATCGGACAGTAACAGAAGTAATTTTTTGTAAATTTTCTAGTTCCAATGTTAATGACTAGCCTTTGGCCAAGACGAAGAGAGAATTAGTTAACGCGCACGTGAGCTAAGCCGTACACCTCTCAACTACTATCAAACAAAAAAATGATAGTACTAGTAGTCATGAAAACCAAATTCAGCTAGAAGTTATCAAAACCAAATTCTCTTAGCCAAATATTGGTACAATTATTAGGTAGATGGCATTTTTTGGATTAAAAAACAAAAAGATAGAGTTGGTGTTTCATGGTAGGTGTTCCGCAGCCAGCAAATGCAGTAGTGTGGTGTGGGGCCCTTCCCTCATCATGTGTTGAACTTTCAAAACTTTCTCACGCTCCAATGCACGTGATATCTCTGATTAGCATTGGTTTGGTAGGTCATTAAAAAAGTCGTGTCAATAGAGCAATTTTGCTTGAACTTGATAAGAGTATTTTAATACTCTAGCATGCCAAATTGGGGCAAGGACCCACTTAGGCCGCGTTTCAGAAAAAACATTCTTAAAAAATAAGTATTTATTTTAAAATTTTAAACTAAAAAATAATGTAAATAAAAAATGATTTTTCAATTTTTTGCACCATATTAAATATCTCAATGAGATCTATCAAACAAGATCCATATTGATAGGAAAATTATTTGCTTAAGCACGTGATTTTTAACTTGAAATTACATTCTTAAAAAATAAGTAATTATTTTCTTTTTCGGAACGGAGCCTTAGGCTCCTAACCAGTTTGGTTCAGTTTGGATCCATTGTGGTCTCTTATTGAGCCCACAACAATAATCGGAATCGTTAATTTTTTAGAGCTCGTCGAGAATGTTGGCCACGCCAAAAATCAAGTTGATCGGAAATAGTTTGATATGGTTTAAAAATCCATTTATCTTCTGATAAATGTGTTGAATGGGTTGTAATCCAGTGTTGCATATTTTTTTGCCCAAACTTAATACATTTCGAAGCCATATCAAACGATATCCGATCAACTTGATTTTTGGTGTGGCCAACGTTCTCGACGAGCTTTGAAAAATGAACAGTTCCGATTATTATTACGGACTCGAGAAGGCCCACAATAGATCCAATCTAGTTGGAGTCTAACTAGTTAGGACTCTTACATGCCAAATTGTACCATGGCATGCCAATTTCTAACCTTGACAATCAAGTACCACGCATCGTGGCCCCTCACCCGACAATTATTTACTTGCTTTTAGATTTGGTGAGACTTTGGGTTACTCCCATGAAATGAAAGTTTACTGCCTCAATAAGAATCGAAAAGAAATGAGAAAATGACGGTCAATGGTGTATACTTACTAGTAAGAAAAATACTGAACAGAGTTGTTGGACAAAAATTGGGAAACCATCATTCGACTGAAACCATCACATGCAATTATTTTTGCGTGTGCACCCTTATCTTCCTGCTCACCTCCACATACAACCATTTCCCATTTTCATCCAAAATTCCAATCAGAACTAGGGGCGACTTAAAACAGAAATGGACAACCTTTCCAATCCTCCTCCTTCCTCCTTCGCTTTTTACTTGTGATGTAAATAAATTCAGACAGAGACCTCAACCATTGGTACGTTCTTCTCCGCCCCCACCAACACGCTCTCTCTCTCTCTCTCTCTCTCTCTCTCTCTCTGTATACGTATATGTATGTGTACATATGTATGAAAAAACGTATTTTTGTTTCCGATAGAGCTCGCCATCTCTTGATCAATTGCGCTGTTTTAATCAAATTGGTTTTCGTTGATTGATTCGTGCTAGGTCGGTGATTTCGATGTTTTGACTGATCGGTCAAGTTTTTTGAGGATTTTTTTACCAAATGGAAAATACCATACAAGGACGTCTCGCTGGCTGGGAAACTCATGGATTCCGTACAATGGCAGGCACGTAAAATACTGAATCACAATTTTTTGTATTGTTTCGTTTTGCTTTGCTTTGCTTGTAGTTTATGATTTGGACAAGTACGTCCTTTTGTCCTGTTTGATAGTAATACTCATAGTTATAGGATTGGACAAGTAAGTGGGCGCGGGCGCGTAAGCTGCCCGGACACCTGAGTTATATAAAAAAAAACTTTGTCCACGTTTGCTTGAAGTTGTAGGTTTGGGATCAGGGGATGTTGAGACACTTGGATCGTCCAATTTTGGTTTACGTGATATTTGAAGCAAAAGAAGCTCATATATACTAGACAGAAACGCTTGTAGCCTTCAGATGATGGCGAGAGAGAAATCTCACAGTTTTCCTTAATACCACATTACTGCATGAGTTAAACACATCGTTTAGAAATGATATGAATATAAAAAGCACATAAGTGTATAGGCTGTGCCTCTGTACCAGTACTCAAGTTAGACATATATGAATATCCTGATATGCCACTAATATGTAAGTTTAGGTAATACACGTAAGGTAACGAGCACGTAAGGTAATGACTAATGAGCGCAAAAATTCAATCGGGTTCCTAAGCCTGCCCTCTTTGATGCCTTCCGGTTGTGATTTGGGGGCATAGTTCACAGCATAACGTCCCTTGTTCATCGATTTTAGGAGATATGGGGGGTGGGGGTCGCTATTTCAGCAGTAAAACTTTGTGACAGCAGCCCCGCCCACACCCCCATCGATTGGGGATTACATGGGTACTTTTATTGTTGTTGTTGCTATGCAGGTTTAAGAACATCCAACAATTGAAGATGCACATAAACTGATGCTCGTGTTTGCATCCATGTAATAAAGACTTAACTCACTTAAGTGAGGGGCAAGATTAAAGCATTGTGGTGTTAGGAATGCTTAAAAGGGGCCTTTTATTTCTGACCTTTAGGTGATGTAGTTGACATTGGGATGACCATGAAAAGTTGGGCCTTAATAGCCTATGATATGATTGAGAATTCTACCATAGAATAAGGTAGAATAGCAATATTGAGCTGATAGATATGTAGAGTCCCCGGTTCTCTTTCCTGCTAAGCATGCTGTCAGCATCACGTAAACCAATCTTTTAACATTTTAGGACGGATATGTGGGATTACCCTGAAAGTTTGGTTGATGTACCAATGAAAGCCATGATAACTTTTAATTTAGGCAAAATTTTAAGTAAATTAGAAACCAGACACTGGCAGACAGGCTCCATTGATATTCTACAGCTGTCCCGAGTACTAGGTTCAGGCTTCCCATCTCTTTCTTCCTGATAGTTATTGGTTGACAGTTGTATTCTAGATTAGCGTCCTTAATGGTTATTTCATATTGTTACTAGCTTTTGACACAGTAAATCAGTGATTTTTTTTTGCTTTTGTTATACAACTTATACTTCATGCTTATAGCTCATAATGATCCTGGTTTAATGGACAGATTTGGATGTTGTCAACATCATGGACGAAGCCAAGGCAAGATGGTTAAGGCCAAATGAAATCCATGCAATATTGTGTAACTATAAATATTTCAGCATCAGCGTCAAGCCGGTGAACTTGCCAAAAAGTAAGTAGTTTTCATTGTAGTGGAAAGGAGTATAATAGTGATCAACACAATTGGACCTGGCTCTCCAACGGTTTATGTTATCTTTTGAACTCAAGAGACTTATCATCCATCTAAGTGGATTGTGATTCTACTTTGTCTTGGTTTTCTTTAAATCCTATAGGCGGTACAATCGTACTGTTCGACCGTAAAAAGCTCAGAAACTTTCGGAGAGATGGTCATAATTGGAAGAAGAAGAAGGATGGGAAGACTGTAAAAGAAGCTCATGAACACTTAAAAGTAAGATCTTGAAACTGGTAAATGTCATGTATTCGGCATAATAAGCTTTTTTTTGTGTGAATTTCTTGTAGTCTAAGTGTCTAACATATGTTTTCTTTTGCTATTTCCCCATTCATAATAGCAGACTGTATTCTAAGCCATGATGATAGTGACTCCATTTTAAAAGTTTCATCAAGCTTGAGATGCATTTTTTTTTTGTTGTTGTTGGAATAGTGGAGCAAAATTATGTCATACTTGTGGCCTGAAAATCCAAGGTGACAAATGATGTAGTTAATTCGAGGATTCACTGAATCCAATAAAAGGTGGACCCCAAAAGATATGCATATAAAGGTAAGAAAATGTGGAAAATCAGATTCAATTTTGAAGTGATAGATCTTTTGCAATTTTCAGCAGGGTTTGAATACCACTAGCTGCTAGGTTTAAAACCAAGTCCTAAATGCTAATACAGAGAAGTACCTAAATGCTAATACAGAGAAGTAAAAGCCAAATGCAAAATATTTGATATCCTGCAGAATTTTTGATGTCCCTGGTAGTTATTTAATATATTTTTACTTGAAAATTAAAATGTACTTCTTTAAGCTAGCTACACATTGCTATGGTTTTGAGATAAGTTTTCTACTCGTAGTCGAGAAATATAGGTCTCTTTCCTGTTCCCCCACACTTGAAGAAGGGAAAAAATTATGGCCGTAGCTTCCGGTTTCCGAAATGTATTATACCATGAGAAAGCTGCATAGTTAGTGTTTATCTTGCAATAAACGTGTATATCTATTTCTGGTAAATTATATTTGCATGGGTAAAATTCAAACTAATGCATTTTTACTTTAAGTACAGGTTGGTAATGAGGAAAGGATCCATGTGTACTATGCTCATGGTGAAGATAACCCGACCTTTGTCCGCAGATGCTACTGGCTTCTTGATAAGTATGCAATGGTTAAAGCTTACGTGGTTCCATGAATCACCCTTTCCTACCTGTTATTTCTACTCATTGTTTGGCATGTCACCAAAGGTTGCTTATGCTAAGTTTTCTCTTTTTTTGGTTGGAATTTTGTTGCAGGACGCTGGAACATATTGTCCTTGTTCATTACCGTGAAACTCAAGAGGTTAGTATCTTTTACTAAACTCCCATTCTTTCACAAACACTTGCACGCACACAAGTCTAGTTGGCTGATTTACGGGTTTTTATTCTTGGAGTTTTGGGATTTTTGTGGGTTGGGAAGTTAGTTACATAAGTTAAATGAGGGTTCTCGTAATTAATGAGTGAATTGATTTTTAATTGAGACATTTGCTGTTATGAAACTCTTTGTTTGAATTATTAATTCTTGTATAAAAACAAAAAAATTATTTTTCTTAGCTTTGTTTGTTCTGAAGACGTTACTAAAATTACTGTATTAGTTAGTTGATATGGTTTTCACTGGAGACTAGTTTCAACACATGTGACACCTTTAAAACCTCCATTCAATTCTTTAAGACACACCTTAAAGTGTATGACACCCAAAAGGCTAGTAACTTGCCTTAAAGGGGGCCACAGTCTTTATTGAGAAAGGGATTCCCATAACACACTTGAGCTGGAAATCTGATTTCCTTTTATTTCTTACCAATTCTATGTTAACTCGGGAGGAAGCACACTGTAGAGTCTTTTCTTTGCTAGTTCAGGTTCTGTAGTTCTTTTGATTATCTATTCTCGGAGCGTGCAGAGAATGTGCCTCTTTCGGTGCTTTAGTAAGATTCCATCTACTTCCAATTAGTTAACTGGTACAATTTTGGCATGCCATATGCCTTGGCTTCTAACTTGGGCTATATGCTTCTTTTACATGCTGTATGACAATGAAAAAGTCCTTTAACCTTGTTTTATTAAGTAAATTCCAAGTTCTTCACTTGATACCCTTAAGTCTTAGCTGATCCCCAAAAGAAATGAAGAAGTCTTTTTGATTTGGCATCCACTTTAGGAGGTAACAACTGGTACTAACTATAAACTGGACTATGGTTGATTATGACTCAGTTGCAGGGTTCTCCTGGCACTCCTGTGAATTCAAATTCTAGTTCAGCCCTCTCTGACCCTTCTGCTTCTTGGCTCTTATCAGAGGAAACTGATTCTGGGGCTGATGCAGTGAATTATATTACTGAGAAAGCACAATTAGGTAACAATAAAGGAACTTCTATTCAGTAAACTTGTATTTATCGCAAGTGCAACGAGTCAAACGACTTATGTCTTTGAGTCCAGTGTAACGAAATCCTGGAATACAAGTGACTTTCAAACTAAATCCGAACTTTAAAGAGAAGTTCTGTATTTCTTTTTTCTCAAATTACTAGTATGTGTAGATCATACACCGTATCATTATGGCTAATATTCTTCACCTTCAGAAAATTGTTGTATTAGATTCTCATTCTCCCCTCTTGGTGACTTAACAGAGCCTGGTGATAATATGACCATTATAAATCATGAAATGAGACTTCACGAGATCAATACACTGGATTGGGAAGAGCTTTTGGTGCCTGATGATCTCAACAAGTTGAGTGCACCTGATGGAGGTAGTTAACTTGATGCTTCTTGTAGAACAGCTAGGAGCTCCTCAGGGAGCGATTGACCTTGTACCTTTTTAGGGATTGATATTTGTCTATTTTTCTTATCTCTGAAATTTGTGACAGGAAAAACTTCACGCTTTGAGCGGCAGAATCAGTATAAAACAAATGAATTCACTAGTAATGTAAGCAGAAACTCTCTCTCTCTCTCTCTCTCTCTCTCTCTCTCTCTGTTTATCCTTATGCAACTATAAATTCTTCCAACTACAAATAGTTTGTAGAAAGGAATAGTTGACCTGAAGTATCCAGATCTTCTCTGCATAATCGCTGAGTGACTGTCTTTAAACCTTTTGTCACTAGAAAAGTCGGAAAAAGGGAAAGAGAAAGATGGGGTTTCTCTCGCTTTTGGGTTTGCGGGGGCATCTGGAACTCAGCTTAACATCATGCTTTCTAGCAGTTGGCAAATCCCCCCTTGGATTTTTGCATCAGCTTGGCTGACTTTTCACTTGTTCGGAAAGTATGCCTTCTTGATTCATGTATTTCCTTAATGAATTTAGTGTTCATTCAGAAAGAAAACTCTAATATTAATAATAAATTCTTCTTCGAAGTAGTTTCTTGTTATTGCGGTCTAGGCTGTCTAGCTATTACAACCATGCCACCTACTACGAATTTATGGTCGTGTTATTCTATTTTAGAAGTTTATAGGTCGAGAAGTAAAATGGATTTTAACTTGGCCCTGACTTTACATATTCTAAATAAGCTGGTAACATCCTGAAACTTAAACCATTATGGTATTTGTATCACTAACTTTTTTCTTTTTTCCCAAGTATAACTGAAGAAATGCTTCATATTGCAGGGTAGCATTCCATCAGCCAACAAATTACCTGAGGAGAGTTCTTTGGGGAGTCTCGGTGAGTCAGATGCCCGAAGTTACTCCATTGGGTTGAATACATTGGATGGTCCTTTCTTCCAGAACATGAGTGGCGATAGCCGCGACACAAATGTAAATTTGCCGAGACAGGTTTCAGAACTGGTGACATTAGGTACTGGTGACAATTTAGACATACTGGGCAAGGATGGCTTGCAAACTCAAGAGAGCTTTGGAAGGTGGATGAACTACATCCTGACAGATTCTCCTGGATCTGTTGATGATCCAATTCTGGAATCCTCGATTCCGACAGGTCATGAATTGTCTACCTTACAAATTATGGATCAGCCTCAGTCATTTGTTCCTGGACAACTTTTCAGTATCACAGATGTCTCTCCTGCATGGGCTTTTTCAACTGAAGAAACGAAGGTTATATTCTTTATGATTACTGTAGCATGACTACACATCTGGTTATGCCTGCACAATTTTCACATGTACTAGGACAAGCCTTTTGTTTTGACATATGCATTATACGCAGTTCATTTTCTTGGTTTTTTCACCTTAACAGGTACCAAAAGTCAGAATCCAGATAATGACCATCTGACTACTAATTTCCCTTGGCATAGAAAATGGTGCATCTGTAATTATGGAGGGGGAATATTACGAAGGGGATAGTTTGGAGTGGTTTGGGGACCGGATTGGTGAGAAAGAAAGGAGGTTTGGTCTTACGTATCTAGCAAAAGGGAGGAGGAGAGGGGGAAGGATCCAGTGCAGTGATTTAAGGGTAATCAACAAATAGAGGGGAAACTTGCAGTGGCGAGCCAGGATTTGGGTGGGGAGGTGGCGCTGTTTGATTACAAACGTACTGTTAAATATTGTCCGTAAGAATATGAAGAGAAATATTAAGTTAAAATCAATCTTTATCATGGACTTTGCTTTTAGTAAAGAATTCAATAAAGGCTTGTTTCAACTCTTTCGTTGTCTTTAAATGAGCGTGATTGAGATGTTATTTCTTTAATCCGTATCTATCAGTTCATAAATTGCTATTTTCCATCATTTATGTAACAAATCAAGATGTTAGGATACCGATAAGTGTCAAAACTTTTTTTATTAGGGTTGGCCTGTGCCACCGTGCCCCTCTACACAGCTCCATCCCCGGAAACATGTTAGTCGGGGAACTGAGGAGGGAAAGAGACTGAGGCTGCAGGGGAATCCTTCCTCGATGGCCATTCTGTATCCAAGCTTGGCTCATGGAATGGCCTTACAAATTTGGGAGGATACTTGACACTCAAGTGCTAGGTTATGGTGTATGTGACTGCCGCCTGATATCTCTAGTTGCACATGAACCCATCAAGTATGCTTAATTAGACGAGTTAATGATACAAGTATACAGTATAACTTACCAATACTGAGATATGGTGCTAAAATGTTACGTGTTAATAAATAAACATCATTATTATGCCAAAAGAAGTTATCTGGGAGCTATGAAGTTGGTGGCCTTGGACTTCATAATTAGGTGAAGCTGACATTTGGTTACTTCACTTACTTACCAACACCTGAGTCCAGGTGAAAGGAAAAATGAGGCTTAAAATGGATGCAACTTCTGTTTCGAGGAGTTGCTGGAGCAAGTGAGAAGTGGGAGGTAGATAAAGCTTTAACTATGATGCTACTATGAAAAAGACTGGTATGGTGGGAAGTTGAGAAGAGCTTTGTCGATTGTAATCGCTATGCTATTGTTGTTGAGATATATCATGTTTTTAATGTTTTCTATTTTTGTTTTACCCTTTGTGGAAGCTTGAGCTCCTGTGGAACTTGTTTGTTGGGCTCCTTGGTGGCTTTATCTATTGTCATCTCTTGCTTTTGTACCTCGACGCCTTCACTTGTTGGACATGAGTGTTAGCGAGTATTTATGAGAAGTCACTGACCTTCAGTAATTATTATTGCAGATACTCATCACTGGATTCTTTAATGATGGGCATCAACATCTGTCCAGATCTGATTTATATTGTGTCTGTGGAGATGAATGTTATCCTGCAGAAATTATCCAGCCTGGAGTATTTCGCTGTTTGGTTTCACCACATACCCCCGGATTAGTGAATCTTTATTTTAGTTTGGACGCTTGCAATCCCATCAGCCAAGTTATGACCTTTGAGTATCGCGCTCCTTTGCTGCGCGACTCTATGGTATGTTCAGAGAATACTGGGGTGAATTGGGAGGATTTTAGAGTTCAGCTGAGACTTTCTCACTTGCTCTTTTCTACCACTAAGAGCCTTAGCATTTTTTCAAGTAAAGTACTGCCAAATGCCCTCAAAGAGGCCAAAATATTTGCCCACAAAACCTCCCACATTGTGGATGGTTGGGCATATACGATGGAGTCAGTTGAAAATAACCAAATCTCTTTTCAACAAGCCAAGGACAGCTTGTTCGAACTCACTTTGAAGAACAAACTATACGAATGGCTGTTGGAAAGAGTAGTTGAAGGGGGTAAAACTTCTGATCATGATGATCAAGGTCAAGGAGTAATCCATTTGTGTGCTATCTTAGACTATACGTGGGCTGTCTGCCCATTTGCCTGGTCTGGCTTATCATTGGATTATCGGGACAAATTTGGATGGACTGCTCTTCATTGGGCTGCATATTGTGGAAGGTATGGATAATTCTTGCCTTTCACATCAGATACCAGAAAATCTAGTAGTACTAATAGGTTTCTAAATATCTTCTTGGGAACTCCTGAGTAGTTTTTGTTATTCCTTCTGTCAATTATGTTTCATTTTTTAGTTGCTAATGTCATAGATAGTAGTATTATATATTTATATGGCTCTTGACATAGCAGAATGGCAAAAAGGATTCTTGTACCCATCCCCAATTGATTTGGACACTAGTTTGGTTTTTTTTTTTTTTGTGATAACATTCTAACGATCCATTTCATGACAATGTTGCCAAGGTAATGTCAAGTGGAAAAAATGTGAGGAGGCAATACCTGCATGGATCAAATAAGTCCTTTCTTGCTGGAGTGGATAAATTCTTTTGATATCTTCATTTCTTAATATGAGCAATTTGTTTTTCTGCGGATAAAAGAAAACTATAGACAATCTCCACTTTCAGGGAGAAAATGGTTGCTGCTCTTCTTTCTGCTGGAGCAAAGCCAAACTTGGTCACAGACCCAAATTCAGAAAATCGCGGTGGATGCACTGCAGCTGATCTCGCATCTAGAAAAGGTCATGATGGTTTAGCAGCTTATCTTGCAGAAAAGGCTTTAGTGGATCACTTTAAGGATATGTCAATAGCTGGAAATGTCAGTGGCTCATTGCAAAACAATCCACCTGATTCGGTGAAACGTGGGAACGAAACCCAAGAGGAGTTGTGTCTGAAGGACACTCTGGCTGCTTATCGGACGGCTGCTGACGCTGCAGCGCGTATACAGGCTGCATTCAGGGAGCACTCATTCAAGCTAAGGACAAAAGCAGTCCAGTTTTCCAATCCTGAGGACGAAGCTCGTAACATAGTTGCTGCAATGAAGATCCAGCATGCCTTCCGGAACTATGAGACTAGGAAACAGATGTCAGCTGCTGTTCGAATTCAACATAGGTTCCGTACTTGGAAGATGCGAAAAGACTTTCTCAATTTGCGACGTCATGCTATCAGAATTCAAGTAAGCCCTCTCTATAGTACTAAGTACTAACTGTACTATTATTGGTGTAATAGATATGATTAGAGTGGAGGAGGAGAAAGGGGAGAAGAAAGTAGAAAGACACGCGGGCCACAACATTAATAGCATCCAGGCCCTTCCTTAAATTCTCAATTCATCAATTCATAATTGACTAATACAATGATCAGAGCCTTTTATTGGGCTGAACACTGACAAAATAGGAAACTGGAAGCCCTAAAAAAATAGAAAATCTGATAATAATTAGACTCCTTAGCATACCCAAATTGAAAGAACACAAAACACAAGTACTACAAGTTCTAATTTTAAATTAGTTATCCACGAGTAAGTAGTTGTGCATAGACCTTGAGTCTGCAGCATTCAACAACCTGCGTGCCATTATATGTCAGCTGGCTCTATCCTCCATTTGGCCTGCTTAGAGTTACTTAAGTCATCCTAAATGACATGGCTCTTAAGAGCCAGTAGTTTCGGACCTGATCGAGGAGTAGAAAGGGCATGGTGTTAAGGTGATTTCTTTCCTTAGTTCTCATGCACGTTATCAAGGGCATAAAGAACAAAAACTTAACTTCTCTATTTTGCAGAATTCATTTTGATGATAACTTGCAACCTGCATGGCCATTCTTTCCGCCAATTACTCATATACTCAACTTTATTTGATGCAGGCTGTTTATCGAGGCTTCCAAGTCCGGAAACATTATCGGAAGATATGTTGGTCTGTTGGAGTGCTTGAAAAAGCATTATTACGTTGGCGTATGAAGAGAAGAGGCTTCCGGGGGCTTCAGGTTTGCCCTGTGGAAGCTATGGAAGATCAGAAGCACGAAAGTGATGTGGAGGAGGACTTCTTCAAAGCCAGCAGGCAACAAGCTGAAGAACGTGTTGAGAGGTCTGTTGTACGGGTCCAAGCCATGTTTCGTTCAAAGAAAGCGCAACAAGAATATCGGAGTATGAAGTTGGCATATGATCAAGCAAGGGTAGGTTTTTTTCTTTGGGGGCTAATTTAAAACATTTGAATATAATGATCGCTTGACCAAATTAACCTTTTGTTTTGTGCAGCTGCAGTATGAAGGACTTGTGTCTTCTGATACAGATATGGGCTAAGTGAGTACTAGGATTTCTTAGTTTACAAGGCAATTTACTGTGTCGCCTAAGGAAAAGAAAAAGGTTTCAAAGGGCAAGTTTGTGGTGTCCTACATGTACATCTTGTAAGTTTCTAGACTAGACTAGACTAATAGGAGTTTCTTTTGTCTTTCCAAGAAAATTTTAGTTTCAGTTCCCTTGTTCTGTTGCCTTCTTGTTATGATTCTTGAAAGGTTTCAGTGTTTTATCTTCCAGAAGTTCAGGGTACATTCTCCTTGGTAGCGTTTGAGATCGCCGAAATACTAGCAATGTCTCCATTAACACCCACCTAGAGATCTTTTTTCCTTTTCTTTTTGTACACAACTCACCTGACACTATGATGCTGAAGTGATTTTAGCATATTTTAGCAACTTATTTTGGGATCCTCTTACATTGACGTTAGCTGGGCGTTTTCCTTTTTGATACAGAAGAGGGTGATATGATATAGTTCATGGGTGTTGGAAAGATTTGTTATCAAAACCCATGTGATCGAGCTTACGGAAAGATAGTCAAAATTTAACATATATAATGTCCGAATTCAGGAGAATATTTTTTTTGGATAAGAATTCAAGAGAATATTAAGGTTAAAGATATCAAAAGAGTACATAATCTTGAAAATATCTAAATAAATGTTGCTTTACGTGGCGCTCACTGTAGAAATTGACGCATCTGGCTTTCATATCGACGACAGTCACGACATCATCCTCTGAATCACTCCGGCAGAGGTACATCACAGAAGACCTACTCCAAGCAAGTGATTAACATGGACGCGAATGATTTTCATACCATCTGCTAACCAAATCAAAGCATCATTTATCAGAACCCTTTAACACATTCTATATGAGCAAGCTTCCATCGCAAACAAACAAGCTTCCATCGCAAACAAACAAACAAGATTCATTGGAGGAAAAAAGCATCCGAGTTATGCAAACACATCCAAGGCATGCCAATTCCATGAAGTTACTTGATGAGCAACCTCTATCGCTAGAAGCAAGAGTCAAGAAGGAACCATTTCCTGGGCAATCGTCCAGATGTTCCTCTTACCCAAAAACAATGTCTCGAGGGGTTCCATCAATTGCAAGCAATAGAACACGCCCTTTATTTATCTGCAGTACTGTGTCAAATACAAAGAGAGGGGAAACAAACAGAAAAAACTTAACCTTTGCTACAAGGGCAAAAAAAAAATACAAATATTAATACTATGCCAGAAAGCCGAAAGGGTAATAGGGACTAATAGAGGCCGCATGGTAAATTCTACATTCCAATTGGTAGTCATACCATCAAACAGCAGAAAATAGCTTTGCAGAGTCGTTTCTCTATTGTGTCTACTTGATGTACTGGGACATCCATTTAAAGCCGTCGCCATAACCCATCTTGCGCACGATGCTGCACATGAATACCTCAAGAGGACGGACATTTGAGTCGGCAAGGTTAACCTTACCCTTACCGGTAGTAACGCCAGTTAAACCCAAATAATGTCGCAACTCATCTTCTGAGGCAGCATAAGGTATATCAATCTTGTTCCCAAGTATGAGAAATGGGACATTTCCAAGTGACTCATCCGAGAGGAGGGCATCCAATTCCTTTTTAGACTCGGCAAATCTTTCTTTGTCGTAAGCATCAACAAGGTACACCACAGCATCCACCTGCATGGATGAACAACCACATGTTTAAAAACTAAGAGTCACCTTGTCCACTGCACCTTAAATGAGGAGTAATATGGACTTCATGTCTTGAGAGAAACCAGAAAAACAACAGTAACGATAACAGGACAGAGAAAACATTCAGGCAGCCATTTATTTAGCATTGCAACTAACATAAGGTCTTTACTCCAGATGGCTCAAGCCTAACAGATACTGAAGACAAAGTTCCAGTCCAAACTACAAAATGCATAGATAAAGTATGAATGTGAATACGAAAACACAACTGAAAAGTCTGAAATTATACCACGAGGTTATATCATGTAATGATGTCTAGACGGACTAGAAAATTCCAAACCAGCATTTTTTTGAAGAGCACTCACACAAACTCCAGTGCTAAGGTTCTTTCCTAATGAATTTAGATCTCTCTCTCTCTCTCTCTCTCTCTCTCTCTCTCACACACACACACACACACACACAATAAAAACACTTACGTTAGCTCTCCACTTGCACATGTCCAAAAACCATCTACAACACTGGTTTTGTACTTCTTGCAGCTTCATCTCCAGAATGCAACATACTGAATCTACATGGTGATAGAAACTGGAACACGATAAAGAAGAACACCATTTACGATAGGCTAGTGATGGGGATTGAACATGTGCGTGGCAGATTCACAATCCACTGCCTACTTGGCTAAAGCCACCCCTACCACTTTCATAGGTTTAAGTCTCTATCCACAATAAAATCCTTTTTTCCTATTCTTGTTATCAAAGAGAAGCTTTTTCCTATATACTATAATTGCAAGTCAATAAATGTGTTTTGTATCAACTCCCAAAATATAACTCCACAAAGGCACAAACGACTACTGGAAAAAGAACCAAAGGAAGAAGTCAAAGTCCCATCTAAAAATATGCACCTCGACTGAAACATCTCAAGAAGTGGCATCCAGCCATGTGCCCACACCTTTATATGTGAATACAGAGAAAACTCATATTAAGGTTTTGATAACCCTAACAAAAAATACCTATGAAGGAACAATGTAATTCTAAACAAATTAGATTTCAATATCACAAGACTTCACCTGGGCATAATAGTCCTTCCAGACTCGGCGAGCGATCTGATGCCCTCCCAAATCAAAAGCCTTGAACTTAATTTGTCCTATACTCAATTCCTCTGATGTCGGATACTGCGTTGGTTGATGCTGAACCAATCTCTGCCACACATCCCACAAAAATTAAGATTACTCATCTTTTTTCTGGTGTGTGATATAAACTCAAAGTAACGACGACAATTCCTGCCTGAATTTAAAAGTACGAATTAAAGGTCCACTTGGACGAAGCTGGATTTCAAATGAAGTTATTTCACATTAGTATCCAGTTCAATAAATACCGTCTTTCACCTCAGTCTCACAAGACGCATAAGCTAGACCTTGTTGTTTCTGGAAATGGAACATGTTGCTTTAAAACAAGTTTACATTCAACTGGCATCCCTTGATTTCACATATATAAAGACGGAGCCTTAAAATCAGTTTGTCATTCAAAAACAAAAGGACAAGATGAAAACAGCCAAGAGATGAGATTCTGTATTAGCTCATGGAGGAATTGCATCAAGAGCTCTTCCAAGTATCCAGAACTTGTGCTCGGCCTGGAATATTTCTTGTAGTAAACTTTTTACTACTTCATAATAGCTAGTGCTGGTTGTATGCCTTAGAAGGATGATATTGGTTTTGTTGTTTCCCTGTCCATTGTTTTGTGCTCTCTAGTGTTGTGGTAGTGTTGGATAGAGTGTTGCTTCCCAGGGCCAGGGGTATGCCCACATCATGTTCTTTGTTTGGTTCAATGAAAACTTTTTCTTTTGGGGTAACGCAGCGCCTTGCTGACCCCAGGCGAGGTGACTTGAAAAAGGCGAGCAAAAAACGCAAAAAAGCGACAAGGCGCAAAAAAGCGCGCTTCTTTCAAATCAGTCAAAAAAACACGCTTTCTTTCGAAAAAAGTGCGCTTTTTTCAGAAAAAGCCCACAAAAAGCGAAAAAACGCACAAAAAGCGAGTTTTTTTTGGCATGAAGAATTAGCACGGACATAACACAATTATTCAGATAATTGTCGCATAGGTGCCAAGACCTCTCAAAGCGTGCAACCTCGCTGCGCCTCTCGCCTCAGGCCCAACGGAACTTTGCGCCTCGGTGCGCCTTTCGCCCTTAACAACTATGCCCAGGGGTATGCCCACATCATGTTCTTTGTTTGGTTCAATGAAAACTTTTTCTTTTGGGGTAACGCAGGGTGTCCAGGCCAGTTTGCGCACACCTCGGACTAATCCCTACGGCCCCTCCCACAGCCGTTTCGCACGCTTATGCTCTAGGATGAGGTGGCCCTAAGAGCAGTTGGCATGAAGAATTAGACGGAGCAAACCCCTAAGTCCCGGGCCAAGACTACCAAGCCAACCCTTGGGGTTGGTTCAATGACAACTTACCCAACAAACAAAAAACAAAATGAAAAGTAACAGTCTCATGGATTCCCCTGTCCTCGTCTGCTCCTACTAATTGGAAAAAAGAACTCGACTTAACTAATCCATAATTGTGAACTCGTGGCTGAACATAGATTTTGCACATGATTCCCTAATTACTGTATTAAAACACATGAATCGCACATATCTGCATGCTTATACACACAAAAATCTACATATGTAAAGAGAGAGAGAGAGAGAGAGAGAGAGAGAGAGAGAGAGAGAGAGCGAGAGCGCACGCACCTCATCTTTCAACATGTGAAGCAAGGTGGTCTTTCCAGCATTATCAAGCCCTAAAAACAAGATCTTGGCTTCTTTCTGCCACAAACCCAGAGACGCAAGAACTCCGTAAAACCAATCCAGCAGAAACATGATTCCAATTCAAACACCCCAACACAACCGCGCTCGAATAATTGTCGCCGGGAAATTAAACGGCAGAGTTGATGGCCGACGGAGGAATCAAAGGGAGGATGAATATAGCTTCATCTATCTTGTACGTATTCTACCAAATGTAAAAGGAAACGGAATCACTGAGAATCAGTGAGAAAACGAAGGAAAATGACTAGGGAAAACTACGTTCGCGGCTGATTTTGATTGCAACGGGTTACCTGATGGGCCGGATAATGTGGGCTCAGAGTGAGTGAAGTGGGTGGTGACGTGGGATCGGTGGAAGCACAGCTGGAAGCATATAGACTATAGTGGTAACCGGGAATATCCGGTGACTTAAGGTGGTTACCCAGGTGGAGGTCTGGGATTGGTCTGTACGCGTCACCAGAAGCGTTACCAGCCATCGATATGGAAACCGTCGGCAAATGATTTTGTCAACGAAGGAGAGCTGTATCTTCTACTTAACGCAAAATTATTCAATCCTTTTTCGACACAAATTGTGTGGAGTCCACACGAATGGTTGCTAGAGAAGAGTTCGAGGCACTATTAAGTAGGGTTATAAATGAATTGAGCTGGAGTTTAATATTTTGTGTCATTTAGTTAACGAGCCAAGTGGAACTCGATTCGTTCAATAAAAACTCGGCTCAATTAAAGAGACTCGTTTAGTAAATGATTAAGCTCGTGTCGTTAAAGATTGAGCCAAACTCAAACTCAAATTTTTTGCTCATTTAATAAACAAACCAAGTTCAAGTTCTTCAAAATTCAACTCAGCTCGTTTACCGTCCTGCGGCCTCATGATGCCCTGGGCATGTAATTACTCAACACGTGCATAACTATAGTAAACAAATTAGTACTCCTCCATCGGATGGTAGTGGAGAAAAAATGAACTACTATTATTGTGATGGGTTTTCACAATAGTCAACTGTTGTGGGTGGTTTTTATCAAGCCGATTAGTGGTTTTTCGACAAGTTTTTGGCGAAGTTCATTGCTAGATTGGTTTATAGATGTTTAGTTGTACGTTGTACCGGTATTTTCATCAATATAATTTGTATTTTTATTGTGCTACAAAATTGTAATATTACTTTTTTACCTTTTTAACGATCGTTAGGTCCTACACTAATTTAGATTTATGAGAAGAGAGAATGTTGATCACCCCAATAGTCTCAACGGGCCTTAAGACCTCCATAATGGAAGTACGAGTTCTTACTATTTGGACTATCTCAAGTTGCTTGATAGTTGAGAAAATGACGTGTTTTGATAATCCATATTCATGAATGACATTTTCAACATTATCAAACTTAAGTTGTTAATTTTTAAGTTTCTTTACGCATGACTAGAATAATCAGACTATTGAAATATCGATAAATGCCTTATAAAATCCTATTTTTGAGAGAGAAAACAATTTGATTTGAAACAATAGGACAAGATGATTATTGATGCTCAATTCGTTTAATATTTGCAAATTAACGTATCTAAATGCAGCCCAGCCCAACCCCGCCAACCATGTGTTGCCAAAGCAACAGAAAAGCCCAGTACTTCTACTCACCGGCCCAACACAAGCAGAGCAAGGGCTCCGCTAGGAACTCAGATAAGAAGCAAAACCCTTTCCATCTCGTTCATCATACTCCGAAACTAGCGCTAGGGGAGCCGAACAAGCAAAGGTCAAATGCAATTTCCATTTTTCCGATCTTTATTACTCTCTTTTATCTATGAATTTGCGTTTATAGCTTCGTTAATCCGTGACCGATTTGTGTTTTTGATTGGGGTTTTGAAGCAGAGAGATGGCCAAGTCGAAGAACCACACGGCTCACAACCAGTCGTTCAAGGCTCACAGGAACGGGATCAAGAAACCCAGGAAGCACCGTCACTCTTCCACCAAAGGGGTTTGTTTTTTGTGCTATATACAAACCTTTACTGTACATAGTTATGGAGAAATCTACTGTGCTTTCCCCCCATGCCATAAGGAATTAATGACATTTTGTGGTGAATGATTTAGGAAGCGTTGTGTGTAGTCTCAAATCCATTGTTTTTTTAACTTTTTTTGGAAAATGCTAACCCATAATATGTAAAAGGTACATCGTCCGACAAAAGAGTGTGTGTGTGTGTGTGAAACTGTATTAATATACGTGAAAGGGTATTGATAGCTCATTAGGAAGACCCTTTGTTTCTTGCCTGCTCCTTCTCCAGATCTATTTGGCTCTCAGTATCTAAACTTTGTTGTATTTTTTAAGCCTTACCACTTTTGGCATAAAGATGGCTAATAGGCAAGTTTAGTGGCAAATTCTTTCATAAATACTTCTGGCATGAGATTAATTGTAGACTTTTTCAAGGATTAAAGTGGTCTTGGGAGCAAGATAGTCTTTTGTAGCGAATTGTTGCGTAACTTGCTTATGTTCGATTTGAGGCAATCCAGCTCGAAGATGTCAAGCCTTCAAACCTTAACCCTGCTGTCTGTGAACAACTGTATAATTTGATCGTAATGCCGTTCTTAGATGCTTTTGTTTTTGCTGTTTTGTTTTCAACAAATTTTTTGAATCTGGATAAGCAAAGACAAATAGTATTAGTTTCCAAGGTGTGTCACATACATACGAAAGTGACAGTAGTAGTTACGGGATTTTTTGTTACGGTAGTAATGTTTTGGTCTCTTATCATGAGATTTTGTGCTTAAAAGATAGTGCCTTTCATATATCCTTTCAAGGTGTTACTTTTGAACCATTGTGATCTAGTTATGAAATATGAACAACTGTGGTGGATGTATACATGGTATGACTTTATAGTGGTCTTTCCCATGAACACCCAAACCTACATATGGACCGAACGGGTTTTATAGGTGCTTTTGTGCATTTTGTGATAGATGGATCCGAAGTTTCTGAGGAACCAGAGGTATGCGAGGAAGCACAACAAGAAGAGCGGTGAAACTGCCACAGAGGAAGAGTAAACGCGCTTCTGAAATGTCATTGACAATAGTTTTGTCTCTTGCTAATTTCTCCTTTGAAATGCTGAGAACAAAACGGCTTTGTTAGAATGATGTGGATTGCAATTTAACTTGTTTAGTACGAGCTAAAGGCTTATCTGTTTTTTCTGGGATTGTACTATTGCTGGATGTCAAGGATCATATACATTGAGCTTGGACTTGTTCTTCTTTCATTGTACTGCTGTTTTGGTTTGGTTTGAGTTCCTCTGTGGTTGCACTTTATTTAGTTTGATGGAGTTTTTTTGGAGCAGAAATTTGAAGGAGATGGATCTTTTCATCTCTTGTAGTTGTTCCTTTGTCATCAATGGTAAAGCTGTGATAGAGTCGTAGGATAGGATTTAACAGTTAGAAACATGGTTTTTCTGCGAGTTTTCTTGAAAGTTGGTAGCCATCGAGGAACTATCTTTGCATTTGCCATCTACTTTTTGTAGAACTGCATGCACTGCAATTCAAGTATACGGTTTACTAGAAGTGGCTCCAGAGCCTGAAGCTTTGGCGCCCCAATCGAATTTGTAATGTTTTGGTTTCTGTACAAGCTTAAATCCTGAGATCCATGCACACGTACGTGAGATCCAATTTATTAAGGTGGGACTGATTTGGTTTCTGCTGAAGGGTTGAAGTTCTAGTGTCAATGCCACCATGTTTTTTCACCAATTTGTTTTGCTTCACTGATAACATGGGAAGCATTGAAGCAGTACAGGAGACCACATATCATAATCCATAGGGTGTTCTACTGAGCTGGTTTCAACATGGAAGAACATGGAGGTGAAAAGGATTGCTTGGACGAAAGAACATGGGGTTTCTACCTAGTGTTGAAAAGATGATAATTTGATGCATTTCTTGTCTTATAATTTTCTCTCATTTTGTCGAATTAGCGATTTTTGTTACCCTGTCGTTCAGATTTATTTGCATCCTCACTCGTATTAGAGACCGAGAAATGCACTAACATTTTCCTAATCCCATATAGGATTACATTGGGCCGATCCACTTTGAACTCCTGTTTGTTCGTTAAAAATTGATTTGAGATTGGTTTATTAACAAATCAAAGTTTAAACATTTGGTATTAATGATGTAAAAACTGTTTTTGTTATTGTCAAAATTTCAGTGCATAAAAAACACGTACACTAGATGTAATTTGAGTCTTTTATACATTGGAATTTTGGCACAATCAAAAACAGTTTTGGCATTATCGTTTTCCTAAACATTTTGTCAAAGCTCGTTAAGCTTCCTTACGAAGCTCAAATAAGTTTCTACTACTACCATTACCTGATTTGTTTAACTTATAATAATGTTTAAAAAATTCAAATTATATGAGACTGTCTTGATTAAACTCGTTAGAAATTGACTTGTCTAAAAAAAAATAAAAAATAAAATTTCAAAACATTTATAAAATTTATTCAATCTACAAATGAAGTTTTGACACGTTGGATTTGTTTACGAGCCATAATCTAACGATGAGGGGCCTGGTAGACCGATAAGAGCTTTCCCGTAGCAGGTGATCGTACCACCGCCGTTCGCAACAACCACAACGTGGCGGGAATGCCACGAACCCCGCCGTTCTCCTCTCTCAAAACCCCGACACGTAAACGCCTCACAGTTCCACGCGTCCCTTCTCTCTCTCTCTCTCTCTCTCTCTCTCTCTCTCTCTCTCCCCCCTCTACATTCGCTTTTGTATGCTACAGTTGTGCGCAGTTGATATCCTTGCCTTCGCCTTATTCTTTCTTGTGTTTCTACTTTTTCCCTCAGAAGGATTCCGATAACTAATCAAAGAAAGAAAGGATGAGCAATACCAGTGGTAAGAACTTGGAGACACGAACGCTGCTGGATGAGTTCCGTAACTTCGACAAGGAAGGGTTCTTGGATCTCGGCCACCCCCTCCTCAACCGCATCGCAGAAAGCTTCGTCAAAGCCGCTGGGGTACGAATTATTACTATACCTTTTCCTTTTCTTTTTATATAACTCAAGTGTCCAATCAGCTTTTTCGCACATCGAATAATCATGGACCAATCCCACGGTCGACTTGCGGTGTCTCACTTAAAACTAGAACTCTTTGCCGTGTATTAGAGTATCCACACCAGTCTCTTTAAATCTCTTTAAATCTTTGGACCAAATTACATTTTAAAAACTCACTTGATTACTTTAGCTAGCCACTTTTAATGTCTACTACATCACACTCTTTATTCAAAAACTATCTCAATAAAATATTATAGTTTTATCTGAAAACCATCTCAAGTTGGCTTCGTAAGCTCTAGGCATTGATATTGTTGCAGCTCATGTGATAGGCAGAGAAGTTTTAAATGAAAAGGTAAAACATTAAAGAAATAGGTAGCAAGTGAACAGAAGCTCGTTTCAAACGAAGAGTGACAGTAGGAATTGTAATTAGTAGTGAGTCTCAAGCGAGTCTGATATTGGGCCAATTTCGGACATTTGCTTCTTACTTTAACAAGAAGAGGTGTTTAACGAGGGAGGTGCATATGCTCTTAGAAGTGGCAAATGGGTAGGTCTGGACAGGTTGGAACGGGTCACAGGTCAAATTTGGGCCAAAAAGTAAACAGTTTAGAATGGGTCTAGTCGAATATGAGTCAAGTCAAATTCAAACCCGCCCAACCCAACCCGTTCTACTTTAAAAAAAAAAAAAATACTAATTCCCCCTGTATCAAAACTCAGACTTGCTAAATAAAAATATCACATCTACGAACCTTTCAGAATCAATAAGAAAAAAAAACCCAAGTCATGCCTTAAAAAACAACACGAAATCGTCCCTGGTTTTACTATTAAAATCAATGATGTTTGTACAAGAATATGGGTATAGAATATGGTTAGTTTATATATGCAGAGAGAAACACTTATGAAGAGCCGAAGCCACCGCTTAAGTTTGGATTAAAAAGTCAAGTGACTTTTTTTTTTTTCTCTAATCAATTTTTTTTTTTTTTGTATTTGTTTGTTTTGTGAAATTTTTTTTTACCCCTATTAGTTCGTTCGTCTCGACGAGAGAATCGAAAAAGTAATTTTAACAGAGAAATTTTTTTTTTGACAGGGCCTCCTGTAAATAAAGTTTACGGAGACCAATCTCGGCCGTCCAAAAGTGTTTTGGATGATTTAGATTAAAGACAAACTATTAACGGTAAAAAATAGTTATTATCGGTAATAGTTTAAAAATATATCTCAACCGTTGATTGGCGAAACGGACAGACAAGATTGCACGGAAGTTTCTCTCATTTTAATAACATTGACTGAAAATTTGAGTTGCTTCGTTGGTGTTATCAATAGTTGGATATGACGTACTAGCTCTCTCGTACTTTAAGTAGTAGAGACAAAATTGTATTTTAAGTTGAACCCAGGTATATCGGGCTTTGGTACACCTTTGTGCAGGGATGGGTCTTTTAATTCTAACCTAAACTGAACCCATTTTCAACCCTCCTAAACCTAGCTAAATATAGGTTGATATGAGTTCCCATTATACAATATGGGCGGATTGGATTGGGTTATAAATGGGCGGATTTGGGCGGGTTCAAATATATGGGTTGAGATTGCCACCTGTACTCTGTATTGATTGGCCACGAGAAGGAGTTGGTAAGAGTTGATAGCACTTAAGTTTCCAACCTGAGGCCTAGAAAAAATTAATACATATACCTTGCGAAATACATATACACAAAATCAATCACACATGATATGTACGTAAAATGTGATGAACCTCTCTGTCTCTATTTCTGACTAACAGATTGGAGCAGTTCAGGCTGTGGCGCGGGAGGCTTATTTTGTGACCGTTGAAGGTTTGATGAGTGATGATTCCCTTCTGTTTTTGTTTAATTGTTTCGTCATTCGCCTTGAAAAGATTGGTTACATGTATGGGTGTTTGGGAACAAATTATTTCTTGGATTCTGAATTCCAAATCGTAGATTATTGATTTTTGGGTTATAAAGAGGATTGTAAAAGTGTTCCATGATATGTGCAGAATAGGTTTTGTAATGGGGTTTGTGAGTGTAATTCAAACAGAGTCTGAAAAGTCCTCAAGGTTGATTTTGGAATCTGCGTTATCTATTTGTTTTTGAAAATGCAAACAGAATTCATGCTATAATCAGCTCCAAACTCTGAAATTAAAAATGCAAAATGTAAAACCAAGGCTGCCAAACAGGCTTGTATAGTTGTATTATAGTAGTAGTATATTGTTTTTGTGAAAAGCAGGGGCAGGGTTGGATAGTGGTGGAGTACCACCGGAGATAACAGGCGGCAAGAAACGTCGATTCCCAGACCTCAGAGGTACTTGATTCTCGATTGCATTGTTGGTCTCTGTATTTCCGATATTTCACGGCTAATAAGAATGGCACAGATTAGGGTTATGTTGAATTGCGTAGAATATAGGACGACAAACATGATTTTTGTTAGGTGACTTCCTTTTGTGGATTTTTGCACTTCAAGTGACATTAGTATTGCTGATAAAAAAAAAAGTGGCATTAGTATTCCGTCACATATTTAGGGTATGTTCAGTTGTTTCACTAGGGGCAAGTGTTAGAGCTCTTCCTATATCCTATAATTATGACTATCTGAAAGTAGTATATGAGTCCGAGGATCCTTCCCCACTCATTGTTAAATAATTTTGAGTTGGACACACTGACAAATGTTGAAATTGCATTTTGATTGCCCAAAGTATTTGCAATTTGGTTATCTTTCGGTGATAGCTGAAACCTTGTTTATCGCATTAGATGAAAACAAAAATGTTGAAAGAACTTTAGTTACTTGGTATCCCCTAATGTGGTGAGTCCAACCCAAATGCATCAAGTAGTGAAAAAGGAGGAGAATACATCGCTATTAGTGACTATAATCGGTTTTCCGCAAGCCCATTGATTGTTGGTGAAAGTTGGATTCTCGAATCATCTTCGATGCTGGTAAAACTCGACTAAATATGTTGTACAGTGTTGTGTATCACATACTCTATTCCTTGATATTTGGAAGGGAGCGGATCGTTTTTTTGCAGGAAGATTAAATATCACATCAATTAGAATTTGCATGGATGGCTTACTTTTTGTAGATCATAGCCCAGTATTTTGATCCAATTGGATGTGATTCTTGCTGAATATAGTTGGTTTGGAAAGTTATATTATTCATGTACTTTATTCTCCTTGATATTCTTGCAGGGGAAACCAGCTCCACGTCTCTTGAAGCCTTGGTAAGACTTGAACTCAGTAGATTTTCCACTAAACAAGTTGCCAAAAAAAGAGTGGGAGGCTTTTTTGGGTTCATTTGCATATTAGACTGAAGAACAAATATTTGGAATGGATTAGGCCTTGTATTAAAGGCACGAGTGAAAATTAATTTTAGTCTCAGGTCTGGTTGGACTTTTTATGTAAGCCCTAACGGCAAGTAGGATCATTTATGTGTGCATTTCTGTGTCTGATTCTCGCGGCTTCTGATAACAACGTTTTCAGGTGAAGAACACTGGAAAAGAATCACTGCAATGGGGTAAGTCAGTATTCTGAGTGGACTCCCTTTTCTCTTACTCATTTGAAGTCCATGTCGGAGGAGGTTAGATAAGTTAGATCTTTCTATTTGCTCAAAAGGATTGACCATGACATTCAGTTGACTTCTCATTTTATCGACCAAATTCAACAGCCTGAGTTTTTATGTTTGTCGTTTGTCTTGCACAATCCTTTTGAGGTACCTGAAACTCTATGAAAAAGAGAGAATACAATTGCCTTACAGATGGCTGATGAGCCACTTCCTGCATTAGGTCTCATTATAGTGCTCGATATAATCTTGAACTTGAAGTGACAATGGTTCTTACACTGTAGGACTGGCTGCTGGAATGTACTCTGGACTCACCTATGGACTAAAAGAGGCTCGTGGAACTCATGATTGGGTAAGTTGTCAATCATCGTCTATTACTTTTCGTTACAATGTCTTGGACCTCTGTAATGTCTTGGACCTCTGTACCCGCTACATCTGAATGAAACTTGAAGGGTTTTATGGGATTTTTAGTCTCTTGTGCTTCAACAACTTGATACACCTCAGTGACCTCACTAGTACTACTAGAAATTACTTTGGTTGGAAACGGACATAGGGGGAAGCAAGTTCAGATATTGATTTAAGTTGATTTTAAGTACGGGGTATCGAAAAAGTTTCCCATTTTGTTAAGCCAAGGGTTTTTATGGGATTTTTAGTTTCTTGTGCTTCAACAACTTGATACACCTTGGTGACCTTAGTAGTACTACTAGAAATTACTTTGGGTGGAAACGGACAGAGGAGGAAGCAAGTTCAGTCATTGATTTAAGTTGATTTTAAGTACGGGGAGTCGAAAAAGTTTCCCATTTTGTTAAGTTTTTGTTCAATGTCTTCACCATGACCATAATTTTGTGCATGTCACTTCTGTTATCATTCCCGGTACAGGTAACGGGGGTACACCACATGCCCTATCTTGTGGTTTGATATGGGTAACCTTCATGGAATTCAACAAAACAATGTCTGAATCTTCAAGGTAATCAAGCAGAACACGTTTCTAGGAGCTTGTCCTTGGACATGTTGCGGGGATATTTTGGTTTGTTAAATACACGGTTTTGAAATGAAGGAATGGAAATAAATGAATTGTGGGACGTGCGTTCCCTACGTGCCTAATTCACTAGGGTAACATTAACCTCAGTTTAGTTTGTATTCTCTGGAATTTAGTTGGCGGTTTTGCTTTAGAGTCTTCACTCTATAACGTAGGCATATGTGTGGTTGCTCTCTAGGAGTTGGTAGGACATTGATGACAGTGCCAGTACATATTTTGAGCGCTGGTCTGGGCAGAGCTAGTATCTCACATCACTTTCGGTTTCTTTTGGTGCAGAAAAATAGTGCAATGGCAGGAGCAATTACAGGGGCGGCGCTGGCTCTCACATCGGATGATTCTTCCCACGAGCAGATTATTCAAAGTGCCATTACTGGGGCTGCAATTTCTACCGCTGCTAACCTTTTGAAAGGGATTTTCTAATAAACCTGACCCAGGAATTACGTTGCTTTTCTTGTCAACTTTATATGGAAGTTCTCCTACATGTCTAGTTCTTGTGGGAAAAAGACGTTGCTGCGACTTTTCTTTACTTGTATTTTGTTGCGAGGAACCAGCTCCATCATGATTTCAAAGCATCTAGAGGGGTAGGCTAATCATGTTCCTGATGTTTTGTTTTTGGATACTTTTGAGGTTTTGGTAGGATCTTATGCTTGGATCAGCATTTAAAAATCGACGTGTTGCATACAATATAATCAGCGGCAGATTAATGGTAATTTTAGTTCATTTGTTGCCTTTTGTGATCCGAAATTCGTGGTTTTAGTGTGTGTTCTCTTTTAAAAGAAATTAAGTTCAGAGAAAACTGTAAGATCGCATTATGTTGTAAGGCAGAATTTAAGCCTACTCGGATTAGTGAAGTGCACATTTAGTACATGTCAAATGTCTAAACTAGACATAATTACTTCAAATTAATTCTAAGTGATTTTGATTTGTAGTATTGTGATGTGAATGTGATTAGTATTGTGAATCTGAAACGGTCTCGTAAAAACCCACAACTAAATGGAGATAAACCTACGGAAGGGGAGGAATTGTGATTAGAGTCACTAGACCAGAGTTTGGTCCCCTTTTCTGGGTGGGAATAGAAAGTTCTAGCACTCCAGTTGAGATCAAGAAAAGGAACAGACACTTCCTAGACAGTAGCCTACGGGTTAACTATTCTTGGTAATTATGAACTTGGTCATTCCGGCCGCGTGAAGTGCCCATTATATATTTTTTCGGGAATTGATTGATTTTTACTCTCCTTTTTTACATTCAGTCTGTCTTTTAGTAGTAAAAAGAATACATATATTTTTAACACTAAAAAACGAGGAAAGAGTTTGGATACCAAAAAGAGAGTGCATGTGGAAATCAATTCCCTATTTTGCATACAAAGGTTGATCCAAAAAGATTTTCATTAAAAATTTCATTACAAATGATTTACCATTACAAAAATTGAATCGGACATATTTTGTATAGAGAAGGCTTGGAGTAAATATTGTTGGGCCAATTATATATATAGGGGTCCTAACTCCTAACTCCTAAGAATTTAGGCCTCATTTGTAGCTTTTTTTTTGAGGCTCAAAGCTTAGACTTTCTTGACTTTTTCCGTAAGCCGGATCTGGATGTGCACTTGATGACACAGACGCAAGTATGAGCTAGGAATAGTGATTGGTGTTTTTTAGAAGTTTGGATTGGAGGTTGAGGACTTGGGGTTGCTGGGTGATGATTCTGAGATGCTTGAGGATGAGGAGTGATTGGTAACCCGTACTTTAATTTGGAAATGCTTGGAGATTCTCTCTCTCTCTCTCTCTCTCTCTCTCTCTCTCTCTCTCTCTCTCTCTCTCATACACACACTCATCATCAC
Organism: Rhododendron simsii; assembly: GCA_014282245.1. NCBI lineage: Eukaryota > Viridiplantae > Streptophyta > Magnoliopsida > Ericales > Ericaceae > Rhododendron > Rhododendron simsii. The sequence goes on along the minus strand of CM024954.1, from coordinate 513,818 downwards.
AATTAGTCACGGCCGGCATACCTATTTAGAAATCCAAATGTGATGGTAGCCACTGCGGGAGAGTTTAAATGTCTCATTGTAATCAATTCCATTATATTCGAACTATGCGAGAAACATTAGGCATACGTGTTGGTCTGATCCATTTCTTTAAAACTATTAGGTACAAAGACTAAATGAACAAGGATTTGACAGCATCAAATTCCTAAATCTAAGAATAATATATTCTTAAATATAAAAACAATCACGTGCCCAAGAATCTGATACTTTATCCTGAGATTGACAAGAAGCCAAACCAAAAAAACATCCATGTACCGGAACAAGCCCACTCCTAAAGGGCAAAGCCCAGAATGCCCAATGGTACAAGGGCACTCCTAAAGGGCAAAGTAAGTTGCATACACTCGGCAACTTCTTTAGTTCACCTCCTAAGGCACCACGCAATCATCCGGCGGCTTCTTGACTTCACCTCCCGAGGCACCACCGTGGATCTTGCTGAAATTGGAACGAAGTTCAAAAAACAATAGAAAATAACGAGATTGAAATTAAAATTGAATTACACCATACCTCATCACTTTATCTCTCACTGGACGAAGCCTGTTATTGTGAAAAGAATTAGATAAAAAAAAAAAATTCAAGAAAACTAGTAAAAATGGAAGCATATAGAAGTATAGATTATCACGTTCTTTTTTTCTTTTTTGGATTGGTGCATCCAAAACTAACAAGATAAGACGGAGCTAGGAATTAATTAACACATACCAATCAGCCATCTCTCTGCCCAAGGCCAATCCACCCATTACACCCATCGTATACATTACTGAAACAAATACATACGGATAAAGAAATCATTGGGAATTATTTCGAAAGATAGAAATATACTGCACGTATTGAACACAATAATAGCCGACCAAATACATCATAATAGCCGAATAATTTACACATATATTGCATACACATTATTGGAACAAATATGCATGGAACAAAAAAACAGGTGCATGAACTGCTGCAGATGAGAAGCAAAACTACTGCAAAAATGGTGCAAAGCAGTCCGATTACGAAAACAGACCACAAGTGATAAAATATCCACACATGACCCATGTTTATTAACAACGTACTGGCTGGGTAAGATATACCTTCTTTTATTTTTATTTTTTATTTTTTATTTTTTATTTTTTTTGCATGATTTGCAAGATGGGGCGGCAGTCATACTCCACCCATGTTTTCACCCTTGGAACCGCCGTGTTTAACCATTGAACCAAGTTTGCTAATTTAGCACTGTATTTCTCAATGGTGAAATGAAAGAGAACTTCAATACGTGAAACTACTATTCGAGAGAGAAAAGAAAGAAACAAAACTTACAGACTTTCCTCATTTCTTCATGTCTGATCAGACCCATCGAGAGCTGTTAATCGCACCCCCCATGTCAGGTCCCCCCTGACATGGGCCCCCTTCAATTTCCCATTTTACCCCGGCTCTCCATGCGCGCTCTCTCTCTCCCTGCCGTCACTCTCTCTTATTTTATTTTTTGTTATAAAATTTTAAATGTTAATAACTTTTTTTTCACTTATTTTTTTAAAATAAATTTTAAGTTTTTGAAATCTACTCAACGAAATCTATCAAACGAGCCTAATATTAATGGTGAATAACGTAAAATAGAAAAATTATATTTTTTGGTAGTTTAAACTGTCTAAAGAGGTTGAAATATTGAGTGTCCTAAATTTCAATTCGTTTGAATCAAATATCTTTTAGGATTAATCAACGAGAGTTCTAGAGTCAAAATTTAACTATGACCATTTAAGATAAAATGATCAGAAAATTAAAATCTTTCCACCGGTTCAAACGGATTGAAATTTGAAATACTTAATTTTTTAACTATATTTTTTAATATATAAATTGTCTAAAGAGGTTGAAATCACGTATTTTTTAAAATAAATTTATATTTTTGAAATCTACTCAACGAAAACTATCAAACAAGTCTAAGAATGAATATGAAATAATGTGTTTAAATTAAATGATTTTTTTGGGCCCAACATATTATCTCTTTATTTTTATTTTTTGTCCTTTATTTTTTTTATTTGTCGTCCCGGCGGTTCTATCTGCAGTACTTCATACAACAATTGGAGGCGTGCTTCATAAGGACGAGCCCATCCGTGTGCTTCATTTGATGCATTTCGCCTCCACCATATGATAATGGGTGGTACAGGATAATAACGGTTTATGAAAACTTGCACGAAGTGATTGCCATTAACATGACCAATAGCTATATGTTTGCGCTGCAAATGGAACTGGATGGGAGCTCAACGGAAAGTGAGTGAGACAACTCGAAGCAATCATATCGAATGTATGCAGTACAACGTTGTACCCATGATGCGATGACAAGTTTCAATGTTATAGAATCCATTCAATGCTCCTCTGGTACAGATGGCTGGAAGCAAATTTTTTATTTTTATTTTAATGTCCTTATTCAAATTTTTTTCGCATTTGTTAGTTTTTGGTCAATTTTTTTAGGGATTCTTGCTTCTTCATAACAAGAGGAATCTAAAAAGTAAAAAACTACGATCGAAATCTAATTTTTTTGAATAAAGACGAAAAAATTGGCTTATTGGCTTATTTTTGTCTTTATTCAAACAAATTAGGTTTTGATCGTAATTGTTTTACTTTTTAGATTTCTCTCGTCATGATGAAGCAATAATTCTCAAAAAATTGACCAAAAACTAACAAATGGGAATTTTTTTTTGAATAAGTACAATAAAATAAGATAAGTGGCTTATTTAGCCGAACGCCCCTTTAATATTAAACAACCACAAAAATATAATTTTTCCGTATTACATTATTACTTCATCAATATTAGGCTCATTTGATAGGTTTCGTTGAGTATATTTCAAAAATATAAAATTTATTAAAAATAAATATGTGAAAAAAAAAATTATTAGTATTTAAAATTTTACAACAAAAAGAGAAAGAGAGAGAAAGAGGGGGTGCGGTGAGAGAGAGAGAGAGAGAAAGGAGAGAGAGAGAAAGGTGGGGGTAAAAGGGGAAAAGGGGAAAAGGGGAGCCGTGTCAGGAAGGGGGCCTGACACGGAGGGGGGCGATTAGTAACCTCCATCGCTCGGTCGCCTCTCTCTCTCTACAAACCCTAGAATAGAATAAGACCTACCAATATATATATATAGTCGAGAAAGTATCTCATGAAACGGGTGTATAGGTGTCTCGGTTGTACCCATCCCAAAACGATGTCGTTTCTATTAATGAGGTGGTTGTAGCTTTTTCCGATTGATGAGGCGCACCCACCGAATGCTCTTTCAAAGTAGGGGATAAAATTCCCAGATAGCGAATACCAATAAATCAGATCGTTTCCCTCTTGCTGCGCATCAATGGTTCCCTCTAGTGTCTCCCATCTCCACGGCTTCATCTCCCCACCTTCGTTGCTCAAAACCGCCACTGATTCATCCTCGGCTTCATCCCCACATTCGTTGCCCAGAACCGCCACTGATTCGTCCTGACCGGAGTCTCCAAAACAGTATTAATGGCTTATCTCCCCCCTCTCTCTCATCTCTCTCTCTGTGTGTTGATTTACGAAAAATCCATGCAAATGGGAAGAAAATGTAACACATTGTTTAATGTATAATATTCCATTGTTAAGACATTGTTTATTATTAGTACTCCGGTTTTTGACAATCATTGTTTAATATTCCCTGTGCTTCTATATTATTCTATTCACCAGTTTACAAAGTCAAGCTTTACTGTTTCTCAATAACCTTAATGTTCACAGCAGGGGTGATACCGGTCCGGATTCGACCGGTTTGAATGTATTTTTCGGTTGAAACCGATTATTCGGTTTGAGATTTTTAGAAACCGGAATCGGTTGAGATAAACCGGTTCTGGTTTCAACCGGCTCAACCAGTTCCGGTTCGGTATATCCGGTTTTTATTCATGAGCCATATTTTGAGCCCAACACATCAAAAAATTCACAATTCAACCTATAAAATATCAACCATAAATCTATAATTCAACCGTTTTTTTTGGACCCAACAAAAAAGATCAATTTTGATCCCAATACATAAAAAAAAAACTCATAAAAACATAACTAAGCCCATAAAAATAGTTTTTATATCATAAATATATTTATTAGATCAATATATACTACAAAATATCAACCAAAAACCCATAATTCAACCCCTCCCCTATGTTTATATATATATATATGTATATATTATACATATATATAACCGGTCCAGTTTCAACTGATTTTTAAAACATATAAACCGGATCGAAATTATTTTTCCGGTTTATAAACCGAAATCGAATCGAAATTATTCAACCGGTTTAAAAGATTTGGTCCGATTCGATTTTTCCAATTTCGATCGACTTTCCAGTTTCGAGTAACAGCCCTAGTTCACAGCATCAATTTGGAATGGATGGTGGACTTGAAGAGCCTATGAGAGAAACTTATTGTTGAAAAGTTCACATTTATGTGGGATTTTCTGTGTTGGACATTGTGCATGCAAAAGTCAGGAATTAATAAACTGTTTTTTTTAACTCCATGTTGATCAGATTCATGTTAACGAGGTTAGTGCATATGCTATGGCTATTGGTTTTTGCATAGTTGGAATCTTTGGATTGGGGTTTTCTCAGTGTTCTAAAACAAGGAATTAATCAATCGATTGATGGCTGTTGAGACCCATCCGATTATATTTGATTAACGATTAATTACCGATTACTAATTAATATTTATCAATTAATTACTAATTAATCTGATTAATCGTTTGAAGGTGACCGACCGTCTGACTAGCTCATAGCAACTTTTAGAACATTGGGTTTAATAATCCTAACTAATAATGTACTAAGAGTTAAACACCATGAATGGGCTTATTTATCTTTCTTCGTTTGAACAGAGCACGAATCTTTCTCCAAACTCATCCTCTCCATCAAGCAAAGCTCTCCCAAACTTGAATACGACAGAAGTGTCATGCAATTCTCTCCGAAATGCCAATTGAATTAATACATGTTTGCGATCGATTACGCCATGGAGGCAGGCTATTAAGGTATTCCTCTGTACTTTCCCTGCCATTTTCATTTCCATTGGTGGATGTTAGAGCACAGGGGGAAAAAAAATAAAATAAAAGATAAGGGAAAATCTTATGTTGCACTTCGTTTTTTACCTCCACTTAAATTGCTTCTTTCATAGAAGTCTGGACAAATAGCTAGGGAAATTATCTTTCCCATTCCTTATGATACAGTTATAAAAAAAAAAAAAAATTGTGTTTTTCTTCACAGAATTGATTCTTACACTGTAGGTGGCTGCTGGAATGTACTCTGGGCTCATCTATGGGAGAATTTTTTCAGTGCGGGTGGGCACCGCCATGTGGTGCCTGTGCGCGCATCTCGTTTGTCCAAACGTATTTTGGACGGTCCAAATTGTTTGGGTAACACATTTGGATGGCCAAGACGTTTATCCAAACGTATTTTGGACGGTCCAAATTGTTTGGGTAACACATTTGGATGGCCAAGATGTGCGCACAGGCACCACGTGAAGTTGCCCACCCGGCACTGAAAAATTTCTCCACCTATGGACTAAAAGAGGCTCATGGAACTCATGATTGGGTAAGTTCCCAATCATCGTCTATTAGTGACCTGTCATAAAATTGTTTATAAGAACTTCTGAACAAAATTTTGCTCTTTAAGTACAGAAGTTTGACTTTTGTAATATCCATTTGGTAGATCACCCGTATCCAGTAGGAGCATAGAACAAAGGAATTGGACCTTAAGTCCAACCACAGTGATGAGCTAAAAACCATTCAACTTAGAGGTATATGTTGCTGATGCAGTCTTGGCTACTCCTGCCAAGATCTGAATCAATTCTCATGCCAGGCTTGGAGTTTTAATCTAAATTTTGGTAACCTTCTCCCATGCCAGAGTTCGGAAATTTTCTCCAAGTTTTGGCATGCCTCTGAGTCTGATGTTGATCCTCAAGCTGTTTTGTGCTTGTGGATGTTCTTTTGGATGTAAATTCTGTGCTGGTTTGGATTATCCATGCCTGTTATGGAACCAATTTCCCCCCTCCAACCCTCCCCCCGGCCCTCCCATTTTAAGGCCAGGATGGAGGCCTACCTAATTCTTGCAACTTCAATGGTCAAATTCAACTGGACCCTTATCGCTGATTTTGCTGACCAATTGAATACTCATTACTGATTAGTTATCTTTTGGGATCTTATATGCTTCATGCCTTTAAGCCATGTAGAATTTCTCTCAATTGCTATATTGCCTACTCCTTCAAACTTATGATGCAGTCACTCAAGGAGTATCATTTTCAATTTCTTGTTGGATGTAATCTCTTTTTCTGTTTTCTTTCTTTTTGCAATATTCTATACCTACATTTTCCTTTTGAGGCTTGGATATGGCTCCAAGTACCCTTGTTGAACCATTTGTCGAGTTTTAATAAAGTTTGTTGCCAATCATAAAAATATCTTTGTTTGGAAGATAATTATTAAAATAATCCGTTAATATCAAAGGCTAAATAATTTATGTATCTGCAAATAAATAATACTTTATACTCTAAATATTTTTCTCTATGAAACCACTAGAGGCCGAGTTTAACCAAAATTCTCAAAAACCGAGCACGCGGTGTCGTGCGAAGCACATTGAATTACACTAGTGTACTAGAAAAAATTGTGGTACCGATTCTGTGCGAGCTAGGGGAGGCCTTTGGGCAGCTTGGGATGACACTTACAATATAAAGCTCGTCTGTATGGTTCACCGTTTTATTAAGTCATGTTATCGAGTCTAATGGCAAGGAATGAAAAAACGAGTGAATTTTCAATCACTGTAGGATTGCATCAAGGGTCAGCCTTGAGCCCGTATCTCTTTGTCTTTGTTATGGATGAATTGACTAGACAATTTCAGGAGGATATCCCATGGTTTATGATGTTTATAGATGACATTGCCCTCGTAGACAAAACCGCTAGAGGTGTTAATATGAAACCAGAAATTTTGAGGGAAGCATTAGAGTCAAAGAGTTTTCGGATAAGTAGGAGTAAAATTGAGTATCTAGTGTGCAAGTTTAGTGGTACCAACGGTGTGCATGAAGAAAGAGTGATGATCCAAAACCAGAAAATACCTAAGAGTGATTATTTTAGGTACTTAAGCTCAATTATTAGTAGAGATGGAGATATTGCCAATGATGTGACTCATAAGATCCAAGTGGGGGAGCGCTACTGGTATACTTTGTGACAAGAGGGTACCCATAAATTGAAGGGAAAATTCTATGGAACTGCCATCAGACTAGCGATACTTTACGGGATAGAATGTTGGCCTATTAACAAGATGAGTATAGCGGAAATGAGAATGTTGAGGTGGATGTGTGGTAAGACTAGATGAAATATGATTAGAAATGAAATAGTTCGTGAGATGATAGGTGTAACACGTATAGAAGAGAAGTTGAGGAAAAATAGGCTAAGGTGATTTGGACATGTTTACCGTAGACCAAGAGATGCAGTAGTTAAGAGAGCAGATATGATAGTTTTGGGTAGCAATACTACAGGGATGGGTAGACCTAAATTGACATTAGATGTTATGGTGCGCAAAGATATGAGTATAATAGGTTTGTGTGAACAAGTGGCCCTTGATAGAGCTCATGGAGGAAAATGATTCATGTAACTGACCCTAAGTGATTGGAATATAAAGCTCAATTTGGTTTGGTTTGGGTTTAACCGCAGCTATGAAAATTTAAAATGAAATTTGAAAATTACAATTCTAATTTTAAAGATAAAAATTGGGTTGGAATGAGTTAGAGCAACAAAACAAATTTAGCCACCAAGAATAGCAACTATTACGAAACTCTAATTCCTTCATGGATATCTGAGTAGTTTAAAAGCAAATTTTATCCATGTACCATGGATTACAGCAACAATACACCATATGCAGTCAAATTACTCGAAATAGATGCAAAAGTAAAAATTAACTCTCAGACAAGTTACCACTAAAAGTTGTGGATTGAGTTATAACATGAAATAGAAATCACATGGGAGGCATTGCAGTCATGATCCACATGCTACCGAACAACAACAATTATTCACGCCCATGATAGCCCTGGAAAATAAAATAGGTAAACAAAATCGAGAAACAATCAATTTCCATAAATAATTGAAGCCTCCATATAGACCAAACAAATGTTAGGAACTTGATTGGAAATTATTTCAATGGGGTTAAACTATAGGTGAGTGACTTTAATGGAAAGATGAAGCAAGAAACTTCCCTCGCTTGGCATCAACTAACTGAAGATAGTAAGTGCAATATGCTAGTGCTAAATTAAAAGGAGCAGCACGAATAGGTTCAATGGCGACCAGTTCAATGAACGGTCTAGGTAGATAGGCAGAGATAGATGGACGTCCAAAGGGTTGCAAACTCGAGAATTTGCGTTTATCTACTATATCAAAATTAATGATTGCATTACTGCAAACATAAAGGTCGATGGATTTCAAAAAGGAGCATTACTACAATGTTCGCATTTATCTAGTATATCAAAATTTATTTAAGTATCATAAGAGATCAATTTATAAAACTTTATCAGTACTTTCATAACACATGAGAATTTTTTTTTATGCTTCAGAATAACATCACACAGATGTACACAATACTCAATATATAGTCAGCCAAGCAAATTGCAATTTAGGAGATGGCAGACCATCCACGCCGCGACTAGAAAATTGACAAGAAATTACTTTCTTGCTACATGACCCCAAGAGTCCAACCTGATCAATTGTGTGGGGATCAAACCCACTAACCAACCTGACTTTCCCTTAGGGCTAGATTGCCCTTTTAATTTTATAGATGACACAAAAAAGAATCTTTTCAGCCCTACTTATCTAATATTCTCCATAAAAAAAAACTCGTTTTGTTAATAAAACGAGTGGAGAAAGCAGAATCACATTATAAGCATGTATGCAATACAATAATGGCAAAGCAGAATCAAAACAAAAGCTGCAATTGAACAGAAACAGAAATACTCGTGTACGTATCATATTCGGATCCATTGTCCCACTTAAATTTAATTTGCTGAAGTTTGCTATGGCTTATAAAGAGAGATCCGAAAGAATTACCTCTTTTGCCCTTGGATTTCAGAAGATCTAATAAGGTCGGCAACAAATCTGCTAGGGTTTTGCTCATACCCGTGGTTATGGTAGAGATGGTCGTTGCTGTGGTGGGGATTTTCATCAGCGTAGCATCCAATGCTTCCATCTTTTCCGTCACCAATAGCTCAAACGCTGGCTTGCTGGAGAAAGTGCCTCTGATGTAAGTTTCGGCACCAACGCTTGCAGTAAGAATGAAGATGACCAACGCATAGGTCGTAGAGAACCTCGCTTGGGCGGCGGCGCCCAAAGCAGTGTGCAAAGCTTTGAAGAAAGAGCCGATTGCCATTTCTCTCTATCTCTATCTCTCTCTCTCCGGCTGCTCTGACGACTAGGGTTTCGTCTCTATACAGGTAAACAAAACCAAGAAACAATCAATTTCCATAAATAATTGAAGCCTACATATAGACCAAACAAATAAAGGGAACTTGACTGGAAATTATTTGAATGGGGTTAAACTAGAGGTGGCTAACTTTAATGGAAAGATGAACCTAGAAACTTTCCTCGATTGGTTGACTAGTGTAGATCATTTCTTTGCTTGGCATCAACTAACTGAAGAAAGTTAGCGCAATTTGCTAGTGCTAAATGAGAAGGAGTAGCGCAAATGTAGTGGGTAAGAACTTGAGAGTCAAATAGAAGAAGTGACAGAGGTGAAGAAACTACATCTGATGAAATGAGACATGTGCTACACAAACTACATCTGATGAAATGAGAACTGTGCTACACGGAAGGTTTCTTCACATGGACGATCAACAGAGCCTATTTCTTAAATTTCATCTTCTTCACCAAAGTGGTGAAAGGGTTGATGAGTACACAAAAAAATTCTATGAGCTATCCATGAGCGCCTGAGTTCATAAGTACTCGCACAAAATATAGTGCAGGGTTGCTTGGACAAGAGAAATAGGTTGTAAAGAAAGGATTGGATGATTGATGCAATTGGTACAAAGGAGTCAAAGGCTTTGTAGAAGTGCTTTTCATTGCATTACAAAAGTGAGTATAACTTAGCTCTATTTATAGAGCAATTTTGCTGACTTTCCCATTTCTAGAATAGTCTAGTTAAAACCCATGTGCTTAATTACAAAACAAATCTCATGCTTCTTTTAGAATTATCTAGAACTACTCATGTGCATAAAAATAAATAACTTCTACACATTTCTAATTATTTTAAACTTAGATACTTATTATACGTTATTCTAGAACAAGATTACAAATAACTTTTTTAACACATAACACATGAGATTTTTTTTTATGCTTCAGAATAACATCACACAGATGTACACAATACTCAATATATAATCAGCCAAGCAAATTGTAATTTAGGAGATGGCACGAAAATGACGAAATTCAAAATTTAGTGTACATACGAAAGTTTAAAAATTAACAATGATGGCACATAATCCCAAAAGTATCAAACAAGGGGTAGAGGGAGTACAGTTTAATAATGAACGTTATTATTAACAGGTCTGGGCATGAGAAGGGACTTAAATTGAATCTCTGTGATCTTTCTCTATGTTCAATACATGGAAGTCGATTGTTTCAGAAGAACAAAGTATTGGGTGATTGGATGGAGTGGCTTACGAATTGGAATTTGTTTCTATTGCGCGCAATTGAGTAATCAAAACGTTATCATGGTAATTCGATGTTTGAATTGATCAAGAGATTTACGGATAGGAAAGGCCTCACTTTGAAGACTGAAGAGATAGAACTGTCACCCTCACTGTTTTTTCTTTTGTTTTCAGATGGAAAAATTGAGGAACTTTGCCATAGGTTGACTACATATGGCATCAATTAAATAAATAACCAAATAAGATAAGAATTACTCCACTAATTTACCATACTATAAATAAATTCGTTGGTATTTCAATTATTCTACAACCACAAACACCTACACAAACCTACTCACATTCACATTGGGGTCTACACACTACACCTCCAGTGTGTGTGAGCCCCCCTGAAAGATGTGAGTGTGTGTACAATATGTGTGTGAGTGTTTGTGGTTATATAATAATTATTTTTGAACATGATAATCTAAAGGCTACATAAACATGAATGCATAACTTTTTAACCCTCTCGTTCAAACAACAAACAACATAAGTAATCGAAAGTACGTGGTAAGAAAAGATACAAATAATCGAAAGTGCGTGGTAAGAAAAAATAGTGCTGACAAAGGATTCATGTCACTCTCAAGAATGTTTTCCACAGCAACAACCTGATCAAAACAATGTCTATCAGACTTTGAGTAAAAGAAATAATTTTCAATAATTTGTGACACTGAGAAAAAAATTAAGGAAAAACATAATCATTTGGAGCTCATCAATGAACGTGAGTATCATGAACGAGAAGTCCAAAATTAAGATACCAATCACTAGCTTGCGCCACATAAAACATAAAAAACAGGGAAATTAGGGCTACTCTTATAGTATTCGCAGCGCGGTATATAACTTTAATAAAAGAATTCCAGCTAAAAAGAAAAACAGAGTAAATATTTAAAAAACACAATAAAAAACTGAAAATAGGAGTATGCTAAGTTGTGGTGTACTACACTATACACTATCTAATCTCAAAAAGTGGTGCACCTTCCATCTCTATTGTTTCTCCCCCTCCTTGCCTAGAAAAGCCAGAGCCTTTCCTATCCGTAAATCTTTTGGGAAGGAAAAGCGCAGGAAGAGTCTCATTTTCCTATCCGTAAATGTTTTGGAAAGGAAAAGAGCAAGAAGAGTCACATTTTGTTCCAGAGAGACAAGATCGAGCTGCCACGTTACGCCGAGAATATAATCAAAAGATAAAATCTAATGACGGTACAACATAGGATAAATGTTTTGCCTCAGGCATTACCAAAGAACAAAAGTTTTACCACCACTTGCCGCCCTTCGATTAGTGGCGACATCATCCGTCACCGCCTTCCCAGCCTTCTTGATTTCCTCAACATCAACCAAGATCTTCACCAGAGTGTTCGACATAGTTCCCAACGTTTCGGTCACATCATTCTCAAACGGTTTCACCCCCACAACCCAGCCGACGACAACAGTCGGCCGGCATAAAAACCACCTCATACAGCCATGCTGGCTGCGTATATGACCAGATCTTGATTTAGTTTCTCCCTAATCGACATCGTCGTCATTTCTTCTCTCTCTCGGCGGGTAGCGTAATAGATTTTTAAGGTTACATAAAACTCTCATTTGCTATACATAGTAGTATAAACTCAGGTAAATTAAATTACACTGACTTCCCTTACAAAACCTCCCCAGGGTTTCTGAAATTACACTGTTTGTCCCTGGATGGAGCTAGTAACAAAGAAGAGGAAATGACACACTTACCCTTAGAACGAAGAAAGGGAATCTGGCTTACAATGTACTCCTAAATAACGATTTTCTAGCCCAAGCCATTACCATTTACCGTACATTTTTTATATGCTCATTTAGCATACAATGAAATTTCAACAAGCGGTCAAACTGAACTATATACCTCACTTCTTTAATCTATACATTTTTTCAGGATAGCCAGTGATCCTCCACCACCAAGCCCAGCACTAACGCCACCAGTTACCTCTCCCACAGTCATCAGACCCTAACAACATAACTCAATTGAATATTTCTATAGCCAATTCCTGTTTTCCAAATTAAATGATCAACAATTGGAATGTAATGAGGATATTTTCAACTTTTCATTAAATTATTAACCGCAATATACTTAAATTATACGAGTCTAAAGAGTTTACAATCAGTTATTCCTCTACTTTTTTTTTGGTCAAAGTGTAAGAAAAATACAATTATAATTCAAAAATTACTATAAGCCCAAACCAACTACAAGTCTCATTAGGGGGAGAAACAAATGCAACCCAACTACAAGCCAATCAAGGGAAGAAATAATCCCTAAAAATAGCAAACAATAGTTATTTGCCAGACACTGACTGATCTTCTATGGTTTTACAGTTCTCTTCTATTCCGTGATTCCAAAATTGATTGGCAACTTATATAGGTCCATCAACGGATGTATTGTTGCATTCGCATTTTCATTCTTTAAACATGTTTGCATGGCTTTCAATGTTCTCTTGTTTGTTTGTTTTCTAATCTGTTTTTGTTTACTGTGCAGAAGGGAAATAGGAGAGGGACAAAATGTGCTTGCTAAAGTACCCAAACGTTGGTTAATCATGTTTAGAGAGCGCCTAATCCATCTACCGTCACTCGGGAATTTTGTTCTCTGAAGAGGACTCTGACTATGATCGCGCAATGAAAAGGTAGCTTTTATATGCATGGGTAAAGAAGTGAGGTATATAGTTCAGTTTGACCCCTTGTTGAAATTTCATTGTATGCTAAATGAGCATATAAAAAATGTACGGTAAATGGTAATGGCTTGGGCTTGAAAATCGTTATTAGGAGTACATTGTAAGCCAGACTCCCTTTCTTCGTTCTAAGGGTAAGTGTGTCATTTCCTCTTCTCTGTTACTAGCTCCATCCAGGGACAAACAATGTAATTTAATTTACCCTAAGTTTATACTACTATATATAGGAGGGAGAGAGAGAGAGAGAGAGAGAGAGAGAGAGAGAGAGAGAGAGAGAGAGAGAGAGAGAGAGAGAGAGAGAGAGAGAGAGAGAGAGAGAGAGAGAGAGAGAGAGAGAGAGAGAGAGAGAACAAAAACGACGACGATGTCGATTAGGGAGAAAATAAATCAGGATCTGGTCACATACACAGCCGGCGCGGCTGTACGGGGGGGTCTTTATGCCGGCGTGATTGTTGTCATCGGCTGGGTTGCGGGGGTGAAACCATTTGAGAAAGCTGTGACTGAAACGCTGGGAACTATGTCGAACACTCTGGTGAAGATCTCGGGTGATGTTGAGGAAATCAAGAAGGCGGCGACGGATGATGTCGCCACTGATCAATCTAAGAAGGGCGGCAAGTGGTTCAAGCTTGAGGTAAAACTTTTTTTCTTTGGTAATGCCTGAGGCAAAACATTTATCCTATGTTGTACCATTATTTGATTTTATTTTTGGATTATTTTCTTGACGTAACATAGCAGCTCGATCTTGTCTCTCTGGAACAAAATGTGACTCTTCATGCTCTTTTCCTTCCCAAAAGATTTACGGATACGAAAGGTTCTGGCTTTTCTAGGCCAGGGGGGAGAGAAACAGTAGAGATGGATGCACCACTTTATGAGATTAGATAGTGTATAGTGTTGTACAACACAACTTAGTATACTTCTATTTCCAATTTTCTGTGTTTTTTTAATATTTACTCTGTTTTTTATTCGGCTGGAATTCATTTATTAAAGTTATATATACTGCGCTGTGAATACTATAAGAGTAGCCCTAATTTCTCTGCTTTTTTTTATGTTTTATATGGCGCATGGTAGTGATTGGTATCTTAATTTTGGACTTCTCGTTCATGATACTCACGTTCATTGATGAGTTAAACTACTATTCGAGAGAGAAAAAAGAAACATGAACTTTGATACAACCCCAACTAGGCATGGCAATGCCAAGGACAAGGTAGTGCAAGCTGCAGGACATGTGTCAGATGAGGCAGTACCAGCTGTGAGCTAAGCTAGGTGGAGCTACAGAAGTTGTTAGGGAGTTGGCTAGAATCAAGTTGTTTGTGCGTATTGTTATCCATTTTCTTTTTTCTGTTGGAGATAAGAAAGAGAGAGGAGTGAGGGATGAGAGGAAGAGAATTGTAATGCAAAAGTTGGGACCAAAGGTTCCCAGTTCCCCTATTTCCAGAATCTATCAATAAAACTCCCTTTTCTTCTTCTTCAATCTATTCTCTATCTCCCTATCTCTCTCGCTCGGTCGCCCCCTCTTGCTACAAACCCTAGAACAAGGACCTGTTGAAACCTAATATATCTAGTCAAGAAATTATCTTATGAAACGGGTATACAGGTCTCTCATCAAGGGCTGGACCTGTTTTAGTTGTGCCTATCTCATCAAGTAAATTAAGCTTTACAGATATTTCATTAATACTAGTCCTCAGCAGTATTGTAATAAGAATCAGATAAACAGCTTTCGAGTCCAGGTAAACTCAGGTGATGCAACCTTGTTTTGGGAACATGTGTGGTTAGGAGAGTCGTCTTTGAAAGAAGATTATCCCAGACTATTTTCTTTATCTACTCAAAAAGGGACGTTGATCAGCAATTTAAAGGCAGAGGGATCTTGGAATTTTTTGTTCAGAAGGGACGTGTTTGGCCGAGAGAAGCAAGAGTTGGATAATTTGAAACGAAGAATCCGGCGAGTTATTCTAAACCCATCGAAGCCAGATGCTTGGCAGTGGAGATGGACGGGTGATGGAATTTTTTCTGTCAAGTCAGCTTATGAGCAATGGGAACTACTACACTACTCGAGCAATACGCTATTGGGTTCTTTATGGAAGAACTTGGGCCCTCCTAAGGTGGAAATCTTTGCTTGGATGGCTGTAAAGGAAAGAGCTGTAACAAGGTCAGTCCTCCTCAGCCGAAACTTGATCAATGAGATTCAATTAGCTCTATGCCCCCTATGCTCCCTGAACCTTGAAACTCATCAGCATTTGTTTCTTCACCGTCATTTCTCGTGGAGTGTATGGTCGATCATATTGGAGTGGTGGAACATCAAATGGGTTTGCCCATCCTCTGTCCCAGAATTAGCAAAATGGTGGTTTGCTAATGGATTTTACAATTTGGAGAAACATATATGGGAAGCTTGCTTCTATGCGACGTTGTGGTCCCTTTGGTTGGTGAGAAACGACACTATCTTCAACAACTCAACAAAACAAGTTTGGGAGGTGGGGGATCTTGTCAAAACTAGAGTTGCGATGTGGATGAAGGTGAAATTCGACATCAAAATCTATACCGTTGAGGAGTTCAAGATTTTCCTAGATGGTGTCCGAAAATTGAGATTGTAACCTAGTTTTCAGGAGTTTCTCCAACTGTCCGTTGGAAGTCTTTGTAAATTTGGGCTCAACCAATATCTTCCTTTGGTTGTCTTTTTCTCGATGTATCCCCTTCGAGTTTTAATAAATTGTTTCGCTGTTCCGATCAAAAAAAAAAAAATTCAAGAAAACTTTTAAAATTGGAAGCACATATACAATATACTTTTTGAATCGGCAAACAATTAATGCATACCCTTCCGCCAGCTTCTCGCCCAAGGCAATTCCACACGTTGCACACGAAGAATAAATCACTGGAACAAATATATACAGGTGGAGAAATTATTTCGAAAGACAGAAATATAGCCGAATAATAGTTGTAAGAACTTACCTATTTTTCTAACCTCATCATATCTGACGAGCCCTGTCGCGACTCCACCACCATCTCTCTCTCTCTCTCTCTCTCTCTCTCTCTCTCTCTCTCTCTCTCCAAGCCCTAGAAGAACAAGGAGCTGTGGAAACATACAGTAATACTAGAGGCCTGGGCACACGCGATGCGTGTGCAAGTCGGATTTTTACAACGTTTTTGTTAAAATGCTTCCCACTTATTGTTTGATCAAATTTTCACAAATGTTGTGAAAAATCCGACGCGTGTGCAAGGACGGAACCAGGATTTTACCCTAGCAGTGGCGAAATGTATGCTAAAAAAATCTAGTAGTGGCGAAACTATATAAGCTGGGCATAATTTTTTTTTACATATAATAATTGCATTTTTTAAAATTCTTGTTGTGGCGGTCGCCTCCACTAGACCCCCCTGATCCCATCCTTGCGCGTGTGCCCAAGCCTCTAGTCTTGCTAACTGCAAAGCAGCAACGGTTTTGAAGTTTACAGAAATAGTAAAAAAACATATGCATGTTTAAATAAATAGGTATTACTACGCACACACGCATAGAGGGTGGGAGATTATACGTCATCCTCAATGTCTTTGATTTTTTGCATCACAGAAGCCATTGGGTGCGTCTCACTCGATCACGACACAGGTACTGCCTAACTGATCAGGCTTCCCAGTATTCGAGTGCCGGCATATTTGCGTCTGCAACGAAGAAGAAGAGGAGTCTGTCGGATTAGAAATGGGGTGTGGGTTTATGGTATTCCGCGCAATACATATGTTGAAACCATGGTGTGGTGAGAAACAAAATCGACCAATAAAATTCATACTCAAAATCTGCAAGTTGTTGTGAAAGCAAAAGAAGACATTAATACAAACACCTGATAGTCAATAGAGAGAAAGAGAGGGTACCCTTAATTTTCAAAACTCTCTTCACCACAAGTTTGAATTTCCGAATCTGAAATAAAAAATAAGAACATCCTGAAGGTCTAAATAGAACAAAAAAAATCTGCAAAACCCATACTGAAACTGAATCTGAAATAGGAAATAAGAACATCCTAAATGTCTATGTAGAACAAAAAATATTTGCAAAACTCATACTCAAACTCTGCACAATAGCTTCCCGCTAAGGTGTTTCTTAAACTAATATCATTTCTGGATTGACATATTAGCAATCAAGACCGTTCTTGATTGTTTAAATACGGAAATTAACTGAATGGAAAGATTTAATGGGTTAAAATTACAGACAAATTCGGAAAAGGTATATTAGGAAAAGGTAATTCGGAAAGCAGTAAGGGGCACACTTACGCATCACGGTCCTACTTCGGAAGAATTAGGAATCAATTTCTCTCCTAGTTGGAAGACAGAAGTAGTAGATTTGAAAAGCAGAGAGGGTTGGGTTGTGGGGAACGGTTGAGAGAGAGAGATGTGGGGGTGGGGGGAGTGGCGGTTGTGGAGAGAGAGAGAGGCCGGAAGGTAGCGTGAGAGGGGGAGAAGGTAGCGTGGATGAGAAGGGTTTTTTTTTTTTTAAAAGAAAAAATAGGAAGTAAAGGAGTAATAACTGTTTTAGGTGGTTTTTTTTTTGTGCTTAAATGTTCAAAATATCCTCACAATTAACTGTTTTGTTTTGTGTTTAAAAGGGCACTTATGGAAAGAAAAATACATGACAAAAGGAGGAGACACCAAAGGGTGCTCTCCCTTTATATATTAATATATTAATAATAATAATAACTAGAGGTTGGGGCATACACGATGCATGTGCAAGTCGGATTTTCACAACGTTTTTGTAAAAATGCTTTTAACTTATTTGATCAAATTTTCACAAATACAGTGAAAATCCGACTTGCACACGCATTGCGTGTGCCCCAACCTCTAGTACTCACTGAAGTATTTTATTGAACACGTCAAAGACAATCCATGGATCAAACAGAGGACCCATTTGACAATTTGAATTTGACGAAACACACATTCCTCTCCCCGCATGTGCTTCTTTTACTCCCCCGCTCATCCTACTTTCTCTCAGCCCAAATGCCGTAAATTACGACAGCTAACCAAAAAAAAGAGAGCCGAGTGTGGTGAAGGGTAGACCCTCACCTCCGTGTCTCCCAAACCAGTTCACTATTATGGCTTTGAATGTCCAAATCAAGTAAAAAAAAATAGAACCGTGTTCGACTCCTCCTTTTTAAGCCATTCCAAATTCAAATAGTTTACTCTAGCAAAGCCATAAGTCTACTCTAGCACACAAATAACGGAGAGAAGATTGAGAGTGGACAAACCTGAGATGGTGGAAAGGTGGGGGATTTGCCAAAATGTGCCGGAAGAAGCAGCGATGGAGAGGACAAAGAAGCAGGGAGGGACACAACTTTTTGGCAGTTACAACTTGAAACGTGAAGGAAATAGAACTGTGTGTGAAGAAAAGATACAAACACAATTAATTAGGAACGCTACGGCTAAATAATCCAAATATGTGAAGGTAGTTTCATGAAATGGCAAACCAAATGCAGAGAGGATTACATTAAATGGGACCAATTGCAGTTGATAGGGTAAGTGGGATCTCGAAATGGAGGTTGCACTTTGAATCACCATCTCTGGTGACAGGGACGGAACTAGGATGTCATAAATGCGGGGGCCGAACTATGAGCAACAAAATTTTAAAATTTCAATTTTCGGAATTCTAATATTTGTTTGGTTCAAGTTTGGAGGGAGGTTTTTTGGGTAATGAGTAGAAAGGAAGAGAAAGAAAAATGAGATTACAATGGAAGAAAAACTTATGAGAGACCGTATGCACAAAGTAAAATTGAGTTTTGGGATTCAAAACGAACACATTCTTAAAGTATTTAAATGTCTAAACAACAATCTATACAAAATACAATATCTAACTATCTAAATGTTCTTAACAAATAAAAAAATAACTCATATTAAAATTTATTTATTTTTTTGAAAAAAAAAACCCGAAACAACGTGGGGGCCGTGGCCCCCATATGACCATGAGTAGTTCCGTCTCTGTCTGGTGACTATCGGGCTACACTTCATTGGCTAAATTCTCCATTGTGCGGCTCAATCATTCTGGAGAGAGAGTCTTCCAAGTTCCTATCTCGGGAAACCTACTGAATGCAAAATAAAAAGTTGTAACCGAGTGGATTATTTACGAACCCGGGTGGCAGTTGAGGGGAGAAGAAAAGAGAAAAGTGGCAGAAGAAGGTTTTGGCAGTTTTTTTGTGTTTAAATGACAAATATATCCTTACAGTTACAATACTTTTGTCTAGGTTTTTTTTTTTTAAGAGGGTACATATGAAAAAGAAAAATACATGACACAAAAGGGAGACACCAAAGGGGTGCTCTCCCTTTATATATTAGAATAGATTATTATTATTATTATTAAGAATAGATATTAGAATAGATATACGGTCGAGAAATTATCATATGCCTCATCAAAGGGCTGTAACTGTTTTAGCAGTCCATTAAAATTACGCTTTACTAGTATTGTATTTCAAAATCCGAAAGTCTAAAGTCACCGACGGGCATGCGGGGCCCACTTTAGGTCTCGCATGAATGATCTGAGCCGTTCAATAATTTTAAAAAAACTGAGCAGACTGCTGAAAAGTTAGCTCAATCCGATGGGTACTCGATCCAATCTTCCCTTTTTTCACGAATTCGAAAAAAGAATGAAAAAATAAAAGATTAGATCGAGCATCTAAACATATCGGATTGGTTTTATTTTGACGGGCCCACTCGATTTTTTTATAAAATTATTGAACGGCTCAGATCATTCGTGTGGTGCCCAGAGTGGGCCCCACATGCTCGACTACGGCTCCCAGCGGTATGTGTGGGAGAGTCCTTTCAAATTGCTTTGGGTACAACACTTGTACACCACCTTGTGTGGAACTCATTTCAAAGTTTCACAAAAATATTTTGAGCCGTTCAATTTGTTTAGAATTTTTTTAAGGGTCCCTAAAGAAAATCAGTTTAACCCGATATCGATAAGTGCTTAATCCATACGTTATTTGTTTGGTCTGTACGATTAGATAACCAAAAAAGAACTTAAGGATCAAGTTCGGCTGAATTGATTTTTGTATGGACCTTTTAAAAAAATTACTGAACAAATTGAATGCCTCATACCATTTGTATGAGATCTGGAAATGTTCTCACAAAAGGTGATGTACAAGTGATAGGTGGTGTACACAAAGTGTTGTACCCATAGTTGGGCAAAAAATACCATTTAAATAATACTTCCTTAGCAGTATGTTTGTTATTATGCTTTGTGAGTCCCAAGCTTGAGCATACAGAGTGGAATAATTAAAAGTTGTCAAATCATCTTTTGGTTATCCATTTAAGATATTGCTAAATTAGCAATGTAGATGCCCACAATGGCATAATCAAAATTGAATAATTAAAACTTGCCACATCACATTCAACCTATAAAAATCTAATAATTGTCACCATATAAAATATTTTTTTTAAATCTTAATTTCCATTTGCTCAAAAGGATTGACCAAGACATTCGGTTGACTTCTCATTTTATCGACCATATTCAACAGTCAAATTTTTATGCTTGTTGTTAGTCTTACACAATCCTTTTGAGGCACCTGAAAACAATACGAAAAAGAGAGAATACAATATGGGCGAGCAGGTAGCCAGGTAGGTCTCATTAAAGTGTGCTCCATTAATTACAAGTTTACAACTATGGTCGAGCATGAATAGCCATTGGCCGGAGCCTCCATTATTGTTGAAATTGAAGGATGGTGACAATGGTTCTTGCACTGTACGACTGGCTGCTGGAATGTTCTCTGGTCTCACCTACGGACTAAAAGAGGCTCGTGGAACTCATGATCGGGTAAATTGCCAATCATCTTCTATTAGTTTTCATTACAATGTCTTGGACCTGTGTGTACCCGCTACTTTTGAATAAACCTTGAAGGGTTTTTTGATGGGATTTTTAGGCTTTTGTTTCAACAACTTGATACACCTCACTAGTACTACTAGGAATTACGTGGTTGGAGTCGTACATAGCAGGAAGCAAGTTCAGAAATTGATTTAAGTTGACTTTGAGTATGGAAAGTCCAAAATGTTTCTCATCTTGTTAAGCTTTTGTACAGTGTCTTCCCCATGCCTATGATTTGTACATGTCACTTATCATTCCCGGAACAGGTAACAGGAATGTGGTACGCCACATGCCCTATTCTGTGGTTTGGTATGGGTAAGCTTCATGGAATTCAACAAAACGATGTGCGAATTTCCAAGGTAATCAGACAGAACACATTTCTAGGAGCTTCTGGGAACTTTCAACATTTTCTCATCAAAATCCACTCTCTAGATTTCCGGTTTATGATGACTGATGTCCTTGGACAAGTGCCGGGATATTTTTGGTTCGTTAAATTCACAGTTTTGAAACAAAGGAAAGAAAAAAATTGAATTGTGGGACGTGCTTCACTAGGGTAACTTAACTTCGGTTTAGTATGTATTCTCTTATAATTAGTAGGCGGTTTTGCTTTGGTGACCGTGACTCCACTAAAGGCTATGCCTTAATGGTCTTTTGTATCCAATGTAGGGTTAGAGTCTTCTCTCTATCAAGTAGGCATATCTGTGGTTACTCTCCAGAAGTTGTTGGCTGGTTTGGGCAGAGCTAGTATCCCACATCACTCCGTTAGTTGCTTTTGGTGCAGAAAAATAGTACAATGGCAAGAGCAATTACAGGGGCGGCGCTGGCTCTTACAGGACAATTCTTCTCACTAACAGCTTGTTCAAAGTGGTATAACTGGGGCAGCAATTGCAATCGCTGCTAACCTTCTGAAAGTAATTTTCTGAAAACCTGTACTAGGAATTAAGTAGCTTCTTGTGAAAGTCATATGGAAATACATATCTAGTTCTTGTGGGAAAAAGACCTTGCTACGACTACTCTTTACTTGTATTTTGTAACCAGCTCCACGATGTGAGAGCATCCGGAGGGGTGGGGTATTCATGTTCCTGATGATCTGTTTTTGGATACCTGAGGTTGGTACTTTGTTGGATCTCATCATCTTATTCTTGGATCAGCATTTTAGTTACTCACGTTTTGTTAACTGTGGGCGTGCGCATTTAGTACATGTCAAATTTCTAAACTCAAAACGATTACTTCGAATTCTCTGTGGAAGCAAAACTCCTTTGTTTATGCTACATAGCATGGGGAGGTCTGTCCCTATTCTCGGAGCAATGTGGTCTTTGGTTAAAGAAAATATCTGTTTTTTCCTTCTTGTTTCGTGGCTAGCTGGTCTCTTGAATTAAAAAAGAGGGAGACTATGCTATAAGGTTTGAGTTGAAAATCCATGCTGTTTTCTTCTTTTTCTGTCTTAAATGAACATTTCACAATGTACAGATACATAAGCGGAAGTAGCATAGGGCATTGCAAATTAGTGAGGTAAAAGGAGTTTCAGCACTTTGTGTTTTTGTTCTGTCTTTTTTTAGGGAATACTCGAAGAACAACAACGAGTGTTATGTGTTTGCAAAGGAGAGCATTTTCTTCTTGAACCAAGCTCCTGCAGCTATCCATGCTCCAATTCGGTCTAGTTTTAATGCAGCTATCCATGCTCCAATTTGGTCTAATTTGAGGCGTTGCGGATTCATCCAAGGCCTAAAACAATGATTAGATCCATTCATATTTTACATCCTGCATAGAAGTACGTTTTCTTAAAATGTGAGCTAGAGAGAGATATCTGATCAAAACTAATTCGGATGTCCTCCGCGGAAAGCAAGTAAAGGAACGATGCCCATAGGGGTGATGAGCTCAACACTTAACGCCTCATTGAAATGTTCATGCCTGAAGAAGATCCATATGACTTTGTCTTGCAGGGTCAGCCCATGTCGACTTTTTTATTTTTTTTGATAAGTGCCAATGTCGACTTTATGCCTGTGCATGTTGTTAAAATATTAAGGATTTTGATTATTGTTGAAAACTTGGGGTAGGCTCACAACGACCGAAAATTAAAATATAGTATTGACGTATTATAGACTCAGTAAAACTTAGCAATTGATATCTAATCAAGCTAATTTTTAACCGCACAAATACTTCTTAATGAGACATATACAGTTTTGATTATTGTTATGAACTAAGCGTAGACTTAGAGCCACCCCAAAACTGAATCGAACTTATTGGAGACGATTGGACCGTAGATTGGTCCTATTTTTTGAGTTGGTTATAGAAATTGTCCATGTAAAAGAGAGGAAAGTTAGCCTGGTGGGCAGGTGCCCCTCATCCCCAGGCAAGGTCTCAGTTTCGAGCCTTGTCAGTGGCAAGAGAGTGTGTTATAAAGCATTATGTCCATTTATATCTAGGTGGTGCAGTGGTGACGGCTTGTCCTTCCGAACAGTAGTTATGGCTCAAATCAGACATTTTACAGCGGGTAGGGAGCCCTAAGAGGGATTGCTACACTGGTTGTCTCATCCCACCCTTTATTTCTGATAAAATAATAATAATAATAAAAGAGAGGAAAGTTTATTTCAGAAGAAGCCCCCACATTCTTCCTTGAATTTCCAGCACGGCCCAATTCCGGAAATAAACACACTTTCGTGCTCCTCGAAGTCTCAAGCCGGATGTTCAAGAAAAGAAGTCTCGAACCAAAACCCCAATACTGAGACACAAAAACCTCTTCCGAGGCGAGCAGCATACAGCGAAGAGCGCTCTCTCTCTCTCTCTCTCTCTCTCTCTCTGTAAAAGCCCCCTAAAATCTCAGCTCTTCAAGATGAGTACCATGAAGTTTTGCCGCGAATGGTCAGTGGTCGATTAATCATTCCCTCTTTCATTCTTCCACCGAAAACACGCACCCACACACCCACATAAGTAGATTATTACACATGAACTCATCTCTGCAATTGTAGATACTTTGTAGACGAAAGTATGCAATGAACTAATGCATGTGTGCTTATTATGTGTATTGTTGTGCCCTTGTACTTCCTCAGCAACAACATTCTCTACCCTAAGGAAGACAAGGAGCAGAAAATCCTCCTTTACGCTTGCCGCAATTGCGATCACCAGGTCTCTCTCCCTCTCTCTGCATAGTTTTGTTTTTATGCTCTTACAGGTTAGGGTTTTGTGGGTAGGGCTTTATGCACAATCAACCTTAGACATTGGAACATGTTCCATGTAGGGTATTGCATTTACTTCGCTGATTAGAAGCTCGACCAATTAGAAAACCCTAATTTCTAAATATCATGGTCTTTGGTTTTACAATGGCTCTTTAGGAATGCGTATTTAACCTAGGATACTGCACCAAATGGGGAGGGATTATAACGCTGCGAATCAACAGAGCTATTCACAAGTAGCTCGAGATAGTTAACGAGCTCGAGCTTTCGTTGAGTAAATGAGCCGAGCTCGAGTTAGTTGTAGCTCCGCTCGTTTGTAGCAGTTTGGCTTGCTTATAGAGGCTTTTTTAGTAAACGAACCAAGGTCAAAGTCGAACACTTGGATACTAAATGAGCCAAGCTCGAGTTCGATTATTTCGCTCGACTTTAGCTCTAGCCAGACTATTTTTTAACGAGCAAAGCTCGAACACATTTTTTTCGTTTGCAGCCCTAGGAGGGAAAGACTTGACATTTTGTCAATTTCTTTTGAGACGTGAAAGGTGAGGTGTAGAACTGTTGCATTTGGGGATTCAAAGATATCACTATTTGCTGCAATTATTTGTGATGATAATTTGCAGGGATGACAATGTCTGATGCTCTTTCATATGTAGAAACTTCATATGGGTTGAGCTGAAAGTGTTCGGTTTTATAAGCTTTGTGCATTTGTACTCGTGCAAAAGTTGAAGGATATAAGTAAATTGGCAGAGGACTGATGGTAGAAAAATCACCTCATTTAAAGACTGTAATTGAGCTAAAAAAATGCTTTAATTGTCCAATCAAAGTTACGATTCTCAGCATATCATTCTGACTTTATTCAGATTTCACTTGGTATCTTACTTGACAAGGGGTTGACAATGTCTGATGCTCTTTCATTTTCTTTCTTATTGTTGTTCAGGAGGTTGCCGATAACAATTGTGTCTACAGAAACGAGATACACCATTCAGTGGCGGAGCGAACCCAAGTTTTGCAGGATGTGGCTGCGGATCCGACTCTTCCACGCACCAAATCAGTTCGCTGTGCTCAATGCGGACACGGAGAAGCAGTTTTCTTCCAGGTCACTTTCTGTGATGTGAATATGGTTTATAATTTCTAAAATCTGTCTATATGGCTTCTTTAGTTAAGGTTGAAAGTCATTGCTGTATGCATTCTCTGAGCAGAGACTAGAAAGGCATATCAATGCTTGAGTCCCCTGTGCATGTAGTATAGCCTAGGGATTAAAGATTCCAACCTCAGAAAGACCTAACTCGAACTATTTTGCTGTCAATCCTGTCATGTATATAAAATGGAACAAAGTAGTCCTATGGTTTTCACTTGCGCAATTTGAAACTTAGATCTGTGTATACGTATAAGTACCAGCGAACGTTAAGAAATCAGTTGAGTAACGTTTTAATGTTCGAACACTATGTAGTTGTGCATTCAGATTGTCAATGTCTATCACAAAAGTTGCATTCATGCCATGTTCTCTGATTCTCTTTGCCATTTCATCCACTTGTGGTGTTCGCATCTAACCATGGAGTACATTGTACAACCTGTTCAAGCAATTAGATTTCCATTCTCAACCTATGATTTAGTTCAACCCATTTTGACTGTTGTTCTGCCTTTGGCTATGGGTATGTAAAGCAGAAAATTAAATGTTTGTTCGCATCCGCTGATTCTCTTAGATTGGTGTTCGCATCTAACCGTGGAGTGCATGTAGTAGTTTCAGGATTTCTTTTTATTCACAACCATATTGCATAGCGTTGTGTGAATCTAGAGAAAAGTAATTAAAAATTACTAAATTAATGCGAATATTTTTATGGCTGCAAAGAGATTTTGCAGTTTTGGAGTTGATTTGCTAATTTGGCAAGTGGCAACTCTATTCTGTGGGTTCCAAATTTCCTGTATACTTTTGCCAAGTACACAAATTGGGGATAATTTCTATCATTCTGAATTGTTTTCTTTTCGTTGAGGAAAATGTGCAGGCAACTGCAAGGGGAGAAGAAGGTATGACGTTGTTCTTTGTTTGCTGCAACCCTAACTGCGGCCATCGTTGGAGAGATTGAGGTCGATCTGCTTATGGCAATTCCGTGTGCTGAAGTTCAGTCTTGATGCATCTGACCATATGTCCTTTGTTCTTCTTCTTCTTTGCTGAATCTCAATTCTAACTGTTGCTACTATTTAATTTGTAAAACTAATCTCAGTCACATTATTCTGCATGTGCCTTGTACCGGTAATATTAGAGTGATCACATTTCGGTTCTATGTTTGGTTTTCTTAATATGACATCTTATATGAATCAATCACACCGATACTGAATGGCATATAAGGCATAAAGAACAGATGGATCTAAGCCTGGTATCCAGAAACTGACTGGGTTGTATCTATAGATCTAGTTGGCTAGAGCCTTGGTCCAGTTGGTCGGGTCCTTTGACTTCCATATGTGAAGCCATGAGTTTGGACTTCTAGGGGTGGATGGTTAAAAATCTATTTCTCACTCACCATTGAGTTCAGACTTTGTAATTTGGAGATTAGTCAGGGCGAAACTTGGGACATCTTCATCGGTAGCCCAAAAAAAAAAATCTAAGAAAAGATGATCTTTAAAACATTTTCTTAGTTAAAAAACCACTATGGTTATACATGACGTGCATATATCATCTAGTCCGCAAGAATCATAATTATTACTCCTTTCGTCCCTTATTTATAGTCCGGTATTCTATTTTGGGCTGTCTCTTAATAATTGTCCATTTTGTAAAGTTAGTAGGTAAAAATTAGTGAATTGTCTATTTTGTCCTGAAAAGTAAATTTCATTTTGAAAAGTAAGTGAGTAAAAATGTAATGATGATGGGTAAATAGGGAAAGTGGAGGAAAAAGTTGATGTGAAAGGTATAATGATGATGTCTTTTTAATAAGTTGGAGTTACAAAGCAGGACATTTAAAAAGGGACGACGGAGGGAGTAGTAATGAGCATTAGCCGCCGTATAAAAATTAAGGAGATCCGACCCAGTAACATTATGTGTCATTTTTTTTTTCAATCACCTGATTTCTGATTGGCTAGCTCTAGCCTCCAAGACTTAAGATATGGGTTTATTCGTTTGGGGTCTCAAAACTCTTGCGCGCGATCTTCAATAATTTTTTTCTCTCCACTTATTACTTTTAAAAACATCTCTCAAAATCCAAATTGAACAGGGTTTTCAATGGCAGCTGCCAGCTGCCTAATCGCCAATGGCTAATTTCAATGGCAGCTCTCTCTCTCTCTCTCTCTCTCTCTCTGTAAATAGACTGTAATACGTTTGAACTCTACAAGCTGCCTAATCGCCAATGGCAGCTGCAGTGCTGATTTGAAAGCGCATTGGACGGCATATGCCTAAGGTAATGACATTGACAAAAGGGGGCATTCTACAATGAATTCATTCTGCTCGACGATAAAAAGTACTAAGTAGACATGGAAAGGGACATCACGAAAGTAGTCCATCCATTTTTCACTACAATGTGCTGTTGGTTTTTTGTTTTTTGATGGTCAAGTTATCCGGGCCAGTTTAAGTGTATATCAACTAATCTCCTCTCCGATTCGGTTAAAGGCAGATCATCCACGTCAGCACTAGAAAATTCTCCAAAAATTACTTTCTTACGATCTGATCCATACTATGTGCGGCTAGTTTTACACACGTAACACTCCATTCTTGATAATTTCTGAAAGTAATATACATTATTACATCATTTGCACGACCCCATGGAACATTCAATTCTAATGGTAGTTTCGTTCAAAGACGGAAATTGAGAATAGGAAGCCAGCTTTTAGCATTTAAACTTTAGCTTTCCATCGGATCAAAAAAAAAAAAAAAGACTTTAGCTTTCCATGAATTTCCTTGTTTAGACTGGCATCTCTAATTTGTTGGGATTTGATGTAAAAATAAGATCCAGAATTATGACAAATTAACTCCCAACTGGAATACTCAAAAAGACGGTACGATAAATAAACTTGAGTCACTTTCAACCCAAAAAACACATGATAGAATTGTAGTCATCCTATTACTTATTGTCACAAACAACACAGTCACGCATATTTTTTCGCAGTCACTCTTCTCTTCACCTCAACAATATTCCAAATAGATACAAAAACAGACATGTGTTTTATAGAGCAACTACCACACCAAAACCTTTTGCATTTTCAGTCGATTTTTTTTGTCCCACACATAAACTTTTTGAATATCCGATCAAAAGAGATTTCTCCAATGAAAAAGCTTTTAAGGCTACCCAATATCCTTTACGTTTCCAAATATTTTTACAAATACGCTTTTTTGAGATAAAACTCCCATTTTAAATTTTCAATCTACTTTGTGAAAAATAAGATTTTGAAAATGTGCACGGAAAATTTTATGCAACACCAAAGTCTAAGATAACAAATCCAGTACTATTGAAGTCCTCGATGCTTGATTAGTATGAGCCAAAGCAACACTAGCTAGCTAGTTTACCAAAAAATCCATGACATTCGTCTCTATATAAAGAAGCCCAAATGTACGTCTGTGATTAAAATCATCATAAGCTCGATATCCATTAATTTCCTTGTCCTGTTCTTTTCCATGGTTAATTACATGATTTACATCCACAAAAACAAGCAACCCATGTTCCTTGATGGCTAGCTGTTTCAATGCTTCTTCGATCTGGGACTATTCCCAGCATGCTTTGCTCTCTCTCTCTCTCTCTCTCTGCTACATGGTCAGGGTGCGGGTATTACTAAAAAAAATACTATGATTCATTTTATTCATAATTTATTTAAGAGCTCTACAAATATATGTACTCAGTACTAGACAAAAACGTCCAATAAAGCATGTCGGAGGCCTCATGTCAATACCCTAGTGTCAAATGTTATTGATTAGATTTGATCGATCGAGTAATGCATGCATTAATTCCATTCAACACATATTGCATGATAAGGCCCGCACAAAGTGGTGACATCTGTCACAACCTGTGCATCTCCCAGGATAGACTTGCATAGGCATTTTTGTTAAATAAAAAAAAAATTACTGCAAATCGTAACTGAGACCAATGGAGGCCTGAGTATGGGTCCCACGAGGGGCGGGTTTGGGTTCAAGGCTATGAATAATCTCTGAATTCTCTGTTGACTAACATACTAACACTCCGTTAACCTCGCTGAAATATAAAATGTGAAAAAAAAATCTCTCTTAACACCTGACTATAACGAACCCAGCTCCAGCCCTAAAACGTATGTCATCATACACGCTTTCTTTTTTCTTTTTTGGTTGCTAGGTGTCCTCTAGGGACACTTGTACATTTGGGGCTAAATACCAATTACTGTATTTATGAGGTGTCATTTCTACCATCCGTAATACTTATCTCAACTAACTAACTTATTGTTATTAGGTACACGCTATATTACTAATTAACTATCTCAACACTATTTTACATATATAAGATGCTATAATACATGCTAATACGCAACAGTATAAAGCCTAAACAATCGTGGCCTTGACTATCAACTTATTTTTATTGTCACTAATACTATTTTTCATGTATGAATAGCAATTCCCCAATCATTGGCAAACACGTATTCAATTAGCGTACTGTCATTTAACATTCCAGGTGTCCTGTCAAGTCATACACGAGTGCATGCTAGGATCAAGTCTTACCTTCTCCTATGTGTGTATAAAAAGAGCAAGAATCTTGAGACATGATTTGTATAATTTAAACGCACTTGTGAGATCGATACTCATATCCACCTCTATACCTGGCCTCAATGGATGCAGCTGCACAATCAATAGGCGTGTGTTATGGTATGCTAGGCGACAACCTACCACCGGCATCAGAAGTCGTAGCCCTCTACAAAACTCGAGGAATCCAAAGGATGAGAATCTACGAACCGAATCAAGCTGCTCTAGAGGCGCTCAAAGGGTCCAACATTGAACTCATGCTTGGTGTCCCGAACTCGGATCTCCAGAGTCTGGCTTCCAATCCTTCCAATGCAAATTCATGGGTTCAAAGAAACATTAGGAACTTCTGGCCAGGGGTCAAGTTTCGGTACATAGAAGTTGGAAATGAGGTTGGGCCCACAACAGGCCTGGCCCAATTCGTTCTTCCAGCCATGCGAAATGTCTACAATGCCATTGCTTCAGCTGGACTCCAGAACCAAATCAAGGTCTCTTTGATGCTACTACTTTTCATCAAAATCATCCAATTGGGTCTGTTTTAGTATATTCTTCTCCTTTACAAAATTACGGAAGAAGTGAAGTTTATAATTTCAAAGTGAATTTTTGAGATGGCATTACAAGATTTTGTGTACGGTCTTGAGTTCGACCTCGACCGATCATTCATGCTCTGGTCTCATGAAGTGAAAAGTTGAATTATAAGTTGGTTATCTCAAAGTTTTCCATCCAATTTGAGAGCTACTTGGCAAACCCTTTTTTTTTTCGGTAAATAAAAAAAACTCGTGATTTGTGAGCTTTACAATGTTTTTTGAGAGAATCTAATGATTTTGTGACTCAATTCTCAACAGGTTTCGACTGCAATTGACACGACACTTCTAGGGAACTCCTATCCACCATCACAAGGTGCCTTTCGAGGTGACGTTACGGCATTCCTAAACCCAATTATCACCTTCTTAGTACAAATCAAATCGCCCTTACTAGCGAATATCTACCCCTACTTTAGCTACTCTGGCAACCCGCGTGACATCTCCCTGCCCTATGCCCTGTTCACTTCTCCATCGAATGTAGTTTGGGATGGGCAACGTGGGTACCAAAACTTGTTCGATGCCATGTTGGATGCCTTGTATGCCGCCCTTGATAGGTCTGGTGGAGCTACCTTGGACGTGGTGGTGTCAGAAACCGGGTGGCCTTCTACTTGCGCGTTTGGAGCGATAGTCGATAATGCACGTATTTATAACTCAAATTTGATTCGGCATGTCAAGGGAGGCACCCCGAGGAGGCCTAACAGAGCTACAGAAGCATACTTGTTTGCAATGTTTGACGAGAACAATAAGCAACCCGAGTTGGAAAAACACTTTGGGCTGTTTTTGCCGAATAAGCAGCCGAAATATACGCTCAATTTTGGTGCGGCAGAAAGGATTTGGGATGTTGCTGTTGGAAATAATGCATCAGTTTATCTGAGTAGTGATGTGTAACAAAGAATCAGAGCTATCTTCTGTATAATATAGAGCAGCGGTTTTTAAATTCTTTATATTTTGGATCATCGGATTTGTACATATTTTTTCTATAGCTGAGATTTACGGATAGTAAAACTAGAAATATACTTGAAAAGAATGAATATTTGGAGGAAGGATAAAAGAAAAACTAAAATTAATATTTCCTAATTTTATTTTGATTCCTTATTTTTGAATTTTCCTTACTTTCCTAACAGTTATCAGTAAAAAAACAATTACTATGATCTTGGAATCTCTCTCTCCCTCGCAAGTTAATTCTAAAACGGATTCCAATTTTGAATCTCTCTCTCTCTCTCTCTCTCCCTCTCTGTGTGTGTGAACTCTGTCATTTTTTGAAATGTATTCAGATTGCTAAATGTTTAGCTGGTTGAGTGATTGAGGGAAAAAAAATTGATTAGTTATATATTTGGTTATTTGATTCATTGCAATACGTTGGTGGCAACAAATGTATTGATTTTGTTGCATCTTAATTCTAAGTCATAGTTTCATCTTCGCCTTCATCGGATTGAAAGTTGAAATCCAACGAAAATACACATGTGCCTATGTTTCTAGAATTAATTTTTTATTTAACTTAATTTTCTATAGTACATAACGCAAGGGTGTAGGGTCCATCCATACTTAACAAAAGACAAGTTTGGATGATTACTTTGATCCAATGGTTTAGGCTCAATCTTATCCTTTCAGTAAAACGATCACACTTTTTGCACATATTACACAATTGCTGTGTAGATTTATTTACTCCTAACAACTATACATTAATGTCTCTGTGATTTTTCAAAAAAAAAAAGAGAGAGAAGAATACCAAAACTTTTTAAATTCTGTGTTAATTTGAAGAATATATATATACATATATATATATATGAGCATTCTGGGGACACAAAAAAAGATACTCCATCCCAACCATTAAAGCTAATGGCTGAGATTAGAATTTCACAAAGAATTACTATTGGCCGCAAAGAATTACTCCTGGCTGCGATGAATTACTCTTGGCCGCAAAGAATTACTCTTAGCCAAGAATTACCTTTAGCCGCATTGAATTGCATTTGACCGCATCGAATTACTTTTGGCCGCATCGAATTACTCTAGCTGTGAAGAATTACTCCTAACCGTTGAGAATTACACTTGGCCGCATCGAATTGCACTTGGCAGCATCGAATTCCTCTAGGCCACTACGAATTGCACTTGGTCGCATTGAATTGCACTTGGCCACATTAAATTATTTTATGGTCTGCAATTATGTGCGGCCAAGTGTAATTCGATGCAGCCAAGAGTAATTCTTTGCGGCTAGGAGTAATTCGATTTAGCCAAGAGTAATTTTTTGCAGCCAGGAGTAATATTTTGCGGCCATAAGTAATTTTTCGCGGCCAATAGTAATTCTTCGCAGCAAATTCTTTTTTTTTTTTAACTAATAGGTAAGAGAATAAAATTGTTGTTCAATACAACTTGAGCTATTAGTTTAGACGATTTGGAGTTTCATGATCTGTCTGGAATTGAAGATTGCATGCAAGTTTTTTGTTGGAGTCTTTTGGATAGACGGAGTTTTAAACTCTACTCCTTACTTGGTTATATGTAATCTTAGAACTATTTTGCTTTTTTATTTTCTAGGTCAGTTACGGAAAGAAGTGCGATAGGGGTGTAATTTATGAGTGAGTGGATGTTCAAAAAATTGAATTCGAGTTGGAATGTGGTATGATTATACATTCTTAATATCTCTGACGCTATCCCTGAATGCAACTAACGGAATTAAATAGATTTGGTAACATTTGTTGTGTTCTCTATTTTATAAACTTGGTTAGATAGACTATATTTGAAGCTTATTTTTAAAATAAAAATTTCCGAGAAGTAGATTTTGTTGGAAGAAGGAAAATTTTTCTAATTCACGATTATTTGTAATGCTCCTCTTGCATGAGGTAGAATCATACGCATATTCAGAACTCATCTCATATGAGATGACATTAAAAAAACCTATTGTATCCACACAAAAACATTCGAAAAAATGGAATTTGATATTTCATTTAGACTATGTTTGGAAAGCATTGCGCCCGGACAATTACTAGTGTATCAATATTCTATGCTACTTTTAAATAAGGGATGTTGTAGGACATATTGCTTTCTTGACAATCTGTAAACTTTTGTATTTCTTAATTCAGAGAAACTTATTCACATAGGCTTCGTGAATAGGTAGTTCATGGAGCAGCGCAATGTTAGTCACCCATTCGTGTAATCAATAGCTGAGATTTGTTTTCAATTTTGACCATTCATAATTAATTACCGGTGATAATTGATTTTCAATCTGTACCGTTCAAATAATACTATGGATGCGCTCGATTGGCAGAGTGATCCGCAAAAAAGATTTTCTGTTCTTAATTTGCAAATCTTTTGTTCTAGCCTTTCAAAGATTATGGCATCGCAAAAGTCTAATTCGAAGTAAGCAAAAGTGAAGTCTGCAATGATAAATGAAAAAGAAGTCCTGTGGCTAATGTAAATAATGATGGGTATAGAAAAAGGAAATGGTGTGGCTGCTGGGATTCGAGCCCAGGTCTCCACGGCCACAACGTGGAATTCTTACCACTAAACTACAGCCACCAGCTGGTTGATCAACTTCGTAGTTTAATTATTTAAGTTATGCCTTCATCTAGTCCAATGCGCTCATCTAGCCCAATGCGCTCAGTTGTGAACTTTGTTACCCACAAGCTCAAGAGTTTTAGTACTGTTGAACTTTCTCATATTTGGAATCCTTTCAGAACTGGTCCTGAGCTAAAACTTGTGTTACGACTTCTTTAGCTAGCCCTTCGAAATTTTTTAATTTCAGCAGCCCTTCCTACTTTTTATTCCTTATAATAGTCCAACAAAAAGGCCTCATTTTTTTTTTTTCGCTTTAAGCCACCACTAGAAAGTCAGAGCTGGCTTTGAATCCTTCGAAGAATGACAAAAAAAGAAGTATCATAGCTAACGAGATGTGCAGTTTGATAATATCTAGCATGAAAAGATAGTGTACAGAATAGGTTTAAATTAACATCAATCCACTTTAATTAGTAGAGTGAGCTAGGCAGGAGATGTATTTTACTGGAAAGAGATCATGAGCATGATTCCTGCAAAAGAGAAGCTGGACTGCTACTCCGACGCAAAAAAGAGGGTAATTATACAAAATAATGACTCATCCGCTTTGCTCTTGATTGATTGTTAGAGTGTCAATTTCAGAGCACTATCCAAGTGTTTCAAAAAAAGAATGTCTTTACGGCCTATATGGCATTGTAAGATAACTAGAGAACAATAACAATTGGACATTAGATAACTAGGATTGTCTTTGATCGAAGGTTGTGTATTTTCAAAGCCATTTTCTTTATTTTTTTGGAGTGCCTCTATCAATTTTTGGAGTGCCAATATTATTTTCCTTTAAAGATGGTACGAAAATCTAAAAGTGTCCAACATTTTAGGGTAGAAAGAGTACAATTTAGGAGCCAGCTTTGGAAAGGCTTGGAGATGCTCTAAGTCTTACCCAATAAAAAGTGATAAAAATGAGAACTAATTTATGTGTTAATTTAGAAAGTGAATAGGCTACTTGTACTTGCACTTTCTTGTTTATCTAAAGCACAAATATACGAAAAAGCAAGTTGCATACACCCGGCGTCTTCTTCAGTTCACCTCCTAAGGCACCACGTCACCACCCTCTGGCTTCTTCTTTTTTTGGCAAAATATGAACATCATATATAAAAATCAAACATAATGCGAAACATGAGTTCAGCAAAGCTTCAATATTAAGATTACAAACCAAAGCAAATAATAAGATGACCAAACTACCCTGTGACCCAACAAGATTGCATTAGAACACCAACCACAATTTGTAGTCAATCAAAAAAAAAACACAAAACAAAAAAATAAGCACCTCCCCAAGAAACTCCTATGATGAAAGCAGACGAAGGGTCCACTTTGAATGAAGCCACTATGACCTGCAAAGAGGAGGAGATAAGACACAACCGAATCAAAATAAAAAATAGAACTCACTAACCGCAATCTAGATAACGTCGCCGAGGGGCCTGAAAAGATACGAGTTATTGTAACTGTCTTCAATTACATGCTCCCTTTTCCACTTTGTGTTGTCAAAAAATTGAGAAACCTCCATATCATCACAATATGATCTTGGTGCCTTGATTCTCTTAGATCCACCCAACGTAAAGGACACAATCGGAGGAGGAGTAGAGCCAAACTTTCCTAAGCTCACTCCTTTTGAACTAAAAGAAAAAACATGGCTTTGTAGAGGGGATTTATCTTCCTCAATGATTGGATCGTCTGAACTTTTGACTCTGAAGCAATCTTATTTGGCAACCCATCCATAGTAGTGTTATTTGTCTAGCAGTCAAAATTGAAATCACTAGCCCTTTCTTTAGTGTGAAATTGTTTTGTCCTTGGAAATCCATTTGCATATCTTCCTGAGGAAACTCTATCTTTCGTATTTCAACATCCGATAAGCTTGGTTGATGAAAAAACCTGAACGTTTTGCCAATAACTTGAGATTGAGAAAAGCCACGATCAATAAGAAGATAATTCCTTCCCATAAGAACCTTTTTCCTCCTCTTACTTGGCTTTTTGTGGTTGGATTCACTAAAGTCCATTCTCGACCATTTATGACTACTTTGTTTTCCAAAAATCATAGTAGACTAATAACAATCTGAATTTTCATCATTCTCTACCCTGTGGCTTCTTGACTTCACCTCCCGAGGCACCATGGTAGATCTCGTTGAAATTGGAATGAAGTTCAAAAAATAATAGAAAATAACGAGATTTAAATTCAAAATTCAATTACACCACACCTCACTTAGTCTTTCTTCACTCCATCCAACCTGTTATTGTGATAAGAATTAGAGCAAATTAAAACAGACCACATCACAAGTGCTATTGCGGAAACAGGCCACAAGTGGTATTACAAAAATATATACAAAGCAAAAACTTCATAGTTTTTACTATTCTGTTTACTCTTTGCATCGAGGGTTGTATATGTAATTGTGATATATCGTGTTTTGATGTAAATACATTAGCATGCAAGTGAGAAGGGTTGATTAAATTCCCAAAGCCTTATTACTTAATATCTCTCTTCTTCTCTTCAAATACAAGTCCTAGTTTGACTTGTTACTATCAACTTAAATAATAAAGACACAATATGATCGTCTTCAGTTCATTGTTAGTCCGTTGCAAAATGTCTTATTCTCCATATAATTATTGGAAGCTCCTGTCTACTTTCTCATACTGAATTATCACATGCTCTTGGCAACAAGAGGTTACAAAACACTTAGAGCATCTGCAGTGAAATAATCAAAACCAAAATGTTGTTAAGATTAACAATGTTTGCTCAAAAAAGTGCTCACATTAACATGTTTTGATTATTCATATTTGCTTATTCTAATGCTGATGCTCTTAGAGGTTGGCAACCCTACGTCTAAGAACTTACCTATTTTTCTGACCTCATTATATTTGATGAGCTCCGTAGCGACTCCACCACCGTCAAGAAGGAGCTGTGGAAACAGTAATACTATATACGTAATACGGTTGAGAAATTATCTTATGAAAGGGGTAAACTATCCAAGCTTGGCTGTACCTGTTTTAGTTGTCCTCATTTCATCAAGTAACGCTTTACTAGTAGTATAGTAGTATTTAAATATGGGAATGACTTCGGTGTCCCCGGTCATTTTAGGGACACCGTAATTTTTGGCATAACAAAACCATTATGAGTATAACCAAAACCCATTACCAGCATAACAAAACCATAGCAAGACATAACCACAACCATAGCAAGGCATAACTTATTTGTTATGCCTTGGTTGGATTTAGTTACGCCTTGATTAGTTTTTTGGATATTACTTGGTTATGCCTTGTTTGGGTTCTGTTATACTTGTAATTGATTTTAGTTATACTCCTAATGGTAAAATTATACCAAAAATCACGGTGTCCCCAAAATGACCGGAGACACCATAGCATCATCCTTTAAATATACGTCTTCTGAACCCCGTAACCTAATGAAGTTGGGTGTTAATTTATTATTATATTATCCTTTGTGAATCCCCAGGTATATGCTGTGACAAATTTTAATTCATCACTTTTCATTATTACATTAAAAATGCTCTAAGTCAATTTGTTTAGTAATCTAATGACTATATAGTCTATATTTATCAGTATATTTTGTTATATACCTTAGTATTAGAGCCACATACGACAAAATAAAAAAAGAATATAGAGAAATTCAACAAATAGCAATGTGCATATTCAATGTTATAACCTTGCAAGTTTAAAAAAACAAAACTCACTCATGAAAGAATCATGTGTTACGATTTTGAATGCCAAATATCACTAGCAACTATCGTGTAAGACGACTTATTCAACCACCTTAATGCCCCTGCTTAGGTTACAAGCTCTCGCTATAAAGCCCGGCATAAAAAGAAAAGAATCATGTAAATTGACATTAGAAAGAAGAAAAAAAAAAAGACGGAAAAAAATGTGAATATAAAAAGGGAGCGTAAAAATCACTGTCCACTGAATAATTGCGGGGTGAACAATGGAAAGCCCAACAACCTAAATTCACTATCAACATTGGGCCAACAACACACGAAGAAATCTACTACTAGTAAGAGAGTTTAGCCCAGTAACAAAAGGGCCAGCCTCTGTCGGCCGTTGGGCCTCCAACAACTTCTCCTCGGCCCCCAACATTCCCCTTACCTGAAATGTCACCTAACCAATAATACAAGGACGCGTGAACAGTTTGCGTCTCAGTCACCTGTCATCCATCCACTTATGGCAAAGAAAAAGTAGACGTCAACTCGGAAAAATCTCAGCCCCTCTCTCTCTCTCTCTCTCTCTCTCTCTCCTAATCGCAATTTTTTTTCCTCTCTTCAAAATCGATCGAAGGTTGTCTTCTCTATCTCTATACATACAGAATCGATAGAAGGTGGTTGTATCTATCTCTAATTATAACGTGAGAATGGCGGAGGACAAGTACAACATGAAGAATCCAGGGGTGAAGAGGATTCTACAGGAGGTGAAGGAGATGCAATCAAACCCTTCCGATGATTTCATGAGCATCCCTCTCGAGGTCGGTCCCTCAATTTTGTCTATAATCCCTACTACTCCTCTATTTTTATACCTTCTTTTTGAATTTCTCACCTCTAATTGAGCTAGGGTTTTTCATTGGGAAGATCCATCGTTATCTTCCTTCAATTTCGCGATCGTTGTTTGTTTCATGAGATTTGAGGCAATTATTTCTCTTGTGATCGTGTGTGCTTGTTATTTTGGCAATTACTCGACGTAGTTTTCTCATGAAGAGCAACCGTCCAAGACCTTACGGGCACTAGAGGTTTGCCTGGTCGATAAGTTCAGGGCCTTCAGGCACTGGGATTAGATTAGATTAGATATAGATTGTATTGTTTCGTTTTTTTTCCCATTTTCAGGTCATGCGAATTTGTGTAATTCTGATTGTTTTTGCTCCTTTTCAATTTTTGGAATTGCAATCTGTGACTCAGATTATGATGGATTATGGCTGTAACGGAGATTGGTGTCTTACCACTGACTCCAGTGTCCTAATGGTTAGATTTCGTTATTAAAATTTAGTGACCCTTGTTTAATTAGTTCAAAAATATTAATAAGAAAATGGACCGCCTTCATCTGTGTTTTGGCGTGGATCCAGGAATTTGACACAGAGGGCACCTTGTTTTTAGTAATCAACTATAATGAATATAAGTATTAAGAAACAGTCCCTTAAGTGAATAAGCAAAATTGAATTTGATTTTTGTTTTAAGCTAGGTTTGGAATTGATTTTACCTTTTTAGATGTTAGGTAACACATTAGGATTTGAAAATTTATTTATGGTGCAGTTTAAGTGACGATTGTTTAAAGGGGTTTTGGGGGTTGGTGCAAATCACAGGGGTTTATTAATGACTTTTTTCGTGGATGGATGGGGTTAATTGGTTTGTCAATTTGTCTACGAGTTCATGGGAAAATTTTTGTTCGGGATTTTGTTGTTTGGTTTGTGTTGTTTTAACAAATTGAATTTTATTCCATACTTGCAGATTTTTCTACAAGCGTTTATTTTCCTTTTGAATTCTTTACTTACATGTTTCGCTTGGAAAATTTTGTATTCTCAGGCCTGTATGTTTGTTGCAGGAGAATATATTTGAATGGCAATTCGCAATTAGGGGGCCCTGTGATACTGAGTTTGAGGGAGGTATCTATCATGGAAGAATCCAACTGCCTGCAGAATATCCGTTCAAGCCTCCATCATTTATGTTGTTGACGGTAATGTGTCGCTGTTTTTAAGAAACTCGTGACCAAGTTTCCCTATCTGACATCTGTTATACAGTAGTCCATGTTGTCAATTGCTTTTACCCAGAGGGATTGTCTTATACTTTTAACAATCAATAAACGAATTTATTCTTCAGGGTTATGATAGCTAACCCATTTTTGCTGCCCTTGTTTCAGCCAAATGGTCGCTTTGAAACACAAACAAAGATATGTCTAAGCATATCCAACCATCATCCTGAGCACTGGCAGCCGTCATGGAGTGGTAAAATCTTATTTCACGGATAATTTTAGTGCAATGATTATCACTCCTCAAGCTATCTTTACATATTGTTGTTTCTGAGACCAGATTCTGCACCTTACTTACACCAAGGAATTGGGCAATTTCACTGCTAGGATAATTATTAATTTCAGTGTGGCTAATTAGCATGGAAATGACCTCATTCGAACCATTGTGAACAAAAATATGAACTGGCTTGGGATGTGTTGGTAAAACAAGTAAGTTTATGAGATTTAAGTGGACGTAAGATAGGTAGACAACTGCCAAGCAAAAAAAAGATAGGTAGACAACTTCCTATTTATAGCATATATTGCAGTGAATGGATTGGTGAAAAAGGATTCATGTGGTTGATGCCTAGTGATTGGGGCACTAGTCTTGGTTTGCTTTCGATATGTTTGCAAACCTTTGAATGCTATGAGCCCATATTATTCTTTATTCATCCTCTCATGATTAATACTACTAGTTACTATATTATAGACGTAACTGTAAATAACATTGGGGAATTTCTAGGATATGCTGGATATTGGTAAATTGGAGACCTCTGAGTATTCCCATGATATCATCGGAAAACCAGCTTATATCACATGCTTATCGACACATGATATTACATTTTACTGGATTTTATTGATTGAGTATGCATTTTGCTGCTTGCAGTTAGGACTGCTTTAGTAGCTTTAATCGCGTTCATGCCCACCAACCCTAATGGTGCTTTGGGCTCCTTAGACTACAAGAAAGAAGAAAGGCGCACTCTGGCAATTAAATCTCGGGAAGCTGCTCCAAGATTTGGTACTCCTGAACGGCAAAAAGTCATTGATGAGGTTTGCTATGGGCCTGGATTCTCCTTCCGGTATATGTCCTCTCATTTATTTTTTATTCCTACCACTCACATTTCTCATTGTACAGATCCATGAATATATGCTAAATAAGGCACCCCCAGTTCCTGAGCTTAATCCCTCTCAGCCTTCTGATGAACATTCTACTGATGAAGCTAACCAGAGCCCTCAAGTTGCTGGGGAAGGATCCACAAATCCAGCTGTGGGTGACAGGATTGTTGAAGAACCAAATGAAGGTCCTTTGAATGTGAATCCGAGACCTGAGGTTCCCGCAGTACCTAGACAGGTTCCTGTGGGACCACCCATAGGCGAGCACCAGTTGCTGCGTCCTAGGGTTCAGAAACCGGCTGATGATAGGTTGTTCACGCTGGCTGCTGTTGGGCTTACTGTTGCCATCATCGTTCTTCTGTTCAAGAAGTTTATGAAAGCTAGTGGACATGGCGCTTTGTTCATGGACGAGTCTTAGTGGTTGTGGTTTTATCCGTGTTTTGTTCTGCCTCGGGATTTGAGATATAATGTTATATTTTCTGCCAAACAGAGGAATTTGTATCTATACCATCTCTGTTGTTATTAAGCTTATTACCAATAACATAAAGACAGGACAAGCTCATATTCGTTTGGTATTGGATGAAAGAGATTATAAGGAGTTTGAATTATATGCGAATTGCCTCATTGTAATGATAACCAGTCTGCTGATATCTCATGGATTTTTTTTGTGTTTTGGACAACCGGACGAGAGAGGATATTCGCAACATCTTCAATATTGTGTATCCTTATAGCTT
The DNA here is from genome assembly GCA_014282245.1 of Rhododendron simsii. Classification (NCBI taxonomy): domain Eukaryota; kingdom Viridiplantae; phylum Streptophyta; class Magnoliopsida; order Ericales; family Ericaceae; genus Rhododendron; species Rhododendron simsii. Next base: position 472,047 of record CM024954.1, on the reverse strand, counting down.
TCAGGTTAGCGAACTTTTGTGTGCAAAATCCATTGAGGGCAACAATGGTTCACGTATTCTTTTTGCAACCAAGGTAATTCACTGGAAGTTGTCGTCTCAAGACAACCCATAAATCACTCGGAAGTTGTGTTCTCAAGACAACCCCAGGGATTCGTCCCGGTAAGTAATGCATACTTTTTTAATGACTGCTCAATCGTTTTAGAACTTGATAGTAAACCAAAAGCTTTTTTAATGACAACCCCCAGGCCCAGGGATTCACTTGTGCCAAGTGCAGGTGTTAGAACTTGATGGTGAATCAAAAGCTTTCGACTTTTGCAAAGTTGTCCACTCGACTGTATATATAGAACACCAAATTGTCCATTGATTTCACTTTTAGTAAGGAGTAACCATCTACAGCTGGGTCGTTCGGGAATCATTTCTGCAAGTTACAGGTAGGTAAAAGTCATGCCGTTGCCAGCAAGAATTAAAACAAAAATCTCCGATTTTACGGCTGCTAGATACTTTGCAATAGCCGGTTGACAAGTTTTTTCTTTTCTTTTCTGTAATTTTTTTTTATCGGCAACCGATCGACAAGTTCGTATGATCTTTGTGACCTTGGAAAATATTAGAATGCGGGGTTTATTCCCCACCCTCAATCTCCCTAAATTGGGAAGGGAGAAAAAATTTCGGCGAATTTTCCCTTCATCCCCTCAACTGAAGGAGCCTCCCTTAGTTTGCACTCCCTCCCTCCCCTTGTTTATGAACCAAACATCGTTAAAATTTAAAAACATAAAACCAGAGGAACATATTTTGGTGGTGAAGTACAAAGAATACATATCGGCTGAAAGGAAATTATTTAGACCAGTTTCCAGAGGCCGTAAGAAGGAGAAAAGAATTGGCATCCTAGATTGAAATTGAATATCACATAAGCTCAACATTTCTGTTAAATTATAGCCGAGGTTGCAATACATCCATAATAAATTTTTGTTCGAAATTTGCTCGATTTATTCCCATTCACATGTCCACAAGATCCTATATGGATCGATCTCTTCCATTATAAAAGAAGGTAATAGTAACACAACAATGAAAATTAATTTCCCAAAAAAAAAAAAAAAACCACAACAATAATGAGCCATTTACGCTAAAAATCAGCTCCACTTCATAGAAACAAACCAAATATTGAACAAGGTCGCAAAACACTTACAGGGGTCCGAGTCCCACACCCACGCGAGTGCCTGTGAAACCCACAACCACATGAATGTTCTGTGCCATAATAGAAATACATAAATACATCGCAGATGATCACTTGATCAAAGAAACAATAGCAAGGCAATTGCTTGTCATCTTAGAAAGCTTGGCATTGAATTCCAACAACACTGGCGAAGAAGCCTTCCCGGCAAGAAAATCATCGTTGTCACTGAAATCCGTTATGGCAGCACTAAGCATGCTGTTCATGGTGCCGACATCACGCGAAGAAAGTGCGTCAAGAGCCTTCTGGAAATTGTCAAGAGCGTCATCATAGCTATCCTTGCAATCACTTATAGTGGAAGCAATATCGGGAGCAATCCCAGGAGATGTAGCAATCTTTGTAGCCGTGGCAACAGCGACTTGTGTGTGTTCAGTAGCGGCTTTTATTGCAAGTTCCACAACGGAGATGGGGTCGGTTTTGCCATTGAGCAAAGGGGCGATTGATGAGATGCAAACTTCAGGGAAGTCAGTGGCAGCGCATATTTTCTTGAGTGATGGATCGGTGTGTAATGATTGTGGAACTGCCTCCATCAAACTTGGAAATATTGGAAATAGCAATTTTGGTTTCTGGTTTAAAGCGGGTAGATGGAACGGAACAGATTCTGGGGCAGCAACTGGTTGTGAAATTGGAGAAGCATACGGAGACGGAGACGGAGAGGTGGTTGGTTTTGTTCCGTTGATTGGAACACATATGGCATTTGCAGAGTTGAAGGTTATGAGGAAGAAGATAGAGAAGATGAGTAGGGTATGATGATTGAGAGGCTCCATCTCGGTTGCTCTTTGGAATTGGAGAAAGTGGAGAGAATGGAAATGGGAAGGTGGAAATAAGGATATTACTAGTTGGGGAAGGAAAGGGTTAGTTACAACTCAAAACAACCAGTTACCCATGAAAACAGGATGACCATTGAGTTAATTGGAGTAAGTGAATTAGTGTTGTGCGCACATCACGTCGCTGTGTTCCTGCCAATAGCAGGAGGACACGTAGCCTTTTTTCAGGAAAAAAAAAAAAAGAGAGCAGGAATGGGGACAATTCAACTTCGTGTCGTAAGACGGGTAAACGACAATGCTTGAATCTGCAGTTCACCTGATAATTTTTATAACCTAATCCTTGTTAATTGTCTTGGCCTTGTTTCAAGGAATTTCGTTGGTTGTCTGACTTGCCTTGACCTTGGGACTGCCTAAAATTTTTGTTTGATCAGTAAATTAAGCTTGCAACCTACACAAGTTTTTACCATAAATAGGAGGCTACATATGGTGCACTGAACTTGTGAGAGGAACTCCAACCCACAAAGGGGATACAAGCTCTATCTGGATTTCCTTTCCACACAACCCCACCCCCCATCCTCCTCTTTGTTCTCTCTAGATAGTATGTTCTCGTAGGGTCAACGACTATGGTCTTTTTTCACCCCCTCTTTCTTTGGTCCCTCCATCTTGAGGTCTACCAAGTGAATGAAACAATGGTGTTAGTTTCCAATTTTGGATTCAATTTGCTTCGTATCTCCTCCCGTAGTTGGGTGGAAGGTGGGTTTTATAGTGAACACTGCTACTTTATACAAATGTGACAGAAAATCTTTTATCCGAATACAAACATCTCGAAAGTTATGATGGGATGTGTGTTTAAAATCGTGGTATCGAAAATTTCATGATATTGGTGATATAGCCTTATGTATCAACCAATACGTAAGTGAATAATATGTAATGACCGATACGATATGTAACGTTCTTTATTTAAAACCAGACACTCATGACATCTTTCTATGACGATAAACTTCAATTCTGTCACAATAAGCCATCTACTACCCAGAGAGGGGTGCAGGAATAATGCAGCTCAATTAAAACAAACATATTTAGCCACCCAGAATAGCAAACCATTAGGAAACTCTAATTGCTTCTTGGAAATCTGAGTAGTTCAAACGCAAATTTATTCCCACAACCTATGGATTATCGCAATGTAACCCCACACAACACCATCTGCAATCAACTTACTTGTAACTCCTCGTACATGTAAATGAATTGAAACATAAAGAAGAACTCCGAGAAATGTTATTAGAAGTATGAAAAATTAATACAACTTCATTCTGGATCGCATGGGGACTGAGTTCTAACGAGAAACAGAAATCCAGTTCAGATAGATGGAGCATAGCAGTCACTCATGATCCAAATGCTTCACAACCGTCACTGGACAAGAAGCATTATTCACCACATAGTTGCTAACACTGCCCATGATAGCCCTGGAAATTAAAACAGGCAAATAAAACCAAGAAACAATCAATTTCCATAGATAACATGGCCCACGTCACCGATGGAATTATGGTTTGCTTTAAAACTTCACAAAAGCTGACTCAGTTCCAAGGGAAATTTTCCCGGAGAAAACAGGTCGTTAAAAATGCAAAGTAACTTTATAATGGGTGCTCTTCTCTGGCAAGCTCTTACCAAAGAGCTCGTCCATAGAGAAAGCCCAAGTTTAAGTTGCCATAGCAAGGATTTGGAGTTCGTACGGCACATGAAGAAGTGTACAAAAGGAAAATTGAGGGCAGGCCACCAAAAGTTTCATCCTTGAAGAATTTTAGATTTGAGTTCTGAAAAAAAAAAAAAAAAAAGCAATCCAAAGAAATTAACCTCTTGAGCTTGCCAAGGCCTCTGTTCCCGATAACAAGGCAGCTCAGAGGAATATTATCAATTGCTTCGCATATCTTCTCCCGAGCATCTCCCCAATAGATCTTCAAAACCACCACAATCTGTTCCACAATCGCACAAACTTAGTTTCCATTGTTAGAGAACCTCGCAATTTTTGAAAACTCAAAAGGGTTTTTGAGGAAAAGACACTGCACCTCTTTCTGCGCAGCAGCAGTATTGGCAATATCCAATGTTTCAGGATCCGGCTTCACACCATATTTCTTCAAAATGACGGGTTCAGAGAACTCTCTCAAAGGGATTAGAGCTGCCCAAAATACACCAAATACAACACCCTTTAAGTACATGATGAAACACATCTACTCAACTCAAACTAGACTCTATTCCAATCCCGACCAGGACTAAGTCCAGAACACACACAAAAACAGATCAATTAAGTGCCATTCTGGAACTCAAAACATCCCATTTTCGGTTTTTGATTACTAAAATAAAGGAAACATAACCACAAAGTGACAATATCATGCTCTTAAACGATGCCATGCCATGTTATATAATCCACCCGCATTATTTTCTAAATTGTGACATCCCCAGATGATCATTAGCCAAAGCTGTGTTTAGTATTTACACTTATCTTAGTAGCTGAGAATTATATTAAAGAAGAACGGCATGTAAAAATCTAGCAGAGGAAGTTCACCCAATCAATAGAAGTATCCCAGACCAAACAAGAAAAGCAACCAAGATATAAACCAAGCTTTGATAATAATGGATATAGTTTGGATCACTATCATGAAGCATAATATCTGACCCTAAGTCTACGACTCTACATACACAACTCTCAACCAGACAACCACAACTCCGGACACAACTACATCCGGAGCAGTTCGATGCATGTGAATTCATGTGCATCGAACGGTTCCAGACGCAATTGTGTCCGGAGTTGTGTTCGAGTGATGCACAGCATCTGAGGCATGTTTCCCAATTCCTAGAAAGCAACTGTTCTTCTGCCTTAAAGCAATTTCCTTTCATGAGTTTGATAACTGCTGGGGGATCCAGTCTCCATAAAAACCTAATGATTACTCCCTCCAAAGGAAAAAATCAGCCACGGCAAATTTTCCCGTTTCTGAATTTGTTAAAGAAAGTATTTTTTTTAGATCTCCATGGCCATCACCAAGATCTAGATTTCAAGAACAACCATCAAAGAATTAAGGATCTACAAAACTACATTTTACCCACTTTTACGTGTTTCAAATTAGTCCCAGCTCAGAATTCAAGAGATAATAAATCAATTGCATTCAAATTCATACATAACACATCCCCACAAACAAACATATACTACATGGGTGTGTGTGTGTGTGTGTATATATATATATATATATATATAGAGAGAGAGAGAGAGAGAGAGAGAGAGAGAGGGTTACGGGAACCCGTGGCTTGCCAGAGCTGCATCTCGCCCGCCTCATAATTTCCTTCGGGGAGAATGGTGATGAGGATAAGGTGATCCCCGGCGCGGACAAGGTTATTCACTGCCCACTTGAGTGCTTCCCTGCTGCATGGGGAGAAATCAATAGCGACACCCACCCTCCGATCTCCTTCCATCTCTGTCTTCTACGAATTCCTCTCTCTCTCTCTCTCAGTGTGTGTCGATCGGCGAATCTCTCGGGAATCGGACGGAGAAAGAGAAGGAAAATTAGAACCGCTTATAGTGCGGTGAGAGAGAGAAAAAGTCAAAAAAAAAAAAGTACTACAGTAGTATTATATGTGATGTTTCACGTGAACCGTTAGATTGTTGTCCACTAGTCTAGTGGAGGGGAGTGGCTGTGGAGTACTACAAAGCAACGACCGTCCTTCTTATGCTGACTTTGAAGTTTGAATATGCCGTGATGCGCAGGTGATGTTATTAGAAAATTATTTTAATTAATTTATTGCTGGATTTTAGATTAGATCCCAAATGCTCAATTGTGAGTGGTGCAGTTAAGTGACATAATTTTTTAGATAAAAACCATTTTAGTCTCATTTAATTATTGAATAATAACTAACATGATTCGCTATTCAAATACTCATTGACATGGGTGCCTTGATTGTCTAATATTCTCTAAATCTTGGTCAAAACTTGAGCCAAATGCGATGTTACGTTAAAACACGCTCTATAGTAGTTGCTAATTAATTACCTGCAAATCGCGTGGGAATAAAGCTGACTTCGAAGCAAAATAAATGGTTTTGGAGTAATCACCTAAGATCACGATTCTCAAACTTTCGCAATGCCTTGGCAGTTTTACCTCATCTCCTCGTCCTTCTTCAAGATTTAGGTTTTGCTTTGTAAATGTTTCCAACTCACCATGTTTGAATGGGTCCAAATTAAATAGCTTTACGGGGATGGAAACTACAACAATACTTAATAGATACCAATATCCATTGACTTTTAGTTACTGAAAGAGTTGATGAACGATCTTTCTTATTTTAGGATGCAACTCGAGCTGATGAACGATCTTATATTTTAGGATGCAACTCACCTTCACGGCTTGAAGCCGGATAGCTTGAAGCTTAAGGGCTATTCGTAGATCTGTAGTTCTGCCCTATAGCGGATTGCGCTACTTTCAATCCTTAGTAGCGAGTATTAGGTGAGAGGGCTCCCATCTCATAGCGGTTATACTGTGCTTTCTGGATACCTTTCATTGACAGCCTTGCTACTCTTGAAAGAGCTTGTGGTTAATAATATTTGTAAATCGGTAGTACCTGTTTGAAATAGAATCAACAGAATAGCTAATAGCATAAAAACAGATCCAAGTAAAGTATAAAGGTGTGTAATCCCCATTGATGGAGTATTGGTGGAGAGTACCGGAAAGAAACTTAACATTTGACACTATATTAATTAAGTGAACTATTCTAAAATAATTAAAAATGAAATAACGACCCCCCTATACTTTCAAAATTTGAGAAAAGCAGGACGTCAGATATTACATGTCTGGAGATTCTATCCAATATATGCTCTCGATCTCATTCAAAAAGAAACCATCTAAATCAAATCGGGTTTTACTTTCCGCATAATTTCGATCGGGCATAGTGCATGGTGTAGCTAGCTCAGGTGGCTCAGCTCTTCCTACAGCGAAAAACTTGTTGGATTCGTGGTGGCAGTCGGCATGGCAACATTGATGGTGACCGGAGTTTTATTTTCCTGTTTTTATTTTTTGTTGTTTCTTGTCCCTCTCCGGTTTCGGAGAATATTTCTGTTCTCTGCGTGGAACCTTTTTAACCCTTTGTGGGTATTTTTGTTTCCTCAGTGTGTTGCTCGGAGGAGAGGACGGTGAGGCTTGCCGTCTTCGATCAACTCCGTTGCGTCTTCTCCCTACATGGAACCTTCTTTATTAATGTAACCGGTGATTACCTACTCAATCCACATGGATAACCCGAATGTAGAGGTCTTCTTATCCAACGGAGGGCTCTGGAATTAGGGTGTTTGTAGCCTCTGAACAGTTTATTGTTCAATATGAGCATGTAAAATGTAATTGTCTATTTTTTTCCCAAAAAAAAAAAAAGGGATTAGTTTTGATTCATTTCCCTTGCCATTAGCACCTGACAAGTTTCTGGAAGAACTATTCGCCTTGTTAAACGAGTTCTTATCCAAAATCAAGAAACGCTTTATGCTGTCTGCCGCTGGGTCGATGAAAATTAGTGGGCTAAATGCCATTATTGTACTCCATACTAAATCTTTTGTTCTTTGAAACTATGCGGCCGTAAATGTGGAATTATATACGCCAATTTCGTCTCACTAACAAATCTCTTCTTTTCCCAATTGGTTATTGTAAGCATTAGCCGTTTGGCGCCACTTTGGGAATGCAAGAACTCTCTCTCTCTCTCTCTCTCTCTCTCTCTCTCTCTCTCTCTCTCTCTCTCTCTCTCCTGGGAAAAGTGAGAAAAATGACCGACTCTTGGTATCTCTCGTCAAGAATAAAAGAGACCACGTCGATCCCTTTCCCCAATATTTCACCATCTCTCCTCATTGTTTGACTCTCCCTCTCTCTAAACACAATCAACTCAATCCCTATATCCTTCTAGCTACATGTGTATTTCTCCAGAAGCTATGGAAACCCAAAAAATGCTGATCAAGCTTGGTTCCATAGAAAACACTCAGGGAGAGGTCTGGGACCACCAGGGAAAAACAGAGGTTGCGGAGATCTTCATTTCGTATGGTGATCATGTGATTAACTTCGTTCAATTCCTCTACGTCGAAAACGAATGTTTGGTCTTGTCTGAGCGACAAGGGAGTACTACAATTGGGAAATTTTTTACCCTGGTAAGTGTTCGAATTTTAAAAATACTCTCTAGCTCTATTGATGACAAATTGTTTCCTTTCTACTCCAGTAATAAAAAGCCCAACAACATATTCAAACCTATAAACATATGTAATATGAACTTACGTATCTCCCCTCCGTTGTTTTGAAATCCTCCCTGCATGTATTGTTTGGGTCGTGTCACGTACACATCCATGCATCTTCATGCTACTTTGAATAAACCACGTACTCCAGTATATCTACTCTATCGATCTCTAAGTGCAAACTTTGCAATGTCACGTTGGTAATACATAAACTACGTACCATAAATCCCAGGCAGGCTAATCATGAGGTACTCACCTTGACAATGATGAACAATTTAGCATCCCCTTTGAACATTATAATATCTAGCATAATAATTCGTGTTCATTGCTTAGAAACCTCTGAGGAGTCAGTCTAATTGATTCTTGAATATTCTTTCATCTCTGGCAATATACTGTTTGGTACGTGTTTTTTACTTTGTTTCTGAGCCTTGAGAAACTATATATGATAAACAAAAGCAGGTTAAGCTCAACTATCCTGATGAGTTTCTAACATCAATCACTGGTACTTGTGGCCTTCACGCTGGAAGAATTGTGGTGAAATCTATCACTTTTGGTACCAACCAAGGCGTTCGTGGACCGTTTGGAAATAAAAATGCTGGAGTGAATATTGTGGGCGACACTGTGTTCAATTTTCTAATGGGGAAAGACCGGCAATGTTTTGGTGGGTTCCATGGAAGCACAATAAAAGGTGTTCTTGAATCTATTGGTGTGTATGTGAAGCCGACGACAACTCCACGCAAAACTTGATTCTTCGGAATTCAAGAGTTCTTGAGTTAATCTTTGAATTAAACACTAGTTTAATGGTACAATTGAATCGGTTGTTTCTTTTGCTGGTTGGGTTGTACTGTTTGTTTAGTTTGTTGCACCTTTTTTCGTCGTAAAGACGTAAACAGTTGTGCTTTGTGTCTGCATCCTCGTTGTCTGTTTGCTTAGTTTGTTGCACCTTTTCCAACTGAACATATCCAGTTCCGGCAGGTCCAATATTGATAAGTTTACACGAAGGTAATCATCTGCATCAAATTCGGTTTTCACTTTCCTCATCATCTACCAAGGATTTAAACACGGGAGTGACATCATGGTGAAATCTACTGTATTTATGTTGTAGCATGGCATGTTGTGCACAAAAATATTAAGAAGAAAATTAAGTGTAAAGTCTAATTTAAACACTTCTTCATTTGACATGCGTGAATCAAAATCTGAGAAGAGCTGCAAAGCCCAAGTTAGGCCCCCTTTTGCTAATGTTTTTATCGAATGCTGAATGTGAAACATAATAAAATTGTGTAGAAAAGAATGTTTCTGTTGTGTATTACCAATGGTGATTACAAACATATATACAACCCTAGCACTAGGTTTACAAGGAAAGGATCCACAATCAATGGAACAGAATCCCCCAATAAGTGAAACAGACCTAAAATAGAAAATAGAGAAAATGAAAACAAGATATATGGGCTATTACAATATATTTTCTCTAACACTCCCCCTCAAGTTGGAGAGTGAATGTTGTGAAGTCCCAACTTGCCACTCAATAAATTGAAATTATCCTTTCCCAATGCCTTGGTAAAAATATCTGCTAGCTGAGTACGCGAGGGAACATAAGAAGGATTGATCAATCCGGCTTGCAGCTTCTCTCGGACTATATGGCAGTCTATCTCAATATGTTTAGTGCGCTCATGAAAAACTGGGTTTGCAGCTATATGTAAAGCCGCTTGATTATCGCAATATAAAGGTGCTGGATTTTCTTGAATGACTCTCAAATCACGTAAAATGTAGCGTAACCATGTGAGCTCTAGACATGTGGCTGACATGGCTCGATATTCTGCCTCTGCTGAAGATCGAGCAACATTAGATTGTTTCTTAGCCTTCCAAGAGACGAGAGAATTGCCTAGGAAAATACAATAACCTGTGATTGATCTTCTTGTGGTTGGGCAGCCAGCCCAATCTAAATCACAATAAGCTTTTAAGGGAAGATTGTTGGTGGCCGAAAAAAGCAAACCTTGACCAGGAGTCCCCTTGATAAATCTTAGTACTCGTAGAGCTGCCTCCAAATGTGGTTTCCTGGGCTGGTGCATAAACTGACTCAAAGTTTGAACTGAGTATACAATGTCCGGCCTTGTCACAGTAAGATAGATTAACCGACCTACTAGTCTTCTATACCTAGTAGGATTATCAAGTAGAACGCCGTCTGTAGGGGTGAGTTTTAGATGTTGTTCCATTGGGAACTTTTCTGGGCGTGCTCCTAAAAGACCAGCATCTTCTAAGATATCTAATGCATATTTCCTTTGTGATATGAAAATGCCTTTCCTAGAACGGGAAAACTCGATACCCAAGAAATATTTTAAATCTCCAAGATCCTTAATGCGGAAGTGCCTTAGAAGAAATGACTTGAGGCATGCCATTTCTTGTAGATCATTCCCTGTGAGCAGAATATCGTCAACATAAATAAGAACGGCAGTAAATGAATTGCCCGTGACCTTGGTGAAAAGAGAATAGTCAGCTTTTGATTGTTGAAAACCAGCCCTTCGAATAGCATGAGGGAATTTAGAAAACCAATTTCTGGAGGCCTGTTTGAGGCCATATAGAGATTTATTGAGCCGACATACTAAGTGCTCCCCCTGTCGGCGAAGGCCAGGTGGGGGCTCCATATAGACTTCTTCATGTAAATCGCCGTGGAGGAAGGCATTCTGAACATCAAGTTGATGAATAAACCAATTACGAGCAGCAGCTATAGTGAGAAGACACCGAAGTGTGGTAAGTTTAGCAGTGGGGGAGAACGTCTCAAGATAATCGAGACCCTCAACCTGAGTATACCCTTTAGCAACAAGGCGAGCCTTATACCGTTCAATGGTGCCATCGGAATGATATTTGATTTTGTAAACCCATTTACATCCAATGGGTTTGTGACTAGCGGGCAAGGGTACAAGGGACCAAGTGTCATTCTGTTGTAAAGCCTCCAATTCAGCTTGCATGGCATTTTGCCAATGTGGGTCACAGATAGCATGAGCATAAGAAGTAGGCTCTGTGTGTCCTGAAATTTTGGCTAAAAAAGCATAATGGGATGGGGACAAACGAGTAGGAGAAAGATAGTTTGATAAAGGATAGCGAGAACCTCGAGTTGCAGATGGCGCCGGAGTCAATGAATTAGCGCGAGTAAGTGTGGTGTTGGACATATGATAATCTTGTTGCCATTTAGGAATCTGTTTGGTTCAGGTGGATTGGCGAATGGGAAAAGAATCAGGTTGGGGCTGTTTGAGAGGTGCGGAAGTATGCGTGGGCGGGATTTCTGTATCGGATATGTCGGTTGGCAGGGTGGATATGGGCATGGGACATGGCGATTGGGTCGAAGTTGTTTCTATGAGATCAGTTGGAGATGGGAGAGGCGGTGGTACCATTGTGGAGTCCACAGGGTCAGGAATATCAAAAGTTGGGATGGGTAGGACGCTGTTGTAAGTAGGTGGAGATGGTGGTGTGGTAGAGTAAGGAAAAATATTCTCGTGGAAATGGACACCCCGACTAACAAAAAACTGATGTGTATGCAAGTCGTAAAGTTTGTATCCTTTTTGACCAATGGGATAACCAACAAAGATACAATGGCGGGCACGAGAATCAAACTTGTGCACGGGGTGAATCACTGTAGCATAGCAAAGGCATCCAAAAACTTGAATATGATTGAATGTGGGGGGTTTGTTGTGAAACAATTCATATGGTGACTTGTTAGATAACAATGGAGTGGGTAGCCGATTAATGAGGTAGACGGCAGTTAAGACACACTCCCCCCCAAAACCGTAACGGGACATTTGCTTGAAATGCAAAGCCCGAGCCACAATGAGGATATGGCGGTGCTTGCGTTCGACAACTCCATTTTGTTGTGGACTATCCACACAAGAACGCTGATATTCGACACCATGAGCAATAAAAAAATTCCGCATGGAATAAATTTCTGATCCGTTATCGCTGCGAATTTTCTTAATGGTGGAATTAAATTGAGTTCGAGTAAAGACAAAAAAAGATTTGAGGAGGGACTAGGTTTCAGATTTATGACTCATGAGGAATATCTAGGTACAACGGGTAAAATCATCCACTATGGTAAGAAAATAACGTGCTCCTGAATGCGTTGGAATTTTATGTGGTCCCCAAATGTCACAATGCAATAATTCAAAAGGTGCAACAGATGAAATAGAACTTAATAAAAAGGGAACCCTCGTCTGTTTCGCCATAGGACAGATGCCACAATTATTATCTAAAGAAACTTTATGGGAAGGAAGGAAATGAGCAAGTAACTGAAGACGAGAAGGAGAGGGATGTCCAAGATGCATGTGCCACAAATTAGGTGTACTGGATGCATGGCAAGCAACAGATTTCCTTTGTAATGGCGCCATGTAATAGAGACCACCACGTTGTTTACCCGAGCCAATCATCTTCCCCGTAGCCAAGTCCTGCAGGACACAAAAATTGGGGAACAAAATAGCACAACAGTTCAGTGAGGTAGTAAGTTTACTTGCAGACATCAAATTTAAAGAAAATGAAGGAACACATAAAACATTGTTCAATGTGATATCTTGATTAAAAGGTACGGTGCCAGTGGAAGTAATAGGGGCAGCGGAACCATTGGGTAAATTGACAATGGGCAATGACGAAGACTGAGATTTTGTAAAAAGAGATGAGTGAGGAGTAATATGATCGGTTGCCTCACTATCTAATATCCATGGTTGAGAAAGATCAGAATTAATTGAAGGGATCTCAAGGGAAGACCGACCTGCTGCATTTGCATGTGCATGGGTAGATGATCGTGATTTTACCATAGATATAGCTTCTGCAAGTTGCTGGAATTGGTCGGGTGTCAGTCCATTCAATATATTCTGGTCAGAAACATTGGAGTGGGTTGACTGATCTTGAAAGCTGGATTGGGCCGCAAGTGCAGTAGGTTGTGAGGAGGTGCTGTCACGGCCTGAGGCGCTGAAATTGCTTCGTTGGCCTTTGCGGCTATCAAGGCCACGGGTTGATTTATGACTGTCACGTTTTCCCCCACTGCCAAAAGAATTGTTTCCATGTAATTTGCGGCAAAATTCTTCTGTGTGGCCATCTTTATCACAATGATTACAATGATAGAGTCGAGTACGGCAGTTTGCTATTGTGTGTCCGTCTCTATCACAGTGATCTCAGTGAACTTTGGCATTTTTTAAACTATTGAGGCGACTTTGTGTGGTGGCAGCCATGGAAAAATTTTCAGCAACTCCGTTTGATAGTTCGCGTTGTTTCTCCTCCTGGATGATGAGAGAATATGCTTTGCGAACAGTGGGTAACGGATTCATGACCAGAATATGACCTAGGATACCACTATAGGTATCGTTGAGGCCCATCAAGAATTGCATAATTCTGTCTTGATCTTGCTGTTCATTAAAAACTCTCATCCCTCCACAAGAACATGTAGGAGGGTTTTGGTAGGATGAGAGTTCATCCCACAAACTTTTCAGCTTTGTGTAATATGTCGAAACTGATGTTGAACTTTGTGAATGAGATGTTATTGCCTTCTTGATTTGAAAAATCCTTGGAGCGTTACCTTGAGAAAAACGATCACGGAGATCCTCCCAAACTTCATGGGAAGTTTCTGCATATACAACTCCATCTGCCAAATCTGGTTCAACTGAGTTAAGGAGCCATGAAAGAACCATCTTGTCACAACGGACCCAAAGGGCGAAGTCCATTGGCTTCTTGGAAGCAGATGGTGGTTCGATGGTGCCATCGACAAAACCAATTTTGTTTTTGGCTGTGAGGGCGATGAGCATCGATCGGTACCACATAGCATAATTGTCGCCATTGAGGCGTTTTGAAACCAAGACAAGCCCTGGATGATCAGAAGAATGGATGAAATAGGGACTAGAGGTGTCTACCATGGATTCACCTTTCTGTTTAGAGTTCTCCTCCTGTGCGGTCATGGTGAAGGCGTGAAAGGAGTTGAATACTGTAAAGGAAAAATCAGTGCTTTGAGTAAAAGAGAGAAGTTAATCAAAATCCACCACAATGATGCTCTGATACCATAATAAAATTGTGTAGAAAAGAATGTTTCTGTTGTGTATTACCAATGGTGATTACAAACATATATACAACCCTAGCACTAGGTTTACAAGGAAAGGATCCACAATCAATGGAACGGAATCCCCCAATTAGTGAAACAGACCTAAAATAGAAAATAGAGAAAAGGAAAACAAGATATATGGGCTATTACAATATATTTTCTCTAACAAAACAGTAACCCGTTTTCAACCGAACTTGCCCGTAACGCGCAGAAAATAAGCTTTTACTGTAACATGTTACCGTAAAGGGGTTCTTACTGGCCGGCCCAGTTTTGTCATTAGACACCCGTCCAACCCCACTGAAAGTAAAACCCATTCCACCTAAGCCTTGTTTTACATAAACTATCGAAAATATCCCTGAAACTGTATTTGCGGCTGCATCTTCAACCTAATCTTCAAAATCCTCATCACAGTCTGTTCGTGTCCCACCCTAAACCACAACCCCCCCCCCCCCATCGGCCTCCATCATAAGTTGCTGAACCTGGGCCTGGAAGAACCCCTGGCACCGCCTTCTTCCTGTCGGCGCCAGAGTCCAACGCCGCGCACCGGACTCAGCTGCATGTATCTGATCCATCAGCAACTCAAGCTGATGGGCCCGCCGCCATAGATAGGGGGCGATGTTCGAAACACGCTTACGGATCCGAAGAACATTAACGGAATGAAGATTTTTGTGGCAATCGTGGTCGTCGTCGCTCTGATTTATGTGGACATCGGTCCTAGTCGACCATGATCGGAGATTTAGCAGCTGGATTGATCATCCGTTGAAGCTTTATAAGATTGATCAGATCATGGCCGAGATGAAAAACAGTGTGCTAAAGACTAAATTTATGCCGCCGAAGGTGAAGGAAGAGGAGAGGTCTGACATGAAACAAAGTCGTGTTTCCTGTCAATTTTTTTTTTGGTGTTTCATTGAACTCATGAGGTTCTTGCATTCAATTTTTAGAAATTAAATTGCTTTCTGTGTTATGGTTTCTGTGATTGCTTTATCTTTTCATTTGGTATCAATCCACCTTGCAACAGTAAGGGTAATTTGGGAGGAGAATTGTGCGGATGTGGTTTGAGAATGTGAATTGTGCATATGTTGTGTTATTTTGTAAAGTTGTGTGAATTCTAGAGGTTGAATAGCGTAGATGGAGTGTGATTTCTGCAAAGTTGTGTGAATAGTGCAGACATTGTGTGAATTCTATGGGCGTGAACTATTTAGGGATATGAACTCTGCAAAAGGATGTAAATTCACACCCTAAAAAATTCACATCCTAGTATTTGTGGTCCAAGTATTTTTTTTTTTGGGTGTGAATTTCTGAAAAGATGTGTGAATTTGGAGGCGGTGTGAATTTTGGGAGTGAGAATAATGCAAATGAGGTGTGAATTTTACAAAAGGTGTGTACTATGATCGAATTCACACCTCCAAAATTCACACTTTTAAGAATTCACACACCTCTTTTGGGCTAAATTTTAGAGGGTGTGATTTCATGGGGGATATGAATTCTTGAGAGTGAATTTTCTTGAGGTGTGAATTCTAAGAGATGTGAATTTATGGGGGGTGTGAATTCTGAGAGGTGTGAAGTTTTGGAGGTGTGAATTCTTGGGGGGTGTGAATTCTTGGAGGTGTGAATTCTTGAGGAGTGTGAATTCTCGGAGGTGTGAATTCTGAGAGGTGAGTTCTTGGGGTATGAAAAGTGAAAGTGGCAAAATAGTAAAAGCATATTTAAAAAGGGTCTAGATGGGATAGCACTTTAAAAAAGGGTTTGCATGGAACCCCATGAAAAATTTTGGACCGGCCAGAAATTTCCCCAACATTTATAGATAACCAAAATCTAAAGGCCCCAAGTAGTTGTTTCTGGGGTTCTCACAAGGGCCGACCGGCCCGACCCTGTGTGTAGGACTAGGAACCCCATAAATCTATTTATCCGACCCATGAAGCATCATGCGCGACTTCTGCGTTAATAACGGTTTTATAAAAATAGAATTTCTTTGTTCATCTGGAATACGAAATATGATGTTTTTTTCAACAGCTGTTTACCGAAAATGCATGTTTGGCAATTGTCTACCGAAAATTGAATATATTTTCGACATGTAGTTACCGAAATATAATCTTATTTTCAACAACTATTTACCGAAATGTTATTTATGATTTTCAACAACCGCTTGCCGAAATATAGTGGGGTATGAGAGTAAATTTGTGGGTGTGAATAGCCCGGCCCAAATCTAAAGGCCCCAAGTAGTTGTTTCTGGGGTTCTCACAAGGGCCGACCGGCCCGACCCTGTGTGTAGGACTAGGAACCCCATAAATCTATTTATCCGACCCATGAAGCATCATGCGCGACTTCTGCGTTAATAACGGTTTTATAAAAATAGAATTTCTTTGTTCATCTGGAATACGAAAAATGCGAACTGTTTGTTTCACGGACCAGGGGACTGTGCTGCGCAGCTCCGTGCTGCGCAGCGTGCTGCACGGCCCCCGGCGCCGCCTTGCCGGCATCGGTCCGACGATCGGAGACGTCCACTGCGTAGAGCTCGTCGAATACTACAAGTGTACCAAAAATCAACCCGATCAAATATCGTTAAATACTTCATCGGAGTACATATAACTTGAAAAAAAATGAATCCTAATGGATGTGAATTTATGGGGTGTGAATCTGAGAGTTGAAGCTTTGGAGGTGTGAATTCTTTGGGTGTGAATTCTTGAGGTGTGAATTCTTGATGAGTGTGAACTTCTCGGAGGTGTGAATTCTGATCGAGGTTGAGTTCTTGGTATGAAAAGTGAAAGTGGCAAATAGTAAGCATATTAAAGGGTCTAGATGGATAGCTCTTTAAAAGTGCATGGAACCCCATGAAAAATTTGGGACCGGCCAGAAATTTCCCCAACATTTATAGATAACCAAAATCTAAAGGCCCCAAGTAGTTGTTTCTGGGGTTCTCACAAGGGCCGACCGGCCCGACCCTGTGTGTAGGACTAGGAACCCCATAAATCTATTTATCCGACCCATGAAGCATCATGCGCGACTTCTGCGTTAATAACGGTTTTATAAAAATAGAATTTCTTTGTTCATCTGGAATACGAAAAATGCGAACTGTTTGTTTCACTTGGCTGTTACATATTAGCGCATTTCTACGGACACAAATTTTTGAAAACGAATGTGTTCCGAACCATTCATTGCACGTGAAATTCATACTCATCGAACGGCGTTATATCTATCTATGCACATTAGTGTCCAGAATTTTTTTCACTATTATGAAAAAAGTTATTGGTATAGGGTTCACTATGTTACACCTTGTCTTTTCTTATTCCTACTAACTATATTTCTATAATTAAAAAAAAAGAGGATTTTATAGTTTGGATCCTAATTGATATTTTCTCTCTCTCCACATGGTATATAATTGTTTTTAGCACTATTATAGTATTGGGGTGCTAGTCTAAATAGTTTTAGTATTTGGTGTTGTACCGTATTAAATACTTTTATTAAGTGTTTAACTATTATTGAGGGGAGAACGTGCATGGGTCAGTAATATGAGACTAGGGTTATAATAATTAGGTAACATATGACGTTGGGAGAGAGACGCAGCGGCCAAAACTTGGAATGAGATTTTCTTTGGGTTTCACTTGAGGTAATGTTATTCATCTCTCATGTCTTCTTTTGAAATTCAATCGGGTACATGGATCGAGCACTAGTATTGAGATGTGCAATGGGTTTTATTTGTGGGTGTGGCGTGATGATGAGAGAGAGTGTGTGTGCGCGTGCACTCTCGCTGTGCGTGTGTTGTGATGGCCGAAGTGGTGATTTGGTTGGTGGAGGTGGTGCAAGCAATTGAATTAAGGTGTGATCTAGTGTTGTGATGAGTGAGGGCATCTTTTGCTTATAGGATTTTATATATAGAAAATTATGTGATTATGATGTATTGGATGAGAATCAGGTTGTGTACGTTGGAAGTTTTAAATTTGGTTTGGTTACAATCTGAGGTTGGGTTTTAGTTCTAGAGTGTTATTTAGTTATTTCTTTATTGGTAGACCTAATTAGCTTATATAGTTATCTATGTAGTTGATGTAGCTAGTAATTATGTAATTCATTTTTCACAGATTAGCCTTATTTCACATTGTTCCGTTGCAGCACGCTTGGATCCAAGTGAGTAGTCAAGTATGCTACGTAGTTTCAATAGTTCCTTATGTCCTTTAAAAGTATTTCCTTCAGAAATTTATACGAATATTATCTGGAGACTCAAAATTGTTTATAAGTTATATAAAGTGGCATGCGATGAATTTTTTGAGATCAATTGTTAATATTCTTTTTGGTGAGAACTTGGTGGATATTAATTGGAACATTTATTTCCGAAGTCTAGGGAAATTATTTCTGTTCGTGTTGGTGACCCTGGCCATTAGGGAAAAGACCATGTCAGGCCGGTGACCCTAATGCTCAACGGCTTTCTTTTGCCGGATCGTCTTAGAAAAAAATACCACGAGCTGTCAACCCTGGTGACTCTAAGTTCGATATTGGATCCAATTTTGATGAGATTTATTTTGGCCATGGTACTGTTTGATTGCGGTTCCCCGTTGTTGATGGAGTTAATGTTATGCTCACCACCAAGAATATTTATTGGTTAAATGCTTCATTGATTAATTCATTATTCTGTTGGACACCCCGTATGCCAAATTATGTTTAATGGTAAATTATTTTCATTCCCGCTTTTAACTTTATTTAATATACATACTTGCTATTCACTGAGTTCATGAGGTGACAGATTTTTATCCAACTCCTTTTTCAAGCAAGTTGAGGAGTTAGGGAAGGACTCTGGCTGTAGCTCGGGGATTTCTTTATATTGAACTCCATATGATGTTGCATTTAGTATAAAGATTTTAATCATCGCTTCCACACTTTGTATAGCTTTTGAGTAAAATGGGATTACTATATTGTTAGTGGTAAATTTTTATTGGCTAGTTCATTGGATGGTTTTGCCCCATGCTTATGATTGGGATTTATCTTGCTTTGGATTTATTTAATTAAAAAAATCATTATTTTTCGATAACTTATTTTATTCTAGGTTACGTGTTTCATGAGTTGACCTTGTGGTACACAGCCGGTCACTTCTCATTTTTGGAGTATGACACACTAACAAACTGAATAAGGGTGTACCAAAAAAAAAATTGAATGAGCCGAACTATTAATTGTTTAAGCTTGATTTGAAAATGTAACGAGCGCTCAAGTTTGGCTTGTTTATGAGTGAACCGTCCTCAAACTTGCTTTAATCCAGTAGATCACAACCCAATCTCGAGTAGCTTGAAAATTTTAAGTAACAAGTTGAATGAGCCAAGCAGTTATTTGTTTGAGCTTGATTTAAAACATTAACAAGCTAAGCTTTGGTATGAACGAACACGAGCTCAAATTCGAACGGTTAGTTAGTTATTGATGCTGCATACCCTTTTAATACAAGTCACAATTAAGAAAATTAGTGCGCTCTGCCAGTAGTGCGCATGCGCGCATCTTTGTATTTTGAAACTATGAGATCATAAACGGGCGGAAATAGGCCAACTTCTTTCCGAGTAACAAATCGTCTTTTCCCAATTCTTACTTCAAATGGTCTATGTAGTGAGCATTAGCGCCACCTTGTGTATGCAACAACTCTCTCTCTCTCTCTCTCTCTCTCTCTCTCTCTCTCTCTCTCTCTCTCTCTCGTGAGCATTAGCGCCACCTTGTATATGCAACAACTCTTTCTCTCTCTCTCCGGAAAAGTGACAATGACTGACTCTTGGTCCCTCTCGTCAACAATAAAAGAGACCACTCCCTTTCTCCCCTTCCACCATCTTTCCCTTCATATATTGTTACCTCTCCCAATCACTAACTCTACATTTGATTTTCTCCAGAAGTTTTGAAAAGCCAAGCAATGGTGGCCAAACTTAGTTCCATAGAAAACATCCAGGGAGAGGTGTGGGACCACCAGGGTAAAACAGAGGTTGCAGAGATCTTCGTTTCGTACACTGATGGTTGTCTTCTTCTTGCAATTCCTTTATGTTGAGAAGGACTGTTTGGTCTTGTCTGACCGACCCGGGAGTGGTAAACTTGGCAGCAAGTTTAACAAGGTGAGTGCCCAAACAATGTCGAATTTTACACCTGAAATGGATCAAATAACAAAACAAACACGCACACAACAGCACAAAGAAAACCGGGTAAATACCCGAAGAAATCACGGCATGAAAATCCAAACACGATTACAAAGAAAAGGCCTGCATGTATGGCTCACATCACATTAGATTTCGCTATGTTGTTAGGATTCTACAGACTACTGCATTATCGTAATGTACTCGTGAGCTTTTTGTTTGTTAGCATAACTCTTTCCTTGCATCTAATGCAACATGTTGGAATCTAATAAACAAAAGCAGGTGAAGCTCAACTATCCCCATGAGTTTCTGACATCAATCTCTGGTAGTTTCAGCGATTACTTTGGGAGGTGCGTGGTAAGTTCCATCACTTTTGGTACCAACCAAGGCACCCATGGACTGTTTGGGAAGCAATGCGAGTATGACAGGGTGTTCAATTTTCAAACAGGGCCGGAGCGGCAGCCCTTTGGTGGATTCCATGGAAGTACTATAGAAGGGGTTCTTGAATCTATTGGCGTATATGTGAAGCCAACAATAACTATTAGCAGCCTTATTTGTGCTCAAGAATTCAATGGGTGTAGAACTTAAGCCTAGAAATCAAGAACTTAAGCATATCCTTCTGTAGTCTGTACCGGTTGGTCTACAACTTAATCGTCTGTGTTAGGTTCTTTGTTCCTCTATGATTCATCTGGAACATTTTGTTGCTAAGGACTTTGATCTATAGTTAACATGCAGGGTATGATGTCAGTTTCCAGTGTCTGTAGTTGAGCATGTAGGAATTACATGATGTCTACAATCCAATGTTAATCTGCATTTTCTACTATCTAGCGTTTGGTTTACAAACTCAGGAGCCCCTTGCATCCATCCATCAAAATTATTAAAAGCTGGGAAAGTCTTCTCCCACAACTTCAAATTGAAGATTTTCAGTGTATGGTCCGATATGTTCTGTTCCAGATAAAGTTTATTGTCAAGAATAGATAATCTTACTCAGTCTCACCAAACACTAAAAAATACCGAAAATAACAAAGTGGAATTGTAGTGTAATTTTTAGCTCCGCGGCTCTCTGTCCTTCACAAACCAATGTAGGTAATACAGTTGCTGCAGCTCGTTCGTGGCAGAAAACTGAATGTCTAATTCAAGAGCTGTGTTTTACTGTTCTTCAATAACAAAAAAGTGCTCTACGAGTGAGGCATTCAAATCGAAAGACGACAGACACCTATTATTCACATATACACTTATATAACTACACGTCTACAATACGCATTTTCGGAATTTGAAGTCATCATTGATTTGGCGTCATAGCTGTCATTCTGGTTTGAGTTGATACTAACATTTCTTGTTGTATGAATTCAGCCATATCCTCAGTACAAAACATACCTTGTTGTCGACCACTTATCTTTAGATCAGGTAAATAAAGCTGGCAAACAGAATCAAAATAAACTCTTCTGGACTAATTACCTCAGTTTACACTGCTCAAACTCCCAACTTTGGCAATGTTTTGGCAGTTTTGTCTTCTGATCTCCACGCCCTTCTCCAAGATTTAGGTTTCAGTTCGACTTGCTCTGTAGATGTTTCCAACTGAACATCCAGTTTTGACGGGTCCAACGATAGCTTCACACGAATGAAACCATCTAAATCAAATCCTGTTTCACTTTCCACATCATCGGACAGGCTACTTTGTTCATCTCCCTTCTCATTAGTACCTGATAGGTAAAACGAGTTCTCATCCAAGTTTAAGAGTCGCTTTATACTACCAATTGCTGGGTCAATGATGTCTAGGAACCCTGTAACCCATGAAGTATCATCTGCGACTTCTGTACGCTGTGGCACACAACAATCAGGTTTTAGTCACCAAATTTGCTGGACAAATCTCCTTTCCCAATAATCATGTAAAGCAATGATCTTACAAATGTTGACTGAGACTAATATTGTATACCATTGTGGGTTGTCTCAAATGCAATCATGATTATAAGAATTACCCGTTTTATGCCCATTCAAGATCTGACCCAATCTATAAACTGGTATGTTTTACCCGATTTGATGCATAGGCTCTTCACACACGTGAGGTTTGATTGGGGCCTTAAGGTTCTTTTCTATGAGATTGAGAGTTACATGTAAAGTTGGCCTGTTGTAACGACTTTCCCTGGCGAAATTCATAAGCTATCCATGGAAACAGGCCTATATTGTTGGCTCATTGTAATGACTTTTTCCATAGGGAAATTCCTCGGCTAATATTTGCCTGTGGGTGTAGGCTTTAAGCCAACCATGTACATCCTTTGGTATTCTTGTGTGATTGCTTTCGTTTCTGTTCCTGTTCTCATTTACGAAGGTTTTAAATGACTAAACTGAAGACTCATTTGTAATCATTGGGGCATTTCATTCACTTGATCTCATATTGGAGAATTCCATTATGAGCACATTGAATGCAATAGATTGAGCGGAAATTACCTGCTGGAAATAGAGATTACGAATCTCCTCAGCACGGATAGAATTTCCTTGATCCTCCTCCAAAGACGCCCACGTCATCCACGTAACATAGCTTTGGGAATTTATGTTTAGAGAAGCCCTAAATAGTCTCCGAGCAGCTAATAAGTTGCCAGCTCTCTGCTCTAAAACTCCCCAAGCCTGCAAAATATGATGATAGCAACTAAACTCGAGGATGGCCCGGTTACTGGGCAAAAGGATAAACCGACCCACTGTCACTTTTTCATATGGTCTCTTCTACCTGAAGACAACGAGCAGCGCTTTCAGTGGTTGAATTAATTGTCAATGCCCTTTCGTATAGTTCCCTTGCCGTCTCTATATTCCCTTCTTTCCACTCCATCCACCCCCAAGCCTAAATCATCCGAAGAAAAAACTATCAACCCAAAGCCTGAAATCCTATACAGAAAGTACATTGAAAGTCGAAAGATTAAAAAAGCAAAAAAAAAAAAAAAAAAACAAGAAGAAGAAAGATATTAATCTTTATTTTAATAGGAGTACAATAATATACATCATGTGTGCACAAGTTCCATAAAGAAAAGTGAAACGCAAGCACAGAATCTAGTTCTAATCCAAGTAAGCCGCAAAACAAAGCAAACGAATTTGGACATGAAATCAGGAATTCAACAAAGCAGAATGTAGTTTGGGCCTTGGGGCCTAGTCCTAACGACATTTATAATGCCTAGTCAGAAAGACATAGAGTCATAGCACCTAAAACAGGGATTTTGGTTACTAAGCAGCATTGTCCTCCTTTCCTTTTTTTGAATAATTTAGTATCCAAAAGGGGTCGAAGATGATCATGGACAAACCATTTCATGCTGCAAACTCAAATAAAGAGAATAAGACCAGAACTCAGTGAACTGCGACAAAATAAAATTAGTATTAGCTCTTGTCCGATTAAGTACAGCCGCTTACAATCCACACTGGTTGGTGCCTTGGGTCCACTTGTGATGCTCTCCTGAACAAAGCTCGCGCAAGATTTGTTGTTGAGTATTTGTATTCCAGTAATGCAAGAGACTGGAGAAGAACTGGATCCCTTGGATTCACTGCATGACCTATCTTCAGAAGTTTCCTTCCGAACTCAATATTCCCCCGATTAGCTTCAAAAGCTCCCCATACATGCCACGCAAACCTATTCTTTGGGCTGGCCTGGACTGCTTTCTGCATTTTGGAGAGACAGAGAGAGAGGTATTGCAATAGCATACTGAGAACGGTGAGAAGTTCTGAACGCAAACATAAACTAACAAGTAAGGCACCATTTGGATAGATGTTCAATTCCAACAAAAACTGAAAAAGATTTTGCTATAGTTGAATCGTGAAACCAGTGTGGAAATTGATAAGAGGTATAATAGATTAAGTTTGTAAGTATCCTTGCATAGCTACAGCTCTTTAAGGATTTCAAATCACTCTAGCAACTAGTCCTTTCAAATCCATAACGGAAAAGCTCCCAAATTCAATGTGTCAATGCATAAACTCTGAACCAAGAGTTCAGCTCCTCTCACTGAATAATAACGTCAATTTCATTTGACATCCACATCTACCCGAAGGGTTACCAAAGAAGAGCTCAGTATAGAGCTTCACAAGAAGTAACAAGTGAAATTGATGGAGCAAGAAAAATATAACCACCTCAAAAAGTTGTCGAGCAGCACGGTTGTTTTCCTGCTGCATTTCTAGTTGTGCCCATGCCTGTACCAAGGAAAATTGAGGGATACAAGTAAAGGACTTCATTAAATGCTGACACACAAAACAAAAAATCATCCTCTAAAGAACTAAGGTAGAAAACCACTTACAAGCCAGCTGGCGCAGCTGTTTGGGTTACATTTAGTGGCCTGCCTGAATAAATACCTTGCCTGCTCATAACGACTTGCTCTTACCTCAAGCAATGCAAGTGTTTGATATACATACTCATTTCCACCACAGTATTTGATGCCTTTACCGAGGAGATTTCTTGCCTTCTTTATATTTCCCTCTTTTAGCTCCAAGACTGCCCATCCATGCCAAGCTGCGATATGTTTCTTATCAGCAACTGTGGCAGCATCAAACAATTCTCTAGCTCTCCTTATATTTCCAACGTTATTTTCAAGAACAGCCCAGCACTGATCCAAGGGGATGAGTCACGTATAAACTTATAATGCAAAAAAGATAAAAGAAAAGAAGATACTCTTTGCATTAAGGTTGCTTCTCTTATCCCATCTAAACAGGTGCAAATGACTGCGCTCAGGAAAGATATCTTACTACAGCAAATGCTTCACATATTGTTACAAGTTCCCCACATGCGGGAGCACAAAAAAACTATTAGACGCCTGATTGACATGGAAAATAACAAGAAGGAGAAACAATCTCCATAGCTATACCACGTTGGATTTTAGACACTTTAGACACTGGTTAACCAATGACTTAAAATCATAGTCTTGAATCTTGATTATTATAAAAATCCAACATAAAGGCTTGACCATAACAACTGAGGTTTTAGAAATTAACTTTGCAGGGTGACTCACACATGATTGCCACAGTTCCATGTTGTTAAAAAGATCAAGGAGCTTATGACTAAAGGGTAATTTAGCTTTGATCTTACAGTATGTACAGCAGTTTACAATCGTATTTAATTGTTAGGTCATACCTCTTTGCATTTTCACTGCAAAAATGCATTAACGGTGGCTTGAAGTTTTATCAATCAGTCTGAACAAGAGAAAAAATCTATGATGTGATCTACCGAGGGGAACATGTTGAAAATTGTCTAAGAACATGAAAGAGAGGAGTTCCTCAATGAATAAAACCCATCAGTCCTAGAGATGAAGCATTCAAAGAGCACATTCGTTTAAAGTACTCTATGGAAGGAGAAGAACATAGCCCAGAATACAAACAAGTATATAAATTCAACCCACCTGCCATATATAGGGGTTTTCGCCTTGCGTAGCTTGGCAACCTTTCTCATATACAGCTCTGGCTTCAGTTGGCTTTGATTGCCTACTTAATATCTTTCCCAAGGCCACATACGGCCTACCATCTTCTGGCCAATAACGAATACACTGCACAAACCACAAAATCAAACGGAAACAACAATGTTGATCATTAGCTAAGACGTCTTTGGCCCAACGGCACCAGGAGTGCACTTAGGTGCCAAGAGAAAGGAGGTTAGGAATACCGACTTTCGCCGATAAAAAAAAATTTTTGTTGACCATTATGTTCTTGACACCCTAAAATCCACACCTTGGATTTGGAATCCTAGTCTATCTCACTCCGAAGAAAAATTAGTAATAGATACACAAATAGAACTTCCATATAGGGATAAAATTTGTAATGACATGGGAGCCATATTTTCCGAATGGTAATGCTATACAAATAGACTTTGGAATAGTCCATTGAGAATGACATGGCTTTTGGTAGCCCTCCCATCTATGATGCACCGACACGGACACGGACACGGACACCGTAACCGACACCGGGACACGGGAATTCTAAAAAAACGGGGACACGAACGCGGCGGGGACACGCCACATGTATATATATAAATAAATAATTAATTATAGTTTAACACCCAGAATTTTTATAAAAATTATAATTTGGCCCCAATTTTAAAAAAAAATTACAGTTTGACCCCCAATCTTTTAAAAAATTGGAGTTTGGCCCCTGCGGTGTCCCTATCGGTGTCCCCAACCGTGTCCCCCCATGTGCCCGTTAAAAATTCAAATTAAATTATGGCGTGTCCCGTATGTGTTCCCGTGTCCGACACTGCGATACCTCGACCTCTAGAGGTGTCGGTGCTTCATAGCCTCCCATCTTAACAAAGATAACACCTTAATAACCCAAAATCTACAAATATGCCAGCACATCATTATGAATGACTTTTCCCATAACCCTTGTATTTGTAAGTCATTTTCTTTTTCCAAATTTCAACACTAAGGAACAGGTATATGTGTATATACACTTGTATGAGTACCGGAAATTTGTATATGTGTATCACCCGATTCACCCCCCAAATAGTTAAGGATTACTAGATTCATGCGTGTTGTTACCATCTGTATAAAAATCACCAGAATGATGTGATAACGATATTGCTGTAGAGAAACTAATCTATTCTTCACCTTTATTTTGTTTACTAAAATTACAACACCGCATCATTCTGCATGACTTTCCCGCAAAACTTCTATTTGTAATTGTTTTACTTTTTTTCCCAATCACAAGACTAAGGATCAAAATGAGTCCCAATGAGTACTGGAATTTTCGTGCAAGAAGTATAGTTATGCATCATTACCCAAAAGTTATTAAGGATTACTGGATCCATACATGATACTATAATTTGAAGATAAACTAATTTCCCCTATAATTTTGTTGAAAGTGGAAGGCTCGTATTGTGCCCCACCTAATCCGAATGTAGTCATCCAATTTGAAATAAGACAGCTTCTGATTAAAATCCAACACATGAACTTCACTCAAGTTGAGACCACCAAATAAATACTACTACTAGAAAAAGTTGAAATTGACCTTCTGAAGAATGTTCTGTGCTTCATCGTACTGAAACTTCCTTGTCAGAATCTTAACTCGATAGAGAGCCAAGTCCAAATTCACCAAAAGAGGCTTCTCCTCCCCTGGGCTCAACTCAACCCTCATCTCCGGCTCAAAAATCGGCATCTTTTTTGCAAACTTTGAAAGCCGCTCATCTATAGGCGATGTCGAAGAAGGCAACTCATCATCATCATCTTCTTCTTCTTCACTTGCTCCCTCATCATTCTCGGTAACGTCACCGACTTCATCCTCCACTGAAATAATCTCCATAACCGGCCGTCGAACCACGAGTAACTCGTCCGATGACATTGTGGTAGTTTCGATCTGTTCATTGCTTCCATTTGTATTGGTGCAATTCAAAGATTGGGGCTTTTGCTGTGGAATTGGTGGTGGGGAGGATTGGTGAGAGGATAAGGGAGGGGGCAAGTGGGGGATTTTAATGGTGGATTTGAAGTGGTGGAATTTTGAAGGGTTAGGATTTTGAGAGGAGTGAGGGAAGACTGAGAAATTGGAAGCTGAGGAAGTAGAAGAAGAAGAGAAGAGGTTCATCTTCTCTCTCTCTCTCTCTCTCTCTCTCTCTCTCTCTCTCTCTCTCTGTAACTGTAACGGATAAAACTGTGGGGATTACGTGGAAGGTGTTGGGCGGGGGCAACGGATGAGGTCTACCAATGACTTTTTAGCTACTACTCCTCCTAAAAGGCTAAATTTCCACTTCTAATCCTCCAACTATTCAATTTTTCTCTCAAGAGCCGGCCGGTGTGCCAGTCTGGGTTTCTGCTTCCGGTTGATATTTCATATGTGCTACCTGTCAATGGTTTGAGCTGGGCTGCCATTAGGATTCTCTGCTACTCAATCTTGGTGTACCAATTTGGGTTTCTACTTGCGGTTGATGATTTCATCTATGCTACCTGTTAATGGTTTAAGCTAAGGTTTTTTTGATTCTCTACTACTTAATCGTGGATGAGACTCTTATGTTGACACCTAGTGTTGGTCTGCTTCGACAGTATATCCTTGAGCCTATTAGCCTAGTGTGCTTCTCATGTCTTAAATTTAGAAGTTTTGGTTCATTCATATCTATTGTAATGAAATCTTTTACCTTTGGATACTTGCATTGAGAATTGCTCGACTGTTTGATAAAAAAAAAATCATCCTTAATCTATCAATTAAACATATACTATGAGTCTTTTAACTTCTCAAATTGATATTGGCTTAGTGTAATATTTTTTTGCCCGACGTCTACTTACACGACGAGAGCGACCATTCAATTTATAAAATAGGAGTATTAAAGAAATTACCGTTTCTCAAAAATTATAAACAATGATTGATCAAAAAAATTATTTTTTTCTAGGGACAATTTTCTTCTTCTTTTTTCCAAAACTCAGGGGCAATGTTCTTGATGCAAAGAGGCGTGTTGGAAAAAAAGAAACAACCCCCTTTGCCCTAAGGCTTATATCCTTATTTATAATTATAGCATTCTACCCTAAAAATACTAACAAGGAAATAAAATAATGAAAAGTTAAATCTAAGTCTTGGAGGACAAGAAAATAATAAAAGGGAAATAGAATCCGCCTAAATATTTTTTTGAAAAAAAAATTAGGCTGATTCTATGAAAACCTAATATTCGGAAATTTATATTAAAACAGAAATATTCCTAATAAAACATTGATTTTAAAAATAATAAACTAAAATTCCTATATTTCTAGAATAATTAAAATATCGACTTGCATCGGTTCGATCTTAATAGTACTATTAAAAGGAACGGAATAAATTTTTTCCAAACATCTTGTGGAGATCCTACATGGTATATATGCACCTCGGAGTTGACGGAAAATTTCACCCATTCACTACCTAATCGAATGGTCCTAAAATTATAGTTCATAAATTTCTTTTTTGGACATTTCTTAATTATGGTCTATTTTGACTAGTCAAAGGAGAAACTAAACCATTGTTTTTTTGGTTCTTCATTCCCATATTCAAATTTAGTCGCAAAAGTGGAGGAAAAAAAATACAGTTTAGAAAAAAGAAAAAAAGAAAAAAAAGAGCTGGTTTTAGAAAACACAACGGAAAATCGAACTGTACTTGAACATATTTCAACAAATATAATCCTACTTTTATGGTGAGAAATATACGGTTCCTCACTTAGCTTGCATGATTATTATTATTACTTATGGAAAAGCCAAAAACATCAGATTCGGCAATATATAAAATCAATTTATGTTTTCTACTTATGTCACAGGAGTTTATTGGAAAGAAATCTTGAAATCTATGGAGCAGGAAACAGGATCCGTAGCTAATTAATGAGGTTAAGCTCCTATAAATTGACACAGCCACCTTCTCAAAAATCTTAAAACCATCTCTCAAATTTGCTAAACTCAATTAGGTCTCAAGAATGGCTGTTTGCGCGGTATTCTTCTCCTTGGTTATTGTCACCTTTGCGCTCTGCAATCTAGGACTGGTATTCTCAGGTAATTTGAAAACAAACATCTCTTTCTTTCTTCTCTTGATTTTGGGTACTTTGAGATGCTGCTGCCTTACAGGCTAGGCCATAGTACGTATCCACTAGGTACAGTATACCTCTTCGCACATATGGTTTTAATTTTTGAAAAAGGCAACTTTAAATATGTCCACGTACGCCCAACCCGTGTTTATCAAGTTGCCAAACACAGCCTATGAAATCAATCTACAGGATCTGGAAAACAAGTTTTTGCACGCGTCTATGAGTGTATCAGAGCTCCAAGGGCTTGTCGTTGCCCATGGACTTGACTGGTCTAAACCCAGGGCAATCTCTTGGTCCCTATGCCATGCATCGATTTTTTTTAAAAAAATTCGTGTGTGTTTCGTCACATGCTGCGTTAGTGAGGTAAAGTACTGCAAGGGTGTCAATACCAGTCTATCATGACCATCATTTAATTGATGGTACACAACCATTGTGTTGTTGGAAGTCCCTAGCCGCCGGATGGGGACCCGAAAACTTGTTTCTCATATCTTTTATAAACAGAAAACAAAAAAACCCGCCAAGACAGCAAACAGACCAGGTTCTAAACACATGAATGGGTATCTGATTTTGCTTTTCTTTCCTTTCTTGTTGTATTTGTTTCGATTTTGCAAGAGAATTGCACAAGCAGAGATATAACCATCTCACAGGGCGAGGAGTCATCAAAGGGGATACCCAAGTTCGAAGTGGAGATAGCCAACATATGCGCTTCAAATTCTAGTTGTGCTCCTTCCAATATCCATCTCTACTGTGGAAATTTTGCTTCTGCCACGGAAGTGAGCCCAGAAATCTTCAAGAGGCTGTCGTATGACGATTGCCTGGTGAATGACGGAAAGCCTTTGAAAGACGATCGGATTATTAGATTCACTTACTCCAATAGCTTCAAGTATCCACTGAGATTCAAGTTTGCCAAGTTCTGCTAATTACCTCAAATACGATAACTTAATTGAGGTCCATGGGTGGGTGTCCAA
The DNA here is from genome assembly GCA_014282245.1 of Rhododendron simsii. Taxonomy (NCBI): domain Eukaryota; kingdom Viridiplantae; phylum Streptophyta; class Magnoliopsida; order Ericales; family Ericaceae; genus Rhododendron; species Rhododendron simsii. Next base: position 441,200 of record CM024954.1, on the reverse strand, counting down.
CCGGCAATATCTCGTAAAGTATAGCCTTTTGAAATTCAAGTGCAGCATTAGTTTATTTTTTTAACCATTTGTTGTTCATGCTTTTCCTGATGCAAAATTTGTTATTAAATTTGGACGTTCAAGTGATTGTTTTTGCATTGTTCGCGTATATATACTAGACTTTTTGTGAATGAATGACTTTAGTTCCACAGAATTTGTCAATTACTTAAGCAGACTATTAGTTCACTTTACTAGTATCTTATAATTTAGCGGGGGCCAGCTTGCCTTTCAGGCAAGACCTTGTCCAATTGTTTACACCATATATTCACCGCATGTCGATAATTGATCGAAAGGTGACAATTATGAGAATGTTTCCTATTTTATTATTTCGTATTAATAATATAACTAATTTTTATTTGTTTGTATTTTAATAAAGTGCAGGACACTTGGCTTGCTCCTACACATTTAGAAGTTAAAAAGACACTTGTCATTGTCCTACACACTTTGGAGGTTGAAGGAAAGTTATTTGGACACTTGGAAGCAAATTAGAAGAATGAAGAGTAGTGAGAAATTCGAAAGTTATTTCCTACACGTTTGTTGTTTCCTATAAATAGTCTCTTTTGGCTTCATTGTAATCTCTCCACTAAATCAAAGTCTTAACTTTGTTCTTAATTTTTGTCTTACCAACCCACTTCTCGGTTATAATTAGGTGTAAGAGTAGGATTAACTTAATTTTCTTACTTTCAATGAGGATCCATCCTTCTTGATTGTAATTCTACCTTGAAAAAATAACAAAGTCCATTCGTTATTTTTCTCTTCCACTCCCCCCGCTTCACTAAACCATCAATCCACTCCGCCCAATCGATGGGTCGATTCCGTTCTTGAAGATTGGCAGGTGACGGCCTTCTTTTACGAGTCGATTCATCACTAATCTCACATTTGACTCGATCGCCATTTCTCTCCAGTGAAGTCTTGAAACATGGCATGGAACCACGGATCCGTCTTGTGGAGACCTAGCTACATTCGCCCTTATTTTTGTTGTTGGCATTGTTTCCTGAAATTTCTGTCGATTTTGATTGAGGGAAAAATTGGTAAACACCAATCCTTGTTCGCCTCCAGGAGATAGAGGTGATCGAGGAAATTGATACATTTAACTTCCAACTTGGACAATCAATTTGATTCTCTCAGTGAGTATACCAAAAGGACTCATGATACAGTTATATAAAAGAACTTGGCGAACATTATATTATTGTCAAAAGCCAAGTCACAGATGAGACTAGTATTGGTTAACAATTATGTATCTTAAATCATCAATAGACGCAATTAAGGAGAAGCTAGCTAGATACTGTGCATGGGAAAGGTGAGCATGCATGTGCATGTAACTCCAATGGTATCATTGGATACGGCGTTTTACGTGCATGGCACCAATTATATCATTTGATGAGTCCCACATAACACAAGTGATTGACGCATACAAGTGTATAAATTTATTTTGCAGTTTGTATGTCTCAACTCTATAAAGTCAAACAAAACAATAGACAGTGAAAAAAAGAGTGAATGATGATGGATCAGTAAGAGCAATATAGATTTAGCTGGGTCTTTCTCCTCTCTCTGCAGCACTATAGTCTATAGGATAGTGAAATGCACAAAAAGAATTCTTTTGCAGGAACCAAACATAATGGCCCATCACAAATGAATGAGGGGATTAATTTTTAAAAATTCAGATAAACGCAGTAAAATTAATGACCAAACAACTAAATTTTCAAGAAAAATGCTGGCTTTTCTCCTTTAAGCATTTTTTAAGGGAAAATGTCAAAATAAAGTACACACGAGTAAGTCCAGTCGGGCGCCAAATCCCCTGGCAAAGCAAGCTTCGGTATCAAGAATGGCAAAACCATCTCCATTCTTGTGCCAAACTTAATGCCAAAATTTGGCTACTCTCAAACTTGTCACATCATTAAATTTAAAACCATTCAATTTATATCCAAAAGAATAGAATTAAGTTTAATTCAGTTGTGCGAATTTAAGATTGTGTCAAGATAGCATCGAACCACATAAACATTGCTGTTGATTTTTGTTGATTTTTTGTAGTTGATTGCATTGATTGTGCGGCCGATGCGTCAGTGGTGAGTGCGGTGAATGTTTTTCGATAAAATATTTTACCTATTTTTCGGTGCTTTTCAAGTACCAACCAAACACCATACCCGTTTACCTATTTCCCGTTTTGTTACCACATACCCTTTCCACCCCACCCTGAGTCATACCATTTTCACCCAAGCCCCGTTTCAAGTTATGTACCAAAAATACCCCACCTTTATTACTAGTGTGCATCTCGACAGTGATGGTGTCGGCGACCTACCTCAATTTTGAGCTCCTAGAGTATTGACTGTATTGTCATCGCCTTGGCCCACAGCCGTGCACACCGCCACCTTCCCCATCACGGCAATACACCCCCGCTCTCCTCCTCTTCGGCCTGCCACTCCTCCAGCTTCTTTCTTGTTCTCGGCCTTCCGCTCGACCTTGGACAGAACTCAGAAGGCTCTGGTCGAACATCGGGTATAGCGGCTTGATCTGGCCATTGTGAAACAAATCCTCGGTGGAGATCGGGGATTCGTCGTTGTTGCCTATGCATGAGAAGGAGATATCATCTTCTCCGTCGTAGTCGTCGGATTCTTCGTCGAGTACTGAGTACAGCAGCTTGATTTGTTGTTTGTAAAATTCGAGCATAATTGGGGTCTAAGAGGAAATTTTTTTTTTTTCACGTGAGAGAGGAATTTGAAAGGTCCAAAAAGTGATTTGTTTGAGCAATGTGGATGAGGGAAAATAGAGGGAAAATAAAAGAAATTAAAAGTGCTGTGGAGTTAGCATTGGTGCATGTGTGCGGGTTTTGTATTTTTATCCGAATTAAGTGTTTGTTTGTTTGTGAATTGTTTTAGAGTGGTGTGAATTTTGGATTTAGGATTGTGAATTGTGTAATTTGGGTGGGTATGAATGGTGTGAATTCTGCAAAGGGATGTGAATTCGGGTGTGTGAATTCTTGCAAAGAGTGTGAATTCTGCAAATGGTATGAATTTTGAGGGGTGTAAATTCTTGCACATGGGTGTGAATTCTGAGCAGCGTGAATTCTAAAGATGTAAAAAGTGACAAAGGCAGAGTAATAAAAATATCTTAAAAAAGGGTTTGACAGAAAAACATGACAAAAAATAATTGGGATAGAACACCAATCAAAAAATGAGATCGGCCTGTCATTTCCAATGCTTCTCACAAGGGCCGACCCCGTGTGTAGGACTAGGAACCCCATAAATCCATTTATCCAGCCCATGAAGCATCATCATGCGACTTCTGCATTGATAGATATTATACAAATAGAATTTCTTTATTCTGCGGGTATACGAAAATGCGAAATGTTTATTTCACTTGGCTGTTGCATATTAGTGCATTGCTACGGGCACAAATTTTTTAAAACGAATGCGTTCAAAACTATTCGATGCACATGAAATTTATACTCATCGAACGGCTAGTTAGATTTGTCTTTACACCAAAATATTTTACTGACTATTATGGAAAAAGTTATTGATAGGGTTTACTAACAAATTGAATGAGCCAAACTATTAATTGTTCAAGTTTGATTTGAAAATTTAACGAGCGCTCAAATTTACCTTTTAAATTTTCATTCAAAATTTAGGATCCTGAATAATGAATGAAGTTTGAAAAAATAAAAGTTAAACAATTGTGTGTATAGTATTGATTTGATCTGAACGGCAGATATGTAGGGCTTGTTGAAAAGAGTATTAGAGGGTGTTCCGCTTTTACAAAAAGTTTCTTTTTTTCAAACGGAGGTAATATCAAACTCAAATATAATGCAAATGAAAAATATTTTTTAAATTTTTTTTGCACCGTTTAAAAGATCTTAATGAGATTTATCAAACAAAATCCATATTGGTAAGAAAATTATTTGCGTAAACACATGATTTTTGAGCTTGAAATTGCCTTCCTTTTCTAAAAGTTCTTTTTTTTAGAAAACGGAACACCCTCTAATTAAAAAAATTATCTTGACCAAATATCGATAGATGTCAAAACAGTTCATATTTTTAAAATAGTCTTTGCATTTAGATATCTATGATCTATCGATGTTCGATCATGATATTTTTTTAGTAATGAATGTTCTCTTAACAAATCCTACAATATTTGTGGTTTGAATCACAGAGATATCGAGCGCATAGCATTCTAATTTTTTTTCAAACTTCATTCAATATTCAGGATCCTAAATTTGGAATGAAAATTTAAAAAGTTAAATCAATTACTTGCAATTATCTATTTACGCTGTTTTTTTATCGAACCACTCAAATTATTATTTTAAAATTATTTAAGGGTTCGAATAATTTGTACGTGACCCAAATGATCCCCACGGCACATTTTGTTCTATATAAAGAAGCGAGAGAGAAAGAGTGAGGGGAGAAAAGGCAAAAGGTACTGCGGCTCCAAGATTTAACCACTGCACTCTCAGCCCTTTTGGGGCACTGCAGGGACTCGGCTCCCGCTCTGAGTTGCCTTTTTCCTCCCGAATAAAATCTCTTCCTATTCCCAATTGCCGTTGGGATGGCTATGAGCTTCTCTTGCTCTGCTTCAATTACCCCACAGCAGCAACTCCAAGGTAGCTTCTTTTTCTTGTACCTCTTTCTTTCTGCGTAAGTACCAACACATGTTTAATATTATTGCTCTGTTTATCTTCTAGCTCCACTCAAAATCAGCAGCAGAAACAACAAATGCCTTCAGAAAGTGAAAGACCTCGTGAAAACAGTTGGGATTCCTTCCATCGCGACCCCACCACCCGTATCCCTCCAAAGAGGCAACTGGGTCAAGCTCATATGTGGTGCCAGCTTCGAGGTAATTTCTAAAACCCTTACCCAGAATAACCCTCATTTTTCTTGTGTGCTTCCACTGTCATGGATGGAATGGTTCGAAAATCCTGACCCGTATTCTCTCTCTTCTCTCTCTTTCTCTAGGATGCCGTTGATATCCGGAATCTTTCACTGGTTTACACTCTGGCAGGAGGTGAAACTGTGTAGAAATTTGCAGTCTTTTGAATCATGCTTTTTGGGTATCTCAAGATTCAGTTGATTTGTATTGTTTTGTTGCAGTTGATTGCATTGATTGTGCGGCTGATGCGTCCGTGGTGAGTGCGGTGAATGAAGGGATTGAAGCAGCTAGAGAGATTGTTCCCCTACGGAGACCCTGGGTTATGATCAGTGTAAATGATGATGAAGATCTTCACTTCCGCAAAGCAGGTAAATTCACATCATTTATTGTTGTATGTTAAACTCGAGTATATGTTTTTGTTATGATGTTACAGGCTTACAGCAGTACCTGTATCATCATTATGCAAAAGATTGGAGCTATTGAGAAGTGTTTGGTGTAAAACGAGAATGAGCTGACCATTATAACTCCTAGGAGTCGTCAGACTATCATTTTAGCAAATAGCTTTTCCTAATATGGAGTCATAGGAGAAGGGTAGATTCTACTTATCCAAGGATACAATTGAGCAAGTTTTTGACCATTCATATCTAAAAAAGCCAATACCATGTCGTAGGGATGCCAAACAAGCCAAACGCGTGCAAGTAGCATAATGAATGTGCAAGTGGTGAGGTTTGTTCATGATCTTTTACCTGCTGTGATATTGTTAAGCACCACAAATCTATGGACTTACACTATTAGAGAGGTCATAACTTCAATCATACTGTTGTCAACACTCTTATAGACCAAATCACCTTAGTGGTCATCTTCACCTGGTTTGTGACTTGTTGCCTTTTGATTCTGAGCCATCTCGTTGCCATCTTAACAGAATTTGATCCAAACGATTGCCCGTTGGATTGTTCTAGACCTTGTGAGATTGTTTGTCCTGCTAATGCAATATCACTGGAAGGTGCAGCTGGTATACTTAAGGTACTTCCTTCACAAAAAGCCAAGTATTCTGCTTCCAAATATATCTCCATTCTGCTTTACTATTTCGATTCTAACATTTGTAGTAAACAAGGATGCAGGGTGGAGTAATAACTGAACGTTGTTATGGCTGCGGTCGCTGCCTACCAGTTTGTCCATACGACAAAATAAGTGGGTATTTCATTTGCTTGACTTCAATTATTTCTAAGTTGGCTTCTATATCATATCGAATTTGTCTTCCCCTTAATGATGGTGGATTCTGCAATCTTATGCGTTTTACCTCTTCATACTCTGTTACATTGATGTTATGTCATTCTAATTTCTCTGTATTTGCCGAAACCTGGTTGAATTTATCTAGGAGCTAGAACATATATAAGAGATGTTTCAGCTACAGCTGAGCTTCTTAGAAGAGATGATGTTGATGCTATAGAGATACATACAAGCGGAAGGTAGGCTGATGTCAAAGCTGTACTCTATAGAATGGAGCTGGTAATAAAGATTCTAGCATTTCCATGTATGAAACTTTGAGAATGTGAAGTAATAAACTCTTCTAGATGATGTGAAAAGCTATTAAATACTACAAAATGCTTCATAAAACTCGATGATGATTTCGGTAAAAGCTCCTAGTAGCACCTTACTTAAATGAGTTACCTTAATACAATTAGTCGACGATAATCACCTAAATTCTCCACTTGGCAATGTTTGTTCGCAGGAAAACTGAGCCCTTCAAAGAACTTTGGACTGGTTTAGGAGATTCAGTGGGATATGTAAAGATTGTAGCGGTAAGTGCAGATAATTGCTTACTTCCCAACTTGTGAACCAAGTAGATGTCATATTAACAATTGTGGGGACGTATACTGAATTCTCAGCCTTTCTAGATTAGCTTGCCTCATATTGGGGATTCAACCATATCGTCAATGAACATGCTGTATTCGATTATGCAACGCAATCTACACTGCTTCAATTTATGGCAGGTACATGTAGCCTTCAACATGTATTCCAATCTTCATCGTGAAATTATTGTGAACCTTCTTAGTTTATTGACAAGTTGTAATTGTCGCATTTACCAAAGTTGGATGGTCGGCCCATGAGTGGAGATATTGGGCGAGGTGCCACAAGGGAAGCGATTTCTTTCGCTGTTCGCTTGGCTTCTGATAAGGATCGACCCCTTGGTTTGCATACAGTGTGGCATTATCAAGAATATTTAATTCTTTGTCGGATTTTGGTTTTCCAAACTGTAACATTCTTTTCACGTGGTAGGTTTTCTTCAATTGGCGGGTGGTACTAATGCTCAGACGGTTGATGGGCTGAAAAGAGAGGGACTCTTCCAAGTTGCAGCCCTTACTAGTATAACTTTCAACGTCTAACCTCGTACTTGTGTGTACCTTCTGTTGTATCAATTAACCTTCTCTTTTTTTGCTAATGAACTCAGAGGAAGGACCAATAGCCATGAACTCATCTAGTTCACGGCATGCTTTAATCGGTGGAGTAGCCTATGGTGGGTATGCAAGGAAGGTACGTACTATTTTTCTCTGTTCATGCTCACCTTGTTGAAGTCTACGAGGCTGTGTTTGGATGGGTTCTTTGGAGGATTCATCAAGGGGAATGGAATGATTTAGAAACCAATAGTTTTCACTTCATATTCCTCTTTGCCTTGTCCTTTGCAAATCCATCCATGAAGCCTTGGACCAAATACAGCCTTGATATGAATGGATTTCACCAATAATTTGCTTTCTTTTATTCTTGTTACGGGCATATACAATTACTCCACTACGTACTAGAGTTTTACTTTCTTGTCATTCATTTTTGTAATTTTTTTCTTCAGATAGTCGGACGAATACTAACTTCAATGGAATCCCAGAATGGACTTGCTCTAATTGAGGACCATCCCGAGTATCTTCTTATGGCACTAACAGAAGCCCTTGCTTTGGTTGGAACTGTCAAATGCTATGATACCAATCTGTATGCTTCTTAGCCCATCTGCTATTGAATGGTGAATAGTTCTTTTGGAGTATTTCTGTAAATTTGTGGTTTTTTTTTTTTGGTATTTCTTCTTTTTGCATGCCCTACGTTTCTGTGTGGGCAAATGGGATGGAAGGCATGATGGCTCTTGTTTCTGAAGTTCCATTTTTGTTCTTGTTGTCTTTGCTCCACACCACTTGTCATTTTATTCCCTAAGACACCAACACAATACACTGGAAGACCTCATTGCCTTGAATAGTTTTTCCTATTTTAGGGGCCTGGTTTTTTTGGGTTAAATTCATGAAAACAAAAACCAAGTTGCAAGTTCTGCTGGACGTACCCCAGAAATATGAAAACTACGGAGTTCAGAGCTTGAGAACCACAAAGTCAAAGTTCAAGCTCGTTGCTCGTGAGCGACTAGTGTTGATAAACGAATTAAGTTACCGGAGTTCGAACTCGTATTCTTTTGTTAAAAGCTCGACTTGTTACATAAACAAATCTAGTTTGAACACTTTTTTGAAACTCAATAAAGTGGCTGACTTGTCTTATTACAGTATTATGTATAAAAAATTCAAGCCAAACTTGGGTGCAATATTCCTTTGAGTTTGCTCGGGAGCAGTTCCTTCGAGTTCAGTCCCTCTCAAATATAACTGCTACTCAATTCTGCCTATCTGAACAGAAACGAAGCAAAAAATTAATTTGATTTGGGTGGGGTGCGCCAAGCCAAGGCAATAGTGCAACGTCAAGGTGACACTTGGGAGACCCCAATAGCAAGCTACTATGATAGGCTTTCCCCCTCAAAAAATTAACTTAATACCATGTGAGCCAATAGTCCATGTATCAGATGAGTATTAAACTGATCTTAGCCAAAAGGCCGAGAAAGGTATGCTTTACTATATCTTGGGTTGCTTATTTTATAGTCATGTGGGCTTTACACATTTTGGTTGGTTTGTGCTCGTGTGTCAGTTTGAGTCCGTTAGTTTGAATGTGTTCGTGGTGTCCCAATTACATTTGACTCAGTTGTTTGAATGTCCCTTGCTTGGCTACTCTCTTCTTCTTTTATCTTCTCAAACATGGTGATCAAGATACGTTGATATTGACCTTGGGGTTTAAACATGGTGATCAAGATACGTTGATATTGACCTTGGGGTTTGGCCCAGAGGTTCTAAGTTTGGTACCAAGACCCAACAAAGCAAAAAACTTTGAACTTGGTTTGGGTTGGATGCGCCTAGCCAAGGTAGTAGTGCAACGCCAAGATGGCCAAGGTAGTAGTGCAATGCCAAGATGACGCTCGAGAAACCCCGTAGCAAGCTACTATAATGAGCCCTCCTGTTTGTCTATTTTTTGTGGATAGTCGATGATCGACTAAGAAATCGTAGTGTGTGCTAGAAATGTGGTGTTTGTGGTGGTGGAGTTTGGTTCCTTGCCGTGTTTCAGGACTTCTCTGGAAGCAAACTTAATGAAGTGAATGGAAATGAAAGAAGAATAACAAAATGGACTTTATTATTCTTCAAAGTAGAAGTCAGTCGACTGTGAGAACACAATCGATTGGACGGTTACGTTGCAATCTACTCCTAAAACGAGAAAAGCAAAATACAGATAAAAAATAGAAGCCTTTTAGGCGATTGAGTGGGGTTCTAAATGTCTTATGTTCTCGTATTTATAGGCCGTCTTCGACTTGAAATTCAAACCAGATGGAATTCCCTCCTTTGATTTGAATTGAGCAGTTATTTCCTTTGTACTTCCTTATGTTGCTCCATGATCTGCATGAGGCAGTTATTTGACGGAAAATTTCGTCATGTGTTGCATGAAAATTTCGTCATGTGTTGCATCTTCAACTGCCTCTTTCCACGACTTCACTTGTCCTTTGTCCAATTGCCACGAGTCCCACCAGAAATGCTATTAGTAAAGAAAGAAACAAAGAAGACAACAAAGACCTACCTGGCACTAAAGGGACCCACCATATGGTCCCCACTTCTCCCAGCCCCAAATTGCCAAATTCAAAATTTTCGGGAAAAATTTGACCGGGAAATTTATCCCAAATTGAAAACCAGGACCAGCTATGTTTTCTCTCTCCTAACCCCCAAACCGCAACCAGTTCTATTCTCTCTCTACTCTCTGTGTCACCAGTCACCACCACCACCACCTCCGACGCCGACCTCGAAGCCACTGACGCAGGTACGACGTCGCCATCGCCAGCCAAAGCAACACGGACGCCACCACCGAAGCCACCATATTTTTTGTCCGACTTCCATCTCTCTCTCTCTCTCTCTCTCTCTCTCTCTCTCTCTCTCTCATAAGGTGAATTCTTGATCACTTCACCCTTTAAGAAACGTATTATGTCTCCTTGTAGTTGTAATCTTCTCCATTTTGTTCACGTTTTGGGGAAACCTCCAAATCTCAAATTAGGGTTTTTTTATGAGAATGATGGACAGAGTCCTAATTTGGCTTTATAACATCATAACCTACATCCCTCTCGATTTTATTGAAGAAACAGTATGAAAGATGTTTATTCAATTAAAATCACGGTTTCAATTGAGGAAGAGAAACTCAATTTGAGTATCATGTGGTTAGAAGTTAAAACCATTGGTATTGCAGATTGCGTTCACAAGGAAAAGAGATTGGTGAAAGAAGAACAGAGGCTCAAAGGGCACATGCACAGAGGACTCTTCATGGGCTGCAACCTCCTGAGACCAATATGATGTTTGCGGATCGCAGTGATTCGCATTGCAAGGTATATGAAACACACAAAAAACTGATAATCTTCGTTGAATCTGCAAATTTTCGACATAGAGATTTCTTGCATTATTACTTGATTGTGACACTTCCCTTGCCTAATTTTTTTGAAACGGCAAAAATATTATTAAATAGAAACTCAATATTGGGTACATCGAGAGAGGAGAGGGGGGAAAAGAGAAGGGGAGAGAAATCGAAGAAACTTCCATCGCGAAGTTGAGAACCCAAAAAAAACATAACAAAGGCAGACTGAAAATTAGACCCCAATACAATGCCAAAACACTACCAGCTTGATCAAACAACTGCCTATTGAAACCTCATCAAAGCACCACTTCTAATCTGAAAAGCTTCCAACCCATACTAATCCATCGACATCAGTCTTCCACAACTATTGACAGAAGCTTGTTTTTGAAATTGGAGTTCTCCACTTGTTCGTTTTTGTGCTATCATTGATTCGTTCGCCCTACAGGTAAAATTTTGAGAAATTTGCATATAAAACAATGCAGCTTAAAGGGTGCATTGATCAGGTTGATGCTGGAGCTCGAAGAATGGTGAGCTAGCAAGGGCAGGTTTAGTTTGCAGCAAGTAAGAGGGATAGTGAGCTTGTTGGCTGCATTGTATTTTGTAACGGATGGAGCATGGAAAGCTAATTCGGGTTATGGAGTAGCAACCTGGGTTCAGTTGAACGGTGAAGGTTTAGGGGTGGCCAATTAGGTGCGGTTCTTTCATGCTTCTTCGGCAGATATGGTGGCGATCGGAGCAGGGTTGCTTATTCTTCAATGGACTTCTGAGCATGGTATTCCTGAAGTTTGCATTCCTACGGATTCCACTGTTTTTGTTCAGGGTCTTTGTAATCCTTCAGGAGTTGATGTTAGTTTGCAAGTTCTTTTGAACTTTTGTTTTTTGTGCTCCTCTTTTAATCTTGTAAAGGTCATAGAGGTTTCGAAACTTGTAGTCAAGGCAGCTCATGACTCATGTTAAAGCTACGGCTGCCTTGAAACATATGTTTATATAGCTGAGTACCTTAATAATTTTTGACAATATTAATCTCTTGTGTTCAGCAATGAAATTTTTAGGAGAATTTCAAAAACCACTTGTGCAATTTATTCCAGATCCCATTTTGGTTCCTCTAAATTGATTGTGACGATCATAAGTTTGTTCAACAATCACTTATCAAGAGCCGATTTGTCATACCCAAGACCTTTTCTTCTCATACAAAGTAGGAAAAGACAGAAGTTATTTATTTGTTTGATGACAAACAACGCCAATTTGTCAATTTGCTTCTTTCAGTTTCTTTTACCACCATTCAGAGCAGCAACCGAATTTGGCAACAATCACTTCCATACACATGCCCGCTCTATTACAATCGAACAATGTCCTTTGCATTAGAATTTTTTATTGATGTCATTGAATGCCAAAAAAAATCTTAAGAGTACATACAGTGAAATAGAGAAGCAGCAAAAAAAATTGTTCTTGACAGACAAAAAACACAATTTCTGTTCCAATTGCAATTTTAAACTCATAAGAAACAATCTTCCTCAACATCTCCCTTCCTGCTATACATATCAGTTGCACGTGTTGGAGTGTAAATTTCTTAGAACAATTTGCACCAAATCTTGAAAAACACTCTTTTTGGGTTGAGGATGATTTTCCCCAGGTGGAACACAAATCAAATTCCTCATCAAGATTTGGTATCATTCATCTAGCATCAAACAGGTAAAAACATACTTACAATCCTCATATCACCAAAAAAAAAAAAATGACAACCGAACAATTCATAAGTTCATACAGCATAAAAAATAGAAAAAGGAAAAATCAAAAACAAACTCAATCCAGCATTCAGACACTGCTACCAGCATTTTTGTAGGAACATCTTCCAAACTTCCCACCTGTTATAAGAAAAGAAAACAAATGACTAAACTTTGAAGTAGATTGCAAGTTGATCCCCAGTTTGATCAAAATAAGGCATTCAACAACGGTAAAACCGCAATTCAAAACATGAAAGGCGAGTATCATTCCAAAACCCCCAGAATTTAATCGAAAATTAAGAAAATGATAACTATTAGGAGAATATTTACTCTATCTATCAGTCTCATAAAAAAAAATCCTAATTTGAGATTTGGGAATTTCCCCAAAACGTGAACAAAATGAAGAAGATTACAACTACAAGGAGACATAATACGTTTCTTAAAGGGTGAAGTGATCAAGAATTCACCTTATGAGAGAGAGAGAGAGAGAGAGAGAGAGGGGCAGAGAGATGGAAGTCGGACAAAAAATATGGTGGCTTCGGTGGTGGCGTCCGTGTTGCTTTGGCTGGCGATGGCGACGTTGTACCGGCATCAGTGGCTTCGAGGTCGGCGTCAGAGGTGGAAGTGGTGGTGGTGACGACTGGTGACACAGAGAGTAGAGAGAGAATAGAACTGGTTGCGGTTTGGGGGTTAGGAGAGAGAAAACATAGCTGGTCCTGGTTTTCAATTTGGGATAAATTTCCCGGTCAAATTTTTCCCGAAAATTTGAATTTGGCAATTTGGGGCTGGGAGAAGTGGGGACCATATGGTGGGTCCCTTTAGTGCCAGATAGGTCTTTGTTGTCTTCTTTGTTTCTTTCTTTACTAATAGCATTTCTGCGAGTCCCACTATGATGCACGTTCGTTACTAGTCGATCAGTCCATTTTTACCTTGTTATGCTCACATTACAGCCGATTTGATTTTCTGGCCGTTGCCACGCGTCATTAATCGATCTATTCGACCAACAATTTTGACTTACTAAAATATGGTGTAAACACCTCCCCCTCAAAAAATTAATTTAAACTGATAAAAACAGATACTACACTTGAACTTAGCCAAAAGGCCAAGAAAAATATGCTTTTTCTACTTCTGGGCTGCTTCTTTTATAGTCATGTTCTCTCTCCTCTTTTTTCTGCTTAGTCGATGTGGGAAACAAACCACAAACTGGGTTTTACACGTTTTTGCCTGTATGCCGTCAGTTTGACTCAGTTGCACCTCGTGAGTCTCTTGTGTCCCAATTACATTGTTAACTGCTGAATTTTTAAAGGAGTATAAGACTGTTAAGGATCAGGAAAACCTCTAAACTATACTACTATAAGATTGTTAAGGATCAGGAAAACCTCTAAACTAGCCCTGTGGATAGCTGGTTTTCCATCCTTTATGGGTCAAGGGTTTAAAGTCTAGCTTCTCTATTTTTAGTTGCTTCCCCTTAAACATGGCGATCAAGATATGTTGATATAGAATAGACCATGGGGTTGGCCCAAATAGTCATGTAGCTTTAGAGTTCGATTCTTGTGGATAGGAGGTTGGCCCTCGTAGTAATCTAACATATACCAACATCCTATCGTCTAGTAAAAAAAGATACTCCGTATTGATCTTAATTGCTATAGTTTGAGCATATTTTACGAATCCAATGTGTTTAGACTACGTAGATGTGGGGGGAATTTACGAATGGGGAAAGAAAAGAGCAAGAAGATAATCAAGCGACGTAATTATATTTATTTATGTGCCGACTTAAAAAGTTACAGTAGTAAATTGATATATATGTTCAATTTTATTTGTACTTTGGATCATGGATAGCTGGAGAGAGTTGGCAAGAGACTTATGTGCTTCAGTATCTTTGAAGAGTGGGTATAAAAAAGGACAATGATTGGAAATTAATAACACCCGTAGGAAAGAATGTTGGCCGGTAATATACGTATCGGTGTCTCAAATTATGAAAATTTCCCACCAAATATTGTAGCTCCCTGTGATGCCAGTTCCAGTAGAATTAATTAGGTCGGAATTAGGTAATATATCATCAATTCTTCTCATCAGCCTAGCTTTAGTTAGGTAGGGCTAGGACTAGGATTAGGAGCCCTAATGTCATCACTTGTATTTTCAGGCTAAACATACACTCTTACAATTTAAGCTCATTAAACAGTACTTGATCATCAAATGGCCGCACAAACAGATTGCATCGACCTATGGACGGCGTTGATTTCCAAGTGATCATTAATTGACAAAAGTTCTACAGATGCATTTAGATTGTGGAACCGAGGAAAAGAATTAAAAACCAATTAATATGGTTTATATTATGGAGTATCACTTTTTTGTAATTCTTAAAAATATCATCATATTTGACTAAAATACAAATGTTAGGCCAAAGTCTTCATGGCCTTTAGTCCATCGTGGGGTGCTGGTTGTGTGTGCTGCATAACACCACTGACTATTGTTGAATACAAAGGCACAGCCGTCAGCAGCACAGGGTACATATCAGAAAGTCTAGGAATCCCGACCGGGAACTCCCGACCGAAATCCCGACGTCGTGCCGGGCCCGCTCCGGCCACCGGACGGCTGATCGGAGCCGACCAAAAATTCTAAAAAAAAAAACCGAGTGGGTCTACGCGGGAATCAACGGCATCCGATGAGTGTAGGTGGCCGATCCAAACACTCCATTTTTTTGTATAATGATCCCCCGTAGACCCACTCGGTTTTTTTTTTAGAATTTTTGGTCGGCTCCGATCAGCCGTCCCGTGGCCGGAGTGGGCCCGGCGCGGCGTCGGGATTTCGGTCGGCAGTTCCCGGTCGGGAACTGTAGCCTTGCTCGGGTACATATATAGATATGTACGGATTAATTTCGTGGCGTAAAGCCACTTGTTTTTTTGTCTTTATTTATTTTTTTTTCCTTTATTTGGTTTTACGTAAAAAAAAAATTGTGAATTATTTGTTCATCTTGACGAGGATAATCAAAAAATTAAAACAAATTATGCTCCAAACTCAAATTCTTTTGAATAAAGAGAAAATAAGCCAAAAAAACAATAAGTGAAGTGTCTTATTTATGCCAAACTAGGCCTTTAACGCTAGATGAGTAGATGTCTTTCGGTTCAATACTAAAAGGAACTGAACCATCATGGAAAAGAAGAAGCTTTCTCACTTCGGGCAAATGTGGATGCTGAAACGTTTTCTTCCTACTCTTCGATGAAGCGTGGATTCTCTATGAACACACTAAAGCAATGGAGAAATCCTAAGAACTATGGATTTGATCAGCACCAAGTAAAACTTAGAACGCGTTTTAGTCTTGGTGGCTCTGACGAATTTTGTAGTGACCTTCTTTCTACCCAGTTTTTATAGACGAAAACCAAATAACTTATTGGTTCGATTCCACCGTCTTTTAGTACTTTGAAAATCCTTTTTATCGATATATAATAAAACTTGGTCCAATTAAAAAATGGTATTGCGAGCGTTTTACCGAAATCAATTGTTTCTTGACCCGCTTAGGGTAAAATGGTCATGTCTATTGACCCACAAATGATTTGGATCCAAACCATTTGAGTTAAAAAGTAAAATGAGTAAGTTTTTTAACGGTTCAAACCACGCACAAATCGAAGTTCGGTAGTGTCCATAGCAAACCGGTGAAGTTTGGCCTGTTGTGCAACTTTGAGGATGCACCCCGGGCACACTTCAATGCGCCTAATGCACATCCTCAAAGCTGCACAACAAGCCAAACTTCGCGGGCTTAACCCGGACACTCCCAAACTCCGATTTGTGCGTGGTTTTAACCGTTGAAAAACTTGTTATATATTCTTTGTAACCAAAGTGGTTTTGATAAAAAATAATTCGTACATCAAAATTCATGACCATTTTACCCTCAGCAGGTCATAAAATAGAATATTTTAGTGAAACACTCGCATCACCATCATTTTTAATTGATTCAGGACAAGTTATACATTGATAATTAAACAAGGTTTTCAAAGTATTTAAAGACTATGAAAGCGGAAAATGAAAATAATGGAGTTTAATTTATGAAAATTTAGTCGAAATTAAAGGAGACCAATTGAAAGATAATGGAAGCCACAAAGGCTAAAACATGTTTCCGCGCCCTTTTGCACATGTTCCATTCAAAACTCACGTTCCAATTTCAAAGAAATTACGGGTAAATATGCAATAAAAAAAAGTAAGATTTCACTTGAAAACTAGAGGCAAGATCGATTGATCGTCTGCAGTTTTCTCAATTGGATTTTGCTTAAAGTATTTCTTTCTGCTTGTATGAGAAGGAAAATGATGATGAATATTCTTGTAAAGAGGATCAATCAAGCTAGCGACCGACTAGTTGCCAACTGGTTAGCAATGAATTAGGTGGGACGTCTGCTCTTCCAGTTGCATGGACCTAACCGGCTACTCTGTGAAAAATGCGGCGTAGCAACTAATCTGTTGCTTAACGAAATGGATACCCATTATCATAAAATTACGAATATTGCAAGAAGTGCACCAAACTCTGCCATTGAGCTCTAATGCGCAGACAGGTGCGGGAGCGCGAGCATAAAAGCGTCTTTCAAAAACCTCTCAAGTAAATAAAATTTGTGAGTATGAGGATTGAGAGCAGCGATCGCTGTGCGAGAATAAAGAGCAGAATCGAATGCCATTTCAATGCTTACTTAATTTGGAACTCTACTTACCAAAAAAGAAATGGATAACCCATTAACATAAAAATTACGAATATTGCAAAAAGTGCATCAAACTCTGTAGTTGAGCTCTAATGCGCGGAAGGGTACGGGAGCGCGAGCGTAAAAACGTCTTTCAAAAACCTCTTAAATTAACAACTAAAATTCGTGAGTGTGATGATTGAAAAGCCGACCGCAAAGCAAGAATAAAAAGCAGGCACGAATGTCATTTTAAAGGAAGATCAAGATTGTTAACCTGTCTCAAATAGTTGCATGTGTCCAGTAGTTTTTTTCTTTTTTGTTGAGGTTTTTTTTTATTTTTATTTTGAGAAGATCAATAAACTTCATTGATAGTAAGAAAAATACAATGTGTTGTCACCGTTATAATAATTAAGATACGCCAACGACAAGCGAAGGCCAAACAAGGGCCTAACGAACAGAACACAAAGAACTGACCAGCAAAACACAAAATACCCAAAGAACTATGTTATCGCCATTTTTTTTTGTTGAGTTGAGTAACTATATATAGTTACACATGCTGCCACACTATTATTAGCTAGTTCTTTAGCTATTTTCTCAAACAAATAGCCGCATAAGTAGATGTTTGATTTTTAAACGTTTAAACAATTGTAAGAATTAGGCCGCTATGTTTGAAACTTTGAAGTAGAGTTCCAAATTAAGCAAGCATGGAAATCATGTTTTGTTACAGTAATTTAATATGCAAGTCAACATTAAAAATCATACGAAGCAGACCATAATAGATGACTGAATCAAATAAACCATTTGTAGAACAATTCAACTATGCATGGCTTTTTAGTAATTTAAAATAATTAATATGCAAGTCAACATTAAAGCATATGAAAAATCCCAATGGATTTGGCCTCCAAGAAGAGATCACGTGAAATCCAAATATTCCAAACCTTGAAACCACTAGAAAATTTGCCCGACTGTTAATTTCATGGCTCAAAATTAATTAAGATGCGCTCAAGCTGACCCAAATATCCGAATATAAAAGAAAACTTTAAAGCATACGAAAGAGACCATTATGGATGACTGAATCAAACCAGTTGTAGAACAATTCAACTACGGCATGTGCTGCTCTAAGCAGACCTTTTTTTTAAAAAAAAAAAAAAATCATCTCTGAACAGGTTGGTGGAAAAGGATGGGCCTTGGCATGGGTGTAGCTCAAGAGCCGGTCTAGGCTCCATAAGACCAAATTAAACCATATAGAATTATAGTTAGTTTCTCACGTGTTAGTTAGACCAAGCAAATCTGATTCTTTTGAAGTCTTGCCGTATGATGTTATTTTTAAGAAAAAAGGGAAAAGAAAGAGTCATGCTATGAGTACCGACCGGGGAAAGGAAATCGTACCGATCGGCCGCGTCGGGTCATTTCTGGCCACCGGACGGTTATCTACATGAAAATAGGGTGTTTAGTACCCTACACACATTGGATACCGTTGATTCTCGCGTGGGCTCCATCGGTTTTTTTTTAAAATTTTTTTTGGACAACTCGAATCGACCGTCTGGTGACCGGAGACAGCCCTGCCGGTCAGTATGATTTCCCTACCCCGGTCGGTACCTATATCAGTAGCGGAAAGAAAAACAAGAAGTCTTGCAGTTTGTGAAGTCCTACAAATTAAATCAGCAATTGTTAATTGTTAATATAATAAAGTAGGTTAAGTCATGACTTAAGCTACATAATATGTGTGCATGTCCAAGCGCGAGCTTCGTGCACTTCCCGAAAATATTCCAAACTACTTAAAACTAACAGAACCAAGAATTGAGAGGAGTGTGGAGCAAAAATTGAGAGTGAGAGCGAATGATAGTATTGAATAACTATTTATTCGACATTCCTTGTCATGTTTCTTGCAAAAGACTAACATGATGTTGACAAGACTAAATTGTGAAAATATGTAAGATTTCTTTGAATATGCAATCATACAGGAATAATAGTGATCCAATAAAAATAATACACCTCATGATATTGTATATGTCATACTTTTGTTACATTATATTGCAACCATATGTTTAATCTGAATTCAAAATAATTTAACCGAACACAGAATATTACGTCATCTTAAAATTCATATAATCTAATCTAGTATCCTAATTCGATCACAGAAACACCCACCTCATGCAATCTTGCAAATTTTATCATGCACATAAATAGAAACAAATTAACGAGATTTCTTAGTTTTTTTTTTTTTGATTTCGTACATCCTTTGCTTGCTTTCTAACTACTCCAATTGTCCCCCATTATAATTTAGTTGCACCATATTATGGGTCAAGCCAACCATCCGGTCCCCGTCCACCTACCCTCCCCTCTACCCTCCTCTTTCTACCTTCCTTCCCACCCTCCCTAAACCGGTCGACCATAATTCTTTTTTGTTGCTTTACTATATGTATATTTTTTAATCAACAAAAAGAGTGGAGGGAGTGACCGGATATAGCAATCCTCCATTGACTGTGATCATATGGATTTTAGATCTGTGATGGGCCTCGGAAGGGGCCAAAGAGCTAGCTTTAGTAACTACCGCCTCACCAAATCCAAGTTCATAAAAACATCGCTAGTATGACTCAAATTCGTGATTCACTAACCACCCAAACCCTGCGAGGTGAGCCATGAGTCACTTTACTACTAGTATTTTTGTTTTTCATCAGCTGTTTGGTTCACTTATGTTTATGAATATACTCTTTCTGTCTTAAATTCTTTGTCCGGTCCGCAAAACAGAATGTTAAAAATAATACAATTTTTGCAAGAAAAAATCAAAAGTTTTTTAACAATTTACTAGACATCAATGATTATTTTTAATTTGTGAAAAAAGTTTAAATTTTTTTTTGAAAAAATTGTATTATATTTAACACTCTGTCATACGGACCGGATTAAGAATTTAGGAGGAAGGGACTATATATTTTAAGCATGCTCAAAAAACTTCTTGTCGACCAATAGAAAAGCCCAAATAATCGGTCACGTGAGCTAACTACCGCAGCCCGCACGTGCTGCCCATTCTCTCTTCCCATCGGAAAATTATCTAACGATTCTGAAACATCGTCGCGTGATATTTTCAATCTTTTTTTTTAATCATATGTCTGTCACAATGTGTGTAAAATCCACACAAATACATGATAAATAAAATTTTGGAGTACCGTTGCGTTGTGCCAGCTGCACGAAATAATTACTCCCCTCTGTCTACCCATTTTCTCTCTCTCCTGGTTTGCTCTCCCGCCTTCCCTATATACACACTCCCTCAACATAAAAAAAATCTACCTTCTCTACCCTTCTGATAGACCCTGTTTCGTCGGAATCCACGAGCCCATCTTCCAGGTAGATACATATAGTGCATGTTTATGTTCCAATGTGCGATTATAAAGACTTTTGCAATGCATTTCCAATTGTTGAATCAAAGATCCTAGCGTTTTCGGTTTTTTCTCAATAGACCAGGATTCATGATTATTCTTCGTCTCTGTATCTTAAGCTTCGCGCTCTCCATTTGGCTAATCGGATTCTACCGATACCTTCGCGACTACATGCTTTGATTTGTTGAGCATTTGGAGCTTTCTAAATTCAGATCCGATTTTATCTGTCTCTTAAGAGGGAGTGTCTTGAATTTGTGAATCGGAGTACATTACGTACTTATTTGGATATCGTTGATTGATACGACAGATCTGGTGCGTTCTCGCTTTCAGTTATTCTAATTGAGAATCGGAGCAGACATTTTGAAGTCGTTCATTTATTTAGACTGAATTGGTTGAGTTTGGTGTAGACCTACTGTGTTGGAGTTTTAAAATACAGAAATGCAATAATTTAACTAGAATTGTTTTGGTTGCAACAATTCGTTTCCTTTTTTCTGCACGAATTCCAAATATAGGAGTTGTTACGATTAACTATAGGAATCACGGTGTGGTATTGAGAGACCATACGGTCTGCACTTTCGAGCTGTTAAATTAAAACCTTGACTGATTTGAACAGCGGCCAACAAAACAACATTTTTGTCTTCCTCTTTTTGTTGTTTTTATTTGTTTCAAACTAGCTCCTGCATGGAAACTGTATTGTTGGGGTTTGGCATATTTTACATGCTTGTCGTCAAATTATTTCCACCGGTATCTACTGCAAATGCTTAATTTTCCTCGTAGTGATAGCCAAATAATTAATTTTGTCACGCAGGGGAAATATATGCTAACATTTGTATATGCATGCATTACTTGAAGTGTCTTTACTATAGTAACTTCCAAGTGCTATTGGATTATTCTTTCTGTAACTTCCACCGTCGCTTGAAATATGACGAAAAGATATGTTTTGCGTTTTCTTTGTGCACAGGTCTCTTAAGGCTAAACCATGGCTTCAGGACAAATTTTTTCCCGGACTACTCAAGCATTATTCTACAATTACAAACAACTGCCGATCCAACGGATGCTTGATTTTGACTTCCTTTGCGGTGTGTAAACTGATATGTCTTTCTTTTTCTCTTGAGCGTATTCATTGAATGTTAACACAACCACTCAGATTGTATTTTCCCCAACTTTTGAATTGGCATTCAATGGTAACATACATTAACCTCTCTTTCCAGGGAGAGAAACACCTTCAGTTGCTGGAATTATCAATCCTGGTTCTGAGGGTTTTCAGAAACTTTTCTTCGGTCAGGAGGAAATCGCTATCCCAGTGCATTCAGCGTGCGTATTTTCTCTCGTTCTATGTTTTCGAGTTATGTAAACGTCTTCATAAAGTTGCCCCTAGAAGCATTCGTAATTACGTTGGAAAACTAAAAAGATATTTCCTTTTGTACAATGAAATCAACTAGCATGCATGTCATCATGGTGTGCCGAGAACACTGCTTTCTTAAACATTATACTTTCATTATTGTCCTCTCCGTTTGAAGATAAATAGAGTCCGATTAGATTATTGCTTTAAGTATTGGTGCTTGATGATTTGTCATTGTAGAATATATAGTAAATAAAGTTCACATATGGAAAAGTGATAAAAACATCCTTATCTAACTTGGATTTCAATGCCATCAACAACGTACGAAATTTAGTAAAGCCAATTTATAAGTACGAAACTGCTAGTTATGCACGTGAATGCAGAAATAAAACATTGAATTCTGTGTTTTTTAGGCCCTCATTTTTTAGTTACAATATTCTGATGCCCAACTGGCTCCAGAATTTCATTTTTGTGATGTTACAATCTTCTTACCTTTATATGGGTTCTTCCCCAGCATTGAAGCCGCCTGTGCAGCACATCCAACTGCTGATGTTTTTATAAACTTTGCATCATACAGAAGGTCAGCCCTCATTTATCCTGTGACACTCGTTTCTTAGGAGCTTTTTTTTGCATCCGTGTTCACATTCTTTATATTTTTGCAGTGCTTCTGCTTCATCTATGGCAGCTCTCAAACAGCCAACCATTAGAGTTGTGGCTATAATAGCCGAAGGTGTTCCTGAGTCAGACACCAAGCAGTTGATTGCTTATGCAAGAGCAAATAATAAGGTGAAAACAATAACCCATGGTCTGTTAAAGCCTTAGTATTTTACTATTGATAAACGATCCATCTCAAAGCTTAAGCCATTAGAGGGATGAAGTCATGGACAACTTCATCGGAGGAAAGCTCTGAAATGGTCTCATGTCGGAATATCATTATTTACTCAACATGCCCCCCTCACGTGTGGCCACACCTTCCCCCACCGGCACATGAGCAAGTATTCGACTATATTGGTAGACACTGAGTTTCAAACACATGAACTATTGCATGCTCTTGGTCCGACACTTTGATACGATTATGAATTATTGATCACCAACTCATCAAAAAGCTAAGCGATGAGAGAGAGAGAGAGAGAGAGAGAGAGAGAGAGAGAGAGCTTTATTATTCATATCGTCATCACTAGCAGAAGTCAAGGAAGTGTGAAAGATTGATAAGGTGACCATTCTGTTAATTAGTATACGAAACATGCAACTGTTTTTTACCCCTTTGCATTCATCTTCCTTCCAGATTCCTTACTATGCATAGTTCAACATTTTATCTGATACAATGGCTAATGGTGTTTGTAGGTTGTTATTGGCCCAGCTACTGTTGGAGGTATTCAAGCTGGGGCTTTTAAGATTGGTGACACTGCCGGGACGACAGATAATATCATTGAATGCAAACTCTACAGGCCTGGATCTGTTGGATTTGTCTCCAAATCTGTATGTAGCATTCAATCACTTGCATCTCTTCTCTTCTAAGCATACCCACAATCTATTCTATCATTACAAAAGTAGAATGTACTACACCTCTAAATTTCATGGACATTTGATATTGTGCTCTGTACTCTTCACAAGGCACACATTCCTTAACTGTCAAAAGGGAAAATAACTAAAGTTCACCACTAAATTTCAAGGGCATGTTAGAGCGCACTATGTACGCCTCACAAGGCACGTAGTACTTTAAGTTTTAACTGTCAAAAGAGAAAGAATAAAAGGCTCACAAATTACTACCACAACTATCATTTGTGTCAATTAATTGCATGATGCATTGAAGATACTCTTGTTATCATTTCTTCCTTCTAGAATTAATCTACGATGTCAAGTTACTGTTGTGGATATTGGCCAAGCCCGGCAAGCTTTTGTTTGTAGGATCAAGAACTATCACCCTTGGCTGGATTATCTAGGTGGAAGACTTGCAACCCAAGCTGGTTATTTATGGTTGCATAAATAATGTGTTTTATGTTCAATTGCAGGGAGGCATGTCTAACGAAATGTACAATACAATTGCCCGTGTAACAGATGGAATTTATGAAGGTATCTGTACAAGCTGGCTGTCATGTTTAGCTCTCTCTCTCTCTCTCTCTCTCTCTCTCTCTCTCTCAGATGGTTGGATGTCTACAGACTACTATCGTGTACACATTTTGGACTGAGGGTTATGTTGCAATTCTTTAGGTATTGCAATTGGAGGAGATGTGTTCCCTGGATCTACACTTTCTGACCATGTTCTACGGTTTAACAACATCCCACAGGTAGGCAATTCACCATTGACCATACTCACTCTCTTTAAGTGGACTCGTCTGCAGAGTTGGACTTTTCTGCATCTTGATTTCGTCATTTTTCAACTTATCTGCATAATCTACATCAAGTTATTCGATAAAAGTTTCACTTTGTATGACTGAACTGAAAAACATCTTTTAATGGTTGCGACACTGAAAAAGCTGCATCTTCCTTGCAGCTTGTATCCTATAAAAAGGTTTGGAATGTCGCTAGAAATTTTGTTGAACTCACGGGGAAAAACCATATAAATTCTCAACCAAAACAAGTTGCCACAAAATTTGAGACTAGGACAAGCCCGCATTTTTCTTGTGAAGATGTGATATTGATTAACTAACATACTCTCAGTGCATTAGAGTGCAGTTGAGGAAGATATTGTAGATCTTTTGATTTTATGCCGTCACATTTGCTTTGTCTCAAAACTTGCAAGTTCCACATAAGCCAGACCTAATTTCCGATTCGAGCTCGGTTTCGATTCGGGAAGTAGCGAAACATCTTCTTAAGCTGTCAAACCCAGCTTTATCTCATGTGAAGTTTTTTTAAGAGTGATATGATTGTTGATGTGGTACTTTTCCTTTGAGGTTGATGTTGTTCCTTTTCTTTCTCTAACCTGATGTTCTGATTAACTCAGATCAAAATGGTGGTTGTACTTGGGGAACTTGGTGGACGGGATGAGTATTCCCTAGTGGAAGCCCTGAAACATGGGAAAATCAATAAACCTGTGGTTGCTTGGGTTAGTGGAACTTGTGCACGGCTCTTCAAGTCAGAAGTACAATTTGGTCATGCGGTGAGCTGCTGCCTTAGTTTCCTCGATTTGACCTCTCTCTCTCTCTCTCTCTCTCTCTCTCTCTCTCTCATATGTTTTTCCATGATGAGGATAACCTTTTTACTGACTCAATGTAGGCAACACCCTTAATTTTTTGTTGATGTTGTCTGGATCAGGGAGCCAAGAGTGGCGGTGAGATGGAGTCTGCGCAAGGAAAGAATCAAGCGCTTCGGGAAGCTGGAGCTGTTGTCCCGAATTCATATGAAGAATTTGAAACTGCGATTAAAGAAACATTTGAGAAGCTGGTAACATTTAGCATGTTGTCTCGTTACTCTTACATATGAGCATCGCTCTCCACCACCACATTTTCTAAATTTTTTTGTTTGTGCTTTGCTTAGGTTGACGAGGGAAAGATTTGTTCTGTAAAGGAAGTTAAGCCTCCACAAATCCCTGAAGATCTTAACGCTGCCATTAAGGCTGGGAAAGTTCGGGCTCCAACTCATATTATTTCCACCATATCTGATGATAGAGGTATAATTTGGACATGTACACATTTTTAATCTACCCCAGCCGTGTCGTGCTTGTGCTTAGTATGAAACATAGTTGCAGATTAAAGAACAATAAAAACAGAAGGTATTGTCATATAGCTTTGAGAGTTTTACGTACATGTAAGTTTCAAGTATTCGAAATGGAAACTACAAAGATGGTTAGCGAGGCTATGACGATCTTTAGCTTGATTTTGACTCTGAAGATAGAGAAAAAGGTACATATAAACTTTCCAGATAAGAGGAGAGCAATGTACAGACCTGAATTGCATCCAGCCAGGGTAAAGGTGAGAGAGTGTTGGTTGGAGAAGATGAGATTATGGATCAGTAGGAGTTTTTTTTTTTTTCCCCCTCTTTTGGCGAGTGTTGGTATTATTAGAGTAGTTAGATTAGCTCCTCGGAGGAGTTGAACTCCGGACCCCCTTTCTCTTGGCACCTAAGTGCACCCCCTAATGCCATTGGGCCAAAGGCCTCTTGGCTACGGATCATTGGGAGTTAATTTTCTATCTATTCAAGGATAACCAGTCATGTTAGCTGTGTTAATATGTTTTCTGATTTTCTCTATTTGCAGGTGAGGAGCCTTGCTATGCTGGTGTCCCAATGTCTTCCATAGTTGAACAAGGTTTTGGCGTGGGTGATGTCATCTCCCTCTTGTGGTTCAAGCGCAGCCTACCCCGTTATTGTACAAAGTTCATTGAGGTATATATAACGATCCCTTTTCTTCCAGTCATAACATTTGTTGCATGTTTTGTTGTTTTGTCAAATGCCTTTCATATTTTTTGCTTTTTTGTAATCAAATTATTCTATGAGAAAGTCTACTGTGAGATCAGAACTATCTTTTCTAGCTGTGCTGTGACAACTATTTGTGACTTATCCAGATTTGCATAATGCTATGTGCGGACCATGGCCCCTGTGTCTCTGGTGCTCACAACACCATAGTAACTGCAAGGGCAGGGAAAGATCTTGTGTCCAGCCTTGTTTCAGGTGAAACTATGCAGTTTTCTTGGTTTCTTCAGTTAATGAAACAGCTTTTCCGTGTGGGGGGGATGATTTTGTAGTGGGCAACTGGAGTAATTTTGCTTTTGAAACAGGTTTGTTAACAATTGGTCCCCGATTTGGTGGAGCTATTGATGATGCTGCCCGATACTTTAAGGATGCTTATGACAGGGTGAGTTTCTGATGACTGATGAGCTACCTAGTTAAACCAGAGAATAAAGCCTGGCTCTTTGATGTTTCCAGATTCTATGGGCTTATTTAGTGTCATTTTTTGTTTCCTGTTCTCAATTTCTGGTAAACGCAGAAATCTAGCTTGGTGAACAATTTGCAAACCTTTTTCGTGGGAGATTTTCTTTAAAACAACTCAATTCTTCAGGAAAACACCAAAAAGTTGTTTCTGAATCTGTCGACAATTTTTTCTGTTAAAAAAGTATCAGTTGAATATAAAGTGAATTTAAAGTAAAATCACTTCATGAAAGTCTTTCGCAGAACTATTGAGCAGGGGTCAATACTTTCTCATCATGTCTTGTTTTGGCAGAGTCTTACACCTTATGAGTTCGTGGAAGATATGAAAAAGAAAGGCATTCGTGTGCCAGGAATTGGACACAGGTAT
This sequence comes from Rhododendron simsii, assembly GCA_014282245.1. Classification (NCBI taxonomy): domain Eukaryota; kingdom Viridiplantae; phylum Streptophyta; class Magnoliopsida; order Ericales; family Ericaceae; genus Rhododendron; species Rhododendron simsii. Next base: position 414,219 of record CM024954.1, on the reverse strand, counting down.
AGAGCGTCATTTTAGATTGCATGGCTGGAAGTGGAACAACCTGTATTTAGTTGTTGAAAGTTTGTAATACTGGAAATACTTCATGTTCATTCTTTCAAACCACGCTAGGTACCTAAGAAACTATATTTGCTTCTTGTGTGAAGGATCAAGAGAGGGGACAACAGGGATAAAAGGGTAGAGCTTCTACAACTGTTTGCGCGGACTAATTTCCCTTCTGTGAAGTACATGGAATATGCGGTTCAAGTTGAAACCTACACTCTCTCCAAGGCAAATAACCTGGTCCTTAATGTAGATGGGGCAATCGGGTCTCTCTTCTTGGATCTCCTAGCAGGCAGTGGTATGTTCACCAAGCCAGAGATCGATGAGATTGTCGAGATTGGCTATCTGAATGGGCTCTTCGTGTTGGCTCGATCAATCGGTTTGATTGGGTAAGTTGACTTGCTCTTCCGATTATCCTCAAGAAAATGACAAACATAAAAACGAAAAAGGCCCTGTAATGGGAGAGTAAGAAGCACCCGCAATGGGACCCTACTCTTTCTTTTAGGCTCCCTGTAATGGGAGAGTAAGCAGCTCCGAAAAAAAACCCTGCCCTTTTCCTTCTCTACTAGGAGAGCAAGCAGCTCCTGTAATGGGACCTACTTTCTTTTAGGTTCAATAGTCTTCTGAGGTCTATACATAGATGGAGGCAAGCACTACGAAACAACAATCCTACCTACCCAGACCATCCCTTAACCCAGAAAAAAACAAAACCATGTGATAACGATTTCCCCGTATTATGTGGCCGTGTTCTTGATGTCTTCAGTGGGGATTAACTGCCTATGTGTACATTAGAGAGAGAGAATGAGAGAGATTTGCCTTCTGGGAAAGTAAAACGTTGAAATTAGGCCTACCTCTATAGCCCAAAAGCTTAAGCTTAAGTTACGAAGTAGCAAGTGGGTGTTGATATAAACTGTCAATTCCCATCAGTCATTGCACAGATAAAAGCATTGAATTTCTGCGTGTTCTTCATGATCTCTTTGTGTTTGTTCAGGCATACATTTGACCAGAAGAGATTGAAGCAGCCGCTATACCGTCACCCATGGGAGGATGTTCTCTACACCAAGTGACATGTTTCCAGACAGGGCCGATGCTTACCTCCCATCTTGCCTTTGGAAGTTTGAAATTATGAAATTTGTTGTGGTGTGATTGTTCTGTAGTTGATAGTCTTTTGCATCGTGCTTTGTTAGCCTCAGGTTGGACACCATTTGTTAGTTCTAATGGAAGTTATAAGGGGAAAACTCCCCATTCATCCATCAGAAATTAGATGTCACCTACTCACCATGAGTAGTTCTTTGTTTAGGAAGTAAAATAACATGGCCATTTCTTCTTCCAGGCTTTCTTGGTTGATGAGCAAATTAAATTGTATGTGGTGGTTATCTTGTCAAATTTTGGATGCCTTTGGCATAACATGTAAAACTTGTGTAGGTTGAACCAATCTGTCTTTTTAACATCAAACACCGTATGATCCTGAATCTAAGATGTCTGTCGTCTCTATCACATTAAAAAATGCAGCATACTTGTATGCGACTCTGTGGATGCCTGTTTTTCTGTTTGAGAGAGAGAGAGAGAGAGAGAGAGAGAGAGAGAGAGAGAGAGGCAACACATGGAATTAGGAAGAAGCAGACGGAGAGAGGCAACACATCGAATTAGGAAGAAACAGAGGGCCAAATTCATCCAATTGATGAGCAGCAACACTAGAAACATTGTACAAGAAATGAAAGTAGTCTTTGGCTAGGACCTTTTGACAATGTAACGAGCTTAGGTTGAGCTCAAGCTTTCAAAATTAGCATTTTCACGACCAGCACCTCTTTTTTCTGGTACCTCTTTTTTCTGGTACGACAGAAATAAATCACGATCACCACCTCACTTATGAGTGCCATTACTACAAACAAGTACCGACGCACTAAATTTGTTAACATTTGAAATTAAATTTCAGAATAGGCAAAGCACCAGCTTGCAAGCATAACAGAGACAAACCAACAAGTGTCCACCCCATTCCCACTCAAGATGTTAATCAGAATATTTTTCCAATTTATCTCTGAAACAGAGGTAAGAAGCTCATATCATTTCCATTCAATTCACTAAGCATATGAGAAGAACAGAAATGTTTAGCAAACATCATATAGCCCATTGGCATGGTCGGAAGTTGTTGCAAGTGAAACAAGCATTTACACTTTTCCATTTCTTCAGACAAGGAAAAGCAATGTGGTGGACTTGATAGGTGGAAACTGACAAGGAAACCTTGACACTTCTAGGGTTGAAAGGCTTTTCTAGCGAAGCAAGTACCGAATGGCAGCAACGGCATCACCTTTGTGCTCCCGTAAAGTTCTTTCAGCCACCTTCTTGTCCAGCTGTTGCCAAGATGCAAAGGAAAAAACAATAAGAACCCTTGGCCGCAAAAATGAACCGTAACACGTTATAAGAACACCACCGAATCTCTAGACCTAACCTCTAGTTCGATTGCAATTATGTCAACTTCAGCTGCATTTATCTTAACTGCTGCCAATTCTTTCTCCCTGCAAGAAACCAGTTTCCGTCACCATGTCTATATCATAGGTTGTGCCGCAATTGGCAGTAATTAACAAATGCCCAACTAGCAGAGAGGAACGAAAGTGCTTTCTACTTGAAAATTCACAGTTCAATCTCCTCTTAAGAAAGTCAGACACCACCGATCACTGTTTACAATGAGCGTTGAATTTAGTTAAAGTATGCTATACTTTATTAATGAAGCAAATACAGTAACAACAATGAGTCATTAAGAACAACAATGCTGTCGCTTATAGTTCACCTTATGTAAAAAAAGATGACAGACAGAATCTTGTACACTGGAGTAGGACTTCATTTCTTTTGTTATATACTTATATGTTTTTTGGTTCAACCAAGAAGAGTTATATTTCTCGCTATCCAAAGACAAAATACACAGATGTAAAATCTTCAACAACATAAAAAAACAAGGGGGGGGGGGGGGGGGGGGGGGGGGGCGCAAAATACATAGACATAATCTAAAAATAAGGATAGGAGAAATGATTGAAAAAATCTGACCAACACCAACTCCTCAAGATATATAAGTGGAAGTTTCAAAAATCATGCAACATCGCTCATTGTTTTCTCATCTACTTCTTGTGCACGTTACTAAGAACCTTCGTGCGATTGACATTGTTTGATCTGAACTGCCGAAGAAAGCCATTATCTAATCTCAAGTTCATTACTTCATCATAAGTTTGTGATATTCGACCCAACCAAGCCTAAGCCTTGGACACATTCTGGAAACCAAATTTCTTGAATATTTAATCCAACACAGCGTTCACAAACTAACACGAAGCATTTCATGCATCAAATTGGGATTACCATCCATAATTGCGCGGTGAACTCCAGTACTTATTTCAACTCATAAAAAAAGAAGGCTTCTAGATGCTCCATCATTATCACACAAGTAAAACAAAGATATCTGAGAACCTTACGGATAACAGCCCTAAACCATGTACCCTAAATCGAACCGACAGAATCCCACAGCATAAAGAATTCAACTTTCTCCTTTCTTTTTAATCATTCGAGAAGTAAAAAGAACTGGAAGTGTGAGAGACATATACGGATACCTCAATCGCATAGCATTCAAATCAGCCTCCTTAGCTGCAGAAATTGATGCCATAGCCTATGGTCCACCCATACGTACATCGCCACAACAATCATAAGTAACTTTTTCAATCAATTATACAACTACACATTCATGTTATCAAAGGAATGCTATACCTCTTGAACGCGAGTGGAATCGAGCTGACGGTCTTCGACATGGTCGGTGAGCTTGTCGAGAGCTTTGCTCTGCTGCTGCAAGTCCTTGGAGTCCTCTCTACTCTCTATCATCCCTTCTTCTCCACCACCTCCTCCCTCCATTTTCCTTTGTTCCCCTGTAAATCTCTGTAAACTACAAAAGTGGCAGCAAAACCCCTACCTCTTCTTTCTCAGAGCAGTTATCAATGGACTAGGGCTTTTCCAAATTCTAATGGCAATCAGATTCACACGCGCCCGGAACTGTTGATTTGGGATTTCTTTTGGGTTTGGGCCGTTTGGCTCCTCTTTTGGGGTTAAGGTCCAGTCCAGTTTGACTGTATCCAGTCCGGCCCATTTTTTATTTGTGGGGCTAAATTGGGCCCAAAATAATGATGAAACCCGTTTATATTGTCGAGCTCGTCGAGAATTTCAACCATGCGAATATTCATTTCAATTGAATACCATTCAATATGTAAGCACCACATTGATCTTGAAAAATGCACATTGGATCAAACCCATTTGCTTCGAGATAAATGAATTCCGACAAGGTATTGATATTGATCAGCGCAATATCAATATTTTATCTTTTGCATGGCAAAGTTCTCAATAAAATAAACGATTTTTTGGATAATTATTATGGGCTTGGAATAGGACCCAAAAATAAAAAGCTGGACACAACCAAACCAAACTGAACTGGACCTTGACACCCTTTTTTCCTAAACGGGGTTGCCCCCTCTTATTAGGCCAAAATGTGGGCCAGCTCTAAGTTATTGATGGTCCCTAACTAGTGTAAAATTGATAAGGATTATTCTAAAATCCGCCCTTTTAGTAAGATAATAGGTAAAAAGTTGTATTGATATCCGAGAAAGATGTATTGATATTTGTGAAAGTATATTAATATCCATGAGATATGCATTGATATCCGAACTTATTTGAAATTATGTGTATATTATCCTCCGCTTAGTGGACAGAAGTTAGCAAAACCGATTTGATAAAGCTGAGAATTGATGACAGCAATGCGATGATAGCTACTGATCCTATTCCATGCAAGAGAAGATATAAGAGTTTCATTAAAGAGATAGATACTTATCTATGGAGCAACTGTGAATAAGTCATTTGCGGAGGCGCTAAATCATAGTCGTCCGTTTCGGCAATCAACGGTTCGAATTTTAATAAAAAAATTTCAGGAAAGAGTTTAACTCCATTCTTTCCCGAATTTTTTTTTTTAAAATCTGAACCGTTCAAAACACTTTGGATGCACATAATTCACCTCCACAAACACTTTTTAAGGCACACTCTGTAAGAAAGTTTTTCTCCTCATTAAAAATGAACATCTATCAAAGTTATTGCTAGTCATTGTCACATCGATGAGTTATTGGTTTTCAATTAGTTTATGGAAACAAAAAGCAAAAACAAAACCATAGGTAAAAAGAAAAGAAGAAGAAAGAAAGAGTGACGTTTCAAAAGAAATGGAATCCACAATTGTCTTCCAATGTTGTTGTCTGGCTACAACCATTGATATCTGCACAAATTCTGCGGGTAAGGAAGACTACAATCTGAAACTAATGTAAGAAAATTGATCAGTTTAATGAGGTGGGGTTGGAATTCGGAAGCAATCACATGCAGGGAGATTTTAATGTTGAAGTTTAACAACTTACATGTGTAAGGAAAGTTGGGAGTATTGCAGTTGGCATCCAGTGATAAGACATGGATATTCAAAAGAAGAAAAGTACGAAGAGATAGATGTAGGATTGATAAGTGAACCAAACTATTCAATTATGAGCTCGTTTTGGCTCGATAAAAGTTTTTTCAAGATTGGGTTGTCATGAAAATAAAGCCAAGCTTAATCATGTTTTTTCAAACTCTTTCATTTCTCAAACTAAACTGGAACAATCCACCGCATCAGCTCATTTGACATCACTAGGTAGATGATACATGATGGTGTGTTTTCTGCATAGGTTTGCAACACGCATCTTAATTTTACACCAATGATATGCTGTTAATAAAGAAGATTGTGGCTGGATCTTCAATCTACGTACACAATACAATAAATTAGAGGAGTAGTTGTTTCTCGTACTCTGTAACTTCTGGTCTTGGAAGCCAAGACATACATTGAGGGGGCCATTTACACCTACACTGTTGAGAGCTTAACTGAACCTCTGGCTTACATCTTGATTGGGTCCATGGCAGCATTGATTTCACTGGTTGTACTTTGACAAATCGTATATAAAACCATGTGCTGAAGTCCCAGTTGTGCAGCCCAGATTTCAGACACAAATGCCTCGATCTCCTCTGCAGTCATATGAGGGACATCAATTTTCTTGTACAAGACTTTGGGACAGTGCTTCTATGATAATGTCATATGTTGGGAGAATACTATTAATTCTTCCCGAAAATTAATACACTACCTACTTTCCAATCATAAAAATGAGATAATGGCTTTAGCATGGTTAAAACACCTTCGGAACGATTCTTTCTTGATAAGTAACCAACTTTCAAATCAATCAAACCATATTGATATTAATGTTTTTCGCATGTATTCAAAGCTATTTGTTGAATGATTTAGCTTAGCATATAACCAAACTGTGACATTGATGAAAAGGCACAAGTACTGTTAACCTAGACGGGTAGGATAGTTTTTGGGTCCAAACTACAGCACCATAGAGTTTCTCAGATGAAAGGCATACAAATACTATAACAAAAAAATTAATGATTCCTAAACGTATTGTGAAGATAGACTTCGGTGTAAGCGGGATCATCATATATATGCATATATATTTTTCCTCAAATTTTCTTTCTCCTCAGCTTGTTATGGGACCTTTGCAGTAGTGACACTTCACGTAATATCTAAAACGTGGTCACCATAATTTTAGTCTCTTAATTACGCTTTTCCTATCATGAGAAAACATAGTCTTGGTAGTTTTGCTTGTAAAGCTGTACTGAGGTGGACTACTAAGCCCCCAACAAAATCTCACATGCTTACATGCATAGATTAGCTTCACATGGTTCCAAACAACACATTGAGGAAGAGAATCCTAATTTTAGAAAGCCATTCCAGCTTTCTCTGCCTATGCCTATGCCTATCCTTATCCTTCACCAAATGTCAGGTCAACAATCTTTAACAAACTGTATCATTGTGAACTAGTAAGCTCACATAGTATAAGAGGACAATAGTATCTTCTAGTCTTTAATGAAAATGGGACATCCAAACAGCCCTAAGTTTGTTCTTGACTGTATTTAAATGCTCCGTGTTGTGAAGCTACAAACTTACAAAAAAGCTTACTCATGATTTAGTGAGACGAAGGAAATATGGACTTGAGAAATACAATATGTGGAGTGATATTTGTGGTTTCATTTTGGGTTGAGGTTGAAGGAGGGAAACTAAGTTATGGTTTCTATCAGAGAACATGCCCTCAAGTTGAGGACATCGTTAGCGATGGAGTTCTGTCCATGACTCTCTCTGATCCAACTTCCCCTGCCGGTCTGTTGAGGCTCATGTTCCATGACTGCCAAGTTCAGGTCTCTCTCTCTCTCTCTCTCTCTCTCTCTCTCTCTCTCTCTCTCTCTCTCTCTAAAACCAAGTTCATCCTCAGCCTCAGGTTACCATGTAAAAATGAAAACCTATGTACGACCATTTGCATATATATGTTTCGTTTGGAATGATTTTGGGGAAAATGGAATGGCCATTTCATTAGCATAGAATGGTCATTTTTCTTAAATTGATGAATCATGATGATTCCATTTACAATGTACATTACATCAACTTCTTCTTTTTTTTTTTTCCCCCCGACTACAATACATCAACTTTGACCAAACCTAACGTCTAAACTGAAGATTAATCTTTTCATGCTAATCTTCATTTTAGTGAAGTGAACCACATATCTGCATTATGGCCTTAAGCTTAACTTTGGGAGCCAAACTTGCTGTCTTCCGCTTTTCAAAACATCTGTTTGTCATGGTTTTTTTTTTTTTAAAAAAAAATCTGTTTCATTTTCCAAAATGAATGCAAAACAGTGAAGCGCAAAAATGAAAACATGCGTGTTTTTGAAACTTTTATTGTTTGCATTTTGCAATAATCACAATAAATAAATAAAACAAAGCCAAACAGGGCTAGCGCCCAAATTGCCAATGATACAAACATAAGTAATGGACATAAGTTTGAAATATCTTTTTTTGACCGCAGGGCTGTGATTCATCTATCCTACTTGACCCAAATGACCAAGCCATGCAATCCGAGATGGGTTCATCCAAGAATTTTGGAGTCCGACAGAGGGAGTCAATTGGCATAATAAAATCAATGGTGGAGGAGGCGTGTCCCCAGCAAGTTTCCTGTGCTGACATTATCATTTTGGCTGCTCGGGAGGCGATAGTGATTTCTGGAGGCCCCCTAGTAATTGTTCCATTGGGAAGAAGGGATTCCATTTCCCCTCCAAGCTATAAACTTGCTGATGCCATGCTTCCTCCTGGAAATATCGGAGTTGATGGAATGCTTCAGGTTTTTGCCAAGCATGGGATGACCATTGAAGAATCTGTGGCCATTTTGGGTATATATGTGGCATGAAATCCTCATGCATACATTAGTGCCATGTCTTGTCCAACCGAAAACTATTTAATTGAGTCAAACACAACTCACTTTTGTTGATTTTCGATTCATTAAAGTGAAATCCGGAGATACTACCTTTTTCTCATGTGACCAACATCAATGTTTTGGTCGAAATTTGCGTAGTTGTGTTTCGTGGTCTCCGACCATTGAATGACAAGTCATTGACAAACAGGTGAGATTTGTGACCTTGATACATTACCCTTTTGCCTTTTGCATGCAGGTGGCCATACACTAGGAATCAGTCACTGTGAAAGTATCCTAAGCCGTCTCCAGAGCCCAGAAACAGGGAAGCCCAAATCTGCTGCGGAACCTGGTATGGACCTGATAATAAGATCGGGCTGCCCACTGGGCTCATTGACACCAAACAGTACTAGCTTTGTATTCAACGACCCAACTGCACTCATTTTTGACAACCAATACTATGATAATGCCATGAGAGGCCGTGGAGTGCTGAGGGTCGATGCAGAGATGCCGCTGGATCCGCGAACGGCGCCATTTGTCCAACGGTTCGCATCCGATCGGGATGGGTTCTTTCGGGCTTTCTCTTCTGCATTTGTTAAGCTGTCTTCTTCTCGGGTTCTTACTGGGAATCAAGGTGTTATTAGAGAAGTTTGTAACGAGATAAGCTGAGTAGTGGTGTTTTCTCGTTGTTTATGTGTTGACGTGGATAGTCTAAAATAAAAAAGCTGCTACGGCAATCATATTCATCTCATTTATCTTATGGTGTGTACAAACGGAATTTTGGTGTGGAGTGAAATAAAAATAATACAAAACTGTTACGTCATTCCATTTCCAAACTCTGATTCTGCCCTTTCTCAATGAATCATAATCAATAAGAGCGAACTATGATATTAGTTTTTAACAAGCGAACACCAGCTCGAACTTGAGTAGTTTGGTTTATTTATCAGCTATATTTCATCTCTTGTAGATCTTGTTACATGAAAAAATGGTTTACAAACAGTATATTTGGTGTGGAATTAAAACAGTAAAAAAGTACAAACAGTAACATTGATTCGTTTTCAAATTCCGATTCTTGGCTTCTTCAATGGGTCGTAATCAACAAGAGATGGCTATAATAAATGGGGTGTGGATTGCTTTCAAAGTTTCAGCTTCTTTTTTCTACAGTCATTGAAGACAAGATACCCTCACAGCCACAGGTGAGTAAACTCCAGTACTAAAACCAAAACACAAACTCCTAGGAGTCACACAGCCAACTGGGTTTCAATTTATCCCAGGAATGTAATTCCTATTCTCATCTCAATTAATCCTGAAGGAGAAATACTGGCCTTACTTTCTTAGATAGTACTGTTTTGATATAGGACTGTGACTTTGTTTGAATCATTGTTAGAGAAAAAGAACTACTAGATGGTTATCAAACTTACATACCTTTCCCTTCTAACTTACCTGTACGAGTTCCTCCTTGAATTCATAATTCAAACAAAACCCGTCAATTTAGTCATATAGGAGTATAAAATTCGGTGCTACTTCAGAATTTTGGACTCTAAGATTGGTGGAAAATTTTCAAATGATATCTATAACATTAGACATTCACTTAAAAAAATCGCTACACTTTCTAGACATTATCCGCGGCTCTAAGGGCGGTCATTATCATACTTCTTAGTTTTTTTGAGTGGTAAGAATCTTCTGTTATGCCTTTAGTATCATTTTCTTCCAAAAAAAAAGAGGAGATTTATCATAAGTCACCATTGATTTAGAGGGAAAACCAAAAACAGATTTGGAAAGCAGATACATACCTCTCATGGACCACCATACAATTGTGTCTGGGATCTATTGCAGCCCATAAATCCCAATATATAGGACGTGCTCTTTTAGTAGAGTAAGTGGTAAAGAGACCAGCACGATCAAAAAACCCAACAAAAAACCAAATCTTGGGCGTGGGACTACCCTTATAATTGGAAGGACTTAATAGTAATACTCTATGCCCATACCACCCCTGACTTTGCCCATACCTATGATTTTGGTTGTTCTTGGCCCAGTTGGCGAGTTCAACTGACTGCATTGAATTTGCACAGGTTGTCAAGTCCCATTGGATCTCCAGCCCAAAAAAATGGAAAACAAAAAGGCCCTATTGATTGGATTGAAAATTTGATGAGTAGTTAGGTTCGTTGGCAGGTGAAACATTTACTTCTTCCTACAAAAATATACTACAATGTTTTCAGCAAATTCACGAACTCCAGAGTCAGCTGCAAAGTTTTCCGTAAATTTCTGATATGGGTCTGGTTTTCTCCCCGTCTTCCGGGCCTAGTCACAATTATTAATTACCATCCCGAATGGATTTTCTTCTCACGGATTTGTTGCTGATTTTACAGGGCATTTAATGTGAGTCTTTCATCACCCATGCTGTATTTTTACAGAAGCTGCTCTATAAAAGAGTTAAGTTTCTATCACATTTTATAAAAACTGTGTCTTCCATTGGTTTCCTTTTTGTTTTTGTATCCGTACTCCATGTTTTCTGCATTACCCATAACAAGATAGTGCTCATAATGATTTTGGTGTGTGTTTTTGCCTAGTTTGCTCACCTGCAGTCCATATGTTTGATATGTGGTTCGAGTGATTCACACTGGTAGTGAAAGTATATTAAGGCATAAGTATCGAGGAAAGCAAGTTTTCTAATCTTTGTTTCGGTTGGGTTCATTGTTCTCCTCTTGATTTTATATTTTCATTCGCGAGTACAATTTAGGACACAGAACAACGTAAAATACAGCCTTTTCCCTTTCTTACAATCACTTTTCCTGGAGTGTGTTTGCACATATTGTTACGCTCTTTTGTTTTCACTGAAATGGGTATTCTTTTGGGTATCCCAACTGTTGGGATTGCATTTCAAATTTTGACAGTCTTGGCCTTGCCCAGGCTATGCTTGGCGGATAATGTTCCAGCTAATTTTGTTTTTGGAGATTCTTTGGTTGAGGTGGGAAACAACAACTACATTGTTTCTCTCTCAAAAGCTAACTTCATTCCTAATGGAATTGATTTTGGAAACCCAACGGGGCGATACACGAATGGAAGAACTATAGTCGACATTGTAGGCAAGTTTTTGCTTTGTGTTACTCCTATTTTGTTAAACTGTTGTGCTACTCCTATTTGCTTTGGCATTTTGAAAGTAGTAGCTGATTCAGAAATTTTAATTCTGATATCAATACTAATAATCTTTTATTTGTTCTTTGTTCTTTTTTTCCTATTGCCAGGTCAAGAAATTGGATTAAAAGACTTTACTCCTCCATACTTGGATCCAACTACCACTGGACCTGTGGTTCTGCAAGGTGTCAGTTATGCTTCCGGTGGAGGTGGAATTCTAAATCATACTGGAAAGATCTTTGTAAGTTTCCTTGATCTCTATTAATATAAGTGTTGTTTTTAAAATATATTTGTGCATGCATCTCAAAAAACAAATGTTGGATCTGATTGCTTTTTGGATATATAATAAACTTGGTCTCAATTTTGAAAAAAGAATTTGAAGATCACAAGCATATCTATGTCATTGAAGTCATGTGAAATCAAGTGCGTATTCTTGCAAGCTACTACATGTTAAGTACATATAAACAAATAGATTTGACAGGCACTAACGTATCGACTCCACAGGGTGGTAGGATCAACTTGGACGCACAGATGGATAACTTTGCAAACACCAGACAAGACATTATCTCAAGCATAGGTTCTCCAGCAGCGATGAAGTTGTTCAATAGGGCTCTCTACTCGATAACAATGGGCTCAAATGATTTCATCAACAACTACCTAGTACCCGTTCTCTCAACGGTTGAGCAAAAGTTGATTTCTCCACAGATGTTTGTGGACGCCTTGATCTCAAGATTTAGATTACAACTAACGGTATTCCACGCTTGCCACTACATAAATGTTTGTTTCGCAGATAAAATAGCAGGATTGGACTAACAATCTGACATAATAATTCTACGTTTGATAGTGCAAGTGGTCCAGGATATGAAGATAAGCAATCTCAAGTGACCATTCTCTCTTGCATGTGTAGGAATTAGGATTATTTTGTCCCGGTGGAGGCAACATACACCGGATGCTAGTTTTCAAAAGACCAAAAATATCCTCATTGGGATAAGTTTACCAGGGCAGCTTATCCCGTGTAATCTTATTCGTGAATCAAACAAGGGTGAGACTGTGAGGCTGTAGATCTTAGATTTGTGCAGACAAGCGGAAAAAGAATAAGAGATTTTATTTCATTGTATAATCCCATCTAAAGATCAAGAATCATTTACGTATTCTTTTCCCTCAGTTCCAAACACAACCTAAACGAAGATTGTCAGAGACAATCTAGCTTTTTAATAAACTCTCCATAAAGATTTCGTAACATTTCTCAGAGACTCTACAATATGGGAGCTAGAAAGATCATTGTGGTAAATGTTGGGCCGATTGGGTGCATTCCGTACCAAAGAGAGATAAATCCATCCGCAGGAGAGAATTGTGTTGCTTTCCCAAATGAACTAGCTCAGATGTTCAACGCCCCATTGAAAGACCTCGTGGCAGAACTTAGTGCAAATCTCAAGGGTGCAACTTTTGTTTACGCAGATGTTTACCACATTGTAGATGATATTGTGCAAAATTACAAATCCTATGGTACGTTTATTGCAGATTTCAGATGTTTATATCTTTGTTGCTTAAATTTTCTTGATCAATTGCTGCTCATTTTGTGTCACAGGTTTTGAGATAGCGAATTCAGCATGTTGTGCCGTTGCTGGTAAATTTGGGGGTCTGATACCGTGTGGTCCAAATTCTAAAGTTTGTCTGGACAGATCGAAGTATGTTTTTTGGGACCCTTACCATCCAACGGATGCCACTAATGTGATTATAGCAAAGCGATTGATGGATGGTGATTCTGATGATATTTCACCGGTGAATATCCGCCGCCTTATGAAATCTTGAACTGTGAAACATAATGAGATTGGTGGTTCAGGAAATGGTGAAGTTAAACTTCAAATGGAAGCGGTCACGTCGTGCTCCTTTCATTTACTATGTTGTTACAGAGGATGACGTATTTGAATTAGGCTTCACAAATTGCAAAACCTTATTATGGGTCACAGTTTTTTTCTGAACATTGCGGGGGGACTCCTGCTGTCATTCTTTAAATCATATATAAATGCTCGCTCTCTCTCTCTCTCTCTCTCTCTCTCTCTCAATAACAGGTAGTTGCATTTGCATCGTAGTAAAAGTAGATCAAACTATTTCCATCTCCTAAATCTTTGTCAGAAGTACAAAAATTTGCAACATCAGCCAAGGAATTGTACCTGAATTCCTTCAACTGAATTCAACAGAAGGGGAATAGGTTATGGATTCAATGTAATGATCAGGTGTCATCACTTCCTGTCTTCTCTTTTGAGCCTCTTCAATCCTTCACCTCAATTTCTTTCTTCATTTTGTTCCTCTGCGGCTTCTCCATTCTCAGCAAAGGCCTCCATGAGTCTTGGATAGAGCTCATCAATGTAAATCTCGAAGTTCTTAAATACTTCAATTACATCCGAAGACCATAAACCCTTCTCTCCATATTAATCAATACAGAGAGGACCATCTCTGTATGCCATCCACGCCATCTAATATGGTTTTGGCACGTTCACAAAAATAGTCTTCAATAAAACCCTCCATTTTTTTTGGCCGTTGAGAAAGCACGAGTAGCATTGTCGAAAGTGATGCCAAGAAAGAATGCTCTCTTGTTGTATTCCTTCGAATACTTTGTTCCTCGAGTGTTGGAGCGGCTCTCGATATCCTTTCAGCTGATTATATACTTGTTCCTCCCGTGTTGTATTCCCTTGAATACTCTGTTTCTCCATTTTAATTTCCATTGGAGCAAGCTCTCGATATCTCTAAGCGAAGTAGGATTCGCTGGTTAGTAACAGCGATTGGAGCGATACAAAAACTTGACCAATACGGTGGATTCCTAAGGGTTCTTAACGCTCACATGCGTGGTCACTCAAATCAGCATCAAGTGGAATCAAACAAATATCGCCGCCGTTGAGTTCAAATTGTGTATTTCAATTTTGTGGCCCAAAGCGTGTATGAAAAAGTACTTTGAGGTATCGGGCAATGCAGTTGGAAGCGCCACGCTTGCCGCCAACCCGCTTTCTATCCCCCAAGCACTCATTGGAAGAAGAGGAATATGCTACATTCTGAAGTACGAATTCGGGCCAAAATTTGGGCAATATAATTGAAACCAAAGTATGGATTCGAGCCAAAATTCTGCAGCTGTAATACAAAGTAAGTCAGTCAATTGGGATGGAGTTATATATAGTTTCTTTTAGCTGACTATTCTTTTCTCCGTTTATATTTGTCTTCTGAATCACAAATACCACCGAAACCACAACAACGCTTGTATGAATTATTGTCACATGAGCTAACTAGAATCAAGTTGACATATCTCAAACCCTAGCACTGGGGTTCGACAAGGTCTTTGAATTTCATCTGCGAGTTTTGTTCTTATGTTAAACGAAAGCATGTAATCATGTTTGGTATATAGGACTAGCGTCCTCAAACATTGAAATTGATTGTTCTCGAGTTGATTTCGTTAGAGAAGCAAAAGCCAGTGGTGAGATTTCTTGTAAAGATTTAACTATTACATGATCCAACACAAAACCGTCTCAATTCGTTCAACTTCATGTCTTCATCATATCATGAAGCATACATCTCAATTAGGGTGCTTTGAATCTAATACATTTCCAGCATGAAATTTCTAAAGAAATTCTTGGCAAACGAACATATCATTGCATCTATCAATTCCTGATTCCAGCCAAACATCAGAGAGAAAGGGAGATCAGAAATAGCTTTCTAGGCAGCGAATTATCCATCAAAAAGTAGTTGGAGTACAACTACTCAGAGCCCAGTGCACATTTCATCATTTCAATTCTTTCTGGATTCCACAACAAATCTTGCTTAACATTCATTTAACACAAAATAGTTAACAAAGAACTGAATCACTACCTATACAAGAAAAGGGGGAAATAATATGCCAATGTTAAAGGAGTCCTCAGTAGAAAATTGCTTGATTTGTCATCAAGGTTAGACAATCAGGTCTCAAAGATATCATGCCATCATAGGACCCCCCCTATTCTCAAACTCAGTAAAGATAATAATTTTCGACGACGTAAATGAATTTGCTCAACAGTCTATTCATTAAACACAAAATAGTTACAATTTTCGAAATTTGCGTGCGACCCGAAAGCAAAAAAAAAAATTTGTGAGAAAAAATAGATTTGGCCGGAGATTATTCACTGCGCCTGGAAAGATTTAAGACGAAGTGACTCAACTCCCCTGCACTAAATCTGTGCCTATCTATATGCATATGCAAACAGATGACAGAAAACCTTCCCACTAAATCCAACGAAAGGTTTCCATCAATAGGCAATTTATCAATAGGAAAATAAAATTTGTACATAGATACATACGAGAAAGAGAGCGCGCGCGCGCGCGCTCATGTGAGGGCCAAGAAGAAATGCGAGGTAGCAGCTTGGGTTAAGTACTGTGAAATTGGGAATTAGGGTTTTGTGGAGGGTTCGAGAGAGAGAGAGAGAGAGAGAGAGAGCGCTCGTGTGAAGGCCAAGAAGAAATGCGAGGTAGCAGCTTGGGTTAAGTACTGTGAAATTGGGAATTAGGGTTTTGTGGAGGGTTCGATCTAATGTACCCGAATTACCGAAAGCAGCTTCATCATCGCATTGTAATTACGAAATGACCAGTGGGCTATGGACCTTTGAACAACCAGGCTTGAATGAGGCCTTAATGGCCCAATATCGGTATTTTCTAGGCGTCCCAGACATTACATATGGGCCTCAGCCTAAGACCCCATGGGCCATGGTGATAACCGGACGTGGATGGGGAATATACTTCTTTTTTCTTTTTTCTTTTTTATCAAATGGGGAATATGCTTTGGTGCTCAAATGGTTTTGCTCCTTCAATTAGTCGTACTGGCTCATTGGTTGAATATATTGTGGCGGTTGCGAGTCCCTCATTCTAGAGGAGAGTTGCAACTCTGGTCTTCCCCTCTCAACCTTTTTACATAGCAAATAAAAAGTTTTGCTCCTTCAACAAAATGCTAATTTCTATGTGTACATTTTTTAGCCTCAAACATATATTGTACAAAATAAAGGATTAACTACAATAAAGAAAATAATTTCCCTTGTATTATTAGAGAGGAAATAGGAAAGAAAATTTTAAAAAAATAAAAGAATTAAGAATAGTAAATTTTTCTCCACACTTTCTTCAAAATTTTCTTTTCTTTTCTCTAAGTTCCAAACAAGCAGTTAATTAATTGCACATGTACTAGATTGGGATACAATTGTGATATCAAGTTCTGTTTGTCTCCAAAAAGTCGTGGCAGGATTCTCCAACATCGTGGCAGGATTCAAGCCATGTAAATCAATTTGTTTATTCACAATTAGTGGCCATCAAATTCATACTTGTCCCACCACTTTTTAAGCTATAATTGAAAGTCTTCTGCATTGAGACAACCTTTATAATGTTAGACATGCAATGAAGTATAGTAGGGCATCTTTTAATTAACGAATTAATAGCTAACTATTATCGCAATATTCTTCATTGCATGGCATCTTTCTTTTAATTAAGGATCGAATAGGTAACTATTATCGCAATAATATCAAATTTTGTATTCTATTGATCGAGTATTGGTAAACAATGCCAATTAAGGACCTTTGTCTCCTACGTAATGATTCTCTTCGGATGCTTGGAACCAAAAAAAACTGATGCTCTTTGGACACTAGCAAGCTAGTATATATCTGAACCCGTTGTGGCCGGGCACATGCAAGTTAATGGAGGAGGAGAATCACAAGAAATAAATATGTGTGTTTGGTAGCTGGTCTTGTACAGTCGAATAATAGGTGATCTTGCATGTACTGCACATACAAAAGTACACCAATAAGCGTGTGGGATTTATTTGCATCCAATATTGTGTTGAATGGTAGCATATTGAACATGCGGAATGAGGGACCAATAATATGGCTTTTTTCAATGGAAGGCAGCATTACTAGTTGTATTTAGTTAATGAGGTTCGAACCCAGTCAAATATAAAATACATAGATGTATATAATGTCTACCGGGCGGCTTTTCTTTTTTGTTTTATTTTCGTTGTTTTCTATTTCTTCGAACCTGTAGTATTCTGAAAAATATCATTTTTTTTTTGCTAAAAAATAATTATTTCTCAAAATATTAAAAAAAATTTCGATTTCTCTTATCGAGACGAATCAATAACCTAAAAAAAATTTGGCGCAAAATTAATAATGTGAAAAAAATTTAAATAATAAAAAAAATCTTAAATTTAAGTTAACTTTAAATTAAGTTGAAGAGAACGGGGCCGAATTATATATGCATCAAAAAATTGCAGGATAAAATATGGCATGAGCAACATGAATAAACTTCGTTGACATTTTCCTTCACAACGAGTAATTTTACGTCACCCCTTACGACCCACCCACGGATTCCTACCGACGTGTAGCACAAAATCATTTGGATTTGATACCGGTCTTCCCCAGGTGGACCCATAAACGCTGGAGGTTCAACCTCTGGCTCTGTCTATATATAGCCCCCACCTCACATTCACACCATTTCATGACATACAACAAACAATATACGTATTATACATTTACATACACCTTTCATATATCGCCGTTCTCAACCCTTGTTTCCGAGCCAGCATACAAGCACCTTGCGATCTTTTCGGGAAGAAAAAAACCCCACAGAAATGTGTCCAACAGGGACCGCTCTCCGCCCCGAGATCGCCGAACCCGGGTCCGACTTGCGGTCGGCGTTCGACGTACTTGACGTGGATCACGACGGTAAGATAAGCCGCGATGATCTCCGGAAGGTTTACGGCGGCGGAGGGGGAGCTTCGGAGGAGGTGATTGGGGAGATGATGACGGCTGCGGATTCGAACGAGAACGGGTACGTGGAGTACGACGAATTCGAGGGGGTTTTGGAATTGAGGAGTAACGGTGCGATGGAGGCGGCGTTCCGGGTTATGGACAGAGATGGAGATGGCCGGGTCGGGCATGAGGATCTCAAGAGCTACCTGAAATGGGCTGGGTTTCATGATGCGAGCGATGAGGATATCAAGGCGATGATCAAATTGGGCGGTGGTGATGAAACCCACGGCGTGACTTTTGACGGTCTACTCAAGATTTTGGCCGTCTGATTATTATATGATGAATGAACACGGCATGAATGATGACGAAAAATGAGGTCTTGGGGCATTGGTTTTTGGTTCCTTTTGTTTGATAATCAAATATTCGGGTTAATTTATGTTTAACTTTATTAAATTTATTTGAGGAGGGCGTAAAGTGATCGGAGAAATGCACGGTTGCCAAAGGTTGTTTTCGGTCTAGTAAATGTTTCTTGCCAAGTAGGAGCAGTGATTATTCAAATGATTGTTGGCGACGATTGGATAAAACCCTTGTTGGAAATTAATTAGCTCATGTACTTCTTGAATGTTTGATGACACCCATAGTTCGTAGATCGTTGGATGTCTTTGAATGGACCGGCTTCAATTCAAGATCCTTATTAGTAGTAATTTTTTGGCCACTTTTGTTTACTGTCATTTCTCTTTTATAAATATGATGTGAGATTCTTGTAAAGCTTGTAAATGGGGTGGCAAAATGTGGAAGTGTAATAAGTGAATTGGGAGGCCCTTCTGCCTAACTTCGATTGTGTTATTGGAAAAGCAGTTGACTATGGTAGAATAGAAGAGCTTCCCCTGCCTCCAGGTCAGGGTCCGGTGGCATATACAGTATATAGCAGGGCTTTTTTTTATAAATAATTTTGGCACTTCAATTTTTTATGATAGCACTCCAAAATTTGTCTTTTAGTGTGTTTTGCTATATATAATTTTTACACTAAAAGATAAGTTTTTGAGTGCCATCATAAAAAGTGGAGTGCCAAAATTTTTTATTTTTTTATACCATTGATTCCATTTTTTGTTTGGAAATGCTAAGGTCCATAAAGTTTATCGAAACATATGCAATAATTTTATGTGAAAATGGTTTTGATTTGTACAATTCGATACGTCATACATACATATATACACCAACATGTGGATTTGTGCAACATATATTCGTATCTCAAATAAGTATAAACGTAGTATTCAGAGTGTTGAAATGCCTAATAGAAATTGTTTTAATTTTAAATTTTAGGAATTAATGTTACAAAATTATATGAATCTTGGGAAAGAGACCATGCTTAAATCTGTTGCCATTACGATGCCCAATTTTATCATGCACTGCTTTCTATTGCCAAAGCGAGTATGCAAGGACTTATGCAGTGTGATTAGAAACTTTTGGTGGGGCTCCAAAGAAGGTGAGATTTGCGATAGTAAATTGCAGGGAGGGCTTGGCTTCCGTGATTTTCATCATTTAAATTTAGTTTTAATTGCTAAGCAAGGATGACGTTTGGTTAATGGCCCGGTTCTCTATTGCAACGTTTGTTCGAAAGGAAATACTTTCATAGTTCCTCTTTTTGGGAGGCCTCCAGCCCAAAGTCAGCCTCCTGGGCTTGGAGAAGCATTTGAGCGGGTCAAACAATGTTGCAAAAATGTGGAGATGGTGCATTCGTCGAGCCCGTCTCCATGTCCCCAAACTCACTGAACTTTCATTTTATCATCGTGAGAGAGAGAGAGCGAGAGAGAGAGAGAGAGAGAGGAGGAATGGCGAGATGGAGTTGACGATGCTGACTAAAAAGGGCAAAAAAGTCATGAGATAACATATTCGAGCCTATGTAGGATTGGGAATAATATTCAGGGTTAGGATCAAACCGAGTCTAAAAACCAAGACTGGCTTCTAATTTTTTGATTAGGATACGCGTATAAATCGTAGGATACACGGTCGTATTGCAGGATTTCTTTATATACAAAAAGGATACAAGGTGGGATCGATACGTATCATGTATCCTAGGTTTTTAACAACTATATGATTGGACCAATCAATACAAATACATGAAGCAAAATACATTCTCTGACATTCCCTACATTTGCACTTTTTTCTTGCAGTTTGGATTTTTAACTCTCTGTTCCAATGCTCTGACAATTATGATCGAGGCAAGCAAATGATAGTTGTTCATATCCGTGTCAAGCATGCCTTCCTGTTTCCCTTTCGTCTCCCTCACATTGCTACATCAGCTATCACTTGCAAGTTAACTCAAGTTTAAACTTTGGGCCCCTTTCGTTTTGTCTAGTGACGCATCCTCCTAACCTTTAAGCACATGCTGATTATATATCTTGCTAACTTCGTAGTGGAAATTAACACTGAGACACACAGCACACACAATATGTTGTGCTGGATGCTTTGGTTTTTTCTTCTGAGAACTGGAAGAGCTTGAGCAGATTTTTGATTGATAACAACAATTCAGTCAGTTAGCTTACATGGTTATGCAACAGAGGCTGAAAGTGAGGAATTCAGGCGCCCACAACGAATTGGTCAACTGCTTATTTTCAGTAATCCCTAGCATTTAAGCCCATTATCCGTGGATTAATGTAGAAATTTTAATCTGAAAAAGTTATGTGTTTATGCTAAAGTCAATATGCACAGCAAGGCGGGATAGATGATAGGGAGTAGGACTGTAGAACTATCTCCAAGGTCAAGCACGAATTGAACTAATTAGATAGATTTCCTAACAATATATGTGTTTAGAAGCTTGAATTTTGAGCAGTTGCCTTGTTGGAACTGCTGATTTACTCTTTATACTGTCCTTTCAGGAAAGATAACTAGCCGGCCTGTACGGCTGTACCATAATAATGTCGTAACTTTTTAGCTTTGGGTCTCTAGTCTCTCTCTTCAACTACGGTACCTACCTATATACGCCTAATCTTTTGGATTTTTAGGTCTCTGTGTTCTCCAATAGGTCTGAATGTAGTTGCACGTGATTGAGTAATATCGTTCATGATCTATCATAATCTTTCAATACAGAAGATGGATTGCCTTACTATGCAATCAAATTAAACAAAACAATTGATAAGTAATTACGAATTAAATTAAGTTCCTAGTTACACTAGAGCAAATTTGGAGCAAGTCATGACTACCTTGTTCGATCATAATGCCAATTAAGACCATACATTCTAAAAGCTTGCTTTCCTTCCCCAAATGCTGTGGAAACTAGCTATTACGTACGTAATCAATATTTTAGATGGTCTATGGAATGCAGTAGGATGGTTTCATCTCCAGGGAGGAAGATGCGCGCATGTACTGGTGAATTTCCAGATCGAGCTTGACTTGTACACTTAATAGAACTTCACGTTTTTCTTGAGCCACTATAGCTAGGATGCACACAAATGGGTAGCCCAGTCGTTGCACCAACCAGTTGGTGGGTGTCCACTTGTGATGGCAACATCACAATATACCTCATTTGTTGGCTAGTTAATTTCCCTTTTCAAATACTACTGTATGAAAGTAATACAGCTTCCTCCAAGGGATAAGAGTGACATGAGTCAACGGCCAAATTAATTAAGCAGTTCGAGAAATCCTTATGAAGGGAGATCGATCAGTTGATCTTGATGACATGATAAATCATAGAACTTAAACTACGGTAAACTTGTAAAGAAACATTGTTTTTTTTCGCATTTGTTAATTTTACGCCAAATTCTTATGGATTCTTGATTCGTCTAGTCAAGACGACTTGGAGCAATAAAAATTAATTTACTTTTACCCAAATATTTTGGAAAATATGCACTTTGAAGCCAAAAAAAAAAAAATCTTATTTTTTTTTGTTTAAAAATGGTTGTTTCCTAAAATAACTAGGTAAAAGTCAAAATTTTGAACTTTTTCAATTTGTCTTGACGAGACGAATCAAAAAATCACAAAAGTAAAGCGCAAAACTAAAAAACGCGAAAAAAAATTGAATAAGTACGAAACCAAAAAAAATCATAAAAATCCTAAAAGTTCTTAAAGGAACAACACCTAAGATATAATTACAGTTTATGCTGTTTGGCTTTTTTTTTTTTCTTTATTCAAAAAAATTATGTTTGGACTATAATTTTTTACTTTTTCAATTCCTCGAGTCGAGTTGAACCAATAATCCACAAAAAAAAAAATTAATGTGAAACTAACTAAAGTCCAAAATCTTAGCTATTATTACAAAAAAAAATATTAGGGTGAAAGTAAAAAAATTTACTTTTCTGATTTCTCTCGTCAAGATGATCATTAAGGAAAAAGGTTTGTCGCAAAACGAACTAATGCAGGAAAAAATGTTGAATTAGGACAAAACAGGAAAGGGGAGAAAATTGAAAACGGGTCGGGCAGGTTTGGGTATGACTTGACCCATATTTGACCCAACCCGTTTTAACCCGCCTAATATTGACCTACATTCAGCCTGGGACCCATTTCAACCCGCTCATTTGCCACCTCTAGCATAATGAAAGCACATTAAAAAGATGGCAGGCTATCGAATGGAAGTTACTGGCCAGGAAAAGAGTAAGAATATCAATGGATCATTGAACCGCATTGTGATAACTTTGGAAGTGGTTATAGAAGGTTCAGGTAAGTTAACGGGCCATACACCTGTTGATTTATTAGGTGTTTGTCAATAACTAATTTATTCGGACTAATCGAGAATATTTTAAATTGATGATGTATGCTAAGCATGAACCAACATCTCAAAATCCAAACTGGAGAAAGAGAGTTCTTACTTACTACTTAGAGATCATGACTTGCTGTAATCCAAAAACTCTTCACCTATTCGCAATTTTGCATTGAAAAGCAATGGTTAATTGCATGCATGTCAATGTCATACACCATGCAAATCGATCTAGAAAATAATATAGGTTGCTAGTGAGTTAGGTTTCTGGTAGAAAATTATTCTAAGCAGAGCTTCCTTTCAAGACGTTCCTCTAAAAAAATGGTTTTCCCATGTAGGACCTCGGGGCAAATCCACCTCTAAACCTCATGTTATTAATTTATGAATGGGAGAGAGCACATATACTACTAACTTAATTTGTTCAGAGTCTTCAGACATATACCTAAATCATCTCTGCTTTCATGTTACTAGCTCGAGACTCTGAAGTGCTTCAAATTTCTTTCTTTAATCCTTTAGGCAATCTTAGTGATTTGGCTTGATTTTCCTGGCCTTGATAAAAAATTAGTGTGCTAAGTGGAAGAATATTAGAAAGTTACACATGACTGATTTTTACTGGAAGAATATTGAATATGATGCTCTAAAGTTGCTTGTTATGTCTTTGAGGCACTCAGTAAATGACACTTACGGGTTTTTGCTTTACAAACAACTCTGTACCAAAGTTACAAAACAAAAAACATACATTGAATGTCCTTGTGTGGTGTTCATTTTGAAGCAAGCTGACTGCAGTACTTGACCTCATTTATTTTTGCGACAAAGCTGTAGGGCCTAGACTGATTCAGCTGGTACAGAGTTCTGTTCAGACTTGTTCCAACCCCTTCTTTGGCTTAAGTTGTCAAACTGGTTTGACCAATGCTTACTCAAGCCTTCTTTGAACTAGATGAAATACTATAGAAGTTCCTTGTGTCCGTACGATGCCAATGGAGTGGAATTCTTGGATCTGCAGCCCTTCACCTTTGTTGGCAACCTTTAAAACCTCCAAAAATACATTAGCTTAGCTCACAGTGGAAACGTTAGTTGTTGACAAGGCAAATATAGTTTCCAAACTGAAAAATAGATTATTATGAAGTAAAAGATGTTTTTATGCTACAAAGCCCATGTTTTAAACCATTTCGTAATGTGATTAATTGACCTGCTTCTGAGCAAATACAGTAACCTCTCTCTCTCTCTCTCTCTCTCTCTCTCTCTCTCTCTCTCTCTCTCTCTCTCTCTCTCAGTATGTGTTTTAATATGTATATGCTTATCACTGTTTAATGGTGTCTCATGATAGGGAGGCAATTGCTCTGGCACATCATAATGCCATATTGTATCTTTGGTTATCTACAAAGTTCTTTTAAGTTTTTATTTTATTGTATCCAAATGGTACCATGATTTTGGGGAGAATGTGGATTAGGTTCATGATTGCTTAAAATATGACATAGGCTCAACAAACCATAAGTACATTCAGGCCAGGCAATTCTTAATCAATCTTCCAGGCAATTCTTAATCAATCTTCCCCTAGCTGTCGATTCCCAAATTAGTATTATTTCCTTTTCCTCTAAACCAATCACCTCTAGACAAATACCAATCTCTTTATAGCTGGCCCGTGAAAAGATTATGTTGATAAAAGCTTGCCATTAAAAAAATCTCGAGATCATCTCAACCATGGAGAGTGGAAATCCCCTTAAACCCCACTTCTCTGCTGAGCTTTTAATACTTGTATCATGCGAGTCGGATTGACCAATAATAAGAAGATGAATTGTCCTATGATGATTTGTAGGTGAATGTTGAAAAAAAAATTCTATGAACGCCTTTTCTGGGGAAAGGATGGGACCATAGTTGGAATAGGGAGCCCCAACTGTCAAATACCTGAAGGGAAGATAATTCCACAACCCTTTTGCAAATACTAATTCGAAATAGAATAAGGCTAAAGACAGGAATGCCAGATAAACAACCACATGCATTTCCTTTGTTTATCTCTTCTTTTGGGAATCATGATCACTTTTTGTGTGGGATCCCAAAAGCAAAAGGTTAGTGGGTGCCAACACCTTCACAATTAGCCAATTTAGTTTATCCATGTCATCACTTTTGTGTTTCCTTCTATTGGGTTTATTTTTCGTTGTCAAGGCTAAATTGCAGGCTTTACCCAAAGTGGGTGGAACTCTTTTTCATATATTCTCTGCTGTTTTTGTTTTTTTGTTTATTTTAAGTTTATTCTGTGTATGATTATTTTGGTCGCAGTGGACAAGCAAAAAGAAAAGGTAAATGCTGGTGTTGGAGCTTGTTTGAAGACTCGAAAACAAGCATGAGATTAATATGTTACATGTACAGATATATTGTGATTTTTGAAAGGAATTGAAGTGTGGAAATGGCTCGAAAGGCCAACTTAATTCGATCACGATTGTGATGTCGCTTTGGATGGAATTAGCTTGTTGAATTCAAAGGCATAATTTACTAAATAAACAAATACCCTTTTCATTTTTAGATGTGTAGTTTTATCATCTGAGAACCCGGGGGTCGTGCTGTGCGGTTAGTGCATAACACCGTTGGAGCGGTCCGTTTGACAATCCAATGGTACAAATTTTATCTCTGGCAAATATAAATTTTCGAAAAGGATTCTCAATTGAATGACTTCAACATTGTGCTTAAAGTTAGGAGCTTACTCCATTCCCCCAAATAATCCCCCGCTTGCTTGTCAATGAGGAGTAATGGGTGACTTTTTACCATTGAGCCGAAGAGTATATTTGTGTGTGAAAAGAACAAAACTTCACCAAAGCTTTTTTTCGGTTTTGTCTTCAAAATTTACCTGGTAGAGCCAAGTTTTTTTGGCTGTATCATGGGGCCCTACGGGTGAGACTGGGCACAT
This sequence comes from Rhododendron simsii, assembly GCA_014282245.1. Classification (NCBI taxonomy): domain Eukaryota; kingdom Viridiplantae; phylum Streptophyta; class Magnoliopsida; order Ericales; family Ericaceae; genus Rhododendron; species Rhododendron simsii. Next base: position 388,369 of record CM024954.1, on the reverse strand, counting down.
GAGGTCGGGCCAGCTGGGGGTGGGGGGGGGGCCAAACCCCACAAAGGCAAATGGAGCAAAGACAAAGCACTGCAATAAACGGGTCGGTGTATTTATATGCCTCTGGCCTGGCCCTGTGTGTATCGTACTGATGATATTTAAGCAGCTAGCTAGCCACGCGTGCTTTCTTGTGATTCCCTTTCCTTCCTTAAAGCCTCTCTCAATAACTTCTCTGCCTCAGCCTCTTCCCTCTGCCGCCCCAGCCCAGCCCAGCCCAGCCTTCTTCTCTCTTCTCTTCTCTTCTCTTCTCTTTCCACACCCAACCAATTCCCTTGTCTTCTAGTTTAGTTTCCTTTCCTTGAATCATCTAAGAACGATCGATTGCAACTACATGTAACCTACCTTGAATCGCCTAAAGCTGAGTTTCAAAAGATTGTTCTTTTTCCTCCGAAAGGTAACGTAACGTAACGATCTCCTCTATTTTATGGCGCCATCATTTCTTTCTTTTTACTCCTTTATTAACTCTTACTCTATTTCGATTCGAAAACTAGTGGCGTTAAAAAAATTCAGAATTTTAGCGTCTAGTTTCCTCACCCCTACGTATGAGATTGTTGTTGATCTTCTGAATTATGTCATGTCTCCTTTCCATTGTGAGGAATGTTGGGATAAAGAAGCGAATTGAGAAAGGGAGTACTCAATCAAAGAATATCATGTTTAATCTTTTCTCACCCTATTTGATCAATCCAAATGAGTGAGTGATATGACAAGAAATTCTAATCGTTTCCTTTTCTTCTCATCAAACTCCTCAATGAATAAGGGGTAGTTAGTTTGTCCTTGTAATACAAAACCAATTTTGTGTTTGAATCTATCTTGGGATCCAAAACATCTTTTCACTTGGATTTAATCTACTCTACAGGTACTTGCCGGGAAAAAAAAGAAGAAGAATACATACTTGTACTTGTCATCTCTGATGATGAGATATACGTAGGCCTATCTATGTACGTGATCCGCTCAGATTCTATCCGAAACGAGTAAACTGATGGCGTCAACTATGATCTCGAATCCTATAACTAACTCAAACAGAGCAACGTCGAGGAAAAAGAAGAAAGCACTGCAATCCGCGAGTAGAGACCAATCTCAGAATCCAAACGGAGCGACGACGCAGTGGAAATCCGAGTCGCAACAACAAGCGTACTCTTCCAAACTCCTCCACGCTCTCCGTCAAGTACGCCCGATCCCGGCCCCGCGCCGGGGCCGAGCCGTGCGTGAAGCAGCTGATAGAGTCTTAGCCGTGACGGCCAAGGGAAGGACCAGGTGGAGCCGCGCCATATTGACCAACAGGCTAAAGCTCAAGTTCATGAAGAACAACAGGAGGCAGAGAGTGGTGGCAACGGCGGTGAGCCGGTCGAAGAAGCCGAGAGTGAGTGTCTTGCGGTTGAGATGTAAGAATCTACCGGCTGTGCACAGGAAGGCCAGAGTTCTTGGCCGGTTAGTTCCCGGTTGCAAGAAAGAGCCGTTACCGGTGATTTTAGAAGAGGCGACGGATTATATCGCTGCTCTTGAGATGCAGGTTAGAGCCATGAGTGCACTAGCTGAGCTGCTGTCGATCTCTGGCTCCAGCTCCGGCTCTAGCGGCTCCAGTTGATTGCATCGTGGCGCTCCTATTCTCTGAATTATCTTCTTTTTGTTTTTTACATTTGTTTTCGTTTTACTATTATGTTTCCCCTCCTCTCGTCTCTGTTTCTTGGGAATATTTCTCTGTTAATACAATTAATTCCTTTAGATCTTTTTTTTTAAGTGAGTTGTTTTGCAATTAGGGATGGCAATGATACGGGTCAGATTTTTTGTCTCCCATTCCCGTCCCGTTCCATATCAGGCAGAGTCATAGTGGGAGAAATTGAAGAAATGGTTGGGTGGGAAATAATGGCTCCCCATTCGTCCTTGTAATTTGTAGTAATTTTATTCTTGGTAGGAGTTTTGAAAAAAAATTAAAATGTATGATGACAGTTTCAAAGATAAAAACAAAGAACTTAAAATACTAGTTTCTTATTTGGTATTTTACTCTTATAATGTTTAAATATGAGAAATCTACAATATATATATATATATATATATATATATATATATATATATAAATTCAAAAATATTAGTTTCTTTAATAGGGTCAGATCGGGGTAAGTGGGGGCTGGAAGTATTACCTTCCCATGCTATTTACTTCTCGATAGCTGCTATGTTCATTCCGGATAAAAAAAAATTTGTACATAAATTACTTTTCTTTTCTTCTCAATTCATGGCAGGAGGTCAGAGATGGAGATATGATGGTGGAAATCGCAATCCCTAAATTCGTCCATGGGAGATTACACCGCAGGGAAATGTGGGTGACATACAAAGTAAAGTCTACAATACGCACTCTTTAAAAGGGTGTATCATATGCACATATTTTATAATTCATTCATAATATTTTAGTGTGTTTAGTAACTTTTGTTCTAGAATTCATAATCTTTCAGCAGTACGATTCGTAACATTTTCATTATGATTCATAACATTTTGGTGTATCTCGTAACCTTTATACGACTCATAATTTTTTAGCTGTTGGGCCCGGAGTACCCTCATGGATTTTGTTACACAATGCCACTCTCTGCGACCTCTCTAAAAACAGATTTGTGGGTGCGATATCGAATGTCATAAAAAACTTAATTGAAACTATTTCTACTACCAATTGGTTTTAAGAGAGATGGTGAAAAGCAATTCAACAATGGTATTAGAGTTAGGAAGTCATGGATTCAAGTTGCGAGAGTGTCATCGTGAGAGAGAGATTGTTGGGTCCAAAGTGCCCCCATGGATTTGGTTACACAATGTCACTTCCTACAACCGCTCTAAAAACAGACTTACGGGTGCGATATCGAAAACCGTAAAAGACTTAATTGAAACTCTTCCTACCACCAATTGGTTTTAAGCGATGGTGGAAAAGCAGTTCAACATTAGCAATGCAATTTGTAAATTTTCTCTATAATTCATAACATTCTTGAAGTGCATATGATACACACCTAAATAAATGGTGTATATTGTAATTTTTCCCGACATACAAATCATATCCCAATCTTCTCTGCTTTTATCTATTCTTAATAATCTCTGCTTTATGTTACCTTGACTAACAAATGTATTTAGAGAATTACGTCTTTGATCCGATAATTATAGCAGAAAATATATTTTTTTAAATCCAAGTATATATTGAATCTCCAGCATTTGACTAAAAGAAAAAAGGCACAGTTCATCTCCAATTTGCCCTTACCACACTAGGAGTCCAAGAAGTTTTTTGGTAAAGGAAATAAACATAAAGTTGTGTTAATGAATTTTAGGAGACTTTTACATAAATTTTGGTTTTGCGGACTAGATATGCTTTTAGCAGTTAGACCCAAGGTTGTCAATACCGTTTCGATATGTACCTTTTTAGGAAGAAATCCTACCTAGTATCACGCCAGTCAATGGCGACACCACAGTTTTAGTAGCGGGGTCGGACGATTTCATGGCGAAAAAAAAAAAACTACGATTGCTATATTAATTTTTTTTTTCAAATTAAGAAAAAACCCAATTGTAATTTGAAGATGACACCACACGAGATTATTTTCTCACTTGAAATCCACGCTACCCTCCGTAAAGTTAAGAGTTAAAACACCATCGCATTACAATTTGATGACAACAACACATTAGATTATTTTCGCAATTGAAACCCACCTCACTTTCTATGGACAAATTATTTTGTGGTCTTAAGGCATTGTCACGTGGTGCCTCAATACCGCTAAAAACTATATATTTTCATGGAGTCTACTGCTAAGCGTATGGATCCTACGAAATGTATGGTGTTGATAGGTGTTAGGACGCCATTTGGCAAAACCCCATCGAATGCAATTGTAAAAGCTCTTGAGTTCTTTTTTTTTGTTAAACTGCAAAGAATTTTACTAGTACAAACTATTTGAATCTTCTATTTTTTAGATGAAATGCTTGTTGAGCTTTTACGTATTTTTTTCTGAACTAGATAATTGATTGTCATTTTTTAATTTCTATAATTGGCAAGAGAATTTATGCTTATAAACAATCCCATATTTCTAAAATCCTGGAGTCGTCACTAACGCCAATACTGATACTTATCATGCCACTAACAAAAACGGTAGGTACGGTATTCACAGCTTTGGTGAGAAATGTTGTTTAAACGCGGTTAAGTTTCAAATCATATCCAAATTTTATGGTTTAAACTTGCTGCTTCTGTCTTTTTCCTGTCTACTGAAGTTGAACTACCCAAGTGCCCCCCATTATTGAACTTGAACGGTTGGGGTAAATGAACAGTATGGGGGGTAAAAGCGTGATTCCCAATTTCCCACTGCTTTGGATGTTGCATGTTGTTAAATGAAGTGGGATCCAGCGACCATTGTACCTAGCTATCAAATTCATTGCACCATAATAATAAAAGCCAGCAGCCAGAGAAGATCTTCCGAACCGTCAAATTCATTTCACTGCCTTGGATTTACTGTTTCATTACTTTATTCTTGCTTCGCACGCTATTTGCCATCATTATCAACACTTGTTTAATTTATGGCCGCTGTGGGTACGTTGGAGATGATCATGATCATGAGGAGGATAGGGTTACTAGGCACTACTTCATCGGGGAGTAGGCTACTGATGTCTGGGCCATGTTTGGGCATGTGTGATGTTTCCTCATCAGATTTTCGTACATTGGTCACAACACTTGGTTATAAAGAAAAATGTATGGACTATCTGGGATCCGCAAAGCACTACAAGAAAAAATGTATTCGCTGACAAAAAAAAATGGTGACAAAATTTAATTTTTACTATAGGCGACAAAACAACAAGATTTTCGTCATCAAAAGTTACTATAAGTTGTTTTCGAAAGTCACTTTTTCGTCACCGGCCTATAACATGTTTTTGTCACCCTATAGTAACTTTTGCTGACAAAAAAATATATATTTTTTCTTGTAGTGAAGGTCACTCTTTTGCTATCGTAATGAGATGAGCGTAAGCTGGCTCGGTCATTCTATTAAAAAGAAATATGAGAAAGAAAATTTTTATCCGATACGTATAATTATGTGGTTCATCACATTTTGCTTGGGAGAGATTCTATTGATCGATCTCATTTCCCTATCAACGATCTGCACGCTGAGGCTTAATTAATGAATTTGATAAGTTTAAAGTAGGGTCTATCGGTCTGTTCAAAAAAACAAAAGTAGGGTCTATCGGGGACCCAACGAATTCGACGACATGGTCATAGCCGGTGCACTACAGATAAGCGATTCTTTATTAATCTTTAATCTAATCTAATCTATTTATGTGATTCATGTGAGTGTACCCTTTTTTTTTTGGGTAAAATATTGAGCGGGCAAGTAGATGGAGTATCGGTTATTTATTGGTCCCATATGAAACTATGTGTAATTTTTAAAATTAATAATAATTTATTTATTGAAATAATTTTTAGATTTTTTTGCACCGTTCAAAAGATCTCATCAAGATTTATCAAAGAAGATCAATATTGCAGAAAAAATTATTTCGGTTAGTACCTTTTTAAGCTTAAAAATTACACGTAATTTTGTAAGGAACTAGATTTACAAACGGAGGGAGTAATCAACTCGTCCCGAGTCCCTTTTCTTTCCGCTATGTTTTCTGTCGGTGGCATTCCTGCATTAAATTGCCACTTTCAACCGTGTAAAACAGTCAATGAAATGAGGGGTTTGTCAAGTGGATCGAGGAGATTCGGACTTGGTTGGACATGGCACATGCATGTTCGAGTTTCCGTACGTGGTGTTACTTTAGGTTCAGTTCTAGATGCAGATGCAGTGAGATTCCTTACAAATTGCTGTGTGAGTTCCTGGTGGAGGTGACTTAGTAGTTCCATACTTGCGCTTCTATTTTGACAAAGAAACAGAAAAAAGTCGCTGAAAACAAAAGAAATTAAAAACAGTGAGAGTGACAGTTTAGCCCTTTGAGTCTTTGAAGAGGTGAATCCCAACGATGAGGGAGGTAGATTCCACCGTCGTTCCGATGTTTTGGCCGATTGACCAACGTTGTAGGAATAGAGCCTCGGCTGCGCTAGAATGATCAAGTGGGCCATATATCACGTGGCTTATTGTTCCCATTCTGATTTTATATCTCCAGTCCAGCTTAATTAATTCAGTCACAAATAACGAAGGATCGCTATGCAAATCTACTTATTCACCTTTTTTTTACATTTTTTGTTCATAAATTGAGAAGTTGTGTCATGCCTAGCTCGGTAACAAGCAGTTCGATCAAGTCATTCGATTCCTTTCCTTGTTATATATTGATGTGCACATCTCACGTCTTGTGTTGCCTAGTCCGTTGTTGACATGCGCATGTCGTACTATGCCTTGTTTAGTCCTCAAGATATTCGAGATCCCCATTATGTGACGTTTGATTCTTTTCGTTGCAAAGATGATATCGATCACATAGTAATCAATATCGGATACAATACCGAATAATGGTGATCTTATTTCTCAAGTGGGTCACTAGCTATCACGTAGTAATCAAAATGTTACTAATTGTTTAATTTTGGGAAAAGAATAAACCAGGTCGAGAAGCTTTGCTTGATGATCCAGTAAAATTAAGGACCACATGCAACTGATGCAAGAGGTTAGCTTCAAAAGTCAGCAGTGGGGCTCCCCTTTGTTTCATGTGCACATGTACATTTAAACATGGAAATAGACATGCAACCCATGCAACCGATAATTAATTAAAGCCACAAAATTAATAGAAAACCAGATGCATGTATAATTTTAAATAATACTACTTGTCTTTTTCTCTTCAAACAAATGTGATCTGACTAGCTAGGTACTAATAATATATGACCATTTCCTTTTCTTTCTTTCTTTCTTTCTTTTTGTGTATGGATGTGCATGAAAATAGTATCAATAAGTGTTGCAGATTAAGAAAATTGGTGGCCGGTACTAATTATTTCAAACTATTGAGGCTACTTATAAATTTTCGTGTATTCAATAGGGCTTCCCGTCAAACTATTATCCTCGGAAGAAACATATATACATTATTCGATTGTCATGATAGTGCCGTTGTGCTAACTAGTTTGAATTAGAGGACAAGTTTTAATCATTCGAATAAATATGGCCACCTTTACTATTGTCGCACACTGTAATATGCTTTAAAACCAAAGCTTCGAAATTAAGTAAACCAATTAGGAGGGAGACAAGAAAAAGCAATCACAAAAGTTTGCTTCACAAAGAGTCAATATGCTTTTAGAAATTAACTACTCAACTGAAATTTAAAAGGATATATAGAATGATCATCTGAATGTTTCTTTGGTACCGTTCGTTTTCATGGAGAATATTGATAATAATTAAGGTTTTTGTTTTTTTTGGGGATATATATATATATATATATATATATATATATATCTACAAACATGCGAATGAAATATTTCTTTGATTGAAAAAATATTATTCATATAATTAATGCATGCATTAATTCCACACTGGCATATCCAATGGGTTTCAAAATGACGCTAACGGTCGCCGGAAATCCCAGAAATTGATCAGTAGTTGCCTTGCCGGCCAATATACTCTTTTGACAACATGAGTGCTACATATATGATGTCATCATAATTTAATTACGCCCAAAGAACAATTAGGGGTTGATTAGGAATCAAAATCAACTGATTATAATTAATTAACAATTCGAGCTTAATTGTCACAATCCCAATTTATAATGACATGATCGAAGTAATAATCCAGGCCATTATCCCATCATCACACAGTGGACGGAGAAAGTAATAAGGTGGGTTCGGCAAAGTGGGGGTGTTTGCTAAAGGGATTACATCAGTTTGGTTAATTAGCAGTTGAGTGCCCCCACAAACCTTTTTAAGCCCGGCTCTTGATATATCTGAAAGAACAAATGTCACTAATTAAGGCTTATAGAAGAAGATTTTCAGGTAATTATGTGGTTATCACTTTTACAACACGTACGCTCTATCGCTCTCGGATTGGACTTGTAACGACCCGTTTCATCTTTGTACAATATTGTCCGCTTTGGACACCCAAAGCCCATAGACTTCCCAGTAGGTCACCCATCCCTGGACTACCCCAGGATGAGCACACTTCACTGTGAAGTTCCTCTGCGCTTTGGCCCGCACTCACGGCTTTAAAAGGCCTTGTACAAGTATGAGAGATCTTTTCTTATAAACCATGATTTGCCCCCTTCCGTTCGGACAGAGCCTGCCATCCTGCAGTACGGCCGGCCACCGAAAAGCGGGGTGTCATAGGACTAGTTTGAGAAAATTCGAATTGTCAAATGATCAACTAAGAGCATCGATCTCGATCTAGAGGTTTAGTTAAAATTTGTGTGTTATATGACATAAAGTATATAAAGTAGGTCCTATTTATTGTTTATTAAGAGTGTGTAAATTTAGAAAGTGAATATTTGTTGTAGTTACGTAGTTAAGATGCGTGATAGTATAATATAAAATGTATACAAAAAAATTCTTTCTCTCTCCTCTCTCTCTCCCCCAAACCAGTTGTTTCTCTCTCCTCACTTTGCCTGACACAGCAGGCTCTCTTCTCCCTCTCACCCATTTCTTGTGTGTGTCTCTCTCTCTCTCCTCTCCTCTCTCTTCTTCACTAGAGGTGTGGTTACAGTTAGTATTGCTTCTAGCAACAACATGTGGTGTTCTGGTTTCTTAAAAAAGAACTTTTTAGAAAAGGAAGGTAATTTCAAGCTCAAAAATCATGTGTTTACGCAAATAATTTTTCTACCAATATGGATCTTGTTTGATAGATTTCATTGAGATCTTTTATATGGTGCAAAAAAAATCAAAATATTATTTTTCATTTTCATTATATTTAAATTTGAAAATTGAAGAAAAAATTTTTTTTTTAAAAGAAGGGTTTAGTGGAACACACAGTTGTGTATTGTTTAACCAAACCCACTAGAAGGTATTTTCTACATATCTTTAGTTAACTGCAAAAAGTTGATAATTTCTTACACTAACGCACTCTTAATGCTCCCACTAGAGATGCCCAAAGCAAACCACCTTAAACAAAGCAAGGAAAATTTATTAATCTTTGAATAAGCATTATAAAGATTAAAAGAAACAAGGATGAACGGTATCAAATCCCTAAACAATCATGTGACAATCCAACACCATATATATATATATATATATATATATATATATATATATAGAGAGAGAGAGAGAGAGAGAGAGAGAGAGAGAGATTGGCAATCTACCAACCAAGGTAACATCAATTTCCCCAAACCCACAAACCTAATGGGCCAAGCACAAAACACATATTGGATCAAGCCCAACCCTAAAAAATCTAAAACTCCAACCCCTAGCATCATTCCAAACCACCCCCACCCCGTGCCCACACTACCTGCCATCCAACATTCACACCAAACGCCGAGACCAAAATTGTCATGCCTCCTCCACAGCCACCAACAAGCATACATCGCAACCTCCAGAACCAGCTAGAGAACCCTCCATAGGCACTGGTCAATTCCAAATAGGAATCGAAAAGAAAATGACAACAGCCGCCAAAGATGTAGAGAAGAATAGAACAACCACGGAGCCCAGCAAACATCGAATCAAAACAAGCAATGAACACCACCAGCCGTCAGGATCTCACTTCATTGTTGAGCCCTGTGCCAGAAACGGCCAACAATGAAAATGGCAGAAATCCACTAGATTGGAAAAAGCTATCAAAGAGAGGGGGAGAAGGAAGCAAAAATGGACTAGAGAAAGGGTAAGAAAGAAAGGGAAAGAAAGAATGAGAAAACCGAGGGAGAAGGGAGAAGCGAAAGAGGGAGGGAAGAGAGAGACAAGAGAAGAGAAAGAAAGAGGATAAAGATGACATAGAGGAGAGATAGTGTTGGATTAACTGCTGTAAAACAAGAACAGATTACCTCGAATTCTGCTATTGAAAAAACAGAATACCAATTTGTAGAACGACGGCTGGGTTGAGTTGCGGACTAGGTCGCTTTCTTTAAGATGTTTCGCGGCTCTGTCCAGTTTGTACAAGCAGTTCGTCAATGCCCCGCCGTCCCCAGGATAAATCAACCCAGAATTCACCACCTCTGCTCGGCTTTCTTTGCACAGAAGAAAACCGAAAACAAAACACACAACCGACCTATTACTCGAACTCAGAAAACATTTTTGGGGTGGAAGAGAGAGTTGTTTTTTCTGTGTTGAAACCAATTCCGAAACTCTGAATTTATAGGTGCAGGCTGGGCTTGATTTTTGAAAGCAAAAATCAAATCAAATCAAATAGCTTTGATTTAGCACACGTTTTTTAATCAATCCGAAATCATTTCTTAATCAGCCACAAATCAAATCCCGCTTGCACACATTTTTCTTAATCAACAAAAATCAAATCAAATCACATTGCTTTGATTAATCAGTAAGAATTTTCAGTTTTCCATTTTGAAAAAGATTTGATTGACTGAAAATTCTGTAATAAAAAAACATGTTTCAATTTTTATTTTTTTTACGTGGGCTTTACTAGTACGTGCGCGAGGCTCAAATCCCGGATTTGCACTCCCCCTCCGCGAATAACTCATGACACGCACCCGGTTAACTAGTTTCCGAATCAGTATTCCAAATTATCACCCATTTTTCTGAACGTGCGAGACCTCTCCTTGGGTCCTTATTCACAAACTCACTTGTGTGCAAAGCCATTTAAAGTAGATAGAAGTTTTGTGACTTGCCAATGTGGGACTAGAGAAAAACACAATGTTTTACAAATACACACTAAGTTCCAACAGATAGAAAGGAAACCCTAGTTTCATAGAGCAAGAGAGTGAAAGGTTAGAGAGAAGGGAGAGGTGTAAAGGTACAGTTCATGTAAAGTAGTTTCGTGTTGTTCTTTTTGAAGATAATAATGCATTTGGCGTTGGGTGTATTTTTTCCCTGAATTTTTTAGCTCAAAAGCTAATTTATATAAAATTTGAGAAACCTATTTGTCGTACCTTGTTATGAGAAAGATTTTATGCATATGTTGAGAGGCTCTAGACAATGTTTGTTACATCTTTTTGCTTATAAGTGTTTTCTTCTTCGTTTTTTTGAAATGCCTTTTTGCTTATAAGTTGTTATCTCAAAGTTACGTTAAACACAAAAAAGAAACGTTTAGAAAGGAATAGAAATGACTGCTTTTAATTTTGATTATAAATGGTCGTCAACTCTTAACTGAATCAACTAATCTATGTTATGGATCCAAGATGCGGTCTTTTAAATAGAAAATATAGCATTGTCTAAACTCCAAAGCGTAGTCCTACACTAAGAATTTGACAGTGGCCAAGATAAAGGGTAAAATTGAAACTTTAACTTTTGGTGATTGCTAATTTTGTAAAATTTACAAATAATTTGAAACGGTTCCAAAAAAAATGTGAGTAAACAAAATGGAACAGATGAAGTACTATTTGATGCGGATTGCAAAAATTATTCAGAGGTTGTTTGGCTGTGGAGTAGAATATGACTGGGTAAATAGAAATTGAACCATTTTTGCTAAGCCTAGTTATTTAGCCTAGAGGAGAAAAATACCGTAATTTATGGGCCTCAATCTAAACATTCCCTCTAGTTTCACATGAGAATGACACGTTTGTCATTCTGAGCCATAATCTCTTCTCCTTGTCTTCATTCATTCTCTTCTCTCTTTTTTTTAAATGAACGTTGCATTAAACTAAGAGGAAAGTCCACTTTCACCCCCTGTGGTTATCGCCATGTGCGCATACCCCCCTTGTGGTTTAAAACTGACCACATAACCTACCTGTGGTTTTGAAAATGTGCGGATAGACCCCCTGCCGTCATGTTTTCCATCCATTTTAACGGAGGTGTATCTCACACATCTCTAGAATGTAATCTGAGTCGTTCATAATGTACTAAATAAAGAATAGAGTATTTCTGTAAAAAATCATCTCGATCAGGCATCAATAATCCAGTGATCTAATTTTTAGTAAATTCAAATTTGAAATTTTAATTTCATAACAAAATCGATTTGACCATGAGTTTTTCATTTTTTGATTGACTTGAATTTTGGCGTAGACGTAGTACTCGTCAAAATTTACAATATCAACGGTTAGGATTCAATTTTTGGTATACAGGATGGTGTGGTTAGATTTAAAAAAGAAGAAGAATCAAGGGACGTGATGGGGGTATAACGGTCTTTTAATATAGTGTCCGTTAAAATGGATGGAAAACATGACGGCAGGGGGTCTATCCGCACATTTTAAAAACCACAGGTAGGTTATGTGGTCAGTTTTAAACCACAAGGGGGGTATCCGCACATAGCGATAACCACAGGGGGTGAAAGTGGACTTTCCTCTTAAACTAAGTAGCGTTTACAAATCGGGGTACACAATTCCTAACAAATTTGCATAAAGAAGATAAACAATACAATTAAAAATACGAGGGTAGATAGAGCGTCATTTGCCAATGCATCCACATAATGGTTCGCTTTCCTATAAATGTGTTTGATCGACACCGCTTCAAGCTCCTCCATTAGACCTGCAATCCAGTAAAATATTACCAAGCGAATGATTTGCTATTTGATTATCCTGCATGAGCTGGAAAACTCCTAGAGCATCAGTTTCTATCTCCAATTTCCGCACACCCTCTGCTTTTGCCAACAGAAGTCCATCACGCAAAGCTAGAACTTTTGCCATCAAGCTTGAGCTCGCTATAATGGTGCTGTGAAAGCCCCCTAGCCATCTGCTATGGTGATCGCGTAGACTACCGCTTTTTCCTGCTGTATCAATGATGGATTGAAAGCTTCATCTATATTAAGTTTCAAAGTTTTCCCGTGGATCGAGAAACCAGCCAACAAAAACAGCTGTTTTGTGGCCCAAAGGAAGTTGCTGAACCAAGACGTACCATTCCAAATATTTGCTCACAATAGCGCTGGCGACTGAAGTAGGGTCAGGCCACTTTGAAAAAGACGTTTGAAGTTCGGCTTGGTGGATATTCCACCAGGAAAGAAAGCACCAGAATATCGTATCGTGGTTCAGTGTTGCACATGGGGAACGGGGAGCAACTTAACATAGAGTCCTCACACAAACACTAGGTGTGAAAAAACAGAAGCTGGATAGAGTACTCACACAAACCACTAGGGGTGAAAAAACAGAAGCTGGATAAGTTATCTCTGATGATGCCTCATGGGCACAATCCCGAGTAGGTCTTTGAAAAATTTCGGCGTCAAGGCTAAGAACTAAAGATGGACAATTTTCTAACAGCCCAATGGCGTCCATTTACACACCAAGAGCGGATGGATTACCGTAAGAAGATTGAAGAGAGCAGGGTACATAATGTATACACATCGAATTCATCCCTAGGAGAAGCAGAAACCAGCACTTCAATGTTCAAAATTCAAGAAGTTCATCCATATACTTTAGAATGCGACAGCTTCAAGACCCATCATGTAACATTCAGGGGGAGTCAGTGACTTGAAAAATACTCCATTTCTTCTACCCTTTATCTTTCGTCTTAGATTTTGTTGCACCGAATTTTCCATAGCAGTAAAAGATCTAAAAAAAAACCAGAGCATAAAGACAATGAATGCTGACACAGCAGTTACTATTGCTTCATCTTATCATGCTGTTTCAAACTTCCATTCAAAAGAATAACGATTGCTTAACATTGAACCATACAACACGGATTCAACTTAATAGATACTGAACTGGATGCAACTGCAAGCAGCCATCTTTTTTTCGTTTGAGGAAACATATATGCCATCATTTAAAGAGCAAACAGTTTGGGATCACAGAAAGCTTCGCTCACAATACATAAGAAGAAACACGAATCTTGTCACTAAAAACTTACTTTCCCCACAAAATGAAGTTGCGACATCAAAGCAACTTTTAGGTTTCTGCATCCTTTGACCAGTGTCTCTAACACACCTGTTCTCTCATTGCTCCAGCATCAAACCTGGGGTAAAAAAAATGGTTTGAAATATTAGACGTCAAATGAGCGTGAGTAAACCTCATTCTGTGCAATTTGTAACAGATGAAAGTGGCAATGTATATGCATGGTCACAGAATCACCTCGACCCACCCCCCCCCCCCCCCCCCCCCCCTTTTTAAAATTAGCATTGTTTCAGCCTCTATAAGCTATTTTTGCTCATTAGATGCACACAATAAGCTACCCAAACTTCACAATGTAAAAAAGATAACATTCAAAACATAACCATCTTCCATAATTTCAAAAAGGGTCTAATTGGTAGGAGAAGTTGACAGTGGCCAAGATAGGAAGGAAAGTGTAGTCTTGTTCTTTCACGTGATGCACGACATTCACGTCAATTGAACAATTCAGTAGTATCTCTGTCAATGTAACTACAGTTGATCCATACATTGAACACATTGCACAAAGTAGCCAAATTCGGACAAATCAAAGACGAACAAACTTCAATGAGCATTTATCAAGAAGATAGTAAATGCCATTCATTAACCCACCTCAACACCTTAGTCCTCAAACCAGTTCTTACATCGCCAGCTTGAACCCCTTTGACAAGAAATCATCCCTAGGAGAAGCAGAAACCAGCATACAGAAGATCAGGTAATATAAAAGAAAATGGGGAGTGCAACAGTAAAATCCTAACGAATTTGGGTTGCATAGAGTTATACATGACTTCAACAATATACATGACTCTATGCGGCCCAAATACGCACACTGATGAAATTCACTTTCACTGCAAATTGCATACTTGATCTGCGAATCTCATAATTGATCATGTCAATTAAGGAATCATTACACTACATCAGATACAAAGATGGCAAGAAAGAACAAGTTAAGCACCATTCAGAAAAAAGCTATAGCAAAAAAGGTACAATTTCATAATGTTAGCTTACCTCTTCTTTTTGTTAGTCTTTTTCATAGATTTGGCTTGTGTCGCGTGCTTCTTCCCCCGTTCCCACCACCGCCCTCAAGTCGAACAAGGCTACCCACGCACACATCACATCAGCTTCAAAATAACCTAGTGTGCCACGAATACCCCGTTTAATGTCATACCACTTACATCTACCACTGTCATATTGGAAGAGTACCTTTCCATCACTCTTCGAATATGCTAGCAGCCTCACACCATCCGCATACCTTCTATCATTTGAGTGCTCAATCGACATTAACTTTTTCCAAGATTCCTTCACTCTAAACTCCTCCATCACCCAAATATCAACGCGTACCTTGTCATAACAGCGAAGTACACAAAGGCATCCTTCCAACACCTCGGCAAATAAACGAAAATTGGCGTCCTTGTACTCAGGTTGGGGCACGATTCAGTATCTCTCTGTCGCGAGATCAAAAGAAAGAATTGCATCAAGCTTTTCACCACCCAACGAATTCACAGCAATCCAAACCACCAAATAAGCCAGGTTCCTGCCCAATTAAATGGTAGTTTGGAAAGTCGCGAACTTCCTTCCACGAATTCGATTTCAAACTATGAACCCAAACTTCAGAGTCCATAAACGCAACATCGTGATGCTGCACAACCCTAACCACTTTATAGACATCAGTCACGGAGTCATACGCAAATCCATAAACAACATTCACCACATCGCAGGAAATGGGGGGACGGTTTCGATCGGGCAAACCGGTAGTTTCCAGTGCTTTTTGGTTGATGGGTTCCCCAAGAAAATGCCTTCTTCTTGGTTAGATAGACAGATCAAGCCATTGCAGGAACCCCACAAGTGAGTATAACGCTCAAAAGACGTGACCGGGATATCGAGGACAACAGTTTTCTCGATCGAGTACGAGTCCATGGAGTATGTGTGTGATTTTTGCGAGAGTGGGTGAATGTGAAACAGTAAGAGGCTGACATTGGTTCCGGTTTGTATTGCACGATTAAGGTGAGTTTTGATGAAGTAAGGGCTGTCGATTAGAGCACACCATGGTTTAGATACGCACCGGAACTTGGGGAGGGGTTTCACCGGTAATCTCGAGAGTATGTCGGTGATGATCTCCGGTGGGAGGGCTGGCATCGTGCAGGGGGTCTGGCAAAGTTCGTATCTTTGATTTCGCGGGATACGAGCAATTTCTATTCTTATTTGTAGTTTTGTGTGTTTTGTTTGTTTTTTTATATATTTTTGTTAGATTTGCGTTATGATTTTTGAACTAAACATGGTCTCGACGAACTCAGTCTAAAAAGTACAAAATTGTAATAGGAAAGAAAAAAAATGAAAAGTATCAAAACGTTGTCTTATTGTATAAAATGTTGTCTTATTTGAATTTTTTTCAATATCGATCCATATTTTATATTTTTAATTTATACTTTTTAACATTAGTCAAGGCGAATGATTAACCCCAAAAATTATAATTAAAAACTAAATAGAAAATATATTTTTATACTTGTAACAACCCGAAACCTCAAGCACCACAATGTAAAAATTAAAATGTACGACCCGTCCCACATCATTGCTACAATAAACCACAAGCCGTTCATACATATAATTATGCATGAAACCACCACCCCGCCCAACCCCACAATGCCACCGTGGTTGCCCCACCAACTGTTCTGTTCTTATTTCTTTTTCCTTATTAGACACGTACTTAAGGGAAGCACGGAGCAACCCTCCCATGGGCACTCGCCCACTTCCATTTTCTTCGTGGAAAGGCTTTATACAAACATATTCATATCTTCTCCTTTCTTGCATGTCCTCCACATAGCACAAATGCTTACACCTCTCACCAAACTCACGTGCAAGCTAGCCAAATGATGCCACGCCGTCCATGTAAATCTTCTTCTTCTTTTTTTAATCCATTATTAGGTTTATTTCTTTTCACAATTTTCTCTTTACCACTCACATTGACAAATTTTACACAATCAACCCTTACGGTTAATACTTTTGATTAACTGCTAAAATAAAGACACGGGTCTCACACCACCAGCCTTCCAATAATATTAATCCCCATTATTAATCGTTAATCGGAGGAAAGATAAAGTACGGGTCTCACAATATTCTTCCAATTTGTCTTGTCAAGACGAACGAAATTATAATGAAAAACTAAATAAAAAATATCAAACTAACTTTCAGACTTATAAATTTAAAAGAACACAACCTAAATAGACGATCTTTATCAAGCACACCAAATGGATTGTGGATGTTGCCGTGGGAAAGGATATGATAGGGAGTGTGGTCTACGCGTTGGGAGTGTCTATCGATGGAAGAGGGTCTCTAAGGGCATCTCCGATCCAACTCTATTTTATTCAAAATAGAAGATGGAAGTGACACATTGAGGGGAGATTTCGTAATTTATTCCATTTTTTCTTCACTTTTTGTACTTTTTGAGAGAATTTTTGAGGGACCCACCGTCCTTTTTAGAGTTTGGTCCTCCAAAAGTAAAAATAGAGGACCAAAAGCAAATTTGGAGTATGAAATTTCTCCAAAACTCTAAAAAGGACGATAGGTCCCTCAAATATTCTCCCAAAAAGTACAAAAAGTGAATAAAAGGAGGAATAAATTACAAAATCTCCCCTCAATGTGTCACATTCATCCTCTATTTTGGAGGAATAAAGATGAATTGGAGATGCTCTAAAGGGATAAGAAGCGAAGACGTGCATGGTGAAGTGAAAGCTCGTGGGAGTATTGGCTTGTGTTTAAGTTTTGAAAGCATCATCAGCTTGGTTAGTCTTTACCTAACCAATAACTCCGTTTCGTTAAGATTTTTAATTTTTAAATACTTATTTTTTGTTACATGTCATTCTCTCATAATATATCAAAAAATAAATACTTATTTCATTAGTGGAACAAGAACTAATTTTTCTAATGAAATTGTTAAAGGAGGTGGTGATGGGGGTCTGGTGTGGTCCGATGCAAACCTTTTGTTAGGAATGGATCGGAAGGAGGGTTGTTGTTGGTGGTCGCATGGAGGTCGGTCGCAGAACTGCAGAGAAAGCGAGAGCAGATATGAGAGAACGCCGACCTTTCGTGGTGTTGATGTTGTGCTAGTGAAATGCTTTGGTGGTGAATGGTTGGGAATAAAACTGGTGGTGCAGTGTGGCGTGGTGGTGGTTATGGAGGAGGAGAAGTGGGTGTGGCGTGGTGGCTGGGAGGAGTTCAAAATTTGGGAAAAAATTAGGTTTAGATAGGAAAGGATATTTTGGAAAATTCATGGATATTTGTTAAGTTACATATATCAAATTGTTAGTATATGATTTGTGAGTTAAGATTAGAACAAGCTACGTATACAAAATTTGTGGTTACAAATAGCTTGGCCGAATTGTTATAATCTTGAGTAAATTACAGTAAACCCCCCTCAATTGTAGTTAGAGGGGGTTAAGTGAAAATTTAGATTAGTTGAGGGGGTTTACTGTAATTTACTCTATAATCTTTGTTTGGAGTTTGGACTTCTTTAAGCCATGAACGACTTAACAAACGACGTCGTGCTATATTCTTTTGAATGGGAAAGGCTCATTTTGTTGATTCTGGCTTGGTCTTCCTCTTCCCTAAACTCCAGCCAAAACCTCTCGAAGCAAAATACTCTCTCTCTCTCTCTCTCTCTCTCTCTGGTAAAATGGCTACAGCATCTTCGTCGTCTCCATCATCATCTGGGGTTCCAGAGAGAAGGGGTATTCCGGCAGCTGCTTTCGTGGAAGATGTACAGACCTATCTCTCTCAACTTGGTCTTGATGTCAACTCTGCCCTCGCCTTCCTCCAAGAAAGGTCCCTCCTTTCGCCCTTCATCCCTCTCTCTCTACGCTTATCCCTTGCTCTATATTTCTTGACAAGAATATGCCTGCATATGTGTATGATCGAAAGTAATTGTATTAACAACAATCTATATCGTTAGTTGAGAAACTAGATCAGCGTCTACTTGGGTGTTATTGGATGTTAGTATCGATCGTAGATGTATCTATATTTGCAGCCTGTGCTACTTCCGTTTGATTCCACTCAAGACGCCTGATCTTACTGCAAATAGTGTTTGAACCAGAACTTCTAGATGAGCTGGGCTAGATTTTGAAGGTTAGGCTGGGGGTGGGTTGATGAATTTCAAAAGAAGTAATTTGACATTATTGTTGATTGGGGATTAGCTCGAGTTTATATCTAATAGCTTAAATATGGGTTTCTGCTTTGATTTTGAGAGCTTTAGTTGGATTTGAAATAAATATTTGGTGAGAGTGATTTGAATTCCTCTCATGCTAAGGATTGTAGTTATACAAGAATACAAACACAGTACATTTTTTTTACCTCTAATCCATCTCCCTCAATTTAGTTTCACAAACCACCTAAAACTAAACCTCTACATATCTGTTGAAATTAAACATAAAATCCTTCAATTGAAATCCACATCTATCTAACTGAAACATTTTGTCCAATGTTTTGTTGAAGGTAGTAACTTTGAATTGAAATTTTGGATTAGCTTATGTGGTTGTCCCTGTTTGCAAAGCACTGGTTCTTGCTGGTCCCATTCCAGTTCCCAAATGATATGCTATTCCATGTGATGTATAAACTTATTCACTCACTTTCTGCTAAATGGGTGAAAGAATGCTATTTTTCAGCATTGAGGTGAACTTCTGGTAGATCCTTTATGATTCTATTGCCCAGAGCCTTTGCTTTATCTTTTAGTGCTATCTATGCTACATATAACTTGTTTGCCAAAATGTGGAAGTAGGCATTTCAATCGCTTGTCTTGAGTACCTGTCTGTTTTAAGATTCCATTATCTGATAGCCCATAAGTCTATCTTATCTTTCTAAGTTCTATAAACTCCATCGATAACATTAAAAATCATCCACAAGAGTTTCTTATCATTATTCCTCACAGAAAGGGGGTTTCTTTATATTTGATGTCTAGCGTTGCACTTGGATTCCTAGATTTCGAAGCCCTGCCAAGCTTCTCAGCATGTTTGTCTTCAAGGACATGTTCGATTGCCGTTTTTTGTGTGTGGAAGGATTAGAAAAGGTGGGCGTTAGGATGGGGATAGAGGGGAGATGTGAGTCCCCAGAAATGGGTTGTGTATGGTTGTTCTATGTTTGATGTGGGTGGGACAAAGAATGGGATTAAGGGTGGAGGATCATTTTTGACCTTTGGATGAAGAGGGAAATAATCGCATATCGCAGGAGTAAATAGTACCCCCTCAAGTGGCATTATATAATCCTTTATGTGGTCTACTAAATGGGCAAATAGATTGGTATGCACTTGGATTCCTTAGATTTCAATGCACGGCCAAGGTTCGTAGGCTTTTCGTCGTTGAGGGCAAGTTTGATTGCCCGATTACTTTGTGACGCAGCGTTGTAGCAGAAGAGAGACTAGATATCGTTCTGGTAGACGAATGGGGTTAGATATCGTTCTAATAGACGGGCTTCTTGACTCCACAAGAAAGAGATAAACACACAATAGAGGGAACTCTGAATTTTATTGAATGAATAACAAGGAGGGTTGCACCTTTATTTATACTAGTAGTAGGCCTAGCTAAATAGGAAACTAAAATCGTGCACCCTTATTTATAGGAAACTAGAATCGTGCTAAATAGGGAGTACTAAATAAGATCTCCTACTAATATTATTCCCTAACAAAAAGTTGCCAAAACAAGTGGCATAAATTAAAAATAAAACTCTAGAATTAAAAGTTCCCATAACTTGAATGTCTTGATCAATACTTCTTCCTTGATTTGATCCTATCAAATCTTTCCATAAAATCTGTAGAGATTTGTTCTACATCAGTCTCCCCTTCTTTGAAAGAACTCGTCCTCGAGTTACCAATAGGTATGGCCACATCTGGAATGGAATGATACTCGAACAGATCCTGGATGTTGAAAGTCTTGGAAATAGCTAGATCCTCCGGAAGATCTACCACATAAGTATTATCATTGATCTTCTGCAAAATTCGAACGGGACCAATCTTCTTGTGCTTAAGCTTGTTGTAAGTACCCACCGGAAACCTCTCTTTGCGCAAATGTACCATCACTAAGTCTCCCACTTCAAAAACCTTCACACACCTATGTTTGTCTGCAGCAACTTTGTATTTTGTAGTAGACTCCTCCAATTTCTGCTTGACCTCCGCATGGATATTTGCCACCTTTTCTGCTATGTGACCAGCAATAACGCTCATTCCAGGAAGCTTAGGGAGGGGTACCAAATCCAATGTGTGCAATGGGGGACGCACATAGACAATTTCAAATGGTGATTTGCCAGTGGACCGATTCGGCACATTATTGAATGCAAATTCTGCCTGAGAGATAACGAAATCCCACTGCCTTGGACTGTCTTGACACAAACTTCGCAAAATATTCCCCAATGTGCGATTGACCACCTCTGTTTGACCATCAGTTTGGGGGTGAGAAGTAATACTATACTTCAAAGAAGTATCAAGTCGCTTCCATAAAGTTCGCCAAAAATGACTAAGGAATTTGCTGTCACGATCTGAAACGATAGTCTTTGGCAAACCATGAAGACAAACCACCTCTCGAAAGAACAATTGAGCTATGTGATTGGCATCAGATGTCTTCCTACAAGGAATGAAATGTGCCATCTTCGAAAATCGATCAACGACAACAAAGATGGAGTCCGTACCTCGCTGTGTCCTTGGAAGTCCAAGAACAAAATCCATAGAAAGGTCTTCCCAAGGTGCGTCAGGAATGGGAAGAGGCATATATAGTCCAGTATTCTGCGCTTGTCCTTTTGCCGTCTGACATGTGTAACAACGCTTCACATACTTCTCAACATCTCGCTTTAGTTGTGGCCAATAGTATCGAGCCTCAACTAGCGATATGCTCTTGTCTCGCCCCAAGTGTCCGCCTAGGCCTCCACCATGAGTCTCCCTGATAATGTGCTCTCGCAAAGATCCTCGAGGAATACAAAGCCGATCTTTAAAGAACATAAACCCTTCCAGCAACTGAAATTTGCTAGTCTAGAAAACTTGAATTACACTTTGCCCATTCTTCCTTGAAGTCTTCATCTTCAGCATAGAGTTCCTTGAGATACTCAAAACCAGAGACCTCATTCTTGACAATTATGAGTAGTGAAGCTCGCCTACTCAATGCATCAGCCACCTTGTTCAACTGGCCTGACTTGTGTTTAAGAGAGAAAGTGAACCTTTGATATACGCAATCCACCTAGCATGCATGCGGTTTGGCTTGGTAGAGTTTTGGAGATACTTGAGGGCTTGATGATCACTATTCAGAACAAACTCCCGTTGAATGAGATACGCCTCCCAATGGTATAAGCTCCGCACCACAGCATACAGCTCTTGCTCATATGTAGTCCACTTTTGTCGGGCATCACTGAGTTTCTCATTAAAGAAGGCTATTGGCGTACCTTCTTGAGAAAGAACAGCTCCGATGCCTACTCCAGAAGCATCACAATCGACCTCGAATAACTTGTCAAAATTTGGAATCGCAAGGACTGGGGCTGTGGTTAACCTCTCTTTGAGCACTGCAAAGCTCTGTTCTGCAGCATCAGTCCACACAAACTGCTTTTGCTTTAAGCAATCCGTTAGTGGAGCAGCAATAGTACTAAAGCTCCGAACAAAGCGCCTGTAAAAGGTTGCTAAGCCATGGAAACTTCGCACGTCTGTAATGGATTTTGGGGTTGGCCACTCGCGAATTGCTTGAACCTTGGATTCATCGACTTTGATTCCTTGGGCACTTACCACATAGCCCAAGAAAATTAGACTATCCGTTAAGAAACTGCACTTCTTCAAATTGACATAAAGACTGTTCTCACGTAGCACGTTAAAAACTTCCCATAAATGTTTCATATGTTCCTCTTCACTTCGACTATAAATCAGGATATCATTGAAATAAATGACTACGAATTTTCCAAGGGGCTGGAATACCTGATGTATCAACCGCATGAATGTGCTGGGTGCATTGCACAATCCGAATGGCATAACAAGCCACTCGTACAACCCTTCTCTCGTCTTGAATGCTGTTTTCCACTCATCACCGTGACGAAACGAATCTGGTGGTAGCCACTCTTCAAATCTATCTTTGAGAACACCCTCGAGCCTCCCAATCTATCAAGCATATCATCTAGCCTTGGTATTGGAAACCTGTACTTCACAGTGATTTTGTTGATGGCCCTGCTATCGACGGACATGCGCCAACTCCCATCTTTCTTTGGGGTTAGTAAGGCCGGCACGGCGCACGGACTCATGCTTTCTCGGACCAAACCCTTCTGCAGCAACTCATTGACTTGTTCTTGTAAGATCTGAAACTCCTTTGGACTCATACGGTAGTGTGGCAAGTTTGGCAAGCTTGCTCCAGGAACGAGATCAATTTCATGCTGAATATTCCTCATAGGAGGTAATTCTGCTGGTAGCTCGTTTGGAACAAGTCCTTCAAATTCAGCAATCAATGGCTTGACCTGATCTGGTACGATAGTCTCTTCTTTTGCTTCACATTTGACCACTAATGCATAAACCAGTTGGGTTTCTTTGGCTTCCTTCATGATGTCTGGTACAATGAGAAAAGAGTCTGCTTTAGTTGGAGAAGCTGTCACTCGACCTTCACGACGCATAGGAGCCAAGACAACCTTTACTATGTTCTTGTAAAAGGTGTACGTATTGTCTTTTCCCTTATGCGTAGTGTTCAAGTCGTACTGCCATGGCCTTCCTAGCAACATGTGACAAGCATCCATGTCCACCACGTCGCATACAACCTCGTCTTTATGGTCTTTCCCAATCAAGAAAGGGAAAATGCATTGTTCTGTCACTTTGGTTTCACCAACATCCCTGATCCAGCCAATACTGTACGGTGAAGGGTGTTTCTGCCTCTGGAGCCCCAATTTGTCAACCATAGTCCTTGACACGATGTTCTCGCTGCTACCTCCATCAATAATCAAATCACAAACTCGTTGATTGACTGTACGACGAGTCTTGAAGATGTTGTGTCTGCACCTCTTTCTTTCGCGGTGTGTACATCAAACGTTGCACCACCAGCGATACACCCTCATCCTCGTGGGTCCACTCTGTTGGATCTTCTTCTTTGACCTCATCCTCTTGTTGATAGTCTTCTTCATCTCCATGTTCTGCTAGGTTGACGCGTTGCCTCTGCAGACAGCTATTTGAGTGGTGACCTGCCTCTCCACAACAATAACATTTATCACCTCGAGGAGGCGCATAAGGGTTATTCTGTCCAGCAGGTCTGCCTACAGCTTGCCTTGTATTCGTCTGATTTCTCCATGGGGGCTTTGTTTGACTCTGAGAGGCCTGATTAGAAGTTGCGTCAGTGACTGCCTTTCCTTTGACCTGCTCGATCGGATTTTGCGTTTGAGAGTTGAATGTTCGAGTAGGGGCTTGGCTTCGAACACCTCCTCTACAGCTCAACTGCGACTCAGCCCTCGTTGCCAATTGGATGGCATCCTGCAAGGTATGAACTGGTTGCATAGTAACAATATCTTGTATGTTAGTACGCAACCCGTCCACAAATCGTGTCACCAACTGCCCTTCCGTTTCTGGTAGATCATTACGGGAAGAGAGTCGTTGGAACTCTTCAACATACTCATGAACTAGTCTGGTACCCTGCTGACACCTTTGGTACTGATGGAATAGAACTTGATCATAATTTGGAGGAAGAAAACGTGCTCTCATCAACTGCTTCATTTGGTGCCATGATCGAATCTTGTCTTTGTTTTGCCGCAGTCGTGAGAGTTGCAGCTGCTCCCACCAAGCAGAAGCACCGCCTTTCAACTTGTAAGCGACCAGCTTGACCTTCCTTTCCTCTTCGATATCCATGTAATCGAAGAACCTCTCAACTTCATGCAGCCAATCCAGAAAATCTTCAATGTTTAACTGCCCGTTGAAAGACGGAAGATCCATCTTCATACGGTAGTTATTATTCTGGAAAGCTTCTTTGGGATTCTCATGCATAGCAATCCTCTCGATGTCGTCATCACTTGACTCTCCATCATAAGCTGGGAAGTTTGCGATGCGCCTAGGATGATTCCCTAAGCGGACAAAATAGTTGCGCACCCTTGGCTCACGTGCTTGCTGGACACGAGGATTAGCAGGGTTACCTATCGGTGGCTGGTTGAGATTCATTCCAGCCAACAAGTTATGAATCTCCGTCAACTGTTGTTGTTGCATCTCGGATTGTTGTTGTTGCTTCTCGAACGCACCCCACAAGGCATCGATACTGTGATCACCTTTGTTAGGGTTCGCTCCATTCACTTCGTCGGCAGACATTGAGACAAGGGTGGTCCTCGCTCTGATACCACTTGACGCAGCGTTGTAGCAGAAGAGAGACTAGATATCGTTCTAGTAGACGAATGGGGTTAGATATCATTCTAATAGACGGGCTTCTTGACTCCACAAGAAAGAGATAAACACACAATAGAGGGAACTCTGAATTTTATTGAATGAATAACAAGGAGGGTTGCACCTTTATTTATACTAGTAGTAGGCCTAGCTAAATAGGGAACTAGAATCGTGCACCCTTATTTATAGGAAACTAGAATCGTGCTAAATAGGGAGTACTAAATAAGATCTCCTACTATTATTATTCCCTAACAAAAAGTTGCCAAAACAAGTGGCATAAATTAAAAATAAAACTCTAGAATTAAAAGTTCCCATAACTTGAATGTCTTGATCAATACTTCTTCCTTGATTTGATCTTATTTCTTCCTTGATTTGATCCTATCAAATCTTTCCATAAAATCTGTAGAGATTTGTTCTACATCACTTTGTGGAAGGATTGGAAAACGTGGGATTAAGGATGGGGATAGAGAGGACATATGGGTCTGAGGGACAATATATAGGATTTTATATAGTGTTACTATGTTTGATTTTGGTGGGATAAAGAAGGATTTTTAACCGTTGGATGATGAGGAAAATTTGTCAAATGGCCGGACTATTAGTTAATCCCTCCTTTGAATCCCGCCTTTATACCTCACGCAACAAACGCGGGTCTGATTTGGTCAGGAAGATATGTGGTACCATATGCTCTCCAATGCCAGAAACACACTCCTTTGTATTGGTATAAGACTAGCCCTAATTGTTCAGAAGTTCTCCTAAATGACCAACAATGTTTTTGGACATCCCTGGACGAGTCAGATGATGAGATTAATAGTCTTTTTATATATTTTTGGACCTTGCTCATTCAGTTATTTGTGTTGTTCAGTTGTGGATGAATTTAATAGTGCTGTCATAGAATCAAGTTCTGGCACAATTGTGACTCTGCAGCTACTTGGGGCCTTGGGCTGTGTAAGAGATATCACAAAGATTTGGCTTTGTGCTGATTCCAAGGGGGACTAAGCTCACAATGAAATATGGGGAGTCACATTTCTTACTAATGCCGGAAAGCCCTGCAACCCTTCCGACTAAGGCATGACTATATGATCTCACAGTATTAGAATGAGTTGGTATGGTTTACATGAAGATCTTTTGGCATCCATAGTATATTTGGTGATGGAAAATCTTGGCCGAAAAATTAAGGAACAGGGACTTAAGATAGTGCTATAGCCAATCCCAGAGAATAGTTAAAGGCTCTTTTGGCATGGCTGCAACTTAATATAGGAGTGTTAACTTGGATGCTTATTCGATGCATTTATTTTGGCACTCGAAAAGGATTTGCACCCATTATTTTAGCAAGTCATTCCTGCTCATTTCTTTTTCTCTCTCTTTTCCCAGACTTCAGCAATACAGATTGGTAGAGATGAAACTACTTGCGCAACAGAGGGAGCTTCAGGTTTCTTTCAAATAGCATCTCTTCTGTATGCAATATTGTGTGTTTTTTAATTTAGGAGTCCTAAGCATTAGTGGTTTGATCATCAGAAACATGAAAAGGTTATTAATTTCACTGAACTTCTTGTTGAATATTTGAAAATGATTTGTGATTTGGTCATTATCTATGGACACAGACACCTAAGTTGCACCTAGTATTGGAAAGAAGGTTCTGTGCATCCCAATTCTTCAAAATTTGGGTTCAAACCTTCTGTTGTATTATTTGTATGACAAATTTATGATCACTACAGCATGTGTCCTTGTACCACTCGTCAAAATTATCTACTGAAAGAATGCAGAATACTTTGCAACAAAATCTTTAATGGAAATGCACTATGGGCATGTCTTTATCACATTTAGGCATTGAAAATGGGTGAACATTTATGGGCAGAAACTGTTTTGTTGAATTGTTTATCACTTTTATGGTTGTTCAAGTCCAACACTGCTTTGATGTGTAAAGAGTTCCGGCAGTGTGTGTGGGTAGGTGGGGGTGGGGTTGGGGGGAGAATTTCTGGTACATCATTAAATCGGTTCGCCAACCACATGTGTTTGGTTGCATAGTTCTGACATGTTAAGTCTGGGTACAAGCTTGGTTTAGAGGATTGGCATAGGCATATACTGCACAAGGAGTTTTTACTGGAGTTCAGTTAAAAAGCAAAAACTGGAGGTCTTGTTTTTTCCCCCCAAATGTATTGAATGAGTTGCCGTGGTTCTTTCAATCTGGTTTCTAGCTAAATGTCCTCAAAATTGAGCATATTTAGAAATCTTAGTAAGTTGTGGTATAAATGTTTGTTTGGACATGTTTCAGTCTCGACTTGCTTTTTTCATTCTCTTAGTACCTCTGACACATGATTAGATGTCAGGAGT
Source organism: Rhododendron simsii (assembly GCA_014282245.1). Taxonomy (NCBI): domain Eukaryota; kingdom Viridiplantae; phylum Streptophyta; class Magnoliopsida; order Ericales; family Ericaceae; genus Rhododendron; species Rhododendron simsii. The sequence continues at coordinate 360,849 of CM024954.1, read as the reverse complement.
TTGTTTAAGTTGCTTACTTTTCTACTCATCTATGTGAAGTTTGATGATTGCTTCATGTTTCTTGTGGTTATTAGGCAAAGATTCCTGATATCGAGAAGTGCTTGGATGTAGTTGCAACTTTGCTAGCTAAGAAGGGTGCTGGTGAGGTTCGTTTAAAGACTTTCATCTGGTTAACAGAATGTTGCAGCCACTGGATCATTAATTTCACGTCCTTGGTTTGTAACACTTGTTGTCTTATGCATCCTTGCAAATCCTAAACTAAGAAAATATGACTTCAACTACCAACATTAGCATGGCTATATAATTGGAATTTGACAACCATTAGATGGAAATTGCTAGAAAATAAAAAATCCGACCCCAAAGGCGAATTCATCTTGCTGTGATAGTAGGAGGGTTTCTTTGTTGTTCTATCTGCCTTGTCTAGTAGTTTGAACTGTGGCAGAAAACATGTGTTTCTAAGTGCTAAAGTGTTCCTTAGTGCCTGCTAACATCAGCCAGGTCAAGATCTTCTTCATGTGTCCCGTGAAGATTTTCCTATCTACACCTCGTGGATGCTCATTAATGCTTTTCCATATTGATCTTTGATCAATGAATTTTTGACATGTGAAATGCATAGATCTTGGAATGCATGAATGTGTGGGGCATGGTTTTTAAACTCATGGTGGTGGCTGTTAATTGTATATTGGATGTTAGGAAGTGTTGCAGTGTGTCCCCTATGCTCATGAAACTAACAGCATCCAAATTGCTACCTTTTGCTCCTGTGTTTAAAATCCTGAGGCCAATGATTTTCAGCCACACCTGTTTTCTTATACAGTAAGTTACTACTTTCTTATTCTTGTTGCAGGCACTGATTGCCGATTTTGAAGTGTCAGAAGGTATCTTTTCTCGAGCATGCATCGAAGATACTGATTCAGTATGTTTATGGCTGGGAGCCAATGTCATGCTGGAGTACCCCTGTGAAGAGGTAACCTGATTTGTTATCTTTAGATGTTAGCTTAGTTCTTTTCCACTGAGACACTCAACTTCTTTAAACTTCGGGCGCAGGCTACTACTCTTCTACAAAGCAATTTGGAAAATGCTAGAGCTAGTTTAGAAGTTCTTGTCGCAGATCTACAATTCTTGAGAGATCAGGTTACCGTTACACAGGTATAGTTGTCGTTTAAGTCCTTGAAAAGATGGTTGACAAATGGACAAGCATGCTATATTCTTTGTGGTAAGTAGTTTAAGAAACAATTCAATAGCCATGCAGTTGTTTATGGCGCCATGATGAGGCCATGGATGCAACAGAGCAATTGATCTTGCAACGCATTGCATAAGCTTGTTCACTTCTGTAATAATGAAAGCTCAATTTGATTAGAGAGTTTTGGTGGCGGATCTTTACAACCAACTATTATTGTTCAGGTCACAATTGCTCGTGTATACAACTGGGATGTACATCAGCGCAGAACTCGACAAGTTGCTGCTCCCATGGACTCTTGAGGAAAAACTCACTACAGCAAGGTACGAGGTGGCAGAATGAACTTTGCTAGCGAAAAATGTGGTTGGGTTCTAGTTTCTCTTATCCATTCTTCTAGGAGATAGGATTGCTTCTTTCTTTTGGTTTTCTTTTTTCTTTTGTTGTAATATTAGTGAATTTGTTTTCTTCTAGTTGAGCTTTAGTTCTGGATTTTATCCCAGTGTGAGCGTCTGTGTTTTTTTAGAGAAGTGACGTAGTACTCAGACCGGCTTTGTTGCACGATGAAACTCTTGGGCTTGGGCTGTAACAGTATGATTCGTGATGATATTTGAAATTCACTCCAACAGTTTTGGTCGATCGATCATGTCTGTTTTCTTTTGTGCAGCCTCTTGTTTTGTTGGATAGATTGGTCGCCTTAATTTAGGGTGGGTTTGGAACTTGTGGAAAGAGAGAGAAAGGAGAAGTACAAAACAATTTTCCTCCTCCGTTAGTGTAAGTTATGATTTGGTAAGGGAAAGAAAAACATTCGTTTCATTCTTCTCTCTTTTTCGTCTCAGGTAACTTGAGAAGTCCTGTTCTCTTTCTTCTTTTCCTCAAATCAAACAAGGAATTACTATCTCGTTTCTTTTCCTTTGCGAAACCTTGCCAGGGAAAATATAACTACAGTTTTCTTAAAATTTTCCTCTCGATCGGCCGGTCTCTTTCTTTCCCCTACTTTCCGAAAGTTCTCCACGCTTGTTAGTTTTGTCTGATTTGTGCATTTCCCAGTAGGTGTTTACTGGAAATCATCATTTCCAGATTTGTAATGGGGCCAACAGCAGAAACTTCATTGACAATTAAGATCGCTTTCAGATTCATGTGATTTTGCCGACTCTAAAAGGCTCTGTTCAAGTTTCGGAAATATTGAGTGAGTAATGTTTAGAAAAGAAGAGTGAAAAAAAGAAGATTATTTTCCCGTGTGTGTGTGTGTGTGTGTTCGGTTGACGATGAATTTTGCATGAAAATTCAAGAATGGATCATGTATTTTCTATGAAAGTGTTTCCATGTGGGAAAAAAATTGGGACTATGGCTCCCCCCTAAAAGTTACAACATGAGAGTTAATTTTCTTTTCATTTATTGTCTTTTTTGTGCAACTGAACGGAGCCTAAAAAAGTTGTTAGGTTTAATCTTTTGAATTAGTGTACTGCTGAGCTTAGTCAGAAATGGAATTATGAACCCTTGAGTGTCTTTTTGAACAAGGGAAGTTTACGTTCACTGTTAGAGTTAACAAATTGCATTTAATCTTAAACAGTAGTATCAATTTGGTTTTCTTTTTTTCGGCTTCTGGTTTCACAAGAAGTGGAGAGAGCACTAGTTTTCTCGTAACTTGTTATCAAAGAATATCATTATTATTTACCCAAAAAAAAAAAAAAGAATATCATTATTGGTTTCTTTTGAAAAGCGCATACTAAATGTTAGATCGAAGATATTTTTATTCTTGATTGCTGGGCTAGAGACACACACACACGGTGTCCAAAATCATCGATTGAACTTTGAGATAGAGATGGAGAATTGGAAAGGAGGATCATCCCTTCTGGTAGGGTTCACTTTTCAGTTCCGGGTCTTCCGCGACTAGGGGTAGGGCTCTTACTATCACGTTCAAATATGTTCAATCTTTTTTAAAAAATGGTGATGCCGAGATCGAGTTGCAAGGATCGAGAGAGTGAATGTGCTTCCGGCCATCCCCTTTTTCTCAACTTTTCGATAAGTATGATTTTATTTTATTTTATTTCTCAAAAGGGGTAGCATTCTTCTCTGGTTTCAAAACCTTATAATGAAAATGATTCATCGAGGAGAATGTTTGTGATGCCCTCCTCGAGTTAGGACAAAAAAAAAAAACCAGGCCACACACACCAAGAAACAGAAACACACTAAAAGATAAACAGCCACTATACCAAAAGAAGAGAGAATTTTGGGATGAGAGATACACTTGCCTTGGTGATACGCATGTATTGACTTGGGTTTTTCTTTGTGAATGGTAGACCATCTTTTGTATTGTTTCAAGATTGCGCGTTGACAGTTGAAAAAAAGGGTGCAGAAAGGTTCATGTTCACATCCAAGGTGTGGATAGCCCAGAGTTCACAATACCCCACCCGCCCAGAGTTCACAAAAAAAAAAAACGTCTTTAACAATAACGTTAGAGTAGGGACAATTGACTTAACGATCGTGTATAATTGTACTTAGATGCATCGGTTTAACTCAATCGCTGTGAAAGACTCTGTATGGTAAGGCATTTTGTAAGCTTCAACTCTCTCGAAACTAAGGAGCGACTAAATCATAGTACAATTTATCGAAAAGCCTCCATCTTCCGGCCTATTCCATTATCATGATACTCTTAACTATTTTTTCTTTTCTTTTTGTAGGAAGTTGAAAACTTGCAAAGAAACAACAACTCCTTACTTTAATGAAAAGGGGTTTTGAAGTCAATAGTATCTAGAAAAAATAAATGGTATTTGAATTTGGGTGTATTATATATACCTGAGCCTGAGCTTTCAGGTGGAACCCATGTTCAATACACCAGTGGTCACGACTCTACACATGCAACTGACCAGACCACTGGTTTGACCCCGGCCATCTCCATCTCCATCTCCATCTCCAATAGTCAAACATTAGCCTAGATCTTATCTCTCCCAACCTGACATTCCAACATCTTTTATATACATGTCAAATGTATAATAAAACTTGTACGCAAATTAATTCCTTAGAATATATATAAGAGCAGCACAGTCAATAAAATGGTTAGGTTAGGTTAGTTTAGTGATCTGAGACACTCTCTTTTTATATATTAAGATTAAGATAAGAGATGCCCGGCCAATATATGCTAGTTGTGGTCTCTCCTTTACTTTGAATTTTAGTCGGAATCGGCTGCAATAATCACAATTCTTCATTTCGCACCGTCAAGGATTAATGTAAATAAACATAAATTGAGTAAATTCTTCATTACTCCTAAAGTACTGAATAATTTTCTGTCAAACGCAAATGCGTGATACTGACTAACACATGCGTGGCAGTGTCAATTAATAGGGAAATGATATTGGCACTCTAAAAATTGATGCAGACACTCCAAAATCAGTGTAATTCCAAAGTTATTTTCCTTTGTTTTTTGGAGTGCCTGCATCAATTTTTAGAGTGCCAATATCATTTCCCCAATTAATATTATCGGACCATAACTTTCGGCTGTTTCAAAAAGTAAAACGGCCACAACATTCTGTATCGAGAGAGGTGTATGGACTTTTTCATTTTCCTATACTAATAGTATAATTTTGTTTGTGAATCTTATTTAGAAATTAAATCTCTTATATCTTCATGGATTAGATTTCCGCCCACGAGAAGGAACACGATCGAAGTCGTGGAAATTAGACAAGGAAGTCAAGAAATTAATCTCTCATGACTCTCATAGAGATCGAGGAGGAGAAGAGAAAATTGTTGCAACGAAACGCAAGACAGCAGTCCATGCAATCTCGACAATTTAAAAGCGGTTTTAAGGGTTTATAGAATGAAAGTAGCTTAAAATTAATTTAACAAATTAATCTGAGCATTTGATTATCTGGAATCAGAGTGCTTAATTTACGTGGTCCTGATTCAAAACCATTGTGAAAGTAATACTAATATATACCGCCAGTACATTATTTTTACAAGCAGTCTGCGTGCGAACACGGCTGTTTTGCTGTAAAAAAAGAGACAAAAAATTCACTTCAAAATTTTTTGTAGAAGCGTGCACGCAACTCGAGAGAGATTTTGTCATTTACTGTGGTGGGGGACGAGGTTCTCCACAAGAGGAGCTTTTGGCTGCTTCTGTCTTTGACGCGTTTACGTTACGAATTTTTAATTAAATTACTAATTTCTTATACTACTCCAGTCTTCCACAACCGCATATATGTATATCTAATTACCCTCTACCCTAGGTCTCTCAGCTAATTCTATGGGAAGTTTCTGAGTGCCGAACGGATATTACGTGACGGAATTCGTCGACGATCTGGACCGTTCAAATATACTTTTGACGGCCCAGATATATTCCCTCTTTCTCTCCTCACCCCATCACTTTCTCTCCTCTTTTTTTTTCTAGATGGCCCAGATTTATTCTGTTTCTCCCCTGTCATCTCACCACTCTCTCCTTTTTTTGTCTCTAAGATCCGGACCGTACAAAATACGTTTGGACGGTCTAGATCGGCGATGGAATACCATGGGAGGCGTGTTGTGCACCATTCGGGCCGTCTATCTCGGCAATCGATGGTCCAAATTTTAAAACAAACTATTTCAGGGAAGAGTGTTTAAAATCCGAACCATCCAAAATACTTTCAAATAGCTGAGATTGCACAACACCGCCCCCGCATTGTATCACGTGTGTGGTACCTTATCGGCACCCAAAAATTTCTCCTAATTCGATCTATAGCCAAAAATGAATTAGTAGTAGGAGAGGAGAAATAAATAAAGATGTTGATGACTTGGACTTTTAATCATGTGCGGCCCTGACTCCAAGCACTGGCCCCCACACGACTTTCTCATGGGTAGTATATTAATGTGGACCGCAATAACCGGGGCTAGTGTTCTCATTTGCTTAATTCAAACTTCTAGAAAATTAATGTTCCAGAGAAGAAACAGTCAACTCGATCGGAGGGGTTGAGTCCACACCCTGACCTTCATTTTCTATCTTCTAGATATATACTATACGGTATAAAAAAGCCACCTTCACTTCTTTATTCTGAATTCCGGCCGTTTCCGCCAAGCGTCAAAGTCTATAAACATCAAAAGTTGTTTCCTTTAAATTATACATATATATATTATATATAAGTCGTAAAAAATATATTGGGTTAGTAGAAGAAAATGTATTAAATGTTTTAGTTTTTTAGTAGAAACAATTTAACTTTTAACAAAAAAAATTTTATTTAAGATGAACAATTTCATAAAAATCAATAAGTGGTAGTGCAAAGTATTAGTACTAGTAATTTTTTCATGATCACCTTTTAGAGCATCTCTAACCCATACTCTATTCCTCCAATTTTTTTTTTCTCTATTTTGGAGCAAATCCCCGCTCCAACCCAGATATCCTCTATTTTGAAGGATAAAATTTGATACTCTATATATAGAGTATGAGAAAACGAAATAGAGGATCCTCCGAAACTACTATTTGAATGTAAAATGCAAAAAGCATTAGATTTGCATTGAGATTAAATAATGATTAGAGGAATAGTGAGATTTTTTTTGAAATAGAAATGAATTTAGAGATATAGAGGTTTGTGATTGGAGTTTGTAGGAATAGTAAACTTCTCGATCTATATCCACTAATTGATTGAAAAATATTACTGTACTAATTTCATCCTCTCAAATGAAGCAATAGAGGATGTTGGGTTAGAGATGCTCTTAGTGATGTTACCCCTAAAATTAAATATAAATTCACGTCACATGCAGCGCAACAAATGTATTTGTACACTTTTTCATTTCAATACAAATTGAAAACCGGTGTGAACGGTGGATGCATGTACCTAGCTAGCAACATGTTGAATCACGTTTTTTTTTTTTTTTTGTGTCACGATTTCTTTACTTGATTTATTCCTCGCCCGATTTTGTGTTGTGAATCCGGAATAGTCGAGTAGCAGAGACTATTGAACTCCCATTCGCATTGTAGGGTAGATGCAAAGTAAAAGAATATATACCAAAATAAAGAAGAGTATAAGCCAAATTAAATGTACTCCACGTAATTTACCCACTTAAATTAAAATCGCCTTCACAAATTCAAGATCGAACACATATTCCTCTAATTAAGCTATTGTTTTATTGTAATAGTTGGGTGTTGAGGTTGACCATCTTTTAAATAGGTAGTATAAAGATACAATTGAAAATGGTTCGTTTTTTGATGTTAGGCCGTAAGAAAGTAATTTTTTTTGAATTCTCTGGTCTTGGTGTGCATGACCTGCTTTTGATTGGATTGGAGAGAGAATAGTAAAATGCGCGTAAGCTAGCCTGAACAATCCCTGACTTTCAAACAAAAAAAAAAAAGCAGAGAAGAAGATAGGTACGTATATAGATATATGGAGAGAGAGAGAGAGGTAATTTGAAATCATTACATTGAGCAAGATAGGTATATATAAGTTGGCGGAATCGCGGATCTAAAAATGAACAAGATGATACACAGAATTTATTAGTAATTAAGTGGATATGAAATCCCGGAAAAACGTGAAGATGGATATTGTTTAAAGCATTAATTAATTAATTAAGAAAGTGGGATGGAATAAGTGGTGCATGGCTGTGTAGAATCTAGCTAAATGGTGGCAATTAATTAACCAGCGGATATTAAGGGAGACGGAGACCCTATCGATCTGTATATCTACAAATTAAACCCCCTCAAGTACGAATTGAATGATGCCAACCTTAATTAATTAATTTACATACAATTAATTAGAATAACGTACCAATGCAAAAATCGATCGATATAAAGGCTCAAGTTCTAGCTAGCTAGCTCTTTGTTAATTAATTAGAAAATTATTCATTCATTGCTACGATAAGAGAATTATAGAGCAAGTAAAAAGAGAGAAATTAAATATATACATATATAGCCATGGTCGACGCGCGGTCGGTGTGTATAATAGTAGCTAGCTAGCTAGGCTTGGGGCATCTTTGCTGCAGGCTTTTTTGAGAAACTAACATTAGTAACATGAAGCAGTTAGAGGCTAAGTACACTAGCTATATATTAACTATATGTATTCATTGCATGCATGCCTAATTATTAATCTTTATAATTAATTTGTTAATTAGCAAAATGATTCCTTTTTAGCACATACCCTCGCCGGTCAAAAAGCTAGCTTATATATATACTTTTCTGAGAGCGCACAGTAGTACCCAAAGTTACGTTGTTTCTTCCCCAGGTTTAAACTCTCAAATGGGGGTTACACCTAATTACAATTGTTGCAACCATATATGATGTCATACTAGCTTTGATTAAGTCAGCATGCATGAAAATTCATCTCTCTATCATATATATAATTAAACAAGTTAAAATACGGAAGCTTGATATATATAGAGTCCGACTATGGGTACCAAAACCGCCTTTGGGTATTGAAAATGTACAACAACATGTGGGGCCCTCTTATGGATCTCACACGATTAATAAACCAAAATGTTCATTAATTATAAAATAATTAACGTTCAAATGGCCTCATAAAAATTCAGCTCAATTAAATATGTTTAAGTGGTTAATCTGCAAGATCCTAAAGTACTCATATTGAAACTTGAATTAATATTGCATCAACCATTTACACATATTCAATTATATGAATTCATAAGTGATTCAAGGAGTCATACGACTTATAAAATGATGGTGCATGTGTACATATTTTAGAGCTTCCCATAACGAAAATATGGATATTGACATCCGTATATATTTTTTGCATATATATATATATATATTGGCCATACTCACATGGAAACATCTTCAAACTTACGTCTCCCGGCCTCTGTCTGTCTACAGGAGTATATATATAAATCGTATAGTATTTCATTGACTGCGTGTGTGTATCGTTGAACAAACAAAAGAGAATTCATAAGTTTTGACTTGGGACCATTGTGTTTTGTATTTTTATATTAATTCCTGATAGAAACCAACAAGGATTAGTCGACGATGCATGCCGTGGAGGTTGACAACGTACCCAAACCTGGTCAATTTCATTCATTAAACTATATATAAATACTGCTATTATATATATATATATTATTAATTAAGTCAATCGGTGTCGTCCGGCATTTACAGTATTAATTAGGATTGAACGAATCATGCTGCAACTTGTTTCTTCTCTTTAATCTTTTGGTCGTGAAGAGAGCATAATCAACCCCTTCCTTGCGTTTACATATTCATTCAAAGTCTGTCGTAATGGTTTTTTGCCTAATCATATATCAACATCCAAGTCAACCTTTGCCCAACGACGTCGACTTATTGCTGCTATTTTAAATTAAACAGCACTACTACTCTTACTCTAATTTACTACTACTCTTACTCTAATTTGTTGATCTCCACTCCTAATTGCATGTCCAGCTAATTTTAATTCGCTCAGGATTGGGCAAGCCATTAATTGGAGATTCCCAAAGCTAAAAAAACTAGTTAGTTTCGGCGTAAGAACAACAGAGCATCATCACATGCCCGGCCTCGCTCGAAGTTGATGGCCGGGTTTGTGGTTGATTATTAAAAAAGAAATGACATCGGACTGTGAGAAGACATGCTTAATTAGCTAGCTTATGGAACAATCTAGCTAGCTAGCTAGCTATCATGCATATATATATGTTGTTGTGTTTCTATCTTTAATGTGTTTTAGGGATTTGCAGAGGGCCGGGTAAGTATGGGTACTACATCTATATATTGCTTTTGTTGTTCTTTTGAGAAACTACGTATTCTAGAATTTTAAGTTGGTAAGTTTCCAATATTTATTTTTTATTTGACAATTGAAAAACAATTCCCAATTATTGTACAAATTTGAATTAAAATTATTTTTCACTCTTTAAGTTACTATACTGACCCTGATGACTTTTGATAGTATTTTTTTTTTCCGAAAACGTACGATAACCTCGTCGACAGTGTCATCAATATTAAAAGTATCTTAGGGAGATCTGGAGTACCGAAGGACTTTGGAATTGGGGCAATTTTAAGTTATTTTAGTGAAAGAAGTATTAGAATATCTCTCTTAAAAAACAAAAATATTCTTTTGGTGAGATTTCACACGTACCCAATTTGGGTCAATTTACCCGGCCCCATTTGTAAAGTAGATCAAAGTACGTGTAATTGTCTGGCTTTAGTTTTGGAATATATATATATATATCTCAGCTCCCAAAATTTTTTTTGGGGGGAATTAATTCACAGCTCCCAAACTTATCAAGGAAGTATTAATCGATCGATCGCAGTCAACTGTTAGGTAAAACTAGTACCGTAGTTATTTATAAATATGATGACATTGATTTGCCAACTAGCTTCTTTGTGCCTTATTTCAAAAAGTTGTGGCATTTGAAAGAATCAAACAAAACAACTTGCTCCGTACTTTCGTATTAGGTAGATAGAATTTATTCTAGATCACTACAACATTCACAAGTTATTGTTACTATTCAACGCGTATGTACATGCAATAAGATTCGAACAAACACCTTGACCGAGAAGTATTTTACAGTACTGGGTGCAATTTTAAAATTTCTTATAACACTAGCTACGATTTTTTCAAGTATTAATTTAGCCAAATATTTGTGCATTGTAGGATGGCAATTGAAGGAGTACCATTAATTTCTATTTTGTTATTTTCTCTCATATTAAGAAAATGAAGATAAAATTAAAACTCAGCTAAATAGGTACTCCTGTTTCTTCCGATCGAATGAGTGCCAAAATAAGAGCCTGGACAATTGGTACTTAACTTTTCAAGTTTCATGTACGTGCTGCTGCAATAATTAACATATATATATATATGTGTGTGTGTGTGGGTAAAGCTGGTATACATACATATATAACATTACATGTGCTATGAGTCTATGAGACATAGGATCATGATGCCACTGATTTCATCATTGCCTGATTCCCCACGCAGAGAGATTATTGCCTAGATCACGCAACGTATATATGGCCGAATATGTATACTTGTGACCACAATATATACTCCTTCAATATTTTCTAGCTGCTCAGCTGCAGGTTGTGTTTAACAAAATTATGATTCATTAATTAGGAGGACAAATTAATTACTACTTGACATTAGTATAATGAGATATGGGAAAGTCTTTAATACACGTCCTTTGAAAGGGTGTACCATATGCACCTATTTTATGGTTCATTCATAATATTTTAGTGTATTTTGTAACTTTTATTCAAGAATTCATAACCTTTCAATGATTCGATTCGTAACATTTTTATTATACTCCGTAATTCATAATATTTTGATGTATCTCGTAACCTTTGTACGATCTGTAACTTTTAGCAATATGATTCATAATATTTTCTGTACAATTTATAACATTTTAGGGGATGCATATGATATACACCCAAATAAAATATGTGTATTATAGTCTTTCCCTAATAATATATGTTAATTTCCACATACTTTTCCACCAGAAGAACTCGTACTCTAGTATTTTTATCCTTATTCAGCAGTTTTTTCACAAATATTGTCCCTGTAGTAGAAAAATAGAAGCGTCATCGGTGGTCCCATAAAGATTGCCCGGTCCGCAAACTTTTTTCATAAATTGAAAGAACTCATTGTTATGTTGTACTAACGTGCAGGAAATAATTTAAAAGTTTATTTACAAAAGTACGTAGAGTAGTATTTGGAAGTTTAATCGTGTATAGGGGACGGACAATCTGTTTGGGGAATTAAGCAAGAGTAGGTAGGTAGTATCTAGAAACATTAAAAAGTTGAGATGTGAATGGTAGTGGATGGACGAGGGTGGAGGCTTGTCGGTGTCGGACAAGAAGTGGAAGATGCTGAGTTGGTCACGCGGGAATTAAATTTAAATGCCGCCATGTGTGTGTACACCCTTTCTTTTTTTCTCTGAAACGTACAGGGCCTAGCTAGCGTGCCAAAAACTTCTTTCACACGCTTGTAAAAATTCATTTCTCTTTTGATTTCTTCTTTAATTTGGCTTATGGTAGCTAGGTAGGAGTATATGATAAGCTAGCCGTTAACCAAGCACGAATGCCGAAGTGCAATTTTGTTCATCTTTCTTAAAAGAGTGTGAACATTATTCTCCCTCTTATTGGTTAAAATCATGTGGATCCCACCACAAAGTGATGTTATGCTTCGCATGCAATTAATACACTTTTTAGTAAGCGTGACATCACTTTGTGATGGGATCCGCATTATTTCAACTAATAGGAAGGAGGATAATATTCACTCTCTTAAATAGAGAGTAAACAAAACTCAACTCCCGAATGCCGTGAGGCATACTGAATACAAATTTTTGGCATCACAACCCCAGCATGATTTGTTGGGTTTTAGAAGCGCGATTCGGATTTATAATAATTAATTGCGCTTCACTAGCTTTTTGGTAATACAACGCCATCATGATTTGTTGAGGGATGGAGCTAGGGTTTATGTGGATAAGAGACCGAAACCTAGAATTTTGAATTTCACATAATCAAATAATAGTTGAATTTATAAGTTTTGTATAGTGGTTTGAAATTCATGCATGCATGCATGAAATTAATCTAAGGAATAATGTTTTACAAGAAAAATACAGCCACTTTTTATTCCTCGCTACTTGACAAAACATAAATACATTCATAAAAGGATCGGAAGTAAATGCTTTTTTCACCACATAACTTCGAATTTTTATTTTATTTTTGAAGTTTGCTGAGACCGGCACAATACATTATGAATATTTATTATGTATTTCACTTCACGTATAAGGTGATTCTGGCAAGATTGGAGGTGGCCCGAACCACCCCACCCTTGCACTCCCCTCCGTCCCACCCTAAGGATTGAAAAGTAGTGCAATTAGCAAATATTTTATGATTAAGACCATGCAGCTTACCCTACCCTTATCAATTAAGGTGAGGGGCCTAGACAAAGGCAATGGAGATAGATCGATGTACTGCACGTAAAGGGGAAAAAGGCAAAAACTTTATGCATCCAATAAATGGACCACTTTATACGACTCGATCTCTATTTGATTACATTATCGATGACTAATAACGCAACCTTGGTATCACATAATCTGACAACATATATAAAGCCCCACTTATACTTTCTCTGTGGCAAAAAACTTGAGACTTCTCTTATATATTGATGTTTAAATAAAGTTCGAATTAATATAACAAGTTAATTAACTAACACTGAAATTTCATTCGTCGCTTAATTTGGTCCCATATGTGGGACTAAATAACTACACATACCCAAGAAATTGGTTTAAGATAATCCTTGATCACATATCCTGGTCGTTAAAAAAAATTTATCGGTTTGGATTGATAATATTCATGATTAGTTTTAATTTGAAAATAACCTCGGTGAACAAAAGTGGTTGTACAATAGGAGATATAGAAGGGGATATACTATTGCCGGATTATACATTCAGAAGAGTTAATATCCGGAGTTCGCAATCGGCTAGGATATAAATGGGGATACATAATCCTAGGGATTGTATAACCGGGAAAATTGGATATACAATACCCCTTCTTCCCCTATGCTTCTCTATCCGTTCTCGTTTAATGCACGTCAACTATTATATGTAATGCTCATTTATTCCTACATTTATCTATCACCACTGGATGCAAGGACAAATAAGAAAATTGAACATATTTATCTTTCATCCACACCGATTCTCATCCAAGCATATTCTCGTCATCTTCCTATTAATATATATCCAAAAACAAACTATTTATTTCTCATCCCTTAATTTCTACCATAACCCCACTTTGTATCGCTGTAAAACTCCTCCCGCATACTACCACCCAGTTAATTAGTTCTACTCCTATGAAAGAGCCATATTAATACATTTCTAGACAACAAATAGACAATCTCCATTCTGTATAGTTTTTTTTTTAAAAAGGATTTTTATAAATTAAAAAAAAAAAAAAAAGCTTTACTCATGCACTATGATGTAGCCGTTAATTTTTGTTTTATTCAGATTTTTGAAGCTTATCAAATATCTGGATGGGTAAAGTTCCAATAATAATAATATAAAAAAAAAAGTAAGAATATTGATTCTTGTAATCCAAGCAAGAATTTTGCGTTAAAAGTGGAAAAGGAAAGAAAATGAGAAAACTAAAAAAAGCGGTATTCTTTTCAAATTCAGAAAGCAAGCGTGCACGCACACACACGAGCCAAGCCTTTTTCACGTCCACGTGTACGTCGAAACTATGTCCCGCAAGAGAGAGGGTCCCACACCAGTCAACAAGCCGCGTCTGAAAGCGTAGACTAGTAGGAGTAGTAGTATTTCGCTGGCCGGATCAATTGGCGGTCCTCTTGGCAGCGGTCCTATTCAAACATACGCCCACCGCCAGTTACCGGTCACTTGAGCACCCTTTTTTCCCCTTTTTTTTTTTTTTTTTAATGCAAGGTATTCCGGGGGCATAAATTTAAACGCGAAACTTAAGAGGGAGTAAATCGCCTAAACACAAACCAAGACTACCAGACTATCCCCTTGGAATTACCAATCACGCTAATATGTGGGATTACGTTCCTTCATTAGCAAACTATTCTTAAAAAAAAACACCCTTGTTAAAATCGAGCCATGTGAAATAGTGAATAGTAGTACTCCCTCCGTCCCGATTTGTTTGTCTCTTTTCATTATTTGGGACCTCTTACAAAATTGTCTATATGTTTCAATTTATTATGTTTTTTATATACAATATGGATCTTGTTTGATAGATCTCAATTAAATCTAAAATATGATGTTTTCAAAATTATGTAAAACATTATAGATTATGAGATATAGACAATTTTTTAAAAGGCACGTATGTCGAAATTGGACAAATAAACTGGGACGGAGGGAGTATTAACGACCAACTTCTAACTTGCAATTAACATTGCAATAGTGGAGAATACATCTAATTAGTGGTTGATGGAGAGTACTGTTACATCAAATCACAACTAATATATAGTATAGTTATACTATAACGAAATAGATTTTTTTTTTAATTAGAAAAGATGATACAACAAGTTTAATATCAGTACAAGATAATATTGTATATCAATGCCAACTCAAATTCAGTACCCGCCAATTATAAGCTCTCAAATCCCTAATAAAATTGGTTAGGCACTAACAAAACAAAAAGAATAGCCAAATCACAATAGATGCCAAAAGTTACATGAATTGCCATCAATATTGGAATATTAATGCTACAATAATGAAAATGTCACTATCAATCATATGGATTAGACGGTGATACTAAATACTACTGTGTATTTGATTTTATCAATATAGATTGCATTTTCTAAAAATAAAAATGCGTTAATTATGCATTATAATATTAGTACCATTTATTATGCATTTTCTAATCCATTTGGACAACAATATTATGTTCAAAGTGTCTGCCAGTTGCCGGTCATCCTCGGTGGATAACCTCCTCTAGCCAACCTGTTCTCCAAAAATACACCCATAAAACCGACACTACCCTTCCCTTTCAGAAGTCTCTCTTCACACTTCCAAACCCAAAAAAAAACCCCACACACAGTCTCTCTCTCTCTCTCTCTCTCTCTCTCTCTCTCTCTCTCTCTCTCTCTCCATCCAAGTGCTCTCTCTCTCTCCATCCAAGTGCACTTTAACGGCTGGAAATGAAGAATATATGCCCGTGATTAACCTATACATGGAGGAGAAAGTACAAGACCTAAAGAACGAAAATCAACCGATGATGGCAAATTCGACATTTTCCGATCAGATTCCGACCAGTTTTGCTTTTCCTGGCATCTTCGACATGCCATGTGATTACAATGAAAAGGGCTCTTTTGATTTAGGCTTCATGGACATTCTGGGTTTCCAAGATTACTACTGCACCACTAGTAATAGTACTCCATGTTCTTTATTAGATTTGATACAAACGCCGCCGGTGATTCCCTCCCCGGCTTCCACGTCGGAGGTGGTGAATACTCCGGCGACTCCCAATTCTACGTCGATCTCTTCGTCGTCGACCGAAGCAGCAAATGATCATGATCATCAGATTAAAGCAACAAAAGTGGAACAAGATGAAGAAGGAGACCAAGAGAAGGATCAAGAGAAGACTAAGAAAGAGTAAGCAAGCACTTATTACTTTTTTCTTCTAATATCATTTGTTTTCATTTACTCGGGGTCCGGGCTAATTTAAACATACCTTAATTGATTTCTCAAAACCAATTCTACCATCCACTAGTGGAGAGTCCAATTAAGCTTTATAAACTGAGATTACAAGAGTTGATTAACTTGTTGCTAGTACAGTTCCTAGGTAATTGTAGGTGAATCATGAAAGAAAAAGTGTTAAAGAGAAACATATTAATTAAAGCCCATATAGGGGATTACAAGATCTGGTTAATGGGTTCTCTGATCTGCAGAATCTCAGTGTGTGGACTTGAATTTGTGATGTAGATTATTCTAGAAAAGTTATGATTTTGTTTTTTTTTGTTTTTTTCAATTTTTTATGTGGGTTTAGGCTGTTGAAACCCAAAAAGAAGAACCAAAAAAGGCAAAGGGAGCCGAGATTTGCGTTCATGACAAAGAGTGAAGTTGATCACTTGGATGATGGGTTCAGATGGAGGAAGTACGGCCAAAAAGCTGTGAAAAACAGCCCTTTTCCAAGGTACACAAAAATCATCAAAAATCCAATCTTGTCCCCCATGCCAATTTTGATTCCAGAAACAGTGTTACTTGTAAATAGGAAAATGGTTTTTATTTTTCCGTTAAATAATTTTGTGGGTCATGCGATGTTTTCAATTACTACTACAGGAGCTACTACCGTTGCACTACACCTGCATGTGGCGTGAAGAAGAGAGTGGAGAGATCTTCCGACGATCCCTCGATCGTCGTCACCACTTACGAGGGCACGCACACCCACCCGTGCCCCTTGATGCCGCGCGGAAGCATCGGAATTATGCCGGAAACTGCTGCTTTTGGAGGCGGCGACGTTGGTGGTGGGGCATCTTCTTTTATATTTCCACCACCTCACTATCTGCAGCAGCCACCCTATTTTCAGAACCAAACACCCACCACAAGTTTGAGCTTTAGCACTACTACTACTACTACTACTAGTTCCTCATCATTTCCAACTTTTTTTCAAGATAGACGGTTTTGCCCCTCTTCATCTGATTCTTTCCTAAGTGATCATGGACTCCTTCAAGACATGATTGTACCTTCACATGTGCGGAAGGAGCTGAAAGAGGAGTGGAAGGAGTGACTTTTTTTATCCGGCCGGTGTGTACGTAGAGTTGTCTGACTGACTTATCTTGATAAGGTTGCGGGTCTCTCTCTCTCTCTCTCTCTCTCTCTCTCTCTCTCTCTCTCTCTGATTGTAAAATGAAGGCCCTTAAAATTAGCTATGGAGGACTAGCTATTTTTCTACTCCTACTTTGTTTCTTAACTTAATTTTGTTATTCTTTGTACCTAGCTAGAGATCGATCTTTTGTAGTTATGGGATTTTGGGTCTTATATCTTCTCTTTCTGGTTTTCACTGTGTCAAATCTCTTTCATTTCAATTACGGAGGAGTATCAATATTCTTCTTGTTTTGCATTGATATCATTAAGTAGTAGTACTTCTTCTTAATTAAGGGGCATATATATATATATATATATATATATATATATATATATATATATATATATATATATATTTCTAGGTCAAATAAATACAGTACTACTGTAGTATTTATGTTTCGTATCCAGAAAAACTACTCCGGGCCGGAGAAAACAAAATACATGGATGTCTCTGTTTAATTCATTTGGATTAGGGTTAGGGTTTCTCCACTGAGCAATTAATAAGTTTGCACTGACACCTCACACCTTTATTTCTGTACGTCTTCCTTGTTATGGGGAACATAAGGGAGAACGTGAAGAAACCCTAAAAATGGAATTGTGAAGTTTGATATATGTTTAATTAATACTCCTATATATATGTGATGTGGAGGAGGTGCTTGAAAATATATATGTTCTCTACTTTTTGAAGCAAGAACTCGAATATCTCTTTACATTGCACTCATCAAAGTAGCCTTTACACTCTTCGGTCCCGATCGAGAAGCCAAAATTTGAGTGAGAGAATGTGTTATGGCTCTCTATCAAGTTCTACCATCTCCCACAAAATTCATTTGGTTAGGTATATATATTTCACTCAAACTCTTTATGATATTAATAGACATTAATGCATCGAGTTTACTAATCGATCCTCTCTTAAAAAATCTGTTTGTTAATCAATCCTCCCTTAAAAAATTGGTATTGGCAAGTGATCGATCTATTTTTAGAATGATCACACCGACTCACACAGAACGGAATTGTGCCACGCCATCAGTCTTCCGTCAGATGCAGTATGATGATCTGGCCAAGACACCTTGGCTCTAAATTCTAATATGACTTGTCGTATGGAGTTTCTTGTCATTTATCCTTAAGATAATTGCTACTAAGAAGGGAGTTTCAAAACGCATTGGATGCATTCGAAATTTCACTCGCATGTCTGTTTCAGAGCAGTACTCCTGCACCTACGAGTGTTCAAGGTTTAATGGGTCGGTGTTTCTTTAGTTGCGTACATATTGGCTAGGGAGTAGATGGTGGTTATTGGTCGGAAGGATGGGATGAGATATTGGTGGAGTTATGGTTTCAGATTGAGAATTAGCTCATGATCATGACATGAATGGTTTTCATGGCCTAGCCTATTGGAGTAGGAAAGGTCCTTGTCCCATATGGCACTGTCTTTGCTATAGGAATGTGGCAATTAGTTCAATTGAATGCCTTGCTACTTATGGCCACTCATCATTCCTACCAAAAAACTATGTAGAGAGAGGGCTTTGCATGAAAGGGCAATGGAATTGTACAACTTCTTCTAGCTTCCTTTATCCCATACTTGGGAGATCACACGAAATAGCTTTATGTACTACTCTACTTGTTACGTTACGTACTCGGTACAATCACTTGAACTATATAGCCAGATTCAACAACTTCCTTCAAGTTCAAGAGATTGAGCCAATTTCATATGCTAGTAATAAAGAACAATTTTTAATTTTTTCAGTCTCAAGTCGGGGGGTCAGGTTCTTAAGAAATTAGACACCTAGATGAAACCCTGAATAGTTTCGTCAATCAAAAAATGAACTTATGTATAGGGTAAAGTTGCACGCACAAGTGTGAAGATGGCTCGTCTTCACACTAGAGAGCGACGTCTGGCCAGTTGTTAGAACATATGT
Source organism: Rhododendron simsii (assembly GCA_014282245.1). Lineage (NCBI taxonomy): Eukaryota > Viridiplantae > Streptophyta > Magnoliopsida > Ericales > Ericaceae > Rhododendron > Rhododendron simsii. The sequence goes on along the minus strand of CM024954.1, from coordinate 341,544 downwards.
AATCATTTCTGTTTTTTTTTTTTCTTTGGCTAACAAGAGTGTCAGAACTTCAACCCAGACTAGCTAATCCTTCAAGTCCATTAATATGTCATCTCAGATTATTATCAAGCCAAAGTCTTGGGAATAACCTTGAAAGGATTATCCATCGATCCCTTGAGGCTCAAATTAACTTTAGACCTTCCATATGAAAAGTCTATATATGGTTCGACCAATTGGAACATTCCTGTTCGACAGAATGGCAACCATATATATATGTACATAATTTGCTAGTAATGCTAAAACAATTAATATTATGTTATGACCATATATTTAGATCACATGATCGATGTTGCATATATTTGAGTAGTAGTATCTTATGGTACCAGAGAGTATATATCGATCCAGAGTATATATCGATCTATATAACTGTCACATAACGTGGCTTTTAAGAAGTTGATCGATTTGGAATTTGATGAGACCATGCCCACTGAAATATATAATATATAGCTAGGTGGAAATAATGATAATGAGAAGTGCAGAAAGTAGTATTGCAAAACAACTTTGATATGCTGAAAGAATAATCACTGTGCGGAATAGTGTTCGATCAATTCATGTATTCTCTTATTACAATTGTGGAGTAGCTAGCTGGAAAAGATGACAATTAATATTGGTGTTTGTCTCTTCATATAGGAGTATATTCTCTCTCTCTCTCTCATCTTCAAATTCAACAAAATTGAAATGCAATAATCATTACTATTATACAGCTGGAACATGCGATTTTCAGATATAATTTCATGACTTTTTTTTGTTGTTGGGTACTGAAGGATAAGAATCCTTGAGAAAAGACCAAAAAAGGCTTGTAATTGTGGTGGCGATATACTTTTCACATACATACATGCAGTTTAGTCAAAAGTAGATCCTTCTACTAGTCACATACGCGTAGAAAATAAACACAAAATAATAAAGGGCAAAAAAAAAAAAAAAGTTTTAGATCGACTTTAAGAAGCCCAGAGCTATCTTTTCATTCAATAGTGATTCCACTTCTAAGTTCGAAGCAATAATATGTGATCCCTCAATGATACATACAAATGTTTCAAATACAGTTCATGATTTAACTTACTCTTCACAGCCATCACGATAAATATGCGTTCTCAAGCGATAAATATGAAGAAACCAAACTTATAAAGTTGGTTGCTTCATTAGTCTCCCCAGTGGTGACCTTAACACCCCACTAACCTCCGCTGATGTATACCGTATGACAAATTTAAAAAAAAAAGCGATAAATATGTTCGCAGTTGCCGTTTACGAATTCTGTCTCTACAATGATTAGTGTGTTGGACCGATCATTATCAAACGATTCAAACCATATAACAAGTTCGGCCCAGAGGAACAAGTCATATGGGGCCCATTCCGAAGTTCAGAAAGTTCCAAAATGGACTTGAAATAATGTTTGGAATCATCTAAAAGCTTTAGTTTTTCCTAAAGCTAAACTATATATTTGAAGACCAATTACGTTTGTCTTCACGAAATTGAAGACATTGGTAGAAGCAATTGATTAATGTAAGGTGCACGAGAAAGCAGTTTCAACACAAAACTTTAATTCACTCTCTAGCAATGCAAAAAATTTATTAATGTCACAGGTTAAGGAACAATGCCACATTAATGGCTCACAAGCAGTAATTAGGTTAGACAGTAACTGAGGCAGAGAAACCTCCCAACAAGAAGAAAACTGAGGGGGGGGGGGGGGAAGGAAAACCAACAATCTACTGTTACAACCCATGGAGGATTTACATTCAAATCTCCTAAATCATGCCTCCCTGCACTCCCGCTAGCTATCTAGTTCTGACACTGTGAAACATTATCCAACCAAAGTGATTTTTCCCGCATCAAGTTCCTGCGATAAATGGATTGGCATGGCAAGAGTGGCAAATGTCAATTAACATCAACCCATACAACTTGCAAATGTTGAAAGAAAAATCGAGCAAGGGAGAAAAAACAGAAACTGTTCAGAACCTGAAGGCTTGTTTTTCCACATCCACTCCTGAGAAGCCTGAAGTCCCTGCAGCACAAGCAGAAAATGCAAAATGACACGGAGATCAAGCAAAGAACCTAGTGATGGCAACGGGGCAGATTGGAAGCACTCCGAACCCTCCACCCATCCCTGATCCCTGACGGATAATTTTTTTGGTCCGACATCCCTGCCCCAAACGGGAAAGGGAGATCCGCTCGGATATTCGGAGATCCGTATTTGAACAAAAAAACAGATTTTATTGGAAAAATAGCATTTTTCACTTTTCGAACTGCCGCATCGAACCATCCAATATGGGTTGAACTTTACATTCTTTCCTCAAAGCCTGAATATTTTTACCCCCCATCAATAACAAAAAAAAATTCCATACTTGTGGGAAACGTGCAGGATCATTGGCGGAACCAGCTGCTACCTGTAACTGTGAATAACCAAATTCCTGAAATACCGAAGGACAAAAGAACAGAGGCAAGGGAAAAGGTCAACATTGAAAGATCAACACCGTGCAGTATCTTGCTGAGTAGTTATAAGGGAACAAGTTCATGGGAAGGTAAAAGTTGAACTAATTAAAAAAAATTGATATAAATTTGAGTAAAGTGGTTTGGCCATATGAAACACAGATCAAACAGTGAGTCAATGTATGAGTGATACGATTCTAGTAAGAAGGTGCCAGAAATTGCCAAAAGGAGCAGAGATGGGCAGAGCAACACATGGGGTTGAAAGGAAATAGCTGGCTTTGGACTACGCAAAAGATATGGACTTTAATAGAGCCAAACTAAGAAAATGCATGTGTGGCGGTCATAAACTATTGGGATCAAGATTGCTTGAGTTGGCATACAACATCGTCCAACAACAGCGCAACTAGACATTTTAAATCAAATTACATTGTAGGGTCGCCAACCCTACCCATAGAAGAAATTATCTTATCATACAGAAAAACACCAAATCCAATGATCGATGATCCTGTAACTAAGCTACATGATACCTGTACGTTTCGGGGACCTTTAACTCCAGAAGCCTGATACTGCAATTTCCAAAAATAAAATAAGCCACGAAACAACTCAAAACCTAGAAATGGAATGCACGACAGACACTCACTGATGATGGTAAAGAACTTTGTTGCAACTGCTGCGGGAGGTGCTGTGCTTGGGGTTGATTTTGTAGTTGAGGTTGCTGCATCTGAGGAACTTGCTGGGCAGACAGACTTTGAGGGTGAGACTGGGGGTGAGGCTGTTGAAGTGGCGGTTTTTGCTGTTGCTGCTGCTGTTCAAATAACATCAACTCCTCTGGCTTCTCCCACTGCATGTCCATTCAGCAAGCATTTTGACACGCATTAGAGAGACAAAAGAAACTCCACAACAAAACCTTTTATAAATTATGAACATAGAAGTTCCTTACTGTGCTTTGACCAGTTGAGCTATTATAGTAGTACTTGTAACCATCAGGGGAGGTGTGTTCTGTCCAAGCACATTTTGCAGGAGCTACTGCCTGCGATACTACAGGAAGAACTGGAGCAGCAGATGTGGAAGGAGGCACATCTGCCGCTGCCGCTATAGAAGGGGAGGTGGCAACTGTCTGTGGTACCATGCCGGCCCACATAGCCTGCAGCAAAAATATTTTTAGCATGCTAGCCTCAAAATACCCTAAGGTCTTCAAGAACAAAAGCTAACACATAAAGTTCGAAAACAGTATATTGAGAGATGTTAAACAAGACAAATTGATTGGAACTAAAAAGCAGTAAGATGTCTAAGATCCTATTTCAAGGTGGTGCATATTTTTACTGAAAACTAACCACATTGACGATTTCTTTCTTATAGAAATGATGCCAGATCAGGGGCGCCTAACCTACACTGTCATTATATACACCCAAAATTTATATTTATGGTCCCATTTTACCAGAAATTACCACAAGGAGCACGAGAAAACGCCCAAAGCCGACAAAGTAGATAAATGAGCAATATTCCCCTCAACCAATGTGGAATTTTCCACTTCTTTAACACCCCTTTCCCCCGTACCCTAAGGTTACATAACTTACGTTAGATCCAGGATGCATGAGGGATTTAGGGAGGGAAAGGAAAGATTAATTAAAATGCTAAATTTATTTTCTGATGTTCTCTCCCTTGACAAATCCATCACCAAAAACAGCTTAAGCGACTACACTTCGAAACAAGTAGTACCTGCTGTTTGGTAGCCTGAGAACTTTGCTGTGGCATTAAATTCTGATTTGAAGGTTGCATCAGCTGAAATTGTTGTTGAAGCTGAGAGAATGTCTGCTGAGATGATTGAAAGCTTGCCTGTAGATTTTGTTTCTGTTGAGATAACATCTGAGCAAACTGAGAAGGTGATTGTTGGAGTGACTGATGCAGTTGCTGCTGAGCTGGAGAAGGTTGCATCAGCGGTTGTAAGTTAACATTCATTGGGGCTTGTTGAGCAGATGAGGCACCCTGGTTGGCCTGAGACTGAGAAACAGTCAACTGTTGTGATGGCAAAGCCTGAGTGAAAGGGTTTTGAGCAAAGGGCTGAGGCATTGGCAGTTGACCAAAATGCTGGAGAGGTGCATTGGGAGTCAGCATCTGGGAGTAAGATAATGAAGGCTGTGGATGTAGCTGCAGGGAAGCTGTTAAGTCTTGTGGCGACTGTAGTGGTTTCTGAAGGGGTGATATTTGTTGCTGCCCATTTGAAGGAACTTGTGGCAAAGACTGGTTAAAATTCTGCAAAACAATTCATGAAGGGCATGGGCACCCGATTCATCCCAAGAGGAACATGTTCCTATAAGAAAGCTAGAGAAATTAATGAAACATACCTGCTGTAATGCCGAAGAGGAAACTGCAAGTCCGCGAAGCATGCCATCCGCAGAGCCACCATGGCCATCAAGAGCACTACCCTAAAAATGTAAAAAAAGTCCCAAGGATAAGAGACGGAAAAAACCTACAATCAAGTAAAAAGAATAATGAATGGAGCACGTAAAATAAGAATCTGATAAACAAAACTCCAAGAAACAGCAGACATGCAGCCTTCACACGGACTAACTGAATACAGAGCTACAAAAAGAAAAAAAGCCTATAACCCATAGTTCAGGCCTATTGCAACAAAATCAACTTCAATTTTGAAGAAAGTCTTAGCTACATTGACATAATAAATTAATAACCGAACTCACAAAGGAACTTAAAAGAACTGATTGAAATCAACTTCCTTAACATTCTAATCTTTCAGCAAAATTCAGTAAAGGAAAGAGATGTTAAAGTTGAGCCCCTCCAGCTAACAAATTTTCAGTAAAACATAGTAGTATTGAAATATTTTTACCTTGGACCCAGAAGCAAAAAAAGTCCAATTTGAAGGTTTATTTTCTAGCAGATATTAAATTCGTTTACTTGCCGACCAAAATGAGTTAAACATCATGCTTACTTGCTAAACAGATTATGTTACTCTAAAAGAAGACAAGTGCAAAAAAGAACTAGACAACATAAATCAATTGAAGAATGATTGAATTCCATACCACAGTTGGAGTTGGGCCATCCCCCGACCGAGGAAGCAACTGACTACCAAACCCTTGTATACCTGCATTTGGCAATGGCCCTGCATTTGGACTCATTGTATGCCAAGCATTAGATGGTATACGACCAAGCATGGGCTCACCAGGATTTAATGTTGGCCTGTCGGAGTAACCGCAACACAAGTTCACGATAGAAAAAAGAAAAATAGAATCTAATACAATGGGAGCAAGAGAGAAATAATGTAACGATGAACTTCATCTTGTAGTTACTAAATGAAATACCTAACCCCTGGTGATTCAAATCGAGGACCAAAAGCTGGACCCCCAAATGCAGGACCACCCCTGCAAAGGAAAACAAATTGAACCTTTAGAGAATACAAGCAGGAGGGATACAAACATGGAAGGCGGATACACATGTGCATCCTCAGTGTATCCTAAGTTAAAACTCTACAGGGAGGAGAAATAAAAGTTATAACTCTACACAGTTCTTCCTCCAATTCCATCGGTGTAACCCTAGTTATTTTTCAAAATAGCAATTCTTTTGTATCTTAGTTGCAGAAAAATGTGCATCCTCAGGTTCTGAAGTATATCTGATTCCAAAACAAGTACCAGAAAACAACAAAACATGTTGGGGAGCATATGAGTGTTGGAATGTGAAACTTGTCCGACACGAAGACACCAACTTCTTAGAAGTGGCACTGTGTTTCAATTGAATATATTTCTGTGTCAAATATTTCAAAAGTTCGCTTGATGAATGACCATTAAAGTTCAACATAAGCTCCTAAACTTGAACTTGCAAGTACTCTCCTACCCACTCTTAACAAAGAAGCACATCATAGCTCTTTTCTAACTTAACCCTAGTCTAGTGAAGAGAAGTTAAATGGACAAAGAAATGGTACAAATAGAGTATGAGGAAAAACCTTGACTCTCCGGCTCTAGGCCTCTTTGGATCAGCAAACCGAACGATTAATGGTTGATCACACCCCTATGATGTAACAACGGAAAGGTAAATAAATAAGTTTCGCTAGCAGAAACAGAAAACAACACACCATTGAACCAGCAAAGAAGCTTACTTTCATAGTGTATAATCCATTAAGTGAACTAATAGCTGCCATCGCCATCTCTCTTTGAGAAAATTTTACGAATCCACACCCTTCATAAGAATATAAAATTTCAAGCAAAAAAATGATAGGGAGAAAGAAAACATTAACTGCAGTGCCATACAAAATGGATTACCAACTTCAAGGAAATATTCACATAACATGGAAGAAGCATAAATCCTGCCAAACATGCTATGTCTAATACCCAATTATAGATTCTTTTTCTTCCATTTTTTATAACCTCTAATGTGTCATCTGATGACATACAAAAGGCCCTCATTGTGATACCGATTTCCCCGTCTGTAAGAATAGAATACAGGATGTATGCTCTTGTCCACTCCCATAAAAAACAGCATGGTTACAAAAATCGAAACAACTAAATAATGAAACCAATAAAGCAACAGGACAAACCACGGCTCTGCTTCATTTCATCACGCATGAGATAAACATCTTCAACTCGACCGTACGGAGAAAAGATCTGACAAAGGAACAATCAGTTCTCAGCATTCAACGATCATTGTTTGAGCAAAATATAAATCTCTCACACACACATGAACATATACATTATCTACATGCATTTGTGTATATATATAAACAATATAAGTACGGGGATAAAGCATTCATAATAAGCAGTATGCTTTCATTTTTAGGCCCATCAGGGAGGGTATAGAATTTCAAGGGAGATAAAATTTTGAAAGAATGCTAGCTCTAAAATACCGATAGGCATCAGTAGAACAAAACATGAATAAAAGTGAAACATACTTCCTCAACTTCCTTTTCTGTAGCTTGTTTGTTCAGTGAGCCGACAAACAACTTGTGCTCAACGGCACCTAACATGAAATGAAAAAGTCAGGATGGGAAACATAATGAATATACTATGTCAAAGTAAAGAGAGACGAAAGTAGGAGGAGAAACCATAATCTTGGGGTTAGCTCCTCCAACCATTTATGCATTCAAACTATTCCTTCCGGTTACATATAAGTAGTCAAGTTACTCCTCTGTTCAATAACTTAAGATTTTGGACGACCGGTTATCTAACATGTTATGAAACCACTGGCTCTGGTGGGTCCTAGGTTCAAGTCCTGTTGTACACGTTATTATTGATGTGTTTGCTGCCATAGCATTGAATTTTTCTATTCCTCATGGTGGTTACATATCTTTACATGACTTATCAAAAGAAAAAGTTACATATCTTTCCATGACTCATTTATTTTTGCTATTTTGGGGAAAAGAGATACAGAAGCCTAACATTGAATATTGCCAGCAACAAAAACACCAATCCAGGTAGCTTTATACACTCGGTTTTAATAAAGGTTATGATTGATCAAAGATGCTTTGAATGATGAATTTCTTGTACACAGCGATTGGGTGGTGTTATTCATGTTGAATAAATGTTACTGCTCAATGCTCATTATGTCTTGCGCCTTTTGGATTTACATTTGTATGCATACGAAATTAAGACATGTAAAAACATCTTTCTCATCAAACCTTGTACCCCTATTTGAAGCCTACTTTTTGAAATTCCCACGTCTTGTGTTTGGAGTCTTGGACACTACTGTCATATCTGTGTCCCTTGTCCATGTTTGTTCTTCTTAGGAGTTTCTTAGTAATGGCTTCACTTCACACACCAAGTTTCATGAATGTTCCTGCTTATCTTAAAGGCTCTAATAGCAATCCCTAGTGGAGATGTAAAGGCTCAAATACTGCAGCACCTTAATCTAGGAAGCAAAGGTATGATATTTAATCCTGCATCCATATGTTTACTCGACAAAAAAACTTAATGCATCTTCCAGGGGAAAACGAATAAGAATGAGAAAAAGCATTCTCGAATTCCACATTTGCAAACATAGTGAGGAAATAAGGTTTCAATAGTAAAAAAAGACCCAGAAAGATATGGAACATTACCGAGACGTTCCCTCTCCCCATCAGCATATCTTACTTGGATAGGACCAACCCCCTGAAAAACATGAGAATCATCAGACTGTTAAACAACAGGCAGTCTCATCACATTGACAACAGAATGCATAGCAGCAAGGGAACTGACCCCAGGCAAAGTTCTTTGGTTGTGTAAACCTCTTATTGCCCTGTTAGCTTCTTCGGAAGTAGCGTATTTTATGAAACAACATCCTGCATAAGTAAATAGTATGCATCCTGACTTAAGTGACTACTTTTTCTAGTGTGATACAGAGAGGCAGTTACATAAATTTGCATGAACCAGTTGACTACATCATAACAAGATAAAAATATTACGAAGTACTGGGTGAAAAAAACCACTGAATACTCTATAGTAGATTGGGTATCTAAGATCAAGGATCCAAGATACCGCATGCATGGATTTTATCATGGAGCTTTCAAAACTATCACCAAAAAGCATCAGTTATACAATTCAATGTGAGATACACACATCCCACATTGACATCCTTGTTCATGACACGCCAGCATTGCGTACATCTCAGTCTATAAGGCCATAAGATTGATTCTATAACGCCTGCGCAATAAGATTGAAGGAAAAGCTTCTTGACATCCATAAAAAAACAAAAACCCAACGGCAAGATCCATGTGTAGATATGAAACCAGCGAACCTTCAAAATAATAGTAGTGACCAACATCAAAACCATCCATTGGCATGTCCAAATGAGAAAATTGTGGCATCCCAAATTACGGTAGGCGTATAAAGTATAAACTGGCAACAATCCCAAGTTGTGATTACAAGACAAATATCTTCTAAGCGCTAAACCTCAAAACCCCTATGCAAGAAAAGGGATCCCATAGTTACAACTTAATCATAACATTTGAATGGAGTTATAAAATTCGATGCTCCAGGGCGTCCAATCACAACCAACACACCACCCAAGGGGATTTGGTAACATAAAAAGCAAGGACCATCATTCAAATCACATCAACAATTGTCCTACATCTTTTAGCATGTCCACAAAACACACGTTTATTCACTTACAAAAATTCATGTTTAGCATACATAGAGCCGACGGGCAGTGTCACTGACGGATGACATAAGAAAAAAATTTCTTTTCAAACTGAACCCCATTTTGGATAAGCCACACAAACTAATCTGTAGAATGTCATCCATTACGGAAAAATACATAGCGCGTTATGTTGCAAAGCATCATGCCATCATCCTGCTTTCATATGTGCAATGGCAATGCCAAGAATACTGTTACAGCTTGTTCCACATTGGTTAATTATAACTTCTAAAACTAGTATATGAGCCAGGTCAGCTTCTACACTCATTGTCAATTGATTTTGAGTTCGATGCTTTAACATAGTATTAGAGCCATGTTCTCAAAGGCTTTTGTTCAAGACTCTCTTGATTGATTGCCCCGTTGTTTGTGCCTTAAGCGCACCTTGTTTCGTTGTGTCCAAATATAATGGATCCTTTGGTTATCTCTACGTGTGCTGGTCAGGGTCACTAGTGCGGGCCTGCGGGGTAGTGTTTGAACTTGCCCCACGCTAGTTAATTATAACATCCAAACTACTATGAGTCTGGGCAGCCTCTTCACTCATTGCCAATTGGTTTTGAGTAGGATGCTTTTGCAAATATTATTGCAACAAACAAAAGATTTCCCAGCCTTAGATGTTGCATCCAAGGTCATCAATAAAGAAGTGCAACATGCCACAAAAGAATGCTTCCATGTCCCAATGACATTGTTGAATGGAGCTTATCTTTAAAAAAAAAAATTGATAAGCCATCAATTCATGCATAACAAGCGAACCTTCCTGCAAGGTCCAACAGGTCATAGAGTGTCCCAAGTCCTCAAGAAACTAGATATCAGAACATACAAAGGATTCTGGAATGCATAGGTCTTCCAACTATACTTCGTCACTCATAGGATGCAACCAAGCTGAAAATTGGAAATGCTATCGATAGGCACAGGCAATGCACTCAAAAAGGAAATGTACCATGACCCGACTATTGATCGACTACAAGGTCAACAAGCCATCAGTTCGACCCTAAAGGTTTCATGTATGTGGATAAGTGATAACCAATTCAAACAAGCAACTGCAAAACCCTCCTCACAAGTTAATTACGCTGAAACTACACAAAGCAGCAGAAGATAAAAGACAGTGCCCCGTCAATGTCATGAACCATAATTTCTGTAACAATCAACCTTGCTTGTCAGTCAAATGTTCATTGCCCAAGCGATGTTAGTTCTAAAATAGGCCATTCCCTAACTATTAACAATCAGCACTATCATACATACAACCACTCCACATAATACTGAAGAACAGCCCAAGAGAATGGAAGAAAAAAAGTCGATCCGTCAACCATAGAGATACCATTAACATACACCCCACTATACCAAACAACATACATCTATCCCCATAGAGCTATCACCAACATGAGATTCACAACATCCAAAACGAAGAATATGTGCTATAAGCTTGCCGCATTTAATAAATTACTTGATGATAAATGCAATAACATGATCTACACTGCCACTACACCCATAACAACATACATCACACTTCCATCAATATAAGGCAATCAGAACCACCATAGGATTAAAGCCACCGTGGGATCAATAACAGCACAATCCAGTATCAAGAAATTAGCGCGCGAGAGAGAGAGGGGGGGAAGGGGGGGGTGTTGGCTTTTCATACAAATGCATATCAACAACAACTAATTGGCAGGTGAAATTACCTCCACAAAATCAAACCCGACAGTAGACAACATCACAATCAGCAGTGTCTCAACCAAACAAGTTAACCATGTGGGGTGCTGCTATTTTCAAGGGAATATTTACATTCACACTGCAATTGTATCGAATACGCGCAAAGATGCTCCTCGCTCAATGCGTCACAACCACCATATATAGCAAATAAAAAATCCACAAGACCACGCCGTGTCGTCTAACAACCAAGCTTCAGCATTCACAACCTCAAACATTTTATTTTGAGAGCGCAAACAACAATAATTGAGAATGGTTTCTACACAAATTTACACCCACGCAGTTAAAATAGGATAGATACCACACAACTACATCAAAGCATATAGAAGAGCAGCAATGTTGGTAGCTCGAAATCCAAATTCCAAACTACTTGACGAGGAACACAGGAAATTGCATAATTGTTAAGTTTGTAACTAAGACAAAATATCCACATGACCACATATCTGCCACATCTCAGTATTGCACCACAGAACAAATGTCCTGGTCCATGATCAGCCACCATACAAGCAGCCAAATCACAAGATTTCCCCAAACCAGAAGGAGAAAAGAGGAAAGACAAAACATCCCGAGCCTGAGGCCTAGTTAGCTTCAAATAATATTCGGCCGAATGAAAAAGGAGGCTAAAGATACTACTTTCCCAATGAGAGGTCTACGCTCCATAATTTAGCATTTGAAGAACAAGAAACCAGAACTCAGACAATGACGACAGTCAACATCTACGATTTGCAAACCAACATCACGTCCATCCGAACTTGTCAAAGGTAAAATTGTAAATATAGACACACCCAGCCATTCATATTGAAGAGTTTGAAGGACAGCGAACCAAAAATCTTACAACTACGACGGCGATTATCAACATCCACAAGTGGCAAACCAACATCATATCCATCCCAACTTCTCAAAGTATAATTGTAATATGGACAAACCAAGCCATTCAAAATGAAGACCTCCCAGGCCACCGAAGTAAGAAGAAAAACCATTCGAAATTCTCCACATAACAATGTGACTAATTCCGTTCATTGCCAATCATCCACGTATGTTTGTCACTTGCTATACAACAGTCACACTTCCACACATCTTAACATGAAAAAAAAACTACACTAATTATAAACAGAGACCCATTAAACTTGACGACCAGGAAATGCCCTCGCCGCTGCAACCAGGGCCGGTATTACAAGAGCAAGATCTATGTCTTCCAGGTTCCCAACCACTAGTCTATACAGTTATGTTCTGAAAGTTTTTGTCCACTTCTTGGTTTACAGAGCAAACATTAAAGAAAAGACGCTAACCAAAAACCAATAAGCTGGAAATTGCTGGAAAACTAACTGAGACGAAACATAAGCTTACAGGTGCCCCCGTCAGCCTCTCAAATGACCTGAAAATAGATGTTGGTACAAAATTACAATCAATTGAAAACCAATGCCATTTGCCCATACCTTGTTGTTGTCCTGTTCTCTTATCTTTGATTAAAGCAACCTCTAAAACATGGCCATGTTCCTCAAACAAAGGGCGAATCTGGCATCATGCAAACAGTTCTTTTAGGACAACAACAATAACTTCAGGTCTGAGCTAGAAACATGCAATAGAGGACAAATAATCTCACTTTCATCTTATTCAACACAACGCCAAACAAGTTAAAAGTAGTGCCACAAACTTGGTCCAATTGTGGAACAAACCAGAGATGGAGATTCATGGTGAAGCAATTTGAGGAGGGGTGAGTCAATAGAAATGGACGAAACAATCACAAAGAACGTAATGCAACTGAATACAAAAGATACCAAGTCACCAACAAAGCAAATTTAGAACATAAATACCAAGGTATGCTAAATGTCAACTTTCTATAATGACAAAGCTATATAAAAATATCATAACGAAATTGAAAATGAACAATAGTTCATACTCTTAGACTCTTAGTAACAGCATAGATATGCACAAGATTAACAGCTTGATGAGAATGAGATAACCAACTTACTTCTTCTTCAGTGGCTGTCCTTGGAACAGATCCAACAAAAAGTTTCGCAAAATTTCCGCCATCTATATGATCTACACAAGGGGAAGAAAAAAAAAACAATTAGGATTCTGGGTTGAGAATATGCTAGAAGCATGTCAACAAAATTGACATCATAAGAAAAAGAAAAAGAAACGCTAATAAACAGAAGAACTAAAGCTCAAAAGCATGTCAACAAAATTGACATCATAAGAAAAAGAAAAAGAAACGCTAATAAACGGAAGAACTAAAGCTCAAAAGCATAAGACGAGTCCTAAAATGTGCCCACTAAGTGAAATTATCCAAAATTTGCTGCAGCCAACATATAGACTTGACAGGAAAGTGATTACATAGCAAATGAATCCTCCCGTGTAAAGATTACAAGAGCTAAGATGATGCGTGGCCAGAGCCAGAGGAGGCATGTCCCCTAATTCCAAACTGTAGGTGAACTCATTTTCCCCAACTTCCTCATCAAGTGAAGTTCCTACTAGCTGATATAAACACAGAACACAAAAGCCAAATACCCAATCGAAATAATGTATCAACCAACGGGGAATACCCTGCCACTCAAACTTTACATAAGACATACGGAGTATAAATTTTTAACCTCTAATTGAACACCTGGATAACTGACTGGCAGACTCGTCCAACACACAAACAACAAAAAGGAAAGTTGATACTTCTACTTCACCTAAGAATTGATGAATACTTAGTGCTCAGCTTGGTTAGTTGCGCAAAATGTTGTAGTTACTTATTTTCAGCAAATAAGTAAGATGATGTGGCTCGAGTTGCGTTTAATTTAGTTACCTATCTCACCACCCATATGAACAAAAGCAAAATAAGCTAATGACAGCAAAACAATAACGTATTTTGCATTTTGCTAAACAGTCTAATAGTCTATACTACAAGCCAATGTAGTTAGGCTCTAAAAGCCTCCAATCCCCCAATCCTAAATTCTTTCTCTGTGTGTGTGGGTTGGGGGAGTCTGTACTACAAGCCAATGTAGTTAGGCTAATAGGCTCTAAAAGCCTCCAATCCTAAGTTCTTGGGAGGGAGGGAAAGAGATATTTTTGGGAGGTGGGAAGTTGAGAAGACAAATGAAAACCACATATTTTAGTTTTTGTCTGTTTGCTTTGTTTATACCTCCAGTTTTCATAACTTTGAATAAACCTGAGTTAATTTTTTCAGAGTACAAAATTTTAATTCATAACAATAGCTATATGTATCTCCGTGCATAGAACGGGAACGTTGTCAGTTCTCATCGAGGCAACTGTAAGTCTGCAATATTTTAATGTACTGAGTATGTTTCGATTCAAAACCGTAGACTAGTATTTCTACATTAGAGTTAATTTTCAAGCACGACTAGTAAAGTTTAGGTCTTTGAATGACTACCCTAATTAAACTTTCTAAAGCTGCCACTGGGCCACTCAAACTTCGGTACTGCTCTTATTATTTGATATTCCTCATTCACAACAATCCAAATGGAGGCTAAGTTTAATTTGCGTCCTAAAAGGGAAAGAAAATACATATTTGAATAATTGGAGGATTGAGTTAGGTACCTGGAGACCCTCCTCGAGTAGAAAAGGGATACCCTCGTTTCTGGCCAGAGAGAGGCATCTGTTGATCGGAATTAAATACGTCGCCGCCCATTGGACGGAATCCTCCACCAGCACCTCTACCTCCGACTGGAGGGTAACGGGGCGGGCTGTCGAAAGGGCGGTGGTGATGGCCGCTGCTTCTGCCGTCACTGCCGCCGCTGCCGACCGAGAAGTCGTCTCGGAAATTGTTAGGGCTACGGCGGCGGGGGTGGTGGTTCATGGGGGTGTCGGAGGAACGAGGAGGAGGCGGACCTCTGGAGTTCCTGTAGGAGGAGGGGTGTGAATCTGGACTGGTGCCGAAGCGGTCTCCTCTGTGTCTGTCCATCAATCTATCTATCTAATAAAATTCTGAAAAACAACAAAAACCCTAACCCTAGGAGTACCCAGAAAACAAAACAGAGGGAGAGGGAAGCGAGTTCGGTGGAGAGAGAGAGAGAGAGAGAGAGAGTGTTTAAAGATGAAACGATGTCGGGATGGGGAGTGATAAGAAGATGTGATGCCACCGCCTTGAACTATATGTCTACTTCACTTTGGTACTTGCGGACCAAGATTATTCCTCTTTCGAACCTAGAGTGTTCGTCATTTCCCTATCTCCACTCCACCGAGGAATGGGAAGGGTTGTAGTGCGCGTGTCACATTATACCATATAAGATGGTCAATTCGACCGTTCGTCTTGGTGCAAACAACTTGGATTTAATTCGAACTTCTACAAATTCTAGCCGTTCATTATTCGAATGAATGGCCGAATTGGGTGCACTACACGTATAGTACGGAGGTGCACTAAAGCACGCCCGGATCCCTTCATCAAACACCGGGTTATCAAAGGAATCTATCTATTTACATTATACATAATACATAATATAATATAATATCTACGTAATAAGGGAGAACGGTTTTTGAATCTTATCTCTCTATAAATTCTAATAATTGATTTGCTCCATAAATTTTATGATTCTCCCTCTTTCTCTCAAATAATATTAATTGCACAATTGCCACTAATTAAATCTTATATTTCGACTAATTAAATCTCACATTGCGACAAGCCCTAATATATACACGAAAGTTCACTTTGGTCCTTCTAGTTTCAATTTGGACAATATTAACCTTGCATTTTGAAATTTGTTTCATTGTCAATTCTCTGTTAGCTTCCATTAATATTTTGGACGGAAATTGGTCATGTGTCCGGGGTAGATTTGTCCATTCATTCCTCTTTCTTCCAACCATTTCCCTCTCCTCCCTGGCTCTCTCTCTCATCCCCCATATCCCACAACAAAACCCACTCACCTCTCACTTCTCCCCCACCCTCTCTCTAGACCTCATCCACTCCCTCAACCTCACTGACGCCCCCTCTCTCCAAAGCAATACGATTTTGACTCCATCTCCGCCCGCCTTGACCGTCATTTGAACAACTCAAGCATCTCACTCAAAATCAGCATCTCACATGCCGCCGCCGTTTCTGCTTCCACGCCCACGTCAAATTGATTTGGTCCATCCGTTGCCGCATAATTAGGGGCAAAAAAAAAAAGAGTTGATGTATGCATGTAAAATCAGTACTACATAGACAATAACGTAATGAAACTAGTGACTTATATTTCGAATCCAAAACCAACAGATCGAGTTCTTTTGGTTCCTTGAAAGCAATTGATTCTTTCCATTTGATCAGTTCCCTTTTTCCTTGAAAGAATCTAATTTTTCTCAATTCGACATGCGCATATACAGGTACAAATGCTACTACAAGTATTTGTAAACATGATGCTCTGTAATTTTTTGTAAACCACATTGCTCTGTTTTTTCGGGTTGTGTCCGTTTTGAAGCCAATTTGTGAAATTGTTGAATCAAATGAGTTTGTAAATCAGGTTGTGCCCGTTTTGAATTGTGAGGTTTTGGTGCGAGAATTTTCGCTGCTAAAAAGCCTAAAATTGATTATAAAGTGGGTTATTTTAGTACAAAGTCCAAAAAGAATTTGGTGAATTGGGGTCCATTTTGCCTCTGGTGTGGGTTTTCTTCTTTGGCTTACGAGAAGGAAAGGGAGATGAGGGAGGAGGAGAGAGAGAGAGAGAGAGACAGAAAGGAGAGGGGAATGGCCAAAATGCCCCTCAGAATAGGTCACGTGTTGGGCACATGACCAATTTCTGTCCGAAATATTAACGGAAGGCGACAGAGGGTTGACATTGAAACAAATTCCAAAATTCAAGGTTAAGTGTAGAAACTTTAAATCCATCTCAAAACCAATTGGCAATTAGTGCAGAGGTCCTAAATGTTATTAAGTGATCACCCATTCCACTCCGAAGGAATGTAGGACTCTATTTTCTTAACATCCCCCCTCACGTGTAACCGCGTTTGAGCTCAGTCACGTGTGATCACTTTTGGGTCCTATCATTGTGCAGCCTTTTTGCTGGTCTGTCATCGTAGGGTATGGATTGTGAATTTTATAAAATGTGAGATGGAACAGGCCCCGCTCTGATACTGTGTAGAAACTTTATATCCATCTCAAAACCAATTGGCAATGAGTGGAGAGGTCCCAAATGTTATTAAGTGATCACACATTCCACTCTGAAGCAATGTGGGACTCTATTTTCTTAACAAAGATTGTCCAAATTGGAACTAGTAGGACCAAAGTGAACTTTTGTGTAAAATCGAAGGGATATAACAAAAATTTGATACTAAGCAAATGTAATTTTTTTAAATAAAATCAAGTTTTCTCCTCAATTCTATTTCCTATGTGACATATGACATTCTCTTAATAAATTTGTATTAATTCTTAACATAAGCATTTGTCAGTGGAAAACCTTGGTTAATCCATAGGCACTGTAAAAATAGTATGTCATTCCATTACAACCCCATCCAAGGGAGAGTACGAGGTTTGAAATGGAAGCAATTTGTCACTCTTGTTGATGTTGGAAGAGCCAAATCTCACGATTGATTGGGACTATTTTGGTACTTTTTTTCCATAAAAAAAAGTAGTATGTCATTCCATTACAGCCCCATCCAAGGGAAAAATACGAGGTTTAAAATGCAAGCACTTTGTCACTCTTGTTGATGTTGGAAGAGCCAAATTTCACGAATCACAATTGACTGGGACTATTTTGATACTTTTTTTCCCATCAAAATACTCAATTTAAATGAGTGATTTGAGTAAAAAATTGTAATCTTACAATTTGTTTGAAACGTATGGAAAAGAAAAGAAAGCAATGAAAAAATAATTTTGTTGTTTGGGTTGAGAGAAAAAAACGAAGGAAAATAACAAAACAAATAACAAATTTCCTTGGCTTAAACATGAAATTTGGGGAGTGGAAGAGACAGTAAGAGAGATTAAAACATATGTACTCCATTTGTTTTTTCTGAAGTTTACAGAAGAGAGAGAAAAAAAAAAGAATTGAAATTGTAAAAGAAAGCAAAAGGGAGAAAGAAAATTAATCTCCATAGTTTTTAGGGATGGCAATGGGGACGGGTCGGGGACGGCCCATTACCCCCTACCCCATCCCCGACCCGATCCCCAATGGGGATTTATTTTTTTCCTCTATCCCCGACCCAAACGGGGAACGGGGATCCAAAACGGGGATTCGGAATTCGGGCACTTGTATTTCACAATTTCAGTACCTAACAGCATATACTACCACGTGAAAGCCGAAAAGACTTGGATTGTTTTGTATTTTTTTTCCAAAGAAAATGGTTGAGGAAACAGTACTAGTAACGGTTGTCGGTTGGTCAGGAAGTTAGGAGCCAACAAAGCTCCACAAATAGAATTAGAAAAGCCAACAAAATAAAATAAAGTAAGGTGTCAAGAAATGAATGGAAAAGAAGAGTGGACTGAGTGGTGCACTGGTGCGGCGGAAATGAATGGAAAAAAATGAGATTATGAGAATCCTAAAAAAACACACTACTGAAGGGGTATATTTTAATATAGTATATATTTATTTATATATATATATATATTTCGGGGATTCGGGGACGGAGCAGGGCGGGTAACGAACGAGGAATGGGGACAGGTAGAGTTCGGGGCGGGGACAGACTTATTCCCGTCTCCTACCCGATCCCCAAATTTTTTTAAAAAAATTCCCAATACCCTACCCAATCCCCAAACGAATCTCCGAAGTTCGGGGATTTTCGGGGCGGGGAACGGGGAGGGTTCGAACGGGTCGGCCAAGATTGCCATCCCTAATAGTTTTGTTATTTACTATATTCAAATTACAACTCAAAAAAGAAGAGGGCAAAAAAAAGCTTTCGGTTATTTTGGCAAAACAGACAAAATAAAAGAAAAAATATTATTAAATCAGTGAACCAAAATAGCACACAGTACAATACAATTTAAAATCATCGCCGCCCATCTATTTACGACTTGATCCTTATTGTTCGGGCGTCACACTCAACTAAACCTCATCATAAGCATGTATTAGACCTAAAAGTAAGGGTGATATTAAAACCGAAAAACTCCAGGCCGAAAAAAAACCAAAAAAATAAACAGTTTTGTTTGGTTTTTTTAAATGAACCGGTTCGGTTTGATTTTTTCTAGCCAAAATCGGTTTTCAGTTTCAATTCCAGTTTCGGTGAGTAAAAAAAACCAAGTTGAGACCGAACCGAACCGAAAAGTGAATATAGGGTGTAGCATATCCACACTGACGATTTTGTCACTCTTCTTTTTTTTACAGAAAAGCTATGTGCACAGCTTGCAGCAGCCCTTTTCTGCCGCCTCGGGTCGTACAAAGATGATCGGAGCCGCTCAATTTGTTCAAAATATGTCGTTTAAGGTCCCTGTAAAAAATAAGCTTCGTTCGATATAGTTAGAGGCGTTAACAAAATACCCAAAATTACTTTAGAATTTCGGCCTAAATTCTAAAGTGATTTTGGGTGTTTTGTTAACGCCTCTAACTATATCGAACGAAGCTTATTTTTTACAAGGGACCTTAAACGACATATTTTGAACAAAATATGAACAAAATAAGCGGCTCCGATCATCTTTGTGCGACCCGAGGTGGGAGAAAAGGGCTGCTGTGCACAGCAGCTGTGCACAGCATGCTGTGCACATAGCACAGCTCCTTTTTTTATTCTCCTTCTCATTTTGTTAAACGCCACTCCCCTCCTCCTCAGGTCAATCGGCACTTCACCACTTTCGTTAGGATTTCTTCCAAAAGGTAACGGAAGCAAATACATTTATGGGGAGAAAAGTGCAGAAACGCCAACGCCGATCACGAAACACGTGCTGTATTAGAGAGAGAGAGAGAGAGAGAGAGAGAGAGGTGCGTGTGTGTGTTTTTCAGTTTCTTTGGTGATTCAGTTCAATCAGCAGTGAAAGCAGATTAATAATGGAGAGAAACGAAGAGCTTCCTATACCAATCTTCTCAACACTGGAACCAGTGTACGGACACGGGCCTCAACTCCAAGAAGCTCAACTCCGTCTCGACAACTTGAAATTCAAGTTCCTCCAAGTTTTCGGCCACCTTCCTGATATCTACGCTCGTTCTCCAGGTATGTATATATAGCACATAGATAGATACATGCATATTAGTATCTAATTGACGTGGATGTGGTGCAGCCAAGGCATCAATATTTTGTTTCGGTTTGCATAGTTAACAACGCAATCTCGGAGACTACCCTTCGAAAACATGCAAAACGAGAGAAAAAGAATTTTGTCAATTGTGTTTCAAATCGGAAAAGTCTAACATAGTAATTTGTAAGCAAACATATTTAGAGTTAACAGTGTGATGTTGTTTCTTGTATAAGCAAAGAAGTGTAAACTTGGAATTCTCAGTATCATCAAAGCAAAACTGTCCAGTGTTGGACTGGAATCTCATCACCATCTTTTTTTCCAATGCCCTGTGGCTTGTTCTGTGTGGCATTCTGTTTGGTGTAAGTCTTCTAATAGTCCAGTGCCCCATTTGTTAGCTGATGTGATTGCTTGGTATGTTCAGCATGTTCACAATAATAGCTTCCGAAGTGTGATTTTAAAGTCTGCTTTGGCTGCTACAGTATACAGTTTGTGGTTGAAACGGAATACAAGAGTTTTTCAACACCAAGCCCTCCCTCAAGACTGGTTGCTTCTCCACATTATCAATTCTATAAGGGATTCTCTTAGCTCTAAGAGGGGTGTGAAGCCTACTCAGGAAAACAAGGTTTTATGTGATAGTTGGCAGCTTTCTGGAAAATTTTTTGGTCTAGCTAGATGAATAGTTTTGTTTAGTTTTGTCCTTGCTGTAGATATAATATAGTGATTTAGTGAATAGTGTGGTTCTTTGTAAAAGGCAGTGTATAGCAGGGGTATGCCCCTAAGAGGTTGTAATGTGTTTCGTGCTTTCATGAAAGGAGTGCTTATCCAAAAATAAAATAAAATTTGTCCAGTGTTGTCAATTGTATTTCAAATCGGTGTTGACAGTTGACACCACTATTTTTTTTTTCTATTGTTTCGCTATATCCAGTTGTCTTTCGTTGAAAACTAGAAATAATGGAATTTATGGTTATTCCGCTGGTTTCATAGGAGAAGGTACGCTTCCAATGGAAAGAAATAGAACTTTTATTCATTGGGTGCAGGGCGAGTAAACTTGATTGGGGAACATATTGACTATGAGGGCTACTCGGTGTTGCCGATGGCGATTCGACAGGACACGATCGTTGCCATACGGAAGCGTGATGCTTCAGAGTCCAAGCTTC
The DNA here is from genome assembly GCA_014282245.1 of Rhododendron simsii. Lineage (NCBI taxonomy): Eukaryota > Viridiplantae > Streptophyta > Magnoliopsida > Ericales > Ericaceae > Rhododendron > Rhododendron simsii. The sequence continues at coordinate 320,028 of CM024954.1, read as the reverse complement.
TTTTGATTGCAAATGTTAGCGAGAAGTACTCCCTTTGTACTTACCCTGCTGATCCAGACCAGGTATAACCGTACGAAGTTTTTGTGTGATGTTGTGGATTCCCTATAGTAATGACCTTGTTCCATTTGGAGATAGACGCCAGCCAATAGCATGCAAAGGTGCTTGACCTTTTTCATTTTGCAGGATATTGATTTGAAGAACCATAGGTGGGGTCATTATTTCATCTGTGGGTACGTTGTCAAAGTTAATTTTCGCTATGTTGCTGTAAATTACTACCCTGTGTTTTGATGTTAACTAAAGCTTCCAAGCAAACATGTTTATCTAATTTTCTTGCTTAGTTAGAGTTGGTCATGCCGTCATGGAAAGCAAAAGTGACTGGCCTTCGGTAGTGCTCTCTTTACCCTACTGACCTTGTTGGCATAGTTTGGGATGGGACGCTCTTAGCTCCCTCCTTGGAAGAGAGTCAGGGGTATTCAGTCCATATGGTCACATATTCTTGTGTTATAAAGTATTAGATTTTCTTTGCCTAACTCAATCTCCTTGTGCATACATCAGCATGCTTCTGTGGGCTGTAGAAATTTGAACTTCCAAAGGCAGGACAATTTTCTCATAGCAGCTATCATGTTTCCTCTATTTTGCCAATGTGTTAATGTGGGACGCAGTGGCATAGCTATAAATTTGTGCCTATAGGGGCACAATCCAACGCATGCGACTTTATTGTGAAGGAAAAAATATGTACTACTGTATCTCGTTTTTAGAATCTAACACATCTTAATTTTCTTGAACTATTTCTTCAAGATCCCTATTAGGAAAAAGTGTTTAACTATCGTATTGTCTTAAAGTAGTTAAGTAGCTACGAAGAAATAAATTCAGAAATAATTTTATATTTCAGACACTTATGATTTCCTCAACTATTTGCCCAAGTAAAATAATCCAAGTTTTGGTTCTAAATGAATCATCTTCTATACAAAGAGAGGAGGTTATTGATAGCTTTAAGAAGATAAAGAGAGGAATAAGTGAGAACGTGAGAATGAGCCTGGCTTGACTTGCATTTTGTGATTAGATAGTAATTATAATGCCGTAAACAGGCTGGTATTTCGGAGGTGATAGTTCAGTGAATGGCTGCTTGCTTGTGAGTAATTAACATTTCAGTGGTCTAGGAGCACTGCCACATGGTGCCCCAACACCCTTCTCTATCACATATTTAGGTGAGACTCATATATTTGGTCTCAAAGCCCACATAAATATGTGGTGGAGAAGGGTATGGGGACACCATGTGACGGTGCCCCAAGAACACTCAATATTTTTTTCTTGTTTGGATGTTGCAACCTCACCCCCCCCTCCCCCGGTCCTTAACTATCTCCACCACTGGTGGGATTAAAGTTTGTTGCTAACATTTTGCAAGAAGTTACTAGTTTACAAACTTCATCATTTAAAAGTAAAAGATGTTTGGTTAAATGCTACTTTTCACATTGTTACAACAATCATCTTATGCTGTTTTAATTACTTAAAATGATTTATAACCACAATCTTGTTGTTTATGCAATTTGGAGTTTTCATGATGAAGTGTTTTGGTAGTAACTCCTAAATTTTGTTTTTCTACTAGAGAATTATGTACATTTCCTGGTGTCCTGTAATGCTTGTATAGTTTACCCTTCAATTTGTGGACTCCTGATGCAGTGTGTGAGGAGTTGTGAGGCAATCAAATCCAATCCTGTCTGGATTCTGATACTGGTGGAAAAGCCAACCTAATCCTAGGTGATGTGCTAATCAGTTGCATCCTTACTTGAGGTGACAGATTTGCTAGGAATTCTGCTTTTTTTTGCCGATTTACAGTGATAAAGTATACCAGACCTCTGTGCTTTAAATGTGTACCCCAATTTAGAGTGGTCAACAGAAATGACCATTGGTTCACACTGCATAGAATTGGTGAGAATTCCAAGTTTTTAGAAGTTATTCAACTGCCTTTTGATTTGAAGATATATAACCATGCAAAAACAAAAACAAAAAAACTGTGCAGAGTAACTAGTAGAAATACTTGCAGTTAATCATGGGTATGGTTATTGAACTGAAACACTGTAAGCACCTAGTTTGTTGGTGGATTGTGTTTGTTCTCTTGGAACTGCTTAACATCCTCCACTGGAAGTCTGATAGTTTGTGTTTTGTAGGTACAAGGGCTACTATGGTTATGCAAAATCAAAAGGACTGGATGTTGGTGTACCAGTTGGACTTGATGTTATGATTGATGGAACAGTTCCAACTGGTATAGTTTCTCCTCACTTTCATGTAAAGCCAATGAAAAATGTTTGATCAAGTTGATATATAACTCCTGTAATTAATATTCAGCCAGCTATTTTTTGATAAAATGTTTCAGATCTGACTTGCCTGCTTTTTAATTTAGGTTCTGGATTGTCAAGCTCTGCGGCATTTGTTTGCTCTTCAACAATTGCCATAATGGCTGCCTTTGACGTGAACTTTCCAAAGGTAACCTGATCATTTCTCCATGGATGTATCATGTAAGTATGTATTTTATTTGTTTCATCTGGTTTCTCCATGGATGTCTCAGAATTTTGTATAAACTGAGAAGTGCTTTCCCAAAGATATTCTTGCTCAAACTTCAATTAATGGAAATACTGTTTTGTTCCTTGGTGCTTGGTATGTTTTCAAGAACTAGGATGCTTGTTTGTGACTTTGTGAGATTACTGACTACTGAGATTACCTAGTGTTGACCCTAGGATTTCTTTGGTTACTAAATTTGCTTAATGCTACATTGATCATTTATATGATCCGTGGAAATAACTGAGGGGATTCAATCCAAAACAGAAGAGCTCGCTTGCCCCTTTGACAGACTGAAGGCTGTTTTCTTGGTTTGCGGATAGGATAATAGGGTGCAGAGAATAGGTTTTGAGTTCTTTCTTTCTAGCCTTGCCCATTTGCTCTGTGTAATTGAGACACTCGCATTCCACAGGGTGGCCATGTAATATAGTTTACATTAAATGTCCACATAGTAAGAGGCATATATCTTTTTTTATTGTTTCTTTTAACTATTCTAAGCTTATTCTTTTACAGAAAGAACTTGCGCAGCTTACATGTGAGAGCGAACGTCATATTGGGACGCAATCTGGTGGGATGGACCAGGTTACAATTCATGCATACTCATGGAAGTTATCCTAGTTTCCTTGAAGCTTCTGTGATGTAATCCTAAAAATGGACATTGCCAAAACATGCCTTGAACCATAGTTACGTTGTGTATGGCAACATCCAACTTCCAAATGCAACCCAAGAAAGAATGCTTTTGTTAAGTTGCTTGCTGTAGTTTAGGCCAGGTTCCAGGGCTGTCCCTGTTGTCCATGGAGGCATTAATATCTATTGTAGTTTTTAGCAGATAACCCCTATTCTGGTTTATTGACCTTTGATCTATTAGTCGTTGTCATGTTTCACATAACAGGCTATCTCTATCATGGCTAAATCTGGGTTTGCAGAGCTGATTGATTTCAATCCTGTTCGTGCAACTGATGTGCCACTTCCCCCGGGTGGTTCTTTTGTAATAGCCCATTCATTGGCCGAGTCTAATAAAGCAGTCACTGCTGCTACAAATTACAATAATCGGGTGGTTGAATGCCGGCTAGCTGCCGTAAGTTTTATTATATTCGTCTTTTCTTTTTCAGTTTATGATAGCTGGTATAGATTATACATAAAACTGACCTGAATCATTAGTCTGTAGATATTAAGCCATTTAGAAGGCAATATTTATACATCGAACTTTTTTTTGTATGCTCAAGTACTTATTTAGCTAGTTTTAAATTGTAAATTTAAGGGTTTCCATCTTTTGATTAGTCCTTGCAGAAATGAATTGGAAGAGAGATAGATAGCTGGACTTTCATATGGTGTAATAACTTTGGTTTATACTTGTGTTACTTGTGATATTCGTGGCTAATGCAGATTGTGCTCGGTATAAAGCTTGGAATGGAACCTCAAGAGGCAATTTCAAAAGTGAAGACTCTTTCCGATGTTGAAGGATTGTGTATATCATTTGCTGGAAGTCATGGATCTTCTGATCCTGAACTTGCTGTCAAGGTATCTATTTATTTATTTTCTGCTGCAAAGCTGTCTTAGGTATTTTCTGCTGCAACAACATTGGAGGTTCAATGTGATATGGATTTTTGCTTATGTTGGTCAAAGGGATCGATCTTGTGGTTTTTTCCCAAATATGTATCTGTTCATAGTAGCTTGTGTCATTGCCGCAGGAACTTTTGAGTGGAGAAACTTATACAGCTGAAGATATTGAGAAAATCACCAAGGAAAACTTGATATCAATATTTGCTAATTCTCCAACTTCTTTGGATGTGCTTAAAGCTGCCAAATGCTACAAGTTATACCAGGTAACTTTCTCTTACGGCAGCTTTTTCCTTTCTTTTTTTTTTTCTGTAAGTCTTGTGAGATTTTCCAACATTCTTGATAGAGTTGTGACTTGAAGTTGTAAACATGGATTGCTCTTATTTCCCTCTCGCTGTTTGTTAATTATGATATTCCTTTGGATCCATAAGAGTGCTGGTTTGCAAGTTTTTTTTTTTTTTTTTTGAAGGTGGATCAGAATATTAGATGCTGTAGTAGGAGCCACTTCTGGGAGATTTTCTTAACGTCGATCATTTCATGATATCTTTTGGGAATGATAGTTTCGGTTCTGCTCTTAAGTTTTTCTTCTTTTGTTCCTTTTGATTGGTGGAAATTACTACCTAGGTCTCATCTCCATGTCCTAATGTATTTAGCTTAAACATGGTATTCTCGAGTTAATACCGTGTAACTTGCTGACAGCTTGTTAGAGTTCTTCTTCGAAATAGAACTTTTGGCGAACTGTCTCATAATGGAGGGTTTCAGACTCTCAGAAAACTGTTAATTTTGACCATCTTCAGTTTGAAGTTCTCTTCACTTTTGTTGTCCTTTCCTTAGGAGTACTATAAATCCATACTTTTTCCCGTTTAAATGTCACTGGAGTTTATCCCTGTGGGAGTGTCCTACTAACTTCTGTTTAAATTGTTCGATTCCAGAGAGCTTCTCATGTGTATTCTGAAGCCAAGCGAGTATATGCTTTCAAGGGCACTGTATCATCGAACTTAAGGTGAACTATGTTTTAGCATCACAAGTTACAATTTCAACTATGCTGTGACTGCTTAGATTTTTGATGCCTGTCATACCCTTATTAAGCTATCAGACAAGCTCTGGGCAGTTTGATGATTTGAAAGCCTATTGCTTTTTAGTTGTCTTGATTGCTAAACCCTTTGTTCTCTAGCTACGCTGAAGAGCTCTTGCAGGAAAAATTTGAAACTTTAGTTGAATTTTGTTGAAACTCTTGTCGTTCAGTCTAGCCTGACATGGAACTTCTTTTGTTCAAAACAAACCCGATTCTCCATAATGAATTTGATGCTCTGAATTTTCCTCATCTAACTTCCTAGACTTCGTTATTGCAGTGAAGAGGAAATGCTGAAGAAGCTGGGTGACCTTATGAATGAAAGCCATTATAGCTGCAGCATTCTGTACGAGTGCAGGTACTTTTCCACCTTCCCAAATTGTTACGCACTTGATGACACTGTAAGTTCATCCGACAATAGCCACATACAAATTGTAAATGTGCTTCATATTCAGTGGCAGCTTTACTTCTCCAAATTAGACATATATTCAAGTAAATAAATACTGTAAATGAATGAATATATATATATATATTATATTATATATGTTTAACATTTTGGAATAATTTTTCATAGATTTTGGTGGAACTCTTTGTAGATTTAAGTCATCTCCCATGAGAAGAATCCGAAACATGAAAAAAAAATCTAGCTTATTTTTGACATTTCTATACTTTTTTAACAGTTTGGTTCATATTTGGTACTTTTCCCATCCTCCCACAAGATTACACTACATATTGAGGTGTTCTATAATTGTCTCTCTCCATCTAGTTTGCGCCTGAATGTAAGCACAGTCAATGCAAGTTTTCAAGTTTGACTGTGATGGCTGAAAATTGTGGAAGTTGTAATGTTCTTTAGGCACCACTTCACCACAATATGGAACAACTCATGCTTTGCTATTTTGTGACAATGAGAGCAATGATGAATTATATTTATTTCGTTTCATCACATGATACCAATTGCTTGTTGAAGAAATTTCCTCTATACCTCATTTCTTTTGTATCTTTTGCTGTAATTAGCTGCCCAGAATTGGAAGAACTTGTAAAGGTTTGTCGTGATAATGGTGCTCTTGGGGCAAGGCTTACAGGAGCCGGATGGGGTGGTTGTGCAGTTGCGTTGGTTAAAGAGTCTATAGTACCTCAATTCATCCTAAATCTAAAGGTTATTAATTCCTGTTCCAACTTCAATCCTGAACTTAAAACTAGTTCTTGGCAAATGGTTTTGACAAGGTTTCCATTTTGTTTGTATCAGGAGCAATTTTATGAGTCAAGACTTGTAAAAGGGGTGATTGAGAAGAATGATCTTGGTCTTTATGTTTTTGCTTCCAAGCCATCAAGTGGTGCTGCCATTTTGAAACTTTAGTACTAGTCATATACGTCTTTTGGGAAAAATCTGCAACCCGCTTCATTGATCTTGTTCTTCAAGGATTATGGTCATGTTAACAGAATTTAATGGACTTCTTTTGGTAATTTCTTTTGTTTCCGGTCTCATCACTCCTTGTGCGCCACCATTATTTCACCACCCCCACCACCGATCCTCTCTCTGCTTACACCATCATCATTTCACCACCACTACCACCACACCTTCATCATGACCACCACCTCCACTGCCATCATTCACCACCGTCATCACTTTTCAACCACAATTGCCACACCTCCACCACTGCCACCATCATTTAATAGACATATCCACCACACAAACACATGCAAGTGGCTGGTATGTAACACCCGTTCCGAGCATGCACGTGCATCGCATATGTCATTTAACTTTATGTTGCATAGGTCATGCTATTTGATACACGTGTTGCGTTATTATTCGCATATCATTCATTAATTATTTATCGATACATGATTAAATTTGAGGATTTAGTTAAGTTTAAAAAAAAGAAAAAAAAAAGAAAAAGAAGAGATTAAGTTTGAGGGTTTAATTAAGTTAATTGAAAGAGATTGACTTGGTAGGTGGAATGAATGGTAAGGATGAGACATGGCTCATTTGAACCATGCACCCCACCTCATGGGATAAATTTTCCCTAATAAGCCTCCACCCCTCCACCGTTCTTTTCTCTCTGTATAACGTAGAGAGAGAGAGAGAGAGAGAGAGAGAGAGAGAGGAGAAGAAGAAGAAAAAAAAAATTTGGGGAAAATCTAATTGAAGGTAAATTCTATATTACACCTATTATGTTTTGGGTTTGATCAAACTTGTATATACCTGCATATTCTTGTAGTTTTAATCCCAATTAGGACATAGGAGAATGGATTTTAACCTAGCAAATTCGTGTGGCTTATGGGTATGTTAATTAGAGCTTGAACTTGACTGAATCTGTCCTGTTCTTGACGAATTTTTCTCACTAACTTTCCGACCTTGTAATTTTCTGAAATTTTTACTGGAGATGGATATGCATGTCTAGTTGATTGGGTAAAATTTTCAGAATTTATTTCAAAGAGGGGAAAATATTAAAAATCACGCACTGAACTGCTGCTGTGAAACTCGTATTGCTGACTGCACTGACACAAGTTGGAAAAACAGTTATATCTCCTAGCTCGAGACTTGAAATCGCATTCCGCTTTCTTTGCTGAAAACTAGACTTGTATGGCTTTCCAACGGTGCAACCCGTGCGTTGTGGTTATGCCCGAGCAATAACAGATTTTCTGTTAAAGTTTACCCAAAATCTGTCTCTGCACCAGTTTTAATGTTACGTTAAGTTATAATCGCGAGGTCGTAGTAAGGTTATTCGAACTCCGTTTTTGATGAATGACCTGTCGATTCGAAGAGGAAGAAGTTAACTTTTCAACGGATAAAGTTAAATTCTTAGAATTTATGATTATGTATTGGATATAGTCCAAAGCGTTCATGTTGGTCATGGACTAAGCCTTATTCTTGGAAATTCTTGTATAAAATCTCATTGAAAACATCATCCATCATTTTACTTGCATTATATCATAAGTTGGAGCATGAATTATTCTAAGTGTAGTCTCATTCATATTTTAGGATTGGGGGACGAGTCTTCACCTCAAGGTTGAGAAGGAGGCTTTTCGCTTTTTTCTTTTGGATCTCTAAGGTGAGTGTGCTATTTCATTGAAGTTGGCTTGCTAAAAATAAACTTATTCTTTTTCTGCGAATGGTGGGAATTTTTGACGGTTGTGGATATGGATCAAGTTGCTTGAAATATGATTTTAATTCAAGAGCATGCTATAGCTATATTATTGGTTGGAAATGTCTTCTTCTTGATGTATACAAGAAGGGTATAAATTGTCTGTTTGCTGTACACAAACAGGGTATAAATTGTTGGAAGTACCTGTTCACAGGGTCACGGTACCGTCATAACTCCTGGTTGCGAGGGAAGCAACCCTATGGCTTCTTGAAATATTGTGCTTACTTAATGGTTTGTGAAAAATGAATTGTTTCTTACTAAATATGATTAGAAACATTACTCGATCCATGTTTGCTCGTGTAAATTGTTTTATGCTTTCCGCTTGAATGAAGTAGTAACACTCACAATCTTTTCAGGTATCTGACGTAGAGTTTTGGTCCACTACTGGTCTGGCAGGCTGTAGGAGCGGGGTTGAGGGTCGTCTTGGCGTCCTTTTGGCATAGTTCATTTTGTGATGTAAATCAATTTTTGGAGAGTTGTCGTATCATACGTGGATGCAACTCATCTTGTAAATTTTATTTTGGAAGCCAGATGTAATCTATTTAATCTAGTTTGTCCTGAGTTTATGGAATGAATCTCATTAAGTTATTGCTTAACTTTCTTTAAGGCAGTTTATGCTAATTCCCTAGAGCGGGTCGTTTCAGGTAGGCAAGGAAAAGTTGTCTGGCGTCTGTTTTGAGGCTGATCTACGTTTATGATGCCACTGTTGATATCTCATTACTTTTGGGGCAAGGTTAATTGTTAGAGCTCACGTTTGATTACTGATTTCGAAGATTGAGAGGTCCATGGATTAGTTTTTATTTTTTATAGAGAGGACCCTCATGTTTGAGGAAAGGATGCAATGAGAGAATCTACATAGGAATTTTTTAGATCGTATAAGATATTCAAGTTAATAATTTATCTTGACGAGCAGAATTTCAAAGTAAAATTTATTGGGGAAAATCACTAAAAGATGAACAAATGTTTGAAAGTTTGGACCTGCGAGCTAATAACTCACACGCCTACTGAATTTTTTTGTTATTAAACATTGAATGATAATAGGCCTTTCTCGTGACATTCCCAACATGCTCCAGCTCATGAAAGCCAAACATACCTCCAAGTGTAAAGGTTATGTAAACTATCAAAGATTAGTCAAGGCCTCAAGGGTAAGGATGTAGCAAAAAGTTTATGAATATGGGTGGCTAGCTTACAAGGGACTTTTGCAACTATGTAATTCATGGCTTTTGAAATATCAGGATCTTTCAGTATAGGACAGAAGATGCGGATGCTGTGCCTGTGTTACATAGAATAATGACTGATAAGAGGCATTATGTTGAAGGAACATCAAAAAATTGGGGAAGTCTGACACAGTAGCATATAGGCTCCATCAATTTGTGTTAGTGCTTGTCAGTGTGTTGTCTTTGTGTTGATTGTTGTATCTCAGGAGTATGCCCCGGTAGTTTTGTACCTTGTTTTGGTTTAACTTTCAATTATAAAAACAAACCTCTTATCTTTGGGCCCTTTCATGCCAATGGCCTGTCCTGGTGGCTGGTAGTAACAACGGGTCTCAAAATCGCAAGAAGTCTTTGGCATCCGGGGATGTACTTAGATGCTAGAGAATGGAAATTGGGAGTTTAATTCATCTTCTAATAGCAACTTCATTGAAATAGGCAAATGGATATGGATAAATAAATTTAATAACAATGCTAAAAAAACATCATACATTGTAATAAGCAAAGTTACAAATCTTTTAGCAAACAATTAAATTTTACTCATTTCATAACCAAGCTTAACAACTTTTACCAATAAACAAAACTCAATAACCAAACTCTACACTCAATAACTCAAAAACACCCCACATTGAATTGTCTAATCGAAACGAATAATTTGGTGTGGTCGGTGCGTGATTAGAACTCATTTGCGATTGGACAAATATGCATTTTGTATTGTGGGATTTTTTTTTTTGTTAGGAATGCAAAAATAACCAATGTAGAGGTAGAAATTGTTAAGTTCGATTATGGACTAAATGGATATTCAAATACTGATTTGACACATTTTAATTATTGGTTTTGATTATTACCATTGCAGATGCTCTAAAATGCTAATCTAACTATTCTATTTTATTTTATTTTTAAAAAGAGAGCCCCATAATCAGAGTGCAAGTATCCAATTTCACATGCAGATAAAGAAAAAGAAAAAGAAAATTCCACATGGCTTTGCACCTCAAACAGAACGGTTGGTATACCAGGCCCTTGTTAATAGCCTTGAACACAACTGAACCAAACCTCTAAAAGGATGAGGTGGGTCCATTATTCCTTTCAACCTCCCGTCCTATCCTCTTAATGACAACCATGCAATTTCTTAGACTCATAAATTTAAGAAACAATAAAATAAAAAAGTGTTTTGCTAAAATTATTTTTGTTTATATCAAAATTATAGTGCATACAAATTTTGTACATTGACATTATCGGTTCCCAAGAATAAATTGACTAGTTAAGTTTTTGGAATCCAATAAAATACTAAATTGACAAGGTTTGAAACATTTACTGTATTATTCAAAGAAGTTAAAATAAGAAGTAATTTCAGATTAAACACAATTTTAAAAAATGAGGGGTGAAAATACAAACTTGAGAAGGAGTAACTACTAGGGCATGTCCCTCTGATCCAGTCCATTTCCAACCATTGCTTGTCGGTGCTTCTTTGGTTGGAACCCTATCCTTGTCACCAGTTTGCTTTTGTTTTTTTTTGTCATCAGTTTACTTTACTTTAACCAGTTTTAAAATTGTACTCCAGTACTGTACTGTACTGTAATTAGTGAAGCTATTGCCAAGCTACCTTTAGCTGCTTCCAGGTAATCGTCCAACTATTCAATTGAGAGAGTCAACGACTCTAACTGCTATGAGCCTGTGAGCTTAGACTGCCTGCCCGAAGTAACAATTGGTCGGACAATAGTATTACTCCATATTATGCTACTAGAATCAAAAATGCTAACAGAAGGGACTGTGAGAATACACCTGTAAAACGAATCTCCTTTACTGTTGACGAGGGCCCGAAAACCCACACGCACCGACACTCTCTCTCGTTTGATTGATTCCAGTCCAGGGCGATCTATCTTAACAATAACTACTACTACTGTACTAGTATCTCTCTCTCTATCGGAATCGGATCTAGGGCTCCTTCCTTATTTCCTTCCTGCTTCTTATGCTTGTAATGGCTAATGCTATGTGAGCTTTTTCATTATGACCATCACTGGTGGTGGTGTGTGATTTGGGCATTTCTCGCTCTACTTCGTAAGTTTAATGTGAATTCCGCGCGTACTTTATTTCTTTTACGAATATTTTTATGTGTCGTAATTAACTGTCATTCGATGCCTTGACTTTATTCCTTGCTTTCATCTCAACTTAATTCCTAAACTGTTCAGCTCAATTTGTCAACTCAATTCCTTGTTTTTGTTCCTTTTCCCCCCCCTGTTACTGATCCGTTTAATAACTCATTATTGGTTTTGTTCAAAGATTGTTCCTTTGCGAATCATCATCGAGTAATTTGGCGGGGTCTCTTTGGACGGGGCTTTTCATTCAAGTTGGTATCAAGTTATTGAAGAAGAGTGAATTTTAGTTGTGAGCAAATTGCGAAGGTTCAGTTTTTGGCTTGAGGTTAAGGTGACCTCTTTAGGAAGCTTCGAAGTTATTGGGGTTGACCTTACTTTTTGGTATATAGGCAGCGAATAATTGTGTTGTGAGGTGAATAACAACTGGAAATTGTTGTCGGTGTTATGGATCACATGCCTCCAAGAGAGAAAGATTTTGTTGTCGATCTTGAGAGTGGTGGGACTACGTATGCAGAAGTGGGAAGTACAGACCCTGGTTTGGGTGCCAAGGTATCAGAGACTTTCGGCAAGATTTGCACTGGGTTTGGGAGTGTTGTTGATGGATCGTTCACGAGTGAAAAGGGGATTTCTGTGGAGAATTTGAAATCATTAATAGATAAGAATGTTGAGGTCGACAGGGCCATCGATCCTGTGGAAACTACACCGGAGAAGGAGAGACGTAAATCAACAAGCGGTAAGAAAAAGCCTCCCAGACCTCCTCGACCTCCCAAATCACTGTCTTTGGATGCTTTTGACCAGAAGCTAATCAAGGAGATCTCAGAAATAGCTAGGGTCAAACGTGCAAGGATCGAGCGAATGAAGGGATTGAAGAAGATGAAAGCTGCAAAGGAATCTACATCAACTGGCAATTTACTGGCAGCGATATTCGCCGTTCTCTTCTGTCTGGTTATCATCTTCCAAGGTAGTACTTCGCTGGGACTTTGTTTTCAACTTAATTTTCTGTCATTTCTTTCTTCCCTTATTGTGTAACTTGTGTTGGTAGGAATTGTTTGCATTGTCCGCACGCTCTTTCCTCTTTTCTCGGGCATGAAATTCGGTTTCCTTATGTTTTCCTTAATCTCTATCATAGCTGGTGAGATCATTCTGTATCTCGGATATTAATCTTCATATGCAGGGCTTTCTACTCCAGTGTCTCTCTTGTTGTTGTGGAGCACCCAAATGTGGAATGCTGTTTAATTTGTTTTCCATGCTTTTTGTTTATGTACTAAGAGTCTCAAACCTTTTTTTGATGGAATTTTGCAAGACATCCTTCGTATGACTGATTGATGTTTGGATCACGCTGAATGATGGAATTGCGATTCCTATGTCACAATTGTAAACTCATCCATTAGTTATTTGTCAAATTAGCCATCTTTTAGTTACTTGTAGAAAGCCAAGTGCTTTTGAACTACATTTGAACCAGGTATTAGGTTTAAATGTTGGCATGTTAAGTATAACTGAATTTTACATTTTTCTTTGATATCTACTAAAATCTATGGTGGAGATTGTGCCAACGGGCAACAACCTTGCACAGGAGGAGTAGAAGAAAAGAAAAAGAAGGGGGAAAACAAACAAGAGTCAAGAAAGGAAAAGAAACACCACATCTCCTCTCCACTAATTTTACTGCCTCTTTTAGACTATCTCTTTTGGGGGAAATATGACAAACTCATTAAAGCCTTTTAGTTTCTCCAACCCACTCCAATGGTTCTTCCTCAATTAGAAATGTTGTAGGTTTCCACTTGTTCTGTGCATCATCCCTTTTCCACTCATTATTGCCGCTCTTCGTCCACAAACAATGAAACTTAACCACCCAGCTTCAAACAAACCTTTCTTTGTAGGCGACTTACTTTTACTAAAAAATATGGCTTCTTGGTTGCTAAGTCACTTGGACTTGTAAGAGCTCATTTATAATCATAGGCCTGAGAAAATTTTTGGCCTTCCATGTGCAATGTGAGTCGATGTTCCATGAATCTCTTATGGGCCAGCCTAAAAGCCACCACATGCCTTTGTTGACCCTAACCCTTTCAGGATTTGAAAACATCAATAGGATTACCCTTTTAGTCGAGCTGCGCATAAGCTAGCCCGTGCGTGGTATCAAAAGAAAAAATAGATCACTCTGGCCTATCACTTTCCCTTCTGTGGATGTCCAGTCACCAGATTGAATCATTATCTTTTAGCTGAATCCTAGATATTTTCTTCAAGCATGATTTATGTTCATAGCTCTAATAAACTTGCATGGTCGGACAGAGGAGAGGCTGAAGGGAAAAACCTTTGATAAAAGGACAACTCATTTTTCAGTTTTACATTAAATTATTGTATGGTAATATGGTTTGAGATATGGATGCGTTATGGGAGCTGTTCGGTCAGTACAAACAGTATTGATGTACTTCTGTCACATCAATGATTCAGTTATTTGTTACTTACCACTTTCATGGTCTCGAAAAATGCTCATGTTGTAATGCTACCTCTCTGTAGGAATGTGCCCTGGAAGAAGTTCATCAATTGCTTTTGAGGGTTCCCCAGAGTCGGCTCGAGCAACTCCCTATGGATTCATCTCTCTTCACTTCCGCAAGAATACACCTGCTAGTCATATCAGTGTTTCTAGTTCCCGCTCTTCCAGGCATGTGACATCTCTCTTGCTCTCACACACATGCACGTGGAAGCTTGACTATTGAACAGTCAACTCAAGCCCATTTACTTGAAATTTATCTTGTTCTTCTTTTTTTCTGTGGGTAAATTTATTCATTGCAAAAACCAGGCCGGAGGCCAACACCACCGGCGCCTAAACAAACTAGGACACCCCTCTCCCGCACAGGGGCACAGCAAGGGGAACAATAAAGCAATACCTAACTCCAAGAACCAAAAAATCAGGTTTACTGTCATGAACGAAGGCAAACAAGCCAGCTCAGCAAAACCTAACCTACACAGACCAAAGAGAGAGAGACTAAGGCTTAAAAGTTCTGAAAGACGAGTTCCCGTAACTTCACTAGAGTCTGATCTTTGCTGTATCTTCCAAGAGCTCAGTTTAGACTTGACCTCCTAAACAACTATCTTGGCAGTAGCTGCAGGGGTAGCTGCTTTGTGTTGCAAAATCCGAACATTCCTTTCTTTCCCCAAGCTGTATATGGCAGCAGTTAAGGACAACTTATACAAAGTACTCCTTACGCCAAAGCCTCTCCTTTGAAGACCAGCCCAAGAGACTTCTAGAAATCTGGTTCTTTTGCAGAAGAGCATGCCGCACTTCAGCAGAGTAGGCACGATCAAAAAACTAAAGGGCATGTGTCTCCTCCCAGATCCACACAACACCCACTGGTTAGAATATATAACTTTCCACTTAAGAAATCTGTCTCTAGTACTCAATCTCTCCCAAACAGCCAGCCGGGTGATGAAGCTCCATCAAGGAACATTCTTGCTAAACCAAACCCAGTCATGCCATGACTCTTCCAATTTCCTGTTTGGCTGTTTCTAATGGCCTCCCGAGCAGAGTGTACATATGAGAAGTTTGATCACTATATTAATCTGAAGTGTATAGCAGCTGTTGATAAATGTGACTTTTCTTGAATAACTTGGAGATTTTGAAGTTCTCGATCTTAAATTTCTCAGATGGCAACCTGATTCAGACTTTTGGAACCGCCACTAGTTGACAGCTTCTTATATCTTACTATTTTGCTTCTGAAAATAACTCATCATCCATTTGAACTGTTCTTTGCAGTTTAGGGCAGCAGGATTCTGATTCAGTTACCAGTGGTAAGGTGAGAAGAGCTGCAAAATTTAAACGACAATTACGTGGGAACTGAATAGCCGGTCTATAATGGAGAATGGTATTTGAAGAATTGCCAACCTGGCCCAACCATTATTGATCTGCAGTTTTTTATGTGCCGGCTGGCTGCCTCCCAAACATATATACCTCAAGGGTAATCAATATTATGAACTGAGGTAAATTACCACATGTGCTCTTTACTCTGTCGGGTATCTTTTTGAAGGATTCATGTTCTTTCCTTGGTAAACTAGACTGGCCAAACGATGTTTGGTTTCTGTTTCCAATGAAACTGGTGTACAGATGTTTTCTGAGGGATTGAGTTGAGAAATTTGAGAGAATAACCGGGTGCTACCTGATTATGTCATATGATATTTTTTGTGGTCAAATGGAAATTCAATTAGCACTTTTTGTGGAGGGGATGGGTCTGTACACTCGTATAGGGAGATAGTTGCTAATACTCGTAAAGATATATTTTATATGGTAGGGGTGAGCGATGATTGCCGCCTCATGCAACCACAACAACCCCTAAGAGCATCCATACAAGTATCATAAAATTTGGACCATATTATGCCTCAAAAGTTACTTGTCTACTTTGGCTAAGCAACTTTTTTCTATCACGCAGGTGTCTGGACCAGTTGGCTAGGCAACTTTATAAAACCATATTGCACCAAACATTGCATTTTATCTCTACTTCATTGGAATGTTTTCTTTTTCTGTTCTATTTAAATATCCTTCTCGTTTCTTTAAACCCCAAATCCCACAGCTCAGCTCCGTAAAGTAGGACATAGCTTTCCCAACTCTCGTACTGCCCCGAATCAACTCCGGCCGTGATTTTGTTTATTCGTTGGTTAAATTAGGAGGGGAACTGGTTTGACTAGCTCTTTTTAGTGAAACACCCACGGAAAGGATGGTTTAGATCGTCAACCTGATGGGGGGTTTGTTTCAAGAGCTTCTCAGCGTCGAAGCTCATTCGTTGAATATGATGAGCAAGAGTATTGATAAAGCCCCTTTTGAGATTGTCTTCCCCAGAAAATATGTATCGTTAAGCCCTACTTCGAGAACACATGAATTTTTGCATTTTATATCTGCTCCATTGGAATGTTTTCTTTTTCTGTTCCTGTTCTATTTAAATATCCTTCTCGTTTCTTTGAACCCCAAATCCCACTGCTCAGCTCCGTAAGGTAGGACATAGCGTTCTCAACTCCTTACGGACATAGCTTTCTCAACTCTCTAACTGTCCTGAATCAACTACGGCCGTGATTTTGTTTATTCGTTGGTGAAATTAGGGGGGAACTGGTTTGACTAGCTCTTTTTAGTGAAACACCCATGGAAAGGAGGGTTTTGATCGACAACCTGATGGGGGTTTGTTTCAAGAGCGTCTCAGCGTCGAAGCTCATTCGTTGAATATGATGAGCAAGAGTATTGACAAAGCCCCTTTTGAGATTGTCTTCTCAAGAACATATGTATCGTTGAGCCCTAATTCGAGAACATATTTCACACCAAGAAAATATGTTCATGAATTTGAAAATTTATGAACATATATTTCTATCCGGCAATGGGAGTTTTAGACTTTGAGTCACGCTAACAATATTCGCCCCCACTAATTGGTGTGCACCGAGTTGCAACGAATCTTTTCTGAGAATAAAAGGAAGCCCGATTAATGATCTTCTACCTGCGTCCGCACAAACGAAGGATAGACATAATCGAGCCTAAAAGAATTAATAGAACTAAGAACTGTTAATTTTGTTTTTGCAGAATAACAGAATAATAACACATAGAACAACAAATTAGAGAGAAGGAGAGTTTATGGAATTATGTTGTGTCGAATGGCTTAACAATGGCCTATTTATAGACTTATATAGGCACCTTACGCGAAAGGTTGTGTCTTTAGTAAACACACATTAGGAATAGGAAGGGTTATGTATTTTGAAGACAATTAATTACAAAGGTCCTTTCATGAAAATAATTAATTAGGAAGAGTCATCTGGTTGTTCAAGTTTCACACTTTACGTGAAAGGTTGTGTCTTTAGTAAACACACATTAGGAATAGGAAGGGTTATGTATTTTGAAGACAATTAATTACAAAGGTCCTTTCATGAAAATAATTAATTAGGAAGAGTCATCTGGGTGTTCAAGTTTCAAAAGACTCTAGATTTTGAAGGTTCCAAATTATGCACCACTCCTAAAGGGAATGGGATGGGAAGGGATGTAGTGCACCCGCCGCACTATACTGTGTAATGCGGCTAATCGGATTGGCCACACTACATATATAGTGCGGGGGTGCACTACAGCACCCGTGGGTCCATTCCTAAGACCTCACGGTGCCGGACAACGTGTCTCTGGCTATGTGTACAGGAGCAGCTCTCTCTAACAATTCTCTCTCTAAAAAATAGGAGCAACTCTATCTAACCCACCCAAATATGGGCGGCGGGAGGGAAGGGATAAATCCCTGCCTTCAGATTTGGTTTCCCTTCTCCATTCTCCACCAAAATCGCTTACCGTTCGCTGCCGCGCCGCTTTTGAGTTTGTAGTCGTGGGGTCGCCGATGGCTTCTTGGGTCGCCGACTTGGGAGCTTGATCGGTAGGGGGCTAGGCAAGAGAATGGCTGCTCAATGACGGAGGGGAGGGTATTTTTTTTTTGCTTTTTTTGTTTTTTGTCCAAATTTAGTCCGGTGGTTTATTGGTCATATGCTTGGTATTAATTTTATTTTCTGCGAACTTGATCTCGCTAGGCGAGTTTGAAATAAGGTTGCACATACTGTGCTCTGATTGCCCTCTCTAATAGTTTGTCCGGTTTGTGGAAGCCCATTTGCTCCCATGGGGTTCGTCTCTATTGTGTAGGCTTTCGCCTCACAGTTGAATACAACTTCTCACATTTGCCAAAAAAAAAAGTCTCTGGCTGTGTTTCTTTGAGGTTAAAAAAGAAAAAAAAAAAAGAAAGATAAATTAATTCTTTCATTCCGATTTGTACGTAGCAAAACTCTTTCACAGCTCTCATACAAGTGGATAAGCAACCAAGTGAGATGGATGAATCCAAATTTTTTTTTTTTTAGGAACACAAACATAAATATATTAGACAACTAATATCTTACAGACTTAGCCAAGGACAAATCAGAGAACGAACAAGTCTGGTTGTGGACCATTTCGATTAATTCTAAGATGAAAGAAGTTTCTGCATAACTGGGTCAGCAAAAAACCTTTACCAATCGATTGTGGGACTAAATTTGGACTGTGGAACTAAAAATCCCAAAAACAACTGGACTTAAAAAAAGCAAGTTTTAATCAAATTGGAGTGTGAGTTATACACGTGGGGGCGGTGCACCAATCTTTCTAGACCCATTTGCATTCCTTTTCTCCAATCGCACCCCATGCATGGTCCCGGATATGACCGAGAGCAATAAGCATTTTACACGATGAATACGGGCCTACTTTTGGAATGTTTCAGCCAATGAGCTCCTCAATGGAAAGTTTGATACAAACTTTGTATCGTACATAATTTCACATATACCAAGTGAAGAATGAAGCCAACAGGTAGCTACAAAAGAAAGTTTAAACAATACTTCAATTTTCATAGCACAGTTCTTTAATGGGGGACAAATATACCAATATATATGAACACCAAACATTTACACCCAATTTGCTTGACAACTGGACCTAAATAGGGTGTGTGTGAATTGTGTGTACGATAATGATTATAGTTCTGGCCTTCCGGGTTAATGGGTTAAACAGTTCGATTTTGATATATAGCATACCTCATCCTTGAATCTTGATAGAGGTGTCAATCCATGCATTGCATTAAGCACTGTTCAATAGATTTGACCATCTTCGGTATGAATCAAAGAATAATAATAAATTAACAAGGCAACAAAGTGTAATAGGAAACATGCACAAAGGTTCGTAAATTAACGAAGTACCATTTGGTGAATAAGAGTTGTAACTTCATTTTCATCCAGATTCACCAAATTAATTTGCAAGGTCCTTGAGGCCGATCGGTTGAGAAATTAATTCCTTCGTAATGTTTTTTTTTTTTTGGAGTTTGGATTAAACAAGTTGCCTAGCTAATCAGGACTGATGTTTTTTTGCGTAATGTTTTTTTTGGGCAACTCAACTACTCAAGTCATGAATTTCTTTCTTCTTTGCAATATATAGTTGCTGGGTGTAAGTGTAACATCAATACCCGCGAAACACAACGCATGCGCCTGTATGTCCAATTTGGAGTTGTGCAACAATAAAGTTCATGCAGACAAAGTCTTGATCGATTGACCAGCTAGCTGTAGCTAGCCTGAGTACACGAGCATGCACAACATGATACAGCTATATAAAGTAAACCGGAGGCTGTGATGAATTAAGTTTGTTGTCCATGCAATGTAATTATATTCATATTCCTACCCAAGAAAATTTCTAGGAATTTGATTCCCAATAATTATATTCGTATTCTTACTCAACATTCCGATCATCCAAACATAGGATTGGAAAGTGCTTAATTATTAATCATCAATAACAACAATACTAATATAGTATGTTGCAATTATTCAAGAACTGGAGGTCAGAAGATTAAATTTGAAATATAACCGTCCAAAGACTTGTAAACATGAAAGTGCAAGGAATTATGAAGGCCACTTCATAAACATAAACCAGAGGCCAGAAGATTAAATTAGGACGAAGTTTTGTGAAAGGTAAACAAAACTCAACTCGTATACATTTAACTACTCTTTCGAAAAAATAGAGACAGCTACAATTTGCAAACATTTGTTTTTTTCGAAGCACTTAAAATTTGCAAACACAGCATTAAATTTTCTGCAAACAAATTGAAACAACAAAATTATATTTATGTCCATCTAATTTTCTTCTTGGCAATCAACGTACAGAGACTAACATTATACTGGGTATTTCCATTCCAATTCCTATTATCATCGTCACACAAATTATAGTGTATGATTTAATTGTAAGGATGGATACCTCACTAACTGCACGATATAATATGTTCAAGCAGGCTTAAACTCTGTTTACGCGAGTAAAACCACGAATTGATTTCATTTTGCTTAAATTTCCTATGCAATTCGAATGAACCAACCAAATTTTAAACAACCATTTAAGAGTTTGAACTTGAATAACTATGTTATGTTATAAAGACAGTGACCAGCTTAATTACATACTACTCCCTCTGTCAGTATAATTTTAGTCTCCTACAAAACTAAGTAAAATTTTTAACTTAAAATTTGTATTTATCGAAATAATTTTTTCTGCAGTATGAACATTATTTGATATATCTTGATGCAATCTTTTAAACGGTGCATTTAGCGGTGAGCACCCTCATCCCGTGAGCAGGAAAAGCCGCACAGAACGGTGGCGTTTCAGTTCGGAGAACATTCCAGGAAAGAAATAAAATAAAATTGCATAGTTTAATGAAATTCTTAATAAAATGAAAATCCTAACCCTAGATACCTCACGTGTGTAGCACGTGACTTTATAAAGCGCCGCAAGGACTTCAAGTGACACAAAAAAAAAATTGACCCAAAAAAAAAGAGTAACACACAAAGAAATACAAAGTTCACCAAGGGTAACCGTCCGATCTTTTTCCACGTCATCGATCCGCGTTTCTTCATGATTCAACGGCTGAGATGAAGGTATTGCAGAGAGAGCTACTGGGTAGAACGAAGCTGCTCCTCCTCTCTATCCGCTTCTCTCTCCTCCCCTGTTTTCCTTTCCCCCAAACAATTTCTCCTGAATTTTGTCGAGGAAATTTTCCGAATATCCAAATCATGGAGGAAGAGAGAGAATTTGAAGAAATTCGTGACGCTGAGGAGGCTGAGAAGGTGGAGGGAGTGGAAGAAGAAGAAGAAGAAGACGGAGAGGACGACGATGGCGATGACGACGACGTTGAGGAGGAGGAGGAGGAAGATGACGAGGAGGATGAGAGAGAGGTGCTGCCGAGCTCTGGTGGTCCTCCTCCGGTCCATCTGATAGAGGACGACGACGAGGATGATGAGGGAGATGACGACAACGGCGACGGCGGCGACGACGACGACGATGATGACGACGACGACGATGAAGACGAAGATGAGGACGACGATGAAGAAGAAGGCGAAGAAGAACAGGTTCTTTTGTTTAATTATTATTCTATGTTTCTGCGATTTTTTCAATAAATTACGTGTTGAACTTGTTCAGATCTCGTTTTTCTGTTTCTATTCTCTTTGTGTCTCTTCGCTTAATGCTCTGTTTCTGTGGAAAGAGAGGAGGGAAATAATTAAGAAGAAAAATTACGAGAAAAATAGAGGAATTTTTTTACTGTACTCAATACTCCGTCTTACCCTCTTTTCTCTCTTCTCTCTCATACAGAGCAAGGGAATGGAAAATTTTTGGACTTTTCCTTCCTTTCCTTTCACTATGTTTACCTTAGGTTTTCTTCTGGTAAGAAAATTTTCAGATGTTCTTTTATGGAAAATTTTTGGACTTTTCCTTCCCTTCTCTTCCTTTCACTATGTTTAACTCAGGTTTTGTTCTGGTAAAAAAAAAATCAGATAGTCTTTCATGGAAAATAGGGTGAATTTTTCAGATCCGGTTTCCCGTTCAGCATCGACGCAGGAAAAACTTTCTTGAAATATGTCTAGGAGCTATTTTCCTTTAATCTAACTCTCTTGCTATGTAGACTTTGCCCAAAATTTGATTTTCAGGGTTTGTTAATCCGATATGAGTCCAGATCTGTCGATTTCTGTGAGTTTTATTATCTGTGCACTTGTGTTTCTTATACAATTGTTTAGGCTTTAACATGTTTTGTTTATGAAAGCGGAAAAAAAAAAATTGTTTACAAAGCTTGGGATTTTCGCTCTTACAACCAGTAACTGGCTAGGATAAAGGTTTGTGGATCTGACTTCATATAGTTTTGTAACACTTTTCTTGTTTGTGGATATAAAATTTTCTGAGTCAATCTTGAAGTCCACCTTTTCTCGGCTCGGTTTCCTTCTCCATTCGGTTTGATTGGAGACTTTTTCTTAAGCCATATTTTTGCGATGAGAAACTTGTTTTGGGTTGTGAAAGAGTAGGTTGTTAGTTTGTTAATCAGTAGGAGGTTAGTTTGTTAATCAGAGTTGACATATTTTTCAAAGTGCATGTTAATTTGTCCTTGGGCTATGGGATCCGTCAAAGTTAGTTTTCCTCCTGGATTGCTTGGAACTACATGGCCCTCATTTAATTCGCCAATCTTAAATTGGTCTTCAATATTCTTATTGTGGTGCTTCATTGTGTGTTTTGGTGCTTGTAAGAAATTAGTAATAACATTAGCTTGTTCTTTTTCCATCGTAGAGATCCGACTGGTCTAGTGATTTTGTCATTTTTTGTGTCTTCCTTCCTTTATTTGTTTTTCATATGTTTATGTATCCTTTTGTTAGTAAAATTACTTCAAAGTGTGGATTTTTGAAACACGTACAAGTTACAACTTGAAAAAGTGGCTTTGGGTATAATTGTCTTATCTGGCTGCTTGCGTATTCCATTGCTATACAGGTATCTCGAAGTGTTATTTTTAGGTGCTTGAGTTGACCTTTAGTATCCCAGCCCCTTGCCGGTAGGTGTGAACTGGGTTCCTCCACATGGAGGAAGTACTTGTGCACAGGCAGCCAAACCATGATTCAGATTATTTAGCCCAATGAGTTGACATGGGGTTGTCAAGATTACTTGTGGTTCCAATAGGGCAATTGAAAAGAAATTTTCGAAAGTTATCCTCCTGCTATTTAACTTCTTGAGAGGTCAACATCATCAACCTAAAGTCCTTAAGTCATGTGCTCAAGTTAAGTAATTTTGCTAAGCCCAAAATATGGATGACAAACTTCTATTGTTTGCTCATCCACGTAAGAAGGGGGAAAGAGAGCAACTGACTTGTCATGGGGGATTATCAAGTTTGCTCTTTGCACACAGGCTCCATTAGTGCTCACTATAAGAACCTTTTTTCCCTCTGTATTGATTTTTTGAGGGGTGATTCTAGTTTCTGGTAAATTTTTAGTTTTCAGAACTTTGAAATTAGTGAGTCAAAAGCCTGTTACAATTCTAGCTATTTGTCCTTGTTTTTGTTTTTTTGGAAAGCTAAATTTTCCCCTAAGTTTTCACTGGTCATATTACGGGTAGTCGTTCATATTATACACCTTTGATGAATTGCCTTCACCCATGTTCCCCACTGCTCTTCTCTCCCTTATATTGTAGTGTTCTTCCTCGGTCTATTGCCTACTGATTTCTCTTACCTGTGAACGACTATTTAGGAGGATATGGGAACTGAGTACCTTGTCCGGCCCCTGGATCGTGCTGAGGAGGAGGAAGATAACAGTGATTTTGAACCAGAAGAGAATGGTGAGGAAGAAGAGTTTGGTGAAGAGGATGAGGACGATGAAACTGGAGGGAAGGTGGAGGCTTCAGCAAAAAGGAAGAGGCCAGATGGAGATGATTCCGGTGGTGATGATGATGGCGGTGGTGAGGATGATGAGAGACCACCCAAAAGATAAGGGCGTTGAGGTCAATCTTTCTCCCTCCCTCCCTCTCTTATAACTATCTTAGCTCTCTCTAGGGAGTAGGATTCACGGATGTTGTTCTGGTTTCATGTAATATCATGTTGCAGTAGGGTAAAACATATCTCGGGGAATGCGTAGTTTATATCTGTTTCAGAAAAACTATTGGGACTTATGATCTAGTTCTGGTGTGTGAGGTTATGATGCTAGAGAAACTCTAGATACTTCGTTTCAATGCTCATTTTCCGTTGGTGGGTAGGTCTTTCAGTGCTCTGTTTCTATCCCTCTACTAGGCTGTTGAATGGTTTCAAGATGTGTGGACTTAATTATTATACATTGTGGGGGTTTTTTTTTTGGATGTAATATTGTACTATCTTTATTTCTGCCAAGACTGTTTATGTTTGCTGGCTATCGTGGAGATGGTTGTTTGTGCATTGAATTGATTTAAATTTCCTATATTATAATAAAGTCTGTTTAAGTTTGCATGATTTTTGTCGTGTGAGTGAGTGAGTGAGTGAGGAGGGGGCGATATTCGATCGGGTTGGAGATCGATCTCAATAATAGGGTAATCGAATTTGGAGTTTTGTTGGAGTGGAATGGGGGAAGTAGCAAGTCTGGTTGATCTTGAGATTGAACCCAACCCAATCCATCCCATGGGCTTTACTAGTAAATATATATATAATAATAATAATAATAATAATAAAGAGAGTTTAGAGCCCATCTCGATAATTGTTGGGGAAAGGTCATTCGGATAGTGTAGATCTGAATAGAAAGGGGTTAGTTGGTTGGAGATGTGAAATTTGGTTAAGAGAAGAAAGAGAGCGATTGGTAGTTTGGTTTAGAGGTGCCAAATTTCTACGGATCCCCGAGTTCTATGGTCGTCGTACCATTCTTACACGTAAATGAGAATAGTACTAGTACCAAAGGAAATCAATCTCTCTCTCTCTCTCTCTCTCTCTCTCTCTTCTTGACGACGAGGAGGAAAATGGATCCAAACATTATTAACTACTATTACTATTATTTAACATCAATCCACAATCAATGGTGTGTGTCCTCTTACCACGTGGATGCCACCAGCCGCCACATGGTTGTCTCTAGTTTACCAATATTACTGTTTTGGCCCCTATGTATTAGTGGGGTTACCGACACCCATAGTGGGGGCAGTCTATGTTTTATATTTTAATAAAAACATCTCCCGTATGAATTCATGCATGTGATAACAAATTTTTTTTTTTAAAATCCCACCTATTATCATGATTATGTGATAGTTTATCTACTTTATATTGAACTGACGAGCGGTGGTGGGCCTGTGATTGACAGATGGCATAATCACTGCCGCCATGACTCACGGAACAAGTGTGACTCAGCTGCAAATATTGGATGGAAGCTATCAACCTCACCGACTTTCCTTGGCGGAGGCGGCTGACAAATATGAGTTGAGCAATGATAGAAACACAATTTTGGACATAATTATGTCCAAAATCGTTTGATTCACATAGACTCACGTACATTGAACGGACCGTGTCCTTGGAATTTTTGTATGAGTTCAGGAAAGGTGGCTCCCCAGCAGCAGCAAGGCTGTGGGTGGTGTTAAAGTGGGTCCCATGACATGGAACATGGACTGGGTAATAGTCGGGCCCTGGCAGCATCAGCCATGCCAACCATCGCTAAATGGTTCATGGATACCTTCGTGATGTGAAAATGAGAAATTATGCACTTAATACGGGAAATAATGTTCACACTTTTTCGATCATGACACAATTTTTGTCTTTCAATGAGAAAAATACACATAAAAACTTCACTAGAAGATAAGAAATGGGGTGTCATAATTAAAAAATGGAGTGTAGAAATTATTTTCCTACTTGTTTTTGTATTTATAAAAAAAATTGATTTGTAACAGTTCTAAAATCATGACATGGAGAGGGTATGTTAAAGTCTCTAAAAATTAATTTAAAAGAGGATGAGAATATTAGAAACGTGTTTTTAGCTCAAAGTCTCAAGCCATGAAGCATTGGACCGGAAAGCCTAATATAAGGCGCATATAAGCCTTGGGCTTGGGCTAGACTTCACAACTTTTTAGAGTAACAGGCCGGCCTTATCTTGATACCTTGGTAGCAATTGAGTTTGGGCTGGGAAACGTCAACTCCTACTAGATAATGAATGGGCCCAGTCCAGCGTGCCAAGCAGCCTCTTTAATTTGAGATCAATTTAAAACCTTTAAAAGTGTATTTTTTTTTCTCAAGTCATTTGTAAATAATTTATTCACCTCTTATCTATGGATCTAATTTTTATGATGTTTCATTACTTATAAAAGTAGTGATTGAGAGAGAGTACATATAATCTAGTAGGAGTTGATGTTTCTCTTGCAGGTAGATGAAAGGATGATTATGCCATTTTCCTCATTAAATGAGGTGGCTTAATGGAACCTGCATCGACAAATTTGCGATTCAAGATGAAACGTGTTCAATAATATCGGATTCCTATATGTATTTAGCATATAATTATTCAAATTTTGTGGGACTCGTACAAGGGGTTTTGATATCAACAATAAGGGTTCTCAATCAACCAAGTGCATTAGGGTTCCAAGACAATTATGGGTTGGAGCATGCGATGATGTGCTTATGGGCCCCCCACTTCTAGTATTTTTAATCGATTTAGGTTCTATGCTTTAGTATCCTTTATTCCAATAGTTTAATGTGGTTTGCAGTTGTTTATATTAGATTTTTGGATGATGATAATCTGGTTTTCAATTTTTTTTTCTTAATCATGTGGTTTTCGGTTTTCAATGTGTATTTTCAAATGCAATATGCAATTTATTTTGTTTTTTGCTTGATTGTTGTGCAGATTCAGCATCACAACCCTTTCACTATTAGAATGCATTTTGGGGATGATTTTAATATGCAATACACACCCCTTATTTGGGTGTGTATCATATGCATCCCCTAAAATGTTATGAATTATAGAGAAAATATTACGAATCGTATTGCTAAAAAGTTACGAATCGTATAAAGGTTATGATATACACCAAAATGTTATAAATCTTAATGAAAATGTTACGAATCGTACTGCTGAAAAGTTATGAATTTTAGAACAAAAGTTACGAAACATGCTAAAATGTTATGAATGAACTATAAAATAGGTGCATATGGTACACCCTTTTAAGGGATGTGTATTGTAGACTTTCTCTTCTGTTTATAGAGGGATTGTCAATTATAGCAAACAAGTTGTTGCATAAAAGTTCTCAACCTTCAAGAATATGGAGCCAACAAGAGCTTCATGGCTGAATGTGAATCATTGAGGACCATTCGCCATCGCAATCTTGTTAAGTTGATCACATCTTGCTCCAGCATCAATTTTAAGGGTGACGATTTCAAGGCTTTGGTCTTTGAGTTCATGAAAAATGGCAACTTAGAGAGCTGGTTACACCCACGTCTTTCTGAGCAACAGGACCCTAAGACCTTGAACATTTTTCAAAGGCTAAACATAGCCATCGATGTGGCCTCTGCTATGGATTATCTTCACTATGATTGTGAAACTTCAATCATTCATTGTGATCTGAAGCCAAGCAATGTCCTTCTTGGTGATGACTTATGTGCCCATGTGAGTGATTTCGGCCTTGCAAGGATTCTTTCAGCTACCACATGTATATCGAATCATCACCAATCAAGTTCAATTTCAATCAGAGGAACAACTGGATATATTCCCCCAGGTAAATAGTGTTTTTTTTTTGGTCATTAAATATTTAATCAATGAAGAAACCTTATTTAGTTGCAATTTTATCATTGTGTGGTGAACTGAAACATAAGCTTACTGACGAATTAAGCCTCATTTCTTCCTGTGCGCCAGGGATGAATCACTTCTCTTTACCATGTAGTATGTGACTTATGTTTGTCTATCAATGCAAATTAGATTAGATTAAGAGATCTTATTTGCAACTCCATGTTATACAAATAAATAAATTAACCCTTATAGATAACTTGGAGCGTGGAATAGGTTTTGTTCCGATTCTTATGTAGGAAGATGCAACATAAACGAATTTACACTAAATATTATACTGGATTGTATGTTTTTTATCATTTTTTTTACTATTTCGAACCACAAGATATGGAATAATTAAAAAGCAGACGTATCATCCAAAATTTTGATATGTTAGCTATGGAGCGTTGTGATAATATATATTATATGGTGATGGATATGTTAGATTTTAATTCATTTTTCTTGCAGGAAGATGAACAAAACACAACAAAAAAAAACTCACATTATTTCAAACATGTACACTCCTATATTTTATGACTGTCTCCATTTTCTTTGGTTTTTTCATGTTGCAGAGTATGGGATGGGAGCAGAAGTATCAAGAGGAGGAGATATGTATAGCTACGGAGTTTTACTATTAGAAATGTTCACCGGAAAAAGACCTACAGATAATATGTTCAGTGACAATATTAGTCTTCGTAGCTACGCAAAAATGTCCCTTCCAAGTGAAGTAATGAACATCGTCGATCCCCGACTCATTGTGGAAGAGGATGAGGAGCCAAATATGACGACCAACCAAAAAAGCACAAGAAATACTGCAAAAGTGGAGGTTTGCCTTGCATCCGTTCTTCAAATTGGAGTTTCGTGTTCTGCTGAGCTATCAGGGGAAAGAATGAATGCAAGAGATGTTCTTAAGGAACTGCACAAGATTAGAAATTTGTTTATGGAGAACATGTAATTTTTTTTTTTACAGTCTTGCTAACCTCTTCCCACTAGGCCGGAGGATAATAAGTATATATTGACAAATAAGTTCGGATATCAATACACATTTTACGGATATTAATATACTTTTTCCTGATATCAATATACTTTCTACCCATTATCCTACGTCTAATGGGCGAAGATTAGCATCTTCCTTTTTTTAAAACTTAATTTGGTTATTGTTTATGTTTGTTAAAAAAACGGATTGCTTTATATATGGCATAAAGGTTAATTAAGTGTACTAGTATTGTTTGCTTAGTCCAAATTAAGAAGCTCAATGTATTAGAGGAATTGTTGGTTTTGTTGCTCCAGGTAATTAAAGCACAATTCAATCCTCACACATTTAACCTTCTTTCTTAGCAGGATTGGATGAATATATCTGATTAATTTTAAAATTTAGTCCCTAAATGAAAAACTTGTATCAGATGAAACTAGAGCCTAGTATTGGCGGATATTGGCACTTAAAATAATTTTAGTCATTTAATTTGTTTCCTTTGTGCTAAAATTATTCCTCAAAGTCCTAAATAGTAATCTCAAAAAGAAAATTTTCTTACCTGTCCAACTTGTAATGATCCAACGTATATAGTCCGGAGGGGGGTCCAGCGTAAGTAGGGGCACACTGTTTTTCCATTGTAGATAGAAACTCACTGGGATTTCTGAGAAATTTCTGCAACCTCTGGCCAGAGCTATGCTAAGATGGCTCTCCCGCACCAAGTGATGGAAACTGTCAATTCGAATGTCATTATGCCAGAAGAGGAAGAAAGGTCTAGGAGGGACCAGCTAGCCAAAGCACTAAATTAAGTTGTTCTTGTAGTAAAACATAATACTGCCTCCGCTCTAATTTACTGATAATTGATTGAATTGATTTTTTTTTTATAAGAATCTACATAAATATTATACACAATTTTAATGGCTCAAAGTAGTTTTGGAAGTTCCGAAGTGGATCCCACACAATCCGATGTACACTTGCTGCGCAAATTTGTTGTACCTGCGCGTAGTGGGGCTAGAATGGAATTGCAATCTCAAACGAAGAAATATATGACAAAATTGGAAGACTCTACGGACTTAATTGGATTGAGGCATAATTATGGTCCAATAATGTTGTGTACACACATAAGTACTGTAGTTATGTAAACCAAGAGTTTAGTTGGAATTAAACAGTTTTACAGAACGCAAACAGTAATATTTGATGCAACTACTGATGTGGTTTACGATGAGTGGTCAACAGTACAAATTTTAGAAGTTTTGGGGGTAAATCTGTGATACATGTAAATATAGCTTAAAATCAAACTTCAGCTCTTCATGCTTTGATGTTTCTCTGCATCACTGTGTTCGGTGGAATCAGTAGCTCGTTGTATGGCTGGATCTGTATTCGAGTGATTTTGTAGATGCTGTATGGCTTGATTGAATGAACTGGTTTGTTTTTTTGTAAACAAAATAGACACTCCGATTTTTTTTTGCTTTTTCCCTTTTTCTAAAGTACAAGTGAAACCGCCTATTTTGGCAAAAATAAGTCATGTAGTTTTTTTTAATTTAATTTTTTTTTCCAATTTACCTTCTTTGGATCCAAACTTGAAAAAAATATTCTAACTTAAAAAACATTCATTACCCCTACTTTTAATCATTATTTATATTTTTCTCTCTCTTTCCAATCATTATTCTTATTTCTCTCTTTATCTCTCTTTATCTAATCATTATTCTTATTTCTCTCTTTATCTCTCTCCACTCATTAATTCTATCTCCAATTATTATCCTAATTTCTCTCTCTATTCATTACCTAAAACCAAACCCAAAAATTTTCAAAAACTCATATAAACAAGGCACCGCGTCAAGTTTTTGTAGATTATTGATTCGTAGAGGAATTGAAGAAGCAAAAATTGTGATCAAAACTTATAATTTTTTAATAAAGACAACAAATAAGAGACATAGGAATATCTTTTAGCTTATTTTTGTATTTATTTAAAAAAAAAGTTTGAATCATAAATTTTTACTTTTTTGATTCTTGACATTGTGATAAATTAATAATTCATAAAATTTTGACACAAAACTAGCGAATGAGAACAATTTTTGAATATTGAACCAAAAAAAAAGTGACTTAGACTTATTTTTGCCAAAATAAAGCCGACCGTTTAAGGAGAAAAACTATTTTACAAAGCTTTCTATGAATAGTGATTTTCATAAGTGAATCGTGCGCGTTCAAAAAGGATTGGACGGTCCAGATTTTAATGAAATTTTTTTAAAAGAAAATTAAATTTATTAAAATTCAAACCATCTAATATTGAAATCTAACGGCTTAAATCAAGTGGCTGCGTAATCTTTACAGCGGCCGGTGAATAAGCCATACACCGGTTTGAGCCCTAGTTACAAATCGATCGGTCAGAAAACGTCCCAAAAATCTTTAATCCAAATCGAACCAAGCTCAGCAGCTCCGGCAACCACACAGGCACCTCTCTCTCTCTCTCTCTCTCTCTCTCTCTGTTTCTGTTTGTTGTTTTGCGGGGGTGCTTAAACATGATTTTGTTGGATAGACGTTTTAAAAAATTAGGGACCCTTCCTTTTCGCCTGAAGCGGTGGCTTTCCAGGCCTCTGCCCAGGGCAGGCCCTGCTTCGTTGCATAGTATGTTTTTCGCTTGAAGCGGTGGCTTTCCAGACCTCTGCCCAGGGCAGGCCTTGCTTCGTTGCATAGTATGTTTTTTTGTGAAGAACAAATGATTTTGATGATCCAAAAAAAAAAAATTGATTTTATTTAATGAATATCTCACAGTACCCCAAATCGACATATTTCAACCATGATAGGAATTTCACGTTTTGTAACCCCGGTTGGCGGTTGCCAAGGGCGGAACCAAGAATTGATTTTACCCCGGACTAACCCAAAATCAGTGTTTTCAATTATATAGATCGTATTGGGATACGTATCGCATATCTTAAAGATACGTTGTTGGAAGAGTAGAAATTTCTATTGTTCAGTTGAACAAGATTTTTGGAAAAGAGAGAATACTAAAAGAGTGGGGAATTAGACACTTGAACTCAACTTTTTTTTTTGGTTGATACAAAATAGGTAGAACTCATTCATATTTATTTCTACTCCATGGAAGACTCTGGTACAAGGATAGGATATTTTCATACAAGATAAACTTTGAGATAATTCTAGAATTACACATGACTAATTCTCACAAAAAAATCTAGATATTTCACAAGTATATTCTAGAGTTTTTAAAGCTAAATATTTTAGAATTCCTAAAAACTAGATAACATTTATATTTTCTTCAATAATATCTTCTATCTTTGGGTTTTGTCGATTGGACTTGTTTGGACATAACTTTCTTGTATCAAATACTAAATTTCGTGTATACTTCAACAATGTTAATCATAATTAATAGACAATTAAAAAGTAGATACACCTAATACCACCTACAAATTATGGTTACATTTTAAAAAAAAATTAAGATGCAAAATTTCAAGTCTCTCAATTAGAACCTATTACATTAAGGTTTTCTATACCATTTGTTAGGAAAAAAAAAAGAGTCAAGCAAAATACAATCAAAGTATGGTTCTTTCTTCTATATAAGCCATACGTTGAGGCTGGATGTCTATCAAATGGTTTGAAAGATTCCATAATTAGATCAAACGGCTTAGATTATGCATTCGGGGTTCCACTTCTTGAAATAAAGTCCAACTTTTTCTCAAAAAAAAATATCAGATGATACGTACCGAATTAGAATACGTGTATAAATCGTAGGATACACGGTCGTATAGTGTAATTTCTATACAAAAGTGATAGAGGGTGGAATACGTACCGTTCTCCGAATGAGACAATGCAAATCGTAGTATACATGTCATGTAGTGTAGGTTTTTAGCAATTATTGACAAAATGGTGAATATAGTATGTGGGGGGCTGATTTCTTCGCCTCAATCTTGACCTTCTTGAACTTTCTGGAACCGAGCGACCCTGCACCGGCCGTCAGGTACCTGCAGAACCGGAGGGGGTTGCTCCTCCGGGAAAAAGCTCCGACGGTCTAGTCAGAAAAGGAGCCGGGAAGAAGTTTGGTAAGCAAGAGAATATATGTTGCTAAGGAAGTAAAGAGTGTGTAGAGAGCTGACCCCCTTCTTGGAGGAGATGTCCTTCTATTTATAGGCAGGGAAAGAGAGAGTGCAGAATGGGCAGTTTCCGTCACCCACGCGCTTACTGATGCTCGGATGACGTCATGCGTCAGGAGTATTAAATGACCGCCGCCGTTGGGAAGAGGGGAGCCGCCCAGTCAGAATAAAGGGAGGGTCACATCAATCAGGGACGTCCCTTCCTTTATTAGAGAGGCTCTCCCACGCTTCTGTGGAACCTTCTAGAAGATTCTGGATCTGTGGCCTCCGAGTGAAGTCAGTGTCTCCGAAGGAACGAGGAGCAACAGTTAACGTACTTCACCGAACGAAAGAAACCTGTCTATAATCATATCCGAGCAAACGGGTCTCTTTCTTCGGAATTAGATGGACGTTCGGCGAGACCCCTCAAGACACTTTCTCCTTCGGATGTCGTGTACGACTGACGTATCTGGGTTCCTTGTGGAGCAGATGAACTGAGACAACTAAGCGGTCAGGAACGTCCCATCAAATCCCGAACCTCTTGGACCTTCGGCTATTTCGCCCCACTACAATAGCCCCTCAACTCCTGTTTCCATAGGTGTACCTTCGGTATGGAAGGAGGAGTTGAAATATCAGTAGTGGCCGAAGAAAAAATTGAATCCGAGCCAGACCCTTGAACCGGGCTTTCCGAACGTCAGTGCCAACTCAAGCGTCAAAAAGATGCCGAATCGTCAGGTCTGTATCTTTCATTTAATGCTCCTGTAACCGCCAGCGTCAAAGGCGACCACGCGTCCAGCTGCCATTGGGTCTCGATACGGCGCACCCCGTACATCTCCACGTGTCACCCATCGACGGTCACATCAATCTCCCGCCCAAATCCTACGGCTAGGGGCTCGGCGATGCTTCGAATTCCGCCCTAGGTATAAGAGGTGACGAGAAGAGAGAGAAAATCACTTTTTCTCCTTCTCTCTGACGCTTGAGCAGCACCACGCCATTCCCATTTTTCTGAAATTCAAATCGTTTGAAGATCTTTGGAAGAGTCTGAAGCTTTCAACCCAGAATTTGTTTTGATTCGCAGGTATGTTTCTGATTCCATCTGTTTTTCTTGCATTTCAGTCGTTCCTATATGCTTTTGGGGCCTTTTCCCCTTTTTCATACAATTTTTCGCCTGCGCACTGTAGAACAAGTTGAAGGTGTTCATGTGTTCTTCCGAACATGGAGGCATCTTCAACCTATGTTCTTCCAAACACGCATAGAAATATTGCCCATACTTAGAACTTTCACCCGAACTTCTTTTTGACTAATCGTTTCTCAGAAGAATCGGTTGCTCGTTCATTTCACATCACCGAACATAGGCACCTTAGGACATGACCACGCAACTCGCTGACGGTCTTTCCCCTGCACTTTTGTTTGTTAGGTATGGAGACTTCTGCTTCACTTTCGTCCGGGGAATCGTTTCGCTCGGTTGATAGCGCGGACTTAGGCGCTGGGGGCTCGAACCTCGCGATATCCGATGCGATCTCCAATCTAGCTCGGAATTACCGCGTTCGGGAAAGGAGCGAGGATTCCGCAGGAATTGATCTTCCTGCAAGCGTCACTCCGCTCCGAACAATGCCTCCAGAGAGTCAAATCATCGACTTAGAAGGTAACCCTTCGGAGGAGAGAGTGCAGGATAATCCGACGGAAGAGGTGGAAGGAGACGACGAGGCCGAAGAAACGGTATCTGACAGAGACTTCGCCGAAGGAGGAGCGGCCACGGCTTCCTCGAGCCAAGCCGAGGGTACAGAAGGGGCTTCCGGCTCTTCTTCCAACCCCCAAAAGAAAAGAAAGATAGTCCCTCAAGATCCTGACGTCATTCCTGACCGAACAGGAAAGGACCCATGTCCCTACTGGAAATCCTTCGAGAGCGAAGAAGGTATGAGGGCTTTCCGACGGGATTACAAAGTCCCTGACGACGTCATTATTACCCCAGTCCCTGGTCCCAGGATAAGGTTCAGCGATGAACATATTACCGTTCCCCTGATGGCCATAACCGAGGGTGGTCTCAGATTTCCAATGCATAGGATCCTTAGGGAAGTCCTTTATCTCTTCACCTTGACCCCCTGCCAATTAAGCGTCAACTCATACCGCATCATCCATTCCATCATAAAGCTGGCCCAGCTGATGATGTACCCACTCGAAGCCCATCACATTTTTGAAAACTACACAATGTCACGGAACATCAGGTATTCCCGATACTACCTGTGTTCCCGAAGAAAGATGGCCAAGATAATCCCCGAAGGGATGTATGATTCTGAAAAATGGGCCTCGGACTACGTCGAAGTTCGGGGCAATTATCAATACCCTCCGGCGGAATACGGGCAATTCGAGGTTGCCACACGCAGGGGTGGACCCCGTAAGAAATCAATCACCAGGCTTTTTACTTTTACCTGCTTCATTTCTTGCACTTGCACAGTAATACTTAGTGTTCTTCCGACTGATTGTTCCCTTGTCTTATGTTCTACAGATACAACACAAATCAACAAGGAGTTACTACGAGCTTCGAGGAACTGTAAGCTCGCGTCCACTCTCCTTACCATTCCATCAGAAGAAAGAGACGCCCTCACCATTTTACAATACAAACCCACCTACGGTGGACGTATCCGAAAGAAAGAGGCGGATAAGGAGGAAGCTTCTGCCGAAGACCTTCCCGCGGAACTTCTACCGAGCGTGAGCAGGCCTTTGCGAGGGCTCATTCGCGAACCCACCGAAGGATCCACTCCCGAAGAAGAAGCAAACATGCCTCCCCGAAGCATGAAGGACGTTCTTCAACAGAAGATGGAGGCAAGGGAGAAAGACAAGGCCAAGGGCCTGGCCAAGAAAACAGGGGCTTCAGGGGCCTCAGGCTCGGCCCCAAGCAAGAAAATACCTCCCCCACCAACTCAAAAACGTCCTCCTCCCGCCCCTCCATCGCCGAAGGAAGCCCAAGCTGGCAAGAGACAAAAGACGACGGCGCGCTCGGAGGCTGGCGACGGAGCGAGTGTGGCCGCCAAGGGGAAGGAAACGAGCGAAGAAAACGTCCCTTGGGCGCCGAGCTTCGTTACTGCGGACAAGAAGCAAATTTTGAAGTCCGACAGCTTGAGGGACGACCCTTCTCTCGCTCTGACGCTCCTGTCCGGGGTGGGGTTGCCGAAGGACATTCAATCCCCACCTTCGCTGAAAGCTGCCCTCACCGAGTACTATTATCACGCTGCCAGAGTAAGTTTTGCTTCACAGTTGACTGTTTCCTCTGCTTGTTTGTCTTTAAGTAACATTTGTTCCCTCTCAGGCCTCCCAGTCCATCATGAGCGTGAACCTTCACCTCACGGAGCATGAAAAGAAGAGGAAACAGGTGCTGCAGTCTCTTCAGGTCAATAAGGACGCGGCTGACGAGTACAAGCGTAGCTGGGAGGAATCCGAAGCTGCTCGCTTGGCACTCGAGACCCAAGTCACCAATCTTAATGATCTGGTTAAAGGCATGCAAGATGCTGCCGAGAAAACCAGGTCAGAAGGAAAGGATGAAGGACTCGCCGAGGGAAGAGCGTTAGGCCGAGAGGAAATGAAAAAGGAGATGGAGGGTGCGCTGGCGAAGGCCTACGATAAGGGCTATTTCCAAGCGGAGGAAGCTGCTGCTGAAGAGCTCGCCGAGGCTCAGGCGGAACTGCTTGAAGACCAGCATAAAGCAAGCTTTATGCTGGGCTATAATACAGGCTTTGATGATGCCGGTGTCGAGGCTGATGACGAGCGAAGAATGCTTGTCGAGGTTCCTCCTCGGAATTCAGCCGAGCTACAGCAGCCAGAGGAGGAGCAGCAGCAGCAGGTCGATCCTCAAGAGGAGACTACCGATGCACCAGCCGAGGCTACGTCAACAGCAGCACCTTCTGACGACCCTACCTTGCCTCTGTTTCCGCAGGAAAACCTTTGAGATGTAATAGGTTTTTCCTTTTTGTTAGCTTTGTTTTTGTTTTTTGGAAATGACATTGTACGTACTTTTGTTCGGAAATCGGAAATCGAAACAGCAGGAAATTTCACAAGTATTGTTATTCGGTTGTTTGAGTCGTTTGTGCTTCGGTTGTTTGGTTCGTTTGTGCATTAACCGGGATGTTCGGAAAAATCTAACTTGCAAATTTTATTGGTCACGCTCCATCATGCTTTAGAACGCTCCATCATGCTTTATCGTTCTATCGTTTTATCGTTATTTCCATTGTCCCATAATAGCCCCCTATCTGCGAGGATTGCCGAGGGACAGAGTCGGGAATTCAAGCAGATAGTGAAAGAACAATTATCCGAGGACACACAGAGGAGGATATCGTCCGAACGAACGTAATGGTGAGGATTACGAAAGAGACGCCCAAACGAACGATCCGAGGGCTAAGGTGCATGGCACCCATACGAGCACAATGTGGAGCCCAACGGCTTAAAAGTGGGCTAGGTGAGATACCCAATACTTACAAAAAGAAAACAGAGAACACACAAGAGAAGAAAAGAAACTTCTATTATCATCATGGCCCAAAGGCTTACAAAGTGGAACAAAGAACAATTGAAGAAAAGTGAAAACATTAAACAACATCTAGCCATGGAACTTCCGAAGCTTCTGAGCGTTCCAAGGGTTTGGTATGGGAGTACCGTCCATCTCAGCTAGCTTGTAAACCCCATGGCCGATCTTCTCTATCACTCGGTAAGGACCCTCATAGGGATCCTTGAGTTTCGTTAGTTTTTTCGCTTCCACAACCATCCGGAGAACGAGATCGCCGACGTTGAATGGTCGTGACCGAACGTTCTTGTTGTAGCTTCGAGCAACTTCCTGTTGATACGCAGCATGCCGAAGGTTAGCATTATCACGAAGTTCTTCGGCAAAGTCCAATTCAGAACCCACGAGAGCATTGTTAGCCACGGGGTTGAAATTTTCCGTACGGGCTGTGGGAATCATCGTGGATAAAGGGAGGACGGCCTCCATGCCGTAGGCCATTGAAAACGGGGTACGTCCCGTGGAACGCCGAGGCGTAGTACGATAAGCCCATAAGACATG
The DNA here is from genome assembly GCA_014282245.1 of Rhododendron simsii. NCBI lineage: Eukaryota > Viridiplantae > Streptophyta > Magnoliopsida > Ericales > Ericaceae > Rhododendron > Rhododendron simsii. The sequence continues at coordinate 282,238 of CM024954.1, read as the reverse complement.
AGGGAGTTCCTCAACCCACAATCCGAGCTTCCTGTCCAAACGACGCTTAAGCCCCCGAGTGAGGGTCTTATTGGATGCTTCGGCTTGACCATTGCCCTGCGGGTACGCGACTGAAGAAGTCTGGATCGTGATCTTCCGTCGTTTGTAGAACGCTTTGAGGGCAGCAGCCACGAACTGTGAGCCGTTGTCCGAAAGAATGGCATATGGAACACCGAACCTCGAAATGATGTGCTTCCATATGAACCGTTCCACGTCTCCTGCAGTCGTCTTCACCATTGCCTTGGCTTCGACCCACTTAGTGAACAGATCTGTGGCAGTTAATAAATACTCAAAACCTCCAGGAGCCTTGGGTAATTTGCCCACTATGTCGAAAGCCCAGACTGCAAAAGGCCAAGGACTTGTGATCATCTTCAGTGGGAATGCTGGTTGGTGAATGAGCGAAGCTTGCTTCTGGCACCGAACGCAGCGCTTCACATAGTCTTCGGATTGTTTCACCATCTTCGGCCACCAATACCCTTGAGTCAAAGCTCGCTGCGCCATACTTCGTCCACCTGAATGAGCCCCACAACTACCCGAGTGTAACTCATCCAGGATGCCGTCCACTTGGGACTCAAACACCACTTTCAAATCTGGACCCGTGAAAGTTCTTCGGTAGAGACTTCCGTTGGGATCTAAGAAGTAATTAGCAGCACGACATCGTATCTTGTGAGCCTCCTTTCTGTCTGCTGGCAGCGTTTGGTTTTGGAGATACAACACAATGGGGTCCAATTGGCTGGTGCCGAACGATATGGCTGCAACCTGTGGGTCAGAGGGTTCGAAGCTCGGAGTGTTGATCTCGTCAAACACTATTGTGCGACTGCCCGAGGCTCGATACACCGAAGCGAGGCCTGCGAGGGCGTCAGCGTGAGCATTATGCTCCCGAGCGATCCACTCGACTTCCACCCGTCCGAATTGTCTCAGAAGAGCCAAAACGTGACTTACGTAGGCGTTCATTCGTTCATCCCTGGCTTGATAGTCATCATTTAAGTGGCCCACAATTAGCCGAGAATCACAAAACACGTGGACAGAATCAGCACCAAGCCGAAGGGCAACTTGCAACCCGGAAATCAAGGCTTCGTACTCGGCTTCGTTGTTCGTCGCTCGGTATCCGATTGAGACTACATGCTCGTGTACGGTTCCTTCGGGGGAGACAAGAACTACTCCAGCCCCAGCCCCATGGATGTTTGACGCTCCATCCACAGTCATCCGCCAGGCATCTCCAGAGAATAAGTTCCATTCATGAGCAGGCCGCTTGGTGCCGAGTGTAAATCTGGAGCGACGTGCGTCGGATGGCTGTTGGCCCCAGTCCAGATGGGCCTCGGTCGCAGCTACCCGAGCTTCGGTCTCCGCAAGGTTCATGGCGTTAGCTTCGTCCTGCAAACCCGGAGTAAGCTCGGCGAAGAAGTCGGCTAACGCTTGCCCCTTGATAGCCGTCCGAGGTTCGAACTGGATGTCGTAGTTGGCCAAGTCTTGTGAGAACTTGAGAATCCGACTCGAGGAATCCGTCTTCCGAAGAACCGCTTTGAGAGGAAACTCAGTAAGGACCACAATCCTATGGCATTGGAAGTAAGGCAAAAGGCTCGTTTTAGATGAAACGAGAGCCAATGCTAACTTCTCCATAGGCAGATACCTAGTCTGAGAATCCGTCATCGTCTTGCTTGAGTAAAAAATTGGCTGGTGCTCTGTCCCTTCTTTCCGAACAAGCACAGAGCTGGTGGCATGATCCGAGACGGCGAGGTAAAGATACAGATCTTCATCAGGTTGTGGCTTGACGAGGAGAGGAGCATGGGACAAGTACTCTTTCAGTGCTTGCAGAGCCTGCTCACATTCCTCGGTCCAAGCGAATCTTCGACGGCTTGTTTTGATAGCTTGAAAGAACGGTCGGCAGAGGTCTCCCGAACGTCGTATAAACCGATTCAATGCCGCAACCATTCCTGTAAGACGTTGCACTTCCCTAATAGTCGTAGGTGCTCGAAGGTTTTGCACGGCGGTGAGTTGCGTCGGATCCGCTTCGATGCCTCGGCGACTAACAATGTAACCGAGGAACTTGCCGGAGCTGACCCCGAACGCACACTTCTCCGCATTAAGTCGTAGCCTTCGTTTCTTCAAAACGGAAAAAACTTCACCGAGATCCCGAAGATGATCCCGAGCGAATTTGCTCTTGCATACTAAATCGTCGATATAAGCTTCCAGAATCCGTCCGAGCATCCCAGGAAACATGGACGTTATCGTTCGTTGAAAGGTAGCCCCGGCGTTCTTTAAACCGAACGGAACAACGTTGTAGCAATAGACGCCCCGAGGCGAGATGAAGGCTGTCTTTTCCTGATCGTCTTCGGCGAGGGCGATTTGATGGTAGCCTCGGTAGGCGTCCATGAAGCTCAACCGCTCACATCCTGCAGTTGCGTCCACCATTTGTTCGATCCGAGGAAGGGGGAACCTGTCCATTGGGCATGCATCATTGAGGTTCGTGTAGTCTACACAAACCCTCAACTTCCCATTTTTCTTCGGGACCACTACAGGATTAGCCAACCAAGTGGGGTAAAGTACTTCTCGTATTGCCCCTGCCTTCAATAATTGATCCACTTCTGCCATCACAGCCTCAACATGAAGGACAGAAGATCGCCGAAGCTTCTGCACCACAGGCTTTCTATTCGGATCAACGTTCAGAGAATGGGATGCAAACGAGGGATCTACACCCGGCATTTCTTGCGGGGTCCAAGCAAATACCTCAATGTGTTGTAGGAGGAAATCAAACATTTCATTCCGCTCCTCTTCGGTCAGAGAGCTGCCGACAAGAAAGTATCGGGTGCCCTCTTCCGTAATGGGTATGCGGATGAGTTCCTCGGTGGATCTTTGCTCGGCTGGAAGTCCAACGTCTTCAAGCACTTCGATTTCTCCACTCTCCACACACTGCACCTCCAAGCAGCTCTGTTTCGTCGTGACTGTGCTGATATAGCATTTTTTGGATTGCACTTGATCTCCTCGGAGGCTTTCTTGTCTCCCGTTCCACCCGATGAACTTCACGACTTGATGGTAGGTTGAGGCCACGGCTTGTATCCCGTGTAGCCAGGCTCGACCGAGGATGACGTTATAGGGGCTAGGAGAGCTAACCACTATGAACTCAACATCAGTCACTCGGGAACCGGCTATCACAAGGAGATTGATCGCTCCCAATGGCCAAACCGGTGCGCCTGTAAACCCAACAAGCGGTGCTGTTGCTGGCCGAAGCTGATTCGGGGACAGGCCGAGGCTCTTGAAAGTAGAATAAAACATCACATCTGCCGAGCTTCCTTGGTCGATCAACACCCGTTGTACCGTGGACTTGTCAATGATCACTGTAACGACAAGGGCGTCGGTATGTGGCACCTGAACTCCTCTCAAATCTTCAGAGGTAAAAGTAAGTGGGCCGTCGCAGTTACTATCTTCAAACTTCCGCTTAGCCGAAATTCCGACATTGCAAACCGACAAAGCAGCGACGACCGTGTTGATCTCCATCTGTAGCTCGGATAGACGTTCTCCGAAGCGACCCCCTGAATGACACTGACATGGCCACCGAGCAATGGAGGTGGGGGCGGAAGTGGACATTTCCGAGTGTCGATCCAAGGATTGAGATGCCCAGCCGCGGCTAATTCTTCCAAATACTTTTTAAAGGGCTGACACTTGGTCGTGTAATGCCCCCGCTCTTTATGGTACGAGCACATCCCAGGTCCTTGTCCAGCCGTGCCGAGGAATCCCGTAGGCCAGGAGAAAAAAGGGAGCGTTCCGATGCTGGGAGAAGCTTATAAATGGGCTCCGTAAATGTTGTTTGCTCGGCAACGTACTCGTCTGGCCTCGGTTCCCGTTTCTGTTGCACCACTTGCTGTTGGTGCGGCTGGGGCCGATTTCGGTTATTCGGCTGACTTTCCTTCGAGGCGTGACCGACATTGGCCACTTGCTTTCGAGCCGCAGGTGCTTTAACCGTTTCGGTCACCTTCGGAACGTGTCGCTCGGCCATCGCCTCCTCATGTACGCAATCCTTCTCTATAATGGTCATTAATTCCCCCATACTTTTTGGTGGATTTCTGGAGAGATCCCGAAACATTGCCGAGTTTGGGTCCAGACCGTTCATGAACGACTCAGCAGCTACGCCTTGATCACAATCGGGAATAAGGTTGTATACCTCCCAATATCGCTCGGTGTAGATCCGAAGAGTTTCTCCCGGTGTCCTCCGCATATTCACCAGCATTGAGAGAGTCTTCGGTTGGATGTTGCTGGTTACAAACCTCTTCGTGAATTCCAGCTCAAGCTCGTTAAAACAGGTGATGGACTTTGGTTTCAACTGATTATACCAGAGCATGATTGGCTCACTTAACGAGAGTGGGAAGATCTTGCACATAAGTGCATCGGAGAAATTGTGGAGGCTCATCATTTGGCGAAAGCGGCAAACGAACGCGACTGCATCTTCCTTGGCTTCATATCGCTGGAGCTTCGGCATGACGAACCGTTCCGGTGGTCGCTCTCGCTGTATTGCATCCACAAAGGGGGATGCTTTCGCCTTCCCGAGCTTCGAGTTGTCCTCTGGCACGGGATTCGGCTGGACTACTGTGGGCGGCACGTTTGGATGAGGTTCGGGCGTCCTCCGACGTTCATGATGTCGTGGCCGAGGTGGTTCGGCTTGATTTCCCAGTCGTTCTCTCTGTTCCCCCCGCCTGTCAAGGGCCCGTTTGGACTCGTCATGTCGAGCCTGCTGGCGTTCCTGAGGACCAGCCACCGGTTGGTACACCGTCGGAAGTCCAGTGAATTGGTCGTAAAGGGTGATAGTGTGAGCCCTTTCCGAACGTCTTTCCTGACTTGGAAACACCAGACGACTTCGTGATCCTTCCGTTAACCGTCTGTTACGTTGATATTCGGACTCTTGGTGTGGTGATATGGATTGCTCGGGAAATTCATCACGATAGCTTCGCCGAGGGGAAGCATTCAGATCCACGGTCTGTTTTTCCTTTCTCAAATCCGAGTAACGCCCGTATGGGTGGCGTTCTTGGCCCGACGCTCCCGTTCGGTGCGTTCCTGCGGTGGAGTGTGTTGCCGAAGAACGAGTGCTCTCCGTTCGGACAAGACTTTCCAGCCCCGGACGTGAACCCGTTTGTTGTGGCCGAGCATTGGGCTCTAGGCGCTCAAAAACGGTTCGTCTTTCGGGGATGGCCGTATCTATGGTTCGGTGATGGTGGGTCCGTCTGCTTCTTTTTCTGCGTCTCGCCGGTTGACTCGGTCCGGCGGGATGATTAGTGACAGGAGTGACAAGTTGGTCACCGTCCCGTTCTTCTAAACGTTGTTGTAACATGGCTATCACCGCCGCCTGGCGTTTTTGCTCCGCCAGGGCAATATCCAGCTCTGTTGGTGGAAATGAAAGCCGTCGAGAGACTGAAGGGTGTTGGAGCGTTGTGTGTTCTGGTTCAGGATTGATAGATCCATACCCGGACAACCCCAAAGTGAAGTTCTCCGGGCCCGGAGGTGGGACGTGTTGAGCCATAAGAAGGTGTGCGAGAAGGGAAAACGGCGGTAGAAATCAGGTCCACGATGCTAGGTTGATTCTCCCCAGCGGAGTCGCCAATTGTGGGGGGCTGATTTCTTCGCCTTAGTCTTGACCTTCTTGAACCTTCTGGAACCGAGCGACCCTGCACCGGCCGTCAGGTACCTACAGAACCGGAGGGGTTTGCTCCTCCGGGAAAAAGCTCCGACGGTCTAGTCAGAAAAGGAGCCGGGAAGAAGTTTGGTAAGCAAGAGAATATATGTTGCTAAGGAAGTAAAGAGTGTGTAGAGAGCTGACCCCCTTCTTGGAGGAGATGTCCTTCTATTTATAGGCAGGGAAAGAGAGAGTGCAGAATGGGCAGTTTCCGTCACCCACGCGCTTACTGATGCTCGGATGACGTCATGCGTCAGGAGTATTAAATGACCGCCGCCGTTGGGAAGAGGGGAGCCGCCCAGTCAGAATAAAGGGAGGGTCACATCAATCAGGGACGTCCCTTCCTTTATTAGAGAGGCTCTCCCACGCTTCTGTGGAACCTTCTAGAAGATTCTGGATCTGTGGCCTCCGAGTGAAGTCAGTGTCTCCGAAGGAACGAGGAGCAACAGTTAACGTACTTCACCGAACGAAAGAAACCTGTCTATAATCATATCCGAGCAAATGGGTCTCTTTCTTCGGAATTAGATGGACGTTCGGTGAGACCCCTCAAGACACTTTCTCCTTCGGATGTCGTGTACGACCGACGTATCTGGGTTCCTTGTGGAGCAAATGAACTGAGACTACTAAGCGGTCAGGAACGTCCCAGCAAATCCCGAACCTCTTGGACCTTCGGATATTTCGCCCCACTACATAGTATGCATACGGATACGGGCAATCTCTAATAAATAAAGTTTATAATCCAATCCATGCACCGCACGTATGGCTAGTATCATCATACCATTGACCTTACATATTGTGAACTAGTGCTTGCCCATGCCTGAAGGTATAGCTCGAACGCTCAATTAAAGTTCTACCGTATATGAGTTTTACTTCCATAAAATCAATATGGATTGTATCGATTACCATATATATCAACTAAAGTTCTGCTTCCATAACAAATAAAATCAATCCAAAATCAATCGTTTTAGATAAGTAAGTGTTTGAAAACTTGATCTTAGCCGTTGGTAGTGGATGATCTAGATTTATAGATACTCTTAACACTTGCTAACCATAGGATTTAGAAATGAAGGTCTAGGTTTATAACTACGTATATAAGATTCAAAAACTGAGCTCTGTTATTATATAGATGTTCAGATTGTAACAAGTGTGAACATTGGATATCTATTTCTTAGGAGTTAATATAGTGGTGTCTTTAAATACATAATATGAAAAAGTCGCTCCCAAAAAAATTCTTGGACATCAACAAATCTCAAAAAATCCTTCAGATTTTTTGTTGTTATTACATTATAATTTAAACCTAAAAAAATAAGATTGTAAGAACAAAAAATTTAAGCACACAAAGCCCAATTTTTTGGTTTAGCATAAACCCTAAATGTCAGTCCTTCGCCCGATTTGAAAGATGGTAGCTTAATGAACCAATTTTAATCGACATCTTGACCAATGGATAGTTTGAACTCGCTTTTTAGGGTTTTTCCTGTGGCATCCGAATCAAAAGATTGAGCACCATGAGATTTCATGAAATTCCTTGAGTCAATTTAACTGAGTTTTCAGCTCTAAACAATCAACAACAACCCCTGCTCTTGACGGTAGTAGAAAGGGAGAGTATAGGAGAGAAAGTAGGAAAGAGGGAGAGAAAATAGGTGGGTGGAATGGATTGGGCTAAAAAAAATGAATTAAGCAAAACTTGTACATATCAAAGACCGGAGTAATAGAGCGTTGTTTCAAAAAATTGTGCCGGACCCATAATTGTCTGATTTTTCCAATCAAATCCTTTGGTGAGATACCCTGTAGTGTAATACGCAGGGGTAATTCCGTCTTTGCACGTCTTTAGTGGTGGGCCTTTGGTACTGTTTTGCCAATTTTCCAAATTAGTAATATGGGTTTTCGGACTTTTCCACTATTCCACTTGTATCCCCAATAAAGCAACGCTATTTTGTCTTTACACGCCTGGTATTTCAGAATTTGTTCAGGGCCATTTTCGTCTTCCCACCTTTTCCAGATCCAGACCCCAGAAAGCACGCGTTTTCTGCAATTCTTTTCCTCCTCCTCCTCTCTCCCTCTCTCTCTCTCTCTGTTTTTCTTTCTTTCCTTCGGCCGATCGATTTCCAAGCAAATTCATCTTTTCTTCTCCGGAGTTGGGACCAAACGCCTCCCTCCCTTCAAATTCCAAACGCCTCCCAAGCTTGAAGGGCTTGATTCGAAGGAAAGTACAGGTCCTTTGCCCGTATTAGCTCTTTCCAACGAAAGTTTCGGAGTGCGATTTCAGTTTTGGACCGATTTCTGCTTCGCGCAACTTGTGCGTTTTTTGGACCGCGATTTAAGGTACGATTTACACCTGATTTTCAATTTCTAGGGTTTGTATGATTTGTGCAATTTTTCTAGGGTTTGGATTTAGGTTTGGGTTTGGGTATTGTTCGAATTTCTGTATGATTTGTGCGATTTCTAGGACTTTTGTTTTGATCTATTTCGATTTTGATTTTGAGGCTTTGTAATAGTCGATTTGTTTTGATTTCTGATTCTGATAAATCGGCTCTACTGGGTATTTGTCATCTCAAAAAAAATAAAATAAATGGCTCTTTTGGAAATATGATTTTGCAATTCAAGTCGAAATTCGAGAATGGACTTCAAGTTCCTGAGACCCTATTGGTTGAGTTAGAGCATTTTGCTTGCAAACACAAGCGCAGGAAGCTAAAAAATAATGGAGCAAATGAATATCATGTTGTCCCGGGGAAACATGGGTCCATAAAGGATGGCAGGAGTCGCAGGACATACATTTTATTATAAATGTCAATCTGTGTTGTATCTGTTGCTACATGCTATGTCCATAGGCACCCTTATTTCGTACTATTTTATTTTTCTGTTTGCTTATTTTTTTTGGTGGATATTATTGTCAATGCATTTTCTATAATCTTTTCATATGGCCTGTTAGTGCTTGTGTGCTCTATGGTCTGCAGTGGAGTGTTTTTCTCTTTGAGTGAGAAATCTTACAGCTTTCCTTGCCTCCAAAATCTTTCGAAGTACTTCAACGTTGTATGGAGACAAACCTTGTGTTAAGTTGGGAAAAGAGTCATTTCATAGTTCAAGAAAGGATAGTTTTGGGTAACACAGTGTCTAAAAGAGGCATAGAGGTCGATAAGGCTAAAGTTGATCTCATCCTTAGTTGCATGAAGCGGGGGCGGGGGCGGGGGCAGGGGCGGGGGCGGGAGCGGGGGAGCGGAGGTGCTTAGAAGCTCCTTAGTTTGGGAGCGCCTATATATATTTTTATATATATTAAAACATGAGTATATAATAAAAAATTGAATATTGTGGTCAACTTAGAAAACTTTAAATCTGAGAATTTCCATTGCAAACATAATGCTCATACAAGGATTACATCGAGCCAAATCACCATTATAGTTCAATCCTCAAAGGGAAGCCAAAAGAGAGCATATGAAAACTGACCCAACAAAAGAAAAAAGAGTAAAATAACAACTGACCCAACGAAAGAAAAAACAAAAGACAAGAGAACTGACCCACAAAAACTGACACTGACCCACCAAAAGGCACACTCTGATCTCATTTGTCATCAGTAGAATCCTCATTTCTTTTGCTTTTTGCCACGTGCTCTTTCAAGTCGCCTTTGTGCTACTGTTTGCTCAGGCGAAGGACTTGGGAGGCTTGGAGATGGACACGATGAAGACGTTGCAGAAGCTGGTGATGGTGTAGGAATGGAGTTGTTACCGGGGACAGCTTCATCTTCACTTTCAGAAAGCGATACATTTTCTCTTGCTTCCATTGTCAAGAGATCCTCCTCAATATTAGCATCATCACCAAGCACATCCCAGTTCTTAAACTTTTCATAATCATTTCTGTACCTTGACAACAATCTCTGATTGTAGTGCACAAATACCAACTTTTCAGCTCTCTCATTGTTCAACCTATTCCTCTTGACGCTGTGAATGTAAGAGTACGTACTCCAGCACCTCTGAGCACACGAAGTGTTTACACTTTGAGACAAGACTTTGAGAGCTAGGGAGAGCAATGCAGGTGCTACCCTGCCGTATAAATGCCACCATGAGAGTGCAGTCATGGTTGCTCTATCGTGCACTGCTTGTGGTTGCGCAAAAACACCTTTGTTACTCACAAAATCACTGATTTGTTGCCTAATCATACCAGCTTCAGTAGGATCCTGGATGATTTTCTCAATCGCTTCGAGATAACCCCTTTGAACCTCAGAATCGGTATGAGGTTTTTTCCTCCTCCCACCACCTGGAGTAGGCTTTAAAAGCCAAGCATTTGTGTAGTATCTGGGAACCAAAACATATGCTAGGCAATGCAATGGAATGTTCATCTTGTCCCATCTTGCCACCACCAGAGTATGAATCAAGTTATAAACCACTGGATCATTTGAAAGAATATCCTTGATTTGCCCCAACATAGTATCCATTTGTTCATAAACTTCACCAATAACAGTCTTGTCTGTGTCTGAAAACCTTAGCATTCTGTAAATTGGCTTTGTGATTCGGAGGATTCTCTTTACTTTTCTCCAAAAATCATCATTCATTATCGTATCTCGGACATTGTCATGCTCTTCCGGGGCTGATGAACTCCTTCTCAAGTTTCCCCATTGGCTACTTAGAACCATAGAAACCAAAGCTGATCTCACTTTCTCAAGTCGATGCATCACAATGTAATGGTGCCCAAATCTTGTCTTCTTTGCCTTCAGAAGTTGTAGTTGAGAGAAAGACTTGAATAGGGCCTGAGAAGAGCTGTGGTTTTTGATGTACTTCACCATTGCTTTGCCTTTTTTATAGGTCTCATCAACAAAAGACAGAGCCGGATCTTTGGACTTTGCTATATCTTTCATCAGCAAATTCAGAGTGTGAGCTAAGCAGCCAGACCAGAATACGTGGGGATGTTTCCGTTGAATAATTCCCCCTGCTGCCTTGCAATTCGCAGCATTATCTGTTACAACTTGCACCACATTTGAGGGACCAACATAATCAATGGCTTTGAAGAGCAACTCAGCAATATTTGCTGCATTTTTCTCCACAGCAGAAACTTCATACGCCCTAATAAAAATTGCTCTACCGCCTGAGACAGCCATGACATTAACCAAGGCTTCATTCCTCAAATTAGACCAGCCATCAGAAATAATGGATACTCCATGTGTGCTCCAATCTTGCATCAAAGGGGTGAGGGCTTGCTGCACCTTGATTTGCTCTTTGTCCAACAAGGAAGTCCTGACCTTTTCATAATTAGGGGATTTGTACCCTTTAGGTGCGGTGTTGATTGCATGAACCAAGTCTGCCCATGACGGAGACCTCACAATATTAAAGGGTACGCCGTTTTGATAAAGGCAGCTTGCAATCTTCTGATCAACGTCTTCTCTTCTAGTAATATGGAACATGTTATCAACTGTTCCCTTGACAGTAGCTTGATCACATACCTGTATCATGAAATATGATTTAAGACGTTAAATGTATGTATTTGTATTGTCCTTAGATTAATGTATAGACTATAAACCAGTCTCTTTTCATATTTGTATGAGCTATGAACTCTTCTTTACCTGATGTTCAATGGGGAGTTTTTTTCTGGCCTTAGAATTTCCGAACATCCGTTTAGCATCTGATTCCTCTTTCTTCAGCAATTCAATATCATCGTGTGTCAGTTTTGCACACACTTGCACGCCTTGTTTCTTCTGTCCAGGTGGTACGCCTATCAAGTGTGCCCGAACTCGCGAATAAGACCCGGTGTAAGGCTTAACATGGCAGCCAAAGTTGCATATAAACTTTGCTGATCCACCTCCACCTTTGGATCCTTTTTCAACAGGAACTTTTGTTACATATTTCCAAAGTGGAGTAGCTGATGGCTCTTCAATATCATCCTCTTGAATATCATCTTCTTCCTCCGAATGGATGCTTTGGTCAAGATCCATAGCGATTCTGAAAAGAGGTAAAAATGAAAACACAAATTAGAAAGTAGATTTATGCTCTGTATCACAAAAATTTATAGAAGATAAAATAAAACTATAAGTTAATTTTTAGATTTGAGAAGAAACAGGAACCAACATACCTAAGAGGCTAATATAGAAACGTGGGGATGGTGATACTCTCCTCAATATCTAGTGATGAATTTATAGAGGAGTGTGGACTGTGGAGAGAATTTTTTGGTGGCTAAATATTTAAGGATTTTAATCTTTTATGAGAAGAGCCGTTCAACATTTGCACTTACCACCTACTTCACTAATTGGCACTTGTGTAGATAACCAACATCTCATTATGACTTAGTGGAGAAATTGAAAGGGCCGTTTGCTTAACTTTTTTTAAAAGAAAAATTATGTCAATTAAGTCATTTTGATCCGAAAGACCAAAAATATGCCAATTAGTTGATTTCATTATTTGTGATATGTGGACCTATTATTTGTGATCGTGAAATTAGAGGGTTGAGAAAAATCGGAGATCACTAGAGCTTGAACTTTGCTAGGTTTGAGTATGATGGAGATTATTATTTGTGATCGGGACCATCGGGTAATCATAGGATTGAGATATTGTAAGATTCAATGTGATGCTAATTAGTTAGTTGTAATGTTTTTGTCATCTGAGATCATGACCAATACAGAGTACAGACATTACAAGTTGAACTTAGCATGGTTAGAGTATGACAAATGGATATTATTATGTGTGATCATGAAGTCATAGAATGAAATTCAATGTAATGTTGATTAGTTAGTGGTGCCATGTTTAATTTGTTAGAGTATGGCAAAGTGAGATCATTATCTATGATCATGACTAGTATGACAAACAAAGATTATTAATGTGATCGTGAAATCATAGGATTAAGATAGAGTAAGACTTATTGTGATACTGATTAGTTAGTTGTATTGTGTTTTGTTAGAGTGTGACAAATGGAGATCATTATCTGAGATCATGACTAGTATAGGCATTACTGGTTGAACTTAGCATGCTTCGAGCATGACAAATGGAGATTATTTTATGTGTTTTGTTAGATTGAACTTCACTTTGTTGGAGGATGACAAACAAAAATTATTATTTGTGATCGTGAAATCATCGAATTGAGAAAAAATCGAAGTTGGGAGATTACAATTTGAAATTGTAGGAGAATAGAATTAGGCCCCTATCCTTATTTTTTGAATTAAAGTCTATGTATTGTGAGAGAATGATCTGTGTCCTTATTTTGAAAAATACGGTCACTCGAAATCATATTTTCTAGACTCCTAGTATTTTGATTTCAAAGCATCTCATGAAGGCTAATTATTTGAAAATGATACGACAATTTATGTTATAAGAATTCTTACCCAATAATTTTTACTATATAAAGATTCTAGTAAACTAAATTATTGTTTTTCAATTATTGCCCAAGTTTCGACCAAGCCAATTTAATTTTATGATGCAATGTCTCTAAATTTTGAGGAGCATTTACTTTTTCTAGTTCATGTTGGAAATTGATATCTACAATCATCTTTTAGCCATCGACACTTTTTCTTTTTTTCTTTTGTCTTTATTTACTTGAATTTACGATATTGTCCTTGAATGTGTGAAGAAGTGCATTGAAAAAGTGGAAAAATAGTAAATTCGAGTGAATAAAGACAAAAAAAAAGTGTGAATGCCTAAAAGGGGACTGTGAAAATCAATTCCCTTCATGTTTTAGTATTTTACTATTACCATAAATTATAACCTCCCCTGAAACTGAAAATGGAAACGATAGCTTGTAATTAGTTGAATAACTTGAATTTATTTGGTGCATGAATATTTGGTGCCAAATGTAAAATTAGTCTATGATTTTATTTTTAGAAGAATACTAAAAATACCTTAACTTGATAAACTTTAAATAGACATTTTTGGTATATGTACAATTAAATATGCTGATAAAAAAAATATGTACAATTTGATTTTGGCACGGAATCTACATGCAAAAATCCATACACATATAGATGCACGGAATCTACCTGAAAAAATTTGTGTTATGTTTGGATTGGTATTTGAAATATTTTTTGAAAATAATAGAAGTAATAAATGGAGAGAGATAAACAAAGAAATGTTAGAAGTAGAGCAAATTTATGGAAAAAAATTTTGAAAATTCTTTTTGAGTTGTAAAGAGAACAAAATATTAATTTGGCTAATTTTTCATTCACTATCTATAAAAAGGAGGGAAAGTGAGCAGTAAAAAATTTTTTCTCTTCCGACTTTTCATTTTACTTTCCCAACTCCCAACTACAAAGATGTACTAATTTATTACTTTCCCACCTACCAACTGTACAGATGTACATCAAAATACAAGTAAAGGTGTAATTGGTTTAAAAAAAAAACAATACACTGTTATTGGCCCTACAAGTGTCCAGAAACGTGTACAAAAGTGGGCATCTCTGCGTCTTCTCTTCCATTCTCTCTCTCTCTCTCTCTCTCTCTCTCTCTGTGTGCAAAATAGGCAAAAACAGAGTAAGTAGATGAAACGGTGAGAAAGATCAAGAAGATGAAAGATCGATCAAGAAGATGAATGGACGTGCAGAAGAAACATACTCCATACAAAGTCATCGTATTCCTCTGATCCTGTCTCTCTCTATCTCTCTCTCTGCAAAATTGAAAAAACAGGAGAAGAACATGAAACGGTAATGGCCGATTTGTGTCTTCTCTCTCCATCTAGTCGTGCGCTCCCATCTCCCTTAGGAGCGCGCTCCCGTCTCAAGGGAGACGCGCTCCCATCGCGTTTCTGACCCAGAAGCGGGGATTCGCGTTTCTCGCGCGGGAGCGGCCCCAAAGTTGGCGTTTCCTGCAACTAAGATCTCATCTCCAAACCTCCACCTCCGAATTCTGCTGGTTCGTGTTGATTACTTTATTGACAACGTCCCTTGTATCACTTGGCTCATTTGTGCATCCCCATTGCTTTGATATTATTTCCTGCATTCTTTGGTACTGCAGTTCCTTGGCTATTTTTGTTTGGGGATGGGTCACAAGGAAGCCTGTTGGTATTAGTAAAAGATTGATTGTTCTTAAAAATCAATAATTAATCCATTTGGATAGTTAACATACTTAGGGCTGAATATCTCAAAGGTGGTGAAACGTGGCAGTGGCACTCAGCCATTCAATGCATCATAAGGTATACATATTCCATAGTTGCTTTAAGTGACTGAAAATGTACGTGAAAAAAACTTTGTTGGCACCTGATACTTCTGTCAACCTCTCCTGAAATGTACAATCTCCGCCACGCATGTTGCGAGGGATGTTAAAGCTTTGCTTTTGTTTGGTTGAACATACTCATTTTTGGAAACATGGCAACGATCTTACAAAACACAATACTTGTCTTGCTTAATTGCAATAGTAATCTTCAGATGACCTCCTTCAGACAGTCAGGTTAGTATCGAAGTTATTTGACTGTGACCCTTTTCTTCCATCATTTTTGTCATTTGTTTACTGTCTTTGTTATCGCTTTACCAAGTTTGACAGATGTGATGATATCTGTAGAAAAAGAAAGATCTTGTGTTTTTTAGACCATGTTGTACATTGGCTTTGCACAATCAAACAGACATAATAGATTCAGGCCAATTTAACCTGCAAATTAACCAACAAATGAAAATTATTATGATTTCTTATGACATTAATATCCTGAGTATAATGGTTCACAATCACAGAGACCTTATTTTCATTTCCTGTCACGAGCATGTCTACTATGTCAAAAACTAGAGTAAATGAGCCATGATTCTCCAATTTGTGCCAGCCCCATATTTGGCTGATGTTTCCAATTGGATCCCTCAGTGGCAGAGGTTGTAGTGTAAAGTTTGGGGGTATTTGTGTCTTTTCGCCTCTATTGTGGTGGGCCTCTGGTACAGTTTTGCCAATTTCCAAATGAATAATATGGGTTTTCAGACTTTTCCACTATTCCGTTTGTGTCCCTAAAAAAGGTACGCTATTTTCTCTTTATCCGTCCGGTATTCCAGGATTTGTTCATGGCATTTCCGTCTTTTTATCTTCCCACCTGACAGTTCACGCATATTCTGCAAACGTACTGTGTGAGTGTGTGGTTCGCACTCTCTCTCTCTCTCTCTTATTCCGTTGGTAAATCTTAGAGCTTCCATTGAGCTTCGTTGAATCAGGTTTGTTTTCACTTTCAGACGTGTTTTCTTTGCTTTCGTCTAAGCTATTTTCCCGTTCTCTCTCTTAGTTTTCCCGTCAATCGATACGGCCTGGCTTCGTCTCCTGTTCGGATCATTTCGATAGGCAGGCAGGGTTTGGGTTTTCATCTTTTTAGTTTGATTTAGGTCAAATCTGTGTTTTTTGGGAGGCTCTCTTCCTCTCTTTCTTGGATCTCGGTCGAATCCACACGGATGAATAGCCACGTCTTTGTGTATCTTTTGAACTCTTGTTTTTCCTCTTGTATAATCGTCTGGCGTGTGTGTTGATTTCCGCATTTGGTATGGTGTTTCGATGTTTCCATTCGGTTCTTTTGGTCCTCATTTTGGTTTATTCCCCATTGATTTTGTGCTGCATGTGTTGTTTTAGCACTTATGTGGGTTCGATTTTGTGTTGTACCTGGTTTTTTAAGCTCCCGAATATAGAGGGGTTTTTGGGAATCACTGTTTTCGTCGCTGTATGTGTTGTTTTACCACTTATGTAAGCTCAAGTTTGTGTTCTATATGGTGTTTTAAATTCCAAAAAATATGTTTCATAAGCAAAGAGAGAATGAACTTTTGTACGGGTAGTTGGCTTCTTTGCAAAATTATGACAAGATTAATAAAGAAAATTATTTTAGGTTCATCAATATCCCTTTGTGTATATGTTTGTGTGTGGATCCAGTTTGTGGAATCCCTTGGTTTACATAAAAGAAGATGTTGGGTATTCTTTCACTAATTTGCACAATTTTCCTTGTTTTTTGCAATTGTGCTCCTGGTGTATCATGTATGTATGCAAGCTCATCTTATGAGCCAACTCTTTCTTTGTTGGTGTAAGTTTGTAGATTTGTACAATGGCAACAGAATTGCTGACGCCTTTTGTTCATTTGCATTTCGACCTAAGAGCTGGATTGATTTTCTTAGAGACCTCTGGTGATCAATTAGAAACTGTTGCTCAATCTTGGAGCATGGTCAGTCGTGACCTCGATGAAGCATTTCCTAGGTTTCTTGCTAAGTAAACTGGAATAATAGATGTGAGAACTGTTTTGAGATGGACTTTTGAAAATGGACTTCGTGCATGGCTTAATAGGATTATTTACTCTTTGTTCTTATACTTGGCTCAAGATAGCAAGCGATCTTTTAATTTATGCCAATTTAATTCCCACTTTTTCAAATGATGTTATTTCTGGACATTTAAATTTCTTTGCTGATGAATATTGTTCCTACTTCTTTGGGTGTAGATGATGAAGCTTGTGCGGTTCGTCTTTAGTTGATTTTGTATTTCCCAATTTATATAGGCAATGTCAGAGGCATAGTTCATGAATTAGTCAAGTTCTCTTGGTTGTCTAAGGCTCTAAGCCTCTAAGCCAAGCCTTGGGTTTCAACTCAATGTAGGGAGAATTGATCACCATGAAGTTAGCTTAAAGCTTTGGCTATAGTATCAGATATTCCAATCTTTATGGATTCGAAGCATGATGCCCTTAGTTTGAGATACTGCTACCATGATCCGCATGCATCGTGATGGAAGTATGGGTCACTGTTAGTCTTAAGGACACATTCATGCCGTGTCATTAACTATACCCGGATCAAATATTTCAAGCCAGCTTCCATGGAAACTTATTTCTGATGGTGCAACCTCTTTTTTATGTTGATGATATTGTGCAGTTTAAGTACTTTGACATTGGGCGACTCATTCACATTATGTTGTGTGCTTAAAAGTTTATTCATTGGACTAATAACTGTATTGTGCAATTTATCACCATAGAAAGTACTGAGTGAAGCAGGATATGTGCCTTCAAACATTGAGAGGTATCCTCTTGAAGGTCTTATTTCTGCTATTCAAAATGCCTTCCATGCTACACCTTCACTGTCTTCCATAGTTGAGGGGGTCTCCAGATATGCTTCTATAAAGATTTTAAGATATGATTTCTTTGGTGCTTTATCCTATTAGTCTTGCATTTGAAACTAAACCAGTAAACGATGTTTGTGTGCGTGCTTGTAGTGAGCCTGTTTTTTGGGATAAATCCTTGAATACTCTCTCCATTTCTTCCATCCACTAGGTCCCTGGCATAGTAATCTATTTTGGCACAAAATCCATCTTGTGCATTTCAAAATAAAAAATCTATTCTAATTAACTCTAGGGAAAAAAGGAAAAAGTACCGACAGTGCATATGATCACTTGGAGTGACCAATCCAAGTGAAAACCCTTGAATCTAGCAGGGTTTTCTCTCTAAATTCTTTCTGATAAAATTCAAGTAAAACACCCTAATAATCGGTTGTAACCAGATTGTCTTATCTGATACAATGTTTCTCGATGATGCTTGTACAATCGTTTGTTATAAGGTTTTCCTATACACTTATTTGTCAGGTTTCCTTTCCATGGAAACACTCTATAATGCCTGTTTTAATTAGGACCTATCTAAATCTCTATATACAGTTGCATAGTATATGTTCCATTCATCTATATATAAGACATTGATCTTTTATTGTTGGGGGTAATTTTTATCTTCTCTTTGTACGTATTCCAATCACACATGGTGCATGTCTTCAAATTTTATGGGCTTCTAGGCCTCTTTGATGTTTGGTCTTAATTTTGCCTACCTAGGGTTTTAGACCAACAGGTGTGGGCTTTGTTCCTATGGGTTTCCCGTGTTTGGTTTCTTACCAAACTTGGGGATTGAGTCTTGGATGGGCATATGATAAATCTTAGTGATGTAGATTCTTTGGGTCTCGGGCTAGGAATTTGATGTTTTCATTTCTTATTCCTATTAATCTTTCAAAATAAAAATGTTGTTTGTACTTGCTTTGACCTCATCTCGCGTCTTAACCTGCCACAAAGTAGTACTCCCTCCGTCCCATTTTTATTGTCTGTTTTCGTTTTTCGTGCTGTTCTTTCAATGCTTATATCTTCCAATATGAACCTCTAAAAATATGCAATATGGATCTTGTTTGATAGTTCTCGATTAGATCTATATACAAAGTTTTCAAAATTATGAAAAACATTGTAGATTGGGAGATATAAGCGTTGAAAGAACGGCACGAAAAATGAAAATGGACAATAAAAATGGGACGGGGGAGTACCATTTTGCTCATGCTTAAGTATTAGTATCTATTTTCAATTTTCACTAGCCCCCTAATAATCGTTTTGTCAAAGTCTAAAATTATTTTTCAGCAATTCCTGTCCAATACTTAGTTCAGTTTAGTTTGGTTGAAATTATTCCCTTTCTTGCAGGTCTTAAAAATGGTGATACTGCATTCCCATGGCTACCTTAGCATGAAGCTCTCTAAGATAGCAGTGGGTCTGCAGCATTGCTTGACCAAATGATACCCAAAAGATAAACTCCTTTAGACTGTATAAAAGAACAGGCTTAAGGCAATGCAAATGGTGTACAAATGAACAATGTGTTACTGAAAAGATTTCTGTTAAGAAAAAAGTGAAAAAGTCCCATCTTCCATTCCAAGTGTGAACATGACCTTGAATAACTGAAAGAATTCTGCTTGACGTATACACCAAAACACCGAACAACAGGGTGTACACTTGGATTACAAACTTGGTCTTCAGAAAATCAAAATTTTGCAACTTACTGTAGCTTCTAACGTTTATTGCATATCCATTTGCCAATAACCATACCAGCCTTGAAAAAGAAGGGGTACGCCTTAGACATGCAAAGCATGTCACCTTGCTACGACAGTTTAGGCTGAAACCATAGCTAACCAAACTAACCATTACTAAAATACAAAACGATCATCTGCCAAACAAACAAGCCTTAACACAAAAAAAAAACCCCCCTTGTAATTAACCCTTCTTTAAATGGAACAATAAACGCTAAATAAATTTCATTATTAGACCAACGAGCGTGATCGAGCGTGCAACGCACGTTGCTAAAAACCTAGTATATATATACAATCCGGATCCCCTGAGGGATCCCGGATTTGGGTGTGGTGCGGGACTTTCATGTGGTTCGTTGGATTGAAATCAAACGGCCAGGATAAGAGATGGCATAAAAACCCCAAGTAATTACACTTTGCCCCCTAAAGCCCTCACACTTTCCCCCTTTGAGCCATTCACGCAGAACAGAGAGAGAGAGAGAGAGAGAGAGAGAGGCGACGCAAGAGAAACGAAGAACGAAGCTGCTGTCGACGATTGAAGCCCGACGAACGAACGAATATTCACCCAATCGTTCGTTCGAAGATCCACCGAGGTTTGTCTGTCATCTTTTTCTCTCGGAAAAAAAAAAATTTTCTGGATCGTAAGAAATTTTTTCTCCAAATGACCTAGGCTATAGCCTACCTTAGCCTTCAAGTACTTCCGCCCTTGGCGGTTGCTATACTCGGACACGTGATTTCAGTCTTTTGTAAGTGTCGATGTAAGGATTTTGCAGTTGGAATTAACTGCGGTTTAAAGTTGTTCCGCAATATACCTAGGTCGATTATCGAAAACGATAATTTCATCTGACAAATAGTGAACTTCAGAGCGATTAGACATTTGCAAAAAAAAGAAAAAGAAAAGAAGCAATATATTGCAGCTGTTGAATTGTCAATTATGGTAATGAATGATTATAGTTTTTGCTATTCCATGTACTGTGCACTTTTTCGGGGATACCAAACCAAACCAAACCAAACTGAGCCTTGCATTAAAGAGATTCAGAATCGTATTCTCACTACTCAATTCAGGAGTACATCAGAAGTTCTTATACAAGATGAAGATATTTTCCTTCTAACTGAATACAACTACTACAGCTGGTATACAGCTGGCACTAACATAGCACTACTTTGTACAACTGTTAACCGAACTAACTATGGTGAGGGGAGCTCCGTTCTGTTGTGGCTGTGGCTTAGGTGGACCCGTGTTCTCATTACTCTTATCATCCCCCGTCAAACGAATGGGAGGAGGAACGACCAGAAGTTTGCCCTTCAAATAAAGAAATCTTGAAATAGGTAATGGTTTAGTAAAAACATCAGCCAGTTGATCAGAAGTTGGAACATATTGCAGAGTAACAGCCTTAGCAGAAACTCTATCACGAACATAATGACAATCCACCTCGATGTGTTTGGATCGTGCATGAAAAACAGGATTAGTGGCTAGAGCAATTGCGGAAGTATTATCACACCACAAAACAGGAGTGCTAGGAACAGAAATATGCAAATCATGAAGCAACATTTGCAACCAGCTCAGTTCTGCAGCGGTATGAGCTAAAGAACGATATTCTGCTTCAGTTGAAGAGCGGGACACGGTGGTTTGCTTTTTAGCAGACCACGAAATGAGGTTATCACCAAGGAAAACACAGTATCCAGAAGAATACTTGCGATCATGACAGTTACCCGCCCAATCAGAGTCAGAGAAAGCATTGAGAGCAAAAGAAGAAGGTTGATAGACCAATCCATGATCTAAAGTGCCCTGAAGATATCGGGGCAATCGCTTGACTGCAGCAAAATCTGCAACTGTAGGGGCATGCATAAATTGACACGCTTGATTAACAGAGAAAGCTATGTCAGGGCGAGTAATAGTGAGATATTGAAGGGCTCCCACAATGCTACGAAAGAGAGCAGGAAAAGCAAAAGGAGTAGAAGAATCAGAAGAAGAAATGGATGCCTTGACCACAGATGGAGAACAACAGGGTTTACATTCAGAAAGACCAGCTTTATGGAGAATCTCCTTGGCATACTTAGCTTGAGACAAAAAATAACCTTTGGCACAAGGCTGAACAGATATGCCTAGAAAATAGGATAGTGTACCGAGCTCTTTCATAGAGAAAACGGAGTGCATGTGAGAGACAAGCTGCTGGATATGTTCATTTGAATTACCTGTTAAGATGATATCATCCACATATACCAGGAGAATGGTAATAACAGATGGAGTTTTATGGATAAACAAAGAAGAATCACAATGGCTATTGACAAATCCATGTTGAAGAAGAAAAGCTGAGAATGTGGAATACCAGGCCCGTGGGGCTTGTTTTAGGCCATACAAAGCCTTATGTAATCTGCAAACATGATTGGGAGTACGGGTGTGAACAAAGCCTGGTGGCTGAACCATATACACTTCTTCTTCTAACTTGCCATGAAGAAAGGCATTGGAAATGTCTAACTGCTTCAGAGGCCAATTAAAGTGAAGAGCTATGCATAACAAAATCCTTACAGTGGGTTGCTTAGCTACTGGACTGAATGTATCCTGAAAATCTTCTCCTTCTTTCTGCAAATACCCCTTAGCAACTAGTCTAGCTTTATGTCTTGCAATGGTACCATCAGAATTCTTTTTAAGTTTAAACACCCACTTGCATCCAATGGCATGCTTGCCTTGAGGAAGAGGAACTAGAGACCAAGTGTGCTGGTTTTGAAGGGCCTGAAATTCCTCATTCATAGCCTGAGTCCATTCTGGAGTTTGAAAGGCCTCCTGATAGGTGAGTGGTTCAATAGAAGAAGAAGGAAGTGTAAGAGCAGAATGACATGAGGGATTTGAGGATAGACATTTAGACTTTGATCTAGTTATCATGGGATGAGGTGGACGAGAAGAAGGAGCAGCCCGAGGTAATGCATGTGGTAAGACAATTTCAAGAGATTGGATTGGAACTCCAGAAGATGAAGGGGAACATGTTTGAAAAGCTGTTTCTGGAGCAGAAGGTTGAGAGATAGATGATGTTGGACTTTGGGATGAAGGAGAAGAAACTTCAATGGATAAAGAGTTAGGAGAAATAGAAGTTGAAAGAGGGGCAACTAGAGAGGAGACAGATGGAGCAACTTGGTTGGACCAGAAGAAAGATTGTAATTGAGCTAGAGAAGGAATTGGAGGAGAATTACCAGGTGTAACAGGAAGTGCGAAAGGAAAAACTGTTTCATAGAAGAGCACATGTCTGGAAATATAAACTCTACCAGTTAATACATCAAGACATCTGTACCCCTTATAAGAAGGATGGTAACCAAGAAATACACAAGGTATAGACCTAGGTTGAAGCTTATTCTTAGTGTAAGGCCTTAACCAAGGAAAACATTGACAACCGAAAACTCTAAAGAATGAATAATCAGGTATGGAATGAAATAAAGTTTCAAAAGGAGTCTTATTGTTTAAAACAGAGCTTGGCATTCTGTTTATAAGAAAGGCAGCAGTGGCTAAGGCATCAAACCAATATTGCAATGGTAAAGAGGAGTGATGTAAAAGAGCTATAGTGGTTTCCACCAAGTGTCGATGTTTTGTCTCAGCAACTCCATTTTGAGGAGTATGAGGACAAGACTTTTGATGGACAATGCCATGCTGAGACAGAAAATCAGCAAATTTGTGTCCAATATATTCGCCCCCACCATCTGTTCGTAGGACTTGAAGAGGAGTGTTAAATTGTTTCTCAGCATAGGTTTTAAACAAGAGAAACTTAGAAAACACGTCAGATTTATACTGTAAAGGGTAAATCCATGCGAAGCGACTAAAATCATCTATAAAGAGCACATAATAGGTAAAGACAGCAGTAGAAGCATGGAATGGACCACAAACATCACTATGGATTATAGACAATGGTTGATTGACAGTAGAATTCGACAAAGCAAAAGGCAGTCGATGACTTTTAGACACAGCACAGTGTGTACAAGAAAGGGAAGTACACTTATTTAAAGCATTGAATTGTAAATGCTTAGCAAGATACTGAAACTTAAGGGGAGAGGGATGACCAAGCCTGTTGTGCCAAGTCACAGAAGAAGCTGTGGTACTGAGTAGAGCTGTTGGTTGATGGACAGAGGATGATGGATATGGAGAAAACTGATAAAGTCCATTCAGATTTTGACCTTTAGACAGGATTTTCTTCGTGTCCTTGTCCTGAACAACAAAGGAGGAAGTATCAAAAGTGACAGTACAGTGATTATCTTTGATAAGTTGCTGGACCGAGACAAGATTATTTGTTAACGAGGGAACATGTAGCACCTGATTAAGGGGAAAAGAATGAGAAGGAGTAGGTAAGAGGCCTTTACCAGAGTGCTGGATGGGCAATGCAGCACCGTTACCAACTAGTACTTGATCATGACCCTGATATGGTTGATAGAGCTGCAAGTTTGCTAGGTCATTGGTAAGATGATGTGTTGCAGCTGAGTCTAGATACCAATCCGTAGCAGGTGAAGTGGATGTTGAAGCAACAAATGCTCTGGTATTGGACTGTGAGATGGAAGGAGATGGCTGAAAAGAGGTGTCCAACCGATACCAGCAGTTCCAAGCGGTGTGATTAGGCTTGTTGCAGATTTGACAAACAACAGAACCTTCTCCAGTAGAGGTTGAAGCACTAGAAAAATTAGCACCAGAGGGACCAGCAGTGCCATGGAATCCGGAACCAGGAGAGAAACCTGTGGCCCTAAAATTGTTCCGTCCAAAACCTCTACCACCACTACCTCTTTGTGAAAATCTGCCACCTCTATAACCAGGCCGAGAGGAAAAACGACCTCTGCTCATGAAATTGGAACCGCGATTGCCAGAGAAATGAGAGGCATTCCGAATATGTGCCGTCATATCAGAGAAAGCCACAGTAAGTTCACCATTGGACGAAGAAGCCTTTGAATGAGACTCAAGATGTATAGCCTCAGAACAAAGCAGAGAAGTCAATTCATCAAGCGTGATTGGTTCAGATCTAGTTCGGATGGAGGTCTTAAAAGCATCATAGGCATTCGGCAAACCATGCAGAATGTGAAATGCCAAATCCTCATCGTGAATAGGGCAAGAAGCTATAGCTAATTGATCAGCAATGTCTTTAACGTGTTTCAGATAATCCTCCATGGATTTTGTCCCCTTTTCTATAACTAAAAGACGATCTTTCAACTGATGAATGTGAGATCGTGAGAGTGTGGTGAAACGCTTCTCTAAGGCAAGCCATATTTCTCGAGTAGTAGAAAGATCAAGAACAAGGGAGAAAACCTGTGAAGTTAGGGTTGCAGTAAGGCAACTCACCAGATGTGAATCAATGACCTTCCATTTCATAAATTCTGTGTTTGCAACATCTTTTCCAGTCGAATCCTTGACAATCGGAGACGGGCAAGCAATCAAGCCATTGAGATAGCCAAACAAATAGGTTGCTTGAAGAATATTCTGAACCTGTTTCTTCCAGAGGATGTAATTGGTGTGATCGAGTTTCACCGTGATAAGAGCGCTGAGATTGGAGATTAGCAATTTGAGATTTTCTGGTATAAGAACAGAAGAAGATGATGATGAACTAATCGAAGTCATGATTGAAGAGACAAAATGAGAATCAAAGAGGAAAGTAAGGATCGAAGACTCGTTGGAGCTCAAGAAAGCTCTGATACCATAAAGAGATTCAGAATCGTATTCTCACTACTCAATTCAGGAGTACATCAGAAGTTCTTATACAAGATGAAGATATTTTCCTTCTAACTGAATACAACTACTACAGCTGGTATACAGCTGGCACTAACATAGCACTACTTTGTACAACTGTTAACCGAACTAACTATGGTGAGGGGAGCTCCGTTCTGCTGTGGCTGTGGCTTAGGTGGACCCGTGTTCTCATTACTCTTATCATGCATTCCAATCACTTGGGGTCGGCTACATCAGTGGCGTAGCCAGAAAATCGCACCAATGGGGGCACAATTCATACATGCGACTTTATTGTGAAAAACAAAAAATTATCTATCTCCTTTTTTACAGAGTTGACATGCCTTGATTTTTCTTTTGCACTAATTATTCAAGACTTGTTTCTATTTAAAAAGTGTTTAGCTATCAGATAATATTAAAATAGCAAGGAAAAAAAATTTAAAAATATCATATCTTGCAGATAAATTTTCAAGTTCCGTAGTGGTCTAAATGAATATCTTCAATACAAAAGAGAGAAGTCTTATTGAAAGATTTAAGGAGAAAATAAAGAATTAAAGAGAGGGTAAAAAGGAGCATCGCTTGATTTGTATTTTCTGATAAGACAATAATTCATACTTATAATTCCTTGAACACGTGATGGTTTGGAGGCTAATGTTCAGTGAATGGAGGCTTCCTTAGGAGTAATTAATTATCTACTGATTATGAGACCTTACTAGTTTGTGCCCCAACACTATTATCCATCACATATTTATACCGGATTCATAGTATTTATTCTTGAGTCTCACACGAATGTGTTAGAAAAGAACATATTAATTGAGACATTATGTGGCGATGCCCTCAATGATTTTTCCTTATTTGAACGTGATACACTAACTTCTAAAGGTAGTATTTTTTACAAATGCAAAAAAAAAAACTGAAACAAATCCATCCAGTGGGGGCCTGTGCCCCCAGTGGGCTTCATGTGCCTCCGCCGCTGGGCTACATGAATCCGTTTCCTCCATTAAGCTCTGTTAAGAGCCACTTGTTCACACACACCTATTATACTCATATCTTTGCGCACTACAACATCTAATGTCAATTTAGGTCTACCCCTCCCCGGGACATTGCTACCTAGGGCTATCAGATCCCCTCTTTTAACTACTGCATCTTCTGGTCTACTTTTTTGGGGATAAAAAAAATGTACTGCACTTTTTAATTTCTCGTTTAGTTGGAGATGTGCAATCTTCCATCGGGTGATAATGCATCCAATTTTCCAGTGTAAAGATGGTTTGTTGCAGCAGTTATGCAATAGGAAATGTTGGATTTGGAATTGAATGAGAACGTAATCTTTTGATTAATTGCCTTCGTTTTCTTTGACAAATTAGAGTATGACTAATTGTCGCTACTGCTCTATTTTTATTTGGCTTGACACTGGGCATGAGCCACTGTTGGAACAACTAATGTGATATTTATGCATACTGCCACAGGCTGATTGAGGAAAATGGTTTCTGAATTAATCAACGCCAATCCCACTGTGTATGAAAAGAAGGAGCGTCGAGTTAGAATTACACCTGCTGATGTCGATGAATATGCTGTGGAGCTCATTGACCAGCTAGAAATTTTTGATATCCTTTCAGATTACTGCATGTGATCCTCTCTCATGTCCGCTGTGTTTTCCCAGTTCTACATCTCAGAATTCACATCATTCTTTGCTAAGCTTACATTCAGAATTAAAATCCACTTATAGAGAAATATACTGGAGACAAATCTTTAGTTTGTGTGTGTTGATCAAACAAATTGAACCAAGGGTTGAAGCCAAGGGCGTAGCCATTAAGAGAAAATTTTCATTTCTCAATTGGGAATATTATATTTTTCACTCAATATTTGCTATTTTGACTCCATAATAGAGCTCCTAATTTGACATGTATTGCTATTGTTCTAGTTTTGGACCCTTCATAAATGGCTAAATTCGTAAACAAGTTGAACCGGTTGTGACCATTCCCTTAGCTTAGCGTTGTAAAAAGGGAGCAGAAGAAAATGTAAGAAACACATGCAAGTTAGGTAGTTCAAACTTTATATTTATAAATTGTGTCTTTAACTTTTAGAGAAACTTTTGACAATCAATGGCATATTGCAGAAAATAATTATGACGTGATACATTTTTAATATGTGCGAGTATTGAGGACTATACAAATAGTCAATAAGTGTTGCCCATTGAGTTTAAAGACAGTTTAGGTTAGAGTGCACCTATAGTAGACTGGGTACCCATGCATGTTTTACCCATGCCTTCATTCTAATTCCTAACTATTGGGGTCAGTGATCGCAATTCCTTCTTTTCTGTCCAGGCTTCCAGCACGTCTAGGGTAATCTTGAGGTGTTAGGTTTGGACCTTAGGGCAGCCACGTTGTGCATATAACGGCTAAGGTTGGGAATTTACCAGGTGTAGTTTCTTGTATGCTGCATTGTGCAAATTTTGGATCGGGGCAGAAATTTAGATTCACTAGATTGTGACACTTGTTTTGTTTTTTTGTTTTTTTTTGTTTTTTCTCATCAGGTAATTATTTTCTAATAATTCAAAACAGATACTTTGATCAAATGCAATGTATATGCCTCTATTCGCCTATAGGGATGTCTCGAACGGAAAACTTCAATTATTTTTGTTGCGAATGTCTAAATATTCATAATAACTTATAGGGACAATATCCAAACTTATGCCAACCAATAAGATCTGTTTCCTCTGACAACGTACCCATGAATATGCCACATGTCTCACATGCATGTCATGTTGCATGATAGATCTGTTTAGTGATTGAATAGAAGTTATCGGTGAATCAAATTGAACAATTAGAAAACTGAGGGATGCAATTGAAAAAAAAAACTAATTAAAGGATAAAGTAAAAATTAGAGCAAACTAAATGGGGGTGAATGTAACATATAAACTGTGGAACACAATTGAAATCTGCGCACTCCCTCTTCTACAGTAGTATGATACAAGGGAACTACGTGGTTGTGCAAACTCTGTACTTTTCTTAACTTTCTTACATCATCTTAGAGACATAAAAGATCCCGAGCATCCTTATTCCTTGGAAGAGCTGAAAGTAATAACAGAAGATGCAATTGAACTAGATGCTAAGCGTAACTATGTCAGGTATAAAGAATTCCCCTGTATTGCTGGAATTTTCTATTCTCATACTGGGACTCACTCTTCTGTAATCTAAACTAAAGATGGTTCTCTGATTCAGGGTGACATTCACTCCAACGGTTGAGCATTGCAGTATGGCAACAGTGATTGGCCTCTGCTTGCGTGTAAAACTCATGCGCAGCCTGCCTTCGCGTTTTAAGGTGTCTCCTTTATCTTGTGGTTAGCTTGGTTGACTACATCCTGCCTCTTTGTTTATATAGCAACAGTTAAATTTCAGCAGTTTTCTGATTGCATTCAAAAGACTAGCCATGTTACTGATGCAATCTCCTGTGTTGGCAATAACTATTCTAATTACTATCTCTAAAATTATTTGAGTTTGCTTGTTGCAATGTTTTTCTGTGCTGTAATTGAAGTGTCTCAGCTTTATGTTTTGTGTTGAACTTTTTTGCTCGTGATTTCGGTGTACATGGATCATCAGGTCAATATGGAATGTTTTAGACCGTTTCTCTCTCACATTTATGCTTCAGTGTTGCGTTACATGCTCTTTGATGTCATAAGTCAATAGAACATTTCCCAGCTTGTACTTGTTTTAGATGAATGACTTTCTTTGGTTGTTGGCTTAGACTTTGCAGAATGAGTTCATTGCTCATTACTTGCAGGCTATGTAGCACGGACACAGACACGGATACGGACACGGATACGGACACGGGACACGGCAATTCTAAAAAAATGGGGATACGGACACGGCGGGGGACACGCCACGTGTATAAATAAATAATAAGTAAATATATTTACATATATATATAAAAAAATTATGAACCATTGTATATGAATAAGTTCACAAATTGTATAACTTTTTTTTAAAGGAAAAATTACAGTTTAACCCAAATATTTTGAATAATTTCATATTAACCCCTAAAATTTTAAAAAATATTACATTTTGACCCCCAGCCGTGTCCCCGCCATGTCCCCAGCCGTGTCCCCGCCGTGTCCCCAGCCGTGTCCCCGCCGTGTCCCCTATCAAAAAATAATAAAAATTATTGGACACGCCACGTGGCGTGTCCAATACGTTTCCCCGCGTGTCCCCGCCGTGTCCCCGTGTCCAATACGTGGACACGGTGCCCTTTTGGAGTGTCGGTGCTACATAGCTTGCAGGTTGTTTTGTTGAAGCCTTAAAATCCACATTCCTGAACATTGTAGATGTTGGATGCATAAGCTTGCATTTTTCCACGATTGAGTTTATCACGAAGAGTAGGATTTTAGCTTTGAGAGGAATAGTACCAATACAATGGGGTTTCTTAGATACTTTTTAAACAGGATTACAAAAGTTATTTTTTAATCCTTTTTGGCAACAATTAACATATTGGTTTCATCACCATAGGGGTCATGCCACCTTGCCCCTGATAAATGATTCAATACTTTCTACTCAAGCTCCATCCTAGAAATTGACATAAAATAGCTCCTTATTTTGCTATGTATTGTAAATGAGTACATGACAAACTGATCTGTAACCAAGCGGCATGTCTCACTTTGATTGAATCTGGAACTGATAACTATAAATCATCTAAAGCTGAATTACTGTTGTACTTCCAACATTGGGTGGTTCGGACAAATTTCACAACTTTGAGATAGCATTCAGTTTTAGGTTCCCTTTGTTTTTGCTTTCTGGTTTTTACATATCTTGTTCTTCTTCCAGGTGGATATCAGGGTAGCACCTGGAACTCATGCGACCGAAGCTGCAGGTCTCTCTCTCTCTCTCTCTCTCTCTCACACACACACACACACACACACACGCACACGCACACGCACACGCACACGCACACGCACACGCACACGCACACGCACACGCACACGCACACGCACGCAGCTCTGAGGTACAAATCCGGAGATATGAATAGCATCTTTTCAAGTCAAGAGTTTGGACCAGACATCGATTGCCTTCTGGAAACAGCTTCCACTAGTCATAAACTAAAAAATCTAACAAACAAAACAAATAACTCAGTCTAAACTTGATTATAAAGCTCATTATGCCCGTACAATCTTTCTTTGAGCTTTGGATACCGGTAAGAGTTTTATTAACTTAAATGGAAATATTGCAATGCTCACTTTGCAGTTGAATGTGAATTTAGCATGCTCTCAGTCTCCAAATGCTGTCCTTTTTATGACTTATGTTGTTCCTGCTTTCTGCTTGCAGTAAATAAACAGTTGAACGATAAAGAACGGGTGGCAGCCGCTTTGGAGAATCCTAACCTTGTAGATATGGTTGATGAATGCCTGGGTCCATCTTACGAGTGAAGACTTAACTGTCCATGCATTTGGCGTTTGATGAGGCTTTCCCTGGGATCTTTTATTGCTTCACTTCCAAATACACAACATTCTATACTCAGTTTCCCGTAGGCTTTGTTGGCAGCGTTTGCTTTTACTTAGTGTTGTGAGAGACATTAGTCATTAGTTAGAGAGCTGATCGTTGTAACATGATTTGATTATTCATACTTCAGGTTTACTGCTTATGTAATGTAAAGATAATATTGACAGCATTTCTTGCACACAAAAAAAATTAATAAGCAATAAGATTTTACTGAATGAAAAGGCATCAAGGGGGATGCCACCCGTGTGCAAAAGAACATTTCTTGCAAGTTTTTACCCATTTCTTGCAAGTTTTTACCCAGTAGGATAAATAAAAAATTGATCTAGGGTCTACAATAGAGGATTTGTAACCCAGTTAGTCTACTTCTAATGTTTGTAATCACTCTAGTCTATTAATATAGTTTAGTAAAGCCTTAAATTCATTTCTTTAAAAAAAAAAATTAAATCAAGACAAAAATGCATTCTTATATAAGTTGTCATATAGACAGAAGAACTAGACAAAAAATAAATCTGGAGCCCAGCCTCCTCCTCCTCCTCCTCTCTCTCTCTCTCTCTCTCTCTCTCTCTCGTTGCCGCTGACTGCCGCTGTGAAATGACTGGGATTTGTCACCGCCGTACGGGTTCAAGCCATATCCGGCAACAACTTCACCTTCTCGAATTACTCCTACGCCCTCATGAATCTCACTCAAGAAGAGGAAGGGACACTCACGTGTTAATTTTCTTTCCCACCAAACGCAGGGCCATGGGGACACGTAAGCATCCTACGTCAAACAATTGAAGGAAACAGATGGCGTGGGTGTAATTGATGAAATGTTGAATAGTTTAGAGATGTAATTGACATTCGTGAAGTTTGGAGGTTTATGAAACGTTAAAGCGATAGTTTAGAGGTTTTTTTGAAAATTTTCCAAAAACGTGATGAAAAGAAATGTTAAAAAAGAAAAAAGAAAG
The DNA here is from genome assembly GCA_014282245.1 of Rhododendron simsii. Taxonomy (NCBI): domain Eukaryota; kingdom Viridiplantae; phylum Streptophyta; class Magnoliopsida; order Ericales; family Ericaceae; genus Rhododendron; species Rhododendron simsii. The sequence goes on along the minus strand of CM024954.1, from coordinate 250,698 downwards.
AGAAAAAATTGAAGACGAACCAATGCCATATATCTGCGATTTATATTCGTTGTGGCACATAAACATGGAGATACGATACAGCAGCATTTTTTGTTGATTAACCAAAACACTCATAATATCACCACCATTTCAAATTAAGTTCAAAGTTGTTGGCAAGTCATTTTAAAGGTGAGATTCATGGAGATTGGAGATGGGATTTGGCAATTCTACCATCACCTCCCTTGGGGAAAAACCCGCCGGGTACACGCTCATTCCCTGAACCGTACACTATTCTCAGAATTTCCTCCGGTGTTCGGTCAAAACCAAGAGAGTTTTGGTCCCCTGCGAGAACGTTGCCCCTGATTTTCCCCTCGGCTCCTCTCAAATTTGGTACGATAAGGCCTTCATCTTTCAGGCCTGAACTTCCCAGTTTGTTCCTGAGCGCTGAAATGCGGTTGGTGAATTCTACGACGGTGATTCCGTATGGTTTTACCTTTTCCGATCCCCGCTTGTAAAGCAGCCCTCTGATCACAGCGTCTTGGCCCGACTCCACTGCCAAAAGCCCTGCTACTAGCTGATATATAGAAGGAAAGATAGAGAAATGGTAAGAAAATCCATGCATGGCATATGCAGGTTCCACATGATTTTAATATACGGAGTAGTAGAAACAATTACTACAAGTAATAATAATAAAAAATACGTACCCTTTTGGAAGTGGGGCTTTGGAGTTTGGGATTGGCTCCAACGTATCCAGTGAGTCCAACGTAAGGAACAACATAGGAAGCAATTAGAAAGTTGATTTCATTAGCATAAGGATTGAAGGGTGGGTTCAATGCCCTTCCAAATGCACTATTCATCACTTCTCCAAACGCCTCTGCACTCAGATTCAGCTGTGGCCTCGCAAATCCTTTTACCGTGCTCTTAATTGCCCTGCATGCAATTTTTCAGAACCCCCATTAATTAATTAAACAACACTTAATTGATTCGTGAATATTTCTTTTCTTTTTTTTTTTAAAAAAAGAGAAGAGATTCTAATTCTAAAAAGGGAAAATAATAGTACTTGAAAATGTACTAGAGTCAAATTCCAATTCCATTTATATATAAGTGGGTCTAATTAATGCTATCGATTTGTTAAATTTATGGACAAATTAACTTTCCCACATCCTTAATCAATTAACGAGATCGATTTTGTTCACCCACTTGTAGACGAAACTCATCAATTGGTTTTACCAAGGTTCGTTACTTTTAATGCTTGACCTACATACATCAGAATTCGAATTCGAACCAGTACCAGGTGATTGAATGTAATGTAATTGCTTTCAATTTCTAATTAGGTGGAGGTATGGAATCTGATGCATTAGTTAAACCACTTGTCAAGGGTAAAAGAGAAATCAAAGGAGAATTGAGTATCGAAACCTCAAGTGTCCAACTTCCTGGTAGGCAAATTGGAGGATAACATCATTCGTGAAAGGGTCCAGTGTGGCCTTTCTGGCGCCAACCGGTGGCGGGCCACCCATGGTGAGATCGGGAGCGACACTATCCAATCCCCGGCCCAACGAGGCCCATAAGAAGAGCTCTGCTTCCAAATACTCTAAATTTAGAGGGAACTCTAGGAGATCTGCATCAGATTGAGGGACAACAGTTTTGAAATTCACGTTGTCATCGGAACAAAAAGAAGTAGGAACAAGGAGGAGGAGGAGGAGGAGGAGGAATGAGAGGAAGATGGTTGCGGTGGCTGAAACGGACAATGCCATCTTTTCTTGTCTTTGTTTCATGGTTTTTCTCCAAGCCCTGCTCGCAAACGGTATATATGCATGGTTCCTAACACCCGGAGACAAAATTAGGGAAGCCACGTGGCAGAAGGCTAATCCACGTGCATGGGAGTTGATCTGAATTCTGAAGTACGTGGAGGAGGAATAGGTAAGGTGGCTACTTAAATGGTCATTGTCTTTTACTACTGTAGTACTTGGCATTACTAGTTTGTTTGTTGTTGGAAGGAGCTTGATTTCAGGGGATAAAGTAGTAACGATCTTTGTTCCTATTTTGAGTCCTTTTTGGATCTTTCAAACCAATTACGGAGTACTACTCAAAAGGAGATAGATCTGTTTAAGTTCAATTACCAAGGGAAAAAATCACTTTTCACTCTCCCTCTCTTTTGATATATTTAGCAAACACCACATACAAAAGACTTTTTATAGGCTCATTTCCCTTTGCAATGGGTCTTCTACAAATCTGGAACCAAAACTATCTGAGAAAACAACCGAGGAGGAAATACTTATTCTAATGACCAAATTTCCACACAACAATGCAACCTTTGTTTTTTTTTTGATCCGAACAATGCAACCTTTGTTCACTTGCTCTCTTTTATGAAATAAATTAGTACTCGTAAATAATAATGCTACACTCGCCTCTGCCACCTCCTCCGCCCACTCCTTCCTCTCCCACCACGATCCTCAAATCCCACCTCTCCTCCACCTCCATGTCCACCTCCAAACCACCCCCACACACACACTCACTGTTGGCTCCACTGCTTCCTCCTCTCCCCTCCTCCGACTACGACCCCAGATGGGTCGAATCCTTCCGCAAGTCCAAACCCTCCTTTCTCCTCCAAACTCCTCTCTCCTCCCTGTCCCCTCCCACCCCCTCGACTATGCCCTCACCACCGCCCTCTTCCGCCTCTCCTACAAGTCCCTTGCCCGCCACTTCGACCTCGACTCCTCCGCCACTGCTTGTCATGTGTTTTACACGGTATGCAAGGCTATTATTGATAAATTAGGTCACTTTGAATTCAAGTTGGATATCAAGAGAATCGTGGTGGGTTTTGGTTGGATTTCGCTCCACGTCAGTGAGCGATGGGTGGAGCGGTGAAATGCAGCGGTGGGTGTAGACTCTCTTTATGAAAAATCCAGTCTCATCGCTCACGATTTCTCAAGGAAAATAGAACACACTGTTATCCATACAATTGGGAGTAAAATTCTGTGGAAACAATTGCGGCTATCACATCATTGTGCTCAACAAGAGTATACTCCTCTGATAAAAACCACAGACCCGCACTTGAATGACAATGTGACTTTCTGCATGGTGTTGCATTCAGATGCCCCCTTTTTGGGCTCACTCGTTAAGGACAAAGACCCCTCAATCCCATGATGTGCTGTCACGAACTTAACTGTTAAATCCCTGCAACTTTAGTCCAATCAAGCAGTTATAGGTTATTTTCCCCACCTTGCAATCAATGGGGGTTTAACAGGATCGACCTATATGGGATTAAGTTTCATGGTACATAGATGATAGAACCAACCTAATGGAACTTAAACATGCATGGTAAAAATCACAAGGGGGAAGTATACTTCAGCACTCGACATTTTCAGTACAAATGGACCGTTTCAGTGTTATAAGTTCTCACTTCAGCACAACACATGGGTAATGCAGACCAGTTGTATCAAAAGATAAGTCGCACACACACCAGGCACCCCCCTCAGCAAAACAGAAAATTCAAAAGGAAAAATTGGACCAAATAATTATCTTCTGTAACGGTTTATTGGCTCTATGAATGTTTCTAGAATAGATCACCAGTAATCGTCTCTTCTTCCCATCGATGAAAAACAAAGCCTCACACATATCTTATCCCGAGTGATGAGATAATGGCAACTTCAAACAAGGTGGGTGTTTTGACATGGAATAACTTAAAGTTCAGTTTCCTGAGCCTCAACCTAAACTGAAGGCAACATGAATAATTCATGTAGGGGTTCTGCACCCCATCCAACAGCCAAGCAACTCTAACAAGTTGCCCACCAACCAGAATGCAACCTTGTTGGAATGTATCCTGAAGGCCCTTGAGATTCCTAGGTTTGGTTTCACGTATCAAATCTAACTGACCAAAATTTCCATGATTTATCTTGTCATTTAAGCCTTTTTAGATTATGTTACCTCTCTAAATTTCAACAAAATCCGAACCGTATAGAACTTGGCCATTACGAATTTTGTTCAAAAGCATATTCCTACTGAAAGCTTATCCCCCTTAGCAAAAGAACAACCCTCATTGATTTCTTGGCCCAACTTAATCTCTAAACTTTTGCAGATTACTTATTTCACCAAACCTATTATCATGGATCATGAACATAATTTCCTACCTCAACACTATGAGTTCTCATCCCAGAGAGTCAAGTAAAGATCTCTAGCCTAAAAGAACAAGGCTAGACCCAAAGTTTATTACGAGGATGAAATATGCCTGAACTTTATGTGGGGTAAATGTACAGTAATGGGCTCGCCAAAGCGATCCAGCCTTTTCAGGACATTAAGGAACTTGGGTAGGCAAATGACAATAGGTTCCTGGGGATGAGAGACCACAAGGTCGAACAGGTGGAAGGCAAGATTATCTAGCACGATTCTGGAATCACAGCCTATATCCAGCCAAAGAAGATCAAGAAACAAACCAGTGGTAAAGGAAGAAGCTTTCCATTTGGTTCACCTTGCCTGAAGTTCACGTGGTTGACCTTCTACAGGTACAGTCAACAGGGCTCAAGACTTTTACAACATTACTTTCTGCAGGATAAAAAGATATTCCAGTCAATGCTTCGATATTCAATTTGTCTACAGTTTGCCGAACAAGACATAAGCAGAAGTGGAAATAGATTCACTCCAGGGCAGGGTTTCCAGATGGAGGCAAGATAAACAATATTATTTGGTAGGGAGAAAATCAAAATTTTTTTTTTTTTTTTTAACAGAAATCCTTTCTAAGCCTACTCTTGTTTCCAAATCAGCTTTTGTGCAAACAATTGATGCTGAAATCAAAAAACTTCAACCAGAGTCTAACAAAAAATGGAAACCTCAACCAGTTTTGTTTAGCTGTATAGACACCAGAAAAAGTTACATAGGTATCCTAATTACTATTCAAGTCAAATTTGCACATATCAGCTCAGCTACTGAAGCCTAGAAAGTCATCAGATTGAACAAAATTTGTTGCAGGGAAGATCATTTACAGCTCCCCTTCATACCCAGGATGTACACATTCTCTACAAAGATAAGGTTGCAGGCTGGCATAATTAACCATCTATGCTTCATTTGATCATTACAGCTCCCGACCCTGCACAAAAACACTCAAATAACAAGCTTTAGAGTATAAAACAGAAAGTATAGGTAACAAAAAAGGGACTGGATGATGTCAGACGAGAAGAATGTTCTTTATGCTTACTACGAGTGTGGATCGACAGCAACGAAAACTATATGAATTTAAACAATGATATCGAAAACAAATGGCACAAGAAATATAAACAAGAAAAACATTTGTAAAAGCCCATTGTCATGCATAATCTCAGCGACTAGATTGATGTTTAACAGTTAATATATCTAACATAAAGATGACTATATAATTAACGAGAACCTAATTGCCAAGTTGAGAACACTGGATACTTGTAGAGGACGTTTCAACAGACGGTCTCATTTGGATTGTCCAGGGTGAGGGGCTTTGAATTTATATAGCACAGTCAGCCATGGTTAGGAAAAAGAAACCTGCATGATTTAAAAGCATACGAATGCCATACCCTGTAAGGGATGAGCCATTTTCCATCAGTCCAATCTTGATGAGGCCTCAAATCAGAATGCTGAAACTCCAATACCTCATTTGTGCCCCTAATGTAGACTTCATACTTTGAGCCTTGAAGGACTTTGCAGACGCCACCAGCCCACCATGCAGCATTGTACCAAGCATCAACTTCTTCAAGTGGTTCAAAAGGATCCTTCCTTTGAATTACAGGATGACAAGGCCTGATGCATGGAGCATCAGCCTCCTCTTTTAGGAGCTTGTTTTCATCATCAGATTTCAGTGTCCTGTATTCTACCAAATACTTCCCAGTCCCTAAGGAGCCTATGATGACTGCTGGGTACCAAGAACCTGAGAAACCTTCTTCGTCACTTTTGACCTCTACCTTCATCCCCTTGCAAAAGTAGTTTGCCTCTGCTGTCATTAAGCCATTCTGGCAATTCGACTTTCCTGGTCTGGGCTTCAGAGACAAAACAGATGCCTTTTTCTGCATATCAAGCTTTCCAATATTAGCAAAATGCAAAATTAAACAAATGAGCACAGAAGAATTCTCAACTAGGTGGAAGTGATACCCGGAATTCAGCAACCCATTTTCCATGAATCCATTCTTGATGAGGCCTCAGGCTAAAATGCCCAAATTCCAGTTCCTCGTTCGTAGTCCAGAAATAAACTGCATACTTTAAGCCATCAAGCACTCTGGAGACAAGACCCACCCACCATCCATCATTGTACCAAGCATCGACTTTCTCAAAAAGTTTGAAACGGTCAACCCGCTGTATATCAGGGGGACAAGGTCTAAGATGTGAAGCCTCGGTCTTCTCTTTAAGGGGTTGAGCTTCATCCTCCGATTTCAGTGTTTGGTATTCAATCAAGAACTTGTCCTCCCCTAGTGAGCCAACAATGACTGCAGTGAACCAAGAACCATGGTAACCTTCGTCATCACTTTTTACCTCCACTAGTGTCCCCTCTTTGAACTTTGCCTTTGACGTTCTTCCACCCACCTTTACCTTGAACTCCACATCTCTCTTTCTGGACTTCAACTCTAACCCGGATGACCTCTGCATTTCAGACTCTCAAATATTGGTGACACAACCTTTAAAATTGAAATCACGCAAATTTTAGTTAACCATTTGAACACAGGATAAGATAACTTGGCCCAGAGCAGTAATTCTGGGAGATATTATAGGTGAATGTGTTTTTCAGAGTTAATTGTAAAACCAAGACAGTTGTGTCTAAGGAAGCAAGACATAAGTGTTGTACTAGTCATTGAAGGCTAAAACTAGAACAGGGAACATAACACAGAAACTAAGAGGACACAGACATCCTACCCTGGAAGCAGTAACCCATTTACCATCAATCCAGTCTTGATGAAGCCTCAAATTAGAATGTTCAAGTGTTACTTCCTCATTCGTGCTCCTGACGTAGACTCTGTAATTGTAGTCATCAAGAACTTTAACAATGTCACTCACCCACCACCCATCTCTATACCAAGCATCAACTTCCTGAAACTTTTTAAAATGGCCGATTTGTGGAGTTTCAGGGGGGCAAGGCCTAATATTAGAAGCATCAACACTGTCTTTGAGGAGTGCAGTGCCATTCAATGTCTTCACCATCTGGTATTCCACCAAAAACTTGTCAATCCCTATTAAGTCAACAATGACCGCTGCGTACCAAGAAACCTGGAAACCCTCTTTGACGCCTCCTACTTCCACCATTGTTCCCTTGCCGAACTTGGCATCTGACTTTGTTCCACTAAACTTTATCCTCAATTTCAATTCTTTAGGTTGGATCTGAACATAAATTGAGCACAAATGCAAATTGAGTTAAAAACAGCATTTGGATTTCCAAGTGTGTGTGTGTGTGTCTACACCTACATACAGAAAGTTCATGTATCATCAGAAAGAATTCCCATAGATTCCCTATATGAAAGATTCGATGAACTTAAAATAAAATTTCCAAAAAGAAAGAAAAGGCCTGGGTAAATAGAATACAAGAAGAAACTGAAGCATCCTACCCAAAAACTAAAGTTCCATTTGCACCTCAGCTATGTTACATTTCCTATTTTTTAAAATGGATGGTCTCTTTTATATTAGTATAAGAGAAAGCAAACTCCACAGTCCACAGAAACAAATTGTATGCTTTCTTTTCATAAGTTATCCATTTCAGATTAAATTGCCAGAGGTGTAAACACATTGTACCAGGGAAATGTAAATCCAACAAGAAACAAGTTATCATGGCACCTCACACCTATATATGAAGTTGCAATATAATTATTTCATCAAATATTTTACAAAATTTAAAAAAGCTTCTTTCACCAACTTGTCTCTTCCTTGATGTATCGGAAATAATTTGTACCTCAATTTTAGTATCGTTTAGGTGAATGGATTGAAATTCATCTGTTGCCCTTTTTTCCATTATACCATATTTGATGAAAGGATTGGCGAACCATAATAATATCACCACTATTACATATAGTACAGAGGAGCTGAAAACATCATATTTTCCCTTGATTAATGTTTTAGTTTTTAGTTTTTTTTTTAACTGACCGGGCTATTAATGTTTAAGCTCATCATATGAACTTCGGACTAGTACTACATAGTGAGGCGAAGGGACTGTAGTGCTGCGTATTAGGAGCTACTACATAGTTTAACCCTAGAGTAAATAGTAATTAACAAAGACTCAAAGAGACAGCGTAGCAAATTAAATAGTACTAGTAGTAATCTACTAATAAGATTGATTACCACCTGGTGGTGGAAAGGAGGGACCCAGGAGCCATCCTCCCAAACCCGTTGAAGCCTTAAGTTCCACTGATCGAACTCCAACTGCTCCTCCAACACACCCTCAAACGACACCGCATACCTCGACTCCTCGAGTATATCCTTAATCGTTCCTCTCCGCCACGCCATGTCGTGAAATGCTTCGACGTTTTCCCCAACTTTGAAGTAGCGGTGTAGCTCCAGGGGCGGCGAAGGCCTGACATTGGAAGCAGAAACGTACTCTCTGCGGCGTCGTTTGGTCTCAGTCTCAGTATCGTCCTCCTCGGAGTGGGTTTCATACTGGACGTAAATCTGGCCCTTGTGCTTAGCTGGAAATGGGCGGAGTATAGAGGCTGGGAACCATGAACAACAAGAAGAAGAGTTGTTGTCGTCGCCTCCTTTGGTAACCTCCACCTTGTCCCCTTTCTCGAAATGCGGCAAGGGCATCGTGTCCGGAACCCTAAATTTCTAGAGACAGAGAAGCGTGGTTGTAAGAAGCGGGAGAGAGAGTGGAGAGTGGGAAGATTGATGATGATGATGATGTTGAGGGGCCAATGGCGGGAGCACGGTGGCGTGGCGTGGCGTCAGAATCAGCGAAAGTTACTACTGAAAATCTCCCCGTTTTTTATGCGCTTTATGGTGTTTTCTTCTTCCTTTTTAAAAAGCATTTTTCAAAAATCATTCTTCTTATTTTTAACATTTTTTTATATCTCTTTACTTATTATTCCTAGTATTTTTTAAAAAAATTTCAAATACGAATGTTGTGTTTAATTTGGTTTTTAGAATTTTTTTTGAAAAATAATAGGGATAATAAGTGGAGAGAGATAAAGAGAAAAACGTTATATATAGGAAGAATCTATGGAATATTTTTTGAATTTTTTTTTAAAAAAAAGTGAAGAGAACAAAGACACAAACCAAATACAGCATTAATTACGAAAAAACCGATCGCCAAGCATATGAAGGGTGCCACGCAGCAAAACTGATCAACCTTTTTCTCCTTGTCTAATGTGTAGGATAAATTCAAATCTCTTTTTGTTTTTATCCACACAAACTTACATTGTTGTCCTTTCAATATGTGATGTGAAAAACTGTAGTACTAGTGTTGAAAAAAGGGCACCATGGTAAACTTATGTGAATAAAAAAAGAAAATATAGTATAAATTATTAAAAAATAGATTGTGAAAATTACTACCCATAATATAATCGAAAATGCTACTCAAGCTTATGTATTCCACATGTAAAGCTCAACACAATAACATCCATTCTATGATCCATAATAATTTGTTAGATATAATTGATTTTGATTATGTTTTACGATAAAATTGAATTATGAAAAGCTTTTAATTTTTCGACAATTAATATGGTTGGCCCATCATTCATTTTCAAATGTAAATTTTTTTACTACAACACATTTTGATACCGTGTTGAAAATGAATCTTTTAAAATCAACAGTATTGAACCTTGGCCCAAAACTCTTTTAATTGTGGCCCTTGAAATCCCTTATTAAGTACTCCAGTACTCTTAGATTTTGGACAATAGCTCTTTCGGCCTTGTCTATTTTGTTGCCTTCTAGTCCAGTTCGGTCCAATTAAATGAAAGCTAGAGAACCAAGCTCAAATCAGTTTTATCACAAAGTGGTGGACCGGACCGGTTTTGAGATTGGTCCACCCATAGAGATTTCAATCTCTATACTTGTTCAACTGCTTTTGACTTGAGAGCTTGAGAGTTAATACTCGACTTCGAAAAATACGGCTCAATATTTCTCTACTGCATTCAAGGAAAGACAATATCTCTACATGTGTAGATTTTATGGCTCAACGTTCACTTGCAATAAATGAAGATCATACCCAGCAGAAATGAGATTTGCATCTCAACGGAAAATTTTCAACGGTTCAAATATTCAATCTATAAAATGAAAGAGGTTCAGTAGCTACAAGAGATACAGAACAACCAAGCTTCATCGGATTACAAGAGCAATAGTCATCATCTCCTAAACTTCATTTTTCTTACAATTACTTTGAGAGATTTGTGAGCAAAAATTGTCATATTTGCTCTTTGAGGAGTGTTGTAATTGTGAACTACAAATTCTATTATATTTTGAGAGAGTAAGTGTTTGAGAAATCAAACACCGGCTTTGTAATTCCAAAAATACGGGTTTTGTTTTTGAAAGTGGTTTTTGAGAATTTTGTACTTTAAATTTTTGCGATTGTCCAGCTCCTCTGGAAAGCTAGGAGCGACGGTAATTGTAAGCACCTGAAGGCTTATTGGTGTAATTCCATTTTTATTAGTGGAACCTTCAAGCGATTGCCTTTGAGAGAAGTAGAGTAGGTTGGACCATTGACAAATTCAGACTGAACCACTATAAACTGGTTTTGCGCTTTTTAACTCTCCATATATTTGCTAACTAGCATCCCTATTCATCCCCTCTAGGTTGCTGTCTGGGTAACATAATCCATTCGATATCATCTTTTGTTTATAAGTATCACACCTAACATTTATTTCCACACTGAATTGTAGTACCGTGCTACATTATTCGAATAAAATGAAGTTGCACAATATTGGATGAACGTGGAAATATTATTTTTTTAGAAGATTCAAACCTTTGAATGTTTTTTTTTTTTTTTTTGGAAAGTAAAAAAAAAAACTTTGAAAAAGATGTAGCAATTGCACTCCGCTTATGATTTTTCCCCCTTCGAGATACAACAACGACTCCGCCACTCTACACAAGCAAGTTAACAGTACCTCATAACTAGGAGTACTTTTAACACGATATTACAACTTGCATGGCAATTCTTTTGCAAGGAAAAAGTCTACATACTAAGGGCCGTTCTAGTTTTGAAAAAGTACTTATTTTTTGTCCAAAAATAAGGCTTGTTTTAGATTTGTGAAACTTCCTATTTTTAAAGAATGCTCAACCAAAATGACGACGTTTGGGTCTTTGTTCTCCATAGCCTCCTGCATAAAATGACAATACTGCCCTTCCCCCATTTTGTTGGCAACCCAACCTAGGGTGAAGTGGAAAGACAATATGGTCATTACAAAAATTACCTTTTTAAAAAAGAACTTTGCAGGGTGAAGTGAAACGGATGTTCATTTTATGTACTGTTCATTACCCAAAAAAAAGTACTTTTCTGAAGAGAACCTACTCTGGAACGGCCTTTAACTCAATTCTAGAAACAATTGTATTAAGAATCATTCGATACATGTGAGTATTCTTATTAATTTTTTTAATAAACTTCGTTAAAGTATTTGGAGTTAGGCACTCATCCTGACTTGAAAAATAAAAAAGGTTGACCAAAATTTCAAAAAGTTCAGAAAAGACAGACAAAACAATAATTGTAATTTTCTTTCAATTTTTTTCCTTCTTTATTGAAGAACTTTTCTTAAATTCCTTTCTCTAAGACAAATGATTAGTTTAAAAAAAAAAAGAACTAAGAAGATTAACAACAATTTCAAAAAACACAAACACAAAGACACGTCCCTTAATTTAGGGAAAAACCATGAGCTAGCAAAAATATGAAATCTGCCGGGTGCCGAAACCACCACCCTCAACAATAACTCCCTGTAGAATTGACCCAAAACCATACGTACATATATACCATTAGGAGATCAAGACTGGAAGATCCCACAACCGTTGATCTGATAATTTCCTCTGCCGAAAACATGCATGCCAAGAAAACTCACTTCTAAGGTCGTAAATACAGTAACAAGCAACAATCTATATAGTATACATAGAAGAAGCATTTATTTGAAAAAGAAAAAGAAAACTATTTGTCGATAGCTTATTTACACCAGGACACGACTCTATTTGAAGTTGACATTACAACTAAACAAGATACAGTCTCATAGAACAGACCTATCTATTCATAAAACTACAATCTGGGAGGAGTTCACTGGGGAGGGCTTATGTTGTCAAGGATCCAACACCAATTTAATCCCTTTCTTGCCAGATGTTCAGGCATCTCCCAACTGGAGTACGAAATCAAAAACTTATATACAGCTTATGGTAACTGTGAAGACTGCTTGCCAAACCTAGAGCACATCTCGACAGCAGCATCGAAGAAACCTGCACCGAGAACAGATTTTTTGAAAAAACCCAAGAGAGAGAGAGAGAGAGAGAGAGAGAGAGAGAGAGAGAGAGAGAGAGAGAGAGAGAGAGAAGTATAGCAAATCCCCTATTAGTCACTTATTATCAGGTTGTACCTACTTTGTTACTGACCAAGGAGTACTTAATCCCTCAAGGTGGAACTACAAATCCACTGAACACTAAAAGCACATCAAATCACGAGATTAGTTTGGACTCTTTGGAGCATGGACAATTCTCTGCTTTATGAAGCCGTAGTTTAAAGCTCCAGCACACAACTTTATCACTAATTAGTATGAAGGGGCTTTAATCTTGAACTGTGTTTGAGATTCAGGACAAAACATGCAAGAGATGAAACACCCATTCATGCTAGTACTACTATGTAAGGCACCGCGACAAGATTGAAAAAATCATAATTAACAAACTAATGAAGCAAATCAAGGAGTTTGTTAGTGCTTCATGGAGAATAACGTACTGGGAAATCTGTGTCCTGTATCTGGAATCAATCATTCATTTGACACAAGAGGCTCAAGCACCAACTCGTCATCCTCTGTTTGAGGTTTTGCTCTCCTTCCAAGGGAGAAAGGTTGGAGGATACATCGCGACAAGCGACTCAATGGGTCCTGCAGTCCTTCCATCTCGTAGTGTCCAAATCGCCAATCACGATCAACGTAAGGCCGCATTATAGGTTTGTCAAGGCCTCCTGTTGAAACAAGGAAAATGTGAAACCCATCACGTGGCTGATCAGTGAGTAAATAGACATTAAATATTACTACCACCAAGCATATCACTAGGAGCCTCTACCAAAGTTACAGCAGAGTTATAATTTCTGATGTACCAGAAACAAAAAGTTACAGGACAGTTTTATACACTACAATGTGATAGTCATAAACGAGGACTGGGGAAAAAGCAAGTGCTCTTGTGTTCGGATATTTGTGCACCAGTCAGTGTCTGAATGTAGAAAAAGTACAAGAAGAAGATATAACATCTGTTGCTAACATGGCAGTAACGTCCCTAACAGTAACCTTAAAATGTAAGAGCGTATCATGTTTAATGAGTGCAGGAAGATCCACCAAGTTTGAAACACACACAAACATCACTTGAGGCACCTATCCCCTAAATACCTAATTTAAATCCTACCCAGATTAGTATTGTAGTTTAGGGATGTAGCATTTGATAGGGACAGAACCACAAAGAAAGATCTAAGGGCCGGTTAAATAAGTTTCCGCATAGTAAGGTGAAATAAGCAACGAAGCCAAGAAAGTGGCATTCCAACATGGAGTAGAAATTCGAACTACATTTCTTACCTGCATACATTAAACCGTGTTTATTAGCTGCTCGATAAAATGGTCTTGTTTTTCTCTCTTTAGCAGCTCTCTGGAGTTCATTCCATGCTTGTTTCCTGTCTTCACGTGTAACCTTACCAGTCATTGCCACCTGAAATTTAAAATCCGAGCTAAATTATCAGCAAAATCAACACAACAATGAGGAAAGGACACAGCAACTGAAACAAAACACACACACACACAACTTTACTTTGGAAAACAAATGATACGAAGGACGAGGTATCCGTGCAAGATTATTGGCACGATCAACTGCTACAAGCCCAAACTTGGGACCATAGCCATCAGCCCATTCCCAGTTATCAGAAATAGTCCAAAACAGGTACCCAAGCACGGGTACACCCTGTAAAATAAACAAAAGCAGACGTAACGACTTATAAACTCAAAGATGAAAGCTATTCAAGAACATTTTAAAAGTGGACGTTCAGGGTCAAAACCATGATCATGGCCGCATAAATTGCAAGTAAATGCTCCAACAAGTATGGTTTTCTGATCAAATCTGTCTCATCAGAAACACCATTTTCAGTAATGATAAAAGGCACATTCAGATGTTTGTATCTTTCATGGAACTGAAGTAGCATGCGGTACAAGCCATCTGGATATACTCCACGTCCAGATTCACTGAACTCATCAGTCTCTACTAGCTTCAGTCCAGCACCACACACGACTTCCTGATCAATGAACAAAAATATAAGTACTACCTCGATATTATTAAACTAAATATGCATAGCACAGTTAGCTTGCTTAGAGTTGAGCAGAACCTGCCCATAATAGTTTATTCCAATATAATCCAACTTGCCAGCAATACTATCCAAATATGGGAAGAGAGTCAAAGAGTTTGCCAGTGTAACGGCAGGAACATCAAAGAGACCATATGGCCGCATAAAGGAGACATGGTGTGCTACTCCAACGATTGAATTTGATGAGGTGCTGCAGGAAAAGAAAACAATACTCAGAAAAACAACTATGTTATCCTAAGTTACCAAAATTGTCATCACTCTCCAAATTCTAGAAGTGTCAGTTGGGAGACAAAACTTACAATCAACAAGAAGATGTGACTCACATACATGCACAATGGTATAGTGCAGAAGTTTTCATATAGAAGGTTCTCCAAGTTAAGACGCACCTCATTAATCAGTTCAAACCATGATTTGTTCATCAGAAAAAGGTAGTCTAATATTCTAATATACATATCGAGATTATAGAAAATCTCGTGACTGAAAGTAGTAGAAAGTATCCTTTCTGCCTGGAGTCTCATGGCTCCCAGTGTTCCACTGAAGTATGCGACTCAAATAGAAGGTGGGCCCGCAGAAAAACGATCTTATACCCCCAAGGCATTGCAGGTTAGCAAGTGTATATATGTTTATTTTGTTTGCATTTTGTGTATCAAGCAGACAAAAATAAGTACAAGCTATTTAGATACCTACATATATCACCATGCATTTGTTTCTTAAAATTCATGGTTTCAAAATGTAGTAGATATATTCATCACAAGTTTCTCTGTGGTGTTTCCTGAAATATATAAAATTATAGGTACTGAACGAAACCTTTTCTCATGGATATAATCAAAGGCCTTTGCGTGGGCTACTGCAATCCAGTGCATGGCTTGATGGAAAACACCAGTAGGTAGAGCAGAAGTAGCAACTTCCAGCATATCAGGATTACCACCGGGCCAAGCACCAGCACAATAAGTAAGCATACAAAAGACATGAGGCTCATTAAATGTTATCCAATAGTCTACAATATCTGAGACACCATCCACAACAAGCCTGCAAAATGAAAGATCATAAGAGGATTAGTAAATGTTTAGTTCAACTGAGTTACTCATGCAGGAAGAAGCCTAACCTTGTAAAATCCATGAAATAGTCCACAGTTTTCTCCAGCTTCCATCCTCCGTACTCTCCAGCCCAAGGTGGAAGTGAATGATGGAACAGGGTCAGCATCACCTTCATACCATAAGCGCGAACCCTACTGATAATCCATTTATATCGTTCCAAAGCGGCATAATTGACCTGACAGATTATAAAACAACTGAATTTGGTGGAATTTTTAACCTCACAATCACTTCTTCTTATGAGGATAATTTAAACTTAGTTTGACTCCAAATTTACGTTGTCAATCAAGTTTAAACAAAAATGGCAATGTGATAAACTAAGCACGCACGGACGAACATACACCCTAGTTGGAAAAAGACTTACAGCTTCGTTACTCCCATTGATTGGCTCCTCTGGCATGATCCTTGTCCAATCTACACCCATTCGGAAGACACGAACACCAGTGGCTTTAGCCAGTTGCAATTCTGTATCAGGATCAGACCAAAACCTTAGCCTCTCCTCCCTGAAAGTAATTCATCACAGTACATTTCTTCCAAAGTCAACCATAAGCCCATTCTACACAAAAAAAACTTTCTGATTCCCAGGAATAAGCTTTTTTATTCTTTGATCAAAACATGTGAAAGGTATATAGATAAGAAAGAGCTAATTAGCCTATATAGTCTGACCACAATTCAGCACGTAAAATTCAAGCACCAAAATACAGAGCAGGGCTTACGGGTGTGGAACGTTGTGCCAAGCAGCTACTTTATGATGACATTCTTCAGGTGTTGCAGGCTCTTCCTCTTCTGTATATTTCTCGAATCCCCTGATCATTGCCTCCATAGCTATTTTAATGGGCTTCTTTCTTTTCGCTCTTGCTTTTCCATCTATCACGGGCAATGAAACTTGCTGAGTTCCGCCATCAGCAGAAGCAGAGCCCATTATTGCATCTGCTGGTTGCTGGTTATGCTGCAACAGCGATTCTGACTTGTCACAAGGGTTGTCTTCTGCAAACTCAAGCCAAGCATCATGAAGCCTGTCTTCGACATGTGCTGGAGCAGTTGCCAATCCAAAGAAGAACTCCTTTTCACCTTCTACAGCGGAACACAATCCAGTTACATATTTAGATTCTTGATAATCAAGAAATGGTCAAATATGTTCGTACACAGCAAAAACCATGATATCTCAAACCCTCGCCATGGAAACAATGGATAAAGCCATGTAAACTTTGATTAATGTTGTCAGAAATGCTTTCAATGATTGTATCAAAACTATCAGAAAAGATCACAATTCTACTTACCAAACTCCAAAGTACAGGCTCCTCCAAACGCCAAAGTAATAAGTAAGCAAAAAGAATCAAATAGCTACAGATCACTAATGGCGTGCTGGACAGTGGACAAACTACCGAATGTGTGAGTGTCATTTATAGGTTAGTGAATTGACAAGTTAACTTAACTGTAAGCCTTCTGTTTGTTTAGTTTAGTTATACACTAACAATAATTGAAAAAAACAAATGCAACGTCGTTTTGATATGAAACCCCCAAGAGGCAAAGGAGATGATGGTAGAGCAAACCATCAAAGAAGACAAAGAAGCACCTTGAACTAAGCCTAGAAACACTAACAACCCAAGACAAGCACAAAGTTTGCAAAAACAGTAGACAAAGCTTAGTCGGGGAACCACATAAACTTGTGTTACTGAGTGGTTTCGATTTTTTCTCTATGTTCTGCATTCATATTCCCCTATATCCTGCGTTTAGGTTCCGCATATCCCCGACCACCCCCACTTGACACACTTTCTGCTCGTCCATTGACGCACCCGTGTACCTGCTAAATTAGTGAAAACTTGATATATAATTGGGACCCCTTTTTTTAAATGTGGACACTTCAACATACGATTTGTCTATCCCAATACACTCTACAGACGTTCTAACTAATAGACCCACCATAACCAGCTTGCTTTTATTTCATAAAGTAGCATGTTGAAGCTCAATTAACAGGAACTCAAGAAGAGCAAGCTTAGGGTCGAGTTCGAACCTCAGCTCCAAGCAGAGCTCAAATTTAGCAAACTGAGAAAAACTGCCTTGGAAATTACAATAATAACAGCTCAAACACAATATCGATTCCAATCAGTTCGTAACTAAAACTCCTATAATGGAATTATTGAGCTCTTCGACACTGATAAAAGTACTAGTACTACTTATAAACAGCAAGGGATGCATGCAACAGCAATCATTAAAAAACAAAGTAAACATTTCCAGGTTTGCAAAAGCGTTAAACTAGGTTTTCTTAATTTGGAGGAGTGAGTCAAGTGATAAGTATACCGGAGGAGGGAGAGACGTTGAAGGAGGCGAGGATGTCGGAGGAGTCGTCAATGGGAGAGCGGAAGGGGCGGAGGTTCTTACGGCGGTAAAAGGAGAAAGACATGGCGTTGGCTGCGACGGTGACTGTGACTAGGATGCCGGCGATCTTGGTCGCCGCCACGAACAGTGCCACCACAATCGCCATTGTTTGTTGTTGTAGAACAACTTGTTGGTTTAAGTGAACATGAAGAGAAGAAGCGAAGCGAAGCGAAGAGATGAGATGAGATGAGATGAGATGCGTTATCCACGTGTCCTGTGACAGTTAAAGTAAAAGACTCTCACAAGAAATTTTTGAGTGCCGGCTGGGTACCACATGTCGCCCGAAATCAATCTCGGCCGTTCAATGAAGTTTTGGACGGTTCAGATCTATTCGGCTGTCAAGGGGTATTTTAGTTATTTCACACTTTAAAACAGCCGAACAAATCTGAACCGTCCAAAATTTCATTGGACAGCCGAGACGGTGCCGGGCATGGGACACCTGGTGCCCAGCCGGCACTGAGATTTTTTTCCTCACAATGCTTCTACCCTCAAAGGGCGTGGAATACACGCAACATAATATCAATGGAATGAATTTCCGACGTACAAAAAAAAAAAACAAAGAACGAATTACTACGCGGATTAAAAAAAAAAAAAAAAATCAACGGAACTGGTAGGAGAGTATATATTACCAATTGGACATTATCCCCGGCCCCTTCAAGTCGTGGTATTCTCACCTTGTACCTTAATGTTCACTGTGATCCCAATTTTAGACGACGCCACTTAAATCCGTCTAATTATTCCCAATACGGCTCAAAAACCAAACGTCTCATATAAAAGTACTTTCTTTTGATATATTGAGATGTTCGGACTAGTTTGCACGTACCTAACTGGTCTCGAAAAAGTTAATCTCATCATCTACTAGTGGCTGGTGGAGACTAATTTAAAGCAAAAATAAAACTCTGTATGGATTGACCCCCCACAAGATCATCGAAACCTAATACCCATGAGGGAGCAATCGTGCATTAAGCCCCAAATCTTAACTGCTAAGCCAACCTCTTGTGGTTTTTGTTTTTTTGTCCGACTCAATTACTTGATGGAATGGACTAGGTGAAGCAACATGATATTTCTATGCATTAAAACTAGCTTATACCTAAGGAAATAAATATTCCTATCCAACTAAAAGACTAAACTACAAATCTCAACTCAAAACCGATAAAGCTAAAAACCTCCTTTGTTGTGATAGTTTTCCTTCAAAGGTCTATGTCTCCTCTTTTGTACCTACACCTCTCATGGTGTGTGGAGATGAGACGAATAGAAAACGTACAAAAGTGGTCTTTTGAATTTGTGGTTGAGTCTTTGGCATGTGTTTGGGTGATATAGGACAATAGTTTCTGAAAAATGACTTCAGCCATTGCCATTTTTTTTTTTTGCCAAGATAGCATTGTTGGTGCAATGATGCACTGCCAATTTTGTTTGGCAAAATTTCTTTTGTATATATCCCATTTTCAACCAACTTCCTTAAACACTATAACATTGCGTGTCACCGATGAATATCATAGACTTCACAAAGATATTTTTGAACATACTTGGGAGCGGAAAGTAAAATTAGGATGATTGAATCTTAAGACTAGTAACTTGTTTTAGGCAGATTAGGAAATCTTGCAGTGCAAGGCCCTGTACGATTGAGATATGATTTTTAATTATGACTGCTAAGAATAATTTATTACTGGTCATAATTGATTTTTGATCTGGACCGTTGATTGATGAGATTGACGGTTGTGTGCCACCCTACACGCGCACTACATAGGAGTGCACTACAGCAACCCTGGATCCTCTTTAGGCACTACTATCTTTTCTAGGGCAAATTTTCGTAGTCGTCCCTCTAGCTTTACGGTTGTCTCAATTTCATCCCTCTAGTTTCAATTGTCTCAATTTAGTCTCTGTAGTTTGTTTTTTGTTCCAAATTGGTAAAATTGTTAATACCGTTAATGAAACTAATGGAAAAATATGATTAAAAAATTAAGTGCTTCAATTTTCAATCCGGTTGAACCAGTGCGAAGATCTTACTTTTTTGATCATTTTATCCTAAATAGTCGTAATGAATTTTTGGCTCTAAGGCCTTTCAACGTGCACCCGAAAACTCTTTATTTAGTTTTAGGACTCTTTTATGGTAAGAGAGCTCTGAAACTAAATAAGGAGTATTCGGGTACTCGTTGAAAGGCCTTGGAGCCAAAAATTCATTACGACTATCTAGGATAAAATGATTAAACAAATAAGATCTTCGCAGCGGTTCAACCGCATTGAAAATTGGAGCACTTAATTTTTTAATCATATTTTTTCGTTAGTTTCATTAACGGCGTTAACGATTTTACCAATTTGGAACATAAAACAAACTACAGGAACAAAATTGAGACAATTGTTCTGATCACCAACCCTTGTAAATTGTTCAAGTTAAATAAACTTCATTTCATAAATATAAACTAGTTTTGTGTGCAACGATCTACACGGTGAAGTTTGGTCACTACTCTGACAACGTTGAGATTGGCAGCTCCGGCGACAAGTATCCCCCCTCTCTCTCTCTCTCTCTCACACACACACACACACACACACACACATACACAATTTTTGTCAAGAACAAAGTGGGAGAAAAATTGGTGGTTGGATTTGATGATGTAGCACAAATGGCTTTGCCATTCTTGCTACCATTTTTGGGTGAAAGTGGCAAGATAGATGGCTAGAGCCCAAAATGACAGGCAAATATGGACCAACCATTAGAGCACCAATTTTTGGAAATTTTGCCATTTCTTTTAAAATGGCTTAAGCACTAGTGGACTTACTCTTAGGACGCCAAAGTGGAAGTAGATGGATGGCTCGATCCATTTGCTGATATTTTGAGATCAGCTACGAACCTTTATTAATTCACTATTGGACTTACTCTAATTAGGACGCCAAGGTGGAACTAGATGGATGGATGGCTCCATTTGCTCATGATATTTTGAGAGAGATCGATCTGCACCTACCACAGCCAGCTAGCTAGCATTCTCCTATATATGTCTAACATCATACTATCTACTGCGATTGATTTCAACCAAGAATTAATTAATACGCACATGGAGTAGTTATTTAAGGATGATTTGGAAGCTGCAACATTCTGCCCAAGTCGATCTTTGCTTATATATATATATATATACAATCCAAGTCTGTGATCAGCATGCATTCGGCCCAAGTCATTAATTACATCAAATTCTTCTTTGCTTCTTCTCGGACCAAGTTACATCCAAGACCAGTACCCTAGAGCTTAACAACGCAAGCTCTAAAAGAACAGTACCCTAGAGCTTAACAACGCAAGCTCTAATCCTTACCGATAATACTGCCACCGATACTCCTAAAATGGTCAAGACTCAAGAGAGATCGAGATATGGATTTAAGACTTATATATTTACATACAACTTCCATTATTATGCAATAACGTAATTGCATAATGCTGGAACAGGCCGGTAATAGGTAAAATGTGTATTGATATCCGTAAAAAATATATTGATATTTGTGAAATCATATTAATATTGTAAATTATGTATTAATATCCGAACTTGATTAAAATTATTTGTGTATTATCCTCCGCACTTACTGGGGATAACCGAAATCCAATTATTGGAGTACAAAGTGGGGTACTACTTACCCCAAGATCTGTGTTCTTGATCGTCAGCTTATAAATGCCAACATTTCCAATAACCAGAAGAAGAAGAAGAAGAAGAAGAAGAAGAAGAAGTTACCCAGTCAAACTATAAGCCTTAGAGATATTATTTTGTAAAAAGATTGTTTGCGGCATTTTTCAAGATAATTTACTTTGGCAGTCCAATTTTTGATAATCACAATACAATATTTGTTTTTTAGTGTTTAAAATACACATAACAAGAAAATTAAAAGACAAATAGAGAGGAGTGTGGTTATCAAAAAGTGAAGTGTCAAAATCATTGTCCATTTTCAAACATATATAGTAGGATATTTGTCATGCCCCAAATCTGGGAACATGACCGGCCGTGAACCATGAAGTAATTATGGAACACGAAGCCTAATTAAAAATATTTTTACAATTCAAAACTAATAAGAGAAAGCAATATTTTTGTTAAAAAGATGCGGAAGTTGTTTGACAATAGAAAAGAAATAAAAATGCAGACGCTCTAGAGGTCCAAACAGAAGGTCCCGACAATACCACAAAGTTCACTACAATGCCCCATAAACTAACTTGGAAAAAAAAAGTAGAATAAATCCGTCAGCTGAAAGCTCAGTGAATAGTTAAGCCTGCTAGGGTAAAGAATACAACGCGGAATACTTTTAAACAAAAGATACTGTGGTTTTCAAGAAATGGTTTCAAATAATGAGGGTCGATGGTTCAACAATTCATATCAACGAACTAAATAACGAACGACAAAGTCAATGACTCATAAAAGGTATCACGAGATGCATCACTGTTTGACGATTTATCACAAGAACAATTCGGATAATAATAACATGCCTTTTATACCAATAGGTGTGCTCAATAATATTAGAACGATGAACTACAATAAACGGAAATCCAAACCAAAGTGGGAACCATATCTTCCAATTACCAAGTACCAAAAGCCAAATATTTTCTCAGGGCTTAGCCTATTGGATCCAACACCGTACTCAGAGTTACCACAAGATTGCGCTTGAGACCTTTTCCCTTGGTCGATCCGGAGTAGGGTCACAGGATATTTCACAAGTCTTTTCCCTATCCATTGAGCACTAGAGTCACAAGGTATTTCGCAAGTTTTTTCCCTAGCGGCCAAAGTCACCACGATATTTCACGGGTCTTTCTCTTGGACTTTCACAAATATAAACATAATCCATGGTCTCAAACATATAAAAACAACGGTGAGCCGGAGTCACCTGCACCAGGAATATTCTCCGTGTCATTGCAAAGTCACAATAATATTATAGAGTCAACGAATCGACAACAATAAAAGTGAGGGCAATCGATCAATCACAAATAGAGTAAATTACACTAAGCCCCCCAATCACAAATAGAGTAAATTACACTAAGCCCCCTTCAACTAACCCGCATTTTCACTTAACCCCCTTGTACTACAAAATCCGATATTGTGTACCCTCTAACTATTCAGAGTTGACACTTAACATCCTTTTGTTAGGTCTCCGTAGGAAAAATGCACCGATGACCGTCTCCGGCCACTGGACAGCCGATCCGAGCCCTTCAAAAATTAAAAAAAAAAAAACCAAGTGGGCAAACGCGGGAATCAACGGCATCCGACGTGGGTAGGTGCTCAATCCAAACACCCCATTTAAATTCTTTGGGTGTTTGGATCGAGCACCTACACACGTTGGATGCCGTTGATTCCCGTGTAAGCCCACTCGGGTTTTTTTTTTTAAATTTTTGGACCGCTCGGATCGGCCGTCCGGTGGCCGGAGACGGCCATCGGTGCATTTTTCCTACTGAGACCTAACAAAACGGTGTTAAGTGTCAACTCTGGATAGTTAGAGGGCGCACAATGTCGGATTTTATAGTCTGAGGGGGTTAAGTGAAAATGCGGGTTAGATGAGGCGGGCTTAGTGTAATTTACTCTCACAAATATTCTCAATTAACCTTGTATGCCAAAGGGTACGTCAATTGTCAATAATTATAAGAGCAACGAATAAGAATAATCATCATCGGATCACAATGAATAACGAATTGTAAAGAATAAATAAGCTCAATAGGATTCCAAAGAAATGGATCACATGTTTAACCACTTATCTCGATTGAATGGTAGACCGCCAAAATGCAATGCTCGAGTGCTCTACTTGGGTGAATAAAAAGAATTCATGTACCGAAATCAATTTAAGGCATGAAAGCTACTAGTATAGACTCTCCTAATCTAGATTCCATGAACAACCTTATGCGTTAATCTCACCAAGAATTTGATTACCCGATTTTATTAAAATAACCCCAAACTCCATTCACATGCACACCACGACACAACTCACCAATACCCACGGCTACACACGGCCACCACACACGTGCTCTCTATCTCTCTCCACACACACAAATCCAACTTATCCATTAACTGTATAGGTAAAGACACATGAAACAATAAAATGGGAGAGGAATACCACCTCACAAGCCAACGAGGAGGCACTGAAATTCATTAACTGTATAGGTAAAAGACACATGAAACAATAAAATGGGGGAGGAATACTACCTCACAAGCCAACGAGGAGGCACTGAAATTCTCTAGTACCGCTGTGCTCTCTATCTCGCCAACAGTGCTTGGAATAAAATAACCCTAGTTTTCAATATTTATGAAAGAATAACGGGCCCTCTCTTTATTAATTAAATACACTCTCACGAAAGGGCCCAACTTGAGTTCTAAAAAAAATAAGTCCGACCCAGTCTAAGTGGCCCAATGATATAACACATACACGTACACATAAAATAAAAAAAAGTTATTTGAGTTATTTTTATTCGAAGAAGTTTGAAAAAGAAAAATGAAATAATTGAATTATTTGTGTTAAAAAAATATAATTTTTTTTTAAACCGAAAAAGTGGGAAAGGGGGAATATACTTTGATTGATTCTTATAGATGCTCGTTGTTTAGCTAACGATCGCTTCCATTACACTATACTTACTAACAATAAATTATATATATGGAATAGCAACTATTCTAGTCTAGTACTGGTGATTTGTTTTTCTGATGTACCAATAAAACCAATACTCGTGACTGGAGTTCCTAGTTTCTTGCACAAACGCGCGTTAATTTTGAACTTTAGAAATTTTACATACTTACAAAAAAAAAAAAAAAAACCGCTCGAGCACTCATAATTGTAAAATGTGTAGCAGTACTACTCACCATGTCAAATTAAGGTATTACGAAACTTATTATTGTTCCGAATCAAGGTTTGCTTTAAACAAACACTTTCAATTGTCCATGCCAAACCGTACGTTCACCCACTTGGGGAAGAATAAGAGTACATATAGGAATTGAATTTTGTCTGTCATGACTTGTGAAAGAATCAAACGAAACGGATATCTGATCATATCATTTAGTGTGGTCCATTATATATACCATTACCATGTCTTTTTGTTGAGAGAAATTGTACTCCGCCTAGGCTTAGCTAGCACAGACTATACGTACGTACATTGAGATAGAGTTAAGGAGGAAGCAATCATTAATGTTTCAGGACCGGCTGGGGCCGGATCGAATATTAATGAAATGAAAGCTGCGAGCTACACAGCGTACACTAGCTACGTACAACTGGCCACCAATGTAACATCATTTTCATACGTACGTAGTGCATGATCGATCCAAGACTCAAGACTAGCTAGGCCGGATTTTAGTTCCGAGATTGATAAAAAATCCAGTTCCCATGTAAAACTACCTGTCTTTCCAATTGGGTGATCAATCAGTCCCATCACCCACCCAAGATCGAGGAAGAACCAATAGAATACACTAGTACTCCATTTAATTGTAGTTGCTCCACTAGCTACTCAAGTCTTGATCGTGTTTCAATGAGTCTGAATTTACTTGTGTGTGGATAATTTATGGGCACCATTTATGCCTTGTTTAGTTTGATCAGCATCACAAGTTCCTTTATTAATTTCCTTTTTTCCTCAATAAAATCCCGTACGTAAAGATTTAGATCCATGCTCGACCTTAATGTCATGTGCTTTGGGAAGTGAGTTTTTTTTTGCTCGGCAAAAAGAACAAAGAAGCTTTGAGAAGTGAGTTAGTTACATCGATCTGCATGTTCCTAAGATGTGCAACTCTCAAATTTAATTAGTTTTCAAACCACACTATACGTCTATGATATTGAAGTCGTATATATATTGGAGGCAGTAGTAATTTTAGTAGTATGAGATTAATTAATATTTGACAGAAAGTCCTAAATCTTTGTGATTTCTAGGGGCGATTATATCTGTTTTACATGGTGCATGTCACTGAGAAAAAAAGAGAGAAACAAAGGGTTGCATTGCATGGTAACTGTTGCCATTTTTGCAATGCAGGCAGGCAGTACTGTAGACTGTAGAGTATTGGACCACAATTTCATTTCCAACTTGTTTGCCTCTTTCTTAGCAAGAATGAAGAATCTTGGCAGGTTTTTGTTTCTTTCTTTGGTTCTTTCTCCACTCAAAATATGGGTTTTTCCCAAATGGGTACGTTGTGAAAACAGCTCTATATTTTTACTCATGCATGCATGTTGGGGAATTTAGAGAAGGTCAGATTGGACATTACTTTCTTATCCAACTTTTATTTGCCTTCTGAAATTGTGGTTAATTTTCTGATTTAGTTACGTACGTGTCAATCCCATCGAAGTCACAGTATGAAATGAAGGGCAACTAAATGATCATATGCACAATTAAATGGGCTATTCCGATCCTCTTGTACGTACGTACCTGCAACATGTTTTAATGTCCACTGGAATTAGCACTCATTATGTTCAATGCTTACAATTCTGATTTATTTTAGTTTGAGCTAGTACTTGAAAAGCAGCCAAATCTTATGTTATTTCCCCAGAAGGGAAAGAAAATAGACACATCACATTTTGTGGAGTAAAGTGTGTGGTGCGGCTCACTCACTAATGTGTGATGCGAAAGATCATGGAGCACCACCACGTATTTTAGTTTGAGCTAGTACGGTAATATATAGTACTTCAGGAGCACTTAATAATTACACAATTTTGTGGGAGAGAACTAGCAGATGAAGCTCGAACGCGCGTAAAGGTGAGCAGAAAGACTTGCATGGCCTTGAGCATTGACAATGGCTCAATTTACTCTTATGCCTTACAAATTACAAGTGGCTAACTACATAAATATGGTCTCTCTTTTAAACCAGCCTTTATTTGGAGCTGCAAGAGTAGTAACTAAGCAAATCATTTGATCACTTGTTCAACTTTTGGATCTCTCGAGGAGGAACCTTGGGATGGCCCCTTCTAATTAATGGTCAGCAGATCCAAGTTGTCATATGTGAATATGTATGAAAGGTATATAAGGACTTCTCTTGGTTTTGTATGTAATACTATCAAATTAATGTAGTGTAACTCTTGGCCTAATTCTTTTTAAAGATATAATCATATAAATATGATCCCCAATAGTAAGCTGACCAATAAATATATACATCCCATATATACACAAGATATAACCAATGAAAGTGGCGCTGTAAGCAGGGGCCGGACAGACGGAGGGGGTGCAAGTGGGGGCCTGCATACCTTCTAACTATCACACTAACTATACGAGATATTCAAGTTAATTTGAAAAAGTTAAATAAGATCGGCCACTACAAGTCTCTTGAGTGAAAAAATTTGATAAAGTTTCTATATAAATTTGAACCATTTTCTATATAAATTTGAACCATCAAACCCCCACACCCCCCCCCCCCCCCCAAAAAATTCAAGTTATTGACAATATTTGGGTCATGGTTATAAAATTAGATGCAATTATGTATATGTAGGCAATCTCGTTTTCTTCTGAAATCTAGTAAATAACAATATTTATATTATTGACTACAGTTTTTGTTTTCAGTGTAAAATATGTGATCCGGGCTCCACGTTGTATAAATTTTGCATCCACCACTAACTGTAAGCTAGCCATGGTATGTGCAAGCTAAGGGACACGCAGATGTCAATTATATAAAATTAAATGACCCGTCATATATAATATAAGTGATAGCTTGTTAATTATGTTAAAAAACCAATGGGGAGAGGCAAAAAGAAAACTAATCACATTGAAATTGTTGGGGACAAATGAATTAATCCACTACTATTATTTCCCTATTTTATGAATGCGCTCTCCTATAAATTGAGTACTCCTCCTATACTGTATCATTTCATTTCATTTTCAATGAAAAAGGGGTTGCACTTGCATGTAGAGTAGACTGTAGTAGTATTACTTTACAATATTCTTTCTGGGCCTTAGACCTGTCGCTGTCAGGTTCATCAGGGCAGCCCACTGGCTGTTCCAATTCTCTCCTCAATATAAGCTAGCCCACGCAATGAGAAGCCTCATATCTTCACTCATTCCTCTCTCTCTCTCACACTCTCTCTCCAAGATAAGTGTCCTATTAGTTTGTGCCTTTTTCCCTCATGGGGGAGAGAGAAAAGCTTTCAGGTCATAAAGCAATGCAGAAATTTCTACAAGGTATGGCAAAAGTATTGAAATATACTTCCTTTTATGCACCGTCAAATGGACACTTACTGAATTCTATTGTACAGCAAAATATGTTTCCGCATGTTGAAGATTATTTAATTGTAGAACAATCCTTGGTGCAGGTCTTCTTCAAGCAACTGGAAACATCAAAATCCATGGGCGCGCAAAAGGGTCAAATCTTTGGGTGTCAGTGTGGCCTTCTTGGGACCTCCATTTTGATGGTGTCTTGTTCATGTTAATCGGGTGCTATCCTAACTGAGCTTTTCCACAAGTACCTCTTCTTCGTTTTCATTCTCTTCTTCCTCTATTTCTTTACTATATTTTTTACCTTTCCCCTTTGTTCTTCTTTCGTGCTAAGTTTTCTTGACCTTGTAGGACCTTTTCTTGACCTTGTAAGACCATGCGCCATATTTTCAGTCTTTGCCTTTCGTGTTTTCACAAATCTTGTTCAGTAAATTACTGATAAAGGTTTGGTCCTTGTCTTTCTTTGTTCTCGCCCAACTCTCATTCTCATTCCTTGTCTATCCCTCCTGAGCTATTCAACTCCATTAGGATCAATCTTGACATTCTCTACTAAAAAAACTGGTCCAATTAGTTCTAGTACTCTAGAGCACGCGCCTATCTGAGTTCACATCCCAGTTCATCTTCTCATAACCTTTGATCACTCGTTGTAATTTAAGCAGGTAATGAAGGAGAGAATCCCTTAAGTGATCAGGTCGGATAAGATTGCACTAAATAGTAGTACTTTCACAACTATGACTCGTCAACATTATTACCTTATACCTAGGTAGTAGATTTTTCATGTATGTTTGGTGGACTATATATGAATTTCAATGGTATCATTATTATGTGGGCCGATATATGTTGTCACATGAATGGATTTGGTTTGTTTTTTACTGTTGTCAGCTGAAAAGAGAGAGAGAGAGAGAGAGAGAGAGAGAGAGAGAGAGAGAGAGCTGGACATGTGTGGAATGGAAAGAGAGAGAGAGCTGGACATGTGTGGAATGGAAAGAGGAAAAGTTGTTCTTCTCGTGACTGCTTTCATGTACAATAATATCCACTGTAGTAGTGTGGACTTGCCTCTCCGTCCTCACATTCGTGTGGGGTACTGTGGAAAGCACAAGGCTTGTCCGCAGTCCATGTTTGGACTGCAAAGGTGCAGTTGAAGTGTTTGCAACCGTTAGATGGTGTTTTTAATAGTCGAGATTAAAAATAAATTTTTCTCAGGAATTTTATTTTAAAATCTCGACCGTTGAATACAAAGATAAACAGGTGTGATACAACTGCATAGACTCTCTACGGTTGGGCCATAGAGAAGCCGGGTCCCTGTGGAAAAACTGAACTTCTGACTCTCTCTGGATCGGAAGTCAGTTCAATTATACTGGTGCTAGCTACGAACAATTTGTGGTACTGGAAAAGGCTTACTATATATTCAGATTGGGAGAGGTGAAGAGCTTTAACTTGTTTTCACTTGTCTCTCCTCTTTTTTCCCATTATTAATGCTTGACTGTTTTTGTACATGACAAATGGAATTGGACAAGCGCTACAGCTCTTAGTTTTGACATTCGGCCATGTAAGTAAAAGAAGGGTAAGGATTGTCGATCCTCATTGATCTTGTGGGGTACTATTAAAAAATAGATTCATTAGCCATGTAATTTAATTTAGAAATAAAATTTCATTTATAGTTCGGCCGTTAGATTCATTATTGTGGAAACGAAAAAGGGTCTTTGCTTCTCTTTAATTATTGAGCGGGTTCAATTTAGTGGCTACGTACTCTCGCATGTATGGGAGTAGAGCTTAATTAGCGGTAGACATGATATCGTGTGTGACAATTGTACTGATTGTAATATGGCCTTTCAGTATATAACTCGTAAGTCAACTGAAATTTGAGAAGGTTGACACAATTACAAGTATACTATTGCATAAAAAACAGTTGGTTAATATGTCAAAAATGTAATAAAATGGGTTATTCGTATCGACCTCGATCCTATGCGTTAACATAGTTTACATTTGGAACCATGTTATTGTCGCATGTCAAAAGTTGTCAACCTGTTGCACATCCAATAATTTTGGAGAGAGACAGGAAAATTGTAGTATCATCAACATTTAAACTACCAATTGAGTCATCAGCAAATGGTCAAGCAACTGATCAACCATCCATGGGCACCGTTTGAGTCTCAACCCGAACCAAAAGTCTTAACAGTAGTAGTAATTTTTTTTTGGTCATAGTTTATTATTGGAGAGTTCGAGAGTCAGTAAGTTAGTTCACAAGGGGTTCAGATGTTATCCATAGCCTTGAACCACACCCTCGCGGAACTCGAATTTTTGCCTCCACTAAAAGAGGAGGGTGAGCTTATCACCCAACTTGACAAGCTTGGTTTGCTTACGGTAGTAGTAATTAATTAGGGAATGGAACTGCCGGCCAACTGTTGCCAGCTGTGAAATTGATCCAAATGATGAACGATATATATATATATATATATATATATATATATATATATATATCCCTCCCAAAGATGTGTTTGGGGTGTTCAAGATTCGCAGTTGATCAGTGCCATAGGGAACATGTCAATGTCAAAGCAAATACCCATAAGATCTCCCCACCATTCAATAACAAATACTCCACATGGCTAGGCCTACCTGTGTCTGATTGGCCATCAGTCAAAAGATTTTTTTTTCGCTTTTCTTTTTGGGTTTTGCCGAAGGGAAGATAGACACGAGGAACACAGATTATGTTCACAAGTTGGCATTTGAAAAGTTACATGCCCTTACCCCTCTCTCTCCATTTATGGATGTGAGAAGAAATCAAAACACAAAAAAGCATTGAACTGGAACATTCATATGATACGCATCATATCCTAATGAGATCTGTGTTTTTTAACGGCCAACACAGGACCCATTTCGGCAGAAGTTGTTTTCATCTTTCGGTTACATGCCCCTTTCAGTACTGTTTAAAGAAAATTTTAACTTTTACTCTAATCATTTCTTATTTTCCGATACTGAAGTTAAACGGCCCTGTCCATTCGTTTTAATGGCTTCTCAAGAAATGACTTGGTCGTGACCAAATTCTGCAGCATGCTTTAGAACTGTGATGGACCTAAGAGGAGAAGTCATGACCTCAGACGCTGTATTTGGGAATGCCAATTTGAAAGAAGTGTTCGGATTCAAAAGCTTCAGTTGTCTGGTGAGGAGACTCCTTAAATGGATAATTGGATATAGAAACAATCCAATCCATACTCAAGCAATGTACGATTCCCTAACAAAAATCACGAAATATTACAACTGCTAAAAATGGTAAAAACAATAGTAGTCCAAGTTTGTCATGATTTGAAAACATACATGATGCAATAAACTATGTTAGAGGCTTTCCAAAACATTAGCCATCAACCCTTTAATCAGTTATCAACTACTATAACTGAAATATAAATCTGGTGAACTTGTTAACAATGATGTAGGCTGCCAGAAAACAGGCTGCACTAACCCATTATCAGTCTATAGCTGTTAATGTAGCTAGTATCATCTTTTAGTACAAAATGAAGTTAGCTCCATGTTAGACTTGTTCTTCAAATGTGAATCTGAGATTTGGTAACACCACGTGAGCATTTCTTCCGGCCAGATTTGCTCAGTGCACAAACACAAATCTCAAGTAGCTCGTAATCCTCATCCCAAAATAGCTTGGACGCCTTCTCTGGATTCTCCAGTAGCATCTTCGAGGTCAGAAACCCTGCGATTGTCCACGTCTGAAAAAGTCGAGATTGCTTCCCTACAAATCTCCCACCGTGCGTGTCATAATATTCAGGCCAATGGTCAACTGACAGCCTCTTTTCTGCCAAAGCAATTGCCTTTCTTGCTAATTCTGGCCTCTTCATCTTAATGCAGGCCAATGTGAACTGAAATATCAAGCAATAAAGACAAATAAATTAGAGGTGATTTAAATAAAAAAAACTCTAACTGTCTAACGTGTCCTTACAACCAATTTCTGCTTTTGGAGGACCAACTCACTAAATCTGCGATCCCAGTCCAATACATAT
This sequence comes from Rhododendron simsii, assembly GCA_014282245.1. Taxonomy (NCBI): domain Eukaryota; kingdom Viridiplantae; phylum Streptophyta; class Magnoliopsida; order Ericales; family Ericaceae; genus Rhododendron; species Rhododendron simsii. The sequence continues at coordinate 218,655 of CM024954.1, read as the reverse complement.
ACATATACATCATTGATGACAGTGATGACAAATATGAAATGCATACAAGTGTCCAAACAATTTGTTATCAAATATTACAAGGAACTCATGATTAAACCGAGCATTTAGCGTACCTGCCACAGAAGAGTTGGCCAGGATCCACCATTATGATATGACCAGGGCCTGCAAGCAAGCACAAAGATTTTATCATGATTCACACCACAGCCAGTAGCTCTGTGAAATCCAGGAGAGACAGGAAAACCATTAACATAAACACTAAGAGCCTTACGTATTCTTCGGGTCACTTCCGGTTATTATACGCCATTCCTCGTACTCCAAAGCGGGGTAACATATCTTCAGAGGCATGTGGGCCACAAGATCATCCCATTTGGCTTCAATCAAATTTAGAATACCCTCATTCTGTTTATGGGTACCCAAAGAAGAAACTATGGACCAAAGATTTCCAAGTGTAAAAAATCTGAAATCCATGTGACCAGGTTCTAGATTCCCGATGAGATAACCACCTTCTTCCGGAATCCAATCTACTAGCCAGGAGGGAATTTGATCAGGATAAATATTAAACTTATTGACGGCATCAGTAGAGTACTCCTCTGTCTTGTAACGGTATATTTCGTTTAGTTTCTTCATATCCACCCAGTAGTATTCTCTGATATGGAATGAAAGCGCGCTGAGGCGGTTATTGATTGCTGCCACCAAATTCTTGGTTACATCGTTGACAATAAGCATCTCCCGGGAGCAGCGCAGAGCTGAGTAGAATAAAACCTGTAAAAAATCAATTACATTATGCAAGAGATAGACCAAAAATGAAAGGAAGCACACTGAAATAAGATCCAGAAGGAACAAGTGGCATAGTTAATGAGAAACAGAACCTTAAACTAACCATTTCCAAAATGAGACAATAAATCTCTCTGCCTCAATCTTTTCACTTAAAGGTTTGCAAAACCAGGAATACATGAAGGAAAAAAAGAATGGAGCTTCAATCAGTTATCTTAACTCACTTGGATTTCAAGAGGATGACCATGAATACCCATCCGCCTATCAATCATGCAGGAACCATCAGTTACTAAGAGAGAAGGAAACATGTCGAACCCATCTGTTAAACACAGATTAAGTATCAGTCTTATGCCTGTCTGCACATCCACCCTCTCTTGCAACCCATAGTCACCAGTCAGCTTTCCATACGCTCTCAACAAAATAATCCACCACAATCCTGTCAGAGGGGTCAAAATCGGAACAATGATTCAGATTCCTGAAGCCTATTGTCACTACGAGGGAATCACTATGCCATGACATGTAATAATGGCATTGATAAAAAGGTCAGTGAGTATCCACATATGAAACAATTAAACAAGAAGTCAAAGAAAAACATCTGCACGTATGCGTTAACTCAAAAGCCTATTACCAGAATCAACAGGCGCAACACGCCCAATAGCTGATTCACCAAAATCTGGGTCCAAGACATCCTCGACGGCTCCATCACTTCCATCCAGAGGCATTGTTTTGACTTTAAAACTTGCTGGCATCAAGCCCTGTCCAGGGCTGTAGCAGTCAACGGTCTTCTCCCAACTCTAATCAAGAAACAGGGAAGAACTTTTAGTCTAAACAAATTAACAATTAGAGTGCGTTTGGGCAAAAAGATTTACAACGCAAAAGCCTTGGAGCGGATTGTTGATTGCATGGGCTCACCAAAATTCAGTACATTGGTATAATTTGGTAAAGCATGGTTCATGTTGATGTGGTGTTAGGCTGTTAGTGGGAGTGGTTTTAGGCAATGGTGTTCTCTTATTAATGGTTGCTGTCTAATGGGTAACGATAATAGAAGGTCTCAGAATCACGGACAAAATGAAAGTATGGACGCGGTAGCTTTGTGTAATAAAATCAACTTTGTAAGATGTCTAGAAGTATATAGAATCTTCTCTCTTTTTATCCAAGACCTGAATTTTAATTTCCAGGTTTCAGACCACCTTTTGGTCTCAAATCCCTCCACCTTTATGAATATTCCAAAGCCAACATATATGCCTCCTAGTTCAGATAACAACTACAGCAAATCCTTTTGAAAAAAGCACAACACCATGTCACTGTGCACCATCTGGTAACTCGCAAAAGAAACAAGCCATTTTGGTATAATAGGCGACTAAAAGAACTCTGAGTGCCTTGCATTTACAAAAAATAAGCAATCAGCATGCAGGTACAACAAGTCCACTTTGTTGAGAGAGAAAATGTGTAAGAAATTAGATGCACCTATTAACCAAAAGGGAAAAGAACAAATAGTTATCCCATTCGGCGACCTATATCCATTTTCTATCAATTTCTGAAGGCAAAAGGTACAAGAAGTCCACTTAAGAATGCATTTGATGGCCCCTATCACTCTTCATGTATTGTACCTATTATCATGTACAAATTGCTATTCAATGAGGCTAATAACATAGGCATCCATAAAAGGAAAGATGTTACAAACCAAACATGAGGCACCCACAATCTCTGTTGAACTATCCAACTACTAAGATAGACACATTACATCAAACCTGTAGACAACTTAATATACACATGACATTCCACATGACAATCTTTAGAATGACCATCTGACTGCATTGTGTGCAAGGATATGAATATTATTGTTAAACTGAGCAAACAATATGGAAAAGTAGGATGAAGCTAGGACAGGCATAAAATACCTGCAACTGCAGCGTGTGAAGTAGAAAATTCCTGACGATCTCGCCTTCTCCATTAAGCAAGAATGCGATCGCTGACGGGACAAAATCACGAACGAAGACCTGATCATAATTCAGAGGTTGCTTCTCACCAGGATCGTTAGCCGCGACTGTCCCCACAGGAATCCCACAGTAGTTCACAACAGCATCTCGAAGCAACTTCCATGCCTCCTTTTCAACCACAGACACCTCTCTCTCATGAATTGATACATTTGTCCCATTCAAACCCTTTAAATCATCTACATTTACACTTCTATCATTATTAACTTCTTCCTTAGACACTTCACCTACATCTGGGATTATCTCTATCCTCTCAATCACCAGAGGCTTCACATTCAAACCACCTTGAATGTAAATACTCTCAAATCCCTTTTCATTAACCTGGGGTTTTTCCACTGCGGTTGAATGGTTCCTAATATCTGATGCTACATTAGCTACGAGTGAAAAGCATTTGCTTTTATCAACACTACCACTAGTAAATACCCTAGACTGAACCCAATTCGAATCGGACTCATTAAAAGCCTTCCGATTCAAATCATTCACACGTTTGTACCCTAAAATCCTATTGTTAAAAGTATGAAATTGACAAAATTTGTCGACTTTAAATTGAGATTTCGACAAATTGTTAGCAACCAAATGATTATGGTTGCACTTTGGGATTGGGGATCCGAAAACTAAGGAATTTCTACAACTGATCAAGAGTCTACAGCAGGGTTTCATTGTGGAAATTCCAATACAACTGCAAGTATTCATTTTTATTTTTTCTTGATGAGAATCAACCGATTAGTCTAGTAGATACAGATTAAATACGAAACTTTTACGTAAGAATGTTCGTTTTTTCCTGTCTGTAAGTATATGTACACCGATCTGCTAATCCTGGAAAACTGAATTAACAGAGACTGATCGTATAGATACAAGTATGGAAAAGAAAATTTAAACGATTGGAAAGAAAATTAAAGTGGTACTTACAGTTGGAGAGACGTTTAACGGGTTTGAATGGGAGAGAGAGAGGGGGTTTGGAACTTTGAAAGATGAACAGAGATAAGTAAATTGTTTGTGAGGTGGTAGCTCGAAATTGAACAAGTCTTTATATAGAAAGAGAAATGAAGACCCAAGTGGTGGAGTTTTTGAGAAGGAATCGAGATTTTGGGAAAGTGATGAGAATAGTATTAAAATCAATCTACTCGTTTACGAGTTTTGAATTACGGTAGTACCCTCCCACGTGCAAAATGATTTTCTAATGCTCTCTGTTTTTTCCCCCCTTTAAAAAAACAACCATTAAGAATTATGGATTCAATTCTAGGCCTGGTATTCGTGGATACTTGATTGTTCAATTTGCACAACTCTACTTACCATAAGAATATTAAGATTTCTCCACTTCTTCACTGGCTACAAGTTTTCTACGGAGTATTTTTTATAAACAAAATTAAACTTTACAAATTCAAGATCAGTTTTACATTTCAGAATTCAACATTGACATAAAGAAAATAAAATATCAATTGATTGGTCGGTATATATTATAGAATATAGAAGTGTGTTATTAACAATCCATACTATGCAAGCAATTGTCCAGTCCCAAGAATTTCGTAACGATGATCGATTCCCATGGTACGAGTAGTTAATTGAATGTCAAATACAAAATTTAAACAATAAAATGCATGTCATTTTATTAGAAAAGTGAATATTGCTAGAAAAAAAGACAGCGAATAGTGCTGGAAAAAACGTAACTCTTTTAAGATATAAAGAATATTGTAAACATGAAAAATAAATCCATGTTCACCACTACTCGTAGTAATTAATTACACAAGAAAAAGTAGTAAATCCTTGCTCCTTTTTTCCAAGGCAAAAATATGTACACCGTTGAAAGTGAGCAGGGGAGGGGGGAAGGATGAGGAGAGGAGGGTATAACAGTCATTGCATGATGGCTTTGCGAAAGGGGTCAGAAAGTCGGTCGTTACCGTATTTAAAAATGTGCGGAAATCCAGAAAGCGCAAGTTTTGGCTCTTTTGGAAATACTAATAAAAACATGTCAAAAAAAATAAAAAGAAAAAGAAATACTACAGTAATAAAAAGAATGAAAAAAAAAACAGACCCTGAAAAAGTGTATGGTGTATATACAATAATTCTAGTGACACACTTAAACTCACACCCAACACATACTCATACTCATATGAGTGGTGGACCCCATACACACACTAGATTTATAGATAGGTACATGTGGAGAATATCTAACGTGGATCGTTATTACTGTTTGGAACAAAGTAGTTTTCGTAGCAGCAACTATTTTTCCAATCCAATCATTCTACAAACACAAACACTTATACAAATATTTACACAAATTCACTTACATTCATATTAGGCCCCATACATGCTACACCTCTAATGTGTGTGGAACCCACCTAAAGACGTGAGTATGTATGTATAAAATGTTTGTAGTTTTATAAGTAATACGGAGTAAATTGTTTCCAAGCAACTTTCCCTAGAAAAGCGCAAAGGATTTTATCTATGGGTGATATCGGTTCGGTTTTTTGGAATTTTAGCAACTGGAATATCGGTTCGGTTTTCCATATTCACCTTCCGAAACTGACCGAAAGGGATACTAATTTTTTCAGTTTTGGTTCATTCGGTTTTCGGTTGGTTTCATTCGGTTTTAAGTTATGGGCCTCTTTTGGACCTCAAAAAATGGAACAAAGTAATGATTCACACATATATTGGGCCCATTTAGGCTTAAAATGCAAGATTTATATGTCTTAACACACTACAAAATCATCTGGGCCAAAATACATAAACAAATTTCATACTTTTAAAGTTTCATTTTTGCTAGTAAATTTCAAATCGAAAAAAATTATGGTCCAAATTATAATTCGGTTCGGTTCGGGTTTTTCAGTTGAAATATCAGTAAACCCGAAAACCAAACCAAAAAAATAAATTTCTATAAACAAAAATCGAACCGAACCGAATTTCTCCCCCAAACTGAACCGAACCGATTTCTTCAGTCAGTTTTTCGTATTAGCCCTAGCCTTTTATCATCTACCTGAAATTTTCTCACATGATGGGTATGCCCCGCACTATAAGTGTTCATAGCTTGTGGAATTTTATATTCCATCCGTCCTAATTTAAGTATCGACTACGGTTCTGCGTGTCATTTGTAATGGCTTATATCTCTCAATATATATTACTAAACATATGCAATATGGATCTTGATTGATAAATCTCAATTAATTCTATAAAATAATGATTATAAAAATACAAAACATAATATATGTTAAGAGATATAAGCAATTGAAAATGGTACACAAAACCGTAGTGGACATTTAAATTGAGACGGAGGGAGTATTTATTTCAAAATAATTGGCAATGAATGAAAAGGTCTCTCATATTATTAAGTTATCACTCATTTTATTCCCAAGTAATATGAGACTATATTTCTTAAACATCCTAATCACACAGTACATGTCCACGAGCGCAAGTAAATGCAAGAATGTGAATGTAAAAGCGTCTTGTCAAACAACTAAGATTGGAGATTGGAGAGGGAGCCGTATATCAAAGAATGAGAGTAAGAAGTTATGTGTAAGTGTTTGTATATATGTGCACGGATTTTAGAGTTTTTTTGTGTTTGGAAGCAGAGTGAAAGAACGCGTGGAGTTGCGAACTCGGTTCAATTTCCATTAGCGTGGGTTGGGGATAGAGTTTGACGTGACGTGTAGTAACCAAAAAAAAGAGGATAGGGTTTGACGTAGCTTGCGGGGGACCTGACCTTGGATTCCTATCCTAACATGAATGTCAATTTACAAGTAATTTATACTTGAGTAAAGTACCACGTAGGAAAGAAAAATTGAGCCAAAAAGATTACTGGTTCAATTCACCCTGTTACATTGAAAACTAAAATTCCAAAAGAGCATATTATCCCGAAATTTTAAAGTTCATGACTGAGCAAGCCTTCCAGACTTCAAGTTTTAAAAGGTTTAGCTTCCGTAAGATTTGAACACGCAAATCTCATGGAGGACAAATGCTAAAGTTTTTTTTTATACCCACTTAGCCAAATTCTTCGAGATTGAAGATTTTATAGCGTTAGTATTAAGACATGGGCTGGCTTCAACCGTTGTTTACACACTCGGCCTACAATCTTATGTTTGTTGTTAAAAAACACTAACTCAGATGTTAGGCAATCATGAAGCCCAAGTTTCTTGGCCTAGGTTATTAGCCATCGATGATTTGGGCTTTTAGGCTGTTTAAGCCCATCCTTCATTGCCTCACTCACCAAAACTTTGTGCTGGTTGGCTCAAATGGCCTGGTTTTCAACTCCTTGAAAGTTAAAACCTTTCTGATGGGCTAAAAGGCCCATATTGCGGGGTAAGGTACAATCAATTCCTTAATTATTGTATAGTCACACGAGAAATTTTTCGGTGCCAGGGGGTTATATCCCACGTAATATCCGCTCGGCACATTCGAGCAGTTCAAAAGTGTATTGGATGGCTCTGATTGAAACCCTCTCTCTCCTCTCACCCTAACACTTTTTCTCTCATTTTTTTCTCTCCAAATTCAAGCTATCAAAAAACGCAATGGACGGCTTGTATGCGCCGAGCGGGCACCACGTGATACCGACCTGACACTGAATTTTTTTCCATTGTCATACACCTCTGATTCCTGACGGGGGGAATGATACAACTTTGCACCCCAAATATATATATATATATATGCTACTACTAAATATGGTCCAAACACTCCATTTCTAGTTAAAGCTTTCATTCTATAGCACATCGCCGCCGAAGGGAAAACTCAAACAGCAATTGAGTGAGCAATGGTTCAAGTCCAAACATTTCAAGGCGGGTAAGTTATTCTATAGTCACGCCCAGGGAATCAACTACACTAGTCACCTCAGCCTACCCTTTAGTTTAGCTAAAAAGGAGATGTCAAGCACGCAGCCTCATGAATGCTAAGCACCGTGTTCAACGTGAGCAGTGATTAAAAAAATCCATAAGTGATAAGACTTCGTGCAATATTATCCAGTTTAAAACTTTGAATCATCACAAGCCCTGTTTGGTTGCACGGAAAAGATGAGAAAGTATGGAAAAGTCAAATTTTCTGTAACTTTTTATGTGTTCAGCTATTAAGAAAGTTATAGAATCCACAACTTCAATTTTTCTATTGAAAAACAGTTTCCAACAAAATGAGTCTTGTCAAAAAGAAGAAATTTTTGTTTTCTTGCAAGATTTTTTGTCAAGAGAATATACACAGGAAAATAAATTTCAATTTCATTTACTTCACCTCACTTCACTTTTCTTGTGATCCAATTTTTCACACAATATTTCTGTACAATTAAACGGAGCCTAAAACCCACTTAGAATATACACTTATTGAACTCAACTGCTCGACCCCTGTTGTCAAGAATTGAGTTTGTAGTCAAGGTTATAGGCTGCAAATCTCCCAATTAACCAATTGTTTATTTCGTGCTTGGAACTCGTTGTTAGTAGAATAATGTCAGTTAGTAGGCTAGTTCTACTGATTAACTCAATATCTAATCCAGTTCTCCATCTTTGTCTCCAATTCCTTGCGTTATCGTTGAATGATCCACTAAGTGTAGCTAGCTGTGTTTGAGAATTCAGCACAAGTGTTTTTACAAGTTTGACTCAATCGAATTCGAGGTCTTTCCATGTAATGTAGCTCTTGACTAGTTGCGATGATTTTGCCTTTACTTTTTAAACCGATGGAGATGGTACTGTCAAACAAAGTATATTAGACGGAATTTAAGAAAATTTAATTAGATTCTGGTTGAATGCAGTAGTCCAACATGGAAGGGTTTTTGCAAGTTTGACTCAATCGAATTCGAGGTCTTTCCATGTAATGTTGCTCCTAACTAGTTGCGATGATTTTGCCTTTACTTTTTAAACCGATGGAGATGGTACTGTCAAACAAATTATATTAGACGGAATTTAAGAAAATTTAATTAAATTCTGGTTGAATGCAATAGTCCAACATGGAAGAGTTTTTTTTTTAGATTAACACTTAAGGAGGATCAGTTGAACTAATAAACTCTTAGCACCTAAGCGCACTCTCTTGGCATCATGAAAGCGTTTTATGATCAAGCTTGGTAGAAACTTTCATTTAAAACTGATTTTCTTTTTCTTAAATTTTTTTTTTAAAAAACTTTTTTTTTCCGGTGGTATACAAATTTTGAATGGAAGACCTAATTTCCATGGTAAGAACTAATACATAGAAATACATTTTATTTTATTAATAACGGTTAGTTCATTCTTAGCAACAAATCATTGGGAGGTTGTATAAACTTGTATGACTGTTAAGTACAGTACGTAATTAGCTTGACGATGCATATATGCATCCAAACAATTAGGAGATGCACATGCTAGCTGTACAATGTTTTTCTCTCAATTTCAGTAGATATTAATTAATTGATCAAGTAGTAATTCTTAAAAAGTCATGTGCCCTCAAGATCCATATACAGTACTATTTGAATAAATTAGTAATATATGCATTAAAATGTGTAAGCCAGCAAAAACTTGTGAGTGCGTATGAAGAGGACATGCACATTCTTAATTAATTACCACAAATCCTCATTAATTAGTTACATTACATGTCAAAATCACATCTAGCTAGCTATTGCTAATTTGTTTAAGAAATCCTTCATCATAAGTTTTTGTAATTATATATCGTGAAGTCATGTTCAATGTTCTAGCTAACAGATGACATGCACATTCGATCTCATCGTGATTCGTGAGCTAGGCGCCTAATTAGAATTACGTTACAAGTCAAAATCAAGCCTAGCTAACCTTGCTCGATCATGCATGCTTATTAATTAATTTCACATGAAATCCTACAATATCATAAGTGTCACAATACTAATTATGTGGTTTTAATCCATGCTAGTTAGCTTACATGTGGATGAGCCTAACAACAGCATATGCATGTTGTTACTAATAGTGGAACTATAATAAGAGCATTATATAATTTTGTTACGGGCTGGAAAGGCATTGTACCCATATATAGCTAGGAATGCCCGGCCAAGAAGTTAAAAAAGAGATTAGAAGTACTAAAACTAATTAATTCTGAGATGATCATGATCAGCTAGCTAGCCCAATGAAACTTGTGGCTGGGAGGATTTGGACATCCAAAGTTTGCAGCATCTTAGCATCCATCGTTTTCAAAACAAACCTTCACGCAACTGATGACAGAGAAGGAAGTGCCGGTGGAAAGAAGAAATGTCAAGGGTCAACTTGATTAATTATTAAAGAGAAAAGCAAAAAACATAGCACGCCACATCTATCATGTGGGCCCGATTTAAGTATTTGGTAATTCTGTAGTGCGGCAAGCCACGACACGATTATCTTGACTTGACAGTAGTTCCCCTTACGTTAGACGTGAGTTACCTAATCGGGAATTCCTGATCTGAACTATTCATTTGTAAAGTTAATTGACCGTATCATTTATTAAAATTATAGAATAATCCAAGAACGGTAGTGACAGTGATCAAAATACATTCTTTAAATCCTGTAGATTGTTGTTTTTTTTTCTTTAAAAAAAAAGATTAACAAAGAAAAGAAATCGTTGCTTAAATTCATTAAGGGTGATCTCTAGGAAATAACCACAATCCAAATGACAGGAACACAACTCCACATCCATTTGTACGACCAGTGCCCAACTGCGTGGATGGTTGGCGCGATGTCATCTAACGAGCGTGCATAAGTATGAGCTCATAATGCATGTGCGTAAGTGTGAATAAAAGTGAGAATACAAATATAAAGCGTCTATTGAAAACAACCTTAATTACTAAAATTTGGAAAACAAACCTAAATTGAGATTTCAAGAGTGAATCCTATCAAACAGTTGTTTATCTCCATTTCTCTATTTATTACTCTGAAAAACCTTGCTCAAAAATTAAACCGAACAATACAAACCATACGTGACTTAAAAGGGATCCGGAGACCTTGCCGGGAGGTAGGGTCAGCATGCATGTTGTCTGTCCAAAACACTATCATTTCGGCCCAACAAACCATTCCCCCTTGAGCCTTGTTTGGTGCTCAATAATTGGGCAAGAGAGTATAAAATCAAACATTGGATTGAACTTATTTTTTACAATTAAGAACTCATAAAAATCATTTTAATAGTAATGAGCGGTTTGAATCGTCTTTGTAGGGCTCATTTAAAAATCAATAAAACTTGAATCTAAAATTAAGTGATTTGCCCCTACAAATTCTGAAAAACCCTTGTCGTTATCAGATTGAACTGATTTTTTGTAAGAACCAATAAAAAAATTTATAAGAATAATGAGCGGTTTGAATCATCTTTCTAAGACCCGAAATGAGTCCCACAAAAAATCAATAAATCATTAATCTTTTTGTGGGGCCCATTTTGGATCTCACAAAGATGATTCAAATTGTTCATTAGAAATAATATGTTTTTTTTATTGGTTCATACAAAAATTAGTTTAATCCGATATCGATAAGGGTATTTCAGAATTCATACTATTTCCGATATCGGATTGAGCTTATTTTTTATAAGAAGACGTAAAAATTATTTTAAAAATATCTTTAATGGTCCCTTGACATGAAAATCGAAGTTTTCACGATCCGCACCAATTGACTTGCTTATTCTTAGTCTAACCACACGACTAGAGGTGGCAAACGGACGGGTCTGGGCGGGTTGAAACGGGTCATGGATCAAATATGGGCGGGTTAAATATGGGTCAAAAGGTAAACGGGTTGAGACGGGTCGGGTCAAATATGGGTCAAGCCAAACCCAAACCCGCCCAACCCGACCCGTTTTCTCCTTTTTTTTTTTTTTTTGTGGGGTTTTCCTTCCCCTCTCTTCCCCCATCCCATTCAGAAAAGTAAAATTTTATGATTAAAACTCAATTTTTTTTGAATAAAATTGAAGCAATTAGAGGCTAAAAAAATTTTAAAAAATTAGGTTTATACTTTTTTTTCCATTTCTAAACAGAAATGTAATTTCGACGATGGGTCAGAGGCAACATCAGAGAATTGTCTAAAAGGCGATGATTGCAATAAAAAGAAATTTAAAAATAAAATAGTTTGACCAAAACATAAAAAGATTTATTACAACAAAGTTTAATAAACTCTTTAACTTTTAATAGTAGAAATCACATAAAAAAAATTAAATGAAAAAAAATAATAGTAGGAGGCTTAAGCAAATTTTTAAAAAAAATGTTCCATGGAAAGACAAAGATGAATCAAAGCATTTGGTCCCAAAAATTCGCCATGAGATTTTTGCAAAAATCATGACCGAACGAGTGTGCAACAGAGAGAGAGAGAGGAGAGAGAGAGAGGAGTGGGAAGCAGGGAAACATTTTTCCAAGTGGGAGAGAGAGAGAGAGAGAGAGAGAGAGAGAGGGAAGCAGGGAAACATTTTTCCAAGTGGGAATTGTGGGTTCTTACTGCAGGAGAAAGTAACACGTATTCCTTTAAAAAATGAGTTCAAAAATGAGAAAGGATAGGAAACGAACAGAGAGACGGGTGAATAGAGAAAGACGGGGGAGAGAGTGCGGGCTGAGAGAAAAAGAAGTGTTGGGTCATTTTTAATTGTAACCCATATTGAACCCACTCTCAACCCATCTAAATCCATATAAATATGGGTTGATATGGGTTGAACCCATATTAACCCATCACACAATATGGGCGGATTGGGTTGAGTTATAAGTGGACGGATTTGGATGGATTAAGAAATATGGGTTTGAATTGCCACCTCTGCACACGACTCAAAAAATTATCCTCGAATTATGTAGTAGCCGATCATGGTACGTTATATACCAATTCAACTTTCCAAATCTACCGACGTGGGACTTGACTTGGGGCGTCACAGAAGTCTCCTAAAAAAAGAGATCGCTTTCCTGTTTTAAAGTGGCTGCAATGGGAAGGGGAGTTTAAGAAAGAAAATCAAAGATAAAAAAGCCAACCAATGGGGGAAAGATAGAACTAGTGTAATTTCTTCGACGAATGGTGGAGTCCAGGTGTACAAAGTACAAACCGTTAACCGTGTACACACACAATCCTCTTCTTCTTTTTGTCTTTTTTTATACTAATGTTTTTCTTTCTAATATTAGCACACATATATAAAACACAACCTCTGCGCTGAAGCCTGAAGCAGTGAAGCTAGTCTGTTCTTTTTAGGGGATTGTTAGATTAGTGTTATAGTAATCATTCATTTCGATTAGAGAAGTCTGAAAAGTAAAAAATTATAATTAAAAACGAAAAAATAAGTTCATTAAAGAAGAAAAAAATATAAAACATGTGTCTTTTTGTTTAAAGTATCGTCATGTATGAACTTTTTTTAAAACCTTGATCCATATTTTTATAGAGTACTTTTCCGATTTGTCTCGTTGAGACGAACGATTAATTCCAAATATTACAACGAAAATCTAAACAAAAAGTTACGAATAGTAAAAAATATCGAAATAAGTTCTGGAAAAATAAGTTTTACGAGAACGTAGCCTGAGTTATAATCGTTTAACATGTCTTAGAACACCAAGATTGTGTTCCTTTTGGATCTCTAGACTGATCAACTATGTTTTCTGCGCACGGTCCTCAATAAATTCTCTCCCCAATTATTAATTACTCATTTTTTAAATCTCTCTCTCTCTCTCTCTCTCTCTCTCTCTCTCTCTCTCTACTGTTTTTAACTTGTCGTTCATTCTAGTTGGAAAACCAATACTTCATCCGGTATTCATACCATTGCTCGGGAGTACATGGCATGCCAAAAACTCTCTGAATAATCTCTCGCTATCAGTGTTGGAAGGAGGAGAATTCCAATTAGTAATTCTTTGGGCATGAAGAAGAAGAAGCAGCAGCTGGGGGTTTCAATTGTTTCGGCTCAGTAGTGCTTCAGTCTAGGAAGCCTAACCATTTAAATACTCCTCCTCCTGCAGCGAGTTGCTATTATTCGGTGCTTTTAAAACCCCGTCACGTAATCCTTCAGAAACCTTCTTAAGCATACAATAATGTGTAATTAGCATATTCTGTAGCGTAACTCACACCCAAGGATGGTGAAAAAAAATTTCACAATATCACATGACGATACTCTAAAAGCATCTACTACTAATCAATAATTTCCTCCTCCTACAGATACTACTTTATAAGTGGACACGTGGAAACTCCTGAACCTCCTCACCTGGTCCCCACTTCGGTGGCTTCTCTAAAATGGCACGCGGACTTTAAAGATTCCCGCCGCCATACCCATTACAAATTCTCTCTCTCTCTCTCTCTCTCTCTCCCCACAGTCCACACTGTTCCCATCACGTTTTCATTCTTTGAAAGCAAAACTTCTCCATTCGCAAAAGCCAATCTACTCATAATTTTGTGATGAGGTTAACCCGTTCATTAATTTTGAATAACGTAAACCAAAACGCGATATTTAGAAAAGTAAAAACTTCGTATATTTAAATGGGGGTTCTACTTCTAGGGAATGTTTCCGTATGTGTCGGCAAATTAAACAAGCAACAAATTGAGTGCATTTCTAGAATATAGTCATAATCATGCATGATGATGAAATCGGCTTAGCTTAATAAGTATGATTAGCTTGAGTACCCCACGAGCCACTCACGTGTCCTCACTTAACGTCATACATGACATGATCAAAATATTATTTCTCTTCAATGCCTTGACTTTACAATCAAAAGTTACGGAGTTGATAATTTAAATTAACCAATGTCCCTAAATCATTGTTTCTTTTTTTCCCTCTAGAACTAGCACACGGGTTCATGCCCCATAGACTAGGTTTTCCAATATTCCATTGCTTAAAATATAATTAACATAGTAATAAACAAGTAATTAACCATGACCCACTTTTAAAAGAAAGTGGAATCAACTATTCACATCCTCAAACACTATATTATAATCACTTAAGTTTAGCTCCTCCAATAATGCCATCAACAGTTTAAAAAAAAAAAAAAACGCAACAGTATACGAAAGTCTCCATCAAAGAATTAGACCAAAAATGCCAAATTACGACTTTAACCTCCCAAAAAAAATTAATAAAAACAATAAAGAAAAAGCTCAAATTAATAAAAGCAATTATACGTAATCCACAATTAATTAAGGCTGTCCGCCCTAGTTCACAAATCCTGCTTTTGTTTGGTAATTGATGGTAGTAGCTACTAGTATCTACTCTCCAATTCTGCCATGTTTACATGCTGTTGAGTTGCTGCTGTAAAAACCAAATGTCCTCAACATTCCATAGATTGTCATTTGTGTCCTCCGCATCAAACCACTGGTTCAACTTGTTCTGCTCCTCCATGGCTTGGAAATCTGACCCCGGGTTGAAGTAACCAGATG
Source organism: Rhododendron simsii (assembly GCA_014282245.1). Lineage (NCBI taxonomy): Eukaryota > Viridiplantae > Streptophyta > Magnoliopsida > Ericales > Ericaceae > Rhododendron > Rhododendron simsii. The sequence continues at coordinate 203,642 of CM024954.1, read as the reverse complement.
GGGTGGTTAGGGAATCCGGCCGGTTACTGATCTGATTAACTTGATAATAATCCTGGTTACTGGTACTATTAACAGGATAATTGTAATACTCATGAGTCAAGTCAGAAGCCGGTGAAATCTGCGTCACAAACGAATCCGAAGATGCTGCCGTGCTGGAATTGTCCGGCGTGAAACTCGGGTTGATAAGTCCTCCGCCAATATTAACAGACATGTGGGGGATTACTTGGCCGATAGCATTGGTTGTGGCCGTGTTGGCACTGGTGGAGCTGGGGCCGATGGGTGTTGTGGAAGAGGCTGCCTGAATTCTCTCCACCAAACGGGGCATCCAAAGATAGCGCATCGCGTCCTTGAATTGCTTGCTATTTACGTCACATTTGAGCTGTTTGGCGTGTTTCTGAACCCTGGTTCGCCAGTAGTTCTTGATTTCGTTATCAGTCCTCCCGGGTAAGTGTTGTGCAATTTTGGACCACCTATTAATTCCCAATAAAGTTAATATGTAGTATATTCCAGCCAATTCAAGATTTTTGGTTAATTGGTCCCTTATAAGAATGAGATATGTATGTGTCGATTAGGACATTCACCGTTATATATTGTTTACCTATTGCCCCATCGAGAATGAAGTTCGAGAATGAGAAGTTGTTCTTCAAGGGTAATATTTCCACGTCGAACATCGGGGCGCAAATAGTTAAGCCACCTTAATCTGCAGCTCTTTCCTGTTCGTTTCAGACCTGTTTCATTAATTCAACTGTACGTATGAGAAATCTTTGGTAAACTTCATTAATTCTTGAACTACTCACACACAAATAACTATCCTTTCTTAATTTGCTTTTCACCAATCTTAATAAGAGTACTGACCGTAGTACTAATAATAATAAAAGCACAAAATTATCCTTAATTTCCAAATTGGATGTTTTCCAATTAAACAAGTGAATACGTTCCTAATGTCATATTCATTTTGTACTTGCGCAAAGGGAATTATTTCCTGCAATTATACTTTTGCATAGCTCCTTTGTAATAATCATATGAGTAGAAAACAACAAGGCTAGATTTTATAACGAGAGAATAAGCTAGGAGAAATACCAAGAAAACAGAAAGGAAAGTAGGGAATTCGAATAATAGAAGTATATAGCTTTTGTTAATTTTTTGATCGGCAACAAAATTTTATTAAAAATTTGACAAAAGATGCATCGAGAAAAAGGCAAACATAAGCTAGAAAGGTTGAGGCAAATGCACAGGGGGCAAATAGAAGTAGCCATTACAATCAACCCAAAATGGGTTTGCTAAATTTGGGATGCGGTGAAAGTTGGAACTGGGATGTATATATAATTGCAGGCAATAATATGCCGTGAATATATAATGAACTATACACTTAGTAGATATATAGATATGTATAAATAAATTACCAGCACAGCGAGCGAGAGAGTTCCAGCGGCCTTCACCATTTTTGGCGATGTAATTCATGAGGGTGTAGTCTTCTTCAACAGTCCACGGACCTCTCCTCAACTCCATCATCTCTTCTTCTTCACTAACTTGGATGGAATTACTACTATGATGATGATGATCGGCAGAGCTGTAGACGTCCATTTCCCAAAACGGAGACTGTGATTCTTTTTTTTTTGGTAAACGGAGACTGTGATTCGATTGATACAAAAGGAGGCTTTGATTGATAATAATGATCTGATCTGATCAGGTGAGATGAGAAAGATATGTTTAGAGAGAGAGAGAGAGAGAGAGAGAGAGAGATTGGAATAATAGTGCAAGGGGATAGAGAAGATGGGGGTCTTTATATAGCTACATGGATGGGTTTGAAAATTGGGAAAAAGGTGGGGCATATGAGAGAATGCAAGCCGCAATAGAGAACTTGGGTTTTAATTATTGATTATATCAGTTGTTAATTAACACTTAAACTGAGTTAGCAATGGGGGCTTTCAACTTTGACGCTTTGACTTAGAGATGAGCAGTTCCGACCGCGGAAATGAAGATTTTAATTTCTTTTCTTTTCCTCCAAACAAGTTGCCCCCTTTTTTTTAGTTCTTCGATCCACATGTGTTCGCTTTGGGCCTTTAACACTATCTCCTCCTACTGCGAATGGTTTCCAATAAATTTTCTATTTAATTATTACAATTATTTCTCTATTTATCTCTCCATTTTGTACTTCAAAAAACTCCCTCAAAACCCGGTATTTTGCTTGAACTTCCTGACTAGTTGAATTCCTTTGTTTTTTCGCAACCCCAGTATTCTGATCTCTGTTCTCAGAATTAATGCAGAACTATTTCAGATAAAAATGCAGTGAGGAGTGGTACGGTATATGACACTCGATCCATGAAAGAAAATGAATGGCAAAGGTAATATAATGTGAATCTTGGTCATTCATTTCTTTTTATGGATGATTTCATGTAGTCCTGTCAATTAACCGGATCCGATTCGAAAAATCCGATCTGATCCTGATCCGAATATGATAACGTCGATTCGATATCCTATAATCTGAATCCGGTAATTCAAATACGGATCGGATTAAATCTGTTATCAATCTGCATTCGAACTTTATTTTTTTTATTTTTTATTTTTTTAAAAAAAACAGTAAATTTTTTATTTCGAAAAAAAATTTTTAAGAAGTTGTATTTTTATTTTTATTTTAAAATTTTTTTTCGGAAAATATTTTTTTTTGAAAAAAAAAAAATATTTTTCTCGCTAAAATTTTTGAAGTAAAAAAAGTTTTCGGATCCGGATTACTACTATCGGATTCGAGTGTTATCAGATTTGGGTCTCATCAGATCCGAATCTATCGGATCTGGCCGATTGACAAGCCTAGTTTCATGGACCGATCGTCATTTATGCTTACATTTTTGAAATGCAGTAATATTTGTTGGCCCATTTTAGGATCACATGGGAATCAGGTGGTGTTCCACTTTTAAAAAAAATACTCCCTCTGTCCCTAATTTATAGTCCGGTGTTTCATTTTGGGCTGTCCCTTAATAAGTGTCTATTTTGTAAAATTAGTGGGTAAAAATTGGTGAATTGTCTATTTTGTCTATAAAAGTAGATTCCATTTTGAAAAGTAAGTGAGTAAAAGTGTAATGATGATGGGTAAGTAGGGAAAGTGGAGAAAAAAGTTGATGTGAAAGATATAATGATAATATGTCTTTTTAATAAATTGGAGTTACGAAGCAGGACACTTAAAAAGGGACGGAGGGAGTACTTTTTTTTCAAATGAAGGTAATTTTAAATTCAAATAAATGAAAATAAAAAATATTTTTTCAATTTTTTTTGCACCGTTTAAAAGATCTTAATGAGATCTATCAAATAAGATCCATATTAGTAAAAAAATTATTGGCGTAAACACATGATTTTGAGCTTGAAATTATTTTTCTTTTCTAAAAGTTCTTTTTTTAAGAAACCGGAACAGCCCCTCATATATATACTGCATGTTTTTTTTTTTTTTTTTGTTTATTCTGAAAAGGTATATATATTGCAATACTCCTACTGTGGCTTAGGGCGTATACTTTGGTGCAAAAGTGCAAAACCACATCAACTAGAGTGACCAACAATTTTCTTGCATAATGCAGTTTAATATGAAATTGACTACTTTGAAATTAATTGCTTGATTTGGTGGAGTACATAGGGATGACGGTTGCATGATTGCACGAGCATGGAGGCTGAACTTCGGGGGTTAGCCCCAAGACTTGGATACATCTGGGGACAAGGACCGACTCAAGTAGAAATAGGGGGCTGAAAGTGGTGAATCTAATCAATGAAAACCAACTCCTCATCACCTTCATAGCAATTTGATCGAGAAATGCAAGATCATGATGTATTGTAGTAACAGGCAAACAGCTCTAAAAAAAAAATCCATGAGAAGGCAACAAAGTGACTGATGTCTTGGAAGATATAAGAATAGAACGGAAAGAAATGGTTTCCGTTGAAACACCAGAGCTCTTTGTTTCACAAGAAAAATCTCCTTGCAACTGATAGGGTACGGGTTATATTTGAGAGGCCATGTGGCCTTCTCTCTTTCGTTTTTGTTTTCTTCCTGTCTTTTATGTTTTTGTTTTGGTCATTTCCTCTTATGGTCATGTGTTGCTTGTTGAATTGCTTTGGTTGTTGGCTTCAATTAAAATGGAAGAGAAAGTGAGTAGATGTACAATATGAATTCATGTAGAAATCCAATTTGATTGTAATACATTCCCATCTTAAATACATTCTAAATTTGTAGGTAGTGTTGTCGGCACGAGTAATTGGTTTGTTTATTTTTTTGTGATAAAATTATGCTGGTATGTGCCTTTAGGCACAATCAGTTTGTTCGCACATATAACTAAGGTCACTCGAATATGTTTGGGTTATTATTATTATTATTTTTTTGCATGTTTTTTGCGTAGTTGAATTTGTTGGGTAGCGGATGATATATTGCATTTGGGTTCAGTGTTTATTTGCATGTGCCCATCGTTCGACCCGTGCCTTTAGGCACGAACATGCACTAATACATTTATATAGCACCATGTCTGAGGTCTCTACTCGTCAGATGGCTTAGCTCTCCATATAATTACTCATAATTAAATATGGTTTTATATATCGATTGTGTCAAGTAGTACTCTAGACAAAAGACATATTTGTTGTTGTGTTCCAAAGTCATGTCCAAATACACTTTTTTATTTTATTTTCTTTTGTAATATAGGGTGTCACGGGCCAGTTTGCGTACATTTCGGACTAATTCCAATAACTTCTCCCATAATCTTTCACACACTTACACATTGAGATGATCATGTAGCTCCAGGAGTACTTATTAAAAAGAAGAATCGAATTTGAGATTTTAGGTGGAAGTTAATTAGCAAACCCCTAAATCCTAAGCCCGATTGTCCAAGTCCACCTTATCATCCTCTCTTTGCGCTGCCTAGCTAGAATTCACGGCTGTGCAGCTCTCTAATTGTGAACCCCATTCGATCCTTTGCGTACTGTGGGACATAATTAACTGTTACACATAATTGACGTATACTCCAATTAATTAGTAGTATCTATTATGGTAAGCCCCTTTCTCTTGGTATTAACTACTCCTACTTAATTAAATATTACCTCTCGCAGGAGCTTAGGGCTAAGAGAAATAATACACAATCTATGCTTTTCATTTGATCTTTCTATGCTTTAGCTATTTCACTCAGTTTCAGAGGGTGCATATATGGCCTGATAGTGAGACGAAATAAGCTGGTCGCCGGCATTTATAAGCTAGCTAGGGATCACTCCATAATTTGCATTTGCATTTTAAAAATGACCACACTGATTAACACAAAAGGATTTTATTTTGGTCAGTAAAATTTGCTAAAGTATCAAAGTAAACAATAGATTCAATGTTACATTGGCTCTCGTTGCCTACATAATGATTGAAGTATTTACACATGTTTTGTCTGCTTATGGAAGAGAGTCACGTGAGGAAACTTGTTTAGGGTATAAATAATAAAATAAAACTACCTCTCTCTATAAAAGCTTTGAAATGAGTTTGTGAATATATAACAATCTAATAATTCAAACTATATACCAATAAATTTTTATTGTATACTAGTACGTATATGAAATCTCGCTTTTTAAAAAAAAGTAGTGGCAGAGCAAGGATTTACGTTTAGGAGTGGCAATGTTCAATGGGAGTCTACTTTTGTTATTGTGTATTATCCGTAAGAAAAATGAAAATGAAGGTCACATGTATATTCATAGAATCAAATTTTTTTGTAAGCTTTTTGGTGTAAAATAATAAAAATTTGGTCCAACTACTTCGTGGTCTTCAAATGAAAGCCATTAAGATATATTTTATGTGACCCAAGCCAACCATTCTTTAAAAGAAATTATTCGTGTTATTTGCACAGAATATGAATTTATTTGAATACCGGTGAGTGCCTCACTAAATTACTTTAGTGTAAAATGTTTTGACTTGAAACTGACGGTGAGTGTGCCACCTACCCACCGCCCCACCAGGTAGCTCCGCCCCAGTAGAAAAGTAAAAAGGAAAATTTTGACAAGATGTAACATGTGTATATACATACATAATTGTCATTAACCAGATAACGAAAGACGAAAAGAGTACTGAATGTTTCATGGATCACGAGTCACGTGTAGTGTGCGAATAGATTTTACAGAAAGCTAGCTGCATGAACTTCAGGGGGAAACCAACGGACTTGTAATTCAACGGTTATCTCCTGGCCTCCCACGAGGAGAACCAGAATTTAAGTCTTGTTAAAGGTATTTGGGTTGGACAGTGACGTAGCTAGAAATATGAATTAATGGGGGCACTGTGAAACAAAGAATTTCAACGATAGCCTTCAACAACAACCACAAATCACTTGCGTTTTGTGGAGTAGAAACAAAAGGGGAGTTTCAGGCATGTGAAAAGTAGTGAAAATTACTCGAATTTTCAAAATCCACTCTGGATTTTTACTTCGATGAGAAAAAAGATTAATTGTCTGACTTGATTTTTAAACAATTCAAGGAAATAAATACTTAATCCCTATATCTTTTAGTATTAGATCGAATCACTCGTGCATGTCATGCTTTAGCACTTTTTTTTTTCCTGCTAGGCAAAAGGAAAATTTTATTAACTCATAACACAAAGTACAGAGCTAATAGGATTACGAATACACCGGACGATTACTTATAACGCTCTTCTCCTAACCAACCTGAGGATGATGATTTAGGCCTTGAGCCCAAACCAAGAGGGTCATGCTTTAGCGCTTTGGTAGAATCTAGACAAAAACAATTGTATAATTCGATCAAGCCTGTACGAGACTGTGCAATTGATATGGTTTATTTTGAGCAATGATTAAAAGATTAAGGCTTGAAAAATAAATGGTTCAGATCAATAGGGTGGAACTCGATATAAATTTCAAATTAAGGAGGTAGTTAATGTTCATCTAATTTTTTAGTGTGTGAACAAAACATCCCTGGATACGTACCCCCACTGGTCCTCTATAAACTCTGCCATTGGGGCTGGGTTCAGGGTCATGGACAATTTATGAACCACTGTGGACTAATCTGCTAACTTTCCCACTAACCCTCCGGAGAATGTAGGAAGGAAAAAAAAAGAACTTCAGGGGAAATTCTTCCTGTCTAATCAGTTAATTTATACTAAAACTTTTTCCCTCCTCTTTATATATATATATATATATATATATATATATATATATATATATATACACAGTATGAGACATTATGCACCTTTGTGTTCTTAATTGTCGAATGCTTTACATAGTACGTAGTAGTTTATTTCGTGCAATGGTGTTTCATCGGGAACATATACAATGGTGGATAAACATAAAATGAACGAATCTAGATAGCTATACTAGAAGAACAAAAGGTAATTAAGGGACCCAACCCAACCCAACCAATAATTAAACACAACACTACGAGTTCACTTTAAGCATTCAGCACTCGATCTACCCTTACATTATTGTTGTTATTCCCAAGGGGCCAATTAGTGTAATCTTTGTACTCTGTTTCTCTTATTTAAATTGAAATTCATCATGTTTGGAACATTTGGACAGGATAGATCCCCCACACACATACACACATATATATATATTGAATGAAAAGGAAAAGGGTTGGCCCGTCCTGGATATATATTTCGATGGGTATCGGCTTTAACCTTTTAATTTGATATGCGATCCAATTAAGTAGTGTTTATTGGGCCTAAGTGTTGATGATATATCTTGGTAATTGTTAATAATCTGATACAGTATTATAAGAGTATTATAATATGATACTCCTACATTAGTGGTCTTGTGAGTGATCAAACGGACCCACACATGAAGCAATTTTTCAACTACGTACAGTAGGACGTTCGAGTTGATTTTCAATTTTTAATCTCCAAATCCCCAATTAACAAGCTAGCTAGTTAGCATTGCTATTAAGTAGGAGTATTTGTTCTAAGAGTAGTGATCATCATAACTTACACTTATGGGCAATGATCGATTGAATAAATTTTGGATCTGTACGTTTTGTTTTATCAGGTATATATGTGTAGAATTTTATTAACCATATATGTGATTGAGTGTGAAGCAAATTCGAACAACAATGTTCATTTTTATTATTTCCTCTAGGAGCATTTATTGATGTCAAAGGCCAGTACTATATCATCTACTACTAATGCTCTCCAAAATGCATGCATGGTTATAGCTATGACTTTGGAGATCGATCTAGTACATATATGCATGCTAGATGCATGGAATCTCCTTCCTCCTGTCTTTTCGATCGAAAAAAGAGGACAAATCTTCATCAATAAATAATAGACTAGCTAGGCACGCAATGCATGTAGCTAGGCACGCAATGCATGGCTTTACCATACATTTATTAAAATTAGTATGCAATAATAATATTGTCATCCATTACAAGCTCCTAAAAATGGGTCAGATAGTGATTTCGCTTTTGAGATTTAGTATGGTACGTACGTGAAATTCATCCATGAAAATCTCTAGGAAAAGGGAATGAAAGGTTCAGATTCATACGTGACAAAACACCACTACTCCCAAAGAGACACTTAAGATTCAAACACCATGCTAAAGAGTCTGAACCTTTGCCTTTTCGCCATATTTCATTTCCATAATCATGATTTTTTGAATAAGTACTTCCTCATCATCACCCATGTACTTCCTCATCATCACCCATGTAATCGAGGTCCATGATCTTGTTTACTGACCTGAGACTTAATTATTTAGATAATCTTGTTAATGCCTTCAAAAGAAATGGGTAAAGCAGTTGTTGCAACAGCAGAACTGAGCAGAATATACGTAATTTTCCTTCTTTCCTCCACCTCTCCTTTTGGATTTAGGAAGGCCAACGTTTTTTCAATCGACTTCTGCTTTTATTTTCCTTTCCCAATATCCTTAACCTCTTCGGCTGGATTGAGGTCAAGAAATAGCTCGATGCCCTCAACTTCCTTATCATTTAAAAACCTACTTGTGATAGGTTCCAAAAGCCTTTATCAAACTCCACTACCTCTGTAACTGAGTCATCTAAGTTCTGCCCGACTGCGGTTGTCAAATCACTAGTGCAAGAAGCCATGGTTTCAGCTTCAATTCAATCTGTAAATTAGTAGTACTTCAAAACTCTTTTTCCCTTGAAGTATATATGTACGATGAGCGATTACATGTATCGAGGAGATTAGTTGAAGATAAACTCAGGAAACTTTGTCGAAATAAAAAAAGAAAAAAAAACGAAAAAGGGAAAAAGGAAGGTAGGTGTATGTGTACAGTACTTTCTTTAGTCTTTTTCTCAGTAATTTTTAAATAAGAAAGAGCTATAGCGAGGCTCCTTATGGAGTTTCTACAAAGCATGACTTTGGAACAATTTTCCATTTCATCTTCCATTGAGACATCGATTTATTTATGTAATGATCCATATGGCTGTTCATAAAATAAAGATCTGAAAAAATAAGAAGTTCTGATTAAAAAGATTAAACAAAAATCAAGATTTTTTAGAAATCACATACATATGTGGAGCTAAAGGGTAGAATGCACAAAATGCTAGATATATAAGGTTGAAGTGTGAAAGGGGATTTGCCAATTAATTAAAGTGAAGGGGAATAGTTATTAAGTTTTTCAAGGGAGATTCTAGCTGGAGAAAGAGAATGAATTCCCTTACTCCCCAAAAGGAGACTGGAAGGGGAAAAGCAAAGCAAAAGAAAAAAGAGAACAACAACCAATCTCTCTCTCTCTCTCTCTCTCTCTCTCTCTAATAGGTAGCTAGGTTGCCCCACCAATTAAGCAAAATCCTTTCTTCCTCTGGACAACAACTCCACCAGAAGTGACCACCTCAGAAGCCCCATTATCATCCTCTCATTATCATAAGTTGATTATTTATTACTCCTACTGTTTAGTCATCAACTGCCAATTAATTCCCCTCTTATTCAAAACAATACAACTATTTCATTGACTGTTCTGACGATGGCATCGCTCTAACAACCATATATGGAGTTGAGTTACTATTAGTCCAACAGTTAGACATTTGTTTTGATAGAGAAATCTTGCTTTCAATTAATTGTTGTGACATGAAAAAAATTCAATACTCCAACTCATGAAAAGACTAGCCAGACTTTGGATGCAAGATAAGAGGGCAAGGAGCATTGACCGCATGGCTCGTTTCACTTGGGAGTTGGTCATTTACCACTAGCCTAGGCTACAACTAGCTTTCGGTATATGTGAGCTAGCAATGAAAAGATCGAAGTCGATCTTGATGTAATCTACTCATCGAACGATCAGATGTGGCCACATGTACGTACGTTGTTCATTTCTGGATGTAAAGTAAACCCATGGCCATGGGCTAGCTAGTAGCTAGTTTTAACAAGCAGTACTACTACTACGGCTGCTGTGAGACTATTCTCCAATAATGATGTAGTACTCCAAATTAACCGATAGTACTACTTCTTTGAACGATTATATATCAAATAGAAGTTGGAGGAATAAATAAAGGCTAGCTAGCTAGCTAGACGTGTAGTGGTTGATCATTTTGTTTAGAAAAAAAACAAAGGAAAAACACAGTTCCAAAGAAGATGCATGATAAAATCATGGTGAATTGGAGCTCCCTAGCTGTTTGGGGGTATGTTCTAGGAGTACCAGTGGATGTTAGAATACTGTTAATAATCACATACTCCTATAATAGTTTCATATCATTTGATGTGACATTATACATGGCTAATTAAACATGCACAACAATATCAATCCCATAAACTTCATATATTACTATAAATGCATGCATGTGTGATGTCAATATACACTGCCCATGTATTTCGATCCAATTTAAGTATGGTAGATAAAATGTCCTCCCTTTGACTGGACTAAGGAGGAGAATAATCGAAATATGCGTAAGTTAATGTGGAACCCTTACTCTCGAACAAAAAAAAAAGAAAAAAAGAAAAAATGGTAGATAAAGGGGGTCATGGGATGTAAAATGGAGGAGGTCCTAAATATTATGAGAGCGACAAGACATACATATATTATAGTATACTATATATTTCCTGGTCTTGTTTGTCAAAAGATAGCCCGGCTTTTCTGCATCTAATGGCGTTGACGTTACTAATGGACGGTGTGCATCTCCATATTCGTACTCTCTCTCTCTCTCTCTCTCTCTCTCATTCTCATACACATACACACTAGATACATAACATGTGTTTTTAATGTTATAATTCGTCCTTCCTTCTTTTTCGTCTGAAGCGTCTTTGACCCAAATTAACACGCTGCCATTTTTTTTTCCCTCTTACAGACTAATTTATTGACCCTACTACAGCATGTATATTTCCAAAAGTATTTTTTGTTGTTGCCAATATTGTATACATCAACAGATGTTAGTAGGGTATTAGTATCTTAGTCTATATATAAGAAATTCAGAAGCTGTTCATAATCTTGAACCCCAATGAAGCATCCCGTGGGGCTCAAACTTCCGCCACCACTGTGGGGCGAGGGTGAGAAAGCCCGCTGTGCTAGCCTGGCTTCTCTCACAAGTATATGTTAGCTAGGGAATTTTATATGGTCGTTAGATTGATGTGTGTGTGTATTCTCATACCAAAGCATCGATAACAGAAAAGGGAAAATTACAGTAAGTCCCCTTCAACTATACCTTGGTAACGAGTTGTCCCATTTATCGTTTAACTTGGACACTTAACCCTCTTCATCTTTTATCTTGCACAAAATGGAAGATGCCGTTAACGGAATTACTGAAATTACCAATTTACCCTCTTTGGGCTATTTTTGTTTTGCTTATAACTTTTCGTAGGAAACTCTGTTTCAGCCGTTCTTTTTTCAGAACTCTTGTTTTTTCCTCTATTTTATGGGTCTATAATAATTTTAGTATGGTTACTTAACGCTTTCTAAGATTAGAGTTGCGTCCTATATATTCGGTGATCAGCAGATTAGATACTGCTAGCTGTTGTCTGTTTAGTGCAGCTATCTGATGGTTCTTCTGCAAATGGTGTAGTGGTTGGAATATAGGTCAACCAGCCACCGGGCCTTCATCCGGGGGCTGCCAAAAAGCAAAAAAAAACAGAGCACTCTATTTTTTTGTCTCTCTCTCTCTCTCTCTAAGTTCTATTATGGGTCCAAGCCATTTCATACTTATTTTTATAAATCTTTATATGGAGATTTTATTCTCACATCTATATTTGTTATTTGCCACACTCAATTTCAAATTTACAGGCATGATTTGAAAAGTCTATTTCAAAAGGACTTGTTTGATCAACTTTATGTTTTCATGAGGAATGCACTACAATTTCCAGTACTCTGTTTCTAGGTTGGAATGCACTACATTAATCAATGGTGCTCTAATGCCACAATTGCACAACACATTTGGATCCCCATTGGAAAACCTAGTTCTACCTTTCATCACAGAGAGAGAGAGTACCGTTGCGAGGGGGCGCAGAGAGAGAGAGAGAGAGAGATTACCATTGTATGCATTTATAAGGGCATGACCTGTCATTAATAAGGTCATGTACTGCTCACATGACCTTTCGTTTAAATTCATAACGGCTCACTAACGGCAGGGGCTTAAGTGTCACGCCATAAAAGATGAAGGGGGTTAAGTGTCCGAGTTAAACGATGAAGGGGGCAACTCGTTACCGAAGTATAGTTGGAGGGGGCTTACTGTAATTTCCCCAACAGAAAATACCATTGAGGTGGCCTGGGTTGGTTCAATAGCCCCATATAATAACATTAGTTAAAATTAGTTCGTTTAATTTCTACTCGATCCCCAAACAATGACCGAAACGGAAATGAAATTCCTAGTTATTTACTTATCCAATCAACGCTCAATAAGTAGGAGTACTCAATGACTAAATGCGTCGAAGACAAGATATACGTGATATATCCCTAAAAGGGTAAAAATTTCGGACAAAATCATGTCATGCACTAAAACCATTGCAGATGACATTATGCCAGAAGACCTTAAATTACCATACAACTGTGACTCCTCATGACCCATTGGCCTAAGCTCTATTCGTTGAATCCACTACATCAGAGCTCGTGCTTAATTGCTGGTTTAAATATTGATGAACATTTCCTAGCTAAGTGGGAGTTAAGTTGTATGTTGGAAAACAGGATCGATGGAGTTTGTAATTATATGAGACATTAAATCATTTTTTAGTAGTTTAGCTTTTGTTTTGATCCATTACGTACCAAGGTTGATAGAGCCATGTATATGGAGTATATTGTGAACGAATTAAGCTCATCATCACCTTGCAAAAGCTGCACTTTCACGAGCTAATTACCAATTTTAATTAGTTTAAGCAAAGTATATATACATGCATGCATCTGTTAAAAGGCCGACTGACTAACCACGCGGCTTAGGGAGTAGTAATAATTTAATTAAACGTTAAACATGCTTGGTGGGGGGTTGTGTTTAATTTTGAAGATTAAAGTATTTGTTGATGTTCCCTGATCACGTGACTACCTACTGACTAGTCTAAAAATACAGTATGCATGCGTAACTATGTTGGTTTCTACCTCTACATACTTTACTTTGATGATCCCATATTTTCAAATTATTTTTTTTTGACATGTTTTTTAAGGATGATTGTGCCATTGTCCCACTAGGGCACGGTACATGATCATATTTTTTTAAGAATGATTGTGCCGTTGTCCAAGGACGGAACCAGGATTTTATCTTAGCAGTGGTGAAATGTATACTAAAAAAATCTAGTGGTGGCAAGACTATATAAGTAGGGCATAATTTTTTTTTATATATATAGTAATTGCATTTTCTAAAATTCTTGTCGTGGCGGTGACCGTCACTAGACCCTTTCTGATCCCATCCTTGCCGTTGTCCCACTAGTGCACGGTACATGATCATATTTAGTACTTACTATATGTATATACAAATGAATTTGTTGGTTAATGTGGGGGGCCGGCAAAAAAATACGTAGGACAAGGGTATACGTTGGGCCCTTTTTCACTTCAATCAATCTTTACGGTACCATCTTTAATTAATTAATTCTGAGAGATTAAGATGATCGAATTCACACTGGGGGTGGGGACCAGAGATGAGATCAAAGATGGAACATCTCATCATCTCCCTCCATGATCATGTCTTAGTAATTTCCTAGCTGGTATGTATGTATGTACGTACGTACCATGTGTTTGGAAGACATGGGTTTTGGTCACGATCGACTACAAGTACTCACGCAGGGGGACCATTAATTTTCTTACTTTGTAATTGGCATTAGTAATACCAAACTTGGATGGATATACTTTGTTGGTAGGTGAGGTGATCCACCTTTTCGGAGGTCGGTCTTTGTATATATCATCTGACCGAGGAGCTAGCTATAATGGAGTTGGTGCAGATATAGTTTTAAATAGCGGTAGCAGGAATATCGAATGATACGTAACGGGAATCGGATGTAACAATCGTCAATTTTTTGAAATTTTACAAGGAATTTTACCAGTGCCAAAAACTAATTGATAGAGGTACCTGAGTAAGCTTGAATAAGGAAACGAGAGAGAGAGAGAGAGAGAGAGAGAGAGAGAGAGAGAGAGAATTATTTTACTAATTAAGAATATGTTAATTAAAATACATCATCCCTATATAGAAGCGTATATTTAAACTTTTGAAGCACTAAACAAGGAAATTTCGTGGAAAACCGCCATAGGGCACAACAAAGCAGTGAGAGTTTGGGCACTTGCCCACCCGCGCGCAATGCCTCGAAATTCCTTGTTTTTAATTTATTCTAAGGTAATTAAGGGAAGGAAGGAAAATCTCGGCGCGCATGCACTGAGATTACGAGGTAGGAATTTTTCTTAGTATTATGGAGTAGTTAGCTAGCCGTCCATATATAGTTACGTTTCCTTGTTGCTAAAGGACCTTTAGCTAGCTAGCTTCCCTGTATATTCATGTTACTTTCAATTGTCATTCATTCTTTCATATATACGGACTACTTAATTGATATCTAGATCGAGAATTGGGACGTATATTTGGATTAATGCAGGGGATGGGATGGGACCATTCATCCACCACTCAGGTCACTAGCTAGCTAATTATTAATGATCGATCAGTTTCTCCAAACTTCTACTTAATTACCTTTGTATCAAATTTAGTCCTGTAATTGCTGATAATTAATACTATCATTTTCATCCAATAGTACGTCAAACATTCAAGCTTCAATATCGGAGTACTACATAATATCCACCGTGGGTGCTATAGCAAGACAACTGATTTTTGGATTGGAACAGTGACAATGAAAATGACGGTGTTGATGACGAGGCTAATGACGATATTTACACTAGCTAATAATGGATCCGTAACTACAGTGATTGCGAAAAGGGACTGATTTTTTATTCAGATTGCGATGTATGTGATCATGGTGAGAAATATAACTAAAATTAGAAGAAAAAATGTGATGCACAAGTCTAGATTCAATGTCACCTATTAGTTGATCAAGTCCATGTTGGAAAAAAATGACCTGTGTCATTCGAAACCATTCTTTTTATTTTTCTAGTTATTTAGTGCTGGTATTATTCTTCCTATTAGTCATGATTGAACAAGTAACCATGATTTGAACAACTAGCTAGCTAGCTAGTGCATTCCACTGTGTTTGATCCTAAAATTTCTTATTTGGGGACTTTAACTTTCGCTGTCTCGAACTTGATTTGGCAATGAGTTTATGGCATTTGTCAGCTTATGCGATGTTAACACCCAATAATGAATGGTAATTTCAAAGCTCTAAAGACAAGGGGCAGCATTTGGGTGAAAGGAAGTCACAACCTTGACTCCTAACTTCCTTCTCTGACTTTGGTACTGGTATCTTGGTGATGGCTTCGAATTTGAAGGGATTAGCCTCGATTCCTCACCGAGAAATAAGGAATCCCAGCACCTTGTCCGCGGTGACTCCAAATTAAAGGCACACTTCTAAGGATTAAGGCGCAGGTTTTACTTCCTAATCCTTTCAAAAAAATTCCTCGGTGTGTTATAGTGTCCTTCCCTATTTTTAGATTTGACTATCATATCTTTCGACATAGACCTCAACTTTATATATGTATCATGTCGTGTAATAATGTTGTGGTCATCGTTGATAGGTGGCGCTAGCGTTCTTAAGTCCAAATGGCATAACCCTATCGCAATACTTCCCCCATGGTGTGATGAATGTTTCTCTATATCCTCATGGGACATCAAAATTTGGATATGTCCTAAGAAGGCAACATCCATGAAGGGAGCATGGCATGTCTTGCAGTATGATCTATCAAGAAATTAGGAGAGTTCATATTTAGTGAACTCGATATATCCTCATCGAGTTCATTTATAAATCTTCTTTTGGCAATCAAAGAAAAATATTGTAATGTCTTAGATAGACAGGACACTATTTATTTATTTATTTAGTAGACTTTATGTAGGATATGCTAGCTAGCTAGTTACGTATTCTTGACATGAATCACATGCTGCAGCCATGAAATGAATTTACAATTTAATCTTTTTCTCTATTTTGGCAACACAAAAGCATCAATAAACGGAAATAATTACCCAAACAAAAAGAAGCGACAGAAACAAATTTGTCCAGTATGAACTCGGCAATGCTTCCCCACAAGAACACAAAGGTGTTCTCATTCTTTGGCATCACAGACATTTGGTTGGCCAAAGCCCCAACACAGATAATGCATTAATTAACGAGACCCATCAATCAATTGTGGCTTATGCCTCAGCGAATAGCCACTATTTTATATCGTCGTGCGGCCTTTTCAAAACGTTGCGCACTCTATTATTTAAATAGAATTTTTTTAATTAATTAAAAAATTATGTTACTGAGCCATTTACGGGCACCTCAACTAATCTTAGGGGACCATATACTCAATGTTTACTAGTGGAGGCTCCATTTGAAGTCGGAACAAATACTATTTATATGAACTGACACTAGTAAAGGAGTTGATAATACCTAAGAGGTTTTGAACTTGAGAACTTAAGAGGGAGCAAATCCTAAGTCCCAGGCTTTAATATTTAACTACTAGGCCAACCAATTTGGGTTATTTGTTTAACATAACTTGCAGGCAACAAGAAGATGGAAAGCATTAATTGCTTTATCAGAATAAGAAAGTTTAAAACCATTGTGCTTGGAATTTTTATAATACGATGCTTCCATGATTATCCATTTTTCAAAGTTAGAAAATCGATCAGAATCAACAATAACAGTATATTAATGAATTATCTTCAGGTCATTTCTGCTTTCTTTTTCTGTTTTTTGGTTACCCCTTTTCAATGACATTAGTTTTCAACTCCAAGCGGCTATCAGTCTTTATAAAGTCGTAAACACCTTATAGTTGGCCTTATGTTTTCAACAAAGGAAGCCTAAAAAATAAATTAATAGCATGATTTGGATCTAGCTCACTTCTTGTTATATATTTATTAATTTAACAGGTAAAGAATTCACGTTGCGCAAAAGTCCTATCAACGAAATTGAATAATTGTTTCTAGCATAGTGCTTTATTCAAAAACAGTATGCTCGATCATGCTAATTTTATATTAGGGAATTTCTGTACTTGTCCATTTTTTTAAGAAGGTGACTGTCTGACTAAACATTCACCTAGCTAGTGTGTCGTCTGGTCACCTCCTACCATTGCTAAATTCCCTACGATCATTATTAATCGTAGTTAATTAACACAACAAAAAAGAGAATTAAAGTCGACCAAAACAATATCGATAAGTAACTTAATTTCTTGCAAAATGTATATATGCCAATATCTCAACTAAGCTCTTGGTAAACAGTACTTTAGATGTAACTAATTGAATCACGTTAATTTTATAATTTCTGTCGTCGTAGATTAGAGTAACTTAGTGATATTGTTACAAGGGCTTCAACTTGTGTTGGTGATTGGCGAGTACTGTATGAAAGTGCTACAATATACATTCTTTATTTGAATGTGTATCATATGCACCTTTCATTGAAACACACCAAAATGTTATGATTCCCAAAATGTTATGAATCTATTGCTAAAAAGTTACGAATCATATTGACGAAAAATTACGAATTTTTAGTTTAAAATACTATGAATGAACGGTCCTACAAATAATTTTTATAAGGTGGCACAATATGAACCACATAATAGGTGCATATGGTACACATTTTAAAGAGGTGTGTATTGAAGACTTTCTCGTACTCTATATATCATCATGATATATATATGTATATGTGTGTGTGTGTGTGTGTGTGTGAAGCACAAGGGATCAATTCACTGGTATTCTTCTTATCTTTTTCGGGAACCTCGTAATTAATTGTATCCTATATATCTGTAATAAAAAAAATTAATTGCCATTATATATATAAGCTTCTCGGTAAGTTGATGTATACAATTAGTCGTCTGACCACCCTATGAGATCTCATATATTTAAAGTCTTACGTGAAGTGAAACCTAATTGTTATGCTTTGACATTCTAAGAGTGGTTTCATATCCGCTTCCATTAATTATACTAGCTAGTAGATTCCATAGCAAGTTGATTTCCAAGAAATTTCTTATATTTTGTTTGAATTGTGTGCGTGACCACGTAGAGTCTACTTGTTGCTCCTACTCGTCATGGTGAACATTAAACTAATAAGACTTGAGATAGATATATACCTCCAACTACTAAATATGCAAATTCAAAATGGTATGCGCATATATATATATATATATATATATATATACACACACACACACGCACACACACACATGTTATTGTAAAAATTTATGTTAGACACATCGTAAATGTCTATCAAAAAACCTATAACGTTTTCACAATCAATATGGGTCACGCATCAAATTTACTGTCCCATTATGAGTACGAATATTTTTTTATATAATTAAAATATGATGAATTTGTTTGGTATCAGTAGCATTAAAGCTGCAATAGTACTTGAGGCCTTATATATGACTCCAATATTAAATAAAACTTGTCATTCTAAAACTAAAAATTGAAGGCAAATATTTCAGCATTCAAATACGTAGTTTTAGTAGTGTACGTACCTTTGTAAAACTCCTACAATGGAGTAGTAATGTAATGTTAGTTGCAAATTAATATTCCAATAACGGTGCGTGCTAATTATATGTCCATGCATATATATTATGCATGGTTCACATTCCATATGCAGCACATGCAACAGTAGTAAGGCCCCGTTCCAGAACACCTCCTTAAAAAATAAGTACTTATTTCACATTTTCAAACTCAAAAATAATGTAAATGAAAAATAATTTTTTAATTTTTTTTGCACCTTATTAAAGATCTCAATGAGATTTATCAAACAAGATCCATATTGATAGGAAAATAATTTGCATAAGCACAAAATTTTTGAACTTGAAATTGCCTTCTTAAAAAATAATTACTTATTTTGCTTCCCGGAACGGAGCCTAATTAATGTATACATGGAGCTAGCTAGCCCGCCCACCCGCCCTTATTATTTATCACATGATGAAAAATCATATATACCCGAAGTGCGGGCCCACGATGGAAGAACTTCTTAACCCAACCCACATTTGATGGGCAAATTCCATTCCATATGTGTATTTGGGCTTTCTGTCCTATGGGCCAGAATTGCCATATGACACCTTGGGTGTTGTGGCGTTTTAGTTGGCTGGCCCATACATGGAAACAAGGCAGGCAAGCTAGCTAGCTAGCCCTCTAACGGACCGCTCAGGTAGACTAGATGCATCAGAGCATGTGCACAAGAATAGCTAAATAGACATTTTTAGCTAATTTACCTATCTAAACCTCAAAAGTTGAGCTGCAGCAGAATCGGTAAAGAGGAAGCTAAAATAGCTTTGGTATTTTGGATCGGTACTTTTACCGATCTACTGTAGCAGAGGTAAAACTAAACTATTGTTTCTCTCTCCTCCTTTCTCTCCCGTTCAGCTTCCCCCAAACCCTCACCACTGCTCCCCACAGCAAAACCCCTCTTCTTTCTCCCCACTGTCTTTTGTAGAGAACCTCACAATCTTAGGACAAGCAGCCGCCTGAGAAACTCAAAAATCGAATCCGCGGAGCGGTTTATCATCTCGTTGTTATTTGGATTTCTCGAGGAGCTAGAGTTGTGGATTTGTCTTTGGTTTTGAAGCTGGAGTTGGTGTCGAATAAGATGTTGATTGTGACTGTGACACCGTCGTTAGCGATGTGAAGGGCTCGGAACGTCCGTGGTGGAGTATTCGAGGACGACGATGGATCGAACTGTGGATACCAGCTCGTCGTTGATTATGTCCATGGTGGTACTCAATTTTTGTGTTAATCGATTTTCGGCTTCTGGTTTATGCAGATGAAGAGTGAATATATATATATATATATATATATAGATGAATTTTCAAGTGAGTGATAAAAATGAGAGATCTTTCACCGGAACCTAACTCATATATATATATATATATATATATATGGGTAAGGTGAATGATATTTTATAGTATTTTATAAGGATAGAGATGAAAATAGAAAGAATTGGCGCAGAGTTGAGAGATTTGAGTAGGTAAAATAAAAAAAGTGCACAATTGGGTAGCTAAAATACATATTGCTCGGTGTACATGCTCTCAATCAAGGCTCGCTAAAAACTTTTTCAGGGCTCCTGAATCGCAAGCTTCTGTTCTTTGAAGCCTTCGACTTCGCGCACCCAAAAACCCAACAGAAAAGAAAATCACGCACAATCGCAGAGAGAGAGAGAGATGGTGAAAGTTCGGATGAACACGGCCGATGTGGCCGCAGAGGTCAAGTGCTTGCGACGTTTAATCGGAATGCGCTGTTCCAACGTCTACGATCTCTCTCCTAAGGTCATAGATACATTCTATAATTATAAACCTCTCCTTGTGTGTATACTTGTTAAACCGCCTGTCTTTTGGATTGTCTGTTTGAGTGAGTGGTCGATTGTTAATTGATATGAAAGGGGAATTTGGTCGGCTTGTTTGATATATCCATTACTATTATTGTGTTGCAGACATATGTGTTCAAGCTTATGAATAGTAGCGGAGTTACTGAATCTGGGGAGAGCGAGAAGGTGTTACTGTTGATGGAAAGTGGTGTAAGATTGCATACAACTGCTTACGTTCGGTGAGGCCCTTTTTCCCATAGAGCTTTGTGCACTCTCTTTCCTTGCAAGAAACTTAAAAACTTTTCTGAATTGTTATAGCTTGGTGTATATGATATAGAGGCCAACCCACCAATTGCCATTTGGTTTTGAGTTAGATGATTTAACATGGCATTGCTAGGCTCTCAGAGGCTTCTGAGAAAGACTTTCTGGATTGACTCTCGCTTGGTCTATGCTATAAGAGAACTTTGTTTCGGTTCAATCTGTATGTCCCATAACGGTTAATTGTTGCCTCCAAAATCAGTATGATCTTGGGCGGGCTCTCCACTCATTTCCATTTGGTTTTGAGTTGGATGGTTGAAGATGTACTAGCATAAAATTATGACCTTATGCATTTAAAGCTTCTACCTACTCAACCCAATGTAATTGGATGGCTCAGTTGTGCTGGGTTGAATTTTTCAGAGTTGAACCAAAATAGTAAATACTGAAAAGTAAGATTGGTGAATTAGGTCTTTAGTGTATACTCGAGGCTAAATGGGTAAAATTGACAAGAGGAACGTGGAAAAAGATTGTGTAGAAATGGATCTTGTTGTGTTCTCTTTGCTTGTAACAAAAAGGTATAATGAGTGAGCTTGGTCTTTTGGCTTCTGCTATTTTTCTAGGGATAAAAGTAATACTCCTTCTGGTTTTACTCTCAAACTGAGGAAGCACATACGTACGAGGAGGCTTGAGGACGTGCGGCAGCTTGGATATGATCGAGTATAACCTTGATTGAACTTTTTATTTACATGCAAATTAGTTTGGATTCTGTGTTTTGCTTTGATTGCTTGTTTACTACATGAATATCAATGTATCTCTTCTTTTTTTAATCTAATTTTCAGATAATCCTATTTCAATTTGGACTGGGCGCTAATGCACATTACATTATTTTGGAGTTGTACGCCCAAGGAAATATTCTCCTCACAGACTCTGAGTTTATGGTTCTGACTCTTCTCCGGTCACACAGGTTGGTGGTGCATGATTGAAGTTCATTCTCTCTTGTTGCAGCATATTGATTCTTAACATGTCTTTTTGCTTCTATGTACATGTGAACGCCGGTATGAATCCATGTGCGCAGATGTGTTCTATAATGCCTTCGATCTATAATTTCCATTTCCATTTAAATGTTGTGGAGATATGGACCATATGGGAGTGAAAAAATAAACTCACATTGCTCCAATTTTATGTCCTCACTGGTTTGATCATATTTAGTTATGAGTAATGATGAGCTATCATGATTCATGTTGGTTGTGGAAACATTACCCAGGCAGGGTTAAATATTAAGTGAGGTTCAATACATTTATGGAAAGTTTCTGCATGTATTTAGAGTCTTAGACGGTATTTGGATTTTAATCATTATGTAGGTAAAAGCAAACTTTTATTTATATCTCCAGCATGGAGCGTGTGGACGTGCATTTACTTGGGGGGATTCCATGGCATATGTGTTGCTGCACTACTTTATTGTGTTGCGGGTTAAATGTCTGTACTGTTCTAATTTTAGTTATGTAACAACGATTTGCTAATCATAGGGATGATGACAAAGGGTTTGCAATCATGTCACGTCATCGCTACCCGGTTGAAATTTGCCGAGTTTTTGAGCGGACTACCATTACAAAGCTGGTGGATGCCTTTGCATCTTTGAAGGAAGTTGATCACAATGACCATACTGAGAGGAATGAAGGTGGAATGAATGATTCTAGTGAGACCAAAGGAAAGCAAGGGAATCGCAAAAGTGGGAAATTATCCGACTCCAACAAATCTTCGACTGATGGTTCCCGCGCCAAACAAGCCACGCTGAAGGCTTTCCTTGGCGAGGCATTGGGTTATGGACCCCAACTGTCCGAGCATATTATTCTTGATGCTGGTCTGCTTCCAAATACAAAAGTTGGCCAGGATTTCAATTTCAACAATGGTACACTTCAGGTTCTGACCCAAGCTGTGGCCAAGTTTGAGGACTGGTTAGAGGACATTATATCAGGTGATAGAATTCCGGAAGGATACATCTTAATGCAACAAAAGACTTCGGACAAGAAGGAATATGCCTCGGTTGAATCAGGAAGCTCTGCCCAGGTTTCTTCAAATTTTCTCTGCATTCATTTTGTGTTTTGTACCCAACAATGAACTGGAATCCGTTTGTTTTCTTTTTTCTTGATGGTCCTTCGTCCAGTCATAGATTTACAGGTGATTTTATTGCGTGGTCATATTTTAGTCTTCTAACTTCTTTTGCAGATCTATGACGAATTCTGTCCCCTATTATTGAACCAGTTCAAGTCAAGGGACTCCGTTAAGTTTGAGACATTCGACGCGGCTTTGGATGAGTTTTACAGTAAAATTGAGGGTCAGCGGGTTGAACAACAGCAAAAAGCAAAAGAGGGATCTGCAATGCAGAAACTCAACAAAATTCGTGTGGATCAGGTCTACAGTTCATTAATATTTGTTTTTCTTTGAAGTCTGTGAGACTATTAAACTGTTTTAGATCCTTTGGTCTGAGGGAATTTCCCTTTGATTTCTAGCCTGTCTTTCCGTCGTTTGATTAACTTATTGACATTTGTCTTAAGTTTTGGTTTTACATCTATTGATACCTAATTTGGGTGATGTGGGTAACTCAACTCTTGTGGGGCTTGTACAAAGCCCCAGTGGACTGTGGGACTGGTCACCCATAGTTAGTTGAGGTGCATGTAAGCAGACCCAGACAACCTTAGTTATTGCAATTTGTTGTAGGGGAGCCAAACACAATAATTATAGTCTGGTGTGGTTTGGTGTGTCTGGGTTATCATATATGGAGTGTTTTACAGTTCTACATGTTTCCAATGCTCAAATAGGCCAAAATGAGGACTATTGGGAAATGAGAATCGAAGTATCAGGACTCATTATGTTCATATTGTAAGACAATAAAACTTAAACACAGCGGAAATTGAAATTACTAACCTCCTGCCATTGATGTTCAAGTGGAACAGCCTCACACTCACTAGGTATGGGTGTCTTCTAACCTATGCAGGACTTTATGCCTTGATTGATGGATATCATAGGCTTTTATAGATGCTAGGTTCTGGACCCTCTACCTCAAGACTTTTTAGTTTCCTTCCACGAAACTCAAACTAATGTAATCTTTGACTGTCACCAGTCAAGTGTGGACTGCCATTGCTGATCTATGGTGCGTTCCCCTGGGTCTTGTCCTTTGGTCTCAGAAGATTGCCCGGTTCTGTTCTAATTTCAAAGGCCAGGGTTTCCCTAATCTTGTAAGGAGACTTGCTTTTGCTGCTGCAGTTTAGTTTGTTTGGCAAGAGAGGAATCATAGAATTTTTCAAGGCATCCAAAAGCCTCCTTCAGCTGTTGATGGGCAGGTCCAATTTGAAGTCCGGTTAAAAGCTTCCCAAAGCAGGAATGTGAAGCCTACCTCTTTATCCTCTCAGCTCTGCCAGAATTGACACATTTCTCTCTAGTTGTTTCTATTGAATAGGCTTTAGTTTCTTATATCCTTGTATAGACACATGCCTTTGATTCTTTATACCTCTTGAGGATTTTCCCTTCTGAAAAACTGGATGCCGATTGTCATGCTAGAATAATGTAGTAGCACCATCAGCAATTATATGCTTAACAAAAGCTCTTACTATATCAATAAGATTGAACAGCTTTCTCCTGGTCCAAGAACATGAAAAAGGCAGCTTCATGATATACAGTCCAGAGCCACTGGTTTTCTATGATATATTTGTAACTCCATTTAACCCATAAAGATTTTTGCTTGAAAACAATGGTCCATAGATGTCTGATTATAGCTGCCTTGTTCCAATCGTTAATCTTCCTAAGACCTAGGCATCCTTCCTTTTTTGGTCTACATGTCCCAAGCAATCTTGTTTGAGTCCCTATACTTTTCAGTATCAGTACAGAGGAAGTTCCTAAGGAGTTCAATGTGCTGACTTCTGGAGTTGGATGGATGAAGTGCATGGTCCAAATGACCTGCATGCTGAAAAGAACAGAGCTAATAATTTGGAATCTACCAGCTCAGGAGTTTTATTAGTCCACTTAGTAACCCTAGCTGTGATCTTGCCAAATGATAAGAGAACAATCCGAGGCTGAAAGCTTGGTGGATATAAGGGGAACCCCAAGTATCTAACACGAAGAGAGCCTGGTGAAACCAATCAACCACAGAGACCAAGTTTATCAGCTCAGAGATACCAGCAACAAAAATTCCACTCTTGTTCTTGTTGGGCTGAAGACCAGAAAACTTATACTAGATCTCAAGCAAAGCACTTTGCAGTATGCACAATCTGAAAGGACTGATCATCAAGATTGCGGAGAATGAACAAGCCATTTGCAAAATAGATGTGAGTGATCCCCAGCTCATGACACTTAGGTGGAAGTAAAATTGACCAGCAGCAATGTGGTGTTGCAAATTCCTGGAAGGATCTACATATATGTTGCTTCTTGGTTTTAGTTTTTGGCGTCCCTATCAATTTTTTTTATTATTCCAATATCATAGTGAAGAATTCTAGCATAACATGTTGTCGTAAAAATTAAAATATATCTATGATCTATATTTGGTTGTAGGAAAACCGTGTCCATACACTGAAGAAAGAAGTTGACCGTTCCATAACAATGGCTGAACTGATAGAATATAACTTGGAAGATGTTGATGCTGCCATTTTGGCGGTTCGTGTAGCTCTGGCAAATGGTATGAGTTGGGAAGATCTAGCTCGTATGGTGAAAGATGAGAAGAAATCTGGAAATCCGGTGGCAGGCCTCATTGAAAAGCTGTATCTTGAAAGAAATTGCATGACACTGCTTTTGAGCAACAATCTTGATGAAATGGAGGATGATGAAAAGACACAACCTGTGGAAAAGGTGTTACTTGACGTTCCAATTTGAAAATTGATTGACTCTGATTTTGAGCAAGAAACTGTCTATGCCATTCTCACTGTTGCTTTCGGAAACTTATCTCTTTGCATAAAGGATCAAGTACATGCATGTAGTTTACTTTTAACTTCGAAGGTTGTCAATTCTATTTTTAAAAATGTCTTACAAGCAAAAGGTCAGTTGGGGGAAATTGCTGACGTTTCGGCTGTTTCTTCTATTTCCATAGCTTTTTTTTTGTGGTCAATTTTTAATACCACTTGGTCTTTTGTGTCATCGGATTCATTAAACATCTTAGCTTTTTCCATGGTACGTATTTACTTGGCCGTTGGCATAAATTTGCACTTTCCAGGTAGAAATTGATCTGGCACTCTCAGCCCATGCTAATGCTCGGAGATGGTATGAACAGAAGAAAAAACAGGAAAGCAAACAGGAAAAGACAATAAGTGCTCATGAAAAAGCCTTCAAAGCTGCTGAGAGGAAGACCCGGCTCCAGCTTTCACAGGTAAATGCAGCCTGCGTTGCTATGCTTTTATATTTGCTTGAACGCCTGCTAATGCTAGTAGTATCTGTTAGGTAAATTCCACGGGTATTAAGCAGACGTTCAGTTTATGACCGACAATGTGAGAGTTGTATGGAAATGGTTCACCCACTGCATTTGCCACTCCTGAATCTATTCTGTTTGTGGTTGCTAAAATTTCATGGAACCAATAAAATTTTCTGTTAGTATGCAGTGTTGATTTTGCTGTACTTTGAAGTAAATTGCCAAAAAATCAATAAAATTCGATTGAGTTGCTAAATCTACAGTCCATCTGAAAATGTGGCCTCCGCTAGTAAATGGACAGACAAAAGTACATAGCTTGGTTTTCTTCTGTCCACATCTGTGCTGTAGGTCTTGATCCGCCATTCACTTCTCAAGACAGAAAAACTCCTACTCACCTGCCCAACGAGTGTCATTAATTTAAAAAGCAATTTTCTTGATTTTTCAACACGTTTGGATTATTTGTACTAGGTGTATCATAGTAACTAATGTGGATGCCAAAAGTTAATGACATCATCTTGTGCTCAAGGAAGAAAAAATATTAGTATTTGCATCACATTGGTTAATTTTATGGTAACCTCCGGTTTAACTTCAAATGTCTCCATCTTATGGCTTGAAGTTAATGTCTACGATTGGTGTCAATGTCATTCTAGCAAAGGGTGTTATTTGCTCTTCTTCATACCAACTTTTAAAGATCTCATTTGGGAATGCTTTACAAAATTTTGGTTTGTACATATAATGACTGACTATCTTCTCAGCTAAAACATAAAGAAATATAGATGACTATTTTTGGCAGTTTAGCGTGTTTTTTCACTGTTGTTTGCACATGTTAATGACTTACTATCTCCTCATTTAAAACAGAAAAGAATATAGATGACTACTTGCAGTTTATTGCTATTGTCACTATTATTTTGTTCATAGATAAGGAGAAGATGTTTTTTTCCTGGGTACCTAAGTTCTTTCTTACTACAATTTACAGGAGAAAACTGTTGCTGCAATTACACATATGCGAAAGGTTCATTGGTTTGAGAAATTCAATTGGTTTATCAGCAGTGAGAATTATTTGATTATCAGTGGACGAGATGCTCAACAGAATGAGATGATCGTTAAGCGTTATATGTCAAAAGGAGATCTGTAAGTTAACAAGGCATTCATCAGTTAATTTGTTTTTTATGCAGAATGTTTTCCATTACTTTGATTTGAGGATGCAGTTACTTTATATTTCTGTTTTTTGGTGGATTTTGGGTGTTGGGGCTTGACAAACAGGTATATCCATGCTGATCTACATGGAGCTTCTAGCACTGTGATCAAGAATCACAAGCCTGAACACCCTGTACCTCCCCTCACACTGAACCAAGCTGGATGTTTCACTGTTAGTTGCTTATCTTTCTATTTTCATGTATTCTCTTTCAATTGGCAATCTGTAAGGTTGAGATTATTCAGCATAATATCATTTGGAATTTAGGTTTGTCACAGTCAGGCATGGGATTCAAAGATTGTCACTAGTGCCTGGTGGGTATATCCTCACCAAGTGAGCAAAACTGCTCCTACGGGGGAATATCTTACTGTAGGAAGTTTCATGATCCGTGGGAAGAAAAACTTTCTTCCTCCGCATCCTCTTATAATGGGGTTTGGGATGTTGTTTCGCTTGGACGAGAGTTCCTTGGGATCTCATTTGAATGAAAGGAGGATAAGAGGTGATGAAGAAGCGATAAATGAGAATGAAGAAAGTGGCCCTTTCAAAGAAATATTGGATTCTGATTCGGAGGAGGAAGTTCCAATTGAAAAACATACTCCAGAAAGAAGCAAAGAATCATCAACAGATCGTAGGAAGCTTATATCGGGAGGCTTATCTTTGGAGGTTGGCTCTGGTAATGGCTTGAGGTCCTCTGAATTTAAAGCTATCCATTCAGATGAAGTTTCGGTTGAAGAGAGTACTAACTTGAAGGATTTTGATGATAAGAAGGTGGCTGAAACTCCACTAGAGAGTGTGGCCTCTGTCTCGCCGCAGCTTGAGGATATACTTGACAGAGCTCTCGAACTTGGAGCTGCTTCAATCTCTGTTAAAGATTATGGGCGCCTTGCTGCTCAAGTAAATTCTACAGAAGAACATAGCCGTGAAGATGAAAGGCCAATGGTACGAGAGAAACCTTATATCTCAAAAGCTGAAAGAAGAAAGCTCAAGAAAGGAGAGAGTAGTAGTATTGCGGGAGAAAGTGTTGAGCATGAAAAAGAAAATGTAGAAGATAAGAGTATTGAAGTGAGTCAGCCTGACAAAAATGATCAAAATATGAAGCAAGGTGGTGGTGGAAAAGTCAGTCGTGGGCAGAGGAGCAAACTCAAGAAGCTGAAGGAGAAATATGCAAATCAAGACGAGGAAGAAAGGAGCATTCGCATGGCTTTACTGGCTGTGAGTACAATAACTTGCAGTATTACACCTGTTTTATATTCACTTGTGTGTTTTTGCCAAAGGTACCATTGCTATGTTAGTATGGCAGATTACTATAAGGGGTGTCAAGGCTTTTTCATCTGGTCAAACCAAAGACATCACCCTTGGGACCAACCCTAGGGGATTAATACTATCCGAGCTACAGCTCGTTGGCTAGCATTCACCTTAATTGATCACTGGACCATTGAAAATGTCCCTCTCTCTGTGGTCTTATGGGCTCACATTGCATGGTAATTAGTTGAGTTTATGGTCTCTAGTCTCTACAAATTCATATCACTGTCAAGGCTTTCTTGCTGTTGTGCATACCGATGCTCTGGACTATCAATGAAGGAAGCATGGTAATGTTCATAGAAATTAAATTGGGTCTCTAGGCCTGCTCTCTCTTATGCTATTTGGCTTTGATTAGTGGGCATGGTTCTACAGCAAAACAGGTATAGGGGGGCCACTGTTTCAGTGGTATCCTGAGAGCAGCCACTTTGTGCATATTGCCAAAAGGTTAGGTCAGTCTCCAATCCTCCCCCGCCCATACCCCCAATGATTGGGGACAACATGGGTTCTGATGTTGATGTTGATGTTGTTGTCAGGGCTTTCTTGCCTTACAGGCAGTGCTAGGCTAATATGAAGTTTCAGGGACCGGGTAGCACAAGCTTGATTCATGATCTCGAAAACGCGCTTTTGTTGTTATGATGCTATTCTGAAAATTCTGGGAAACATTTGGGGTACCTTTGGAAAACGGATTCATATTCAGTACAAGTTGGAAAGTTACGGGAAACTCCAGAGCCAGTAGGCAGGAATTGGGAAGAATCTAAACTCTATAAGAATTATCTATCTGATGATTTTTTCAATGCCCAAATTGCCCACAATAAACTGCTTCAGTTTTTTATCTCTCAAGTACTTATCCATTCTTCAACTCCTCCCGATTGCTTCACCTTTTAGTTTGAATAGTACGGGCTTAATTTTTTTGAATTCTCATAGTTTGCGCACTGTGTGCACGCCAAATAAAACCAAAAGTATGAGGCTTCTTATTTGTTCCTATGTGCTTCCTGTAGTAATCAATAAGTGATATTTTAATTTTCTTTTTGATTTCCCTTGAGTATCCATTGAAGTATGGGTATATACTTCCTTATGTTCTTTTACTTTTCCCTTTCTGTTTGCAAAAGTTTCTGGCTTGTTGCTAGTAATCCCGTTATGTTCCTCATTAGATTGTCAGGCATTTCTTGTTTTTCATTTCTCGAAGAGTTTTAGCTGCATGCGTCCCACTTCCGTTTCCCAATTGTTTCTGGCTGCTTCCTTGAATAGTAACTTCGATTTTGGAGCCTCGTGGAGGTTATTTCCCAGAAATATCCTCTCGGGATACCCTTAAATTGCTGCAGGCTTTAGTTAGTTATACTTAGTATATTAAAGGTATTTCTCGGACTAAGTTTAAGTATAGTTTGGATAACGTGTCAGCAACTTATCTGGTGGCTGTTTATTTAGGTATAATCATGTATTCATGCTGGAGTGCTGCTGCTGTCAGTTGTGTTCTAGGTATGATTAATGGACCAAGCCTCAGATTGAGATAACAGCATATTAGCATGTACTATAAGGCCCTGTTTGATAGTCAGTATTGATAACAGAACGTGTCCAATTTTACCCTATTTCTGAACACATTGTAATAGCTTCTAGTTTGCTGTTATGTGACTTAAACCTTAGGACGAGAAGTAATATACACCCTCCTGCAGTTTGTCTTGTTCCCACTATTTCATTTAGTTAGTTGTATACAACTATAGATTTGTGTGAATGTCTAGCATTCTTTCAGCTACATATATATGACTTTTCATTGTACTATTGCTTTTATTTCTCCCGCTTCATGAATCCCATGTGTGCTCCTCTGTTATCATGATATGCCTAGTGATTTTCTCTTCCATAGAATAATGTCTATGATATATTGTCAATGCACAATAGATACCTTGTTTTCCCAATTTTTATGGTCAACCACTTGTCACTGTATTACTGACAAAACTATTAATTTTCAGTCGGCTGGAAAACTACAAAAGAATGAAAAGGACTCGGAGAATGAAAAAGCAACCACGGGAAAAGGCACAACACCCACTACAGGTATGTTTTTATATAATAGTTAAAATTCTCTCATTTGTATAGCTTTAGTGACGCTGTTATCTGATTGTTTAAATTCACACCTGTGTTTCCAATTGTCATAATTGGGTAAACGGTGAGTTTGTTGTTTAGGATGACTTCTATCATCTTTCCTAGTGTACCGGGTCAAAGAGATTCCTGTATGCCCTCTTTTGTAATGTTTACTCGTCATACTTTCCTCTACTGTCTGGTTAAGGTCAAGTTTTTGCATGTCTGATTATAGATTATCCATTTGAAGTGACTTTAGCTCCCTTCTGGTTGTTTTGGGCAATGGTAGGTGCAGAAGATGCTGCCAAAATATGTTATAGATGTAAAAAGCCTGGTCATCTGTCTCGGGATTGTCAAGAACATCTTGATGAAGCAGTACATGGTCATGCCAATGGTGAACTTGAGGATAATGGCCATGCTAGTGTCGGTAATGGTGCTGATGTGATGGACAAGATAGCCATGGAGGAAGACGACATCCACGAGATAGGTGAAGAAGAGAAAGGCAAATTAACCGATGTTGATTACTTGACTGGGAATCCACTGCCTACTGATATTCTCTTATACGCCGTGCCTGTTTGTGGTCCATATAGTGCTCTGCAGTCCTATAAATATCGTGTGAAGATTATTCCTGGAACTGCAAAGAGAGGAAAAGGTATCCAAAAGTACAGTCTTTTCGACATATGATATCATTCTTCAACCGTTCATAACTTAATGGTTCTATCTTTTTGAGAAGATGGATATCCTTCTTGTGCTCTTTTTTTTCTTTCTCCTGTATAATTACTCGGGAAATTTTATTTAGTTGCAACTTGCAAGAGTAAAGCTGTATTTTGATATAGGATTTGGGTGAGGAAATTAAAAAAGAGAGAGAAAGGTTAAATCCTTCAACCTTTCCATTTCCTTTTCCTTTCCCTACCCAGATCCTTGATCCATATGCAGCCTAAATGAAATGTATCAGCTAATGGTGTGAGCTAGAACTGTTCTAACTATTATTGGTCTGTGTTGTTCGTGCAGCTGCAAAAACAGCAATGAACTTGTTTAGTCACATCCCAGAAGCGTTGAACAGGGAGAAGGAATTGATGAAGGCATGTACGGATCCTGAGCTTGTTGCTGCAATTGTTGGAAATGTGAAAATCACAGCCGCGGGCCTTACTCAGCTGAAACAAAAGCAAAAGAAAGGCAAGAAGACCAACAAAGGAAGTTAGCTTTAGCTCTTTGGGGATACGTACTGAAGTTTCACTAACTGGGATGCATGTTACATTGGTCACTGTACCTGTGATAGAAAGTCCGTACTCTTAAGTTAAGGTTTTGTCAGATCATATACGCTGTAAAGACAGGATTAAGGACAGAAAATTACTCTAGGAAAATGTTCAGCTGGCCCCTTAGCTGTTGTAGATCGATCATAGCATAAGAGCTAGTACTAGTTTGGCTCCTTGTGCTATGGAGAGAGAGAGAGATGTTTGGAACAGTAGGACAGCTTCACGACTATGTAATCGAATCAAAATCCTTGAATGTAGATCTAGTGCAATGAACAGCATAATAATATGTTGCAATGAACAGCATTCTAGATGGACAAATGACACCATAATACTCTCGTAGGGAAAAATGACACCATAAGTACCTTGTTTTTTGTCGTTCTTTTCTTGTCTCACTTAGTGCAGTTGAAGGAACTAGTTATAATAGTATATTGTAAACCTGGTGAAATATCTATTTGCAGATTTATATCATATATTTTGAGGCATTCATTAATCTACCCTATATTTTTAGCATTCACAGAATGACCCCTTTGTTCACAAGCCTATCGAGCCAAATAACAATATGCTTAAGTTTGGCTTGAATTCATAAACAAAAGAAAAAACATGATTGAGCTTGGTTTATATTTTTAATAAACAAATTCGAACAAGCCAAAAATCAGGCTGAGCTCGAGCTGTTTGGTTCATTTAGCAGCCCTAAGTGCATCCTAAAATGTTGATATAAATAAATTCATAAATGCATTCAACCATTTCTTCCTCCACCACTACCCTCCACACCGCCACTGCTGTCATATCCATCACCACCATAACCACCCTACCACCACCACCATCTCTACCACCACCACCACCATTTTGACTGACAATACCACCACCATTACGCCACTTCCACCGTTATCACCACCACCATCACTCCCACTGCCATAGCCGCTACCATCGCCACTCCACCACTACCACAAAACGCCACGCCACCACTACCACTACCACTACCACCACCACCACCACCACCACCACTACCGTCATCACTCCTCCACCACCACTCTCATAGTTGCTCCACTACCCCCACCATTACCACTCCACCGTCACGCTGTCACCACCTCTCCACCACTACCACAAAAATACATGGTGACTATTAGTAAAATTAAAAGAGAATCACTATAACTAATGGAATTAAAACTAATTCATTATTTTGTATTAATTTAGTGCTTAATGTGTTTATCAAACAGTTTTTAGCTTGAAAAATTCAACATTCAACTTTCGGTACTTAATAGTTTTCACTTTTTTGCTAAAAGCACAAAAAAAATTGTATTTGCTTGTGTGAGTTACGTTTCTCCTCTTATGGCACTTCATTATGCATGTAATTTTCCATATCCTTTTCTTTCTTGCTGGATTCTTACAAAACTTTTCATTTTAGTCAAACGAATGCATAGAAGAAAATAAATTTTCTTTTCCCTTTTCTTTTCTTTGACAACCCTTTCTTTCATTTTTACTTTTCAGCATAATTTTCTTTCTAGTTAAATGGACCCAAAAAAACAACTTTTGCCAAAATAAAAGGAAAATAATTTTCACTCTTCTTTTTAACAATCTAATCCCTTTTTTTGTCTTTATCATCATGAATTTATAATGTATGGTGTCCTTGGATGTGTGAAAACTATATTGAAAAAAGAAAAACGTAGTAAATTCACTTGGATAAATATAAAAATGGGAGTGTGGATCATAAAAAAGCAGATTGAAAATCATTTCTCCTAAATAAAAACACCAAAAATAGGGCAAATGCTACCCCTTATTGTTGCGTGGACGATATTGCCCCTTCAGTTAAAAGACCCGACCCGACCCAGGTGAGAAGTGGGTAGTAAAAAGAGGAACTAGTAGTAGTTCTAGTTCGTTAAGAGGTGGAAGGGAACAGACAAGGCCGTCGTCCCATTGAGGGTTGAGGTTTGTGCGAAAAAGAACTCCTTCCTTCTCCTCCAGAAGTAGAGCTCGTATTTGCGACTTCGTAGTTGATGAATGAATGTCGTTCTGACTTCTGCGACCAACGGATTCAACGCCTCGGTATACTTTTTATCGTCTCGATTGTCAACTTGTCCATAAGATCGGCGATCGATTCTTCCTTTCCACTATGTTTTGTGTATTCCACTTTTGCTTTTATCAATCCGCCATTAAGCTTTTGTTTTGTGCTTCAGGTCTTCTATTTCCCTAGATTCTACGTTTCCGCGATGTTGTCGACATTCATTTGGTAAATTGGGGCTTTCTATGTTATACACCTCAGGTTCTTTAAGTTGGAAGTCATAGGCTTTGTTTGAGCTGAATACAAGTACAGGGAGGGAGTAATTTGTGACTCGGATCAGTTTCTAGGGTTTTCTACGAAATTCGATTAGAATCAGAGCCAGCCCAATATATAAAATCGACAGGTACCTTTCTTTGTGCATATTATCTCTCTCTCTCTCTCTCTCTCTCTCTCTATGTTTTTTTTTTCAAACGGGTAATTCAGATGCTTAAAGCCTTAAACATGATAGTAAATGATCACTCCTTCAGGGATAAGGAAATGTCGTGAATCCCATTCAACGCAGAGATGTAGGAGTAATATACATTTTGGGGGGGGGGGGGGGGGGGGGGGGGGGGGGGGGGGGGGGGGGGGGGGTGTGTGGCGCTTCTTTTGAGCATTTATTTCTTATTTTCATTTTTCATTTAGGGAAGTGTTTCTGTTCTCTTTTGTTTCAATTCTGCATTTTTCGCTGCCAAACGAAGGTCAAAGGACCATTCAATTCATCAAGGGGCATAGATTTGGGGCCATTTGTTCGGTCAATCACCAAAGGTGGATTTTAGCTGAACTTGTTTACTTGGGGGGGGGGGGGGGGGGGGGGGGGGGGGGGGGGGGTTGGGTGTGTGTGTTGAACTTACATGCCTTCGATAATTTATTATCGTGGTTTTAGATTTTTGTAGGTGCGTTGAATTCGGAGTGATTCAGCTCATAACTTCATAAGTGTTGGTTTTACATGTATTTAGGCCTGTTAAATGAACCAATCTGCTTCAGCTCAATCGCATTCCTCTCATGATAAGCTCATTCGAGATCAGCCTGTTACGTAACAAACCATGCTTGAGCAGCAAGTTACTTGGCTTAATAAAAAGCTCGTCTAAGCTTGGTCAGATTGCAATGCTTGTCTTTTGGGAGTCATTCTTTTATTTTCTCGTGGGTGTCCGTTACTTCACCAGTGAAGCTTCCCTTATTTTTTCCTCAGTAGATCCAATCCAGCCTACCCCTCCCAAGACACCCATTGATGGGTACTAACTACTAACTAGGCATAGTTTTAGATTATGCCTTTACTCCACTTATTTGCACCTTCACATATTTGCACTGTGGTCTAGTTCTTGTTTCAGACTTTCAGTTGTAATAATCCAATTTGTTCTCAGTTTTGGTAAACCTTTGCGTCATCACTGACCATATATGCCATGGCTTGCCTTTAGTAGATCTGTTGTCCGTTGTTGGTTGGTTCCGTTTCCTTATGTGTCTGGTTGAAAATTTTGGTTAAGGTGATGGAAAAAGAAAAGATGGGGATCCAAGCGGATTCTGCTGATGAAGGTGCTCCTGCTTCAAGCTTAGAGTCGCAATCTGCAGAAGTTGGTAAGATAATGGAAGCTTCTTCAGTACTTTTGTGCTTAAGTAGAGTTATAATAAAAAATTTGATGAGGGGCTAATATGTTACTTTCGATGGTGCCAGAGAGGAAAGCTCGGGTGGATGCTGTATGGGAGCAAATGAGTAAAGGGGTATCTGTTAAGACACTGAAATCTGTCTCTGTCAAGTGTAGTTCAACTGTTAATAAACCTACACAGAAGAGTTCCACGGTGAGATTCCCTGATTATTCTGTTCAAAAACAATATTTTAAGCTTTTACTGTCCACTGGATTATATTCTTACGTTGATGTTTCAGAGTTGGATGACATATTTGGGACTGGCACCTAAGAAGGCAGCATCCCCTGTGCAAGATAAGCAACCTACCCCTGCTGCAGTTCATAATGGCAACAGTGATGAGGCCAAGAGGCTTGCTGCTGCTGCCTTGTCAGCAGTCAAGGATGCAGCTGCTTCAGCTGCCACTTCAGGCAAGGGCAAAGTTGAGGTAAGCACACATGTTGTGCTTGTACACTTGTGCGGATGTGCCTATTATCACTAGTCCCGTCT
Source organism: Rhododendron simsii (assembly GCA_014282245.1). Lineage (NCBI taxonomy): Eukaryota > Viridiplantae > Streptophyta > Magnoliopsida > Ericales > Ericaceae > Rhododendron > Rhododendron simsii. The sequence continues at coordinate 167,240 of CM024954.1, read as the reverse complement.
TTTGTCTTAATAAACTGGCCTTGACGCAAGTGCGCAATGTCTCTTCTTCTTGCTCTTCAGAAAATTGTGTCTTGTCCCCATAAATAGGCATGTATCTAGTGGGTTCCGCTAATGGACCATTTTCTAGCGATTGATGCTAATATTAACTTATTCCTGTTTTAACTAAATTGCTGTTGAATTAATATCCATGTGGGGAAATGGCCAAACTTAAACTGGTTGTGGCCTTTGTTTACCTCTCCACTAATCAGCTCTGGTTTTGAGGTACCAACCCCTTAAGCCATAGTAAAGAACCTATAGCCTCAAAATGAGGCCCTCATTGGTTGAAGTATAGAGGCAGAAGATATGCTGCTGGTCATAACTGTATTTAGCTTTGACACCTATGTGACTGCATTTAAGTGTGTAATTCAACCATTCTAGTGAAATCTTTTTCTTCTTACAGATCACAGAGGTTCGGGACTTTGCCGGTCAAGATATTGAAGTAAAGAAACTGGTTGATGCCAATTCGAAGGAGGCTTCTGAAAAGAGCAGAGCCACCCCTTCTGCGGTCGATACAGTTCTAGAACAGATTAGGAAAAAGCAAAAGCTAAGTGTGCTGGACAAGACGAAGAAGGATTGGGGAGAGTTCAAAGAAGAAAACAAGGGACTGGAAGAGGAGTTGGATGCTTATAAGAAGAGCTCAAATCAGTATTTGGAAAAGGTTTCATTCTTGGAGCGAGCAGATTATAGGGAATTTGAGCGAGAGAGAGATGTCCGGCTTGCTGTGCAGGCCAAGAGGAAGCCTGATATGCGGGACGATCCTTGACTGCATGGTATGCTTTGATTACTTGCGCACGCACCCGAGTAGTGGTCATTTCAGCATATTGAAAGGGGAAGAGGAGTGTGACTTTATCCATGCTTTTATGATATGTGATCCATTGCACAAGCTGTCCTACTAACCATTATTGGCAAATTTGGAGAAGAATGCATCATCTTTATCTTTAGCGAGCCTTTTATTCACTCTTTTTGCCTTTTGGTGATTGATTTGGATCCAAAACTGGAAGGAGCTTCGTATGATGTTGGCATGGTTGGTGGTTCCTTTTCTCCCACTTCATATTGTCTGGCTATGTGTGTCACAACATTAACTTATTCCAGAATTTTTCCGCTCATATTAATCCTCTAAGCTTTAGAATATCCATATTGTCATTGTGAGAGAGATTTCCGCCAATCTAATAACAAGATGCTAGTGCAATGTGAGCTCTGTGAAATTCTGAGAAATTGTACAGCGGAGCTCATCATTTAAAAGCATAATTTGACTTGAAGCTTTTTTCTGTTAATGAATACAAATATTCAAAACAGCTGCCTTCGGATAAAACCTAGAGCATTGCAATGAAATAAGATTATCCATTCCAAAGTGGCCAAAGTTAAGAACCAGAAAACAGTCTGCCAGTCACACTTTTGCAGTACATAGGTCATACGTCTTGGTCAAATGGCAGCCAAAGTTTGGTGAGAAAGGCATTCCATGTAACCGTACATCTGCAATTTAAGCTTTGATGCTGCTAGGAAGTATATCTTTGATGCAAGCCAACACGGCCTTTCACAGATGATAACATCCCAATATAAGCAAGGAAATTATGCCTTTCGGCCCATTTATTGAGCTGGATCAACAAATACCAAAACTCAAGAGAGAGAGAGAGCTACAGTGCCTTACAAACTCAAGGCTCGCCTCACATTCTTATTAACGTCCACACACGAGTAAGAAAAGTATCCAAAGGAGAACTGTGGTTGCATGTGAGTTATGAAAGGATGTATAAGAATAGAAAAGAAAAGCAAATTTCTGTTTGTAATCTGCTCGATAAGTGACAGGCGGAAATCAGAAAGCCTTTGGCAAGTCACTCCAAAACTCTCAAAGGAATCTTAGATCAAGAAACAACGAAGATATACCACCTCTCCTATATGTGAATAGGCTTGTCATAAGTGGCCATGGCAGCCTCTTTCAGCGCCTCACTCATTGTCGGATGGGCGTGGCACGTGCGTGCTATGTCCTCACTTGATGCTCCATAATGCAACGCAAGCACCGCCTCGTGAATGAGCTCCCCGGCATTTGGTGACATTATATGGACTCCCAAAATCTTGTCAGTCTCTTTCTCAGCTATTATCTTTACGATTCCTTCAGCATCATCAATAGCCTTGGCCCTGCTATTTGCCATGAAAGGAAACTTCCCAACTCTATAATCAACTCCGACGGCCTTCACCTGTTCCTCAGTCTTTCCCACAGATGCCACCTCTGGGTGTGTATAAACTACTCCAGGGACCAAATCATAGTCCACATGGCCTTCCTTGCCTGCTATAAATTCCACGCATGCAACTCCATCCTCTTCTGCCTTGTGGGCTAACATTGGCCCAGGAATAACATCTCCAATTGCATACACTCCTGAAACATTTGTTGCAAATCGTTCGTTAACCAAGATGCGACCAACCTTGTCAGTTTCCACTCCTAACTTGTCCAACCCGAGTCCAGCTGTAAATGGAACTCTCCCAGCAGAAACGAGAACAACATCAGCTTCGAGTGTGGTCTGCTCACCGCCAGCTGCTGGCTCAAGGGTCAACTTCACACCGTTTCCAGAAGAGTCTACTGATACCACCTTAGTTTTCAACATGAATTTCATCTTTTGCTTCTCAAGGGCGCGTTGAAATTGCTTGCGAACTTCCCCATCCATTGTCGGAACGATGTCTGCTGCAAATTCAACGACTGTGACCTCAGAACCAAGACGACCCCACACAGAGCCCATCTCAAGCCCTATGTAGCCAGCACCAATGACCACGAGTTTCTTTGGGATTTCTGAAAGAGCTAAAGCTCCCGTTGATGATACAATCCTCTTCTCATCAATTTTGATCCCTGGTAGAGACTTGACATCAGAGCCAGTGGCGACTATTATATTCTTGCCTTTGACAACAGTGTTCCGGCCTTCAACGGAATCAACAGATACTTCGGATGGGGAGATGAACTTGCCATAGCCTTTGACATAGTTGACTTTGTTCTTCTTGAAAAGACCTTCAATACCACGCGTCAGATTAGATACAGCTTTATCTTTTTGGGCCATCATGGAGGGTAGATCAACCTCAACAGAAGGAAACTTAACACCATGGCTGGCAAATGAGTGTGTGGCTTCATGGTACATGTGGGAGGAATGAAGAAGAGCCTACAGATGAAATAAGAAAGATGTGATAGATAACGAAATAACTTCCACAAAGACAAGTTTGAAATAGATATATAAACCTTTTTGGAAAACAAGAAATGAAAGGAGAAAGACACTACAAAAGCAGGCTAGCTACATCTGAATCTAATTTCACTATAAACCAGATGGCTATATCATGGATGAACAATTTTATAGTGAAATTAAATTCAGACGTAGTACTTGATATCTGGTTTATGGATGTAGGCTAGATCCCATCGAATTTAATATTTTTCCTAGAAAAAAAAGAACAATTTTCTTACTCAGAAGACTGGTCATGCTAAGATAAGCACACTCAAGCGCAACATGGGCAAAATCCTTCAAGTTCAAAATCCCAAGAAAAAAAATAGTAATTGCAAGTTGAAATTTATCTTCATCAAGTACACTCCACAATAACCTAGTTAAATTTGAAGGGGCCTATCAATTTATCAAACGAGCACTTCTACATGCATATAAACTAATAAACACCATACACGATATCTGTTGGCAAGCTTGGCCTGGTGTATGTACTCTCGTATTCCGGATATAGTCGGGTGTTAAATCTCCATATCACCCATTTCTCCCAGGCAAGACTTTTTATTTCGCCGCCAAAACAAAAGAAACTACTAAACATACTTCCGGCTTAGGGCAGGAACTTGATAATTTTAACATGAAAAGTCTTGTTGGTAATATCTCTCACTAGATCTGACAATCAGTCAGCAGCTATGAATTAATCAAGCAAAAGACAGTAGCGTAGTGAAAAACTTACCAAACCAACCCATATACGCACGCAACTCACGGATGAAATAGTACATGAGATACTAAATAATACTTCTACTAATGAGAACACCTAACCTAATAAATGGAATACCTTGGAAGGGATGCAACCGACGTTGAGGCATGTGCCACCGAGAGTACCGCGCTTCTCGATGCAAGTGGTCTTGAGACCCAGCTGAGCGGCCTTTATGGCCGCCACGTACCCGCCGGGACCACCGCCGATCACGACGACATCGTTATCGTCAGATCCCGACGAGGAGGAGGCGAAACCCCTGGAGGAGGTTAGAGAGAGGAGAGAGAACTTGAAAACATCAGGACTGGAATTGGTGCAGAGATTCCTTGAGAGAAGGATTGAGGCCTTTCGTCTGGTCAAGCTCCCCATTGCTGCCATTTTCTCCGCCCTCGTTTATTGATTTCCGAACCCCTCCCTCCTCTCCTTTATTTGGTTTGAAGTCTACAAATAACGACGGCGGCGAGTGCAATTTTCTGGTGAATCACACCTCAACCCCGCCCCCACGTACGTGTGGATTTCGAGTATTTATTGTTACGTGGGTTTCGAGTATTTATTGGGAAATTTTCAAAAAAAAAACAGAAATTCATGCCTTCTTTATATGGAGATTTGAAAAATAAATTGTTCATTTCTAAATTGGGAATTGATTTTCACATCCATTGTCATATTTATACTTCATTTTTTGCCTTTTAACAAAAAAAAATATATACACTTTCAACACTAAAAAAATAAAAATAAAATAGTGTGGATATAATAAAAAAAAGTGCGAAAATCAATTGCCTCTAAATTTACTACTACTAATACTTATTTCTAGCCCATCCCTTTGTTTCAAACTACGTGGCAAAACTAGGTTCAATTCAATCTATGTTAAATGAGTTTTCTTATTTTAACTGTGTCATCACATGGCGTGATGATGTGTTGGTACGGTTTTACTCTTGACCAAACATGTGGGCATCATTGTGTCCCCGTGGTGACCCGTATAGGAAATAGTTTTCTATGTTCGCTAGGTATAATGTTCAGACTTCAGTTAAACAAACATATAATAGTAGCTAAATACAGTATAGTTTTTATTAAAAAAAAAAGAAGCCCCACATATGGTTTTTGCTAGGGCATCTGAGCCGTATACATTATATTATATTGTGAACAAGATAGTAATAGGAGGAATCATCTATATCTCCATATGAAATCAAATAAAACCAGAAACAAAATAAGAATAGAAGAGAGTAAGGATGGTGGCCCTCTTATCCCCATACTAGTGAAAGATGATGATGATGATGTCCTCACCTCACACACCTTACCATCCCGACGCTATTTATTGGAATATTTGTTTTGCTTGGTGGAGGGCCTTCTTGACCCAACCTCCACTCAGATGAGATTAGATGAGGTTGATGCGAATGCGACCCCGGCCCCTTCAAGTTGGTTTGAAACACGGGGAGTTTTGGAATGAGACTCTTGTTTCCTCGGAAACTTGCAACAACGTCCTTTCGTAGCACAACTTTTCAAAAAAATCCATCATGCCAAATACTCCATAGAGCAGAGGAGTGTGTGCAACATCTAGTCTAGGCCATTACATCAGAGCTGTTGAATACACGCATACATATGGATCAAATCAAATGTGCATGGTCACAAAATTCAATTACACAGCTCACATGAGAAGTAGAACGGATGAGCCAAAATCATTCACAATTTACTCAATTTACCATTAAGGAAATCAGTACCACATTTTACACAAAGCCACAATACATTATGTGTACGATACATCTGGGCCCAACCTATTCTAACCCGACAAGCAGAGCCGAAGCACACTACATACAATTGCAGGGAGATTGTCATACGTATTCAATAATAACGATTCGTCCACCAGTTCTCTGCCACACTGCTGTGGGTCATCTTGATGCCTCAGTACTCGACAAACCAAGCCCTACAGCATCTTCATTACCCATAACATCCCCAATCCCATCACAAGCAACAATCACGAATTCATCATCCTCAGTTAAAAGATTTTGTTTAATTTCCACCTCCAATATTAAAGGTGAGAAGACCCTGTAAGGGAATTTCATGTAGCCATCTCTGAGGCAACAGGTGACTGCCATATCACCATTAAGGTACCCATTCTCTACGTAACCACCTAGCTTTTCTATCCTTTGGTTCTCTGATGAATAACTAGGCCTGTGAAAAGAGCCTCCCTGTTGAAGTACACTATACACATATCACAGCCATGAGCCATCAATATAACGAATTGCCAAAGGTCATGCACAAGCTTTCATAGTAGCAGCAAGCACAAGCAGCTAAACAGGAGCTGTTCACTAGTGTCATACTACGTAATGCTGAACGTGAAACAATCCAGACCCTACCAGTTCACATGGTTTGGTCCAGTTTCAAAACTGAATAGTGCCAATACCTATTGAGATACCAATCTACTGGAATAGGATTCCAAAGCTGGAAATGCATTCAATTTTCCCTACTTGCATATAAGAAAATTGTAAGCTGATAATGTCATACCAATATGGAAACCAAGCATGTCAAAAGAAGGTAGAGAGGGAGTCATGAGAAATAGTGAAATACAAAAATAGGTCACAGTACAAAAGTTTCCCATAAATTCAGCTAAAAGAGAGGGGAAAAGGAGTTCTAGGTGCAGCAATGTCTGAGATGCAAAAACATCAGTTGAAGGATTCTTGACGTTTGATACTACCAATCATGTCCCTTTGCTCCACAAAATGGACTCTTTGTTTTAGCCAGAAAAGGTTGCATCACAGGCTTGATGATAGGAGAAACTCCAAAAAAGTACCCGTTCCAAACATCAAGATTTTCACCATCCAGAAAGAAAAGAGAGATTAAACTAATATTGCAAATCGTAACCAGCATGATAGTATAATGCATTAGGTATAGCCAAAGGGAGTCAAACTAAACTGATTATCTTCCCTACAAGTTAGATGCGTGTTTGGAAAAGTGAAGTACATATGGTTGAGGAGCCACCGGCATTTGAAAATTTGAAGCACCATAATAAGAGCAATAGAGTAGAACAACTCGCATATCCATTTAGTGGAACAACAGTTCAATTAGATGAGTTCCAGATATCTAAGTTAATGCTTTGCTCAAGTACTTAAAGGAATTCTTTCAAATCTAGATGAAAGAAATGATCAAATCATGATAAATTTATGTGCAAATGATCAGCTAAAAAGGATGAGTAAATCAAAGGTTGTTTCCCCTAGGAAACCCAGAATAGAAAGGTAATGACCATTCTATACATGAAGAGAGCATGCCTGTCTTTTACATATGATGTGTCGTTGCTACTTGAAGAAATAAGAAGGAAAAACATCAAGAGGAACGGAAGAAATACCAAACGAAACCGAATCAAACCTATCCCCAATTAGTGGTGCTTGGCGTGCTCAAACCAGCTTCTAGTACACATCAAGGCATTCATTAGTTCTGGACTCAAGAAAATGAGATCTCTATCAGGCTTCTTTATTATGGAGGAAAATGCTTCGTAGGAACTAGTTAGAGAAAATGGTATTGCCAAAAGATCACGAGCCATCTTGGACAGGATGGGATACTTGGGGCTTGCGGCTTTCCACCAATTCAGTAGTTTGAAATCCTTGCTCCAGGGCAATAGAGGTTCCTCCAAATACAGCTCCAGCTCTGATTTTGGAGGCTGACTGTTAGACTGGATGAACTGGTTATACTCATCCAGACAATTAAACCCAAAACTAGGATTGTTGCGTCGTTCCACTTCTCTTGGAACCTCATCTTCCGAGTCAGAAGAGGTAGGATCAGAAGGTAAATCACTCCAAGCATTCTCTGTTTCTATAGTACGGGCTGCATAATCATCAAAGAGACTCTGAACTGCCTTCAAGACAGTGGCAACTTGTGAATCGCCACCACTACCTTCATATTTCATGGAGGAGAAATCGATATACTTCATCTTGTATCGAGGATCCATCACAGTAGCAACAGCCAGTAGCAAAAATGTTTCTTTCCAATACTCATCAAGCTTCTTTAACATTTTCCGAGCCATGGATTTCAGGAATCTGTCAGAACTAGTGGATTCTTTTCTTAAGCTTACCCGCAATTCCCAGATATTATGAAGATAGATGCCAGCAGTTGGACATCTTGTATGAAACAACACCTCTGCTGCATTATATATGCTCCCTACAAGTTTACAAACACTCCTAACTTTCTTCCATTCTTTGGCAGGTGGTATGTCCACAGGAAAGCACCCATTTTCTACAGTGTACTGCCCTTTAGACTCCAGCTCTATAGCCTCTTGTAGTTTATGTTCCATCCGCATGAGATAATTTTTTTATCCTAACATCAGAAAGAGTACACGCGCCAGCACCAATGCGGAAGGCAAATACAATAAAGGGTTTCTATGGGACAAAACTCTAAAAACGGGGCTGGCTGGGAATTTCCCAGAAATTTCTTGGTAGCTGATTGGTCCACGTGACCGTGCCCATGTGGTGTCCGAACAGCCCATCGTTTGACGGTCCAGATTAAAATCCTCTTCTCCTCTTTCTCATTTTTTTCTCTTCAAATCCAAGCTATCTAAATCGAAATGGACGGCCTGAATGTGCCGAGCAAACACCACATGGTATCCACTCGGCACTGAAAATTTTCTCGTGTGCAAGTGTTCTTTTTTGGGTCTTTGATTTTTTTTTTTTGTCGGTGTCAATTGTGTATTTTTATAACTCATGTGCCTAGCTAGCTCACGTGCACTAATTTAGGGACCAACTGCTCACATCTCAATTGAGTAAAGCTCTGTGAATGCAGTGGCCCTAGTTTTGTGTCAATTGTCTTTGTTTCTTTGGTGTTGATTTTACCAGGTGTACTCTTTCCGATTCTCTTGCTTGCTATTTCCAAAAATTTAGAAATTTTGAAAAAGAATCCTTGAATCGGTTTATTTATGACGATTTTATTTTTTGCAAATTAATAAAAATAAATGAAGTTGATTTCGATAGTATTGCCAAAAACTAATTTAACGAGTTTGCAACCATGTAAGCAGATGCATTAAGGCTTTTGGAAATATATTTGAATGTCTTTGATTTTGTCTACTTTGTTATAAGAAAGAGAATTTTTGTTTTTTTGTCAACGGAAGAAGCATATTCATTTAAAAAAAAAAAAACATACGGCATCTACATTCTTGTAAGAATGAGATTAGGGTGATTAATTTGTAGCATGTAAAACTGTAGCTGTGGGTTGCCAGAGCCCGAGAGACCTCCTTCTCGGAGGAGGCTCCCTACGCACCTCCGGTTTTTTTTTGGTTTAGAAGGTTTGAAGAGTCGCCCCCGGGTTTTTGTAAATGGTTTGTCACCCGAGAAACCTGAAACTTGAAAATGATATTTGAGTTTGAAAATAAACCAAGGATTTTGGGTTCGGAAGCCAAGTTACTAGAAGGGAAGACTTTTGTTCGGCACCCTTCTCGCCTGATATGAGGATCGGTCTCTACTAAATACTTGTGGGATTTCGAAAAAAGGCTTATGTTTTAACCTTTAAAACACATAGCAAATTAGACATACGGTGTAGGCATGTGCTGGAATGTACAATACATATAAGAATGAAATAGAAACGGGCATGTTATGAATGAAATGAATGCAGACTGACGAAGATTTTTCAGAAGATGGGGATCACTCATTTGCGCTGGACAGTTTGTGCCCGGCGCAATGCATCCTCTGGGACAACTCTTTTGCACTGGAGACTTGGTACCCAGCGCAAAGAAGCCTTCTAGATCAACTTCTGAAAAATGTTTTATTTTTTTATCCAAACAATGAATTAATTGGTACAATGCATGAATGATAGTCTTTTGACGATGCTTCAAGGTACCTTTAAGTACAACAATAAGAAAGCAGTATTAAAGGGCATTAAAAATAAATAATAAATGCTGAAAATGGACATAAGAAACCCCTAGACTCTACTAATACTGGGATAATCAGTGAGTACAGGAGATAATGAGCTTTGTACTAGGGAATGAGGACCCAGCACAAGGCAGTTAGTCGACCACGGGAGCATGTGCTTTGCGCTGGGGAGTGAGTGCCCAACGCAAGGCACACGCAGTCACACTTCTTTTGCAACTGAAACCCACGATTGCATTAATAGGATAATGGCTCTGTTTTGGGTTCTTAGTTTCCTCAGATGAACAGAAACCAGAAATGCAGGTAGTGTACTACCTTTGAGTGCTTGACCGAGACTTGGAGGTTTGTTCTCAGAGGATTTGAAGGATGTTTTGGGCGGGCGAGATTATTGGAGAGAAGTGTTATAGAAATGAAGGCTTTTTGGAAGAGAAGTGAGATTTTTCTTCTTCACATAAAAGACATTTCTGATTTTCTTGTTGAAGAAAGACCAAAAAATGTTTATACTCTTAGAGAGAGAAATTGTCGTAGAGTGGAGGGATATATGTATGATAGAGTCTCAAGAAGTTGGTTTTTTGAAATGGCTCTAAGCACCTCTATTTATAGAGAAAAATAGGGGAGGAACATCTGTGCAGGCTTAAAGTTGGATAGATGCTTTATAGAGTCATGATGAGATTCCTGAAGCAGTCAGAGCTGTCTGTAATAGAATTTGATTCCCAGCGCTGGGGAGTAAGTCTTTGGCACTGGAGAGTGTGTTGTATTCTTTGGCGTTGGACAATTGGTTCCTTGCGCTGGACACATGGTGCCTTGTGCTGGACAGTTGACGGGTTCAGGTTATGGGAAGCCCAAAAGTCATTGATCAAGCTCTCGAATTTATGGTTCTGTCTTGTACCATCACAGAAGATCTAAGGTAATTTGGAGAATCTCAATTTAGGGTGTCTACAGTAGCATCATATCCGGATGAAAGTTGCAAATGCAGAACTGTAAAAAAAATCCTCTAATGGAAACTTATAATTATAACTCTCTTGTCTTTTATTTTATTTAAAATATTGGTGATTTTCCCTTATAAGCTATGTTTGCATCTCTCAAGGAAAAAGGTAAAAAGAAAAGAGTAAATTAAATGATGCTCGTAAGTGGAGCTCTTACTTTAATTTCCATTCTCCATTATTCTAAATTAAGTTTTCATCCATCAATTGTATGTTTTACCGAACCTATCCTTTGTACACATACATATAGTGTACAGAACTACTATTTGTTACTTGGATTACAAATAAAATCAAATAAAAAATGATTGAAGAGAGATATTAAGTATTGTTTAGTGTTTTAGGTTGGTTTGATTTTTTTAGTATCGTAGTTTGGTCCTGGTTTTAAAAAGTTATAAATCATGTTAAATGATATGATTTGTCGATTTTTTTTGTAACGGTTCCGATTTTAATCAGATCCGAACAGTATGCGTATATGTGTATATATATATAATGTAGATACACCAAATAAATTTAGATTAAACCATAGTCAATTAATTTTCTAACCTAATGCTCTATTTCACCATTCTATTCCTTCACTCCGCCAAGATAAATTACCATAACTTTCCACCTATGAGAACATATTCTATTACATAAGAATCTAATGTAATAAACCAGCTGAATTGCATCCATCTCTCACTTTCCCAGCTAAGAATAAGCACTCTCTGTTAGCATGGAGAAACATAACCAAACCAACATTGTTCTTATCCCCAAGATATCCCATTCAGAATCCATCTCTCAACTTCACCCAATCAGTCTATGTAACTTAGGTTGCAAAATCATCTCCAATGTTTTGGCTAATAGTATTTAAGCCTTTACTCCCTTTGCTCATTTCCCAACAAACAGTTTTGAGAATAAATGGTGAAGCTTATATTTCTTAGTACTATGAACATGTACTTATACAAAATATAAAAGCTAGAAATGGAAGGTGTCAATTATACAGATCCTAAGAATAAGGAATGAGATTGACATGAATTGCAACAGTAAATTAAGGTGAGGAATCGTTGATTGTGGATCTTGGGTCTTCTTTCCTAATATGCCCCCGCAAGATCGTTCTTCCATCGGAAACACCGATCTTGGAACGAAGCAAGTTGGGCGTGAGTGGAGACGTGAGCAACATTAAGAGAGTTAGTGGAGACTTTATCACGCACAAAATGGTAGTCAATGGCAATGTGCTTCATCCGAGAGTGGAAGACGGGATTGGCGCACATATATGTAGCACCAAGATTGTCACATAGGAGCCGTGGAGGCTGAGTAGGATGAACACCAAGTTCACCACGCAGATTGGTGATCCAAGCGAGCTCGACAGCGGTGGAGGTTACAGTGCGATATTCTACTTCAATGGAAGACTGAGCTACTATTCTCTGCTTTTTTGAGCACCACGAAATTGGGTGGTCTTCAGTTCTTGAAACCAAGCGCGAGGCGCTTGCTTGAGACCGTAAAGGGAATGGTGAAGCCGACAAACATGAGTAGGCCGAGTGTTATCGACAAAGCCTGAGGGTTGTGACATAAACACCTCGGATAAATGCCCATGAAGAAAGGCATTATTTACATCCAATTGTTGAATTGTCCAGCCATGAGAGAGCGCAAGGGTGAGAACAATACGAATAGTGGTAGGCTTGATAACGGGGCTGAAAGTCTCATGATAGTCAATACTAGAACATTGGTTGAAGCCCTCTACAACAAGCCAAGCTTTGTCTCAATCAATGCTACCATCAGGTCACCGCTTAACTCGATAGACCCACTTGCACCCGACGATATTCTGATTGGATTGACGGGGAACAAATTCCCAGGTTCCATTGCGAGTGAGAGCATTAAGCTCTTCACACATGGCAGCTTTCCATTTGGGATTGAGAGGGCCTAAAAAACTGAGGTAGGTTCGAGGGTTTGAGGAAGAGGATGTTTAGACACAACATAAGGGAATTTGGTGGAAGGTTTGGAAATATTGTTTTTGGAGCATTTGGTCATGGGATGGAGGTTGGGAGGGTCAACGGATGTTGGGAGAGAAATAAGCCTTGGCCGGTGGGAATGACTTCAACTCCCAAAAAATAGTGAAGGGAACCAACATCCTTGATGGAGAATCGGTTGACGAGAGATCCAATGATGTTGCGGATAAAAGTTGGAGAATTCCCTGTAATTAATAAATCATCAACATAAACAAGAAGAAACACAGTGTATTGCCAGTAGAGTAGATAAAGAGAGAGGTGTCACTCTTGGAGTTGGAGACCCCAACCCAAGAAGACACAAGAAAAAATTAGAAATAAATAACCAGAGAGAGACCAAAACCCCAAAAACCCAAAAGAACACCCCCAAGAGTGCAAACACCAGGACCAAGCAACCCAAACCGCCCCAAGTGATTTTAAGAAGCATTCCAGATGCTTCCTAATCTGTAAAATAAGGCATTAATTGGATAGTTAGGAAGATCCCATTTTGTTCTAACCCAAAATGCCACCCTTAATTTTATCAGTTCCGCCACCTCCTTCCAATTAAGCTCCTTATTTTGAAAGATGCACTCATTCTCATTTTCCATAAAGACCATAATACTGCAAGGAAGATGGAGAGAAAACATAATAAGAGCTAGCAGGGAAAAAAACTCCATAACTAGTAGACTGTAGCACATGCAACTCAATCCATTGTAACAAGCAAATAAATAAAAAAGGGCCAAAATCTAGTAAAACAATCTTTGAACCAACACGACAATTACAAACTCTAAAATGCCGCATTCCCTTTAGCAACATTTCCCTCTCAACCAGGCCACAGCAAGAGAAGCCTCGAAGTTAATTGCTGTCATCTGGTTTACAGATGCGAAGAATGTGAAGGAAATCAACCACAAGGTCTCATTGGACTGCCACCTGTCTTTCATCCATATCTTCGCGCTCAACCTAACAAGTAAATGATTTCGGAGGAGTTAGTGTAGGCACCAACTGGTAAACAATCCTAGACTGTAATGAACAAAACCACATGCAATATTTTGCATTATTAATTGAGGTTTCCACTCCACTAGAATTAACAACACCGTGGTATAATCATATGCATACCATTTTCCCCAGGAAAATAAATTCGTCCTAAAAAAAACAATCTAAATTTCTCCTCATCCTCCATTTCCTCCATTTCATCCTCTTTATTAACATCGGCATAAGAAATCTAAATAATACACCTACTTATAGGAACAAAACGGAGTGGGAGACGGAACCATTCGCACAAAATGACTAATATGTTTCAAACCTTACCTCGATGAGTACTCTTGCTTTCTTCTTCCTGGCAACAGATTTATCTTTCTCGTGCTTTGAATCTCTTTTCAATCTTTTCCGATCAACTGCTACTGCCTCTTCATATGTGTTTTCAATTTCAATAGTAAATTTTCCAAAACAATAATTTAAGGGACACGAGAAAGTTCGAAAGTACATAACATGCTTAACCACTCACCTGAGCTCAAAGACAACGCAACTCGATCACGGGAAAAAAAAATAGCCTGTACACAAATCGCTATACAAATCCCTTAATCCCATCGTTAAGGGAATTTCATATCTCAATTATCCACTTTTTTTTTTTTGTTTCTTTGTACTTGCTCTTTTTTCTTTTCTTTTTTTTTATTATTATTATTTTTTTGACTAGGAGAAACCTTTTCAAGGTGTCGTGCCCCCTGAGTCTGGACTAGCAACTAGCAAGCTACAAGCATTGGAAAACATTGGGATAGATGGAGAAAAGCAAAACACTAGCTAGACCTTCGATCGAGTTTGGTGCTTGTGTCAGAGCTGGATCTTTGTTCTGTTAGGAGGCGCAACCAACCTATTTGTTTAAATTGGGGTAACTTGATTGTTTGCCCTACAGTAGATAGAGTAGAAGGTCTGATCGGTTATTTCTTTCATTGCCCCATAATTGCAAGCCAAAACGGATCAAAACAAGTACAAAATTACCCCAAACTCTTCTTTTATTTGGAATATTCCGTCACTCAAGAAGGGAGTGGACATTTCTGCTAGACAACTACTATGGCGCATAATGACTAGAAAACATAAGAGAAAAGTAAGCATTATCTTCATTTGCAATTGGTGTTATTTGTTCTATACACACACACATTCAACAAATTGTTGCAAATTTATTATTTTAATATTAAATTTCTGTATATCTTTTAGTGATAGACTTTTACAAGTTACGTGTATATCTGCGTGAAAAGCTCTTATCTTAGCGCTTATTTGGATATCCACTTGCAAGATCATATCTAATTTTGAGATCACATCATTTAATTGGGTGTTTGGATATCTAAGAGCAAATCTAGAAGAATCAAGAAGTATATCTAGCAAATCTAGAAAATCTAAGAGAAAATCTAGCAAATCTAGAAAGAATCGGGAGCATATCTTTCTTATCTATCTTTCTTGCCTATATATAACCTCTATACTCAATTCTCCCCTCCATCTTTGTTCTCTAAAACAAGTTGATGAGTTTTTAATATGTACGTGAGAGTCTTGGGCAAAGAGTGAGGGTGTTCTTTTGTGGAGTTTTGGGTTCTCCTACTAGTGCAAAGTATGTCCGAACCATACGATAAATTATCGGGCTGTTTATATCCTGGAGGGGATAAGTTACAAATTTTCTACTGCATCGGTTTGTTACCATAGAGGGCTTGAATCTCCTTAAAGAGAGCGAGATTTCTGCGACTCAACCTGTTAATTTGTCCATTGTAATATTTTACTTTTGGTGTAAACTTTTGTAATATCACCGACACAAATTATATACTTCTGAGATCTCGCTTAATTCAATTCTTTTTTGACATAGGAGTACTGATTCTCCGGAATGAGAATGGAAGAGTGGGGAGATGCACATGTGAACAGGGGATGAGAGATGAGTACTAGTCTACATATTCATCCAATCATGATCTTATCAATGATTATTGAATCCACCGTCCAACGGGTCGGTCAATTAGTTGTTAATATAAAATCACCAAATAATTGATTTGTTATCCCTTCCATTTTCTAAACAAATGTTTTGTTTCATTAAATTCTCTGCACTTTATTATTTTCACTATCATGATTTAAAGAGAGATGTTATTGGTACAGATAATTCAGTACATACCCCGTGTTGGAAATCCGGTCTTCAGAATGATGAAAGTAATGAGATTGTCTCTTCAAAATCTAGAAACAAAGAAACCATTCAAGTCGCATTGAAAAACGCTTTCCCAAAGACAGTATTTGCCCCCACAAGAAGGTGTGCACCGGGTTACAGTAAATCCGCCGTCAAGATAAATCGAATCCGAACTGTAGGTTCTTTCTGTTTGCTTTTGTACAAACGTTGACAGATAGAATATCCACTTAGCGAACGTAAAAGAACCAAGGATTGATATTCTATTTCTGTGGAATATCGGTTTGTCATTTTAGGAAGAGAATGTGTAGAGAGAAATAGAGCACTTCAGTATGAGATTTTCCGATCCCTTGAATGAATGGTCTATTTATAGACTTATAAGCACCCTTATAAGAAAGGTTGTGTCTCTAGTAAACAACCATAAGGAATGGTCATGTCCTTTGAAGATACCAGTTAGGAAGGATCCTGTCTTTCAAAGACAATTAATAGAAAGAAACATGCATGTTAGTATGCACCCTTTAAACAATTAATTAGAAGGGTCATACCTCTTGGAGACACCCCCATGTTTCACATCCTTTCCTAATAATCATATCTTTCCAATTGAATACACCTCAATTTAATGGTGCTACAGTCATTTACATAAAGTCACAACTCACGTGAAATGTGACGACCCGAATTTTTACATTGCCTCAAAATTCATACATTTCCAATAATTACAAGTCTTCAAGATAAATATACATGGTGGACCTAAAAACCTCCAAAACGATACATATTTCTAAAGCCAAATCTTTCAAAAGTTATACAGATTTTCTAACAATCTCTATAATTAATTCTTTCAATACTCCAACTTGGGTCCCCACTAACTTTTGTATGCACCTGAAAAATATAAAACGTCTGGGTAGTATATGCCATACGAGGACAATAAACATGGTTAGCAATAAGAATATGCTCAATAAACGAGAATAACAAATCAAGTAGGATCATTCTGAACGCTTTTCATTTGTAGCCTTATACCCGGCTCATCTCGATAATATGCCAAGCACCACCCAGGTCTAAACTCTGTATTGGGCACATGGGCCCCATAAACATTCTGCACTCCCCGTGGGGCAGACCATCATACATCTTTCATAACTCTGTGACCCGGTAGGCTTAAGCATATACCAATCTGTTCCATGGCTTTCAGCCAAATACTTTATGTGTCACGATACAAGAAGTGACAATAACTGAATCAATAAACTTAGAGATCAAATGAGTACAATTATGAAAGAATCAAAGAATACTTTTTGCAAAGAGATTTAGCTAGGAATGTATTACACACTATCCGGTACCTCAAATGAGTATCGTGTTCATCTGACAAGAAAATAACATCGCCCAAATCATCCTCCTGAAAGTTAATCACCATAAATCCAAAGCACAAGCTCACAAACGGCTCCTATTTAGCTCTGTCCAACCTAAAGCTCATGTGGATATAAATAAATTCCCTATTAAACTTCAACAATCCATTCCATCAAGTAATTGTTCTCTTTAGCGTTTTCCTTAACTCCAATCATCAGCACTTTTTTTTTCTCTCACCACCGAATCTCTCACTCACTTTATATCATTTTGGTCTTTATAACAGAAGATAGGCATATTAGTCATCCTAGGAAAAATATGTACATGCTACGTTTTAGCTTAGTTGACCATACAAGTGCCACCACTTGACATTTGTCCTAATGTTACTTCCCCATGCATAATATTTGCCGACACACCTCCAATTTTTCCTTCGAAAATCTAAAAATGATGACAATTTTTAACACCAAAATATGGGTCATTACAGTCTCCTCACCTTAAGAAATTTCGTTTTCGAAATTTTGCGTCTGCATAACCTCAAAAACTTAGACATCCCAATAACCTCAAAATGTTCAGTTTTCTATCAACCTTAAAATTGATGACTATGCTTCCGCTGCGAACTCTGATCAAATCGAATTCCCCTATAACCTCAAGAAAATTAGGCATCCTTATAACCTCAAATGTCCCAACCACACTTTCGCTGCAAAGTCTGATCATTCTTGTTTTTATAACCTCAAAATCACATTGCCCACTAAGTCCCATGTAAGACCTATTCCCTAAGCTCTGATACCAACTCTGTCAACCCGAATTTTTACATTGCCTCAAAATTAATACATTTCCAATAATTACAAGTCCTCAAGATAAATATACATGGTGGGCCTAAAAACCTCCAAAACGATACATATTTCTAAAGCCAAATCTTTCAAAAGTTATGCAGATTTTCTAACAATCTTTATAATTAATTCTTTCAATACTCCAACTTGGGTCCCCACTAACTTTTGTCTGCACCTGAAAAATATAAAACGCCCGGGTAGTATATGCAATATGAGGACAATAAACATAGCTAGCAATAAGAATATACTCAATAAACGAGGATAACAAATCAAGTAGGATCATTCTAAACGCTTTTCATTTGTAGTCTTATACCCGGCTCATCTCGAAAACATGCCAAGCACCACCCAGGTCTAAACTCTGTATTGGGCGCATGGGCCCCATAAACATTCTGGACTCCCCGTGGGGCAGTCCATCATACATCTTTCATAACTCTGTAACCCGGTGGGCTTAAGCATATACCAATCTGTTCCATGGCTTTCAGCCAAATACTTTATGTGTCACGATACAAGAAGTGACAATAACTGAATTAATAAACTTAGAGATCAAATGAGTACAATTATGAGAGAATCAAAGAACACTCTTTGCAAAGAGATTTAACTAGAAATATATTGCACACTACCCGATACCTCAAATGAGTATCGTGTTCATCTGATAAGGAAATAAGTTAATAACATCGCCCAAATCATCCTCTTGAAAGTTAATCACCATAAATTCAAAGCGCCAGCTCACAAATGGCTCCTGTTTAGCTCTGTCCAACCTAAAGCTCAAGTGGAGGATATAAATAAATTCCCTTTTAAACTTCAACAATCCATTCCATCAAGTAATTGTTCTCTTTAGCCTTTTCCTTAACTCCAACCATCAGCACTTTTTTTTTTCTCTCACCACCGAATCTCTCACTCACTTTATATCATTATGGTCTTTACAACAGAAGATAGGCATATTAGTCATCCTAGGAAAAATATGTACATGCCACGTTTTAGCTTAGTTGACCATACAAGTGCCACCACTTGACATTTGTCCTAATGTTACTTCCCCATGCATAATATTTGCCGACACACCTCCAATTTTTCCTTAGAAAATCTAAAAATAATGACAATTTTTAACACCAAAATATGGGTCATTACATGAAAAGTGTAGCAACGTTCCTTTCACAAAATCCTTACTTAGTACTTTTCAGAAAATTCCAAACTAAAACCAATTTTATTTTGAAAAACTCCAACACCCCTCGTGCAGACCAGTTTTGGGCTCGTTTTAGGTTCCAAAAAAATGATTCGATCCGTTCATTTTGCTTAATATATATATATATATATATATTTTAAGAATCCCTGCAAAAAATTAGCTAAATTGAATATTGGAAGGGACATTTATGATACATTACACTTTGCTTCATAATTTAAGCCTGAATTATGAAGTAAAGTGGAATGTATCTTAAACACCCCTACCGACATCTAATTTAACTGATTTTTTGCAAAAATCCTGAATAAAATATTTTAAATAAAATGAACGGATCGGATGACTTTTTTGGAAACCAAAATGGACCCAAAAGTTTGTCTGTACCCCATGGGACAACTGTACAGGTACAAAGTCGGTGTTGATAGCTTTTCTGTTTTTTTTTTTTTTGATAGGCGTTGTTATCTTTTCTGTTAAAGAAGTTCGATCGTATCACTATTAATCGCTTCCCTTACCCGTGATATAAACACCAAAAACACCAGCCCGTGATTACCCCATGACACGTGGCGTCATCTGCATCTTCCCATCTGAGAGAGAGAGAGAGAGAGCATAACTACATATGAAAACTCAAATTTCAGCGAAACCAACAGTGATAGCATGCATGTGATTTCTTTTGTTGTTTTGGAAGTTTGATATATCCCAAGCATTGTTCATGAATCATGCTTGTACGAATCACCTAGCTAAGCTAAGCTAAGCTATACATGATATCGTTGCCCCGCATGCAGTCAAGCAGGAGAATCTTCTAGTTACACGTGGAATTCAAAGTCGACAGCCAATGCGTGAATCAAAGGAGTTGGATCATTCCTGATCCGGACCAAATCTAAACCGTCTATTTGCTACGATGAATGATTCAACTTTGCCTTTGAACTCTTATCGTCAAGAATTAACAATTACTGCTAAGAGTTTCTCATGAACGTATCCGAACTACTGTATGATCCTGGTGTGGACTGTATTATCTTATCCAAACCTCGGACTAGAGATGATCTATCCGAATCCTCAATGAAAACATCACTCCTTGCGTCAGGCTTAGAGGCAGGAAGATTAAGAATATTGAAAACATCACTCGAATGATCATTGGGGATCAGCTTGCCTTGTAAATAAACTGATCTTGAATGTATTATTAAAATTTGTTACTTAGTTTTTAAACCAAAAATAAACAACAATTTGCTCGGCTTGTAGGTTTTGTTTATCAGCCCTAATGAAGAGAGGTTTGAAAGTCCTAAATTCATAAACAGACTCCTTCGTTTTGGCACCTCTCAACTGTCCCTGACAGCACACAAGTGACAAACTAAGCCTACCAATAATAGTAGTAAAAATAGAATATATCCATCCAATTAAGCTATATATAATCCTACAAGCTGGACACCTCCAATTAGTCGGACCATTGCAAAGCAGTTTGGAATTTGAATTTCCACTTGGTAGCTAGTTTACATTGTAATTAAGCTAAAGATTAAGGAAATTGAACAGGCCAAACATTCTCGAGCATCACAACGACAGATAATCATCTAGGGGGTTTCGCGGCGAGGGGGAGGTTTTTTTTTTTTATCGGCGTTTTAGGGGGAGGTTTGCCAGAGCTCAAACACATGTAGTTGCACTTGACACCATGCATGAGGGTGCCCCTACTGCGGAATTCAGAGCTTTGGTAGTGAATTGGGTTTTAGTTATTTTTCTAGAATGAGTGAATTTGGATGGATGAACACGCCTAATTATGGTAAATATGATTAGGTTGGAATTTAATTAAGGACAATGAGATAGATAGATACGTATACATATTTTGGCTAATAGTATTTAAGCCTTTACTCCCTTTGCTCATTTCCCAACAAACAGTTTTGAGAATAAATGGTGAAGCTTATATTTCTTAGTACTATGAACATGTACTTATACAAAATATAAAAGCTAGAAATGGAAGGTGTCAATTATACAGATCCTAAGAATAAGGAATGATTGACATGAATTGCAACAGTAAATTAAGGTGAGGAATCGTTGATTGTGGATCTTGGGTCTTCTTTCCTAATATGCCCCCGCAAGATCGTTCTTCCATCGGAAACACCGATCTTGGAACGAAGCAAGTTGGGCGTGAGTGGAGACGTGAGCAACATGAAGAGAGTTAGTGGAGACTTTGTCACGCACAAAATGGTAGTCAATGGCAATGTGCTTCATCCGAGAGTGGAAGACGGGATTGGCGCACATATATGTAGCACCAAGATTGTCACATAGGAGCCGTGGAGGCTGAGTAGGATGAACACCAAGTTCACCACGCAGATTGGTGATCCAAGCGAGCTCGACAGCGGTGGAGGTTACAGTGCAATATTCTACTTCAATGGAAGACTGAGCTACTATTCTCTGCTTTTTTGAGCACCACGAAATTGGGTGGTCTTCAGTTCTTGAAACCAAGCGCGAGGCGCTTGTTTGAGACCGTAAAGGGAATGGTGAAGCCGACAAACATGAGTAGGCCGAGTGTTATCGACAAAGCCTGAGGGTTGGGACATAAACACCTTGGATAAATGCCCATGAAGAAAGGCATTATTTACATCCAATTGTTGAATTGTCCAGCCATGAGAGAGCGCAAGGGTGAGAACAATACGAATAGTGGTAGGCTTGATAACGGGGCTGAAAGTCTCATGATAGTCAATACTAGAACATTGGTTGAAGCCCTCTACAACAAGCCAAGCTTTGTCTCAATCAATGCTACCATCAGGTCACCGCTTAACTCGAAAGACCCACTTGCACGCGACGATATTCTGATTGGATTGACGGGGAACAAATTCCCAGGTTCCATTGCGAGTGAGAGCATTAAGCTCTTCACACATGGCAGCTTTCCATTTGGGATTGAGAGGGCCTAAAAAACTGAGGTAGGTTCGAGGGTTTGAGGAAGAGGATGTTTAGACACAACATAAGGGAATTTGGTGGAAGGTTTGGAAATATTGTTTTTGGAGCATTTGGTCATGGGATGGAGGTTGGGAGGGTCAACGGATGTTGGGAGAGAAATAAGCATTGGCCGGTGGGAATGACTTCAACTCCCAAAAAATAGGGAAGGGAACCAACATCCTTGATGGAGAATCGGTTGGAGAGAGATCCAATGATGTTGCGGATAAAGGTTGGAGAATTCCCTGTAATTAATAAATCATCAACATAAACAAAAAAAAAACACGGTGTATTGCCAGTAGAGTAGATAAAGAGAGAGGTGTCACTCTTGGAGTTGGAGACCCCAACCCAAGAAGACACAAGAAAAAATTAGAAATAAATAACCAGAGAGAGACCAAAACCCCAAAAACCCAAAAGAACACCCCCAAGAGTGCAAACACCAGGACCAAGCAACCCAAACCGCCCCAAGTGATTTTAAGAAGCATTCCAGATGCTTCCTAATCTGTAAAATAAGGCATTAATTGGATAGTTAGGAAGATCCCATTTTGTTCTAACCCAAAATGCCACCCTTAATTTTATCAGTTCCGCCACCTCCTTCCAATTAAGCTCCTTATTTTGAAAGATGAACTCATTCTCATTTTCCATAAAGACCATAATACTGCAAGGAAGATGGAGAGAAAACATAATAAGAGCTAGCGGGGAAAAAAACTCCATAACTAGTAGACTGTAGCACATGCAACTCAATCCATTGTAACAAGCAAATAAATAAAAAAGGGCCAAAATCTAGTAAAACAATCTTTGAACCAACACGACAATTACAAACTCTAAAATGCCGCATTCCCTTTAGCAACATTTCCCTCTCAACCAGGCCACAGCAAGAGAAGCCTCGAAGTTAATTGCTGTCATCTGGTTTACAGATGCGAAGAATGTGAAGGAAATCAACCACAAGGTCTCATTGGACTGCCACCTGTCTTTCATCCATATCTTCGCGCTCAACCTAACAAGTAAATGATTTCGGAGGAGTTAGTGTAGGCACCAACTGGTAAACAATCCTAGACTGTAATGAACAAAACCACATGCAATATTTTGCATTATTAATTGAGGTTTCCACTCCACTAGAATTAACAACACCCTGGTATAATCATATGCATACCATTTTCCCCAGGAAAATAAATTCGTCCTAAAAAAAACAATCTAAATTTCTCCTCATCCTCCATTTCCTCCATTTCATCCTCTTTATTAACATCGGCATAAGAAATCTAAATAATACACCTACTTATAGGAACAAAACGGAGTGGGAGACGGAACCATTCGCACAAAATGACTAATATGTTTCAAACCTTACCTCGATGAGTACTCTTGCTTTCTTCTTCCTGGCAACAGATTTATCTTTCTCGTGCTTTGAATCTCTTTTCAATCTTTTCCGATCAACTGCTACTGCCTCTTCATCTTCCTCATCATCATCCATTCCTATACAATCCGGAATGATGTTCAAATGCAATTTTCTTTACATATTAAGGTGTTTTCAAAAACAAACACAAGTACACCAAAAACAGGAATGAGAAGCACATGATTAACAAAAAGATATTTGAGAATATTATCACATTTGACATCCATAGCTTTTTCCTACATCCCCTACTTACATCGCAGTGTCCGACATGTAATACACAGGTAAGCAACGATTAACGATAAAGATTATCGGATTTAGAATATGATGCAACTATATGGAATACAAATCAGGCATATAACAGAATTCTGACAAAAACCGAATCAACCCAAAAGTTCTATGAAGCTACACATAATTGCAATTAAAAAAGGTTTACCATCATTGACATCTATGTTAGACTTTCCAATTGATAGACCGCCAAAATCTTCCATGTCATATCCACAGGTCAAATTGTTCAGGACTTCAACGATAAAGATTATCGGATTTAGATATATCCTGCATACTATATGCCCAAATACAAATCAGGCAATATAACAGTTTTCTGACAAACAACTTTGAGATCAACCAAGAAGTTATCTTCATGAAGCTACACATACATTGCAATTACAAAGCAAGGTACCTACCATCATTGTTCATCTTCACTAGTTAGGAGTTCACCAATTGATCAGACCGCCAAAATCGTTCCATAGTCATCTTCCTCGTGTCAGGGTAATTGTATCATGGGCTTCAACCATAATTCTGTCTCATATTCCTGCATATTTTTGCCGCAAATCAAAGTAGCAAATTGTTTTCTCAACACTTTGAGATCTGCAGAGTTATCTGTCAATCAACATTCAGCAACACCTCTTTCACAAAGGACACATAACCTCCTCTTGTTCATCTTCACTAGCCAGGAGTTCACCTTTATCAAGCACGTTATAGTATTCACGCATAGGGTAATTGTATATATCACCATAAACTCCTTTCTCAAGCCGCTCAAGTATTTCTTGTTCAATAATCTGCAGGATTGTAAACAACATTAGCAACACCTCTTTCTCCAAGGACACATAACTTGCATCAATGCCACAAGACAAAATAGTTCTACAACATTTTCCAGGGGTGCAGCTTTCAGAGCCTTCTCCTCTCTCCTAGCCTCTCTCTTTATCTCTTTCCTAGGAGTTGTCATTATCTTTTCCCTGGGAGACAACAAAACCTTGGAACATGAAACATAGCACAGATGGAAAAAAACATGACCCTTGGCCATAGATATTTCAATTCACTAAGCATGCCTCAACAGCATAAGCAACATAAAGTACCACCACAACATACTGCAAAGTTCTCAACTTGTCAATGCATATTCCAAGGTGAAACTGGAACTTTCCAAGAGGAAGGTTAAACTCCAAATACACAAAACTGTTTGTCAAAGGCAGCTTAAACCTAACGAAATGTAGAAGTCTAAAAACATATTACTATACTGTCAAGATAAGGATGACAGGGCATATACTATTGTGAGACCAATGAAAATGTTAAAAGGAGAACTACTCGGTCATGTTAGGATCCTTGGGACTAGGTAAATATGTAAGCCAATATGTAGAATGTCAAGAAAAATGGAAGGAAAATTAGAACCTGTAAGACACATTTTCCTCATTGCACGTCACTACCCTCACATAATAATTGAACAATGTATTTCAACTTATAAGTACACAATCTATGCAGTGGACCATTATCTAGCATGTGATGGACCTTTTTTCTGTATGTGGAAAAAGAAAAACATGTTGCAAACATTTGAAGTACCATGCAGATAATGTTAGAGAAACTATGGGAGAAAGAGAAGTGTGAACCTTGTTTTCAGAGCAAGTTTCCTCATACGTATCCGCATCTGAGTCATTTTGGTCAATCTTTGTTTTGTTTTATGTACAAGATACTTAGGCCAATACATCTGTCAATATCGAATGAGAGAATACATTAAGCAATTAAATGTCCTCAATAAAAGGATAAAATGGACAATTACCCCTGCAAGAATGCAAGAAAAAGCCAAATCTTTAATACCAGATGTTTGTCAATGATTTCAAGAGCTTTCTCGTAGTTTCTTGGAAGCTTAACTCTTTCCCACAATTTGTTTGGCATATGAGCCCTTTCTATTGTTTTCATATATAAGTAGAAGATTCCTGCAGAAACTCAAGACAAAATTCCATGACGGTTAAAAACACATTCAGCTATAAACAGACATGCACATCCCATCATATATCCAAATGATTTATTCTGGAAAGTGACAGGAAAAAATACAAAAAAAAATTAGCCAATACAAATTTCAATATGTTTATGATTCACAACCCCACATGAAGAGGGGGAAAACACTTTTGCTAAACTAGTGGACTTTAGTGATTTAACACTTTTCACGCTGAATTAAGATCATGCAGCCAATTCCAGTATGAAAGAGGCACTATTCCCCAAACGTACCTTGAGGTGACTCGTCACTCGCGTAGGAATCACAAATTGTAGATTTCCATTTTTAACATACAATAAAGGATTAATCTTACCTCCACCCAAAGGGTGTAGGATAATAGGTAAAAGGTGCATTGATATCCGAGAAAGGTGTATTGATACATGTGAAAGTGTATTAATATCTGTGAGATTAGCATTGATATCCAAACTTGTTAGGAATTATTGGCATATTATTTGCCCATTAGGCGGAGGTTAGCAAGACCGTACAATAAATACCAAGCCAGTCAAGAGACTTGTTTTTCATATGATGAAGTATTCTTGCATTTCATAGGTTGCCTCTAGGGCTGCTAAAAAATCCAGTGAACCGTGAAACCGGTCCGGACCGAACCGATCCGTACCTTTTGGATTTTGTCCGTGGATTAATGGTCCGGACACGGATTGAAAAATTAGAAAACCGTGACTCGCGGTTTGGTCCACGGATTTTCATTACGAAACCGTGGATTAACCGAACCGAACCATGAGATATTTATTTTATATAAATAATATGTGTATTTATATAATAAATTATTCGTAATGTTAACACTTTTTTCCACCAATTTTAGTATTTTATCTTAATAATGGGATATAGTGTAGATGTACATAAAATATAGGGAGTAAATCTTAATTTTTTCATTTCGTAAAAATTACAGGTAACCTTAATTGAGTTTCAAAAAGTTTGTTTCTTTTCCGATTCTTTTATGTTATGTAATATGCTATAATGATACAATTCTACTAGTGTTTTAGATTCTTTTGAATTTGATTTCTAAAGTAAGCCTTTGGTAGTTTATGTAACAAGTACTTTCTGGTGGTATTAAACTTAATTCTGAATGTAATATTCTTCCCTTTTACTGTGGGATATATGCTTGAACTTTATTTTTGCTAAAATCCACGGACAAAACCGACACCGATCCGCAAGTCACGGATCGGATTGGAACCAGACCATAGGACTTTTGGTCCGGACACGGATTTCATTTTGTAAAAACTATGACTAGCGATTCGGTTCTCGGATTCCTAGAAATCCGAACTGAACTGGACAGCGAGCAGCCTTAGTTGCCTCAACTTTGTTTATGCTCGAAATTACACACAGCAAGAGCAAATGTTCTGAATGGCGCTCGGTGCTAGTCGGGCGGCGACCTATCACCTAGGTGCTGAGTGATTCGGCTTTTTTTTTTTTTATAATTATTTTAAGGCAATCAAGAGAACACCTCAGCAAAAACCCTTAGCTGCCTAGCCGCTAAGCTCACCTCGATGGCCGCCTAGCTCCGCCAACCAAGCTCCACCTAGCTTGCCTCAACGCCAGCCGAACAAACAACCAAGGGGTGTAATCGTGTTGCCGACCTTCCGCCATGCGCCTAGGCGCCGCCAAGGCCACCATTTAGAACACTGGGCAAGAGCAAGCGAAGGCAAAAGAGGAAATTATCCCCCAGTATTGATGTACCAATTCCTCTTCACTACTGCTTCCATATGCTATGTTTAATTGGTTGGAATTAGACGAGGTAATGCAAATCTTTTAAAACATTCTAAAACTAAGCTAGTCCCACTCAAGTGTTTGGTAATTTAAGAATTTCATCCAGAAACAAAACTTCTAAAGAAAAATTATTAAAACCCCTTTTTCCTTCTTTTTATGGATAGTGAATCAGAGATCATGATAGGCCTATATGGGTTGTGGGAATAAATTTTGACTCGGCTTGAGAAAATAAATTACACCTTAACTAGGTAATCAAGAATTATTTCAATAAATGTTACAATTTAAGTGACGTCACTTGAGAGCTTCTCTCTCTAGGCGATTTGGGCGAGATTTCTTCCTCACAAATTCTTCTTCTTCGCTGATTCTTCTCTGTTGCTTCTTCTTCACAAATTCTTCGTTCTCACTGGTCCCTGATGTCTGGGGTGCTGGTGGGGAATTTTCCTGATTTGCTCGAGTCTAACCCTCTATCTTGTGCTAGGGTTCTGGCGTCTTCACCTTCTCGGGTTTGGTCACACGGTTCTACCATCAATTTGCTGGAAAAGGCTTCGGTTCCAATGGACTTCTTGGATGGACCTGCTTTAAGGCATATTAAGGATCTGAATGCAGAATTGGTCCATCTCAAACGGCTTTTGGAAGAGAAGGATAAGGTTCTACAACAAGTCGGTGTTTCTCCAATAGGTTTTTCTGATCCTTCTTCTTCTGTTGTTCCTCCAGTTTCATGGAAAGATAAGGTGGTTACGGGTGAGACTGTTGTTCCTCGTATGGCTTTGCAATATTTTGCCCCTTCGGTAGTGAATGAGAAACTTGTTGTGATTCCTCCTGAGGAGGTTGTGCTTTTAGGCTCTGAGAAGTGGAAGGATTGTGTTGTAGGGTATTTCATTGATCGTAAGTTGCCTTTTCGAGCTGTTAAGTCAATTGCTGAGAAGATTTGGGCTAAGTTTGGACTTATTGATGTTTTATCCAATGACGAGGGTTTCTTTTTCTTCCAATTTGATAAGGTTGGGGCTTATAGGGCATTACTTGAAGCTGGCCCGTGTCACTTTGGGGATAGGTTGTTGGTTCTTAAGCAATGGCATCCCCATATGTGTCTTGAGAAGCAGCAACTTCAGAAAATCCCAATCTGGGCTCAGTTTTATAATGTTCCGTTGGATTTATGGACTGCTACGGGTTTGAGCTATGTGGCTAGTGCGGTAGGTAAGCCTGTCTATGCAGACCGTACGACGGAGACTTGCCAGAGGCTTAACTATGCCAAAATCTGTGTTGAAATTGATGTAAATTCTGAGTTACCTGATAGTTTTGATATTGCTTTAGCTAATGGGGATAGGTTCTCTATTAAGGTCTGGTATCCTTGGAGGCCTTTGAAATGTGACAAGTGCAAAGTCTTTGGCCATAGAACTTGTCAAGATGCTTCTTCTGGTGTACCTAAGCCTGGTACTAAACAACAGGTTTGGGTGGTTAAAGGAGGTCAAAATACTATACAGATTGGTGAGCAGGTGCAGGTAGCTTCTATCCCCCCTCGTGCAGTTGCTGAAGCTGTTTTGGAGCCCATTAGTTCTGTCATTTCTCCGGCAGATCATGTGTTAGCTTCTAGTCAGCTTGTAGGGGGTTCTGGGGTATGTTTGGATGAGGTTCACATGCCAGGGTCTGCACAAAGGGTCATTTGCGTAGGCAACACTTCTGATCCTAATAAGTTTGCAGTGTTACAGCCCCCTTCAGATGAAGTCCTTGCTGAAGGGGTTGCTCTTCTTCCCTCTGAAGCTGAATTTCATGATGGTTTGATCCAAGGTGTGGAGTCTGTTATTATTCCTCCTGCTAAAAAGAGTAGGGGTAGGAATAAAGGTAGGGGGCGTAAGTGAGTACTTTTCTTTAATGGTTAAAGTAGGTTCTTGGAATATAAGAGGGTTGAATGATCCTCTGAAACAAAAAGAAGTCAGATCTGTCATCTTAGCTAATAAGTTTAGTCTGTTTGGTGTGGTTGAAACTAAAGTTAGATATGAAAACATTCAGTCCACTATGGCTGTTTGCTTTCCTCATAGTTGGAAAGCTGTTCATAATTACACTACTGGTCCTGTTGCAAGGATTTTTCTGGGTTGGGATAGTGCTGTGTTTTCTGTTTCGCCTGTTATTACTTCTGATCAGCTTATAGTAGTAGAGGTGGATTTTATTCAAGATAGGAGGAATTTTCTGCTGTCAGTGGTCTATGGTCATAATAGAATTGGGGATAGAAGATCTCTTTGGGAGGATATGAGGTATGTTTATCAGTTGGATATTTCTAAACCCTAGGATTCAGCTTGGTGACTTTAATGTGGTCAGGGCTTCTTCTGAACGGCTCATTGGTTTTGATAATTCTGCAGCTGTTGACTTTAACGATTGTTTGCTCTATATTGCTCAGGATGACATGCCCTCCAAAGGTTTTTGGTTTACCTGGACAAATAAGCGAGGAGGGGATGGTAGCAATAAGAGTAAACTAGATAGAGTGATCACTAACCTTGCGTGGTTGAATATGTTCCCTAATGCTGAAACTTTTTTTCTTGCTCCGGGGGTTTCAGACCATTGCCTTATCTCTGTGGCTATGGTCTCTCCTAATGGCAGACGGAAGCCTTTTAAATTTTTCAACTTCTGGCTGCAACATCCTGATTTCCATCAGATTTTGAATAATTCTTGGTGTGATCCTGTGGAGGGAGGGCCTATGTTTGCTCTCTCCTCCAAGCTTAGAAGATTAAAGAGTGTTTTGAGACAGCTGAACCTGACGTGCTACTCTAACATTAGTACAAGGGTTCTGGAAGCTAAGGCTGAGTTATGTACTGTGCAAGAAAGATTGTTTGCCTCTCCTACTGATGACAACTTATGCACATAGGAAAAGGAATTAGTTTCCAAGTATATGGAGTTACGATATGCAGAAGAGGCTTTTGTTAAGCAACGTTCCAGGATCAAATGGTTAGCTTTAGGAGATAACAATACTAGATTTTTCCACCAAAAAGTTTGTGCTCACCGAGCTAGGAACACTATCTTGAGTTTACAAAATAGTGAAGGCCTAATACTAGAAGATCCTATGGCTATTAGACTTGAAATTCTGGGTTACTATGAAGGGTTGCTTGGTACCCCTTTTAGCAATAGAGTTGATGCTAAGCTCCAGCTTCAGAATGCTATCCTTTCTAAAGTTTCTGCTCCTCAAAAAGCAGTGTTGATTGCTCCTGTTTCTGAGGCTGAGATCAAGAAGGCTTTGCGGTCTATTAATGGGGATAAGTCCCCAGGCCCGGATGGTTATAACTCCCTTTTTTTTCAGAAGAATTGGCACGTGGTGGGTGCTGATTTGATTACTGCTGTTCAGTATTTTTTTGCGACTAGTATCATGCCCGTAGCTTGGAATGCTACAGCCATTTCTCTTATTCCTAAGGTCAATTCTCCTACTTCTATTAAAGATTATAGGCCTATTTCTTGCTGTAATGTAGTGTATAAATGCATTACTAAGGTGTTGGCTAACAGATTACAACCTCTCCTTCCTAGTCTTATCAATCAATCTCAGTCTGCTTTTGTCAAGAACAGATCTATAGTTGATAATATTCTGCTAATGCAAGAACTGGTTTGGGGTTATCATAGGGATATTGGTGAGCCTAGAAGTGCTATTAAGATTGACTTGATGAAGGCTTACGATTCAGTGGACTGGTCTTTCCTCTTTGCTATTATGCAGCTAATGGGCTTTCCTTTTGCATTCATTAAACGGGTCAAAAGTTGTGTTTGTTCAGCAAGATATTCTGTTGTCATCAACGGGTCTTTGGAGGGTTATTTTCAGGGCAAGAGAAGTTTGAGACAAGGTGATCCACTGTCTCCCTATCTTTTCCTCTTTGTTATGGAGGCATTTACTGCTCTTCTTCGTTCTAGAGTGGATATGGGTCCTTTCAGCTTTCATCCTAAATGCAGAAGTACAGGCCTGACTCACTTGGTGTTTGCTGATGATCTATTCATCCTGTGTGGTGCCTCTCAGGACTCTTTTAGTCTTATCAATCAATTGTTGACAGATTTTCATTCTTTTTCTGGGCTCAAACCTAACATGCAAAAGAGCTCTATTTTTTATGCTGGGATTTCTGAGCCTGTTAAGCTTACTTTGAGTAATATTTTGCCCATCCCTGAAGCTCACCTCCCTGTAAAGTACCTTGGTGTTCCTCTTATATCTACTCGTTTAAAGGCTGCTGACTGCTTGATTCTTAAGGAGAAAATTTTGAAAAGGATTCAGGGTTGGTCCAATAGACCGATTTCATATGGAGGTAGAGCGCAGTTGATTCAGTCAGTGCTCTTTTCTGTGCAAGTCTACTAGAGCTCCATATTTGTTATTCCTAGCAAAACCATCAAAGAAATTGAGAGTACTTTGATGGCTTTCCTTTGGTCAGGTGTGGAGATGAAGTCCTCGGCTGCTAAAGTCAAATGGAACCATGTTTGTAGCCCTAAGGAGGAGGGTGGTCTTGGCTTTAGGAGGATAAAGGAATGGAATAAAGCCACAATGCTTCGACACCTTTGGGCCATTTGTAATAAAGCTGACACTCTCTGGGTAAAATGGATCCATACTTATATTATAAAAGGTCAATGTTTTTGGTCCATGGACGTCCCAAGTGATGCCTCTTGGACAATGAGAAAGGTGTTGAACCTTAGGAGTTTGGGTCAATCCCTCATTAAATACCAGGTTGGGAATGGTAAGAATACTCACTTATGGTTGGATAATTGGCATCCTCTGGGTCCCCTTTTTAAAAGATTTGGGGAAAGTGTTGTGTACAATCTTGGCAGGTCTTTGCTTTCAAAGGTGTCCTCTATTATTCATTATGGGGCTTGGAGATGGCGTAGGCAAAGAAATAGGGTTACTCAGTTTATAGTAGTTCACACCCCCCCCAGATTTTCAGCCAAATTGTTTACAAGAAGATTCCGTCGTGTGGCTCCCTCATCCTAGTGGCTTTTCAGTATTTTCTGCATGGGAAGCTATTAGGGTGAAACTTCCGGTTCAAAATTGGGCTCATGTGGTTTGGTATAAGAAGAATATCCCTAAGTGGTCCTTTATCTTGTGGTTGGCTGTCCAACAAAAGTTGAACACTAGAGATAGACTTTTGAGGTGGGGACTGACTGTAGACGGTGATTGCACCTTTTGTACCAATGGACAGGAAACTCACCTTCACCTCTTTTTTCAGTGTCCTTTGTCTCTCTCTGTGTGGGATAGCATGTGGAGAAGGTGTTTATGTGTCCAAATGCCCTCTACCTTGCCTGAAGTCATTGCTTGGTATATCCAGCAAGTGAAAGGAACAAGTTTCAGAAGTTTGCTTTTGAGGAATGTCTTAGCAGCAACTGTGTATAATCTTTGGATGGAAAGGAACCAACGGGTTTTCAATCAAAAAGCCTCACAAGATCAGATTATACTTCGGATTATTTCTTGTGTTCAAGAATCTTTGTGTTTGCAGAGGGGAGTGGATAAGACACAACTAAACGGTGCTCTTTGCAGTAGTTGGGGACTCACGGACAAGATTTTTGGCTCTTCGCACTAAGTAGCTCTGGAGTTCGGAAGTTCGAATTGGATCTATAGTTTTCTTTCTAGTTTTTATTCTTGATTGTATTAGTTGGCTTTAGTTTTCCGATGCATAGGTGCCTTGTTCTTTTCGGGGGAATGCCCCTTTGAGTTTGTAGTTGGGTTTGAGCTTTTTAATAGAAAGTGCTTATAAAAATAAAATAAAAAAAAGAATTATTTCAATTCGAATGGAGAATTAGAGTTCTACATAATCAAAACGAAGATAGCGGATCTTCTATCTCTACTCTATCTTCCACCCTAGTCTCAGAAGTCAACTATAAACCTCTTATATTACTATTGAAAACAAATGTGAAATCCCTTCATACAAAATCCACATCAATCCAAACGAAGCCTGAATATTACTATTGAAAACGAACGTGAAATCCCTTCATATGAAATCCACGTCTATCTAAACGAAGCCTAAAGGAAGGAGAGACGAGAAGACAGTACCCTCATGGTCGCGAATGGTAGCATAACGACTGTTGGCAAGAGGGCAAGAGCTCCGATTACAAATCCCAGTCACGTTATAAGGGTTCCGACAGAAATTCCCTGTCGTTATCCTAACACATAGATCAACAACAGAAAACCGAATCAAACGTTTGAAACGAACAAAACACATCAAATCAGTCAAAATGTTTTTGAATCCGAAACACAAAGAAATATGTTGTTGAAGTGACGAGACTTACTTGGTCATGAAACTGCAGTGGTTGTGCCTGATAACTTGCCATATGACCTCGTCGTGTTGCATTTTCAATCAATCGCAGTTACCTATTACCTGTCACTGTGTTACATCGATATTAGGGTTTTCTTTTTTTAGTGGGAGGGCAAGAAATATATTAATAACAAAACACCGTGTGCATCCATACTTGTTAAAAACTTACGATTCACAATACGTATCTCACGATTTGAATAGTCTCCTTCGGGGAAGGATACGTATCCCATCGTGTATTTTTTTTATTATAAAAATCCTACCATACGACCGCGTATCCTAATTATGTACATATCCTTAGAGATGGCATTCAGGGCGGATATGGGGATTTCCCTCCCCGATCCCCAAAACCGATATGCTACCCATATCCGCCCCGATACCTAATCAGGGAGGGGGAAAAGGAACCATAACCGAACCATTCAGTTTTCAGGTAATCCCTGAACCCGAACCAGACGAGAGAGAGAGAGAGAGAGAGAGAGAGAGAGAGAGCAGGGGAGAGCATTTGACAGAAGATTTCATCAACATCAGCACATGGAGGATATCCGCAGTCAATCCAAATCACATCCTCGTAGTTGATAATCGATTCCAGACTCTGCAACTTCAACTGCAGCTTGAACTTGTTGATGATAACATCCGTCTCGGAATCCACCTACCTCCTCCGTCGCCCTACCGCTCCCTCACCATCACCGACCGACGAGCCGATTTCCTCGAAGTGCCCGAACGCCAACTTCGCGCTCGCCGACTCCCTCATCTTCGCCGCAGACAAGGGCGGAAGTACTTGAAGGCTAAGGTAGGCTATAGCCTAGGTCATTTTGAGAAAAATTTTCTTACGATCCAGAAATTTTTTTTTTTCCGAGAGAAAAAGATGACAGACAAACCTCGGTGGATCTTCGAACGAACGATTGGGTGAATATTCGTTCGTTCGTCGGGCTTTAATCGTCGACAGCAGCTTCGTTCTTCGTTTCTCTTGCGTCGCCTCTCTCTCTCTCTCTCTCTCTCTCTCTCTCTGTTCTGCGTGAATGGCTCAAAGGGGGGAGGTGTGAGGGCTTTAGGGGGCAAAGTGTAATTACTTGGGGTTTTTAAGCCATCTCTTATCCTGGCCGTTTGATTTCAATCCGACGAACCACATGAAAGTCCCGCACCACACCCAAATCCGGGATCCCTCAGGGGATCCGGATTGATATACAAATATATGTACAAGTTTTGCTTAATTTCATTTTTTTTAGCCCAACCCATTCCACCCACCTATTTTCTCTCCCTCTTTCCTACTTTCTCTCCTGTACTCTCCCTTTCTACTGCCGTCAAGGGCAGGGGTGGTTGTTGATTGTTTAGAGCTGAAAACTCAGTTAAATTGACTCAAGGAATTTCATGAAATCTCATGATGCTCAATCTTTTGATTCGGATGCCACAGGAAAAACCCTAAAAAGCGACTTCAAACTATCCATTGGTCAAGATGTAGATTAAAATTGGTTCATTAAGCTACCATCTTTCAAATCGGGCGAAGGACTGACATTTAGGGTTTATGCTAAACCAAAAAATTGGGCTTTGTGTGCTTAAATTTTTTGTTCTTACAATCTTATTTTTTTAGGTTTAAATTATAATGTAATAACAACAAAAAATCTGAAGCATTTTTTGAGATTTGTTGATATCCAAGAATTTTTTTGGGAGCGACTTTTTCATATTATGTATTTAAAGACACCACTATATTAACTCCTAAGAAATAGATATCCAATGTTCACACTCGTTACAATCTGAACATCTATATAATAACAGAGCTCAGTTTTTGAATCTTATATACGTAGTTATAAACCTAGACCTTCATTTCTAAATCCTATGGTTAGCAAGTGTTAAGAGTATCTATAAATCTAGATCATCCACTACCAACGGCTAAGATCAAGTTTTCAAACACTTACTTATCTAAAACGATTGATTTTGGATTGATTTTATTTGTTGTGGAAGCAGAACTTTAGTTGATATATATGGTAATCGATATAATCCATATTCATTTTATGGAAGTAAAACTCATATACGGTAGAACTTTAATTGAGCGTTCGAGTTATACCTTCAGGCATGGGCAAGCACTAGTTCACAATATGTAAGGTCAATGGTATGATGATACTAGCCATACGTGCGGTGCATGGATTGGATTATAAACTTTATTTATTAGAGATTGCCCGTATCCGTATGCATACTATATACACCATTTTGCCAATAATTGCTAAAAACCTACAATACATGACATGTATACTACGATTTGCATTGTCTCATTTGGAGAACGGTACGTATTCCACCCTCTATCCCTTTTGTATAGAAATTACACTATACAACCGTGTATCCTACGATTTATACACGTATTCTGATTCGGTACGTATCATCTGATTTTTTTTTGAGAAAAAGTTAGACTTTATTTCAAGAAGTGGAACCCCGAATGCATAATCTAAGCCGTTTGATCTAATTATGGAATCTTTCAAACCATTTGATAGACATCCAGCCTCAACGTATGGCTTATATAGAAGAAAGAACCATACTTTGATTGTATTTTGCTTGACTCTTTTTTTTTTCCTAACAAAGGGTATAGAAAACCTTAATGTAATAGGTTCTAATTGAGAGACTTGAAATTTTGCATCTTAATTTTTTTTTAAATGTAACCATAATTTGTAGGTGGTATTAGGTGTATCTACTTTTTAATTGTCTATTAATTATGATTAACATTGTTGAAGTATACACGAAATTTAATATTTGATACAAGAAAGTTATGTCCAAACAAGTCCAATCGACAAAACCCAAAGATAGAAGATATTTTTGAAGAAAATATAAATGTTATCTAGTTTTTAGGAATTCTAAAATATTTAGCTTTAAAAACTTTAGAATATACTTGTGAAATATCTAGATTTTTTTGTGAGAATTAGTCATGTGTAATTCTAGAATTATCTCAAAGTTTATCTTGTATGAAAATATTCTTGTACCAGAGTCTTCCATGGAGTAGAATAGAATAAATATGAATGAGTTCTACCTATTTTGTATCAACCAAAAAAAAAGGTTGAGTTCAAGTGTCTAGTTCCCCACTCTTTTAGTATTCTCTCTTTTCCAAAAATCTTGTTCAACTGAACAATAGAAATTTCTACTCTTCCAACAACGTATCTTTAAGATATGCGATACGTATCCCAATACGATCTATATAATTGAAAACACTGATTTTGGGTTAGCCCGGGGTTAAATCAATTCTTGATTCCGCCCTTGGCCGCAGAGAACAGAGACAATGAGAGATAGAGGGAGACGAACATAGAAAAGGAGGAGAGAGAGAGAGAGAGAGAGAGAGAGAGAGAGAGAGAGAGCGAGCATCTCCAACAGCCTCACTATAATTCTAGCCTAATTGGTTAGGAAAAGAGGAATTTTCGCCTTCGGCTAGGCATCAAATAAGAGCACTACCCAACAGCCTACTAAACAATTTACATGCAAAAACCAAATCTGAGTCATCTGACAACTGACAACTGAACTTCGTCGGAATCTGTTCACTGAACTTCGCCGGAGTCCCAAACCAAGTAAACACCGGAGACCCAAAACCCTAAACGAGATCTCGCAGGAGTCCCAAAACCCTAAAGAGATCTCGCCGGAGTCCCAAAACCCTAAAAGAGATCTCTAAATTGAGCCCTAGTTCGACGGTGACCTCTCCATACCAAAACGGAGTAAACGAGATCTCACCGGAGTAAACTCAATACATATACGACGGAATAACTCACCAGAGTAAACGAGATCTCAGTCGTCGGAGTAAATGGCCGGAGGATACGAGATCTGAGTCGTTGGAGTGACTGGCCGGAATAAACAATCGTCGGAGAAGACAAGCGAGGGTGTGGCGAGGTGTTGTATCTCGCTGGGCGTAGCGAAGTAATAACCCCATAACCCTAAAACTGGTACTCCATGTAAGTATATTTACAGGGGTAATTTTGTAATTTCAAAGTTTTGGGTATTTTTGGTTCGGTTCGGGGATCGGTTCGGATAGCAGACAAACCACAACCAAACCAAACCCGGTCGGTTAGCCTAGTGAAAATAGTTGCAGCTCTAACTTCAACTTAAAATCTGTCTTTGCACAGGAATGACTAAGACACAATCTTCATGCATTTTTTTTAGGTGTATGAGTCTAGTTTCAAAATCGGATCGTAGTTTCGTTTGCAGTTTTAGCTAGTTTTGCTTTTCCCGTTCTCTATTTTATGGCATTGTAATTAGTTTGTGTATGCATAGTCGGGGATTGTTCTACTGCAGCTAACTGGTCACTATTTGTTACGCCTGTAATCTTTGATCAGTCTCTATTCTTTTTCGAATTGAATTCGCTTATACTGTTACTTTACCTTGGAAATTATGTTAAAATTGATTTGTCCCGTGTTTGAGCAGATTCAAGCTTTGTACTCCTACTATTCTTGCTGGTGTAAAGGATTTCTTGTAGCAAGAATTGTGGCTGGATTGGCACTATCTCCTATTTCAGGGAGAGTGGTATGCGTTGAGTGCTGTTGTAGTAAATCTCAATGTGTAGTTGCAAGTTAGAGTTGTAATTTAAGGATTGTTTATTGTTATTGATGTCTCTTAGGTTCACTTTTTGATATATGTTTTCTCTAATATTTGCATGCCTACATATTTATTGGTTGATATCAATGCCGGTGACTTATTTTTAAGCTTACAAATAATGGGTTTACGAAAATAAATTTTTAATTTTTTTTTTAGGGTTTGATAGATCTCATGAAAATCTTTCAAACAAGATCCATATTTTATTTTTTTTATTTCAGTAAGTCTATTATTTTTAAGCTTGAAAATTGCAAATAAGTAATTATTTTTTAAAGGGGTTACCAGGAAAACTACATGAATCACTTTTCTTATAGTTTGAAAATAATTTCAAAATTCTAAAATTGGGGCTAGGCTTTGGCGGCTAATTATGGGGTTGATTAGTGGTGTGGGATCGAATTTCTAGAAAAAATATATATATATATATATATATATGTAGAGAGAGAGAGAGAGAGAGAGAGAGAGAGAGGTAAAATTTGAAAGTGAAAAAAAGGGATTATTTTTGTAAATAGTAAAAACTGGGTTAAAATAATTTTTGATAAATATAAAAGGGAAATTTTTTTTTATTGTATATTTATTTATTACTTAAAAAAGTTTAAAAGTAAATTTTTTGAAGTAAAAAGTAAAAAAAGAGAGAGGAAGGTTAACGCCTTCCGTTAACTTCATCCGTTACAAATTGACAGAATTGGACGGCAGGGGCTTTTTTGTTAATGGAATGATAAGTTCACGTGTCTTCTTGTTATTAATTAAAGTTTAAGTGTTTTTTTTTGCAAAGTTCTTAAA
Organism: Rhododendron simsii; assembly: GCA_014282245.1. Taxonomy (NCBI): domain Eukaryota; kingdom Viridiplantae; phylum Streptophyta; class Magnoliopsida; order Ericales; family Ericaceae; genus Rhododendron; species Rhododendron simsii. The sequence goes on along the minus strand of CM024954.1, from coordinate 128,097 downwards.
AGTTGAGGGGCTTTTTTGAAATTTTTCCTAATGAATTTGACAAATTTAGTACCATAAGCATATGATTATGTTATCAAATTTGGGAAATGCTACGGTGTCTACCCGTCATTTTTTTGGAGATTTTGGAGATTATGCCTTTGTAAGGCCTTTGTTATATATATCACTAGTCTTGATTATACTTATAATGGTGATGTTATGCAAAAAATTACGGTGTCCCCAAAATAACTGGGGACACCATAGCATCATTCATCAGATTTTGTAAGTCAGCTTCATTTTTTGCCTTTTAACAAAAAAAATATATACACTTTCAACACTAAAAAAATAAAAAAAAAATCGTGTGGATATAAAAAAAAAAAGTGCAAAAATCAATTGCCTCTAAATTTACTACTACTGATACTTATTTCTAGCCCATCCCTTTGTTTCAAACCACGTGGCAAAACTAGGTTCAATTCTTTTATTCTTTTTTTTTTTTAAAAAACAAGGAAAACTAGGTTCAATTCAATCTATATTAAATGAGTTTTCTTGTTTTAATTGTGTCATCACATGGCGTGATGATGTGGTGGTACGGTTTTACTCTTGACCAAACATGTGGGCATCATTATGTCCCCATGGTGACCCATATAGGAAATAGTTTTCTATATTCGCTCGGTATAATGTTTAGACTTCAGTTAAACATACATATAATAGTAGCTAAATACAGTATAGTTTTTATTAAAAAAAAATAGCCCCATATATGGTTTTTGCTGGGGCATCTGAGCCGTATACATTATATTATATTGTGAACAAGATAGTAATAGGAGGAATCATCTATAACTCCATATGAAATCAAATAATACCAGAAACAAAATAAGAATAGGAGAAGAGAGTAAGGATGGTGGCCCTCTTATCCCCATACTTGTGAAAGATGATGATGATGTCCTCACCTCACACACCTTACCATCCCGACGCTATTTATTTGTTGGAATATTTGTTTTGCTTGGTGGAGGGCCTTCTTGACCCAAACTCCACTCAGATGAGATGAGATGAGGTTGATGCGAATGCGAATGCGACCCCGGCCCCTTCAAGTTGGTTTGAAACTCGGGGAGTTTTGGAATGAGACTCTTGTTTCCCCGGAAACTTGCAGAGGAGTGTGTGCAACATCTAGTCTAGGCCATTACATCAGAGCTGTTGAATACATGCATACATATGGATCAAATCAAATGCACATGGTCACAAAAATCAATCACACAGCTCACATGAGAAGTAGAACGGATGAGTCAAAATCATTCACAATTTACTCAATTTACCATTAACGAAATCAATACCACATTTTACACAAGGCCACAATACATTACGTGCACGATATCATCTGGGCCCAACCTATTCTAACCCGACAAGCAGAGCCGAAGCACACTACATACGATTGCAGGGAGATTGTCATACGTATTCAATAATAACGATTTGTCCACCAGTTCTCTGCCACACTGCTGTGGGTCATCCTGATGCCTCATTACTCGACAAACCGAGCCCTACAGCATCTTCATTACCCATATCATCCCCAATTCCATCACAAGCAACAATCACGAATTCATCATCCTCAGTTAAAAGATTTTGTCTAATTTCCACCTCCGATATCAAAGGTGAGAAGACCCTGTAAGGGAATTTCATGTAGCCATCTCTGAGGCCACAGGTGACTGCCATATCACCATAAAGGTACCCATTCTCTACGTAACCACCTAACTTTTCTACCCTTTGGTGCTCTGATGAATAACTAGGCCTGTGAAAAGAGCTTCCCCGTTAAAGTAAACTATACACATATCACAGCCATGAGCCATCAATATAACGACTTGCCAAAGGTCATGCACAAGCTTTCATAGTAGCAGCAAGCACAAGCAGCTAAACAGGAGCTGTTCACTAGTGTCATACTACGTAATGCTGAACGTGAAACAATCCAGACCCTACCAGTTCACATGGTTTCGTCCAGTTTCAAAACTGAATAGTGCCAATACCTATTGAGATACCAATCTACTGGAATAGCATTCCAAAGCTGAAAATGCATTCAATTTTCCCTACTAGCATATAAGAAAATTGTAAGCTGATAATGTCATACCAATATGGAAACCAAGCATGTCAAAAGAAGGTAGAGAGGGAGTCATGAGGAATAGTGAAATACAAAAATAAGTCACGGTACAAAAGTTTCCTATAAATTCAGCTAAAAGAGAGGGAAAAAGGAGTTCTAGGTGCAGCAATGTCTGAGATGCAAAAACATCAGTTGAAGGATTCTTGACGTTTGATACTACCAACCATGTCCCTTTGCTCCACAAAATGGACTCTTTGTTTTAGCCAGAAAAGGTTGCATCACAGGCTTGATGATAGGAGAAACTCCAAAAAAGTACCTGTTCCAAACGTCAAGATTTTCACCATCCAGAAAGAAAAGAGAGATTAAACTAATATTGCAAATCGTAACCAGCATGATAGTATAATGCATTAGGTATAGCCAAAGGGAGTCAGACTAAACTGATTATCTTCCCTACAAGTTAGATGCGTGTTGGAAAAGTGAAGTACATATGGCTGAGGAGCCACCGGCGTTTGAATTTGAAGCACCATAATAAGAGCAATAGAGTAGAACAACTCGCATATCCATTTAGTGGAACAACAGTTCAATTAGATGAGTTCCAGATACCTAAGTTAATGCTTTGCTCAAGTACTTAAAGGAATTCATTCAAATCTAGATGAAAGAAATGATCAAATCATGATAAACTTATGTGCAAATGATCAGCCAAAAAGGATGAGTAAATCAAAGGTTGTTTCCCCTAGGAAACCCAGAATAGAAAGGTAATGACCATTCTATACAAGAGAGCATGCCTGTCTTTTAGATATGATGTGTCGTTGCTACTTGAAGAAATAAGAAGGAAAAACATCAAGAGGAACGGAAGAAATACCAAACGAAACCGAATCAAACCTATCCCCAATTAGTGGTGCTTGGCGTGCTCAAACCAGCTTCTAGTACAGATCAAGGCATTCATTAGTTCTGGACTCAAGAAAATGAGATCTCTATCAGGCTTCTTTATTATGGAGGAAAATGCTTCGCAGGAACTAGTTAGAGAAAATGGTATTGCCAAAAGATCACGAGCCATCTTGGACAGGATGGGATACTTGGGGCTTGCGGCTTTCCACCAATTCAGTAATTTGAAATCCTTGCTCCAGGGCAATAGAGGTTCCTCCAAATACAGCTCCAGCTCTGATTTTGGAGGCCGACTGTTAGACTGGACAAACTGGTTATACTCATCCAGACAATTAAACCCAAAACTAGGATTGTTGCGTCGTTCCACTTCTCTTGGAACCTCGTCTTCCGAGTCAGAAGAGGTAGGATCAGAAGGTAAATCACTCCAAGCATTCTCCGTTTCTATAGTACGGGCTGCATAATCATCAAAGAGACTCTGAACTGCCTTCAAGACAGTGGCAACTTGTGAATCGCCACCACTACCTTCATATTTCATGGAGGAGAAATCGATATACTTCATCTTGTATCGAGGATCCATCACAGTAGCAACAGCCAGTAGCAAAAATTATCTTTCCAATACTCATCAAGCTTCTTTAACATTTTCCGAGCCATGGATTTCAGGAATCTGTCAGAACTAGTGGATTCTTTTCTTAAACTTACCCGCAATTCCCAGATATTATGAAGATAGATGCCAGCAGTTGGACATCTTGTATGAAACAATACCTCTGCTGCATTATATATGCTCCCTACAAGTTTACAAACAGTCCTAACTTTCTTCCATTCTTTGGCAGGTGGTATGTCCACAGGAAAGCACCCATTTTCTACAGTATACTGCCCTTTAGACTCCAGCTCTATAGCCTCTTGTAGTTTGTCTAGTGTAATGTGCCATAGAGGAGCTGATTTCCAGCAGACCACTAAACAGCGAAGCTTCCAGATAAACGAATGTATCTCCTCAAAAGCATCCTCCACCATTAGGCGAAAAGTGTCAGCACAATAATGCACACGGAAAATCTGACCATTAAGTTGGAGCGATTTGTTCTCTTGAACTTTGTTTTTAATGATTTCAGCTGATTCATCATAATCATCATGATTTACCACAGTGAGAGAGGCAATTTTGCTCAGTATGTCCATGTCAGACAGAGATTTCAGTATCGCTATTTCAGGAGGTTCATCAAATGAGTACCAAACACGACTAAAATTAATGACCCAGTTTTTATGTTTCCAGTTCCCATCTATAAAATGAGCTGTTAGGCATATATAATCATAGACATTTCTTCCATCATGCCTCAATGCATCTAAAGATAGGGTGATCTGCCCTTCAAAACTTCCTAAAACTTGCTTAATTTTTGCTTTTTCTTCCTCATAAATCCCCAAGCAATGGCGTTCAATATTAGGAAAAGAAATATGAAAGAGCGGATTAACTACTGCTAGGAAACTTTTGAAGTTACTGTTTACAAATGACTTGGGTGTCACTTTCTCAGCGCAAACAAGCATTCCAATAGCTCGGTAGGCCTTTTCTTTATCAAATACACGCCGATTACCATCATCGCCGTTCCAGCTTTCATGATCAGACTCAGAGGAGCTCAATCTAATAGCCTCATTATTAAAAGTTCGGACCTTCTTTCTCATATCTAGTTAAGAGAAACAGATAAAAGTGTAAGGCTTTTGACCCTTACTTGATACTCAACGGTTTTGAAAAGCTTCGAGCACACTAAGTTTCAATTTTAAGAGCTGAATTCCACCTCAAGGCAATGCACAATGATGACAAAAGATACAACAACGCAACACAAACATTTTCGCATACTGATCATCCTCCAGGAGCATACTATTGTCAAGCCCAACAAAATTTGCAAAACAGAAATGATCTAAACCATTTTCCAAGGTTTAGGAAGGGCTTTCCAAAACTATACTGATGTGAAGATAAAGGGAAGAAAGACAAACCAAAACGAAGAACGCTATTTGTTTTGTTTTTGTTTTTTTTCTTTTCCTTACGTATTCTTGTTTTCAAAAATCCGCAAAGACGCCGTTTCTTTTAACATCTAAAAAGAGAAAGATAACTTCAAAGGACTTTTTTTTAATTTTTTCTTGTGAGTATGCTTTTCTTACGGTCAACATGCACGAAACATAGTTGATTTTAATGAATCCAAAATGATATAGAGCATTGGTGTCGTGAGGAACAAAACGCCACATATATATGACCACAATAATCAGGGCCGGCCCTGAGGTGAAGCCGGAGGTGCGGCCGCTTTAGGCCTCCGGATTTTATGCAAAAATGGGGCCTCATTTTCCTTAACAAAATTATATAATATATACTAAAGTTTCCGCAATCTAGCACACGTTTGACTTCAGGCCTCAGTGGTCCAAGGCTCCAAGCATAAGCACTTGAAGGTCCCTGGTTCGATACCAAGCGGGACGTTTTGGTGTTTTGCACTAACTATTTTTTTTTCCCTAATTTTTTTATTGGATCTAGGTGTAGATATGGAGTAATACACGACTTTTGCCCCTCTTGTAGCAATTCCTTATGCTTTTGTGATTGTACCTGTATTATAATAAATTAATTATGCTTTAGTGATTGTAGATGTTAACTCAAGAATATTTTGATAAGTTTTTTTAATTTTAATTTTAGTTTTAACTTCTAATGTCAAATTCACAAATTAAACCCAATTGACTAAAATAAACCAACATCTTTTATTTTCACTCAACAAACTTTGATAAAATAATGTTTAAAATATTCATCAGAGAAAACGTAGTATATGTGTGCTATTTTGTCATATTTGATTCATATATTTATAATGGTGTAAATTTTTTAGAAGTTTATTTTAGTTAAATTATGATGCTAAAATACAATTTTTAATATTTTTTTACCTTATATTAGCCACCTATGTTGAATTTTTTTTCTAGAAGAATTAGGGCCTCATTTTAAAATTTGCTTTAAGCCTCCAAAAAACCAGGGCCGGCCCTGACAATAATAACATGCATTTACTTTACATAGTGTTACGAGGTCACATATATAAAACCCTAAAACGAGACTTGGATAGAGAAACAACAGTGGAATTGAAGAGTATAAATAAGAGCAGAAGAAAACTACTCCTATTCCAGTGCGATTACAAGTTGGAATCATCATATCGATACAAATTAATCTCGATTTCACAGAATAGAAAATGGATATAAAGCGAACTTAACCTGGTTTGGGTTGCTCTGGAATTGGATTAGTAGTATTATCGGTGGGTGTTGTTAGAAGCCCAAACCAAAATGAGCTCCGTCGACGCAATCGGAGAAAAACACACGCCACAGTCCCCACACCGCACTAGGTTTATGGACTACTTAACTGGAGTATTATATACGACTACCGTCTTGTGCGCGGGAAAAATTTTAGGGCACAAATTAGAGGTCACTACACTTCATGCTAATGGTACATCAGAGCATCTCCAGTTTTGATCCAAATTTTTATTTAAATTTGGGTCAAAATTTGGATAAAAATCCATATTAGATCAGGTTCACTCTAATAGTAAAATGATCTCTTATCTAAATATATTTTTTTTATGCTTTCAAGAGTATTTTCCTTCATTTTGATTTACATACTTTTTTTTCCCAACAACATCTCCTCTCGTTCAAAATGTAAAAGACAAAAAATAACAAAAATTTTGTAGTTTTGTGTTGAATGAAAATTACCTTCTCCTTTTCTCCGATTCCACTTATTTACCTTTTCCTACTTGGCCAAGAAAACCACAAAATTTGCTCATTGATTTTTGAATTTTTGACCACCATTTTGATAAAGAAACAGAGGTTCGATTATTTTTGGCTTCATAGTTTCTATTGCCACAGGAGAATTTTGTGATATAATTTCTACTCCATGAGTTTGTTCCAGATTGATAGAATCCTCAAAAATTCCATACTCATCTATTGAATAAATTGGAAACCCACAACTGTTGGTTGAGAGAGAGAAATGAGAGGTGACGAGAAGAGCATCATCAGCAATTTTTTGGTCCTTTGCTCTTGGCATGGAAAAGAGATTTTATTACTATCAAAGAAAGAGCCATTAGAAAGGAGAAAGAGCTGTTGGAAAATAGGGAGAGGCTTGAATTGTCTCAGATTTGGACAAAGAAATGGATTAAACCCAAAATGGAAAAGGGTTTGGGTAAAGGATTGGAGAGGAATTTTTACAATTTTTGCCTAAATTTTAAATTTGAGTCTTAAAGTGGATCAAGACTGAAAATGCATGCTCTAGAAAGATAGAAATTGACAATATATAAACTGACTACGAAATATAGATGATCAGAAATATTCTTGTCGGTAGAATAAATTAAGCCAATTCTAAAAAAACATTTCATTTGAATATTTTTATTGGCTTCGAATCAAATACTCTCTCATTTCTAATTGAGAGTCTCTTATTCCATTTTTTGAATGTTACAAAATGATTGTCCATTTCCAAAAATAGAAGTAAAAATTTGATAAAATTCCCAAAGTGTCTCTCATATTTGAATGCAAATGGTGCAAAATAGGTAATATGTAGGGGTAATGGTAGAAAGTATGTGTAATGATTATATGTTCCATAAAAAAGTTAAAATTTCTAAGAGAGACTCTCATTTAAGATACGAGGGAGTATATGTCACACCTCAAAATGAGAAGTGATCGGTCATGAACCACAAGACCAAAGCTCGTAGAACATGTACCCGAAAAAGAAATTTAATTATATTCCCAAGCAATGAACTACTAATCAACCAACCTTTTTTTATTATTATTAAGAACAATTTCAACCAACTAAGTTAACAAAAAGTATAGGGCACAAACATCCCGTAAATCAAACAATATCCAGTGATCCAATAATAATAACAGAACTTAATATCTGACAAATGTTTCGAATGCAGAAGTAATTATTAAAATAACTAAGATGAGACACCCTAAGGAGGTCAAACAAAAGAGATCCTCGAGATGCCGCCAGAGTCCTTGCCTAACTCCCCGATTTGTCTGAAAAAGAAATTGGAATAAATCCGTCAGCTGACTAGCTCAGTGAATGGCAAAACATGTTTATTAGAATAAAGTTTCAAAATAGGAATCAAAATAATTTACCATGTCAACATAGATTTGACATACTGATGGACAACAAGATAATCAATTAATCCAATAAACAATTCATCCGATAAGTCTTAATGTGATCACAATACAACCTCCAACAACAATGGGGAACCACAACCAATACCAAATAGTACCAAGTGCCAGTGAACAAATATCTCAAAATTGGATCCAATATCGAAACTTAGAGTCACTATGAGCAGGCAGCCCATAAAACTTTTTCCTAAGAATGATCCGGTCAATAACAACCGTTGAGCATTAGGGTCACCGACCTAATCCGGTCTCTTCCCTAATGGCCAGAGTCACCTGCACACAGAGGATTAATTTTCCTGGACTTCCAAAATATATTCCCATCAATATCCACAAAGTTCTCACCAAATAATTATTCGGTTAACAAATTGTTTCACTGATACCGCATGCCAATTTAATATAATCAAATATAAACAATATGTGTTTTCAATTTCAATAGTAAATTTCCAAAACAATAATTTAAGAGACATGAGAAAGTTCAAAAGTACGTAACATGCTTAACCACTCATCTGAGCTCAAAGACAACGCAACTCGATCACGGGAAAAAAAATAGCTTGTACACAAATCGCCATACGATTAGCAAACCCAAAACTCTAATTCCTAAGTTCAAGCTCCACATACACACGAACAACCCAATGTGCCTTCTAAGTGCCAAAACTAAAAACCCTTTACTCCCTTTAATATATACTAGAGGCTGGGGCACACGTGCAGGCGGTGCGTGTGCAAGTTAAATTTTCACAATATTTTTATAAAAATGTTTCCCACTTATTGTTTGATCAAATTTTCACAAATGTTGTGAAAATCCAACTTGCACACGCATCGCGTGTGCCAAGTCTCTAATCACTTATAACTCCATAAGTGATTAGTGTTCATATGTCAAATAGCAGTAAGCTGAAAGCAAATTTTGACAGAAAAAACATTAATACAAACACCTGGTAGTCAATAGAGAGAAAGAGAGAGGATTCTTAATTTTCAAAACTCTCTTCCCCACAGCTATGAACTTCCGAATCTGAAATAGGAAATCCATACTAGACCTTTAGGATGTTCAGAATCTGTGCAGATTTTGAGTATGGGTTTTGTAGATTTTTGTTTTCTTTTGTCAAAATTTGCTTTCAGCTTACTGCTCTTTGACATAGGAACACTAATCGCTTATGTACGTGAGAGTTTTGGGCAAAGTGTGAGGGTGTTCTTTTGTGGAGCTTTGGATTTTTCTACTTATGCAAAATAGGTCCGAACCATACGATAAATTATTGGGCTGTTTATATCCTGGAGGGGACAAGTCAGAGATTTTCTACTGCATCGGTTTGTTACCGTAGAGAGCTTGAATCTCCTTAAAGAGATCGAGATTTCCGCGACTCATCCTGTTAATTTGTCCATTGTAATATTTTATTTTTGATGTAAAATTTTGTAATATCACCAACACATGCAAATTATATACTTCTGAGATCTCGCTTAATTCAATTCTTTTTTGACACAGGGGTACTGATTCTCCGGAATGAGAATGGAAGAGTGGGGAGATGCACATGTGAACAGGGAATGAGAGATGAGTACTACTCTACTTATTCATCCAATCATGATCTTATCAATGATTATTGAATCCACCGTCCAACGGGTCGGTCAATTAGTTGTTAGTATATATGCGTACAGATTCGTACTACTCCTACTAAAGGTGTATGGGGAAATGTTATAAAATCACCAAATAATTAATTTGTTATCCCTTCCATTTTCTAAACAAATGTTTTATTTCATCAAATTCTCTGCACTTTATTATTTTCACTATCATGATTTAAAGAGAGATGCTATTGGTACAGATAATTCAGTACATACCTCACGTACAGATCAGTTTTGGGCTCATTTTAGGTTCAAAAAAATGATCTAATCTGCTCATTTTGCTTAAAATATATATATTTTTAGAATCCCTGCAAAAAATTAGCTAAATTGAATATTGGAAGGGGCATTAATGATACATTACACTTTGCTTTATAATTCAAGCCTGAATTCTGAAGTAAAGTGGGATGTATCTCAAACACCCCTACCGATATCTGATTTAACTGATTTTTTGCAAAGACGCTAAATAAAATATTTTAAACAAAATAAACGGATCAGATGATTTTTTTGAAACCAAAATGGACCCGAAACTGGTCTGTACCCATGGGGTACAACCGTACAGGTGCAAAATCTGTGTTGATATATTTTTCTGTCGAAGAAGTTCGATCGTATCACTATTAATCGCTTCCCTTACCCGTGATATAAACATCAAAAACACCAGCCCGTGATTACCCCATGACACGTGGCGTCATCTGCATCTTCCCATCTGAGAGAGAGAGAGAGAGAGAGAGAGAGAGAGAGAGAGAGAGAGAGAGAGAGAGAGAGAGCATAACTACATATGAAAACTCAAATTTCAGCGAAACCAACAGTGATAGCATGCATGTGATTTCTTTTGTTGTTTTGGAAGTTTGATATATCCCAAGCATTGTTCATGAATCATGCTTGTACGAATCACCTAGCTAAGCTAAGCTAAGCTATACATGATATCGTTGCCCCGCATGCAGTCAAGCAGGAGAATCTTCTAGTTACACGTGGAATTCAAAGTCGACAGCCAATGCGTGAATCAAAGGAGTTGGATCATTCCTGATCCGGACCAAATCTAAACCGTCTATTTGCTACGATGAATGATTCAACTTTGCCTTTGAACTCTTATCGTCAAGAATTAACAATTACTGCTAAGAGTTTCTCATGAACGTATCCGAACTACTGTATGATCCTGGTGTGGACTGTATTATCTTATCCAAACCTCGGACTAGAGATGATCTATCCGAATCCTCAATGAAAACATCACTCCTTGCGTCAGGCTTAGAGGCAGGAAGATTAAGAATATTGAAAACATCACTCGAATGATCATTTGGGGATCAGCTTGCCTTGTAAATAAACTGATCTTGAATGTATTATTAAAATTTGTTACTTAGTTTTTAAACCAAAAATAAACAACAATTTGCTCGGCTTGTAGGTTTTGTTTATCAGCCCTAATGAAGAGAGGTTTGAAAGTCCTAAATTCATAAACAGACTCCTTCGTTTTGGCACCTCTCAACTGTCCCTGACAGCACACAAGTGACAAACTAAGCCTACCAATAATAGTAGTAAAAATAGAATATATCCATCCAATTAAGCTATATATAATCCTACAAGCTGGACACCTCCAATTAGTCGGACCATTGCAAAGCAGTTTGGAATTTGAATTTCCACTTGGTAGCTAGTTTACATTGTAATTAAGCTAAAGATTAAGGAAATTGAACAGGCCAAACATTCTCGAGCATCACAACGACAGATAATCATCTAGGGGGTTTCGCGGTGAGGGGGAGGTTTTTTTTTAATCGGCGTTTTAGGGGGAGGTTTGCCAGAGCTCAAACACATGTAGTTGCACTTGACACCATGCATGAGGGTGCCCCTACTGCAGATTTCAGAGCTTTGGTAGTGAATTGGGTTTTAGTTAGTTTTCTAGAATGAGTGAATTTGGATGGATGAACACGCCTAATTATGGTAAATATGATTAGGTTGGAATTTAATTAAGGACAATGAGATAGATAGATACGCATACATATTATTGGTCCCACCCGTGAATAGGGTTTAATTCTGTTGTCGTGCACCCAACTGCTGCCTGCCTGCCTCATTTGTTTCTATGGCCACGATACGATAGGAGGTCAGCTAGCTTAGCTAAACAACAATGAAGAGTCACGAGACTACCCATGCATATATTTCTTTCCCATCATAACCACGTTCACCCAGATGGCAACATCTTCTTTATTTTGTCATTCTCCCACCACATTCGCCAATCTCCAACCTTATTAGCTCGCTCTCTCTCTCTCTCTCTCTCTCTCTCTAACAATGCATTGTTGGAATCACATGAAATAATGTTCAAAAAGTATCAAAGCTTGATTAACTTCTTGTCTGCATAACTTTTGTTAAAGTAGAACCTTGTTGTTTGTATACAGAGATATGTGTATTTAAAAATCACGAATCGGTTCTATAACGAGGCCTTTCTTCTATAAAGCCTGTCTGCTATGGGAGCAAATCTTGAAATGACACTTATTGGAAAATTGCAAAATCATGATACACGGACCAGTTCAACAAATCAAATGAGCAATGCATTTGTCAACCATCATGCAATTATTCATTTTGGCAAATTTTTTATTTTTTTTTCCTTTTGTCGGCAAAGATATTTTGGCAAATCTCAGGTATACTATTGGAGGTTGTTTTTGCGGTTGTCCACTGTAAGTAATTTTTCCCCAGTGTATATAAAGGCAATTTGGGGGTCGACTTGAGGCGAGGCACAACAAAAACATTCCTCTGCCTTAATTTTTGAGCGGAGAACGACACAATTGTTCGTTTATGCGTCTGAGGCATACGCTTTTCACACCTTTTTTCCAAATGACAGAGGCAAATGTATCAAAAGAGTCGGTTCATTGTTTTGAGGCAAGTGAAAGAGTCGATTAATTACAAATAGTTGGGGTGAAGCTGAAGGGTTTTTGCTTATTTGCGAATGATTGCATAGCAAACAGAAGATCACTCACAAGTTATAAAACACAAACAAAGATGTTAAAGAACAGCAGAGAATAATAGAATCATATAAAAGAAAAATCCAGCAAACAGAAGATCTCTGGACGACAACACACTGAAACAGACAAAGTGGAGGTCGATGTAGAAACAGAAAGAAAAAACCTGTTCTTCTGTTGCACAATTGAACTTATTTTAAGTGTATTCCTTGGGACAATGATTTTTGGATCAACCAGAACTTGACGCGTGTCACCCCGTTGGCATCGAGTTAGAACGGTTAATTATTAGGCACCCTTTCGGGTATAAATCACAACCCCTCTACTTTAACCGGTCCTTGCTTATTCAGTCGACAAGAGTTATGGAACTCCCAACCTCTTAACTCCCCATTTCTTCATCTGTGTTATCGTCCACTAATTTCGGCTTCAATAATTCAGAAGAAAGTGTTACTTTTTATATCACTTTCCTAGAAACAGTTGGGAGAAATTGACTCCATTGTTGAGATACACTACAACTTGCTTAATACTCTGCCATATTACCCTTCAAGTAAAATGAGGTCAACTCGTCGGCACTTGATAATTCTAATGGCCGTGGCTCTCATTTATCAAAATCTAGGCAATGTGGAAGGGAGAACCCATTTTCACAAGCAGAAGAAGAAAGGGTCCCCTGTTGAAGCTCCAAGTTCTCAAGAAGCTGTTTCACCCTCCCCTGTTGAAGCTCCAAGTTCTCAAGAAGCTGTTTCACCCTCCCCTGTTTATCCTCCCCCAGTTCCATCTGACCCAAGTGGTCCTGGTGATAATTCCAGTTCTGGCTGTGTCTTTGACGTTACGTCTTATGGGGCAGTCGGAGATGGGTCAACCGACGACACTCCCGCCTTTAGAACAGCCTGGAAAGACGCCTGTGCCGTAGAATCCGCCGTTATTTTGGTTCCCTCCGGCTATGTTTTCACAATTACTTCCACAATTTTCTCAGGCCCATGTAATCGGGGATTAGTGTTTCAGGTAAGAACTGCAGCTAAATTTTCCCATCAATATTCTTCCCGGTTAGGGGTGTTTGTTACAGATTTTTCTTTCCCTTTGGAACATATTGTTTTGCAACTTCCGTTTCCACTTATGGGGTCAAACATTTTATACTAATTGTTTCATAAAAGAAAGCAGATAATCCATGAAGGGTTTATTTTGATGCTTTTAGCATAGTTAATTTTCACCCAAATTTTGAGTTTATGCATGTGAATAAGGTGGATGGGGTGTTGATGCCACCTAGTGGACCGGATAGCTGGCCAAAAACAGACAGTAACAAGCAATGGATTGTGTTTTACCGACTCGATGACATGACATTCACCGGAACCGGTACTATTGAAGGGAATGGCGAGAAGTGGTGGGAACTCCCTTGCAAACCTCATCGGGTATTTTACTCCTTACAATAACCCTGCAAACACACGCACACACATGTACGCATAGAAAGTTGTCCTGGGTTTTGAACTTGTCTGAATCTCCAATACGTTGCTCTGTCCATTCTTTTAATTTTTTATTTTTTGAACAGCTGCTCTGTCCATTCTTGAACTTTTTCGGTTTCCCTTCTCTACTTTCACTGGCATTTCCAATTCTCAAGCTATCTGCACTGTATATAATATTCTAAGATCAGCATTTATCTCGTTCTAGATCCATTTGTTTTTTTTAAAATGCGGGTTTATTGTCAAGGAGATGAATGAAATGCCACGCTAAATTTAATTAAAATGTGGTTTTCAGGGTCCCAACGGAGCAACCTTGCCTGGACCATGTGACAGCCCTGCTGTAAGTACCCAAAAAAATAAAGAAATGCTTACCGTTTTAATCCAACATTTGCTTCTCGTTTTAACCAATCACTTAGGGGTTTTCTGTTATGAATGAAATAAATTTGCTTACCATTTATTCAGCTAATTCGCTTCTTCCTGAGCACGAATTTGGTGGTTAGCGGGTTACGCATCCAAAACAGTCCCCAGTTCCACATGAAATTTGATGGGTGTCAAGGAGTACTGATAGACAAGTTGTCCATATCTTCCCCTAAGCTTAGCCCCAATACTGACGGCATCCACATTGAAAACACAAAATATGTGGGGATTTACAACTCTGTTATAGCAAATGGTAACCAAATCAAATCACACAAATTTGCTTTTATCAGTAGTGTAATTTTTTCTTGTCTGCATTAATATTCAATAATGTCACCCTGATTTACCAGGGGATGATTGCATTTCCATCGGAACGGGGTGCTCAAATGTTGAAATAGACAGTGTAACTTGTGGACCGAGTCATGGCATAAGGTACATCAAAACATGCTTTATTTTCCATTGCTACTAAACCTGGTCACGCAACTAAACCAATTGGCTGATTACTCCGGTTATTGAGGCCACCTTTGTCTTTACATCAAGTATCTTCACCCTTCTTTCACTTATTTGATTTAGACAACATGTCTACACCTCTCGGATTCTATCCTCTGGCTGGTAGAGGACTGTTTTCTGAAACAAAATAAATGAATAGCTCAAAAACACTCACTGTTTTTGCAGAGTTTGAGAGACTTTAATTTGGCCCAACTCAGCTGCTGGCCCCTATTATAAGCCCATGATGGGCATGGTCTGCATCCGATCAAGGATTCCAAACAATTTGCAAAACAATCTTTTTGAGCTGTCATACAATGAAAATAGAACACACAACGAAAACGATTCAGTGACCCAAGACTCAGTTTCACTTGTTCTTGAAATGCATCCTAGTCAAGTTCCCCAGTTCACATTTCTTAGTTGAGAACTATTTCAAAGACATTACATTGGACTCTGTTTTCCCTGCAGCATTGGGAGCCTGGGGGTGCACAACTCCCAGGCATGTGTATCTAACATAACAGTTAGAAACGCAATGATAAGGGACTCGGACAATGGTCTCAGGATCAAGACATGGCAAGGCGGGGCGGGCAGTGTATCGGGCATAACATTTGACACCATCGAAATGGACAATGTCCGAAACTGCATAATCATAGACCAGTACTACTGCCTAACAAAGGCCTGTCGCAACGAGACTTCAGCAGTTTACCTCTCCGGTGTTTCCTACAACAACATAAAGGGGACCTACGACGTGCGGAGCCCACCGATTCACTTTGCTTGTAGCGACACCGTGCCCTGCACTAACATAACAATGTCTGAAGTTGAGTTGCTTCCGTTTGAAGGGGAATTGGTGGATGACCCGTTTTGCTGGAATTCATACGGAACTCAGGAGACGTTGACAATTCCTCCCATTGATTGCTTGCAAGATGGGGAGCCCGAGTCTGTGGCAGAGGTTTCCTCTTATGGCTGTTAAAATTAGGAAACTTATGTTAGATACCTATATATAGTACTATTACACTTTGCATAGAGCCCAAGAGCCATAATATTTGTAGTGGATTCTTGGGGGTTAATTTAGGCTCCATCCCTTTGGGATTTGTTTCCCTTAATGTGTGATGAGTCATGAGGGTGTGAGGTAGGGAGTTTGGGGGGGGGGGGTGTTGCCCTTACTTTGTAACAGAGTGGAAATTTTTTTACATATATGGTTTTGTAATTCGAATTGCAGAATAAAAACCTCTCGATCGGGTTGTGCATAGCCCGCTGTTATGAGCTTTGGCAACCCCAAATAATGGAAGTCCTTACTATCCCACCTTTTCTGTTCTATACTGAAGTCAGAAAATGCCGCAAAGTCTTGCCCAAAAGATAGCCGGCCGGAGGGGAAATTCCAAGGGCTCAGCTGAGGGGCCTAGCTAATCCTAATGCATGGTTTTTTGAAAAGAGAAGATAATCCTAATGCATGGTTGATGCACGGAAAAGAGAAGATAATCAATCCATTTTGATTATGGAAAATCCTATTGGCATTTTGCAAATTGCAACGTAAGAGGAGTCTAGCTCATTTTCTTGATTGCAATGAAATGTCCAATGAGTGGTATCCATCTAATAGCCTCCTGTAACCCAAACTATGAAGTTTTATAAGCGTGGAAAAATGGTATTATTCTTCTATTGGGTAAAGTAATGACACAGATATTTTTATGAAAAATAGATATGTAAACTACTTTGTTGGGGTACATTTCAAGAGAGGCAAATTAATTTACCTAGAAAATGCTGTATCCAACACCTGCATTTTCTTATTTTATTACTATATATAAAAGGGGAGGTGAATGTAATTTTTTCGTGTTGTATTTTGAGGAATTTTAGTCTTTTAGTTAGTACTCACGAGTAATGCCGTTTAATATATGCTAAAAATAACTTACTAAGCTGTTGTTAAGGTTAAAATTATCCATTAAAATGTGTGAAAAAATGTATAAAAGTGCGTGCTATGGTGTTCTCGGTCATTTTGGGAACACCGTAATTTTTGACATAACATAACCCTTACAAGCATAATAAAAATCATTACAAATATAATAGAACCATAACATGGCATAACCAAGGCATAACCAAAAACCAATTAAGGCATAACCAAAAATCAACCAAGGCATAACCAACCAAGTTATGCCTTGTTATGGTTTTGGTTATGCTTATAATGGTTTTGGTTATACTTGTAATGAATTTGGTTATGCTTACAATGGTTTTGTTATACCAAAAGTTACGGTGTCCCCAAAATGACCTGGGACAGCGAAGTCATTCCCGTAAAAGTATATTAAACAGTGTAAAAAAAATGTATAGAAGTACGTAAAAGTAGGGGACACCGTAATTTTTGGCATAACTTTACCATTATGAGCATAACTAAAACCCATTATAAGCATAACCGAACCCAAACAAGGTATAACCAAATAATATCCAAAAAACCAACCAAGGCATAACCAAATCCAACCAAGGCATAACAAACATGTTATGTCTTACTATGGTTCTGTTATGCTCATAATGTTTTAGTTATGCTCATCATAGGTTTTGGTTATATTCATAATGATTTTGTTATGCCAAAAGTTACGGTATCTCCAAAATGACCGGAGACACCGAAGTCTTCCCCGTAAAAGTATATTAAACAGTGTATCATGTGAAGAAACATTGAGGTAAGTGTAAAACTAAACCAATAGCTAACTCACCCAGGTCGAAAGACTCGAAACGGAAAGCCGCAATATACATACTGTACAATACAGATCCAGCCACCGAAACACTCATCATCAGAACGACGCAATCTGTTTTTTGAGCAAAAGAAAGAAGAAAGAAGATGCCGTCTCTTCAGACAGCGTTGCCTCCTGAACTTGCCAATAATGCGATTCGAGTTTAGTACTCCGTACTCTCCCGCACTCTCTATTTACTATTGAAGGTTCCATTTTGAATACTCCAATTGCGTTCAAATTACTAGTTTATTTTCCTCTCTTCATGGGAAAACTGTTACCTTGCTTGCATATATACTTGTAGTATCGTAAAGTTAATTAATTCAACTCTTATTGGTTTTGTAGCTTTACCGTGAATGCCTTCGAAGGGCTAAATATGTAGGCAGTCGGGTATGTTCACTCTTTATCTATCTACTATCAACTCTTTTCTGCATCTTCGTATTATTTCGTTTCCTATTATATATAAAATTCCTGTCTCAATATTAGATCATCAAGACTATACATGCGTATCAAAATATTAGATATTTTTCCATTCATTACCGTTGATGCTCAGTGTCCTAGTTGGGCCATGATTCCTCTTTGTTTGATATGGGTGGGTTATATATGGCGTTAAAGAAATTTGAGATGTTTTCAAGGGGTCGAAAAGTATTTGTTTAGAATCAAAAGTTTTTTGGTCGATAGCTTGTATAGCTGGGACAAGACTCAATAGAGAATGTTATCCTTATCTTGACCAATTTTTAGATTGGTTTGAGCTTCTCCGTTCTTATGGGAGAACATAGGGTGGCCTTTTCAATATACGGGTGGTGTTCCCTTGGTGCCTTTTTGCTAATATAATTATTTACTTATCAAAAGAAAAAGAGATGTTCAGTGTCCTAGTTTATACCATAATTAAAAACAAAAACAACAACAGCAACAACAACAACAAGAGGCTAAGTTTGTAAACGAAATTGGCATTGAGTACATCTCAGTGTTATGGGGAAGACCCTTGTGATTGTTAGACTGGAGAGAGCCATCGAGCTACCCCTTTTCCGGCTTTCGGCATGATTATGATGGTATCGGTGTTTAATGCATTTAGTCTATGTTGGTGGTTGATTTGGTATGGCTCACTCACTTTGGAGAATTCTCACTCCTTGAGCTACTGGATAACATACAAAGGCAGGTATTTGAGTCGTGGTGGTTGTCTTTGCTGAACCACATAAATTAAGCCCCTCCTTGTCCTTGATAGGAGTTTTGGTTCGCGACCCATATCTGCTCCGCCCTCTTTTTTAGCTTCTAGTCCAAGAGAAGGGTATTTGGGTCTCTAGGCCGGCCCTCTCTGAAGGAAGCTTGGTAATGTGCACATAAATTGATTTGGGTCTCTAGGCCGGCCCTCTCTGATGCCATTTGGCTTTGATTTGGGGGCATGGTTCTACAACAAAACGTCCCTGTAGCTCCTCGTTTCTTGGAGGTTTAGGGGGGCCACTGTTTCAGTGGTATTCTGAGAGCAGCCACTTTGTGCATATATTGCCAAAGGTTAGGTTTGTCTCCAATCATCCCCCGCCCATACCCCCAATGATTGGGGACTAGATGGGTTCCGTTATGTTGTTGTTGTTGTTGTAGTCCAAGAGAAGGGTATTTGATTTCCAACATTATCAAAGAGCCAGGTGTCACATATCTAATGATCTTGACATGCATCTAGTTGTCATATGGAAAATTTTAGTTTTGTTACTGTTACCTATCAGTAACTAGTCAGAAAATGAACAAGTAGATGACTGCTACTCTTTGCTTATTACCCATTCAGATCCTGTAGCCACTTTTGGATAAAATTCTCCTTCCTGCTACTGTAGAGGCCATGGTAAGGTAGAATAGTGAGATGCAGAAAATTGTTTTTCTTAATAGCTCAAGCAGATTTTTTGCCTTTAAGAATGCCCGGAAATTTCCTCTAGAAGGAACTTGTTGTGGCCCAGTGAGAGATCTCAGTTTTGGGAATCCAGTGGATTTCCCTATGCATAAATGGAGGGTTTGGGGAGTCTCATGGGTAATTTGGAGCAGGTTTGACTTGAAGCTCGTAGTTGGTTTGGTTTTGGTTGTGGTTTGGGTTTCCATTCATTGATTTCCTGACATTTATCTACATGTCACTTTGGCTATGTGTTTTGTTTTTTTGATCGGCATCACTTTGGCTATGTTGAAGTATCCAACTCAAAACCAATTGGCAAAGAGTAGAGAGGCCTCCCAGGATCATAGACTAGTTTTGGAGGTTAAATTAATCTATGTGGGACAAGCTCTAACAGACTATAAACATTCTTATGTGTTAAAAAATAGTACCTTAATGCACACATCTAGTTGGATACGCTTGAGAGCCTTCTCAATCCTGCCGCCAACCAGACACTGTGGCAATAGCATGCTCGTAGACCAGATAAGTTGTCCTATAAGAATACCACAGGATTAATGTGGCAATAACACTCTCCTATAGCAGATTAGTTGTCTTATGAGAATTCTATATCCAAACATTTATAGGGGGCATAAAAATACAAGAAGAAGTAAGTAGGCTATCGAGAATTTTATACAGCCCTCGTGTTTTTGGGGTCTCCAAACATTTATAGGGCATAAAAAATACGAGCAAGTTAAGTCAATAAGCTTGTAACTCCTCTCTTATTCTTTAGACAAAATTGGTTTGAGCCCCTAATCATAATTGGGATTGAGAAGACTATTATCCTCATGGTTTCTGCCCACT
Source organism: Rhododendron simsii (assembly GCA_014282245.1). Lineage (NCBI taxonomy): Eukaryota > Viridiplantae > Streptophyta > Magnoliopsida > Ericales > Ericaceae > Rhododendron > Rhododendron simsii. The sequence continues at coordinate 107,683 of CM024954.1, read as the reverse complement.
GCCATTGTTTTGTCTGATCAATGTTTTATAGTGGTTGAAGGTTCTTAGTATGGATGCCACAGAATTTCCTTAGTCTTTTGACCCTTTAAGTTCATTGTTTTCAAATTGATCTCCCTCCATTCAAAAGGTTTTTGTGTTTAACCTGGTGCTTGCATGTGGTTATTGGTTAATCTGCAGCAACATAACACAGCACTTGTTATTGATATGGTGAGACAGCAGTTTAAAAGACATATGCACGAAACCGATCCTGAGAAGATTCAGAAGCTTAAGGACGAGTGAGTGTCATTGTCGTTGGCCTTTTCTCCTGGATCACTCTGCTCTATTTATATACCCTTAAGAGCAATTCTTTTAAATAGTTTTGACTTTGAATGCTCTAAGAGCATGTACAGCAGGTAGGCAAAAGAGCATCTTAGCCATTTTACCTAAGCAAATGTCCAAAATGAGCGCTTCTGTAAAACACCTTTTCTACAATACTTCGGTATCTCTGCCGTGTGTGACTGTTCACCAGCAATCCCTTTTTTAATCTCTCTCTCTCTCTCTCTCTCTCTCTCTCTCTCTGTGTGTGAAACGAAGGGTTTGGGTGTAATGGTTTTTGAAATCCTCCTTTGATCTCGCCGACCAAGACATTGCCCAATTCGACGAGACCAGTCCACATGGGCGGAGTAAAAATGGCTGAGAAGATGAAAAATGGGTTCATTCATGTATACATATAGACATGTATAAAGTATCATATATAAGCGCGTGTATAATTTTGGGGTTCCTCATGTAGGGGGAATTTTTGTTGGCCATTTGATTCCAAAAATCCAGATCTGAGTCAATGAAAAAAAGGATTTACAGATTATTGAGTGGCAAAAGTCACTCTTTGATGCTGCAGCCTGTGCACATTGTTCTAGAGCTTCAAATCCAAAATGGGAGGAAGAAGTACAAGAAAAGAGAAAAAGAGAAAAAATGTTATTTTAATAGAGGATAGGTAAAATAGATAGTATTGGTATGGTGTTGAAAGAGATGTGAGAAGGTAAAATGAAAAAATTGCACTGTTCACTAGCATTTTTTCCTAAATGGTGTACATGCTCTAATATTTGTGCTTTCTGGATTCGTAGTGCGGCAAGGGGACTCATAAATCACATGCTACACGAATCTGAGAAGATGTCTGGCCGTAAATTCAGCCAGAGTTCTTGATGCTGATGTTGGTTGGAACACGGCTATGAATTTTATTGAGCCAGAGCTTTTATTCCAATGTTAAACATGGAGTGGAGATCCAAGGCCAAAGGTGTCTCTTTTGTACTATAACATTTTTGGGGCTTAAACTATTGCACTGTGTAAGATCAGTGTCGTTTGTTCAGAGTTGTTCACTTAGCAGGGAAACATTCTAACACCTAAGTTAATTTGAGCATTTTCATCTTGTCTGAACAAGCGCTGGTTGTTTGGACAGGATTCATACCTATCAACTTTAAGCCAGAAAGGTTTTGAAGTCCTGTTCTTGTGAAACCAGCATCAATACGATTTCATCATACATTAGTATCATAAAGCCACCTTATCATCCGATATGATTCATATGCATTCTCCCTTTTTAGTTCGTCTGTAATATGCAGAATTTTCCATTCGAAGGCTTTAACTTGGTTTCTACATTAACTAACTAGTATACCAAATTGAAAGGATGATGTTTCAATGGAAACTCAAACCTTCCTTCATTAGACTGCAGCAGTAGTGTTTTCATTCATGTCTGCAACAACTAGGTTAGTCATGCTCACGATTGACAAACTTTAACTGGTTGGGGGTTTTTTTTTGGGTCCATTTACCGCCACTTCCACTCATTATATCATTTAGAGTTACTTTCTGAAAGGCATTGATGCATTTGCTACTTGAAGCTTTTATCTATCAAAGTGTCGAATTAGTTGTGGATGGATTGTAGATCATAAAGCAGAATGACAAATGACCGTTGAAACTTGTGACATGATTCACCTAATGCCCAACAAACAAATTCCTGCTCGAAGTAGGATCTACTGCAGAAAGTAAGACAGGCAGCCTCTCCCCCTTCTTACGGCGGAAACCTAAACAGTCACGACACTGATAGTGTATAGCACCTGCTATCGCTCCACCTCACAATGTCTCATCTTGCTGTAGTTGATCTTTCCCATTCCTCTGCAACTGAGAACTTTCATTCCCATCTGTCTTCCTTCAAATGCAAAAATTGTTACACTTGGCTTGTTCAAAACCGGCCTCTATCTCTCTCTCTCTCTCTCTCTCTTCTAATTCGGATGTTCCATTCAACAGTTCACCCTTTTGAATGAAGAGAAGAAAGACAACCATTCATGTGAATGCATGAAACGAACAAAAGCAAGCTCCTTTGTGGTGGTGCACAGCAGAGAAACGAAGAGCCGAGCATTCCAAGAACAAACGATAAATCAGCAAGAAAATAAAACTATCCATATCTTGAATTCATTGATAAAAGGTGAGAAATTCTTAACGTTTACACACTGTTTTCCAATTAAAATCAGTCAATACCACCATTATACCCCGCAAAAACCCCCCGATAACTGCTGAACAGAACAACTTATAGCAGACAAACTCGAAAGTAGTACTGCAAAGAAACAACAAAGACGAACCAAACAGAACAATAACCGAGCATGATACACTCAAGTTTACAACGGAAGACCTGGAGTACTGATGTTACGATATTGCAATGCTGCACAGCTCACAACACAAATAACTTCCGCATAATCGGGTATACCTCTGCAGCATAAAATTCAAGATCCACTTTTAACTCCTCCAGCTTCATCAATCTGTAAGGCTCTAGGATCAAGTGGAATGGTCCCGACTGTAACGAAACCAGAGGAGTCGCCGAAGCCATTAACTCTAACAGGCATCGAGCCCACTGTGACAATGTCAACTGGTTTAGTGTCTATTGTACCAACATTAGAGGGAACCTCCAAAGGTTTAGTTTCAGCCTGCTTGGGACTTATAGTTAGTGAACCAATCTTTAAAGATGATACATCATCATGCTTTGATTCGTCCGCAATGTGCTTAGCATTTTCCTTCACGATACTTGAGCTGCTGACATCAGGACCCAAAGAAACCTGATCTGTACAGTCCAGTCCCTTTTCCACACTAGGAGGCCCATTACGCTTGGTAGCTTTCTCATCTCCACTAGAAGGCATGTCAACCAGAAAATTCTGCTTCCGGGGAGGATTTAATGCAGGTATAATGAACGAACCTGCATAGGTTTTGACCAGGAACCTAGCTTTCTCCTCCTGCATGAGCTTCTGCCGATTCTCGTAGTACATAAAGTCATCCAGTAAAGATGTCCTCAATGTGTAGTTTTTGAATATTTTAAGCATCTCAATACCTTGCTTATACCATATCTGCAGTAAACAAACAATTATCATTAAAAAACACCAAATGGGGCAAAATATGCTCCCTTAGCATTCACAAGTTAATGAACTCTTCGAAGTAAAAATGCATAAATATTCATCTTGTAAAACAAGAGTTCAAAATATGCCTACGGCTCTACAAAAGAACATTGGAAGGGCATGGATAAGCAAATGCACCAGTATTTAGATGGCTAGAAAATAAAATTGAAGGTCAAATGCAAGATGGTATAGGGCGCAAAGAAAAGTGATTAAGGAAAACAAAAGCAAGGCAGTGGCCGGATGTGTAGAACTTCTCAAACTGGGAATACCAATCTGCCACATATAATGAAGTCAAAATGCCGTCAATAATGAGTGATACAGTCTAAACATAAAGGAGTAGCAGTCGCCTAAGTACTGTTGTCAAATCGGGATACATATCACATATCGTTTTTTTTCTCACTATGAATGCTGACAGGAAACATATAGAGTATCCTAAGTAACATTAGCAACTCCAAATCTAATGCATGTATGAAAAAAAATAAGTTTTTAGGACGCAAATTTCTAAGTCTTCCAAGTGGGGTCTCTCTCACATTGAGGCTTTCTAGTGCCTCAGTCAAGGGAAGAGAAGATAGCCCTTATTTGATCCATGCAAAACACGATCTAAGTATGGTTCTTTCTTCTATTCGAGCCCTAATGATTGGGGTTGGGTTTTCTTCAAATGATTTGAATGTCACCAAAATCAGCTCAAACGACTTAAAATGCATTTAGGGTTCCGCTTCTTAAAATAAGGTCTGAGCTTTTTTAATAACTAATCACAGGATGCGTACTGCTAGGGATACGCGTTTATATCGTGGGATTTGTGTCGGCTCGAATTGTAGGTTATGTAGCCCGTGTGGTAGGTTTCTAGCAGTAAACACTAAAATTAACGGTTCCAGCATGGGTGATAGCTTGGAACCATTACAATCGTAACTGTAACTCAAACCAAAACATGCGTTGCCTGTTAATGTAGGTCACAAAACCTGTGCTTCCAATTAAACATCTTCCACCAAAATCAACCAAACAAACCAAAGGAGCCAAACAAGCCACTTGAATGATATCAAATCTGTAGCCATGATAGAAGAATATGCAGCAACACTCAAGGTATAGATGCATCATCAAAATTGGAACAGTACATCCAGTACAAAAAGCTAAACAAACCTCTTGCGTATCTCTGCTGTTAGTTACTGGTTTATTCTCATTGTTCTCTAAAATGATGTGCCTAAAGTTGGGGTTTGGTAGATCTTTAATAATGTGCCACTTCAGAGGGAAGCTTCCACTCCATTTATCTTGCTGCCAGAAATCCATATCTTTACGGAAGTCAACAGGACCGATCATTTCTGCAACACCACAGAACTGGCCACTAGCATTAACCTGCATTAAGAATAACAAAACATATTGCAAGATTAGAAAGTTGAGTAATTGTAAAGACAAAGCAAATACATGGGAAACAAAGCTTGCTGCTTAATAATAGTTCAGCGAGAAAAACAAAGAACAATCGACCACAACTTACAGAAAAGAACAGGAAGACGGGACAGCCTCTTGGATTTCCAGCAGCTATTCTCTGGGCATCTTCATATATACACTGCAGCTTCTTGTTTCCATTTGGTGTAGATGACCACACATTATACTTAATACTCTTGTGCACATCATCTTCGCTGTATGATTTGATTACAAAAAACTTTGCATGCAAATAATCCAACGGAAAATCATCCCTATTATACTCATCAGTATAGACAACAATGTTTCCTTGTGCATCACTCTCTCCAGCTCTAGTTGTATAAGCTTTGACAGCCATATGATTTCTAGATTTGTTGATTCTTGGGCCGCGATTCTGTTCAGTCAATGCATCCGGACCACCATTTACATCATTCGAGAGGCTGCCATTCTGGAACTTGGACTTTATCTTTTCCACTGTAGCCCGGCCATGAATACTTGATCCATATGTAGACAAGCCGTTACTGGATGAGAGCGCCATTTTTAGTTGGTATGCTTTCCCATGAGAAATGCTATCTACACCTTGGGAACCCCTGCCCTGTAGAAGACACAAGTTAGTAAAGAACATGGCAAACAATACCTGGAACCGGAAGCAACAAAGTGCTGTGGTTGCAAGTTGCAACATTTATTCTCCATTTGGTAGGAAGAAAGCAAATAGAAGGCCACGAAAAGGAAGGAAGGGAAGTGTGTTCTCATAAAAGATGGAATCCTGGGTCCCAAAGGGAGAAAGAAAGAAAGAAAGAAAGAAAGAAAGAAAGAAGAAAGCAGGAGCCAGATTGTTTCGCAATAATGTCCACCTATACAAATAGTGGCCACACCGTAATTTCATAGATTTTTATGGAAAGAGAGACTCGAGAATGAAGAGCTTTTCTATGCCCCATTCCGCTTTGGCAAATTAATACCTTCTAATTTGTTCCCCTCCCCTCTTCCTCCAAACCCAAACCAAAAAAAAGTTTCTATCCTCCCAGATTGGCCCCCAAACAACAACAATAAGTGAACACATGGATGAACAACTTCAATGCTTTCTCAGAGAGACAGAAAAGCTGTAGGGCATTATCAGATTCAGGCAAAAGATGATACCTGTACTTGTGTTGACGCCAAACCGGAAAAACTGCTGGAAGTAACATTTCCATGAGCTGCAGGTAGCTTACTTGGTCCAGCATTAGCTTTAGGGCCTTCTGATACCCTTGCAAAAGAACGGGTACTTGAAGCAGGCTTTGTGGCAGACCGAGCAAAGGCTGCAGATGCTGAAGACAGGTTACTTTTCAAACCTGGTCCATCAGCTCGATATGTAGTAAATGCTCCAGTATCTAAGAAGGGTTCAGTTGTGCTACTTGAGATGATCTCTGGGCCTGATTGGACAACCATGGGGAAGTATGCAGGTGGAGACAAAGGGTTTTCATAAGATGGGATAGTGTAACACTGCTGCGTCCCTGCAAATGGGCCATCAACTCCTATCATAGCTCCAGGAATGTAAGGGTTGTACGGATTGTATGGGGACTGTGCATACCCATAGCTAGGTGTATAATATACATATGGCAAACCTTCAGTTTGCGCCCCCTGAAGAAGAAAAAATATATATTGAGAAAAAACCGAAAATAAATATTAATTTTGCATACAAAGAAAGGGCAAGAGAGAATACTGACCGTGTACTGAACTTCTTGACCATCCAAACCAAAAATCCTATGATGGTCATCCCAATCGCCGGATGATTCAAATCCTGACCACGTTAAACATAAAAAAATCGCAGAAATGAGGTCCGGGAAACAAGGTGACTCAAAGCCTCATCCTAACCCATACTGTGATAAGTATAATGGCTTACCTGTACAGATGTACCCATAATTGGTGGCAGTAGGGTAATACAAGCCCTGTTCAACAACAAACTCCTGGGCTCCTTCGTTATACATGACTTCAAGTTGTTCAAGAGGTGGATTTGCTAAATGTGGGTATGACTCGGTACCTTGAATCTAAAAGCAAAAACCCAAGATATGAGTCTATGTTCTACTATTAACATAAGAAGAGATACACATAACATACACTCAGCCTTCCAAAGCGATACAAAAAGGTCCAAATTTGATTAACTTCAAGCACTAGGGGAGAAATTACCAGATATGCTTCTGCATTTCCATGTTCAGAAATATTATACATTTCCATCCCAGGGCTGCCACTGAAATAGAAATCAATCAGAAGAGAAAAAGGACATCAAGGAAAGCCAAAAAATTAGCTCAGCAAACAGAAATATTTGGAAAGCTATAGAAACTAATAATTTCTGGACATTCCTTTGCCCTAACTCTTTCAAGAAATATGAAGGGCCGGCAAATATATAATATCGTAAATCCCTAAAAACAATTCCCAATGGTCACATACAGAGGTAAAATGAACATATAGTTTAAAAAATTAAATAGAGTAAATTTAAAAATGTGGGGTTTCCCAGAACTGTAACACATGAATCTGCCCATGAGGAAGAGAGGAGGAGGTAGCATTCAAAATCTCAAACATCTCCTACTACAGTCTTATAACAACCCATCCACAAGCAGCCAAAGGAAACATTTACTTGAGAATACTCATCCCTCATAATCGACATCTCTCCCACCTATATACCATGTAGTCCTGGTCCAGAACTCAGCCCCGCATAATCAACATCTCTCCCACCCATATACCATGTAGACCTGCATATAGCTCCATATCTCAGGTAATCCTAAGTGCCTGACAGCTTAGGCCCAAGTCGAACCTTTTGAAAATTAGGGCATGCAGACAATTTGTAGAGAGCCAAAATTAAGGCAACAAAGACAAATTCAGAACTTTGGAGCATCATATCATTCTAATCAAGCACACAACCCTCAACTCCAATTATATGGGTGGCAAAAAATGCAAAGGCCTTCTCAATCACAGAACAAAAATAGGCCCAAAAAGTATACTTTCCTGAATGTTGCTTTACCGACAACCACACGCGCAAAAAGGGTTTTCGTTTTCCAAGAGATGGTAACAATTCTACAGTAAATGATTGTCAGATAATGAACAAGGGATATTTCTGTAGCCACAGGTATAGGGTAAGCTAAGCCGATGCAGTGGGGATTGAATACAAAACCCTGAAACTTGTCAAGTTACTCATAATAAGCAACTACAGAAATTAGGACACAACAACTTCTCAAAAAAAATAAAATTGTCACAACATATTAACTTGTAATGCTCCAGAAATTTCACGTCACCACAAATAAATTGCTCATACCCCTTAACTAAAGTAGTACAACGAGCTCCAACGAAATATGCAAAAAAAAGATGCGTATGTGCAATAAAATTGAATAAACAAGGGGATTATTACCCAGAAAAAGGTGATTCAAGCCATGCTTGACCTAGCTTCAAGGGATAAATTGGACAAGTCGGGAATAGAGCTGAGGAGGGTTCTCTGCAACATTTTGTTCGTCAAAGAGGACACGCTTAAGGAAAACCCTAACCCTAGAATAGATGAAAGAGAATCTTGAAGAAGAACCAAAAAAAGGCGGTCTTCTTGGTGGGAGGAAATAAGAATAAACTCAGAGACGCGAATAGAGAGCGAGGGGGAGAGAGAGAGAGAGGCGAGCGAGCGCGTTTCCTTTTGGTGCTCTGCTAAATACACTCCCTAAAATTGTTTCCGACGCCCACCGCAGTTTCTTGATGCTTACTCTAGATGATTTTCCGAAACTACCCTCGGCTGGACGACGACTCTTCGTGAAGAGCAAGAGGACACGCCGTCGGGTTTGCTGCCTTCAGTGTCGAAAAAGTTGATAATATCGCATTCTTTTTAGTACTTATATTGATTTTCAAACTCCTTTTTTTTTTGTTTTAGGGAAAATTTCATGTAGGCACCCGACCTTTCACACAAATCACACATAAGCACCTGATCTTTCTTAAATTTCATATAAACACCTGAACTTTCTAAAAATTCATCAATTCAACACCTGACCTTTATTAAATTTCATATAAACACCTGAACTTTCTAAAAACTCATCAATTTAGCACCTGACCTTTATTAAATTTCATATAAATACCTGAGCTTTCTAAAAACTCATCAATTCAACATCTACCATCACCATTTCGTCTAAAACCAAACGGGAAAAAAGTTAAGTGCTCCAATTTTTTATTTGTTTGAACCAGTGCGAAGATCTTATTTTTCTGATCATTTTATTTAAAGAATCATAATTAATTTTTTACTCTAAAGCTCTTGTTAGTCTGCCTTAAGAAAGTCATAGAATCAAATACTCCCTCCGTCCCTTTATTAGAGTCTTGTATTCCATTTTGGGCTGTCCCTTAATAAGTGTCCATTTTGTAAAGTTAGTAGGTAAAAGTTGATGAATTTTCCATTTTGCCCCTAAAAGTATATTCCATTTTGAAAAGTTAGTGAGTAAAAAAAAATGTAATGATGATGTTTAATAGAGGGTAATGAGGGAAAGTAGAGGTAAAAGTTGATGTGAAAGGTGTAATGATGATGTTTTTTTAATAAGTTGGAATTACGAAACAGAACTCTTAAAAAGGGACGGAGGGAGTATCTCTTAGGGCTAACTAATGAGAGCTTTAGAGTCAAAAATTAATTATGATTTTTTAGGATAAAATGATCAGAAAAATAAGATTTTTGCACCGGTTTAAACGGATTGAAAATTAGAGCAATTAATTTTTTAACCATATTTTTTAATATATAAACGATCTATACATGGTTGAAAAATTAATTGCTTTAATTTTCAATTCGTATGAACCGATATGAAGATCTTATTTCTCTGATCATTTTATTTGGCTCTTGTTAGTTGACCCTAAGAAATATTTGATTCTACGACTTTCTTAGGGCTGACTAACAAGAGTTTTCGAGTCAAAAATTAATTATGATTTTTTAAGATAAAATAATCAGAAAAATAAGATCTTCACACCGGTTTAAACAGATTGAAAACTGGAGCACTTAATTTTTTTAACCATATATTTTTAATATATAAATGATCTATACATGGTTGAAAAATTAATTACTCCAATTTTCAATCCGTTTAAACCAGTGCGAAAATCTTATTTTTCTGATCATTTTATTCTAAAGAATCATAATTAATTTTTGATTCTAAGGCTTTCGTTTGTTAGCCCTAAGAGATATTTGATTATACGTCTTTCTTAATGCTAACTAATGAGAGCTTTAGAGCCAAAAATTAATTATGATTCTTTAGGATAAAATAATCAGAAAAATAAGATCTTAGCACTGTTTCAAACAAATAAAAAATCGAAGCACTTAATTTTTTTTCCGTTTGGTTTTAGACGAAATGGTGATGGCAGATGTTGAATTGATAAGTTTTTAGAAAGCTCAGGTGTTTATATGAAATTTAATAAAGGTCAGGTGTTAAATTGATGAGTTTTTAGAAAGTTCAGGTGTTTATATGAAATTTAATAAAGGTCAGGTGCTGAATTGATGAGTTTTGAGAAAGTTCAGGTGTTTATATGAAATTTAAGAAAGGTCAGGTGTTTATGTGTGATTTGTGTGAAAGGTCGGGTGCCTACGTGAAATTTTCCCTTTGTTTTATAACACTTACTTATTTTTATTGTGATATAAATTTAAAATGTTATCCTTTTGTGTGAGAAAGAGTATACAATTGAAAGGTTAACTTTGTAAATACCTAGCAAGAGGATAAAAAAGGAGTATGAATATTACAAAAATAGAGTGTGAAAATCAATTATCTATTTTTTTAACAATACATTATTCACACTTCAAAAAAATGTAGAAGAAATTAAATATAGCCTAATCCATCATGAAAGGTACCTTTTCTTCATGGAACATGATCTAATACCTTGAAGTGTAAGATAGTCATTGAACAAATTACACCAACGTAAATCTTTTATATAGTTTTGTTTTACCTTTTCTCATTTTGGATGGTAAATGTTTTTCCGACTTATGGTAACTAAGGAGCTATCATGGAGTGGTCAAATCACTCGAATATGAAGCAAAAGGTAGGGTGACAAACAAATCAAAAAGGCCGAAAAGTTCATTGTTCAGGTTTAGTTTACTACTAATTGAGTTTTAAAAATATGTTTGTGCTGACCCGTTTATGAGCCAAATTAATCTCAAATAAATTTTAATCGAACCGAGTGTGAACATTTTTCGAGTAGTTTGAATTTTGTAAACATCATAAGTCAAATATAAGTCAAGCAGTGCTATTTTGAGCTTGGTTTGGAAGTTTAACGAACTTCAAAAATAAGTTCAAGCTTATTTGTTTTACGTAACAAATCAATCTGAAACGAGTTTTTAACAAATGAACACAAGTCCCGCTCTAACGGTTTGATTCATTTACCCGACCTTTATTCAAAAATAATGGAGTGCAATAACTAGAAAATATGTAAATGATTGGTTTGCTCTCCCTTGATGTTGGTCCTGTGATTGGCTGTTTCGAGAAAATGATACTCCTATAATAAAAGTTCTAGGTAATAATTTTGTAAACATCATAAGTCAAATATAAGTCAAGCAGTGCTATTTTGAGCTTGGTTTGGAAGTTTAACGAACTTCAAAAATAAGTTCAAGCTTATTTGTTTTACGTAACAAATCAATCCGAAACGAGTTTTTAACAAATGAACACAAGTCCCACTCTAACGGTTTGATTCGTTTACCAGACCTTTATTCAAAAATAATGGAGTGCAATAACTAGAAAATATGTAAATGATTGGTTTGCTCTCCCTTGATGTTGGTCCTGTGATTGGCTGTTTCGAGAAAATGATACTCCTGTAATAAAAGTTCTAGGTAATAATTTTGTAAACATCATAAGTCAAATATAAGTCAAGCAGTGCTATTTTGAGCTTGGTTTGGAAGTTTAACGAACTTCAAAAATAAGTTCAAGCTTATTTGTTTTACGTAACAAATCAATCCGAAACGAGTTTTTAACAAATGAACACAAGTCCCACTCTAACAGTTTGATTCGTTTATCAGACCTTTATTCAAAAATAATGGAGTGCAATAACTAGAAAATATGTAAATGATTGGTTTGCTCTCCCTTAATGTTGGTCCTGTGATTGGCTGTTTCGAGAGAAGGATACTCCTATAATAAAAGTTCTAAGGTAAAGAAGCATCTTTCAGTCTTGGAGAAGGGGGTCAACTCCGATGCATTTTTTAGTTGCATATTAATCGAGTATCCAAGGAACAAATAGCGCGAAGGGACAGCTTTTCCTCGGTCCATTCAGTCCACTCTCACCAGTAGATAGTAGATTGAATTGTGTTGGGAGTATTTGATTGATTTTTGAAGATCTTTCTCATGATCTTCAATTGAAACCTTCGTAATTCTCGATGTGTAGATTATCCTTACAAGCAATAAAAGCCACAAATTAAGTAGAAGTATTTATATAGTTAGAAAATAACAAGGCCAATATTGACAAATGTTCAAGCGGTTGGTGATCACTAAGAAAGAGTTGGAGAGGAGGGATGGATAGCTTATTCCACTTCTCAAGCAGTTGGAAATCAGAATTAAAGCATCCTCCCATTACTCAAATCAAGTACAAATACTACTAACAATAGTAAAGACTATTTCCCAAAAAAAAAGAAATGCATGTAAAAAATAAAACAAACACCGTCCAACCCGCCCCAGCAGTAGGATGATCAGTTTTATATCCCCAAATTCCCAGTAATCAATCATAAACTACTCCTAGTGAAGTACCTAGACAGCCCAAACTCACCTTTCTATAATACAAGCAACCGCCACCCCACCCCATCTTGAGAAAGGTCGTACGCGAACCTCTGGATAAAAAAGAAAACCAACACCACCACCAAAACTCTGTTTCACAGCTCACGATTCAGCACTGGATTGGATAGATCAGCCATAGCCTCAGGAACCCTCCTTTGAGGCGGTAGCTCCTCCTGAGGAAGGCCTTCCACCTCTGTCACGGCTACGGCTGCGAGTACGACGGGGGCTGCGGCTGTGAGACCAAAGCCGGCGTCCCTCTTTCCACCACGGCCAGCAAAACCACCATCCCTCGCACCACCACGACGGCCACTGCTATCCCAACGTCCACCACCAACAGATTCAAAATGGTTCAGCCCACCATGTAAAGCCATATCCCGTACTTCTAGAGGCACCTGCTGGTTAGCCCCCTCCAGAACCTTAATGAGATTAGCAGCATATTTCCAATCTTGTTCAAAGAAAAAGGTGTATGACAAACCAGTTGCCCCAGCTCTCCCCGTTCTTCCAATTCGGTGGACATAATCCTCAACCCCCGTGGGAAAATCAGAGTTCACCACCACCCTGTGATGTGGAAATAATAAATAAAAACCCGAGGTAAATCACATGTAACGCACTGCAAATGACATTAAATCCTTCAAGAAATACCAATCAAAATCTCTGAACTTAAATCCACAAATCGAACTCAGTTGACCGGAAAACATGAATCTGGTTGTTCATCAATCTACGAATCTCTTTCAAGATCACAAGGAAAGAGAGACTGACCTTATATCTCTGATGTCAAGTCCCCTGGCAGCAACATCAGTGGCAACTAAAATAGGGGACTTTCCAGTCCGGAATTGATTCAGCACCCAATCTCTCTCACCTGAGCCTTCTCTCAATGAATCACAGCAGCCCCAAAGGAATGCCCAATGCTGCGTGAAAACTGGTCACACAACCTTTTTGTGGAACAGAATATAATCACCTTAGAGCCACGTTCTTGGACCCTAAGAATCTTCTCCAACCGCCTCTGCTTCTCCATCTTAGGGACTACTTCAACATACTGCATAAAGCACTGTCCCCAATCCCGGTTAGTAAGAGATTATATAGGCTCCAAGGAGTATGACTGCCAAAAATCCAATTTTGCTAGGGCAACCATTCGTGCGCCACACATTGTGTTCTGCCCTGCACGAACTTTTCATGACATCGTTTAAAGTCAAGCATGCTCCTGGAGATTGCTGTTTCAAAGAAAATGACATGAAATTGTTGTTTTTTGCTTTGTAAATTTAATAACTAAACTCAACCTCTATAAATCGATACGTTGTTATGTGCAGGTCTTTCACATGGGCACTTGGCCCAATTGTCAATGTGGAGTCCAGGGTTTGAGAGCAACGTCGACATCACAAAATAGTAATCTAACCTCTTAGCCAATATTTCCTAATCTGATCTCTTAATAATTATCTTTTGGATTAGTTTGTTGTGTTGTTGTAGTTTATCTTGTAGTGTAGTTTATCTTTATCTTCTTTTCCCTATCTTTTCTAATTCAGTTAAGTTGATTGTAATCTCATCCATCCAAGTATGGACCTCCTGGTGTATATATATTGCTCCCACGAATATCATAAAGTTAGTTTTGGGTTTGCTATCTTTTGACTCTCATAGTCTCATTTCCATTAGTGATTAGCCTAACCATAAAAAATTTGGTTTTTAAATAGCCCAATGGTAAGGAACATAGGAAGCAATGTAAACCATTTGAGCAGAATCCCCAGTCTGATACTGCTTCCAAGCAAGACATGCAATTCCAGGAGGATGCATCTGGGGCGCTCACATAACTCAGGCAACTAGAGTTGCTGCCAAAGTGGGTAGTTTTGTTTGTACTAATTTTAGGAGCATTGGCAAAAGCATGGAAAAAGACACCAGATAACATCACAAGGCAAGTAATGATTCCAAATTCCAATCATAGAAATAATCATCATTCGTCTTCTTCCGTATCTATCCACAAAGCACATTCTGACAATGGAGCCAACTACGTTGATAGTGCAAGTGACAAGAGAGTGCTAAAGCTGTCTTGTTTGAAGCAAACCCATCTGATTGTACGATGGTGGGACTGTAGCACATGACGGTGTTGATCCCCAGAAATTATTGAGCCACTTGAACAGCAATACCCGCATAGAGACCCCTTCGCACGACATCACTACCCCAAGCTTTTTTCACTTTTCCTAACATGCTCGTCTCCTCTTTTGTGCTTTCCACTTCCTTTTTAACTTGAACAGAAAACTCCAAGGCTCTTATCTCCTCTTCAATTTCCTCAGCTGGATAGATTCTCTCCAAGATCTCCCTTGCTTCATCTACTCTTTCCTGTTAATACAATAAAACACTGTCTGTAAATACAAAATCCACTTGGCGGTTCCAGAGACTGGCAAGACAAGATGATTGATCCATAGGGTGGATTTATTCAATGGTTTCATTACTATCTTTGGAAACGTAAGTACATGGATCATCTTGGATACATGGAATTCATTTGAAAAGGATTTCAAGGATGGCTGGCCACGTTCATTTTTTCCTTTTAAGTTGATGAGGCCACATCTCCATATTAAAATAAGTACGAGATGAAGAAGACTGGAAGACAATAAAAAGGAACTCTAGATTGTTTCTACTATTCATACATTTTGGTACAGCCATCTAGGAGACTCCGGAAGTGATAGCATTAAAATGAATTGCAGCAGGGCTGGAAGTGATGCAACACCAAGCATCCAATGCCAAGTTCCGGGTGTTTGATACAAGTTATAGTAAACTAGTTAGCAGTAGTAAGGAAACAATTCAATTCAATTACTATAACGAAAATGTTAATGTAAAATACATCAGTAAAGATGAAGCTTAATTTTCTGTTTTCTGTTTTTGCTTTATAAAAGCATCAAAAACTAGATGCACAACACGTCTCCCTGGATAATACCTTAAGGAGAAGGCAAGGTTGACAAGATAGGAAAAAAAGAGGCCTCCAATAATGAGAAGACAATCAGTGCTAACAAGTGCAGCTCGAATTCTAGCAGGGGAAGCTTCAGCAATGTAGAGAGGAGAAGTCATGGAAGCCAAACTCCAAAACCAAGAAAGATTCTTCCAATAATAATCACCCAAGGTGCAGGAGCAAGCGCCATGGTTATTACACCAATAAAGAAGAAGAAATCAGCAATTATTATTGACATCCTCCTCCCAAACCGGTCATTCAGCCATCCACCGATTGCAGCACCCGCGATAGCACCGGCCACAGCCATGCTCACATTGTTGACTACATATTATACGTACGTAACGTACAACATATTGGTAAACTCAAAACAAACAAAGAAGGAGATATATATATATATATATATATATACACACACACACACACACACACACATACACGTTACAACTAAACGTGTATTTCAAATTTTTTTTCCTGCAAGACTCTCAAAGTCATCCTTGATGTAGAGGAGAGCACCCGAAATTACTCCTACAGCCCCAGAGACAAAACGCATTATAATTAAGCACAACTCCTACTAAAGAGATTATTAGAGAGTATATCCCAAAGAAAATGTTGTATATCGGTGCCCCAATCCTCTCTATTCACAGATATACTATGTCACAAGCTATGTTTCGAACTTGAACTTGGAACTACATGATGTTTTCCTCCAGCGTAGTTTCTTCTAGACATAAAACCAATGGAATCCAAAATCTATGATGTAGCTAAACAAATTTTTCCCTCTTACAAAAAAATTACAATGCAGGAATCATGATTTTGCTAAACATATTTTTCAGTGGTCACGAATTGTGGTTTTTGTGGGTTTAAATAGCTACTAACCTCTGTCATAACCAAAGAGGAGGCCTCCAATGCCAGCAGATAAGGCCAGCCTCATAATGTAAGGGGTCTTCCATAGGGTTTGCCAGGTTTCCTTGTACTCTGTTTCATCTGCTTTTGAAAATCCTCCCTTCACCATCTTCTCAGATTCTTACGAGGTTAAATCTAAGTCGGAACCGCCTCCCGAGAAGAACATAGAAAGAAATGTCCTATGTATATGCAAAATGTTAAAAAACAAATGCTAATGATAAAAATTGGTTCACACATTTTACCTAGTAGTATTTCTCACTCATTCATTCATACATAACCATAATTACAATTAAGAACACGAGAACTAGAAGAAATGAGACAGATAGAGATAAGAACTTTTTATCTTTTGATTACTATGATTGTTTGAATTATTACCGCAAGTGGGATTCTCGTTCTTCTTTGTCCTTCCAGGATTTCGTTCCTTTATTCACCTACTAGTAACTAGTGAAAGCACACGTGCGTCGCACGTGGAAGTTGCGCCACAACTTGTTAACATAGAGAACAATCTTATGTAAGAATAGTGATCATAGATTTTTATTAGAAGGCTATATATATGTTTGGATTGGATGATAAACAATAGAATTCAGTGTATATGTGTTAAGAAAATAGAGTCTCATATTGCTTGAGTGTGGAATGGGTGATTACTTAATAACATTTGGGACCTCTTCCCTCATTACTAATTGGTTTTGAGATGAATATAAAGTTTCTACATGATATCAGAGCAGGGCCCATTCCACCCCACATTTTAAAAAATTTACAATCCACACCCCACGATGACAGACCAGCAAAAAGGCTACACGATGATAGGATCCAAAAGTGGCCTCACGTGACAGATCTCAAACGCGGCTGCACGTGAGGGGGGATGTTAAGAAAATAGAGTCCCACATTGCTTGAGTGTGGAATGAGTGATCACTTAATAACATTTAGGACTTCTCTACTCATTGCCATTTGGTTTTGAGATGGATATAAAGTTTTCACAATATGATACAACCTTCTTTCTTGTAACACATGGAATTGGCATTTGTAAAATGTTGGGAGAAAAAAAAAGAAAAGAATTAGTCTTATCAGAAGAATGACTCTAGTTCAACCTCTCATCTATCCTATTGGTCGATACTTGGGGTCCTCTCTACAGGTTTGAAGAACTGATACTCGCGAGGGAAGTGGTGCAGGAATGAATAGGTTATACAGACCATCACATTGATTTCAAGTACGTAGAACAACAAATTCAATGTCACAAATTGAATATGTTAGCATCTTTCCTGTACTTCTAATTTTCACCATAACTTGGTTGAAGGTTTATAACACCAAAAAACTAAAAAATAATTTGCACATTTTTTCAGCGGTTGGGACAGATTTGTTAAAGAAGGGTTATTGGCCACAAAATATGCCAAATACATAATCACTTACATCATATAAACATCTCCAAAGCTTGTCCTCAGGGGGCAATTAAACACACTTAAACATTTGTTTGTGTAATCACTACTCCAAAATACGACAAAGATCAGAGTTATTAGCCGTGAACGCACGGGCCCAAAACAGTGGTCTTTCCGGGTGAGATCCCAAAACCATCATAGAACCTCCAAAAAATTGAATGCAGAATTACAAAGGAAATTATCCCAAACAGTTAAGCAAAGCAAAAACATGTTTTGTGTCTAAGGCTGACATACAACATAAAGAATTCGAAACTCCTATTATATTTAGTACCATCAAGTTTACAGGAATAACATATCAATAATGCCAAATGAACATAAGAAGGCAGAATAGGAATATATGTATGATGCTTTTGAACTTTTAGCATGCACTCAATAATCCACATAAATTTTAATAACAGGGTTTGAGGTTCATCCAACTCCTAAAGCAATGCCTCAATCTCACTTCCTCGACCAGAACGAATGGCTAAAATTCTTACCTCTAGCGTTGGCAGATGGTAAACATTGATGAAATCTGTCTTAATAGTGTCTCCAATGAATTGGGATTTTTGAAAATTATCTTCTTGATTTGAAATGAATAAGCTTCGAAATCATATTGTTTTAACCGAAGAAGAAATAGAGAAACTTTTTAGAGCAAAGTCTACTTTCACCCCCTGTGGTTATCGCCATGTGCGGATACCCCCTCATGGTTCAAAACTGAGCACATAACCTATATGTGGTTTTGAAAATGTGCGGATAGACCCCATGCCGTCATGTTTTCCATCTATATTAATGGAGGTGTATCTTGCACGCCTCTAGAATGTAATCTATGTCGTTCATAATGTATTAAATAAAGAATAGAGTATCTCTGTTAAAAATCATCTCGATCAGGCATCAATAACACAGTGATCTAATTTTTAGTAAATTCAAATTTGAAATTTTAATTTCATAACAAAATCGATTTGACCATGGGCTTTTCATTTTTTGATTGACTTAAATTTTGGCATAGATGTAGTATTCGTCAAAATTTATAATATCAACGGTTTGGATTTAATTTTTGGTATAAGGGATGATGTGATTAGATTTTTAAAAAAAGAAGAATTAAGGGACATGATGAGGGTATATCGGTCTTTTAATGCTGTGTCCGTTAATATGGATGGAAAACATGACGGCAGGGGTTCTATCCGCACATTTTCAAAACCACAGGTAGGTTATGTGCTTAATTTAAACCATGAGGGGGGTATCCGCATATGGCAATAACCATAGGGGGTCAAAGTAGACTTTGCTCAACTTTTTACAGAATTTATCCTACAGTAAGATGGAAAAATGCATGACAAGAACACCGCTCAAAAAGAGGCGAAGACAAAGTATAAACACATAACAAAAAATATTATTATATGGTACAACAGAACCCGCCAAAGGAGCATTAAATAAATCACTGGGAATTAAGTTAAAAAGAAGTTATCTCATATAGGAATATATATCATCGGGAACAATTATTGGGCAGGAGATTATCGCTGGAGACTGCACTGCGAGAACCCACTTTGAGAGTTTGAGGCAGAATAGGGGAAAGAATCGGGACACCAAACCCTTAAAAATTTACACGGCTATTTTTTTTTATCTTGGTTATTAGTGAAAAGCGAGATAAAAAACCATGATTACTATAATAGTTTTAGGGTAACCGAGGTGAAACAAACTTACCATCTCGATTTATCAAATGAACAGATTTTAAATCACTCTTAAATATTTATCACACCTTTTGAAAACTGAGATCTTATTGATTGTTCAAGTGTGATCTTTAACTATTTGTTTTGTTGGGATTTGTCCCACATCGGTTAATTATCTCCTCCAAAACTAGTATATGAGTCTGGACGGCCTCTCCACTCTTTGCCAATTGGTTTGGAGTTGGATGCTTTAACATGGTATCAAAGCTAGGCTTTCGGAGGCTTTTCCCCTTTGTTTGTGCCATAGTTGCACTTTATTTCATTGTGATCCGTGTGTTCCGGATCCTTTGTTTACCTCTCCACGTGCGAGTCAGGGGTCGCACGTGCGGGGGAGTGTTGGGATTTGTCCCACATCGGTTAATTATCTCCACGGCCTCTCCACTCTTTGCTAATTGGTTTGGAGTTGGATGCTTTAACATGTTTAGTAGTGAATAGCAATGAGGATATCCCTGACATGCTATTTCTTTCTAGAACATGAATCGTCATAGATATTCTTCCTGCTTCCTAACGTGCACAACATGTTATTGTTAGAACTGATTTGCATTACCTCCAGTCCTCCGCGATTGCGCATCTTTGGCACATTCATTGCAAGGTAGAATGGGACATCTTCGACAATCATCTCCTCTGCAATTATCCTTGCCCAGCAAGCAATATAGGATCCTTGCTTAAGGCAATGGGTCTTCCACAGTTGCTAGAGAACTTCAAGTACATCCACACTATCTCCATGTTAAAGTTTCATACTAAATTATGGCTTGCTGCTTGCATTCTCTATGAAAAAACCAGTTTTGGATTAACAGGGTATATTCATGTAAATGTGGTACCCTACTCTGTTAGTCCTTTTGCTACTCGCTTTTGTGGTATCAGGTAATCATTAAGATACAACTACAAATTCATTCATTAAATAGTCTTGGATTATGTCTTTTCCTCAACATGTTGACCTGTGTTTTTCCAATCTCCATTCAAATCACAACATTACATGCATTTGCAAAATTGTTCACAAGCAAGTTGAGCTCTTCTTTATGAGTTATCTTAACTTATGCTATGATTGTCAAAATTCCTCAACATTTGATGGATCATATGGTGTACCTAACATCAAAAAAACAAAAACAAAATGAAGCCTTTTCTTTGGGATATCAATCTACTACTGATGATTAAAAGAAAGGGCAATGCAATTTAGACGATGGATAAGATTGTACGGAGTACTTACTTTGCAATGTCTGCATCTAGTGTTGGGGGCAGGAATTTCGGCAACCAAGGGAGGTTTCCCGTATCAGTTAGAGCATGTACACCAATGGTAGTCGAAATACCTAGTAAAAAAGGTACAAAATGTATTTTACCTATTCACTTTTTCTTTCCACCCTATACCAATCTCTCTATCATATTCTCTCTATTCATTAAATATAATAAAATATTAACAAAGGAGAGAACAAGAGGTACGAAAGAGAGAGCAATGGAAGACACCTGGCCCAAAAAGTAATAAACTATGCATCGCTTGTGAATAGTCAATCGCTAGAAATACAGAGGTGTGGGAGCCAAAGCAATTCTGGCGAAGTGTTTACCGACTTTGGTGCATGCTGACTTTCTTGTTTTTTGTAGGTAAAATAGCTTAAAGTGCATATATACCTAGTTTGGTGTACATGCTCTTATAACTGAATGAGAAGGGCAAAGAGAGAGTTGGAGGGAGATCGAGTTTCTGTCCGGCGATCATTGAAGCGCTTGAAGTAGTTTGGGGGCCGTTTGTTATTTCGATTGGATGTACGTGGCGTTTAAGGATAGCTGTCGTTTGGACTTTGGAGTCCTGAGGAAGGGAAATTTTTCAGTCGCCACCGGGTATATATCCGCTCAGCACTCTCGAGCCATTCGATAAACTTTTGGACGGCTCAAATTAAAACTTCCTCTCTCCTCTCACTCCTCCTTTTTCTCTCTCCAAATCTTAGCTGTCCAAAATCACATCGGACGGCTTGGATATATCGAATGGGCATCACGTGGTACCCACCTGGCACTGACAAAGTGTAGTTTAGGAAGTAAAAAGTCCACAAACATGTCAACGTATTATAAGGAGTATAGATAGATAGATAGATAGATATAGATTATAAGGAGTATAGCACAAAACTTCTTATAAGGGCGTCCTTACCGTATTAAAGTAAGGACGCTCCTTTCCCGACCAATTTCTCATGATCCGAGCCGTTCAATGTGTTTAGAATGAGATTTTAAGGATACCAGTGAAAAATCAGCAAAAAAAAAAGATCAAAAAGGGCTTTATCATAGCAGTTTTTGTTTGTTTTTTATCGAACGGTTCAAATAAAAACTGCTCGGATGAAGCCCTTTCCGGTCTCTTTTTTTTTTGCTGATTTCTTGCAAATACTCTTAAAATCACGTTTTGAACACATTGAGCGGCTCGGATCATCAAAATTTGGTCGAAAATTGGGAGAAAAGGGACATCCGCATTTTAATACGGTAAAAGCGCCCTTATAAGAAGCTAACTAAAAGGTATAGATAGATAGATATAAATAGACGTACAGAAAACCCTACATGAAGTTTCACAAAAACTTACCAGCACCCTGCCTTAAATAAAGATGAAGAGTTATTATCCTTTTTTTTTCTTCATATTTTAGAAGAAGCAGTCTTTGTATGGCTGAAATTACTCCCACAAAATGCGCTTTGAATTTTTGAAAATTTGTCAAAAACAAGTTCCAAGAAGTAGTGGTGGAGGGCGGATATTTCTATTCCAGTGTTTAGGCATGAAATCCGCCTTGGGGATGCATTTTTTCAATATTCTAGATGCTTGTTTGATTTTTCCGGAAAACCTGAGGACACAAGGGGTCGTTTGGTGAAGATTTTTGGAGGATTTTGAAGAAATGAGGAAAGAGATATATATAGATAGCGAGATGATAGTAATAAGTTGAGAGAAACAATATCTAAAATACTTTTTGTTAACCATGTAGGTCCGGTTTTGAGCACACTTAACTTAAGTTGTAAAATTTGGCATAAGTGTGAGAATTTTATCATGAAATTTGGCGCCTCATCAAATGGAGATGTTATTTTTTAAATTTCGGCTCTGCCATTCCCTTTTAGTTCTAGTTGAGATGGTTGATAAGTTGCATTTTCGGATGATTAAGGTTTGTAAATTAACCTGAGAGCTAGCATGCATCGACATGATCGAGAGGTCCAGAGAGGACATACTTTCCTTTTGCTTCAATGCTTTAGAGAGAGATAGGGATGGCAACGGGTCGGATCGAAGGCGGATATTGCGATATCCGAATCCGAATCCGAACCCTCCACCCGTCCTCCGAATCCGCTCCGAACTCCGATCGGATATTGTTTGGATACTCCATCCCCGCTCCAAACGGACAGCGGAGATCCAATCGGAGATTTGGATATCCGAATTTGGAAAAAAACAGAAAATTCTGTATGACACTAATTCAGGCAATTACACCACAATCTGCCAATTAAGCTACTAATTCTTCATTCCTGCCCATAAAAAAGACGGATTCCCAAAAAAAAAAAACAAACAATACTAGAGTTCCACAATTTGCCAAAAAAACAGATTCCACAACTATTAGGCATTAACTTAGCCAATTAAGTTAAAGTGTTAAACCAACAACATAGCATCCTGCAGCATCCAACAACAATACTAAAGTTCCATAGTTCATCCAACAACACATTGTTGATTGTTGGGCTCCCATACTTCATAATTACATAATTCCATAATAGCAAATACAATACAAAATACTAAAGTTCATAATTCCGTACTTCATAATTCTAAAGTTACTGAGCCTTCAAAAAAATGAATACACCATTGACCCATTGAAAGCATATCACTCTTTGATAAGAAGCATCCATCCAAAAGTCCAAACTCCAAAAATTCCATAGTACCACTACCACCTGTCACATAAAATACAAACATATCACTCTCTACTACATATAATCAATTGAGATGATTAAAAAAAATGAACTGAAGCATTAAAAGCAACCTAAACTTAACATTCAAAATGCAAACTTCTATGTCAGATTGCTCCTCCCTATATCTCTCAAATAATAGAAGGCCACATACTAATCCTAAGTTCAATTTACGTTTTACACTTGCAACTGGACTGTAGCCCAGATTGCTCCTCCCTACATCTCTCAAATAATAGAAGGCCATAACAGAAACCTAGTAATCAGTGATTGAATGCCAACACTCAAATGGTTGCACACTTCCTCCAAACTCTTAAATAAGTCCAATAGTTGACTGACCCCAATCTTTTAACTTATAGGAGATGAAAGATCATGTAAACTGAACATAATCTATTCTATCAGTACAAGTGTAAAACTTTTCAGCATACTATCAGTGACCATTCTAAGCAATAAACTGAACATAATCTTTTCACAGTAAGAATGAAACAACTTACCCATAACCTGATCAATCATCAACAGTTGTGACATCGGACATACAGTCATCAACATCCATATCCTCATCATTGATAGTTGGAACCTCTACTTGAAGAAAAAAAAGACTTAATTAAGAACAATCATTGTTATAGCATATTAGCAAAGACAAAAAAAAAAAAGTATGAAAAAGAAGAAAAGATTATCAAAATTACCTTCATTCTCCAAAGCCGCCAACCAACTTTGTGTACACATTAAAGCTTCTAAAGTCTTCGGGTGAAGTCTATTACGACTTGGACTCACCACCCTACCACTAGTACTAAAAGAGGACTCCGATGCCACAGTAGACACAGGCACGGCCAACACATCCCTAGCTATGGCTTGCAAAACCGGGTACTTTAAACCATTAGATTTCCACCATGCCAATATATCAAAATCATCACACATTGGTAACTGCTCCTCTTCCAAATAACGATCTAATTCCGACTTTACATGCACAGTTTTAGTTTTCTTTCGTTGATCAAGATAATCGGAGAGAGAAGTCCTATCCCTCAAATAGGTTGAGGGCGGCGCCTTGCTTGAAGATTCACTACAATCCTTACTTGAAGATTTACCTTGGTACAACGTAAGCAAGTCATAACACCTTTTTCGAATGTCCTCCGCCATCCCAACACCATGGTCTCCATAAATTCTTATATAGTAGTACTCAATCAAGGACATCTTGAACCTTGGGTCCAACACGACTGCAACTGCCAAAAATCCATGCGTATTGTCCCAATACTTGTCATATTTCTCAAGCATATTCAAGGCCATTTCCTCCACTACATCAATCCCACAACAGACCCACTCTGACAATTTACCTTTAATATCACATACATCTGGAAAAAATAAATTGGAAGTAGGATAGGTAGTCCCACTAAACAACAAAGTGACCTTGTAGAATATTTCCAATCTTTCACATATTTCTTCAGCCAAGTTCCAATCATCATCATTTGGACAACTTTTATATTGGGGATCCTTGAGTTTTAACCGACCAAACGCATTCCTATATTTTATGGCAGTTTGAAGCATCAAAAAGGTGGAATTCCACCTTGTAGGACAATCAAGAGACAAATTTTTACCATAAGTAATTCCCAATTGGCGAGCTGCCCCTTCAAATGTCTCCTCTCTCTTTTGAGTTGCTGTCCAATAAGCAACACTATCCCTAACCTTCACAATGGAAGACTTAATGACATCCAAACCATCTTTCACAATCAAGTTAAGAATGTGGGCAGCACATCGCACATGAAACAAACTCTTACACCTTATATGATCACCTCCAAGTTTTTCTAACAACAAATCAATCATTGCATCATTGGTAGTACAATTATCAACTGTCAAAGTAGACAATTTTCTATCGATATTCCACTCCAAAAAGGTATCCATCAACACCTGACACAATGCTTCCGCTGTGTGTGGACATGGCACATACACAAACCTAAATAAAACAATTACTATTAAGTATGAATGTACAATAACAACACTCAACTTGCATAAAATTAAACTTGCATAAAATTAAAATTACCTAAGAATGCGGCTTTGTAACTTCCAAGAATCATCGATGATGTGCGCCGTGATAACCATGAACCCTCTTTTCTTACTGATAGATGTCCACATATCCGTAGTCAAGGAAACTCTACTTTTGTTTCTTTCCATAAGCCTCATTGTCTTCAGCTTCTCAACATCATATATCTTAAAAATGTCCCTCTTTATAGTGTTCCGAGAAATCACATGAAACGCAGGTTGTAAAGCATGGCAAAATCTCCTAAACCCAGCATGTTCCACCATGCTTAGAGGGTACTCATGCATTATTATCATGTAAGCTAGTTGTCTCCTAGCAACTTCTGGATCATAGCTATATGATTGCATGTTGGCCTTTTTGCTCTCCCCCATCAAAAGACTAGGTGTTATAAACTTCTGCTTGCTATCAATCGCTTTTTTCATGAAACAAGAACTAGTATGATCTTTCAAATGTGTAGTTCCACTCTTACTATTCCCAACAAACTTTTTTTTTACAATACAAGCACCTTGCTTTTTCTTCACCAGTGTCCTTAGTTTTTATTTTCTGAAAATGCTCCCAAACTGTGCTCCTACATTTACCTTTTGACAATATTTTATCACCATCAGAAGTATACCCAAGTTCTTCTGGTTCATTTGTAGGGAGATTTGACTCGGTTTCTGCTTGTGAACTATCAAGTGTTGGTAATTGTGCCTCATTTGATTCAATTTCAGTTGATGTAGAGTTACTTTCCCAAGTTGGCACACTACATATTAAAAAACATAAAAGTTTTTATAAACACAAGACCACATGCATTTAAAGTAGTGCTATAGCAGGAAATGCACATGCATACATGGAATGACAACAAAGAAAGTGCTAAACTCTAAGCAGGATCAGATGAGCTATCCTATACATTGCTTTTATAAAGAACTAAAAATTTGACATTCCAAACAGAAACTGAGTTGGACACTCATCAAATAGTAATAAGAAACATCATAAATGAACCAAAACTACTACAATCTTTCTGAACTTTTTTCACAAACCAAAACTACTCATTTCATTTTTGTTAGTCTTCATAACTTCCACGTATAACAGAAAAAGAACATATCAAGTGTTGGATAATCAGAAAAAGCCAATATATAGCATGCCTTTCTACCCTATCTCGTTATTCATGGATCAACAGAGCAACAAATTCCTGGACCACATAAGCTTATATATAATCTAGATTCCTACAATAACTAACCCTAAAAACCCACAAAGATGTTACACCATGGGTAAAACACAGCAATTTCTGTATAAATTCACAGTCTCAAATCTACAAATTGAGAGATAGAGAGATAGAATGAAGAATAATTTCCGATTTTCAAAGAAACCCAAGAATAGAGCAGATCAACGAACCTGTTACCTGTTTGTTTTGTGATATTCGGTTTACCTTGACGAGCGTAGGGTTGGCCCGGTTGGAGTCGGAGATCTCGAGCGAGGAGGGGGCATCGCCATTAAGAAATAACCCTAACAGATCTCGAGAGAGCGAGAGAGATTAGTATATTGCAGAATGCAAATAGATCGAAAGAGAAAAACAGAGAGAGAACGAGAGAGAGAGAGAGAGAGAGAGAGAGAGAGAACGAGAGAGAGAAAGAGAACGAGTGAGAGATAAAGAGAACGAGAGAGAGAATACCCTGGTCGACACTCGACGTCGACTGGTGAGTGGGGTGGACGGTGGAGTAGACTGGAGAGCAGGGGAGGCGCGGGAGGGACTTGAACTCTTGATTCCTTGAAGAGTTGAAGTCTTGGTTATAGCTGCCTCTCTGCCAGAGAGAGGCGAGAGCTGCTGCTGCTGCTGGGTGTGTTGTGTTATAACCCTAACAGATAAAAAATAAGAGGTATTTATAGTGGGGGCATTCGGAGCAGATCGGATACGGATCGGATATCGGATTCGGATCGGATATCGGATTCGGATCGGAGGTAAACTTACCTCCAAATCCGATCCGATATCCGTTTTTTTTTTTTTTAAAAACCGAATCCGCTCCGATATCCGAAAAAATCTCCGAATATCCGATCCGTTCGGAGCGGATAACGGATCGGATTCGGACGGATCGGTCGAGATGCCCATCCCTAGAGAGAGAGGACACATCACTCGTCTCACGGGAGAAAAGCCAATTTCAAATTAACTTTGTTTTTTGGACGCAGAATTAAGGAAAAAATAAACTTTCTCCTAATTAAGACAATCGTCTTTCTATTGTGAGTCTACTATAAACACATAAGAAGATAAAGAAAATGTGTATTTATGTATATTTTTTACACATTCACATACATTTGTTATTGTGAACTGATTTTAGAATTTTCGTTGAGACAAAAAGGTTGGGGTGCAGTTGCACCGACCTAGGTCTCATCAGTTCTGGAAGGGAGGGGGGCCCAATTGACTAACACGTGGACGTGGGAAGTCCCACTAGCCCACTACTCTCGCCACGTTCTCTTCATGCAAACAAAGCACTCTTTCCTTCCCTCAACCCTCTTTTGAAAAAAAAGCCCATTCCTTCCCCCATTACTCCTACATATATGGAGTGGGTCTCTTCTTATATACTGTAGTTCTTCCCACTAGATCAACCAGGCCACTGCTATTCGAAAACCCAATACTACTAAATTAAACTACTTTGGTACTTAAGAGAAGAGAGTCATTTTAATTTGTTGGGTTTTTTAGTTTACTTAGTATTGCTGTTAGTGAACGAAAATGCCAGGGCTGACCCTCGGAGACACCATTCCAAACCTTGAAGTCGACACCACCCATGGTAGACTCAGGTTCTATGACTATATCGGAGATGGCTGGCTCATTCTCTTCTCCCATCCTGGTAAAATTTCCATTACTAATAGTACTATTTATAACTAACTAATTAAATACTACGGACCCACTTTGTTGTCTATGTTAAGCACTCAAATTAAGTACTACTACTAATTAAATGGGTATTTGCTCTAAAGTGCTAGAAGTAGCTCTACTGTTAATTCCTAACTGCACATAGTCACGCACATGATACATAGTATATATCTGTTTGTGTTTGTATTTGTATGCAGGGGATTTCACCCCGGTGTGCACCACGGAGTTGGGTAAAATGGCCGAATATGCTGACAAGTTTGCGGAGAGGGGAGTGAAGCTTTTGGGATTGTCTTGTGATGATCTCCACTCTCACCGTGAATGGATTAAGGACATTGAGACCTATAACGTACGTACAGTTACGCCAATTTCCCCACTCTTTCCTTATCGTAAAAACATTTTGATGATGAGACCAGATCATCAACTACAGCCAATTGTCAAAGCATGCATGAATTTACTACTACGTTACTTGAGTGTTAAACATATCAAGTCCCCGAAGTACTTGTGAATTTTTAAATTAATGATGCACGCATGCATGGGGGTGCACAATAGTATAATAATAAAAATATATATACGTGTGTATACAGAATGGGTACAAGGTTGAATTCCCAATAGTAGCAGATCCAAAGAGAGAGCTGATACAGCAACTCAACATGGTTGACCCTGATGAGAAGGACGCTCAAGGAAACCAAGTCCCTTCTCGTGCTCTTCACATAGTTGGCCCTGACAAGAAGGTATGTATATATATATACACACACACACACGCTTTTTACACAGTTTGTCTACCTAGCTCCTCTGTTAGCTAGCCGCCGTGAATATATAGTTGACTACTCTTTTTTTTTTATTGGGTGCGGGTCAATGTTCTATTGGGATACTAACTAAATATATATGAATTTCTACGACTTAATTAATGTGATGTTAATTGTGGGGTACACGTGTCAATTGGTAGATAAAGCTGAGCTTCCTCAACCCGGCGAGTGTTGGGCGTAACATGGATGAAGTGGTGAGGGTGTTGGATGCACTACACAAGTCGGCCCAACACAAGGTGGCCACTCCCGCCAACTGGAAACCTGGTGATCCGGTGGTGATATCTCCCAGTGTCTCCAATGAGGCGGCCAAACAAATGTTCCCACAGGGTTACAAGTCTACTCATCTTCCTTCCAACAAGGACTACCTCCGATTCACACACGTCTGAATTTCCGCAGACCATCTTACCTACGCCACAGCTACCGCTACCACAACCACTACTCTCTCTCTCTCTCTCTCTATGCTAATGAGATCGACTTGCCTAGATGTATGCATGTGTATATGCAAGTATACCAGTACTACTACTACTACTGAAGTTATCTACAGAGTATGTTTCTGCTTATTGGTTAGTCTCTGGTGGCTACCTTATCCTGGTTTTGTTGTATTGCGTCCCCTCTCTGTGGGGGTTTCTTTGTGAGACAGCCATGTTTATTTTGAGTACTCCGTATGTCTTTTTGGCTTGTTGGTATGTTTGTTTGTTTGTGGATATGTTGCTCCATAATTCTATTTAATGGAATTTTGGGATTCGGACAATATGCGTTGGTGAATTTATGAATTAATTTAATCGTCGAGACAATTGAAGATCGTTATGCGGAAGCCGTTGGGTTGGACGCCCGGACATGACTCCTGAGTAATTAATACACGCACACAGTACAAACATCAGATTTTTCATGGCAACATCAATCCATGGTACTCTTTTCTTTAACTATCTAGATCCAGAAAAAGGTACAACACACAACACCCTACTTGGTGCAATCATGAATGAGAAGTCCCCCAAACTAGACGATCCTTACACTACTGGCATAGGTTATTCTGATGTTGACCGAGTTGTGCCAAAACTGCCTTGTGTTGGTGGTGGTGGCTGTTGCTGATCTGAAGGCATCCTCTGTATGTTGACATGTGGTGGTGGTGGTGGTGCCGGGTGGAGATGGTAAAGTGATCTTGCCGCCTCTGGAGAGACTGCTCCTCCGTTCACTCCATATGGTGGCTGTGGTACTATTATTTTACTTCACAAAATGCAGCATCTACGAAGTGGGCAAGTGGATTGGAGTGGAGCTAGTAGCCAATTAAGACATTCGACGTGGAACACGTGTCTACATGATCATGGCACCTGGTTCAACTTTTCTTTCATCTCAAATTCACCCAAGGCAGACACTGTACCTGCTTGTCCACATATCTTTTTTTTTGTTTTTTTTTGATCCGCGTCCACATATCTTTTCGTTCAATGAAACACTACCAGAGTAGATGACGTGTGAAATAGTATGAGACAAAGAAATATTTTATTGAATTGAATTTTACTATATAATGAGCCTTTTATTTATACAAGAAATTAACTGTACTATGGAAGAAAATCATTTTAATTACAATTAAATCATAATTTCAATTTCAATATTACGATAGTATTTATTATATCTATTTATTCTAGCATTTTCATTTGAAGCACTAATAAGCAGAAGTGCTGCTGGGCCTGGGTCGCTCTATACCTAAGTAGACAAGGATTATAAAAAATTTAAAAAAAGTCGACATTTGTTTTTTTTTATTTTTTATATTTGCATGAATTGAACACAATGGCTAGTAACGACAGATACAAAGAAATAAAAAAGTTGAGACAAAAAAATGAAGAAATAAAAAAATTGATTAATATTTATATTAGTTGCAGCTTCTACAACAATAATGATTTTTATTTAATCACAATAAAAAAATCAACGCGTACATTAGAAAGAGAGCTTAAAGAAAGTTTGGGGACAAAATAAGAAAGCACTCAAATTTCTGCCTCCCTCTCTCTCCCTCCTATTCCCACGTTTTTATCCGCCCCTCTCTCTCTCTCTTTGAAATTTTCTTTTAAAAAAAAATCACGGAAAAATCAATTTTTGTTTATAGTATACTAGCGTTGTGTTCGTTTGATGTTAAAAAAAATTAAATTTTTAATTTTTTTTTACTTAAAAGTGGTTATTTTTAAAAATAGTTGGGTAAAAGTATTTTTTTTTTACTTTTTCATTGCCTCAATAATTCAACAAAATTTGATGCAAAATTAACAAATATAAAAAAATTAAATAAGGATAAAACGTGCATTTTTTCTAAAAGTAAACAGTGTTAGTAGAACACCTGGGGTCGACCAAAAAAGTAAAGAAGATTTGTTAATTCACAGAAAAATCGTTGTGCCTTTATAGAATTTGTTTTTGTTGCCCTGACCCTCCCCCCTTCCCGTCCTCTCCCCTCCCACGTGTTCTCTCTCTCTCTCTCTCTCTCTCTCTCTCTCTCTCACTGTTAAAATTTAGAAGAAAAGTTTCATTGATTGGGCTCGATTCAAGATAAGTTTCATCATTAATCAGTGAGATTATATGCATACTGAAGTGCGTGCACAGCAACACGATAAAGTACCGACTTTTCTTCTTAGAAAGCCACTAAACTAATGTCTAAGAAATCAAACAACAGTAATTGTGTCTAATGAACCATTAATAGCCCACGTCAATCAGGAAGAAAAGTTAATAAGCTCCCTCCATTGCTGCTTTCAAAAAGATCTTTTTAACTTTTTGAAAGGTGTCCACAACTTGCTTGGACAAAGAACCAGAGTCCATATACTCTCCTCTCCTCCAAAGTCTTGATACATCATTTTACTCATCCAAGCTTAGGGCCATTTCAAGACCAACTAAGAGTTCTAAGTATTTCAAACTGGTCGTGCACAGCTATGAACGGAATCAAATTAATCGACAACATCACAACACACATTTATCAGGTTCTATTTCCAAAAAAGAATAGATCATGCTAACATTTTTATACGCGTACATATTTTTACATGCGTACATATGTACCAATATATATACATGCACTTTCTTTTCTTTTCTTTTCTTTTTTTGACAAAACAACCACATGTCTTTTCTCACCCATTATGGTGAGAAACAAATGAGTTGATGGAGCCCATGCTACTCACTCACTGCTCTGACAAGATCTGTTTGTGTCATGTGACCATAACACTTAATAGGTATATATGTTGTAACATGTAACAGACCGAATTAAGAAAAACGAATAAAATATGTAACAAATCTAAGAAAAATTGGAAGAGAGGTTATAAAAGTGAGGGTGGACATAAAACCTGAGTAGACACCTTCTCCACTGGCAGAGTCGGCTCTTTCGATACTGCTAGCAGTAAAAATTAATGACTCAAAGCCAAGGCTACAAACTCCGGATAAGAATGCTACTATGATGCTGTGGGGTACACTAGCACATTTACCCTAACAGTAATCTTTTCATGTGCCCTTTTCCCTTTGTATCTCTAGTCATTGGATCGTATCTTTAAATTCTGATGTCTCAGAAATCTCACATGATCTAATGGTTAGATGCATATGAGAACAGAGGAACAGAGAAAAGTGTAGTCCATCTACACATGAGTTTGGTCCAACCGTTAGTGAGTTTGGCTCATAGATAGTTAGTGCGTTCGAGCTAGTTATATATATATAACTATTACAGTATATGAGTCCCCTTCTCGTAAGGACCACCTTAACTTAATAAAATAAGGACCTCCATTTTCCAATCAAATTTCGATGATCCAAGCCGCTCAATGTGTTCAGAACGTGATTTTAAGGGTACCCGCAAGA
Source organism: Rhododendron simsii (assembly GCA_014282245.1). Lineage (NCBI taxonomy): Eukaryota > Viridiplantae > Streptophyta > Magnoliopsida > Ericales > Ericaceae > Rhododendron > Rhododendron simsii. The sequence continues at coordinate 74,766 of CM024954.1, read as the reverse complement.
AATCAGCAAAAAAAAAGACTGGAAAAGGCTTCATCCGAGCAGTTTTCGTTTTTTTTTTTATCTAATGGTTCAAATAAAAACTGTTCAAATCAAGCCCTTCCCGGTCATTTTTTTTGTTGATTTCACGCGGATACCATTAAAATCACATTCTGAACACATTGAGCTGCTTGGATCATCGAAATTCAATCAAAAAATGGGATAAATGGGAAGGTCTTTATTTTAACTAAAATAAGGACCTCATTTGAAAATAACTGTACAGTATATATATATATATATATATATATAAAACTATCTATTGCGATAAGGACGTTCCTTTTTCGACCAATTTACGATGATCCAAGCTGTTCACTATGTTCAGAACGTGATTTTAAGGGTACCCATGAGAAATCAGCAAAAAAAAAAAGACCGAAAAGGGCTTGATCCGAGCAGTCTTTATTTGTATTTTTTCGAACAGTTCAAATAAAAACTGCTCAAATTAAACCCTTTCCTGTCAATTTTTTTGTTGATTTCTTATAGGTACCCTTAAAATCACGTTCTGAACACATTGAGCGGCTTGGATTATCAAAATTTGGTCGGGAAATGGGAAGCCCTTACCGTAAGAGCGCCCTTATTAGAAGCTTATTGATATATATATATATGTGTGTGTGTGTGTAAAACTGTTCAAATCAAACCTTTTCTGGTTATTTTTTTTGCTGATTTCTTAAGAGTAGCCTTAAAATCACGTTCTGTACACTTTGAGCGGCTCGGATCATTAAAATTTGTTCGGAAAAGAGAAGGTCACGGTAGATTGGTAAGAGATCCTTAACTAGATAATTTGTATGTGTGTGTGTGTGTGTGTGTGTATATATATATATATATATATATATATATATAGATTAGCTTCTTATAAGGGCGTCATTACCGTATTAAAGTGCGGATGTCCCTTTTTCTCCCATTTTTCAACCAAATTTCTATGATTTGAGCCGCTCAATGTATTTAGAACGTGATTCTAAAGATAATCGTGAGAAATCAGCAAAAAAAAAAGGACCGGAAAAAGCTTCATCCGAGCAGTTTTTATTTGAACCATTCGATAAAAAACAAATAAAAATTGCTCGGATGAAGCCCTTCCCTGTCTTTTTTTTGCTGATTTCTGACAAGTACCTTTAAAATCACGTTCTGAACACATTGAATGGCTCGGATCATCGCAAATTGATCGAGAAAGGAGCTTCTGTTTACCAATTTTTCCTCGGTCGAAATCAACAGAGATTTCAAAAAACAATGCCAACAACAAAAGTGAGGTAGACCAGAAGAAAAATAACAAATGGACTTTGTTATTTTTCTAATGTAGAATTACAATCAAGAAGGATAAATCCTCATTAAAGGTAGAATTACAATTAATTAAGTTAATCCTACTCATACTCCTAATTATAACACAGAAGTGGCTATTTATAGAAAAACAAAATGTGCAGAAAATAACTTCCTAACTTCTCACTACGTTTCATTCTTCTAATTATCTTCCAAGTGTCCAAATTACTTCTCTTCAACTTCCAAATGTATAGGAACAAGCCAAGTGTCTTGCACTTTATTAAAATACAAATAAATAAAAACTAGTTATATATACACACACACAGTGAGCTTCCTGTGAGGATCTTAAATAGGCTCCTTAAGTGCGGACCTCCTCATTTCTCTCATTTTTCAATTGAATTTCGATGATCCGAACCGCTCAATGTGATCAGAATATGATTTTAAGAGTACTCGCGAGAAATCGACAAAAAAATGATCGGAAAGGACTTGATTTGAGCAGTATTTGTTTGAACCGTTCAATAAAAAATTGTTTGGATGAATCCTTTCCCGACCATTTTTTTTGATGATTTCTCGCGAGAACGAGAACCCTTAAAATCACGTTCTGATTACATTGAGTGGCTCGGATCATCGAAATTCGATCAGAATCTATGAGGTCCGCACTTAAGCTAAGTATGAGATCCCTCATAAGAAGGGGACTCATATACAGATATATATATATATATATATATATACACACACACACTTCATCCGTTCCATTTTTATTCGTTTTTCATGTAGTTCTTTCAATACTTATATCTCCCAATCTACAATGTTTTTCATGATTTTGAAAATTTTGTATTATAGATCTAATCGAGAACTATCAAACAAGATCCATATTACATATTTTTAGAGATTCATATTGAAAGATATAAGCTTTAAAAGAACTGCACGAAAAACGAAAATGGATAATAAAAATGAGACGGATAGAGAGTGTATATATATATATATATATATATATATATAGAGAGAGAGAGAGAGAGAGAGAGAGAGAGAGAGAGAGAGAGAGAGAGCGTGAAAATGATTGTTATTATTACTATATATATAAACAGCAAGAGGATGGCCGATGTTTCATCCATGATCCTTGAGAGTAAGACTATTTTGTCCTCTTAGATATGATGCTCTTTGTTTTTATCTCGGGGTAGAGGATGTCTTTTGCTAAAAAAATTAGAATATGATGTTTGTAGTAATTTTTCAGTTTTCCACCAGAAAGAGTCATGTACTCTTTTTTATTATTTATTTTTTATAATGCACTCAATTATTGCATTAGAAGACTAGAATGGCGTTACCTTGAAGAGCAAAGTCCACTTTGACCACATGTGGTTATCGCTATGTGTAGATATCCCCCTCATGATTTAAAACTAATCACATAACCTACCTGTGGTTTTGAAAATGTGCGGATAAATCCCCTGCCGTCATATTTTCCATCCAAATTAACGGATACAACTTTAAAAGACCGATGTACCCTTATCATGTCACTTGATTCTTCTTCTTTTTTAATTCTAACAACACCATCCCTTATATCAAAAATTGAATCCAAACCGTTGATATGGTAAATTTTGACGAGTACTATATCTATGGCAAAATTCAAGTCAATCAAAAAAAGAAAAGCTATCGATTTTGTTATGAAATTAAAATTTCAAATTTGAATTTACTAAAAATTAGATCACTGGGTTATTGATATCTGATTGAGATGATTTTTTACAGAGATACTCTATTCTTTATTTAATACATTATAGAGATACTCTATTCTTTATTTAATACATTATGAACGACTCAGATTACATTCTAGAGGTGTGTGAGATACACCTCCGTTAATATGGATGGAAAATATGACGGCAGAGGGTCAATCCGCACATTTTCAAAACCACAAGTAGGTTATGTGGTCAATTTTAAACCATGAGTAAGGTATTCGCACATGGCGATAACCACAGGGGGTGGAAGTAGACTTTACTCTACCTTGAATCATGATTGCAAGTGATGCTGATTGGGTCTAAGATTTCCATCCTTGCCCCATCAGATTGAGGCACAAGCTCTCAGATGGCACCATAGCCACTGAGACGGTTGGCTCTGTAATTTCAAACTGATAATTTGAAAGGCATGATGATGAGACCCACCATGTGAGTAAACATCACAAACTTCATCAATCTCGGTGGGTGGGTGGGCGGGGCAGACTTCCCTCGAAAGACTTGGCAGAGACGACTTGGCTTATCACCATCTAGTATCTCTGTTAACATAAAAATAATAATTCTCAAGCAAAAAATCACAAATGCAAAAAATAAAGAACTCAAAAATGGAAAAAATGGCGAGATAAAAGCAATAAATAAAAGTCATCGAGCTTGAGGAACGAAGAACCGCGGGTGGTACTTTGAAAGATCGATTAATAAATTTTTTTCAACGTTAAAAAAAAAATTACTTACACACACGACACACTCAACATGGCGGGGCAGGCTTCCACGACACAAGACTTGAAACATATGACTTAGCTATGGTCCTTTGCTACCATTCTACTTCAATGAAAGAAAATCACAAATAGCATACATGAACATTCTACCAAAAGTTTTGAGGTGAAACGTGATTGTTTCAACACAAACTACCACGTTGTGTTGTCCTTCCGACCGTAGATATTCCAAATTTTGTGTCTAGGAGGCCACTGGGCGCACGAGCGCTATTTTTTAGATACCTTAAGAAGACAAGGTAAAAGGTTGAAAAACAACTTGCAAACAGCGTGTCACTTAATTTCCACTGAAGGCATACTCTACCATCTACTCATGTTACATGGACTCTTCCGGTGTACGTATTATGTAAGTGCAATTTCGAACGCTCTAACTTGGATAAGGTTTGTTGTGTATAATGTCTGTGCCCGATTTCGACACTTGGCTCCTCTAACTTTTGTTGTATCTCACAAAAAAGAAACTCACGTTAGCTAAAAAAGAAACATTTTTAACCTTTCACATGGTTGAAGTAGATATTTAGTACGACTATACAAGTACTTAAGACGTGTCCACGAACACGTAACTAAGTATGGGACATATCCTGTTATCATCAACTTTAAGTTTTTAAGAAAGTCTAACACTTGCAGATGCTCATACCCTAGTTCATGTAACAAAGTTTACCACTAAAAATGAAAGTCACATATCTCATTTGTCACCACCGTGGGATATAGAGAGCAGTAAACCGAACAAAACAGTGACCCACGAAAAAATAAAAAAGGAAAGACAAAAGAAAGGAAGAAAGAGATGAAGAAAAAGAGCCACAGAGTTCCATCAGCTGTCAAGGGCCTCAAGGGCTTGTAGCAAAAAGAGGAAACAATGTTAAAAGAATGGGACCGACTCCTAGTAACAAGGCCCGGAAACGTTAAATACAATCTATAGTATTTATGCATTTTACCAATTGACCTCAGATTTCGAAGCAAAAGGTGGTCAAGCAGTATCTGTAATGCTGCCACTGGCTATCAACAACAAAAGTGAGTACTTTTCAGTGAGCACACAAAGACGTACCAAGAGTTCTTCGGATAAAATCTCCTTGGGGGAGGCTGCAAGAAAAAACAGTATTTCAGATGGAACTAGTAAGTATAGGAAAAAACATTCAGTCACCACATCAGTATCATGCTTCTAGTTTTCAAAGCAGTCATTCTGATTCAATAACAAAGGAGGATGAAGAACTTGAGTTGCAGTGGGCTGCGATTGAGAGACTACCTGCCTTCAAACAGTTGCGAACATCTTTGTTTGACAGTGAGCACAGCAATGGAAGTAGAACAGGATCTGAAGGGAAGAGAGTGATTGATGTCACCAAGCTTGGAGCGTTGGAACGTCACGTGTTCATTGAGAAGATCATAAAGCACATAGAGAAGGATAATCTCTTATTGCTGCAGAAACTAAGAGAGAGAATAGAAAGGTAATCCTGCCGTTGAATTAATCTTGATAAATAATCACTGTATGATTATAGTCATCAATTTCAGCACGGCTAAAACCTCATTCCATTCATGTTGTTGCATCATTTCCACAAAAAGGAACATGGTCATCACTACAGCACCTACAAAATGAGAATGCGCTAGTCTATCAGCAACAAATGATATTCTGAGCTGTTAGCTTGATCACAGTCCATGCATCAAATTTGTTGATGGATCTTAATGATGAGCTTCAACCCACATTTTTCCATGACCTTAGTTGATTAGTGTTGCATGCATATCATGGGACTGCCCAAATCTGAGCTGACTTGAAGCCTAAAAGAAGTATCAGGCTGTTCTTTTTCAGTTATGTAACTATTTACCAATTACCTATAATTCTTTTATGAATTCAATATAAGTAGGGCACCATGACCGCCTGTAACGAATAGACTGATTGAACAATTGTTTTTACAGAGTTGATGTAAAACTACCGACTGTCGAGGTGAGATACAGAAATGTATTTGTGGAAGTAGAGTGTGAAGTTGTGCAGGGGAAGCCCCTCCCAACACTATGGAACTCTATTGCAAGTGTGTTATCCGTAAGTAGCCTTGTTTTCCTCCAAACTAATACTAGCAGCATCAACTAATACTAGCAGCATCGTGGCATTTTTTTTTTTTTTTTGCTTAAACCTGCAAGTCATGATAAACTAAGATAATACAGAAAGCTTAAGACCTCAAACAGCACACCTGATCGTCCCCAATAAGCTTAATGAAGGTAACCCTTTAACCAGGTTTACACAAAGGCCATCCAGTGCAAGTCTCAAAAGGCCAAGATAAGCGTTTTGAAGGGTGTCAGTGGCATCATCAAACCAGCAAGGTAAGTATAATATAATAATACCTACTTGTGCTAGCACATGCATTGAACAGTACACAGAATCAGAAAGGCAAGCACAGATATATAGCAGTATACAAGTATGAAGAGACCATTTCTGATTTTCCACCACAGTTGCAACAAAATAAACCCAAGCTGGAGCTTTAATTGCTGTTCATATGTGAAGATTATTGATGCAAATGGTCATTGCCAACATATGTGTTTGCAAAACACTTACAACATCAGGCAGAGGAATGAATCCCATCTCAAGACAGCTTGAATTGTGGCTCAGTAGCAAAGAGCATCATTAAACCAGTGACAACCTAACAACCCACCAATAACAGAATTTTTGGCAGCAGTCATTAGACTGAAAGCCTAGTAAATTCTTTACTGTTTACGGCAAGTTTAGCCTAGTTATGCCAACTTTATGATTGTAGTGCACAATGAGAGCTGCACCCTCCCTCCCTGCACATGCGTGTGAAAAATAAAGAAGAGAATAGAATATTAGGTGTTTAGTACTTTTTTGGAAGCATCAAGGGAATGCAACCCATTTAGAAAGAAGGATCATAGGTATATAATAAACCTATGTTCAATTGCACAAGTTTTAGAAAGAAAATTCAGGTCGGTTTTAGTGTTTCCAATTCAGCCAAGTTCTTTGAATTCTGAAAGGGTGATTGTTATAGTTAACAGAAGATTCAATCAATAGTTTAATATTTCAATGGATGAGAAAATTTAAGCTTTCATGTTCAAGGAAGATTTGTTTTACGCAGGCTCACTCTTCTTCTTGGTCCCCCAAGCTGTGGGAAGACCACCTTGCTATTGGCCCTCGCAGGACAACTGAACCAGTCTCTCAAGGTTAGTTTGCCCCAGTAGCTACATCATGTTTAAAAGACAACATCTTATATCTCTTTCCTTCTCGTTTCTTCAGGTTAAGGGAGAAATCTCTTACAATGGTTATAGGCTAGATGAGTTTGCTGCTAGAAAAACATCAGCTTATATAAGCCAATATGACCTGCACATACCCGAGATGACTGTGAGGGAAACAATTGATTTTTCTGCACGCTGTCAGGGTGTGGGAAGTAAAGCAGGTAGGATTCCTCACTCCTTCAATATTACCCATATTGGTGTAAGCCGATTCCGTTGTAATTCTTCATTCCTGGGATATTTTGCATACTCCTTTAACATTGCCTAATGATATGACTTCATTTTAACTTTTGTTTCTGAAATGAAGAAATTATGATGGAAGTTATTAAAAGAGAGAAAGAAGCAGGAATTGTCCCTGACAGTGACATTGACACCTACATGAAGGTAACCATAAGCATGCATAATCACCATCGTTGAAAAACTCTACTGAAAGGCCTGAACATGATTAAATTTAACAGGCAACTGCAGTTGAGGGCCAACAAAGAACTCTTCAGACTGATTATATTCTGCAGGTATATTCTTTCAATCAGAGTAGGATCAATCTGGGTTGAAAACAGTATTTCCACTAGAATCTTTCGACCTAATGCGGTAATAAACTGATGCATTATGCCCCATCAGATCCTTGGACTCGATAGTTGTGCTGACGTAGTGGTCGGAGATGCAATGAAAAGAGGAATTTCAGGTGGCCAAAAGAAAAGACTGACAACAGGTAGCATCCATCTTAAAAACCATGTTTCAGTATTTCACTTATATGTATATGTAAAACTCCAAATTCTTCAGTCTAGAAATTCATCTTGCCTATGTGAGGGCATTTACGAGTGGAATTTGATGTACAGCAGACGAGAAAGAACACAAGTGTGGTGAAGGCATTTTCTACTTAACTGAATGCTTCTTGTCTGGTTCATCTTGCAGGAGAGATGATTGTGGGTCCCACAAAGGTTTTACTTATGGATGAAATATCAACTGGATTAGACAGTTCCACAACCTTTCAGATAGTGACCTATGTTCAGCAATTGGTGCACATCACAGATGCAACAGCATTGGTTGCACTTCTTCAACCTGCCCCTGAAACGTTCGAACTATTCGACGATATAATATTGATGGCAGAAGGGAAGATTCTGTACCATGGTCCTCGCAGCCACGCACTGCAATATTTTGAGGGCTGCGGTTTCAAGTGCCCAGAAAGAAAGGGTGTAGCTGACTTCCTCCAGGAGGTGTGCTGAACAGTGAACACTCTACAGTTTCCTATCCTTAGAAATTCCCTTAAGCCACACACGGGCATAATAAACATGACCATTTTCAGGTAATTTCAGAAAAGGATCAAGCACAGTTTTGGTGCAGAACTGACCTCCACTATAGTTACATTTCGGTGGACCAATTCTGCGAGATGTTCAAAACAAGTTCTCTTGGACAAAGGCTTGAAGAGGAGCTCTCCAACCCATATGATAGATCCAACAGCCCGAAAAATTCCCTATCATTTAGCATATACCCATTGAGCAAATGTGAATTATTCAAAGCCTGCATGGCTAGAGAGCTGCTTCTCATGAAGAGAAATTCCTTCGTATACGTATTCAAAACAACACAGGTAATTTTTAATCCCGTGACCGTTTGTGTCATGTTCTACCTTCCATTTAATTACAATTACTTGGTAGTTACAAGTTTGACACCCTAATTTTGCAGCTTGTCTTCACTGCATTCATGACAATGACAGTCTTCATACGTACTCGGATGGCTGTGGACTTGGTCCATGCAGATTATTTTATGGGTTCCTTGTTTTATGCAATTGTCAGACTTATGACTAATGGAGTTGCAGAGCTCTCCTTAACGGTTACTAGACTTCCCGTGTTCTACAAACATCAGTCATTTTTCTTGTATCCAGCATGGGCTTATTCTATTCCAGCTTCCATCCTAAAGATCCCATATTCACTACTCGAGTCTATTCTCTGGACATCAATTACTTACTATGTCATTGGATATTCTCCTGAAGTAGAACGGTGAGCAAAGCTAATACCTCATTGAATATTTGATGCTATATAGATTATAGACTGCTTTTCTCCCTATTTTCTGTGTCCTATATCTTATAGTCCTCTAAGAATTCCAGGTTGTTCCGCCAGTTCCTTCTGCTTTTCTCCCTGCATCTAGCATCGGCATCTTTGTGTCGATTTGTCGCCTCAGTTTTCCAAACTATGGTTGCTGCAACAACTTTGGGGTCTTTAACCTTGGTGCTAATGTTTTTATTTGGAGGCTTCCTTCTTCCAAGGCGTAAGTCATCTATAACTCATGGTTAATAAAATAGAACCAAAGTACTCAACCAATGTCTTTTGATCAACACAGTTTCTTTACCCCCTTGGTTGAGGTGGGGCTTCTGGATTTCGCCAATGACATATGGGGAGATAGGGCTTTCATTGAATGAATTTCTCGCTCCACGTTGGCAGAAGGTAAACCGTAGATGGCAATATTTTTTGTCCTTACCAAGGGGCCAGAATTATATAATGTCATCAGTACCTTCTTCTTTTTTCATTTTTTCTTTTTGATCTACATTATCAGTACCTTCTTGCTGCAGGCTACAGGAAACATGACTATAGGGCAGAGTGTTCTAGCTAGTCATGGCCTGAGCTTTGATGGTTACTTCTATTGGATATCAGTGGGGGCATTGATTGGATTCATGATTCTGTTTGACCTTGGATTCGTCTTGGCCTTAACTTACTTAAAACGTAAGTCTATTTTAAACGACCACCAAGTATAAGGTTGACTAATAATATAGTTGAGTTTACATATGCAGCTCCGGGAATGTCTCGAACTCTTATTTCTAAGGAGAAGTTATCTCAACTGCGAGGCAAAGAAGATTATAAAAATAGAGAACTGGGGGAATGTTCTTTATCTCAAGCCGCCTCTTCCAAAACAATTGCCCAACAACCAGAATCGGGTGAGATAACTTGACAAGTATTGCTTCTCACCTTAAAGAATGAAAGAATACCAGCTAAGAAGCACAGACACTTCTATGGATGATGTATGCATGCCATGCCTGCCACACGGGTTGACAACCCACACTCCTTGGGCACTCCTAAAAGTGTCCTAAATAAAATAATGATACAAAATATCTGACATTTGACTGACACTTTGCGGACACTTTGGCATGCTTCCTTGTCCCGCCGAATAGGTCCTAATTGTGACGAGCCTCTTCATAGTAACAATGTTTTGCATTCTTCGGAACACAACTTATGCACTTCAAATGCGTTGCAAAACACTTACAAGATGAACACATCATGTCAAGTACAATATTCAGCAATAGATTTGCATTCTAAAGAATATGAGTTCTCCATGAATGATATTTTGATGTTATGCAACAAGTGATTTTCTAATTTTCTTCCATTTTCTTATCACGTTTTCAAAAAAATTGTACACGCACACAACATACAATAAACCTTATTTAACGTTACAGCAACATGTCCCACCTATGTCATGACCTACATTTTCAAAAATGGGCGTGTCAACCTGTTTGCTTCATGTTCGTGTCGCTTTACCTATATGCCCAGTAAACCATCAGCTTTTCAAATTGCCGGAAAAACAAACTTTAAACCCATTATATGATGCAAGAGTATGTGCTGGTTTTACAGGTCATGTAGTCCTACCTTTTGAGCCAGTAACGATGACATTTCAAGAAGTGCAATATTTTGTCGACACCCCTCCGGTAATTATGTGCAGCCATACCCTACATATTGTAAGCAGAAATTTTGTAGGTCAAGCATTGATTATACACTATACCAACAGGAAATGAGAGAAAATGGCTTCAAACAGAAAAAACTTCAGCTGCTTCAGGATATGACGGGCGTATTTAGGCCTGGGATCCTTACAGCATTAATGGGTGTCAGCGGGGCAGGTAAAACAACCTTAATGGATGTTCTTTCTGGAAGGAAAACCGGAGGCACCATTGAAGGTGATATAAGAATTGGAGGGTATCCCAAAGTACAGAAGGTATTCGCTAGAATATCCGGCTACTGCGAGCAGAATGACATACACTCTCCACAGATCACCGTTGAAGAGTCAGTAATATACTCGGCTTGGTTGCGATTACCGGCCCAGATTAATCCAGAAACCAAAGCTGTATGGCATCCTTCACAAATCTATTTTCAGTTCCGAGAATTGTGGCTAAAGTCTTTGTCAGATACCTAAAACCCGACTGAGCTTTCATGACTAATCAGGCTGCCAAGAGGCTTCAAAAACACTCCTATTCTGAATTTGATGTAGTCAAATTCAAAAAATCCATAGGAAGAATAGCCTATAATTCCCAGGTAAAGCTTCAAATTCAGACCACGGTCAACTCTCTGGCAAATCCGGTAGGGTTTGACACCGTTGGATTACAACAAATGAAACCAATAACTTAGCCTTGCGTTAGTAATAGATGTTCACATAGAAGAACATCAGACATAAACCATGTAAGAAGTGAGCAACTGATTACTCCTAGTCTTTAATACTATATAGAGCACAGACAAACAAATTCTGTTTACAGTTAAGACAACAAAATGAGGCTGTCTATTTCCCCACATGTCAAAATTGCAGAAATTTGTAGCACAAGTTATTGAAGTAATTGAGCTTGATGGCATTAAAGATTCTTTAGTTGGAATTCCTGGGCAAAGTGGTCTTTCAACTGAGCAGCGCAAGAGATTAACAATTGCAGTGGAGCTTGTTTCCAATCCCTCCATAATCTTCATGGATGAGCCTACATCAGGTTTAGATGCTAGAGCAGCGGCAATAGTCATGCGCACCGTGAAGAATATAGTTGCTACAGGAAGGACAACCGTTTGCACTATTCATCAACCAAGTATTGATATTTTTGAGGCATTTGATGAGGTACGATACGGATCCAACAAAGCAAAATTTAAGGCTATGTAGCTTCCAAAACTGGAAACCTATGATTAACGTAGGGAAATGATATTGGCACTCCAAAAATTGATGCAGACACTCCAAAAAACAAAGGAAAATGGCTTTGAAGTTATATTGATTTTGGAGTACCTGCATCAATTTTTGAAATACCAATATCATTTTTCTTAACATTAAAGTTGACAAACATTCCCTCCCATAAACCAAACACTGTCTTTTGTTATTCGAGCTGATTGTAGCACAGGGCATAATGCATCCAAGTGCTTATAGTCAATGATAGAGAACCAAGAGGATTCAACCATGCTAATACGTATGCCACCCACGATTAGTCAACCCCAACAATATACTGAACATGTATACATCGCGTGCTTTTCCCCTATGCAATATGATTACAATTTTCTTGTTGAGCTCATGGTACAACTTCCTCATGATTTCAACACCAAAAAAACCTATTCATTTTCTGGTTTGGTTACATGAGAGCCACGACACTGCTCACCTATCTACAGATTAATAATTTGTTAGATCACTACTTTTCTCACTACATTAACCAAAAATTAGCAAACCCCAATGGGTTGGGAGTAATGCTTGGTTTGATTTGGTAATTAACTAACATTCCGATACTATTGAGACCAGGCTTCTTGCATGATCAAACTAAGTCAAGTTTCTTTCATTTCACCAGCTGGTACTAACAGATGTAGATCATGGTGACCAACTGGTGTGTGTCCTTATCTGTTAGTTTTCGCAACACTACAATAGCATGTAGTCTTTGTTTGGACAATACATGTAGATCCCACTGAAAAAAGGACTAACCACTTTTTTAAACCTTTTGATAGAAATGTTTCTTTCAGTACCCTCTGGTCCTCTGCTAAGCTACACTGGTGTAAAAGTTACCATTTGTGGGCTCTAGTTGACCAATATTATGACTTGTACCATTACTTGGATGATACAAGATACAAGGTTTTATCTAAGCAATATATTGAATGCCTGCAGTTGATTCTAATGAAAAGGGGAGGACAAATCATCTATTCTGGAACCTTGGGTCATCATTCAAGTAAACTTGTAGAATATTTTGAGGTATGTGCAAATCAACAGCAATATAATTCCTATTGGGCACGTGGATCTGGTGTTTCCATGCAGAGATTACTTGTACATTTTATACCTACACTCTCTTTTGGTGTTGGGTGGACGGGGCACAATGGTCATGGTGTAATATATACATATGGTAGTTATGCTAGAATTCAGGAACAGCATACGTGGATATCAAGCTGGTATGAACCGATAACCATTAAATCACAAATTGTAAGTAATGTTTAAAGAAGGATATACTCGTATAGTTCATTAACTTAAGTATCAACACAAGGCAAAAAACCATCACATTTCAGAGGTTAAAGAAATGTAAGCACTATCTACTGGCCCTTTTTTTCTTTTCTGAGATGTAATATCTAGTGACCTATTTGCAGCAACCAAATGACAATAAATTCATCAAGAAAAAAAAAAAAGGAAAAAAAAGAAAAGCAATGTACATTCTACCACTGCCAAGTAAATTTTCCTAACATAATGATGAGGAATCATACACACTAGTCCAATAGAGATTTGGTTCTTCACAGAACAATAAAAAAATTATGTTACTAGTACCTTCAACACCCAATAGTATGGAGTATTGACCACCCTAAGGACATGTGAAGCAAAGTCCCACCTAGCGTAGGTAATAAAATGGTGTCAGAGCTAGTACCGGAGATGGGTAGGGTGTGTGTCTCTGACCTACACACGGCAAGTGCTGCCAAGTGAGCATGCTGTCATGAAGGAGGGTGTGAAGTGAAGTCCCAAATTGCGTGGGTACCAAAGTAATACTAAGTACATAACTGTGAGGGCACCCTCACTTCAATAGCTAGCTTTTGAGGTTGAGTTTACCCAAGACCGTGTAACAGGACAGAGATTTCCAGGGTCCATCTTTTGAGAATATTTATCACGTGAAAAAAAAATGAAAAACAAAGTCTTTGGATGGATGTATGAAGGTTTGACACAGATTTCTGACCATAACTCTTGTATCATTCTAAACACAAGAACTAGAAGTTACTCACATTTGTGATGTGTTAAAATGTCTGCCAATCAAAACAATGGTCTTTTGAGGGTAAATACACATTAGGTTAGAAACCTAACAACTATTCATATTCACGTCAATCCAACCCTGCATGAATCCATATCCATTTTGGGAAAAAGAAATGTAAAACCCAACCGTCCTCTCCGAGTCGTGGTGTGGAATACCTACTTCTTGTAGCGTATCTCACCTTAATTTTCAGACATGGAAAGTGAACTTCACTAGAAAAGCCCAAGTAAGGTGTGTCAGTGTTCTTCCAACTCTTGTCAATATATCTATTGGCAGTACTTTTTCTCAAGAGGATGTAAAGTATCTGCAAAAGTGGTAAGTTTGTGCAATATAACATCTTTGTTCATTCATCAACAGGGTATCAAGGGATTGCCAAAGATCAAGAACAACTACAATCCAGCAACATGGATGTTAGAAGTCACGTCTGCATCAGTAGAAGCCGAGCTTGGTTTAGATTTTGCCACCATTTACAAAGAATCACCACAGTATCAGTAAGTTAATTGAAGCTAAGTTAGCATAGGTTTGTTCATCATATTTCTTGCAGAACGAGTATATACTTATTCAGGTTTTGAATGTTATCAATGGGAACAGCGGTTGGTGATGTAGCCAGAGTAGTGTGGATACCTGCACGTGAAGGCAAAGTCTCACACCCAGGATGACCAATAAGTGAAACTTGAGACATCCATTGCGGCATGTCCGTTATCCTGTTAATTTGTTTAGAGTTGCCACTTGGTTTTAGGAACCAAGAAACCGGATAGAGATTCTGTTTTCAGGAGCCAAGCGTACAGTGAGGGGAAGGTGTTAGGCACCCCTCCCCACCCAACCTAGCCTCTAATCGTTCCACGTGGGGCTTTTCAGTTGTTTAGTTTGACGCCACAAATAATTGGTTTTTAGCCATTAACAAGATATAGGTGATCTGAGCAGAAAGGAAAGCACGAAGGAAAATGGGAAAGGGGAAACATGCATCATGAGATCTTAGAGACTCTATCCTTGGGTAAGATCCTAGACATGGTTTCTTGACGTGAGATCATGGAGCCAACTAAGGTGACATGTCGTGACACGTAAAGACATGAACCCATGTACCTAGATCTCTATATCATTCTACTTTTTTGTGGGATATATGACTAGCATTCCTGGTTAAGTTTTTTCTGATTTGTCAATGCATATAATCTGAATTAATTCTCATTCTGCACGTAACCAAACATTTATCTTGTTTTTCTGGTCCTAGAAACACTATCGAGTTGGTGAGACAGATCAGCGAGCCACCACCAGCTTCAAAAAGCTTGCACTTCCCCACTCGTTTTCCACAGAATAGCTGGGAACAGTTTTTGGCATGCCTTTGGAAACAACACTTATCCTATTGGAGAAGTCCTGAATACAACTTGGTGCGGTTCACATTTATGATTGTCGCATCTGTGTTGTTTGGGGCAGTCTTCTGGCAGAAAGGGCAAAATATGTAAGTCCTTTGTTTGTTCAATCTGCATTAAAAATCAGCATGATAAACAATCCTCACAAGTAAATCCCAAGGATGTTTATCTAAATAGCAGAACTTCTCCATCTAATAAAACTTGTAAGTTCTAGAGAGATACCAATTTAATATCACTAGTGGTCCATGTAGAAAGTAGCCCAAATGAATTTACTTTAGAGCTAGGATTTCGAGCAGTCTTCTGGCAGAAAGGGTAAATAATGTTAAGTCCTTTGTTTGTTCAATCTGCATTAAAAATCAGAATGATAAACAATCCTCACAAGTAAATCCCAAGGATGTTTATCTAAATAGCAGAACTTCTCCATCTAATAAAACTTGTAAGGTCTAGAGAGATACCAATTTAATATCACTAGTGGTCCATGGAGAAAGTAGCCCAAATGAATTTACTTTAGAGCTAGGATTTTGAGCCCATTCTATTTTGGTTTGTTTTCTGGAACTTCAAGCACTTCTCTACTAATAACCAAGAAGAGAAATGGATAAACCACACATATCAACTCACATCCAAACAGACTGGGAAAAGATTTCGTCACAGACATCATGCGTTCTGTTATCTTATCCACTAAAACCATTTGTAGACAAGGACCTAAACAGGGTAACTTTGAATGCTCAACCCAATAATACCGAAATCATATGGATTAGGTCAGATAATAGAAGGGTTCCAACATACATACATAATTTTCCATTCTTTTTTTACCTAAGGCATAATAACGTCCTATCGTATAACTTGTTTTTTCTTTCTTTTGAAGAAACAATGAGCAGGATTTGATGAGCATACTTGGATCAATGTTTATTGCTGTCATTTTCTTGGGCATAAATAACTGTTCAACAGTACTACCATATGTGGAAACTGAGCGCACAGTATTGTACCGGGAAAAATTTGCTGGGATGTACTCATCATGGGCATATTCATTTGCACAGGTGCACTATGACTTGTTTTTTTTCATAAATACGGTACCAATAATCAGAAGTATTATGTTTCTTGACGCTTATATGGTTAATGGAAGTGCTATTTGTTGAGATTCTAGGTGACCATTGAAGTACCCTATACCTTATTTCAAGCAATTTTGTTCGTGGCCCTTACCTATCCGTCAATAGGATATTACTGGTCAGCTTACAAGGTCTTCTGGTACTTCTACGCCACGTTTTGCACCTTCCTG
This sequence comes from Rhododendron simsii, assembly GCA_014282245.1. Lineage (NCBI taxonomy): Eukaryota > Viridiplantae > Streptophyta > Magnoliopsida > Ericales > Ericaceae > Rhododendron > Rhododendron simsii. The sequence goes on along the minus strand of CM024954.1, from coordinate 58,132 downwards.
TATTTCGTATACCTTGGGATGCTGATAGTCTCATTAAGCTCAAATGTCCAAGTAGCTTCCATATTGGCAACTGCAGTCTACACAATACTGAATCTTTTCTCAGGCTTCCTCATGCCAGGACCGGTAAACCCTTCCATCCCTTATTCAAGTGGCATATTAGCAAGAAAATTAAATCCTACACTTGTCTGCATTGTTCTATTACATTGCTAACGGAACTAGGCACTGTCATATAAGAAAGACATAAAACTTAATTTTTCTGATAACTGCGTGCCCGGACTAGCTTACGTGCACCTCGACTAATCCCAGGCCCTTAAGTTAACAATTGCGAAAACCTCCAGTGGCCATGAGTTTTTTTGGTTGGCGGTGAGATTCAAACCCTCGAGCTTGGGGGGTAAGCCCTGTACTTGCCGTTATGCTCCCACTCGACCAAGCCCTTGCGGTTAAAAGACATGGAACATGATTCTCATAGACAGGTTCAGACCCATAGACATCGAACTTTATTGTTGTGATGAGTCACGAAAAGAGGCAATTAATTATAGTTTGCTCTTTCACTTGGTTTGTCAACAACGTCCCACTCATGTGGTTGAGAACATAAAAAGGTGAGCAATCTCATAAAACTTGTTTTATTTGCAACTGAGAATCATATGTAGGACTTCCATTCAAGGCAAAAGTATTGCGGCCAATTTCCTTTCATCAATCTAAAATTATTCCCTATAACTTTCACAATAGACTCCAATTTTCGCTGGAATTGCTATATGTTAAGTATACCTTCAAATTTCATCGAAGCCAGAACCAATGGGACCTTATAAAAAGATGGCATAGATATCCAAAACTCTTCCTACTTCTAAATTAAACAGGAATTTTGAGAGAAGCAAAAAAAATTTCCATGCTCCGTGAAAGAACGCATCCAACCCGTATACATACATTGAATGTTAACTTCTCATTGCAAGTAAAAATGGGCACATGATACTAACTTTGTTTTTTTATGTGCAGAAAATTCCTAAGTGGTGGGTTTGGTGCTATTGGATTTGTCCTACATCTTGGTCCCTGAATGGCCTTCTGACATCACAATACGGAGATGAGAACAAAAAGATACTGATATTTGGGGAGCCAAAGACAATTACCTCCTTCTTAGAAGAATTTTATGGCTTTCGTCATGATCATTTAGGCCTTGTTGCTTTTGTTCTTCTTGCTTTCCCAATTGTCTATGCGTCTCTATTTGCATATTGCATAACAAAATTGAACTTCCAAAGAAGGTAAAAACATAATGACTCGAACAATAACAGCTGGGGAATATCCTGATGCTCTACTAAAACATAATGTATTAACCATGTCTTCATTATAAAACATCTGCCATTCTGTATGCAGTGCCTCAATTGTCATGGACTGTGAAAAAGCTTATGGTGCTTCAACGGCTACAGTTTACATAATACCCATGTTTTATTCCCTGTACATTCTAGAGGTTACAGTTCCTGGAATTGCTATATGCTAAGTTGCTTCAAAGCACACTATACACTTGCTTTATTCCCACTTTCATAGCTTACAGCCTAGGCTTGCCTGGCATCCATATTGTTGGGTTATACGAAGCTAAATCCCATTGATTATACTAGAGGCCGGGGCACATGCAATGCGTGTGGAAATAAGATTTTGGCCAAAGTTGTGAACATTTGATCAAATAATAAACATCAAGAAATTTTGTCAAAATCCTACTTGCACACACATTGCGTATGCCCCAGCCTCTTGTTCCAATAAAGAGGCCGAGACACGCATCGAGTGTAACAGCCTTCATAGAGACCGCATGGCTACAATCACATCTCAAGAGCCTCTTTATTGGCCAGGCACATGTGTTGCTTAAGAAAGTTGGTTTTTGTTAAAGATCTTAAAATTGTTCGCCACCAGTTATGATTATCCTAAGCACAAATTTTTTGTTTTGTTAAAGATCTTAAAATTGTTCGCCACCCGTTATGATTATCCTAAGCACAAATTTTTTATTTTACGGAAATCACCAAACTAATATAATTTCATGTTTTATGCTAACAGAGGCCAGGCACACGCAATGTGCGTGCAAATTGAGTTTTCAAGAGTACCTAGAACAATGAAATTGACATCAAATGAAATAAGAATGTAAAAGTTAAATTAAGATTTAAACTTCATAAGGCGAAACATAAAAAACTGTAGAACTCACATGGCAACACCCTCTTTTGGGGGTTCCTGTCAGTAAATCAAACACGCAAGAGAGAGAGAGAGAGAGAGAGAGAATCCAGATTGAATAGGAGAGAGAGAGAACCTAGATTGAATAGAAACTTACTTTCCGAATAAACTGAATCCGTGGGGAGGCGAAACAAAAAAACTGTAGAAACTCATATGCCAACACCAGTTATACAAAACCCAAATTGAATAAAAACTTCATATATGGATCAAAAAAAGAATAGAAACTTCATATTACCATGGGTTTGAGTTTCTATTCAGTTCCGCTGCAATTTAACGCCAAATCTTTTTTCGGATTTTGTGTCAAAAATCAAGAAATTGTGAAAGGAAACAAAACTGCAATTGACTAGAGATATATCTATATATATATATATATTTTAACGTGATTTGAGGGGGTGGTGATAAGGGTGGGTAGTTACCAATTCAGTTTTTTACAAATTTCTTTTTTTGTGTTAAAATGTCCAATATATCCTCATAGTTAATTGTTTTGTATTGTGTTGGGTTTTTTTAGAGGGCATTTTTGGAAAAGAAAAATACATGACAGAAGGGAGACACCAAAGTGGTGCTCTCCCTTTATATATTAGAATAGATGATCAACAAATGCTTTATGTATGATTGATTCTTTCCTTTCTTTTACTTTTTCTCGGTAACTTGGTATAACAGTTCGCATCAAAATTATGTAACACTATTTTCCAGGAAAAACAACACTGGTTATTACATCATAAAAGCACAACTGAAGGATAAATCCAATCACAATCAATAAAGCATCAGTAGGAATATCAAATTCACACCATCACACAACAATAATACGACTCTTAGAAAGGAAAATGGCATGAAGAGCCATGAAGTTTTACATGGAGATACACACAGACATGGTCATTTACTTTACATACATGAGGTTTCCATTCGGTCAATATGCATACAAAGGCTGTGTACTCTGTATTGATTTGTTGCAAGAATGAAGCCAAACTAGGTCATGAAATCTTGGAAGCCTCTTCCATAGCCGCTATTTAAGGTAAATGTGCAATTAACTTATTTGCAAATGCTATCGTGCACCTAATGGCTCCAACATGCGAATCAAAACACTATTGCTGCATAACTACATTCAACCCATTAGTCACAGCTGTTTAGTTGAATTAAATTATATATCTATTTAACTTGTTGCCCAGGTTAGAATACCTCTGTCTAAGGAGAAAAAAATGCAAACTCACTGACTCTCGTTTCAGTTGTGGCCAGTGACAAATTTAGTATAGGCCCAGGTGCCCCCCATTTTACTCTTCCACAACTATTATTTGTCCTATGACCCCATAATGTCTTCAGGTTGCCCCGTAAAAAAACCTCCTAATTCATTGTCCCATCAGTTTTGTTTTTCAACAAAAAACCCCATATCCTCTTTCAATGGTTAGTTTGCTATGAATCCCTAGTGTTGTGTGATAGAGGTACCTTCTCTCTTTTGATGAATATTGAGTTTTGCTCTGCTATGCCATTCATATGGATATTGTAAGTGTAAGTGATCCGTAAAACTGGAATAGGTGTGAAAGAGTCATGATTTATATGATTGGTGAAGGGAAAATCATTTGCATCTACATTATTGAAGTATCATACACATAATCATTTCTTCAAGTTAGACTGATTTGGTTGAGCGACTTTGAATCAAATATGAAATATGGCTACACAGACTTTATTTTGGTGGAATACATCTTCACCAAAGCAAAACCAGATTGGCAAAATTGAACTTTTGCCCCCACTACTGATTGTGCATTTATCTCTACCGACAACTGTAAAATTATTAGACCTGAGAGATTGATTAATATAACTCGTGAATTTGACAAACGTAAAGCAACAGGAAGGTTCAGCTAGCTTTTTTCTTGAGTTAGTAACAGCAAGGCTGTTTATAGATTCATCGGTTTACATCTAGTAGGGAAAGGTAATGTATCAATGTTGGCTCGACCTCAACAAAAGTAAAGACATTTACAGAGGATTTACTTTGTGGATTGTGCCTCCTTAGTTTGGCGGACAGGACTTGAGCACTGATGCACGATGATGATGTGATTCCTAGGCTGTGTCGTGGTCCTAGCTAGGACATGAAAGTCTCATGGTGGGAGGAGGAGACAACCCCCCTAACTGTACCGGTCCCAAGTTCCAATACCTTATGTCTTCAGTTGGCACGTTAAAGAATGAACTTTAGGATGTGCAAGAGCTACCTGCACAACAACTGCCTGGCCACTCAATGTCCCATGTACTGTAACTGCTATCTTCCACCTCTTAGCCTTGTACACTGGAGGTCTCAATAACAATTTCTAGTTCGACCCCATTTACCTTCTGATTTTCTTGTTCCAAACAAACCAAAAAAATGCATCACAGTGATAGAAATTAGAACTAGAAAAAGAGGTAGCAATATATCTTTGGTACAACTCCTCACGAAGTGTTGTAACCATAAATGTCAGTATGAATTCACTTTACAGCAACTGAACAATCTTCCCATTGAAAGCACAAAAGGAACCCTAAATTTATTAGAAAACAAACATAAGCTGGGTGCTTTCCATTAAGTAAGGATCAAGGATTTCCACAGAAGGTGCTTTACAAACACATTAAGACTGAGTAGCAGATATTGCAGTTCACTCCCTGAATGTGACAGCTTGATAATCTGATCAATCAGTATTCATATTGCTAAAGCGACAAATGGCATTTGAAATAGTATTTAAGCCACACTAAATATCTTACCTCTCAGTTAGGCACCATGATAGAGTAAGTAGTAGAATCGGGTAGGCTCTGCTTATCTTTCCTTCTCTCAAATACTCTCTCCATCTCCATCGTATCCTCCGCCTTTGCACAAGCAAAAATAATAGCATTACAAAATGTAGTGTTCTCGGGTATCTCCAACTTCCCAGCCAGCTGGACTGTGCTAATGATCTTATGAAAGACAGGCGCATGACCATATCCTCTAACAAGACAGCAGAAAGTCTTGGTGTCTGCCTTCATACCCTCTGCACGCCTCTGTTCAAACGTATACTCCATGTGTTTCACATCTCCTGCCTCTGAAAATACTTCAATCACATTATCGTAAGTTGACATTGTCCAAGGAAATGAAAGCTTGCGCATGTACTCCATCACTGATGACATTTTCCCGTACATTCATGTCTTCCTGAAAGCACGAATGAGAATATTAAAAGGGTGAGAATACTGTTCATTGTCCATACATCGGGCTTAGCTGTGGCACCCTCGAGCATTCCCGAGAGCACTTTCTCTGTCTGGTCTAACTTACCTGCCTTTCCATAGCCACTTAAGACTATGTTTTGAGTGACAGTGTTTGGAGTTATTAATCGCTCAGCCATTTGCTCATACAGGGACTCAACCAGTTTGAATTGTCAAGCATCAACGCAAGCCTTGATCAGTATACTGTACGTGTAAACATCGGGCTGACAAAGAGGCAGGGTCTTCATTCTATCAAGAATGGAGAACGCCTCATCAATGAGATTTTTTCAAGAATAAGCAGCAAGCAAGGCGGTGTACAGTTCGGAAGTGGGTTCTAAACCTTCTTCAAGCATTGCTTCGAAAAGTTGATGAGCACGTTAGGGTTGGCCAGATTTTCCAAGCAAAATAAGGAGCTTCATGTAAAGTCCCATCCTTTGGTTGGTAAAATGACTGTTCCTTGAGCATCTCAAATACCTGGAGATTTGAAAAGGCCACCACTATTCACCTAAATGATTAATGATGTACAAGTAATTCGTATTAACAAAGCTTAAGAATACTGTTATTATACAATGAAGGTTTGCGTCACAGGTATAATAGAAGGAACACAGTAGACATAGAATAGGCTTTGAGAAGAATGAAGAGCAGCTATCTGCGTTCGATAAGGCATATTGACAAGCTCATGGTTGGATTCCTATTTTATTTTGTAGCGATCTATTAGAAGTTTAATGTAACGAAAATTAGAAAAAGAAAAAAGAGGATCACCCAGCGAGAAACAAAAAGATTTTTGAGGGAGTTATAATACCTCAAGGGCTTGGAGCCATTGCTTTTTGAAGATGCTATCGGACAAGGCCTCGGTGACGGTGTTGGCCCTGGCTCAGGCCTTGGCGTTGTTCTTCCGATCCAGCCTCTTCTTTATATTCTTCATTGGGCCCTCTCCTTTTTCCAACTACTTCCACACCGCTTCTCGGGATTGAGGCTTCTTTTCCACGGGATTATTCCTGCTAGAAGAAGTAGAAGTGGTTGATCCCGCCGACGCCAACGTGCAGCGAAAGACGATAACCTTAGAATTGGTGGGTTGGATGGTGATAAAGGTGGCGACTTTCTTGGTCTTGCTCTTGTGCTTGTCATGGTGAATAATAATGAGAGAAAGAGACCACGTTACTCTCGCCGAAGTCGTCTTCTTGGTCGCTTTCTATTTGCACTTTTGTCAATATTCAATTTTCTTTTGGGCTTAAAAATGAATATTACTAAAATATTTAGGTAATATATATATATATATATATATTCGATTTCTCTTGTCGAGACGAATCAATAATTCACAATAAATTTGGTGCAAAACTAACAAATGCAAAAAAAAATTCAAATAAGGACAAAATCAACTAATTTCTCTAAAAGTTAAGTGGAACACCACCTAAATATTAATAAATATTCTCATCAAAAAAAGAAACGAGATTAAATATTAAAATTAAATTCATTTTCAAGTGTCCTTATAAAAACGAGATTAATTCGTATTGCCCGGGTTCAATTCGAGAGGTTAACGATACTACACAGATGAGAGATTGGATATACGGTTGGTGTTACTAGCATTAGGCCACGTTCTCTTATTGTTCTTATATTTTAAATATTTATTTTTTACTTTACAAGATAGGTTACTTATTTTCTTTAACGGAACGAGACCTTATTACAAAGGAGGGGAAAACAATTCTATTATAAAAAATTTGCAGATATTGATGAGTGAGTCAACCTGCAAAAGAGAACTTAATGGTTGGGTACGATTGAAATTCAGCACCAAAACTTCTCAAGAGGCCGAAAAATCATTTCCCAAACATAGAGGAGGCAACTGTACTTGAGGAAAATTTTTGGAGTGTCAGTGATATTTAACCCTTATTGTTTAAATTTAGTTTGTTCCTTTGTTCCAAAATCTATAGTTTATCAAAATTTCTAGTTTCTATGGTCTCACAAATTATGAGAAATCAAGCTTGGTGAAGTTGGTTGTTTTAACCCTTAGGAGTTCGACGGAGTCGCCTCAGATTTGGTCTGGTTGTTTTTCTGTACCAACTGTTTTTTGTGTTTTTTTTTTTTTTGTGCGTTTTATGGTTTGGTCTATTCCGAATTATTTGTAGATGCCGTATGCCGGACGTTAAATAAACTGGTTTGGTCTTCCGTGAAAAAAAAAAGTTGGTTGTCTCATGTTCTCCCTCCAGTGGAGCCCCACGAAGGGCAGGTTTGAGGTTCAGGGCTGAAACCTTCTCAAGAGGCCGGAAAATCATTTCCCAAAGAGGATTTCCCAAACATGGAGGAGGCAACTGTACTTGAGGAAAAATTCTGGGGTGCCAGTGATATTTAACCCTAAATTATGAGAAACCAAGCTTGGTGAAGTTAATTGTCTCATGTCCTTCCTCCAGTAGAGTCCTAAGTTTGAGCCCCACGAGGGGCAGGTTTGGGGTTCAGGACTATGGACAGCCTCTAAACCCCCAGTTAACTAACTGTCTATATCCAAAAATGTATCACCCAATGAGAAAATTAGACGTGACACTAAATAGTGTGCAAACCCATCAAAACACATCGCAATTACGCCTGAGATATATTATCGCTTGGATTGAAAACGACTACGTTTGGCCATAAAGTGACTGATGCCAAGAGGATTATTAAGTATTACCATTGATTAACTCATTAACCATCAAACGGTGTCATTTTGAGACCCTTTGTGATGAGAATCAGTTATATTTATTCACATCCATTTGAATGGCCCATTTCAAAGCACTAACCCATGCTGATTAATAACAGGAATCCATTATCCACATGATTAGCCACGATTTATAGCAGCAAACGTGGAAAGTAGAAGAGTTTTCTAAGGAGACCAAGTCAACAGTAGTTCGAAGATAGTTACAACCGTTCTTGGAGAGAATCAAAGCGTTTCAAATCAATTTTAAATGAAGTTAGACTTGGGCGCTCAAAAAAAACGTGGAGAACAACAATTATGAACAAACCCTTTTGTCTATAAATAGAAGAAGCAATTGAAGAAGAACCCCCGAACAAATCATCATCTGACATTCCATACAAAATGGTTGCTCAGATATTTAAAGTAGTTTAGGACTTAGGAATTAGTTCGAAGTAGTTAATGTAGTTATAGATTAATATTTTGCAAGTTTGAAAACTTATTTGAATGTAAATTTACTTTTGATTAAATTTAAGTTATCTTACATTATTTTTGTCTTGTTCTTGCTGAAGAGTAATATCGTATAAGCTTGCTTTTGATTAAATTCAAACATGCTTATATTTCTGTCTTGTTCTTGCTAAAATCTTAAGAGTAAACGTGTATAAGCTTGCTTTTGATTAAATTCAAGCTTGCTTATATTCGGTTATCTTTTCTGATTTCTCTATTTGAAGTGCGTCAATTCGGTTTAATTGACACCTTTTAGAAAAATCCTCTTCGTTGAGGTAATCAAACGGATAATCACAATTGCCTAATTAAGATAGCTATTTTTGAGTTAATTTGAAAAGGATAATTTCTATTCTTTTCTGACACACCCGCACACAATCATTTTGCCAAAGATTGAGCTAATTTAGCCCAAACACCAACATATTAACACCCAACTAACCCCATTGATGTGTACAATATTGACAAAAAAAAATAGTCTCACAAAGTATTATATATAAAAAGTATTGATATTTATTCTATAAACTAACAAATGTAGCCGATCAAAAATAAATAAACTAACAAATGTAAATTTTCCCCAAGACGTGGATTTCATTAATTGATTTTGTTCTTTAGTCTCATCTATTCTATCTTACAGAGGGAGAGCACCATTTGGTATGGACTCTTTTTTAGGCCGGCTCACATTTTGCCCTTTTCAAATTGCCACACTTAAAAGAAAAGTTTTACAATTAAATTAAGGGAGCCTAGGCCAAAAGTCTCTCATATTTGCATTTTTTGAGCTTAAAGACAAACACCTTTTGCAATTAAACATAAGGAAAAATGTGCCTATGAAAGTGCCTAAAATTCTAGGGTACCAATGAAAGTGCCTAAAACCATAGGGTACCCTATATACGAAAGTGCTTAAAACCCTAGGATACCCTATGAAAGTGCCTAAACTACTAAAACTCTATAATAGGAAAGCGCACCATAAAACCCTATGAAAGTACATAAACATTTTTTGTCCTTATGGCTAAAAAACTCAAAAAGTTAAAGGACCTCTACTGAAGACTATTTTGCTAGTGTCCTTCCCTTAAATAAAAATTATTTTACCGTCCCTATGGCTAATTTCCCCTTAAAGAAACTTTCGTACCCAATAATTGAATGGGCAAAAAAGTAAAATAACACCGACACAAAAGATAATCTTGCAGTTATACACCGCTGGAGCAATTATTCATCACCTTCTGTAACCACAAACATATACACAAACACTTTATACACACATATTTTTTGGTGGATCCCACACACACTGGAGGTGTAGTGTGTGTTGGCCCCATATAAATTTGAGTGAGTTTATCTAAATGTGGTTGTAGAATAATTGCTGCTAACCAATCCCGACATTGCGAAATTCCATTTTTACTGGCAGCTTCGTACATCCAAAAGATAATCTATGCTTCACGCAAAAAACCAAGAAATCAGATGAAGGTATCTTCCTCTTTCTTGGTTCCCTCTTCCAATTTTTCCGCATCCATTCAGGATTACTACTCTTTATTTTATTTTTTTTGAAATGGGAACTTTCATAGAAAACATAAATAGTTTAAAGAGTTACCTCCCTAGATACGATGTTTCCAATCAAGTCTGCATGTAGCAAATTAACAATACATAATAAAGAAATTGAAAGACGGTAATGAACTCAAATTTTTGTCAAATTTGAATCAAACAATAAATGAGAAGCTATTATACATAATACGACTTGCTAAATACTACACATAATTACATACGACTTGCTAAATACGCAAAATTTGACTCATGCGTGTGCCTGGCCATTAGTTTCACAAATAACAAATCCAAGACTTTACTATATATATATTTTTTGGAACAATTAATATTTTACTATCTTGATCTTTTGAAAACCAATATTTTAAAACTAATGCTCTTGAACTTGCTAATTATCATTTATTAAACATTAATATTGAAACACAACATTGTATTATGTACGGAAAGCAATGAACAGTGATTTACAGAAACTAAATACACCACAGATCATTCATCAAAAGAGCATTATGTGAACTGTCTCAAAATGACCATTGCGGCCACTAGGTTTAGTGTCACAGTCGTGAGGTCAATTGACGATGATGATGTTTTTTTTGGTAACTAACGATGATGATGTTGTGCGTGTAAATGGAGGGTAAAAGCATGTGCTCTTTGCTGATTTATTCAGGAGAGGGACGAGAGTGTAGGTTTGATGTGTCATTCATTGAAATGGCACATGATTTTGGCAGAGCTAGTCTTGACTTTTTAGAGATCTAAAGCGAAAAATAAAGATCGAGTTCTTTTGCAGACTATTACTATAAAGGATATTAAAATAGGAGAGACCCATAAAATACAAAAATCTTTTGGGGCATAAAGTGATCGTCTCTTTGGCTTTAACTCAGGGTCAGCTCTAGATTTTGGTTTGGCAATAGAATTGAGTTGGCAGTTTTGTATAAGAGGTGAGCAGAAGAAGACGAATGTGTATCGTATGTTACGGGAAAATGGTGTAGGTTAGGGAAGTAACTCTAGTTAGGATTCGATTGATTCTAAGTCTAGGTTGATTAGTTTAGTCAGTAGAGATAAGTCAAGATCCAATCGAATTTGGTCAACAATTTTTCATTTTTTTATTTTTTGACAAAATAGTCAAATACTGATTCTAGGTTTTAGTTAAAAAAGTCTCTTTTAGTTACTTAAGTGCTAATTTATGAATATACCTTTTCTTGAAAATGATTGTCTTCTTTTCACCGCTTGGAAATGATATAATAAGCCAACCAATTTTGACGAGACAGCGACGCCGATAACGCCCAATCAAGATATAGTGAGAGTTTATTATGTAGTAGTAGTGGTTCCACCTCTTATATTGATACTCTTATATACTTTCCCGCAGCAATTCTATATATAAGCAGTTTACATTCCAAACTGACAAATGGTATTCATAATAACAGTAATAAATGCCCATACACCAGCAGAACCATGTTTTAGCTGACACAAACCTCCTCAGAAGAACAACCAAGTTCATTCTTTCAGCTAATTGATAATCAGTTGAATATATACAACATTAACAATCTTGTGCTTTTGTTCAAAAAGACAATCTTGTGCTAAATCTACAAGCCATTTCCAGTACCCTCTATATCCAGAAATTGATACAGGGTGACACAAACTGTTGCAGTTTATAGCTCAAAAGGTGGGGCTGCAAAATACAATGCCTAATACAACAATAGTCCAACAAGTGCCAAACTAGATGACAATAGAGGCCATTAGGAACGTACATTGCATGTTTGCAACCATCTCTCTCTCTCTCTCTCTCTCTCTTTGAAGTTTTAACCATGAAAAATCTGAGAGATGAGGTCTGCATATTTAAACCCAAAAAAAGAGAACAGCTAAAAAGGTCTACAGTTCACGGTATTATAGTCCAAAGAAATTGACCAAGACATGATTTCTTTCGAACAGCAGCTAGAAGAATCATAAGAAGAAATCTGACAAGAGTGTCTCTGTTACAAAATAGTTCACAGGTAAGCATAGCTCACGTCTAGGAAAAGGAAACAATAAGTGAGAATAAGTACCAAATCCGAAGAGAAGGCACCAAATATCATGTGTTTCCCTTAGGTCACGTAGCTTGTCGGACTGGCCAAGGCTAAAGATTCTGATGCATCACTCTCTAGTGCCTTGCTGTTTACAGAACAAAACATTACTTCAGTAAAAACTCAACATTGCAATGCCAAAAAAAGACGGAATCGTTCTCCAGTGTCTTGCTGCTTACAGAAAAAAAAACAAGCCTTATCAGTAAAAACTCAAGTGCAATTAATAAAATCCCGAAGAAATAGCGCATGAGCAAAGGAACTTCCTGTAAAGCAAGTATTACGACATAGCAGGAAAAGATCCTTGGGTACTTCTTGTAATAATTAGAGCTTGTGCTTAGTGAATTGATGGGAAGATGAAATAGTGTTCATACTTCCTATTACCGCGTGGTAATTTACACACGCGGCACACGCATACACAAACACAGACTGAAAAATCTTAGATCACCTAGGTATATAAATATTTGCTATGTATAAATACTTAATTAATCAACCAACCAACCAATAGTTTTGTCAATGGAATTGCCAACCAAAAAATAGCACCGCTTTTTGGAGCTAACACAAACAAAGAGAGTCGATATCAACTATCAAGGCTTCAATACAGATGTCAAACAATGCTATGGAATCTAGGGCAGGAATTCATCTACAATATTTCGTTTGAGATCTGATGCGCATACAAGAGCAACATTACAAAAAAGGAAACCAAGCTTGCTATAAAAATGACGTGACTGCCAAGAGGAAGAAGAGGTTGACATATGAGAATGAACATTGAGGAATAACAGGCCAACAACAGAATGGAAATTATGACCTGCCACTGTGACACTTATCCATACATTATCATCAAAGCAAACTTACAAGGGACTCTCATTAATCAACAATTTGTTAGGATCCGGGGTCACTCAACAACACAACTATATGAGGAAAAACTCCCTTAATATTATTTACACAATAATATTAATACAAGATGAAAAAACCTCTCTGGGAGAGCCACAGCCGGCTCTCCACCGGCTCACCCACTCGACCTCACCCTCTCCCTCACATAGTTTCAGTCACACCTCTCTGCTCTCATATACATCAATATATATAGGCAAGAAGAAAACCCTAATATGCGCAAGGAAAAAAGGTAGAGAATGATCCTGTGCTTCGCGCACACCACCCCACATGGGTGGAATCCCAACAATCACCCTCTTCCAACCAAGTGGGGTAATCGATAAACCGTTCAGCTACTTTAGCAAGCTCCTGTTATCACTACCAAGTCAAAGTCTCAGCACCCCCTCACAGAGTACACGCCTGACCAGGTGTCTCCCTGCAAAACTAAATCTCTGTAGCTGAATTCGCAGCGCTGTCTGGCTGCAATACCAACATCTCCGCCGATATTTAGCACCCCCTCAACAGAGTGCTCGCACCCCCGTCCTAAGTGCCCGCATCCTTACCAGGATGCAATCCGTGACTCCATCTCTCCTTCTCATGCAGCCCCATATCCTGGAGAGGAACCAATCACAAAGTCCACAAAGAAAGAGAACTCTGCGATGCATTGGCTCGACACCATCTCAATCCTCTGTCCGGAGCATCAATGAATACCCCTGCAAGTTGTTGCAATCATGCCTAACATCCCGCACATCTCCTGATTCGTTTCCCAGGCACACACATTAGTACATCTCAGGTCGCGACTCCTCGTACTCCTATGCCTATCCTGTGTGCATTTGCAACTGCTGCTCATCCCATTCATTATCAATAAGCACCCATACTGCTTGACCGTGCCTGACATCAGCTCCATCTGCCATTGCACCCCCTCAAGCCTGTATTGGTGGCCCTCATCCGTTAGATCGGAAATCACCATCCGATCAGCTCCTCCTGCAACCCGAATCAAAGCTGCAAATCCGGATAATAGGTCTTCTCTAGCCACTCTCAGTCATCTCTCTCCGCGTCTGTACCTGCCACTCGTCCATCCTCGTTCCACTCCAGACTTTTCCCTGCAACCCTTGATCTCCAATATGTTGCCCCTAGAAAGCGCCTGTGACATTCATTACCAGACGAGCTCTCCAACACCCCCAAACCGGGATACAACGCTCAAAAGAATGTATCCTTGCTTACTAGGTCTCCCACGACTGATCACGACCTCCCATGGTCGTCTGGAACAGATCAATATGCTGCAACAAGCCTCCTCACAACCCGAAAAGCCTCCAAACACTTGATTCCTCCTCTGCTAAGCAATAGCCCCAGCCTAGGAGCCTCCAAACCAAAAATGGAGCTCGGGGTTGGATATGGAACGACGAACCCAGTTCTGAACTGGACCGAACCGACATGAATCGGCCCAAAATCTCCACTGAACCGTGAACCGGCCAACACACACAGCGCCACTGTGCCGCTGAGTGGACTGCTAACTGAGACGCCATGTCAACATTGACCGGCTGATGTGGCCCATTGACTTCTGACGTGGCACCCAAGTGGGGACCAATCCTGATGATGTGGCAGAACACATGGCACTAACGTGTCAGACACGTGGCCCCACCCGGCACTGACATGGCAACACATGGCGCTGACTCAGCGTGCTATGGCTGACATGGCCGGCACGTGGTCGTCGTCTCCACTGTTCCGCGCATGCGGCGCGTGACACCCACATGCACCGCAGCGCCTTCCACGCGCCACCTTCTACCGGTGCATGCGGCTCACCCCCAACATTTCCAATGACGTGCTTTGCAGATCTGGGATCGTCTTGACAAGACGAACAAATCCTAGCCTTCAAACCCTATTTTTGATCAACTCTCGTCTTGGGTTTAGCAAAACAGCAGCTCTGCCTCCAACCGTCGCCTTTTGAAATGCCCGTGAGACTTCCTCGGGTGACGAAACACGACCGCCCACACACCGTGACGATGGTCTCTATGAGGCGCACAAAACCCACTAATCAAAATCGATTTCCAACCGACTTCGATTTTGATCACAGATTAACCCGTGCATCAATGGAGGTCGTTTGTTTTTCCGGAGACCCCCTTTGCTCACTTGTGCTCTAATACCAGTTGTTAGGATTTGGGTCACTTAGCAACACAATGATATAAGGAAAAACTCCCTTAATATTATTTACACAATAATACAAGATGAAAAAACCTCTCTGGGAGAGCCACAACCGGCTCTCCACCGCTCCGGTGAGCCACACCGGCTTCCCCACTCGACCTCACCCTCTCCCTCACATAGTTTCAGTCACACACCTTTCTACTCTCATATACATCAATTTATATAGGCAAGAAGAAAACCCTAATACGCGCAAGGAAATAAGGTAGAGTGATCCTGTGCTTCGCGCACACCACCCCACTTGGATGGAATCCCAACACAATCTATGCCACTAAGTCAAATAAAGAAGACATGGGAATCAGGGGGAAGTCTATTGCCTCTTTAGGTTTTTCTTCATGGGCCCATCCCTGCCATGCCATCATCCCCAATTTCGCAGTCAATTCGCACTCAGCTAATCTTGTGAGGTGACACTTGGAATACTTCAACATGCCACACATGCCCTCTGGCCCCCTTACGGTCAGACCTTGTTTATCATAATCTCACCTGGTGCCCTGGTCTTGAGTGAAGATTTTTAGGCACAACTTCCAGAGGCACTCCGAGAGAGAGTATTTTTGTTCACTCTCAGCGAGGGTATGCTCATTCCATGTCCCAAGTTGCTGATTGAAACCGTTCAGTTTTTTCATTTGTCAAGAGATCATGATAAAAATTCAGCTCAATTGAACATCGATCAGTGCTTCACCTAGGAGTTATTTTATTTCCGTAAACTTGACAAAGAAGTTGAACTGTTTGATCAAGCCCTTACAATATCCAATTGAGCTGAATTTTTGCCAAGTCTCCCAACAAATGAATCTGAACAAAATGAGTGCTATCATTGTAGTAAGATACGGAATGAGCATACCCTCGCGAGGGTGAACAAAATTGCTCTCCTGCAAGAATAATCGTCAGGGCAGGGCTCAACTGCCTTTGATTCAACCAAGCAGGCTCTCTGCTCCCAATGTCAAGCTCAAATCCCCTACCTATCAACACATCACCCTGCAGTCCCTTTTCTCTAAGGGAACATTAATGATTCTAGATTCCTAGGACATGTCAATAGGGCCCAGGAACTCCCTCGGTTTAGAATGGGACACTCAACCGCAATCTTGCACCCATGCATGGAAGTCATCCAGTCATCTGGCTATGTGGGGGAACTCCCTCAGGGTTGAGAATGGGACACTCGACCACAATCTTGCACCCATGCACTAGACTTATGCAATCACATGGCTAGGTGGTTGGAGTTGAGAGTTTGCCAAAATAATTGAATCATTCCCTCCAGGGATTTGTACCTTGGACAAACCTAGAAAGAGAAAGATCTCCCAGTCAAACGATCTCAAACGGCACACAGTGTGTTCTATACATACCCATACCTGAAGACCAAGCCTGCACCATAAGGCCTCTGGTTTGTCTAGCAGTTAATGTCACTTTATGAACAGAATGTCAGGAGGCTCGCTTGTGCCCTCAACACTTGGGGTGAGCTAGCCTCCAAGGCCCAGGCACCCCTAGATAATTGGTGCAGGCACCATGTTCTCATGCATCTATCAACGTCAGCAAGGTAGGGTGGTCCATCCAGTGTATCACTAGATGACTGTGGGCCCTTGTGGTATCTAAGATATCTCTTTCATCAGTTATCTACGATTTATTTTGGAGTTAATTTTATCTTGTTAGGCTATGATTATCTTTTATCATGGTTGTCATCTCTTAAGCCTACTTAAAGGACCCCACCTGAATGTTCACGGGCATTGAATGAATAAAGATTTTCGATTTCTGCAAATACTGTTGAATACTTATTCCCCAGTATGCACGGATTCCTGGGGCTGTGTTTCAGTTCTACGTCAATAATAAGCCTCCCGCCCGAACACTTCCAAAGGCCCAGAAGGCCTCCTGACCATGTGTCACATCGATTAACCGATGATGATGGTGATTCCAGCGACATTTGCTTACATAAATGTTTAGTGTTGAAAGTAGAACATAAAATATTGTAGACAAAACAGAATACTATCTCCATCGTCCTACAATTTAGGGCCGACATCATCCCCGTTCCCACTTCCCAGTCATACCCCATTCCCAATCATTCTGAAACAATCAGTGTTCCAGGAAACATGGAGATACACCATCAAGATATCATGGAATATAAAAATGAGTCAAAGATAAAGGAGAGAAAGCAAACAATGAGTTAGTGAAAGTTTTTTTTTATTATATATTTATCAGTATTTAGACAAATGAATAGAAATAATCGATACAAGTAGGCGGCTTTCACCACGGTATGGGCTACACTAATGATCTTGTTCTGCACTGATATTCCACATATAGCATGGGCAATCAGCTAGACGAGTGCAATAGCAAAGAAGCAAATATGCAACCGACAATAATATGGAACTTTAACAGTATCCCGCTAAATTGACATAATGACATGGAACTTAGGTATGTATGCATACATGCACAGACAAGGCATACGCAAATGACGGACATGCACATGTATAAGATGTGCAAACGAATAACATCATCTCAGGTCCCAATGTTAATAACGAACTAGGTAAATTGACATGTGCCTACAACTAAAGAAACTGTCAAAAATTACACAACTTGAAAGTTATACCAGGAGTACACATACTTGCATTTCCTCTTATTGTGGCCAAGGCCCTTGCAACTGCTACACTGGAGTTGGCGTTTGATTATTACTACAGATCCAGTCTGCTTCATCTTTGGCCTGCCTGCTGGACGTTTAACTGGTGGAGTTACAGTAACTGCCGCCTCTGTCAGTTGATTCTCCACTGATTTTTCTACATTTGGTACAGGGAGAATTGATTCCGCATATGCAAGGCGATAACTCTCAGTTGAGAAGTACTGCAAGCAATAATCATATGCACTCCTACCAAGCCTTTCAAAAACAGCAATAGCATGGCAGCAAGGCAATCCAACAATCTGCCATCCTTTGCAGCTACAGTCCCAATGATCGATGTTCACTAGATCAACAGATTCTCCACGAACTTCAAATATGCTGTCATGAGAGTGTAACACTTGAAGCGAACGTGATTTTGAAGTCTCATTTTGTAGCCTTTCCTCCATAGATGGTGTCAGCCTTGTTTCCCATTGATTGGAATCAACCCGCCGAGTGTAAAACAACTCCATCATCTTCCCTCGTAACACATCAACCATCTGAGTTATTGGCAACTCAATTGCCTCAGACACCCAACTGTAAAACAGTTCTCCAAAGTTAGACGTCATATGATTATATCTTGCCCCCCCAAAAAACACATTTGCCCAGTGTTCAGGCTCACTTTGAATGACCCAATCATAAGCTTCAGGCGAGATAGCTTTTATGTTTTCAGTGCAACGTTCAAAAGCTTCAGTTTTAGTTGCATAAGCAGCAGCATAAAAGTCTTGAACCATGAGGCGTCTTGCTTCATGGGAAAACTGCCCTTTCAAATCTTTATCAAGTTTCTCAGCAAGATAGCGCAGACAATAACCATGTTGGCAATTGTCAAAAATCGCATGCAATGAATCTTTCAAGCCCTGCTGGAAATCTGCAACAAATGTAATCGGTCGAGAGGTTGATACTGCAGATTTTAACTCCAATAGAAACCAATGCCAGTTGTCATCAGTTTCCTCATCTACTACAGCAAAAGCTACTGGAAACACACCATCATTCCCATCTGCAGCTGTTGCAGCTAATAAGGTCCCTTGGTACTTCGAATACAGGGGGGTGCTGTCAAGAAAAAGGAGAGGCCGGCAACCTTGCTGGAAACCAGACATTGAAGCACAAAATGATATAAAGAGACGATGAAAACTCGAATCCTCCTTTGTGGCAAATGTAGCAATACTACCTGGGTTAGTCTCCATAATCCTTTCACAAAAATATGGTAACTGACTGTATGCCTCTTTATATGAACCCTGAAGTTGCTCCCTTGCCGACTCCTTTGCACGCCACGCCTGAGTGTAGTTCAGTTGAATCCCATACTCCCGTTTGATGTAGGTGGCAATATCCTTTGGCTTGTAGTTTGGAGAAACTTTCAACTTCTCCTTTATGATACTTCCCACCAAGCCCCTTGTCGACTGATACCCAGCTTTTACAGCAGCTCCTTCGCATGTATGCGTCGGTCTCATTGTTTTAATACAGATTATCTGGGTAGTGGCTGATCTGGATGCATATATCCGCCACGGACAACCATCTGATTTGCATTTGGCAGTTACTCGATGACTATCGTTTTTCTTATACTTGTACGCAAATCCATGTGCAATTGAGTATTTACGCAAAGCTTCGCGAAATTCTGCAAAACTACAAAATATTTGGTCCACCCCAGTGATCGCATTCTCCCACTGAGTTGCAGCTCTACAATAATTGTCACCAATAATATCGGCAAGAGCATTAGTTGGGCTTGTCTCAATAGGTGCATCCATATCAATTGGGTCATCAGCACTTATTGTATCAACAGGGACATCAACAAGAACCATTGCTTCTGAAACAGTTGTCCTGCTCGACCTGCATGACAAAGGGTGCCATAAGACTGTAACTGACCCATATGTAGTCATATCTCCTCTGGTACAGAATTTCAATTTTCAGTAAGATTCACAATCAGAGTGCAATGCAGCAAGGTATGAGGGGCATAAATGTTGTTTAAATATCAGCAGCTCCATTTTGCTGAAACAAGAAGCATAAATGACAGACCACCAAATTCCGACCTTGTACCTATTGTGAACAAACTGAGCCTTAAATTGCGGAGATGCAAAATATGCATTTGATCACAAGAACAAGAAACATCAAGGCCAAATGTAAGTACCTGCTAACAGGCATGTTTGATATATTTTGAGCAACAACTCCATCTGCCATGATAAATACCTCCACCTGGTCAGAATCCCCAAAGAAGTTCACCATGCGCTTGAAGTCCTTGTCCTTGGATATTGTAATAAGAGTTTTTTTGTTTCCAGGGAGGAAATACTTGATCAACATGCCGTCAACACTGCAATGAAATGTTTCAGCTAGTTCCTGCTTGAAGTCACCTAACTGCATTTGTTGATCAAGGTCCAGTGCATAGGCCTCCCCGCCATTGTATGACAAAGACCCGTCTATATTGGTCTCAAACTCACCCCCAGATTGACAAATAGCTATAAGTTTCTTTGTGGCCATACGGTGACCTTTACGCAAAACAAAACTACTTGAAGTTCAACGAATGAGAACCAATATGCCCTAAGGGGAGCAACAAACTGTAATTTTCACAAGCAACGGCTTTGAAGGATACCAACCACGTACTGAGAACTACCTACAATCAGAAATCAATAAATAAAAAAAACTGTAAACCTTTTGCATATGCCAGAATGTGCACAAGTATGAATCCAAAAAGAAATAACATAAACCACGAGAAAAATAAAAACTTATGAAGCAAAATCTATAATAAGACTATAAAATGCTTCCAAAGTACGAAACTTTTGAGGACAGCGTAAATGATCATGATTATTTCCTTACTAATGATTATTTCCTTACTACGTACAAAACAAAAATTTCCAATCCCACATAACCACAAAAGCTATGGTATCCTTTCGGTAACCTTGTCAGCTTTCTTCGTTCTCTTCATTAAAACAAGAATTGTTCTCATTTACTTGGATAAAACTAAACAAACAAAAATGTCTAGCATGCGTGCATCTTGTCAACAAAACTTTCTTTGAAAACAGGTGGGGGGGCCTGAGAAGAGTTGCCGATGGGAGAGGGAAGGGGGAGGGAGGATGAAAGCAACTTTGTTTGCACTTGTTGCAAAACTTCATGATTTTCATCCTCTCTCATTTCTTGCTTTGTTTATTGCTACAAGATCCTCTCTCATTTCATGGTAAGCTTTAAGTTGGACCAGCGATGCCTAATTAGGTTCAGTGTTTAAAAAAATTGTTTGTGAGTGCCCGTAAAAATCTTCTCGTCAGTTGCTCAATATCTAAGATAACATTCAAGTAAAGATTATAGATATTGGCAGAATAGACCCGATTAAGGGCAACTGACTCGACAGTTGGCTCAATCGGGAATTGAACCGAAACAAAACGGAAAACTTGCCATTCATATTAAACACGTTGACACGAGATACTGTTAAGTCCAGGGCCGGCCGGCCCTGGGTAGAAGCTTAGAAAGCAACTGCTTCAGGCCCCAAACAAAATGCTAGTGCATCCGCGTTAAATCGATTCACTCCTGGTCTGTGGATCGGACATCCCAATACTTTTTGAAGGAGTGATTATTTTACCAGGCCCCAAATCTATCACGTTTAAGCATCTAGATGAAGCATAAGCAACGGCCACCAGAGACATGGAGTGATTGAGAGAGAGAGAGGGAGGGAGCGGGTACCTGCTCGGTTTTGGGCTGGTCTTGATCGTGTAGAAATTGGATATATTCGGCGACGATTGCGAAGAAAACCCTAGCATTTTATCCTTGTCACAAATTACTCCCTTTTGAGAGAAACTTTATTCACAAGAGGAAGTGTGAATAAACGGATAAGTTTATCCGTTTACTCTGACAATTAATGATTGGAATATATTTTTAATCTTTGATCGGTAATAAATTCTTTTATCGTTAATAATTTATTTTTAATCTAAATTATTTAAAACATTTTTGAACGATTAATATTAGCTTCCGTAAACTTTATTTACAGAGCCTCCATGGATAAAAATTTTCCTTTTTTTTTCCTTTTCCAATTCAAAGTCACATAAACTTCTCATTTAACCTCAATATACATATAATACTCCTATCACATCTGACCATTTGAATTTGTTGGAAATTTTTTTTAGAGAACCATAAAATTATGGGAAAAATAAGCGAAGTGACTTTGAATTTGTTTGGATTGCTTTTTGAAAAAAAAAATCTCAACTCAAAAAACACTTATTATCCTCATTTCCAATCATTACTCACTCATATTTCCAATTATTATTTTCATTTCTCTATCTATCTCTCGGGGACGGTTCCGCTCACACTCATTTTGACTCCTATTTTGACACCTCATCATTTTCGGGTCTCACTGTGCTATTCTGAACTGTTGATCTTGTTTAAATGAGTAAAATAGACGGTCCTGCAAAAATTTAGCTCATTTTGATATCGGTAAGGGCTTGATCCAAATAGTTCTGTAAACAGCAGTTCCTGTCACAGTTTCTGTAAAATTGTTTAAATCAAGCACTTACGAATATCAAAATGAGCTGAATTTTTTCAAGGCCCTCTAATTTACTAATTTAAACAAGATTAACAGTTCAGATCATCATAATGGGGCCCAAAACAAAAACGGGTGTCAAAATGGGTGTGAACGGAACTGGCCCCCTATCTCTCTCCAATCATTACATATACTTCCAATCATTATTTTGTAGACACCCCAATCTTGACTTTTCATATTAGTTTACTTTCGGTTTTTGATTTTCCGATAATAAAGCGGATCAAGAACACCCCAGAAATATTGAATGGTTGAGCTTTGAGTGTTTGACACCCTCTTGAGCCTAACCTAACCAGAGAAATCGTACATGTACACGTTGGTTCGAAACCAGCGAGCACTGGTCCAAGTGCCACGTGTTGAACATCAATCAGCTTTGACCGTTGACCAGCGTGGTGACGTTTGGATCCGCGTCCGCAGGTCAACAACTTGCGCGTGCTGGTCAAAGGTTGTCCCATCACCTTTTCTGAGCCATGATCACAGGACTTTTGGGCCACTCTTTGACCCTGTTTATTCATCTGAGAGGCTATCTCATGGTAGAGAATGTCCCCTTGCCCCCTCTCACACACCTCCCATCACCTTTAAATGAGAGGGAGGCTTTCCGTCCAAGCCAACCAGCGCCATTGCTTGGCTGGTTACTTCTCCCTCATCTCCTATAAATACTCCTCTCCATTGTTCTTCCCAAGGGTTATCAAGTTCATCTTCCAAAGTTTACCAACTTCATCAATTTCCAAGATTACCTAATTACAAAATCCTAGCCACCTTGTTCCTTATCCTCAAACACACAATCATCCAATCAAACTATCCATTCTTCAAAGCTCAACCATCTTTCAAACCTAAAAATCAAAATTATTTTTGCATTTTTGTTCTGATCCCTGGGAGGTGTTGGCAGGGTCAAAATTGGTAATTAATACCAAGTCTTGGCCCTAAAGCTAACAAGATTTCAAAAATCGTAGTGGCAAGGACCAACGCGCACGCCATTCTGTGGTTGCGAGCGTAGATCTTGCATGGGGCGTAGGGTCTTCTTGTTTTATGCATTTCTTTCCACATACATCATTGCAAGCATGATAAAAACTAGTTTACTGTTTTCTTTAGTTAAAACTGTTAGTTTTAGTTCAATATACATACCTACTGCAATGGAATACCCCTTGGGGTCATTTTGGATATATCCCAGAACCCAGAAACATGTAGAACCAAGCACTATTTTTGTTGACTCAAACCTGCGCACAACAGTGGTCTACTCGTGCGCACAGGTGCTGTCTTGACCAGTGGCTAGCCTTTGCATGGATAACCAGGTTTTGGCCTCTGTTTTTGTCCCTACACTATTTATGAGGTGTTTTTATTCATTTTATGGCTTTGTAGCTCTTTTCAAACTGCTTGTAACTGTATATTAATTGTCATATGAACTGCTTTGATTTGTCATGGGTGTGCACTGGTCCTTCCAAAGTCCAGATAGTTGAAAATAAGAGTTGTGAGCTTGAACTTACTGGTACGCGCAGGTTTTGGTGTAGCGTGCTCAGGTTGACTCAATATGCAGTGACTTGATCAGTGCATGCTGGTTTTATCCTACGCACGTCACTCCAAAACAGTGGCCTTCCAGTCTGTTTAAACTCACACATGAGTCTGTTTTCATCTTGTACTAACTGTTTCAATAAGAGAGCACGCTATCTATCACATCCTGCAAACATGTACCCGAGTAGAGACCAATTTTTGGATTAGGCGAGAGAATGCCTTAAAACTCTTCCCCTTTCGTAACCTGACTCACGAACATCAGATATCAAGGTGACGACGGATCAGTCTACAAGCCTTTTTCAAATCAATAAAACGTAGCAAGCGTTTTAAGTTCGGTTCCTTGGGTGGCGGATCTTCAAACTCAAATGTGACTCTGAATTGAGCGTTCGCCGCGCTTTCCAAAAACGGGCGCACCCGCTTATCGTGATCTATTTTTCGGGGCCTGTGGCCACATACTCTTATTTCTCTCTTCACTCATAATCCTACAAAAATTCTCAAAAATTCATCCAAATGACCCGAAGGTTGCACCTGAATGGCAGAATGGCATGTCCTTTTCTTATTGGAATCGTTATTTCGAACTAGAAGATGATATTAAGACATCTTCAATCCACCTCTATTATTCTAAAATAGAGGATAGATGTGACACATTAAGGGGAGATTTTGTACTTTATTCCCTTTTTTCTTCACTTTTTGTATTTTTTGGAAGAATTTTTGAGGGACCCATCGTACTTTTTAGAGTTTGGTCCTCTAGAAGTAAATTTGATTCTCTAAAAATAGAGGACCAAAAGTAAATTTGGAATACAAAATCCCTCTAAAGTCTAAAAAGGAATATGGGTCCCTAAAAAATTCTCCCAAAAAGTACAAAAAGTGAAGGAAAAAGATACTAATAAATTACAAAATCTCTCCTTAATGTGTTACATCCATTCTTTATTTTGGAGTAATAGAGGTGGATTAGAGATGGCCTTAGAAAATTATTAGGAGTATGTTTTATAGTATCATTCAAAAAACCGGATAGGACTACGGATCTACGACTGAAATATTTATGCATGAACATCATTGGCAACAGGGCGAGCTGGGGTGGTTACTGGTTACAAACTATCCTAGTCCCTAATTTACCCACCCCTCTCTAATTTTTCCGCCACGATCTCTGTTGGGATTTTTTTCCACCCACTATCCCCACTTCAAGCGGGGATCTGAGATCCACATAAAATTAAACATTCAAACAATTAAAAAAGAAAACTAAAATAATTTTCATTGTTATGAAACATGACCTTCATTAGTGAACATTAGTTTATAAACCAACACATGGGCAAACAAATTTGAGATTACTTCAAATACTCAAACTCTGTTCCGCTCTCTTTTTAAAACTTCTTTTTCAAAAAGAAAATAATTTCAAACTCAAATATAAAGAAAATAGAAAATAATATTTCAATTTTTTTTGCACTGTTTAAAAGATTTCAATGAGATCTATCAAATAAGATCCATATTGATAGAAAAATTATTTGCGTAAACATATAAGTTTTTAACTTAAAATTAATTTATTTCTCTAAAAGTTTCTATTTTAAGAAATTGGAATGGGCTCACAAAGCCTTAGAAACAATTACTTGACAAATACTAAACCGCATCAGTCTCTTGCGGTATGTTTCAGTTAACCAACAGTTCAGACAGAATTGTCTGTGAACCCTAGCCACTTTTTGTGGTGTGCACCAAAAATAAATGAGAGTGAATATTTTTTTGAAAATCAAATTCTCTTGGTCCGTATTTGTTAGTCTCTTTTGAGAATTTGTGTCATTTTTAAATGTTCATACTTTTCAATTGAAACTTAAAAAAATATGTCATATGTATCTTATTTAATAGATCTCAATTAATTTTATTATTTTATATTTTTAAAATTATAAAAAATATTATAAATTAAAAAATAAAATAATTTAAAAATAACACCCATTTCCAAAATAGACCAACAATACGGAGTATTAGGCAAACCGGGGCTGCGGAGGGAAGAACGGAGAGAGAGAGAGAGATAGGGGGAGAGATGAGTGATCGGCGATGTATGATGCCGTTGAGGGATGTGAAAGATCACCCGAAACGGAAGGTGAATCTAATTGGTATTGTAGTGGAGTTCAGCATTCCCAGGATGAGTGAGGGAACTGGTACCTATTTTTTCGTTCTTGGTCTCTTTTCTATTTTTACACTTTCTTAGCAAAACCAAACACAGAAAAGCAACAGAAATACATAGACGTATATGTTTGCATAGAGATGCATAAATCACTCAAACTGGCTAGTGTTTGCAGACTACTGCACGATTCTGAAGGTGGTTGACCGGTCTCAACAGAGCCCTGAGTTGTCAGTCAATGTTTTCATTGATGATGTTCATCAACTCCCCCACATTCGTTCCCGCAGAGACATCATTTTGCTTTCTTGTGTTCGGGTACTTAACATTTAACTTCCCTCCCATTTTCTTCTTTATTGGGTTCAGTTACAGACTTACAGTGTACATACTCTCTATCAATAATAACTATTATTCGTCTTTGTATTTCTATCACCTTGGTGTGATTGGTTATTGTATCCTAGTTAACAATCCAAACCAAAACAAATCGAGCCTTGTGTCCCAATCAATTGAGCTCGGCTACATGAATCTTATTTTTCCATTGAGCTATGTCCAGGGCAACGTCCGTCTGTATCACGACATCCAAAGTCTGTTTAGGTCTTCCTCTTCCCCTAGCCCTACTATTCACTACTATCATGTCACTCTTCTTGATTGCTGCGTCTGCAGGTTTTCGGTAAATATGTCCAAACCGCTTTAATCTATTTTCTCTTAACTTGTCATGTATAGGTACAACTCCAACCATTTTAAGAGTAGTTTCGTTTCTAATTCTCTCTCTCCTAGACTTACCACACGCACTCCTCAACATCTTAATTTCATATATTTTTGGAAAGTTGGTTATGAGTAGGTGTAATAGGGCTTGAGGTCCGCTCTCTTTGTAGGTTTCCCTTGCCAAGGTTTCGTTGTGACACCTCTATTGTTTGAACGAATCAGCAAAGTCTAGAGCTCTTGTCATTATTGAAGTAGTTGAGCAATGAGGTGACACCCTCTTATATATGTGTGGACAGAGATTCTTGTGGGCAACACGTCAAACATGCCTTTTATTGTGGTGGTTATTCTTGTAGCCTTGTTGGATCTGGGAGTTGCTCTAGGACAAAACTTAGAGTCATGTTAATGGGACGTGTTGCATGGGCTTGGTAAATCAGATTGTGTTTTATAGTGTTATGGCTGAGGATTTGGACCAGAAGATGAAGTCATGACTTACTTCTCTTTGCCCAATTGCAAGTTTATTTAGTCTTTGAGACTCACTAGAGAATCAGTGTCTGGGAGTGACATCCTCGACTAGTGGAAAGCAAAGTTTGGAGCTTCTGCAGAAGACTTCTGAGTGAGGTGAACCAGGATGTTCGTCCTTTGGTCTTGAGTCCTGTATGGGTCTTTTCCTAAGTTGATTGTATGGGTCTTGTTTTGACTAGTTGTGTCTGCTTGTGTTTTTTTCCGTAGAGAGAAATCTTCTAGGTTTCTATGTAGAAATGGTTGTCTCTTTTCCTACTCATGAGGTTACTTGAACATATATTTTTTTATCATGCAATTAGCTGATAACCAAGATTAGCGAAGTATGGATTGTTAGGATTTTGTCAAGAAAAGGACGGAGTAACCTAAATAAATGGCTAGCAGGACCTTCTGTCCTGTTCCCCTAAGGGAAATACTTCTTTTTGAATTAAAAGTGATGTATTGTGAGAGAATGACCTGTCTTGTAAAGTGGAAAATAAGTACTTAATAATAAAAACCTTAGCGGAACGGGGCCTAATTTAATTTTATACTCACAATAAACTTTACCCGGGGGTGGTTATGCTTCAAAACTTGTACAGGTGATTGTTTGTCTTAGCTTATTGCCTATGCAGTTGAATGCCAAGTTGTTTTTTTCCTGCTTTGTAACATGTCGACGGGCTTGTTCGTTTGGGGGTCTCAAAACCCTGTGCACGGTTCCCAATAAATTTTCTCCATCTATCTCTCTCCACTCATTACTCTTAAAAACCTCCCTCAAAACCCAAAACGAGGTCGTCATTACTTTGGTATGAATCTATCTACTAGTATATGGCTGATGTAAGAACTGGTGCTTGCAGATTGAAAGACACAAACAAGACGTGTATGCTGTTTTTAATAAGAGCTTCTCATCCTTTGCTCTGTTTGATGGGAAGTGTAGTTCTGTTTTCAGTCCGTATCAAACTTCTCCAGCATTCTGCCTCCTAGATTCTGACAAACCGTTCATTACAAGCTTGAGGAATTGGTGCCTCACTTTTCAGCTTGATCCTGGTGAAGTCTCATGATATTGTGAATGTCATTAAGCCTGAGTAGTTGCCATGTTTCGTCTTTTTGAATTTTCCCTTGGTTATCTTTTACGATGATTGTAATAACTAGACTTACATTTGTAAAAAAATTGATTTCTTTTTTGCTTTTTTGAACCTCTTTTAGGTTGGGCAAACCACTTTGGTAGATGATAACATGTGAAACAATTTTGACTTGTATGACTACTTACTCTTTGGTTGTATGTGCAATAATTAATTCCACTAGTGAAAATCTTTTATCTCTGATTCGACTGACACATCTTCTCTACCACATTCAATTTCAAGACTATATGCCATAGATACTGTGTTCTGCATACGCCTGTTCCCTTGCTCTTTCATATGATGCTTTCTCTTTAGTACTCTTGGTAGAATTTTTGCTGGACCATGTCGGGGAATTTTTGCTACATTTTTTGCTTTTGACCTTTTGTTTCACATGTGTCTTCTCTAGGAGCTCTTAGTTTTGTGCTTTTAGGCTCAGTGAGTAAGCTGCGAGTCTACGAATAAAAACAAATGTTACTAGATTATTTCATGAGTGGATACAAAAATATCATGTTTGCTTCAGTTGCAATATCTTCTTTGGGTTATCCTAATGTGGACGCATTGAAGATTCAGTGGCAATGCAGCATGTGGTTGCTGGAATAAAGCTGCAGGGTATTTACACTTGAGACTTAAAGTATATGGAATTCTCAATTTGTGCCAATATGGCTCTTAACTTTTCATTAAAATAATTGGATTCGAAAGCAAGCCTGAAAGCTTGTAAACTTACATAGGAATTGGTTTCAAATATTTAGTCGGAGAACCTTCTTAAGTATGTCCAGGGCATGTTTGAGTTGTACTGCCTCCTTGACTTAATGATCCTATATTCCTATTACTAAGTGATCAGTGGTTTCTTTTCTTTCCAAACTGTTTTGCTGGGAAAATGATCAGGTGTTAGAAACTTTTTTTTTTTTTTTGAAGAGAAGGTGGTAGAACTTAGTAACTGCTTTTTTAAATATTAACTCGATACTTTTCTCATAATGTGTGCTTTGCAGGTATTAGCCCATATGTAGTGTCATTGAACGACATTAAGGAAAGGGAATATGTTGATCTCGTATGCAAGGTAATCAAACTACCATGGTGTTCCACAATTTGTAAGCCTTATAAGCTTTGCCTGACAAGTGGTTTAGCTTGCCGTATTTCTAAAATTTAATTTATTTGGACCATTGATTATGAGGTTTGAATAGTTATCTTTAGTAGGTTCTGGGTGTCTGTGAAGTATCTAGCAATGAGTGGGTGCTCTTTATCTGGGATGGAACTGATGTTCCTCCTCTAAGCTTTAATACCAAGTAAGTTTCTCTTTATGTACAGCCTTGTTTCAGCTCTTTATTGAGTTACCATGAATCTTAGCATAGGGCCTATCTTCATCACTTCCAACTGTTAAATATTACTATCAGATAAGCAACACAATCTATTTTTTCTTTGTGTGATTTGTAAATGGTTAGTGTTAGGAAACTATGATATATATATATATATATATATATATTTATGTTGTTTTCATTACTTTGTCATTCTTTATCTCATTAGATTTTCTTTCCCCTTGAAATGTTGCTCATACCGATTGGAGAATTTGATATGAAGTTACTTCACCCTTCTTTTTTCCTTAGAAGATGGAACCTGCTTTTATGAGGTTCTGATTCTATCTTTCATGACGAGTTTGATATTTAAAAGAGAACACCATTTGAAAATGCAAGGAAAATGCAAGCAACCTTCATTTTTTGGGCGGCATTTTTGAAACTTGCTCTTAACAAAGTTGAGAAACAATTTGTAGGGTACAAAAGGAAAGAATAGTTGCCTTGAGTTTTTCATTGTGAACATTCACTTTTCTACAATCAGTAATGCAAATCAAGGCACTCATTTTTGGGGGACTAATTTGTTGCAGACTGATAGCTTATTTATTCGTTACATTGTCTTATAGTATAGGAAATGAATCTACTACATTTCTACCAGGGTTGCAAAAGGATCTTAGTTGCTGGATCCTCACATGGGGGCCTTGCTTCTTACTCCAGGCTCCCGCTCCCATTGCAACAAAATCTTGATCCCAGTATGGATGGATCCAAAGGAATGGAAGAAAAGCTACTAGAAAAGAGAAAATGAGAGTCTAACATGACATATGAAATTACTTAATTACGATATATATGTTACAACTAAGCAAAACGATGAATATTTCTTAAACTATATTGTTATTAATAACGCTCCTATCAGCGCTTTTGATACTATGTTAAGTTACCCATTGTCCCAAAAGCAGCAGTAGGAATTGGGCCCAATAGTGTTTATCAAGCAATTCAACAACTGCTTCCCTTTTGTTTCAAGTTATGAGTTTTGTTTTGCGAATTTCCTTCTCAGCTTGTCTGTAACCCTTGCCTGTATCCACACGGCTTAGTTTATTGTTGTCGTTGTATCGTACTTTTTTTTTATCCGAGGGAATGTTACTTTAAGCCCGTGCTTGCGAAATGCAGTTGATAATAGCAATCATTATGATACAAAGATAAGTATGTTTATATAGGCTAACCTTATTAAGCTTAGGCAAACCCTAATGCGTTTAAAGACTACACTACCCTTACAACAAAAAAGATGAATAGCAATAATAAGAACTAACTACTAGCCTACACGTTTCACAAGTGAAAGTAAGTTTGTTTGATAGTTATGAGACATTAATCAACATTTTGGAATTTTTAATGTTTTCTTTATTGAGAGATTTTAAACCAATATGTTATTTCAATTTGTGTGATCAGATTGGAAGAACAGAACTCAACTCGACTTCAAATTGAATCAGTGCCTTTGCCTACAAGTATTATATCCAATTTTCCTTGTGTTGGAACTGTGTTGAGAGTTATTGCTGACCAAGCTTTTGGGAAACTTGGCTACCATTTCCATAGCATTGGCCAATGGGTCCGAATTCGCAATATCTTGTTCGAAGTAGACTCAGGGCTATGGAAGGGTTTCCTAACTTGTGCAAGTAAGGTTCGACTTCTATCTGAGAATGACAACAGCGTCGCAGAATGTAAAAGGTAGTGGGATATAGTTCAAGACTTGTTTATGTCCATAGAGGTTGAAAAAAGAGAGGATATAATTGTCTGACTTTGTTGCATTTTTCTAATCATACGGTTTAGAATGGCTGAAATTTAATTTTTGTTTATGTTTTTGTGGAATAGGAACCTAACGGAGAGGCTGTCGCGGTCTGGTCGTGTGCCCATGTCTAGCTATCATGTTTCTAATTTTATAACTGGTATCGTATTAGTTGTTCTCCTGATACAATCTATGTTATACATTTCTTTTTTCTGCATCCTTGGATACCTGAGGATGTGAATCAATAGTTTCTCAAAGTTGACAGATTACGAGTCCACTAAATTTGCTCGTCTTGTTTACTCATCTCTATTTTTTCTATTCACCAGTTTTGACACTG
This sequence comes from Rhododendron simsii, assembly GCA_014282245.1. Classification (NCBI taxonomy): domain Eukaryota; kingdom Viridiplantae; phylum Streptophyta; class Magnoliopsida; order Ericales; family Ericaceae; genus Rhododendron; species Rhododendron simsii. The sequence continues at coordinate 26,428 of CM024954.1, read as the reverse complement.
ACAGATTACGAGTCCACTAAATTTGCCACTTTGATGGATCTTCTTACTTTCTCGAAGGTGACTTGTGCTTCTCAATCAAGAGTCAAGACCTTTGTCCTATCTCTTAGTTCTAAATTTGATTTTTGCCGATTCTAAATTGCTTCGCAAAACGAGGAAAGGGCAAACAAATAGTTCATCAACTTAGAGAATATGCAACTCAATTTCTTGGTACTTGAATGTGAATCATCAAAGGGATATGTTCTTAACAGGGTACTTTTTTAGCTAGATGATTAGAAATTGCTTCTTTTAATTTACTTGGAGTTCCAAATTTCTGATCTTACAGGATAAGGGGAGATTCAGATGTATTGTTCGTGTAGTGGCAATATGTCCCTCACAAGTCAAGGACTTCTGGTCGCCTGCTGGACTATCTAGGATAAGAGTTACATTGGAGGATCCAACTGCTAGAATACATGCTTTACTGTGTGGTGAAGATGCGGTAATGCAGCTTTATATACTCCTGATGCTGAAATTTGGTTTAGCTTAAGATCCCTTTTGTTTTATATATTATATATTGTTTACACTTACTTTTTCTTGCTCTATACAACAATTCGAGGAACTGTTTTTTGGAGGTTACCCATCTGCTAGTGTACTTGCTGCCAAGATGAATAAGTTGCTTGGGGTGCCTGGAAATGACGATTCTACCAGGAATCCACCGTGGATACAATGTTGTCTAGAACTCCATTTGCCTAATGAGGCTGGTGCTTTGGGGGCTAGGCACTACCATATACGTTTCACAAGCCTTGTTTTTTAGTTGTGCTATTGTCTTTCAGTATGATTTCAACAATGCACGCACTTACAAAGTTGTATAGTTTTTCTAGTGTTGCCCATTTTGTATCTATGCTGCGGCTTTTGGGCATATCACAGTGGTACAACTCATGTATGTATTGTGGTGACTCTTGGGGCTCTGAAAGTACTTGGCACGATAGTAAAGCTCATAAAATGTATACTTCCAAAAGTCCCCACGAAGTTTCATTTTGTTTCTGGACTAATTTTAAGTCAATCATGGTACATGTACTTTTTTGGGAACATCCTTTGATTTGGATCCCACTCTAGTGCTGTGATAGTGGTGTAGTTCTTGAGAAGGGAAAAACAATGAACCCACTCTTTTGTTTGATGCTTGGGGAGCAGGAGCGTTTGTTTTTCTTGGGTTGGCTTGCAGAGTACAAGCAATTTAGCTCCACAATATGGCCTCTTTTTGCTCCTAGAAATTTGATTGAATGAAATATGGAGATTACCCTTTTCTGGAAATAACCAAAACTAATGTATCTTTAGAATTCTTATTGTTTCCCTTTCTAATATTACAAATTGAACGAGGATTTTCTTTATTTGTACATTTTTCTCATATTGCTGGATAAGTATCTCTGCGTGTCTTCGGCTTGTCCCCAGTGTGTCATATGACCTCAAAGTGTTTGACACAGCTATGGAAAGTAGTTAGGAGTGTCAAGGTTTAAGAAAACAGAAAGGTGAAACAGAAAAACATAGTGCACCAACTAGTATGTTAGAATTCTGCCAACAACTGCAGAATCACGTCCGCTGTCAAGAAAGATGGCACCAACAATAGATTCAAAACTGTTACCAAAGGAGTTGAACCCTGGTTTTGACAATTCATTTTTGAGCTTCCTTACAAAAATGTTACCAACGCGTGCATGTATTGTGGTAACTCTTTGATCTTCTTGACACCCCTTGGATCCATGATCTTACTCTCTGACATTGATTTAACCTCGGACTTCACTGCACCAACTCTATTGATGGAAAGCCATGCCCCTCAATCCATCAAGAACCTCTATGCAGCAGGCTTTGACCATTAGCCTGCATTCTTGCTCCACCGAGAGTCACCTTGAAATTTTCCCGCTCCATCGAGAGTCTCTATTAAACCATCAAATCGGTTTGAGTCTGTGCAAAGATCGTCAGCCATCGGCTCTAATACCACTTGTTGGTAGTCCACATCCATTTAAAGAATAAGTTTTATAAGTGGTGGGCACTCAATTATATGTTAAGGTCCAATCATTTTTCTATTTATCTGAGTTGAGACTCAATCTTTCAACACATGTTCCCACCACATCCCCACCCGTTTGCGGATGGTGAGTCCTTTACTTTTGAATATGAAAAAAGACGACAGTAAAATAATGGAATAGTAGTACTTATGAGAAGATAGCAGATACAAGAAAAGGGTTTCACGTGTTGAGGACGTGGTTGGGAGCGTGGGCATGCGCCAGCGTGCAGTCGGAGTGGAGGATATTAAGATATGAAAAACAATTACTCCCTCCGTCTCAATTTGTCTGTCCAATCTCGAGTTTTCAACTTATCGGGCTTCCAACTTATTAAAGAAATCGAATTTCAGTTTGACCCAAAAAAAATAAAAATAAAGAAATCATATTTGATCCATTGATTTGGAAATTTACATAATTTGATTCATTGATTTTGAAATTGGATAATTAATTTGTAACATATATAAGTCAAAAAGAGGACAAACAAATCGGGATGTAGGGAGTATAACTAATCGAACCTCATCTTATATATCTTGCCTTTTCTTCTCACCCTAAGCTCTTCTCTCTCTCTCTCTCTCTCTCTCTCTCTCTCTCTCTCAATTTGATGCGTGCGTCTGTCCTTGAGTCCTAGTGTCCTACCCATATACTACTTCATAATAATAATCATAGAGAACAGAGGCAGGGAATTAAGGTAGCTCGCTCCGAGTTAGAGTTGCGTCAAACATTGAGCCCTGCTGGTACGTACGTTTAGTCGGAAGATGAATTCTTGGGTTCGAACGTTCACATCACCGTTTAGAAAAGCATGCACTTTCTTGACCAATCAAGATCCAAGCCCAACCACAATTACCAGCAGGGATGATATGTATGGGCCGGTGTGTGACTACATTTGTTTGTATGTATAAGTGCAGCTGGGCCCCAGGATCTGCATGGGGAAGTGATGGCTTGTGGTTATGAGGATGTTCAAGTGATGTGGTCCATCTTGGACAAGTCCCAATTAACCACCACCCATCATAACCAGCTGGAGCAAACAACACATCATTTCTTGAGGGAGGGCACAGTCCGTTAACCCAAAAGCCTAGAACCCAAATGCATGCTAGCTAGCTTGCATTGTAACAATTCAATCATGGCCACTCCTTGCTTATTTGTTGTTTTTTTATTTTCCTGTGTGTAAATCTGGAATCCCCTTGATCAATGAGGATCATGGCGAGATTTTTCAAATTGGAACTTTTGTTATTTCTATAATAGATTGTGATGCAACAAACCTCTGCTAATTTGCTTTACTTTAATTGCGTTCCTTCGCTTGTTTGTCTCCGTTTTGTTCACTTCATAGGAAGAGTAGGTTGCTCTATGCCCGGTAGTCCTATCTATGTTCTGAGACTTTTCTCTTGTCCTAATTGTCAGACAAGATAAGATCACTACATCAAATGTGTCTTAGCATTAGTTACTCCCTCCGGCCTTTTTAAAATGTTCAATTTAGAAACATAAGATATAAAAAACAAATACCAATTAAGCCGAAGCTGCAGCCATTCTCAAAGTGCAGCTAAATGAGAAAGACGAAAGCTGCAACTAAGATAGGGACCCGATATAAATACGTTAATTTAGTGGATGCTAAATTGGTGAACTTCCATTACACCGATAATATATCCTCCAGTACCGTTGGGTTTGTAACTCAATTTCATCTCCATAGGTGGTAGTTCATGCACATTCTTATGTATGAAGCGAGGTACTCACCACAAAGTAATGTGCTTACCCTTTAAAGATGGACAAGGGAAAAAAAAAAAAAATGAAAAGAGTAGCACATAAACTTGATGAAAAAACTGAAAAAAAGAAGAAAAAGAGAATGACCTTCACAAAACAGAGTTTTCAGTCAAAAGAAAGAATATGCATACGAGAAGGAAAATATGTGGACAGCTCCGTTCAGTTGTCGAGAAAGTTGTGTGGGAAATTGGTTCCCAAAAAAAGTGAAGTGAGGTGAAGTAAAAGAAAAAGAAAATTATTTTTCTGTGAGTGGTCATTTGACAAAAGAATTTTGCAAGAAAAATTAAGGTTTAGTTATTCATTTGTTAAGAAAAAGAAACTTTCGAAAAAAATTGATTAACTAGACTTATACGATGATTGTAATAACTAGACTTATACGATGATTGTAATAATTAATTCCACTAGTGAAAATCTTCACAAAACAGAGTTACTCCCTCCGGCCTTTTTAAAATGTTCAATTTAGAAACATAAGATATAAAAAACAAATACCAATTAAGCCGAAGCTGCAGCCATTCTCAAAGTGCAGCTAAATGAGATAGACGAAAGCTGCAACTAAGATAGGGACCCGATATAAATACGTTAATTTAGTGGATGCTAAATTGGTGAACTTCCATTACACCGATAATATATCCTCCAGTACCGTTGGGTTTGTAACTCAATTTCATCTCCATAGGTGGTAGTTCATGCACATTCTTATGTATGAAGCAAGGTACTCACCACAAAGTAATGTGCTTACCCTTTAAAGATGGACAAGGGAAAAAAAAAAAAAATGAAAAGAGTAGCACATAAACTTGATGAAAAAACTGAAAAAAAGAAGAAAAAGAGAATGACCTTCACAAAACAGAGTTTTCAGTCAAAAGAAAGAATATGTATACGAGAAGGAAAATATGTGGACAGCTCCGTTCAGTTGTCGAGAAAGTTGTGTGGGAAATTGGTTCCCAAAAAAAGTGAAGTGAGGTGAAGTAAAAGAAAAAGAAAAAAGAAAATTAGTTTTCTGTGAGTGGTCATTTGTCAAAAGAATTTTGCAAGAAAAATTAAGGTTTAGTTATTCATTTGTTAAGAAAAAGAAACTTTCGAAAATTTTTTGTGAGTGTTCACTCATTTTCCTTTTCCCGCGACGCAAAATCCTGTATTTTTTGCAGGATCACTTTAGCAGGAAAGTAATTCATGCAGGAAAACTTAAATTGGTAAGTCCTAGAATTTTCCTGCCAATTGAACACTAGGAAAGTTATGGGAAAATTAATTTTCCCATCATTTCCTGTACTTTCCTGACAATTGAACGGGGCCGTAGGTAATTCATCAAGACTCCTCTATTTTGAGTAGTTTTCCATTCAAATCTCCGAATCTGTGAACGTAGGGCTATGGGCCCCAATTAAAATCTCAAGGAGAGGACCCAAACTCTCTAATTTATTCTTCGCTGATGACCTTGTTCTCTTCGCAAAAGCCACTCTGGCAAATTGTGAAACCATATCCTCAATTCTAGAAGATTTCTGTGCACTCTCGGGTCAAAAGGTAAGTCTTGCAAAATCGAGAGTTTTCTTCTCTGATAACACGAGCCAGGATGATAAATCCCAACTTTCAGCCATGCTCGATATTCCCATTACCACTCAATTTGGCAAATATCTTGGATGTCCTATCCATCAAGCTCGCCCAACCAAACAAACAATCTTTCCAATTTATCATTGAAAATATTGAGAAGAAGATTTCCAATTGGAACATGTGCGTCTCTTTTGCGGGTTGGAATACTCTTTTCAAATTTGTTATTGAGCCTATCCCTGTGCACGTCATGCACTGCAACTTTCTTCCGAAGTTCACCCTAAAGACTATTGATCGATCAAGCCACAATTTTCTTTGGGGAAAGACTTTGGAAAAATGGAAAATGCATGCTGTTAGCTGGAGTAGCGTCACCAAAGACAACCAATGGCGGTCTGGGTTTGCGTACTACGCAATATGTCAATACTGTTTCTATGGCTAAACTAGCTTGGAGAGTACAAAAGGATGATACTTCTCTTTGGTCTCGTGTCATCAGGGTCAGTATAGCCTCCCTCAACCCCATTGCTCTGCCCCATCTCCAACGTGGAGAGGCATAAAAAAGGGACTTAAACCTTTTCATGCAAGGTTCCCGAACCCTCATTGGCGACAGAGTTGCTACATCTTTCTGGATGGCAAATTGGACGGGTGAAGGCCCCTTAAGAGCTCACATTTCAGGTCCTCTCCATCGGGAAGAAGATGGTCTTTGCGTAAGAGAATGTTGGGATCAGAACCACTGGATTTTTGATAAAATCTTCTCTGTGCTCCCTGCCAACCTTATCCTTCAAATCCAAAAAACAAATGTCCAATGGTTCTCTCCGCGACCGGATCACATCATTTGGAATCATTCTAGCAATGGTGAATTTACATCACGATCGTCGTGCATCATCCTCCAAGATACCCCGTCTACCTCTTCCTTCACGGACTGGTCTTGGATTTGGAAACTTCCTTGCAACCCCAGAGTCAAACATTTCTTTTGGCATGGCATAGAATTGTGGCACTTCCATGAAATACTAATGACCATCTTAATATTTTTTAGCCTAATAATTACAAGTCTGCAGTTTGCTAGTAATTCTCCAAATCTTTTCTAACAGCCACGGGCAGAAAAAAAGGGAGTCTGGAACAAAAATCGACTTCTCCATACATTGCTGCCTCTACAATTTTGCATTGACAGGGAATGCGACAATCCTGAGGTACTGGGTAGACTTTCAATCATATATACATCTTTGTACTCTCTATATCATTCCAATTCCATCCGGTGCAACGAAGGAACACCCAGACACATATACATATATACACGATGTGAATTTGCAAACCACATTGGCATCTCTATTCAGAATGTGACTGCCCGGACTGAAACAGATAATCAATCATGTGCTGCACAGGTTGGATGGCAACTCTATTAGCAAACAATAACATAGAATTTCAGCATCGGAGATACTGAAGCCCTCGGAATTGTGGTCTTGGAAATAATATATCACCTGTTGTGAGGTTGAATGGAGGTCACTGCCTTGAATAACGGTCCACAAGTGCCTTGGCCTTCTCTGGTGCAAAGAACCGCGCCTGCGCATGACCCCCTCACTAATTTAAGTGCACAAACTCACCCATATACAAAAAAATGGCAAGCTTTTCTGCAAAATTGATCGTGTCGTATTATTTATTAATTAAATTTTATGTTTTATGTACATTGTTTCTTTGCTCTTATCTCATTATGTTTCTATATATTTCATACATTCCGTGCAATTTTGCTTATACACTCCTAAATGGGAGGTCAGGGGGTCAAATCTTGCTAAATGCAAGAACTAATTATCATTTCTTTCTCTTTTGATAGACTTTGTGTGTCAGTTAATTCTCACTCGGGGGCTATTTCTTGAATTGGTTTAGTAAGGCTCAGTTAGTTGTTGCTTGACTATCATAGTTGATGTAGTGCCCTTCGATGAATTATGATATGAGTAAATGTTCTCTCTTATACGATTGACCAAAGAAAAAGTAGAAAAGGAGTTCCAAATGCAAATGTGCAAGGTAGTTGGGAGAACTATAGTCAGAAAATTCGATTTATACTACACAACTGAGCAAAAAATGTAATTCTGGAACTGAGATGGAAGGCCAGTACTTGCATTGTAACTGTAATAGTGTATTGTGATTACTACTACAGGAGTAGTTACAGGGTCACTTTTACTTCGTAGGTCTACTAGATCTAAGCACAATCGCTCAGGTCTAAAAACACCATTTTTATACACGCTTCAATACTGATAAAGGCTTCTAATGTCAATGAAAATGTCTCTGTAAAATTAAGTATAATGGAGTTTTAACAGCTACAATGATCCATGTTCATATGGTTGACAAAAAGGTTTTTATTGACAGAAGCGTGGAGACAATCTCTTGTTTGAGTTATTTTAACTTCTACAATTCAGTTATCTTATTTGAGATGGCAGCCTCATCTTGTCCACAATCATTAGCAAAAGAAATTAGTTGTGCTACTTTAAATATTATCTCATACGTACTTGAATAAACATCCTCTCTGCATCTCCAACCCCATCATTTTGTTTCAGAATTATTCCCTGCAGAAGAACCAAAAAGATAAAGTTTCCATGCAACTTTTCTTCAATTTAGAAATATCCTGAGGTATCAATTAGCACATGAAAGAGAGGAAGTTACAATATAAATGAGGGTGAACGCCGAAAGAACAAATCTAAGACATGGGAATATTAGCAAAATCAATACGAATACAGTAGAGAATGTATAGGCATCGAATACAGTAGAGAATGTATGTGCCTACCCATGATAAATAATCTTAAATAGTTGGCAATCTCATCGAAAATTAAAAGCCTCCTACTTCTGCTGCCTTTGCCTAGGGGGTGCATTATCTAGAGGGACCACATCCAATGTGATTAGAGATTTCTAATTTAGAAGATAAACAAGTGTTCTGTCGCTGGATATAAAAGAAAACTTAAACCCACAAAACACCTAGGATGGATACAGTTATAGTCCTATTCAGGCAAACCACTATTTTTTGAAAAAAATTAGAGAGTGTGCACGCATCACAACTTCTAACCTTGTTGGAAGGTTGAAGTGGTAACGAGTCATTGACATGGTAGGTAAACCAAATAACTACATGTACCTTCGCTAAATAACCCCGAAAGTCATCAGGGTGGTTAGAAATGAGTTGATCATAAATAGATACAGCATCACTGACATGGCCCCAATCTGAGTACGCTTTTCCAAGAAGCAATTCAACCTGAAAATAGTATTTCATAAAACATTTTCTGATAAAAAATGATCGTATTACAAGAATAGGTTTGACCAGAAAATGACTAATTTTACTCCAGTCTTAATCCCTCACCCCAACCCAATAAAAACAAAACAAAGGGGTTTCGGGTGTGTGTGGTTGTTTAGTCATTTTCTGGAACAGATGTTTGGAGAGAAAATGATAATTAACATCAAAAGTGACAGCATTCAGCTGGGGCAGTGAGGAGAAGAAAGAATAGCCCTGGATGGAGCAGTAAAGGAATTAGCCAAATGATCATTCAGTACCTAAACCAATACCTGGCACATAGTCTTCTTGCTTTGAGTTGCATCTAATCATCTAAGCTTAAGGAAAATTTATCCTTGTTTCCAACTTGTTATTCCAAGTCTCTAGCTGAAAAAGGTCTGAGTGCTAAAAACACCAAAGATATGCACAAGTCTGCATGTCACACATGTAACCACTTCACCATGTTGTCAATGGATTTTAATTTCTTGGGTGTATATTGCAGATGCATTTAGTAGGGCAGAAAAAGTGCTTGCACCTGAAAATGGCACCCAACTATTTGTCGAAGTTGAGGCTGGACAGGGCCTGATCGGAGGAATCAACTACACAGGATTAATCTTCCTTCAAATTATATACTGGGATATGGAATAGGCCCACATTTTACAGACAAACGAGATGGGTGAAATATGTGGTAAGGGATGAATATCCGTTACATGCAAAGTTGAAGCAAAGAACACAAATCTCAAAGTGTAGGGCTGAGCAATCAGGTCCTGAACTCTGGAAGGTTCGGGAAGACTTATTTAGACCTTATTCAGCACCCACAACTTAGTTCAACAGCCATCTGACCTCGTCTTGCGGCCCATGATCTCAGAATGTGGGACTCAGTGGGAGTGAGCTTTAAATAATGGGAGAACATGGGACAATTGTCAGGCCTAAGGGAGACCAGCAAAACTTGTTTCAGGCCCGAACCAGTACACCTTTGGCCCATAAATATGAGTTCCAAATGCAATGTTTGGGCTCCCACACAAAAAACCCAGCATTCATTATCTTCATTTCGGTCCTCCACCTTTACCTGACATTTCCTTAGTCTTATGCTCAATTCACTTGAGTTTTGTTTCCTTAGAAAGCCTAGCCTACATAGCATTGAGGCTAGGGGTGCAAACGAGCCGAACTTTGTAGTAGTTGGAGCTCGGCTTGTTTACTAAATAAGCCTAAAACCCGAGCTCGAGGTCGGTTTGCTTGTAAATGAGCCGAGCTTGGCTAATTTACTTAATGAGCCTCTTAAAACGAGCTGAGCCTATACAAATAAGCTGAGGTTTTGCAAGCTGAGCTTTTAAGTGTTGAGCTCAGCTCGTTAAGTAAACGAGCCTAAAACTTGAGCTTGGCTCGATTACTATACGAGTCTTAGTTGCAGGAAATGCTCAAACTGTCAGCACTCCTCAAGAACCGCGATTCGGCGTTTCAGTCTAAAGGGCGTGACAGAAACATGTTTCTATCTAGGTGGGAATGCGTTCCTCAAAAGGGATGGGAACTTCGGCCCAGAAACAAGCAAAAATCAGATCTAACAAGTGTTCACCTACCTCTGGAAATGACAACAAACGGTGTTCCAGTACTTGCACGAGGTTATTATGTTGTGACGATCTCCAGCGACAATGATCGGCTGACAAAATTACAAGATGAGGTTGGGTGGGTTTGTAGAGAGAGGAGTGAGAGAATATTGGTCTTTGAATGGAAAGCAGAAAGCCAAGAAAGAGGGAGAGGGAGAGGGAGAGAGTAGGATTTAGGTGCTCACATAGATGAATAAATTGGGTGGAGAAGAGTAAATGTATGTTCATCATCCTATAAAAGTGTGCTGAGAGAGAGAGAGAGAGAGAGAAAATTACTAAATTACGGGGAGAGGTATAAAAGTCAAGTGTTATATATATATTTTGATAAGTAAATAATTATATATATAAAGGGATTGCCACCCAAATACAAAAAGAGGCCACAAGACAAAAAGGTCCTCTACACTCCCCAAAGAGTGGAAAAGCTCAAACCAGTCTAAAAATTGGTCAAGAGATGGATTACAATCTCTCTTGTCCCAACTATACAAACTATTCACCAAAAAACTTTTTAATCTAAACATGGGCTTTTCTACCCCCTTAAAACACCTAAAATTCCTTTCTCGCCAAATAAACCACATCACGCAAAGAGGAATCATTGTCCAGACTCGTTTCCTTCTCTTTCCCACTCTAGCACCTCTCCAAGCAATTAATAGTTCCATCACAATCCTAGGCATGGTCCCCTGCATACCAAACCAAGTAAGCACCAAAGTCCATAACTCCCACGCCACTGGGCAATGAATAAGAAGGTGATCGACTGTCTCCGCATCCCTTTTACACATACAACACCAATTCACAATGATTTGCTGCCTTTGGATCAAATTATCCAAAGTAAGGATCATGCCTTTAGCCGCGCACCATACAAAAAAACTCACCTTTAACGTTGCCTCTGTCTTCCAAATTGCTTGCCACGGGAAGGAAGAAGTAACCTACAAAGAGCTTGGTAGTAAGATTTCACCTGGAAAGATCCAGATTTAGACAAGTTCCAACGCATCTTGTCTTCCCCTTCACCTATTCTATGAATATCATACACTCTTGAAAGCAAAGTAATCAAAGCATTCTCCTCCCAATCGCACACATCTCTACGCAAACGAATATCCCAAACTGGGGCCCCATGCTGAAAATGGAGATAATCAAAGACGCTTGCATCTCTATCACGAGCCAAAAGATATATACTCGGAAAAGCCTTTCGCAATCTGACATCCCCACACCACAAATGCTCCCAAAATTTCACCCTACTCCCATTGCCAACCACCATATGAATATTCTTTTCAAAAGCATCCCAACCATTCATGATACCCCTCCATAGCGCAACCCCGTAAGGCAATCTCACATTGAGGGCTGACCAATCTCCCCACCCACTACCGTACTTTGCTACTACAACCGTTCTCCACCAGCTCTCCCTTTCACACACAAATCTCCAAAGCCATTTGCCCAACAAAGCTTGATTGAACAACTTTAGACGCCTCACACCCAAACCCCCTTCTCTAAGACGAGCACAAACCGTATCCCAAGTCAAGTGTTATCTTTTAATGAGAATATGCAATGTTATGTTTTGAAAGCTATGTGGCAAAATATATTTTTAGCATTTTGGTTATCTTCTTTTTTATATTAGATATTTATGCATAACAAAATATACATAAATGCTCCTCCCGGCGCTCCCAAGGAAACTGAAGCAAAATTGTGTAATTTATCCCCCTTCTCACCTCTATCCCAAAATTGTGCAATTCACAACGGAAAGTAAAGTTGAATGTGGTTAGGTACCAAATTGACATCATAATGGCATACGAGATCAGTGCAAAGATTAGGGCGATAAATCTCTTTTCATCTAGATAGGGTACTGAGATTTGAAAAAAATGCTAGAAGTGAGACGATGAAGGAATTAAGGTTGCCAACTTGCCACTATTTGTAATATGAATCCAAAACAAATAAATATACCAAGAATAGGTGGAAGAAGAAGACTCAGAGTTTTCTATGACACAGTCAATCACTAGTGCATGATTGATTGCTCGCAGCATTAACTGTCAAGTGCACATAACTCAAGGAATAGAACTTGTAGGGACAAGTCCACTCTATATATCCTAAATTCAATAAATATTGCCAGTAACAATTACTCACTTGGATTGGATCCACCAACTGCGACTCTTTCTCCGATGAATCACCATCAGTAGTAATAGTAAGGTCATTTGACATTTCTGCTATCAAGCGCTCACGAGAGGCCAGAAGGACCTGAACAGCCTGAATATAAAGAACACAGAAATAACAAGTGTCAGCAACATAAGCAAAAATAACGAAAACTTGTTCGGGATGATAAGCTAATTGGGGGGGAGGAGGGGGGTGGAAACTATGCAACACTCATAAAACGCTCCTACCAACGGTCAAAGGACAAAATTACAAAAGTGAACCATTTATTACAATCGTAACATGTTTCACAAACTGGAGAGCCAACTCGGCAAAAAAAGTTGAAAGGAAAATACGAAGTCCAAAAGGATAGCATTGCGGACCCCGAGGAAGACCTTCTCGGCAGCAATCTGGGGCTTCTTTGAGGAACATCAGTGGAGTTCTGTTGCTGGCCAGATGCAGCCGAACGATGCTTCCAAGGCCTCCCCATAACCTGAGCTGGAATCGGTGACGGGTATGGGCGGTGAGTATCCACCTCTAGTCAGGATCAAGTCCCTGCCACCCAAAGAGGAAAAGGTGAAAGAACACCCAACCTCTACTGGCCAGAGGAGACCAAGACAATCCCTACCCAACAGGGTCAGGGGAGAGCCAGTGGCCGCCCACCTGACTCTGCTTGATGACCTTGGTGAATTGCATGACTCTGCTGGATGACCTTGAGGCATTCCCAAAACCCCCAAGCCAGAGGTGGGTACTCCATGGCTGATAGACAAAAACATTATGTAAAGTGGAAACACCCCTCCTGGATGCTCGACTGATATATGAAAGATAGATGAAGCCAATGGCTCGGGCAGAAGTGGAGAGGCCCCTCAGAATGAATAGATATGGAAACAACGATACCCAAACACCCCTATTTATAGGAGGAGTGGGTTCAGAATACATGCACCCAGAGGTAGACTGAAGTAGTCAGAAGTAAAGATTGACGAGACAAATCACAAATCAAAATGACAGGTCACTGACAGATCATGTGGATGTACTATACTGACTGGCAATAGCAGCATCCAGGAACCGGGAGTATAATGGATTTCTGATGCGAATAGAGAGTCTCGGCAGTCAGTGCACATCTCGGCAGAGAGTTGGAACGTTATGCACACCAGGACACATGCGAACCTTTCACTATCCTAGTGCATTCCATAAAACTTGGGAGTTCGGTTACTGACTTGATCGCACAAGGGCATTCCTGGTCAACAGCACTGGCCGGAATGTCGCTAACGATTTTCTCTCTTGCAGTTCGAAAGTCAATGGTCAAAGCTTTCATCTTCTAAGCAGGAACTGAAGGAAAAAGCCTTGTACAAAACGGAGTCCTAAACCCAGCCTCCACAGCTAAGGTGCAACATTAACTAATACAACCATAAAGAGTAATTTGATCCATGTTAAGGGTGCAGTGAAAATAGAGGAAGACCAAGGTGAATGTCGGTTGAGGCTATAAGAAATCACAACTGCCTTAAGAATAAATTGAGGATAGGCCCTTGATAAAATTGAGTACATATTATGCATTGCTTAGGAATTAAACCATCTGGGAATGTAGGGTTTCATTGAAATAACCAACCTCATCTGGTTTCTTTGCAGCAAGCAATGCATTTGTAAGGCCCCGAAGAACGTCAAAATTAATGGTTTTAGATACCTGCAGGTAATGAAGAAAATAGTCATGGACAACTAATACAAACAAACAACTAAAAACTCGTGGACATTAGTTGTAAACTTTCAGCTAGAGCTAAAGAAAAAGAGTGTGAAAATAAACAAAACAAGTGCTAACAGAAGTATACTTGCAAACCTATTACTCAACGACTAAAATTGTTCATAAATATATTATCAGCTTCTAATATTTTGGATACATGGTACAATGAATTCAGGCAGCAACCCCATCACAGTAGAAATGTTTACAGTTATTCTGCATACATACCACAAATCACTCGTTACACAGGAAAAAGTTACACAGCTTAGTGAGGCCAGAAACAGAATGAAGAAAGCAGCAAATCATCCATAATGAAATTCCAGTAGAAAGGTCTACGGCACTTCAACATCATGGCATTGTCTAAGTTATGTATCAACTGTTATAACATGAGATACCATGTAGGATGTATCAGGGGTGAAGTTTCTCCCAGAGAAAAGAATAAAGAAAAGGAAAAACATGTTCTTTTTGCAAAATTTCCAATGCAAATAAAGCTAGACCTATTTTAACTTCTTCATTGCTAAATTGATATGAAATACATAGAATGTGGACAGCCTCTTAGCAAACAAATAAATAAGACTTTACAGTTTCCCCTATAACTCAGGCATACCAACCATTGCAGACCTCCTATACGCAGCAGCACTCTCTTCATAATCTCTGAGTTGATATTTGACTTCTCCCAGCAAGCGGAAAGCATCAGGATCATTTGGTTTCTTCTGTAAAACAAGATTGATTCAGGGAGTCAGTTATCACCATACGAAACTTCTGAAAGCTTGACCTTTTAATCTTACATCATATGCAAGGTGAATCAATACAAACCATTATCAAATCCTCCAGCAAAGAGGCAGCCCGAGTAAACTCACCTAGTTCTGCTAACGTTACTGCTGCACCCTGCAAGCACACTTGAATAAATCCTAATCATTGCAAGGGTATATACATTGGGGGCACATTATAATAGCAGTGACAAGTTAGAGGACTAAGGACTAACTAATGCTTTACAAGTAGATAAAGTGTAGAGTTCTTTGACTGCTACTGACAATTGCATCTCAATTGTCATGCCAGAATAAACCAAAACTAAGTGAAATATGATATAAGACAAGAAATGATAAATTCACTAGATGGTGCTTGTATGTTCTCAAGCTTCGTATAAATGGGGAAGAGTTAGTAGACATAGTACTATACTGTATAACTGTACTTCCAAATTATATTTGAACACTTTATTGAGGTGTAGTCTGTGCAGACCTCAAACATGTTCAATGGTTCTATAACTAAGCTTGAATAAATCGAATTTTATTAATTCCAGCACTTCTGTCTGTCCCTACGTTCTTAACCTTTCTCTTACATTTCAGTTTCCAAGGAAAACCAAAACAACAATGAAATTCTGAGGTTGGCTTTTCCCATTGTACTTATAAAGAGTGACCGACTAATTTGGACAGCTTTTCCGAACACATGCAAACCTGAAAAACAACAACTCTCAACAAAAAGATCCAATTAAACATCAATAGTGAGCATTAAGGTATGCAACAAATAATGACAGGAGAACAACATTAATCTTATCATAACGAATCACGACTCACTTCAAGAGAATTAGAATCTTGCGGAGAGGCACTAAGCATTGCCTCATATTCTCCAAGCCTAGCCTGCCAGAAATCCCCAAATCATGCTCAATCTTGTTAGAAAAGTTCGCCATGAAGCTCTCAGCACAACAGCAATGGTAAGTACTGAAGGATATTATACAAGCATTTCTTGAAGTGTGCATGTTTCTCCTAATTAGGAATAACATAACATAAAGAAGCTCTCAGCACAACAGCAATGGTAAAATTAAACTGGCATGAATATAATAGAACTAGAACAAAATATTTAAGTACTGAAGGATATTATACAAGCATTTCTTGAAGCGTGCACGTTTCTCCTAATTAGGAATAACATAACATAAAAGTGGAATCTGTAGAATCAATACGCCTTCGGGAGTTTTCGCAAAAGCAAGCCCAGGAGAGTTAAAGCACAGAAAATGCTGCAAGGTTTTCTTCCAAGGAATAATAACTTAGTAGACTAGGAGAAGAAAGCACTAAGGTGAAAACAGGTCGAGCAAGGATGGGAGCTACAAGCTGCGTACTATGACAATGATAATGATGTAATAAGTAGTTTTTGCCGCAAGAACCCAAGTCAAAGACGGATTTATCTATACTTCTAAAGTTACCTGAAGATTCTGTTTCGCATCTTCCGAGAGTTTACTGTTGACAATTGTGGCCTCCTCTGTGGGAATCTCACTATAGAACAGAAATCATTATCATATCAGATTCTTCCTTTCACAATTGCAAGAGATGCAATGTTCAAATCAGACAATATAGACAGCAAATGAACCCCTAGCAATTCATGGTTTCACTGAGGTGCATTGATTAGCATATTAATTACATATATGCATTCAGTTTAGAGTCAAACTTATGATAAACATGTTCAATGCAAATAAGGAAAAAAATTATATTCGACCCAACCCCCCAACATGTTGTATCCCCCAACGTGTCGCAACCCCCTGGCGTGTCGGTGTCGTGTCCCATGTCTGTGTCGGTGCTACATATGACGTTACTCTCTCTCTTTCTCTCTCTCTCTCTCTCTCTCTCACTCACATAATCTGTCCTCAAAAGGAACACACTGCACCACTCACCATTGTCGACGGCAGGAAATACGCTACAACATTGATTGCATCAGCAGCATGGTCTATCTTCCTCTCTCTTTAAAATTTTTATGCATTGAATCTGACTGGATTAACCGACCAACCGAACATGTCAGCTCAGTCAAGTTAAAACTTGAAGATCAGTCGACAATGGTTGGGCGCTTTGAGAACCCGACATATTCAGTATGGATGGTGGGTTGAGGCTAAATCCGACCCAAACTGACCTGTAATCACCCCTACACCCAATAACATGAATGAGCTAACAATCTCCAACAATAACAGAACAACCAGAGGGACCACGTTACATTTTGTAAACTCAGTGTCTACGTAGCATGAACACTTCACATGAGGTCGCATATTGTGGTTGGACACTCTCACACACCTTTACATATCTGACTCTAAAATCAGAAGTGTCCCATACTTTTCCCAACTTTTCCATTTGGACACTCCGGGGACACTCTAGAACATGCTAGGACACACTATGGACACTCGTGGGGTCTTCTTTTTGTGTGGTAGATGATGGTTAATGGACTATAAAAGCCACATGTGAATGATATGACAACCTTTTACGGAACACTTGCGTAAATTATGTACCGATAAACATGGTAGATGACATATATGGTCTTTTGATTTAAAATAGAGGCTTGCTTTTTGTTATGTATTCATATAATAAAACAGACAGTTTTCTAAGCGTGTCTGATGCATCCTAGGACACATACATGAGAAAGATAAGTCAAGCTTGGACACACACCCACGCCTAAGACACATACAGAATCCATGTATCACAGTTGGTTGGCAAATGTTTTGTTCTGCACTGTTTTGTGAAAATAAAAAAATGAAACCAATATTGAGCAGTCGTGTACAAACGGGAAAAGAAGCAGCAAAAGAAGAATCAACTGCATTGGAGGAAATGTTGAGTATCCAGTACCATACCTTCCCGTGGGAGTAAAATCTCCAAGAGCAAAAACCAACCCGAAGACTGCAATTGCACCTCCTATTCCAATCTATAAAAAAAGTTTGAATTACTGCAACTATATGAAAGGCATTCCCAACTTGCAGTCAAGGTATTGAAGTACATGTCAATGCAGGGAATTACCTTAGTTCCAAGTCCAACAGTACTACGGTCTGATTCAACCAGCGCATCATAGTCAATTGATTCATATTCTTTAATTTCATCAATCTTTTTCTGCTCAAGTGCAGACCTGAGCAGCATACAGCACAACTAAAACTCATGAAAAAATTGCATAAAGAAAAAAATAAGAAAATATAGCAAGATTCAAAGATAGATAATCAAGTCCTTTGTGATGTTTATCCCTTCATCTCTTGAAGCTCCAGTGATGCCTAAGTAATATTGCAGAAAATATAACCGCAAGGGGGAAGCATACATACTATAAAAGGAAACTTCTTTGGCTCTAAATGTCTTTTATTAATTGAAACCCATTCTAAACCTACAACGGATATCATTTGTGAACAAATGCTATTATTGGAATTTGAATGATCAACATTTGTCGGGTAACTACTGTTCCAAAACTTCCATAGCTTCAATTAGTTAATGGTATTACATCTGACAAACAAATTACAATTGCGAAAGGACAGCTGCATTAACAGACAAACTCTTTTGGAGAACACTAGTACCTTGCCAGTCACTAGCTCTGCCCTGCAGAAATGAATAGACAGAACACATCTAACCTAAACAACCATTCGTTGAAATTTTCAAACCAAATGGACTTATCGCCAGAGTATGAAGACTATCAAACCACAAATGACTAGTACCCAAAAAAAACATGTTTTCGGAATGATATCTGCCTAACATTTTCACCTAGAAAAAAAATGAGAAACTGCCTTTGAGGCTCTACATTAGTTGGTTAAGAAAAGTTGTTATAGGAAATAAAATCACTCTCTCAAATGTTAGCATCTTTATCACACAAGTTTGCCACAAGCAGCAAGATGCACGTGCCTTTGAAAATAGTATTCTCATCCCTGTGACCCTAGTTCAACCACATTAACTAAACGCTGGAGACTATTAATCAAGTACAAAACTTAATGAGACATTTACGAGATTACGAAAACGAAAGGATGTCTAGCGCCCAGTGAGATTCAAAATCAAATTTGTTCATATAAAACTTAGAAATGGAAATCCTCACTTCATCTGCAATTAACTGATCAACAAAGTAAATCTACAGAATCGTAATGACAGCTGGGAAGAAGAGAAGAGTGTAAGATCATTTAGGTTATCAATAGGTCGCATCATATCTAATATGTGCAGGCATACTGCATACCTGCAGGATACAGGTTTATGGGTGCCTGGGCATATGGGTTTGTGTGTGTGGCATTTACATATTACTGAGAGCACCCGCATTTGTGTGTGTGTGTGTGAGAGAGAGAGAGAGAGAGAGAGAGAGAGAGAGAGAGAGAGAGAGAGAGAGAGAGAGAGAGAGAGAGAGAGAGAGAGACTCAAACTATTATCTATGACATCCCAGTCGTCAGTACAAAAGAAAATACCAAGACCAACCCACAAATGTGCTTATGGCAACGTTTGAGTGCGGATGGAGTCCTAATCTATACAAAAGCCATTTCTTCCTTAGAAAACAATTTCATGAACCATAAGAAAACTGTTCCTAAGAACATGCAATACAAAAATAGTCAAAACATTTCTTTCTTAGAAACCAATTTCATGAACCATAAGAAAACCATTCCTAAGAACACGCCGTATACAAAATAGTAGTCAAAACATAACACCTTTTAACAGCCTTCAGCCGCTCTTCAAACTCAAGATCCATGGCAATATTGCTTGATTTTCCATCACTTTGAAAGCTTAACCCAGGTGCCCCTAGAAGGAAAAGCCACCTTCATAATAAGTCTAAGAAACTAGAACAGGACCTAAATAGAAAATCCTAAAGTTATTGGAAATAAACAATAATGGAAAAATGGCCCTAGAAACCACAGGGATCACCTTGGTTACACTATCATTGGATTAGAACTGTCAGAAACCTAACCTAAAATGCCAAACATTGGGAAAGTTAGGCACAAACAAGTTGGAGCAGTATAGATCAGTACCTCTCACCACCCGTCCCACTGAATCCAACCCATAATACAAAGAAACTTTCAACTCCATAAACTTTTGAACCAATCTCTTGAGTCGCCAACATGGGTCCATAATGTCTATCCTATAGATCCCTAATGTCTTCATATTTGATCTCCAACCCTAGAATACATTCCAAACAAATAATCCACAACACTGCATAAACTCCACATCTCCAAAAACTCAAGCTTTGGGAGTTGGCTCTAGAACCAAACTCCCTAAATCCATGGGAAGCAACTCCCTAAATCCATGGGAAGCAACTCCCTAAATCCATGGGAAGCATATCAGTATACATATAGGGCACTAGCCAGCCACCTCTGACAGGGGAGCAACCTCCAATGTAAGGTAAAAGCAATAGGGCAATGCTAAAATAGGTAATCCCAGCTCTCTGCATCCATTGTACACATGACACTCCAATGGGAGCATAAATATAATCTGGTCTTCAACAACTGAGTCTTCAATAAGAAGACTTCAAACCGTTGATCAACAACTGAAATAGAAAACAAAAAGCACCTACTTCACTTGTTTGGCTTACGCAGTAAAAGATGCTGATTTTACCCCTCAGTCATATCATTTATCCATTTGAAGAAACAATAATATGGAAAAGTAGATACAATAAAGAGGAAGGCGAAGCAACTATTATCTTTTTATCATCATCTGGATGTGTTGAAAAATAGTAATTTTGAAAAAGCTTAAAGGACAATGCCCTCGGACATATTTGGGCAATACTCAAACAGGGATCCATAATATAAAGAATCTAGGTAACTACATGCACGAGACATAAAAGACAATAATCCAAATGACAAAATGAATGATTGCTTACTGTTTACGGAGCCCGGCTGTCTAGTAGATGTTTTCCTGCAACAAGTGACAACAATGACAAAAAGCCATAACAATTAAACAAGTTTAGTACACTGCAGACGCATTAGATAGTAGAGATATCAAAGGAAGATTGCACATATAAAGGAAAGAAAATAAGGCAGTCTCTTTCGAACTGGAACCTAATTGTACTAAGAAGCTAGGAGCCATATTAGGACTTCCTTTTTTTGGTTACTTTCCTCTCTTTCTCAGATCTTTTATTAGTGCTTCTATATTAAGCACAAGCATTTTGCTTTATGCTAATCCAACTAAAAATGAAGTTTTGAAACACAAAACAGAATAAGAAATGGTTACATCACGGAAATTCTGTTTGAAAATTCAAAGTTTCTGGTTGAATACCTTGCTTCTAATACTGCATCCTGCTCCGCACGCGAGGTTGTCACTTTGTGTGCCTGAAAATTCAAATGAGAAGGCAATGAAACTTCAGTAGTGTCAACTTTCAATCTGGCTACAATCTATTCAATCAATAACATCATTAAACCTACCATCGAATGTAATTGGTATTTACATCAAGAGACATTTCCCCTCCAATTTTTTGACATAATTTTTTTTGGAGGGGAGATGTCTCCTAAACCAAATGAACAAGTGCGTAAAATTAACATCAATCCATAACATCATTAAAGTTAATAGAGAGGGTTGAATATTTCTTATATAAAATAAACAGAGACAGCAGATGGAATTAATTTGCTGATACTTCTGCATTCTGTGGGAACAACAAATGCCACATATGATTCAAAGGTGAATGCACAAGTGGCAACTAGTTGGGACCCTAATGTAATAACGCTAAAAAATTCCACACAAAACCCAACCTATCAATCAATTCTTTCAGAGTAAAGTAGTAGTAGTTGACGACCATATACAGCTAAGCACATATCTACTATGAAAGCTGGGTTGTGAACTTGTTACCAACACTCAAAAGAAATTTTAAGCAGGCAATCACATACCCAGAACCAGAACCATTTAATTTCTGTTTCAGCAATAGACACTTATTTTTGATGTAATCTTTTTTGTATATGCAGATAAAAGGCGGTTACGCAATAAATAAAGGAGACATTACAAGAACAGTAGTTACCTTCTTGTCCTTATTCTTTGCATTAGGTTGACGCCCAAAGCCACGCCTCCGATTTGAATCAGAGGATGAGCAGCATATAGTAAACAAACTATAGCAGTGCTGGCGATGCCATATAACGGAGTATAATCTGCTAGTAGCTGTTGTTGGAGTTCCAGCGGACATTTTTGCCTGAAACGGAGAAAGTTGAGCATCATCCAATCCGACATATCGAAATCAGATTGACCTTCTTCATGCATATAGGATTCCATATAGAATTGGGCTTCAGTCAATAACCCCTCTCCAGCCCGCTTATTTGCTAATAACCAAAAGCTTTATAGAGATAGACGCTTTTGCATGCAGTTAACTTCTTCACAACTGCTAGCGTAGCATTTCAGTAACAACGGGGCATGTGTGACCCAAATTTGGATCAAAAGGATATTCAAACTTGTTGTCAAGCATCCAATGGCGACCCATTGCTTAAAAAATGTCACACACTGTGTACCTCATGGTAATTTTGGGCCAAAACACTAAAAACTTCAAGTTACAAAAGAGCATGGGCGTCCGCTGTTAATAAACCTTAGTTTGCAATGTTAGGAAGCCCCACCTCGCCTACATTACACACTACTCAGGCATCCAATGCTTGAAGATAATGTCTAATTAAAGGATTCGACATTTCATTGACAATGCATTCGAATCATTGCAATTTGCATCCAATCAGTTGCAATATGAAATACAGGCCAAAGCGCCCTGACATTGATGTAATGTATGATCTTGACAAAATCATTCAAAGCCAATCCCATGATAGGGAATTTTGACAAGTCTCAGTTGATAACCCACTGACCGTCCTTTTGACATTTCTGTCGTTGCATGGCTTGGATTTACGTTACTTTTACTAGTTAGAATATTAACTTTGAGTAGTTATTGATAATTAAATGCTCTCTCCAAAGGATATACAAGCTGGATTGCATTATGGAGCCTAAGGCTTGAATATTGAATCATTTTAGGAGCTGGGTTGTTTGGAGAAAAATGATAATATCTCATGAGAATATATCAATACAGTTTGGTATAGCTTTGCATTTGATGACTGGATGCTTGTTATTAATTCCATGTTTCCCATACCTATAAATTAGGAAAAAGGTTGGGTATTTTTCCTATGCATTCCTATTCACAGTGAAAACTTAAGCCTAGTCCCAGCTTGTGTTAGGTTGGTACCCAGTAAAACACAGCAGCATGAGCAAACCAAGCTTGTCAAGTTGGTAACCTCACCCTCCTCTCTCAGTGGAGGCAGGAGTTAGAGCTCCGCGAGGGGCGAGGGTGGGGTTCAGGGCTATGGATAGCCTCTGGACCCCCTGTGAGCTAACCTACTAACTCACTAACTTCTCCATACGCTGTTGATGTATAAAGTATAAACTATGACAAAAAAACCAAACAAACACAGCAGCGTCAATAAATGGTCAAGTGGCCTTTTCTTGTTTATTAGTTTAAGAGACATCTCCCCTCCAATTTTTTACACAGCCAGGAGACACAGGTTCCACATTATGTGTATATTTTTGATGTTTTCATTCTTGAATGCCAAGCAAGCAAACATACCAAGAAAAAATCCAGGGACAAGACACAGAATCTACACCATACAGTTCACTTGTTTGGTAATTGGTATTTACATGGGTAAAAAATTGTGCCAATTAAGATTTCTGCAGCAATAAGCCAATAATCTGACCTCGTAAATCATAAACCAAGCCAAAATTGCCTGACACAAGGCAATATCTATCAAACCAGTCTATTTGATCACCTGCCCTGTAAGATTACATTACAATTTGAAAATCACTTATTCATTTACAAGTTCCAAGAAAATATAATAGAAACTGTTTCAAAGAATAGAACTCTGAAAACACTAAAACTACTCCCACTGTTCCATCTGTTTCCTTAAATTACTAGGCAAAGGTACTTGAAGTGTACACTAAAAAGGTTTGATGAATTACTCCGCACCACTCATGTTTTTAAAGTTGAAGGTGGACTACTGGACTTCAGGATTTACAAAATGGGAGATCATCCCCAGCAGAAAGAATGATCACATGCAACTGAATGGAAGTGCCAACAACAAAAGGAATACAACCTAGTAAAATCAACGGACTCCGTCATGCAAGAAAGAATGATCACATGTACAATGTAACTGAATGGAAGTGGCTAAGCACAACTTCAATTACGTGGACATTGATTAAAGTAGCAGCATAAAATGTGGAAAACACCCAGACAATAAATTGAGTGGACAACTTATAATACATAAGTTGCAATTTTGGACCAAGATGCAATAGCAGTTCATATGTCATAACACAACCTCTCAACTGGACCTCTTTGAATGTTTCATTCTCTCCCACAAGTCTACACACTCGAGGGCTTGGTGTGTTTGGTTTTGTGAAAACCTAACATTGATAGGAAAATTTTGACCCAAACCGAAATAGTAAAACTCAAGGACTGTTTCTAAGACCATCATGTCCTAAGGGATATGTTTGTTACCGGACCTTGTCATGTCATTCCGCCTTCTCCCACAAGTATGCATACTCAGGGGAACTGTGTCTGTTTTGGCAAAAAAATGTTTTCACTGATACTCATAATAGACTGGCACACAATACTGACACTACCATGCATAATCATGAAGTCGCTCCTCTAGAGTTCAAATAACAATGAAACATGATGAACAACGACACAACTAAATAAATGAAAAGCCTAGCCCTTATAACTATTTTTAGGCAAGCTATTTACCTTTTGCCCGAGTTTGCATTAGTCCGTCAAGTGTGGTTAACCTTTCGTGTTCCACATATAACGCACAAGTATCATCCATGGATATCCTACAACTCATTTTCCTTTTATACCTAAGGAAAACTAATTACACCTTACATATGCTTCCAGATGCTAAGGCAGAAGACTAATTTGACAAGGCCTTGCTGCTTTATAAACGATGCTAAATCACTTTTCGATTGGGAAACTTAAACATCTTCACACATGTTTGACCTTCATGAATTTTCCCGAATAATTGGTTTATACAAAAATATTGGATACCCTTCAACTAATGTACTTCTATCTACTAGGCCTATACATAGAAGCCAAGACAAAAGGCTGATTGGCCAAGACCTTGGAATGTGAAACGTGAAAAGAAAGCAACTAGTTCACCTTTATACATAATTTCATCTCTCAATATACCCAGACTTAAATAGCTTATTCGATACCCCTCCACGTATTATCCTATCACCAATTAAACCGTTATACATGCTTAAAGATGCCAAAGGGAAAATAGTGAATTAACAAGACCTTGGTAGCTTAATACATGGTTCTGAATCATTCGTGTGAAACGTAAATAGTAATCAAGACAACTTTTTTTTTTGGTGCTCACTTTTATAAAGAATTCCATCTAAACAAGAGTATATAATTGAATTTTCTCAGAGAGAAGAGTGTGAACAACATCTTCAGCAACATCAGTGGCGTGAAACCACGAATAACAGATGCCTTGCCCATTCCCAAAGAAATCACTTGCCTCTCTAGTTAGTCTATATCTAATTTGGGGCCCTAATTTCAGCTATATGTAAATACAAGGATATATAAATATGTATACACGTGTATTTCAGGATCAGATTTTGAGCACCAGTAGTGGACTCGTCGCCACCTGAGGATTGAGCTCGCCAAAGCTCATCAAACTGAAACAAAGCTCATCAAGCTGAAACGAAATGAATCGAGCCTGAATTTCAGTAGGAATTTTTCCCCGTATCATATCAATATTACCTAATAACCACAAACAAAACCACAAACTCAAAATCAATAACCAGAGATGTCTACTTCCTTGAATAAATTGCTGCCAATCAACAATTCAAAAATGACATAAAAAGCCAATTTCCCAAACAAATAAAACAAAATTAGGTAAACCCCAGCATTTGTTAGGCTCTGAGTTCGAGGGACTCTGTTATGTTCGTATTAAGATAAACAACCTCGAATTAGCAAAAGCTCGTACATATCAAACAATACGTGTGGCGTGTGAGAGAGAATAATCGAACTTTACAGTTGAAGGAGCTTCGAAAGAAACTGAAATTAGCTGGTGGAAAATTTACCACTCCGACGCAGCAGAAGAAGAGTCGGAGGTGGCGAAATGACGTCGGCAGAGAAGAGTCGATTTCGACGGAGAGGAGGCAACGGCGTCGGAGAGGAGCTCGATTAGGCTTACCCACTCTGAGTGTCGAAATGTGAAAGAAATCCTAGGAGGAAAACGATATTCACCGATATCCCCCCTCGCCTATAACTCTATGACTTAACACTCCTCATATATAAAAGTAATCACGTATGTGGTTTATGGTCGGGTTTGATTGTCTCTCTCTCACTCACTCTCTCTCCCCCTAAAAAAAGGCGAATTAGGGTTTAGCGTGGTTTAGGGTTCGGGGTTCGGGTTCAGTGTTTAGGGTTCAGGGTTTGGGGTTTAGGGTTTGGGATTTGGGGTTTAGGGTTTAGGGTTTAAGGGTTAAGGGTTAAGGGTTTAGGGTTTAGGGTTTAGGGTTTAGGGTTTAGGGTTTAGGGTTTAGGGTTTAGGGTTTAGGGGTTTAGGGTTTAGGGTTTAGGGTTTAGGGTTTAGGGTTTAGGGTTTAGGGTTTAGGGTTTAGGGTTTAGGGTTTAGGGTTTAGGGTTTAGGGTTTAGGGTTTAGGGTTTAGGGTTTAGGGTTTAGGGTTTAGGGTTTAGGGTTTAGGG